>OX101735.1:8234377-9647451 GCA_944452665.1 Stenoptilia bipunctidactyla
TCATTATACAGTCATAACTAAAGCGAAAACTTTATCAAATGGTATATACTTACGAGTGGAAAGACAAATTCGGAAGTTTCCTTTCACTATCACTTCTACACCCTAAAACACTACACCGAACCATTTTCTCAAGAAAATTCTTTCAAAGATTTCGTCCCTCACAAGTTTTAATCACTACAGCGTCTTTATTTGTAATCGCAAGCATTTTAAAATTATGTTTACGATGCAAAACAAAAGAAAACAATGTAGCTGTCAAAGTTAGTTTAGCACAGATGTGTGCTGGCCTTGAAAAAACCGGCACGCGACGCGAAACAAAAAATCGAATCATTTTGTCTCATTTCCTTTCAAGACATAGGCATAAGTTGTTCCTTTTCTTGTGTGAATGTGACGGACGCTATCACTTTGTCTATAGGTTTCTCAGTCTACGTTTTATGCCATCGTCGTCGCTTGCGCACAACCCTTAGCTGTCATATCACTATCTCTTTTTACTTCATATTGGCAAACCGGTTAAGAGGTTATTGTTTTGGCGACGTCGTCGCGTCGTCACTGTTACACAAGTCAAGCTGCCGTTTACACTTGTTGTTGATTACTTTTCTAATTTTTAACTTTAGATATTTTGTATAAGAATAATTAACAACTCTAATTTGTGATTTTTATGGTTCCTCAGATTTAATTAGTAACTTATAATTAGCCAAATGCTACACTTGTTGTTGATTACTATTTTTATTTACTTAGTTTTAGATAATTTATACATAATAAACCAAACTTTTAAGTCATTGTAATATTGTTGATTTATGATATTTTTGATAATTAGGAAATAAGCAGTTATATGTTCTTGTGATGATGATTTATGTTACCTATATATTATCTTCAAAACCTACGTTTTGTTTTATTTTAAACTCAAGGTGTTAAAAGTATCTTATATAGGGTCGCCACATAATAGTCAATTATATTTTAATAGCAGATTCAGAATGAGGAGTGGGTCTGAATTTCGAAAAAAAAAATTTTTTTTTCAACATTTTTCATAAATTAAAATTTCATAATACTTCTAAGTGCATAAAATTTTAGTTTAATCTCTAATTTAAGACTACATAGCAAGATGAGAAAACGTTTCCATCTATTTCTATTAAACAATAAAATATTAGTTACATTACCAAACAATACCTATACGTTCTTGCGCGGCACAAGCAAACGAGCCGAAAGTCAAATTCGAGATGGCGCCGCGCCGCCGCCGCGCCCGCGCCTACTATGTTTGATTGAAAGCACGCCACGCCCCCCGCTCGTCAGTCTGTCCAGAGCAGGCCTATGCAACTCTAGTGTCAATGAAATTGAATTCTGCACCATCTAGGATATGACGTACTACAACTTTTCGGTAGGTTATTTATCCTGTTATTAACTAGGTAGCGCTGGGATAGCCGATTTATTAATATCTCGTCAGGAACCGGAAAAGATGTTGACTTTGACAGACTAGACAACAGACTATTATAATAGTCTATGAATGATCGTGTGCGTGTGCGTCTGTTGCGTTTTGTGTTTTCTCCGCCATTTTATTTAAGACTTAGATTATTTTAACAAATTCGCTGTGAATTGGGCAGTGAAGTTACTTGTGTGACTTACTTACAACTTAAAAGGCTTCAGCAACAAAATTTTATAAAGACTAAAGTGCGGGAAAGCGAAAACAGTGTAAAAATTGTGTAATATATTGTGTAAATATACAGTGATTGTGCATGTGATTTCAGTATGACTTGCTGTAAGTCATAAGGTTAATTTGGTCGATTTCATAAAAAAAATGTCAATGAAAATGTTGATTCACAGTTGCTGTAATGGGGTGAACCGAATAATAAATGGACAATTGACAAAATTTGATGAGGAAGATGGAGCGAAGAAAGAGGCTTTTGAATATTCCACGAAACAATAAATAACCTTATAAAATAAAGATTTTCGTTTTATTTTTTTATTTTTGACCACTTATTTAATATAAATAGTTATCATAATAAACTTCTATAAAATGTTACATTAAATGTGATAAACAGGATAAGATATTTTTACCTTAATTTTTTTTTTATAATGGAGACTTATCTACTAAGGCTGTCTAGCGGTCATTTTTGGAATTAAATTTAGTTACTAGCGCCATCTATGATATAAGGTATTATTCTATTTTGCCAATAAAATCGAGTTGCCCATCTATCTTATATTAACTGTATCGTCTATGGTCCAGAGATTCGCGCGCGCGAACACTAAATCGATAACTAACAAAAATGTCGAATTACGCGATTTTGGCACGTTTAATCCACAGTCACAGACGCCGGCAGACCTCGATTTCTGGTTCACTCGAAGAAGACGTGCTGGAGTGTTTTGAACAGCATCCGATAGCCAGCACAAACGATGCGGCTCAGGTTTTCGAAGTCAGCAGCTCGTGGGTGCGGCGCTTGCTGCGACCAGAGGGCTTAAGTCTTACCACTTTACGAAAGTGCAAGAACTGAAGCAACTACCTATGCTCCGCGTGTGTAGTCTATGGTTGGTTGCTGAAGCACATTCTATGGACTGACGAGTCCACCTATCGCTGTTATCAAAAGTGATAAGGATACTTTATGGATAGTCAAAATTAATAAGCTAAACATGACAGGTTTTGTGTTCAGTATATGGGCTAATGGCACTCCATGTACAGCAGTTATTGTGAATGTGATAAGTTATCAGTGACTAATACCTAGCACGGTATTTAACATCAGCGACAGGACGCAAGGTAAAAATGTAAGTTATTTTTGTACGTTATACCTACACTGTACATAGTTATAAATAAGGTTATTCCAGTTACTAAACACGTCATTCTAACATTAAATTAATTGTAAAATCAATTTATTTGTTTTTACAATTAATTTAATAAGTTAATTTACTTAGTTTTAGATAATTTATACATAATAAACCAAACTTTTAAGTCATTGTAATATTGATGATTTGTGTTATTGTTGATAATTAGGAAATAAGCAGTTTTATATGCTTGTGATGTTGATTTATGAAATATATATTATCTTCAAAACCTACGTTTTGTTTTATTTGAAACTGAAGGTATTAAAAGTATCTTTAGACCTTTTTGTAGCTGACTGTATAGAAATACATCAGATGTTTACGATCGGGCGAGTTGACGACAAAAGAAATAGGTAAAATCAGAATGTGCCAACTGGCCCGAACTCGCCACATTCAGAGGTACCAGTTGACGAATAACTCCACAACTTCATGCCTGTATCCCTTATGCGGAAGGCAGAACATGATGATGAGGATGGTGTTGCGTATGTCAAATTTGGAGATATTAGAATGATGGAGATAACCTATTGCAGTGACATGTGGTCAGCCTATCGCCCACAAAAAACATCTAATAAAACTTTATTCATTAACATTGTGATTATGCGACAAGAAGGGCTCCCACCCCGGAAGACGTTGTCGGTAGGGTTAGGTCCGACGTCGACGGTAGCGAGGAGGAGCAGTTAAGTTTTAACAGGCCACACATACGCGAGCCGAGCGAGCGAAGCGATCGGTGCCGCAGCAACGGCCGCCGAAGCGCCATAAACCCTATAGCTTTGTGGTTAAGTAATGTTTTTAATGCTACGGCCCCATTATGCTGCGAATGTTTGCGTCCTCGTTGTCACGATAAAACTTCGTGTTCGATCTAAGACGAGTTTGCTTTTAAGCTTCTACAATTTCTGAAGGTAGATTGTCTACTCTTAGTTTTTGCCAACACTTAGTCTTTATTTTGACCTTTCTTTTGTCGCACTATCTTTCGTATCGATTCTATTCTCATTTTCTGAGCTGATCTGAAAAACAAAAATTACTAATGCCAGTAAATTGCCAAGATTAGTTGGAAAAACTAGTGGCCTTCCATGACATTAACCCGCATTTCTTAGCCGCTATGGATGGAAAACATGTAGTTACTTAATCACCAATAGATACATAGTGGAAGTGAGAACTTGAATTACAAGCACCCATTCAGTATTATCCTCTCGGCTTTAGTGGACAGAAGCTATCGCTTTATGTATGTAGACGTCGGTTGCCAAGGAAGAATTAGTGACGGAGGCGGCTTCCGAAATACTTAGTTCATAATTCCCGAAACAAATTGAAAATAATTCTTTTAATTCGCCAACTCATGCAACGCTTACCGATTGTGACCATGCCATGCCATATGTGTTTGCAGCAGATAATGCCTTCCCATTATACAAAAATATTATGAAACCATACCCTGGTTTTACCATCGAGAAGGAAGCATTAAAATAATGTTTAACAGGCAATTATCAAGAGCCCGGATTGTAGTTGAGAACGTAGGCATTTGATGTGATGACAGCTGTATTTCGTGCGCTACGGAAACCAATTGTAAAACATCAAACAATTACTATACGCCACCTGGCGTTACGTACTCAGTTTTAGACGGAGAAGTAGTTCTAGGCACTTGGAGACATCAACAACAAGCAGATGCTGCTTTGCATCTGCTTGTTGTTCATCACCACCACCACAACTCTTTGTAACTCACCCACTGCAGGGTATGAGTCTCTCCCCTGGGTGACGAAGAGGTATAGGCCATAATCAGTTATGGCCTGATAATGGCCTAACTGAGACTGAGACCTATACCTGAGACCACCCGAGACCGACTGCTTAACGTGCCCTCCGAAGCACGGCAGTCGCCGTGAGAAATGAATGGTCGGCGGAAAAAAGGGACTGAATATCTTGCAACCCATTTCAATCTTATGAAACTCTTCCGTTACTGACTTATGTGTCTGGCAGACAAAGTACAGCCACAACTACTGGCTGTAGAGATTTAAATTTGGAACATACAATCCTTAGAGAAATTAACACTAACGCGCATCCACTGAGAGGTTATAAAAAAGTCAAAAACAGACCATTTTTACCATACACGAAACTTACATAAGTTCATCGTTTTTTAATCATATCACATTTTTAGGATTTTACAGGAAAAACTCTTCTTTCTCTAGTTTTAGTAAAAAATAAATTAATGAAAATAAATTTTACATTTTAGCTCGTCTGTTTCTTTACTGAGTGCCTAGTGCGAGTTTTTTACCTTTACCATCGCGTTAACGTCGATTTCGTTTTGTATGGGATCGAAGCAGCTTAATAAAAACCAAAGTGACGAGAATGGAAAACCAAATTTGTAAGAACGTGATTGGTTGTTTCAAGTGGTTTGCTCGATTAACGCAATGGTAAAGTCATTCGAATAAAAACGCACTAGGCCCACAGAACCCGTGGTAAAATATAAATATAATTATACAGGACTAGTTGTTGCGCGCGGTTTTACCCGCGCCATTTCGATTCCCGCGGGAATTTCGGGATAAAAAGTAGCCTATGTGCTATTCCAGATTACACTCTAGCACTATGCCAAATTTCATTAAAATCCGTTGGGCCGTTTTGCCGTGATTGAGGAACAAACATCCATATATCCACACATCCGAACATTCACTTTATAATATAAGTAAGATCAATCCGTTTTAAAAAGATAAAACGATATATAAACGATAGATATTATAATATAAGTAAGATCAATCCGTTTTAAAAAGATACTTGCATTGCTATTGGAACGATAAACACAGATGGCGCTTAATAAATAAAACAATACGTCGCAAAGCAAATGCAACCAAACTGTATATTTTAATCGATTAAATCTGTAATTATGTTAAAACATTAATTATTAAGTCAAGACGATAAAAGTAAATTATTTATGATAATGAAAAAACTCATTATTTAATATATAAATAAGTATATATTCTAAGAGAACACTTAATACCTATAAAGATTAGTCTCAGGCGTACAACCCCTAATAGTTAACAGTAAGAGTAATAGATTTTTTTATTATGAGGTAGATTTAGTAGATATATACGGGCACTTTATAAAGGGTGGAAATCAGATAAGTGAGACAGGCCCAATCAAATCCTTTTAAAACTTAAAAATGGAATATATATATTTTTCTTCTTAGCGTTAAAGATACAAACTTATTCACTACGCAGATATTTAAAAGCTAGTTATGGTTCAATAAAAAACCAAATTTGATTCATATTTACATAAAGATCAATTCCTGTGACTAGTTTACAAACTAGTAATACCTAAGTAGTAATACATATTAATACTTGTTAACAAGTATATTTTAAAGTAAGTATACAATTCAGTCTTAAAGCAAAGTTTTACAAATGAATCATTCAAACACATTCCTGAAAGGTTCTGCATGGAAATGCTTTGGGCACGCCTTTGCCTTACCGCTAAGGGCCAACGCTGCGTCACGCTTGCTGTACGCGAGTACGACACGAACGTACTGCACGCGCCCCTAGCTAGTGATAGCAAAGCCTTTTCGAGCCTTTTAGCCCTTTTTTAAAACTCGCCGCTTTATTGCGATGGCTCGGAGGCTAAAAGGCTTGATACCTCGCAAGCTATCGAGGCTAGTCCTAATTATGGCTTCTGGCTCGAGAAGCGTGAAGCCTAAAAAATTGTGTGCCCCTTTAATAAAAGATTTTTCAACACACTTGCTCGTAAAATGAGCGTTATTCTATTGAATTTAGGACTATAAACTGGGCTATAAGTCACGCGTGCATAATATATTATACCCTAGTGCATAATATAATGAATCCTAATAAGTTGAATTGTACCTTTGTGCAAATAACATGCGAGAAAACAGAGCATATTTTATTGGTCCGGGTTATACACTAAATATTTTCAGAAACAACAAAGAGGTTTTATACCACTTCAAATCCATATACATTTTTAAATGTTTGCGCCTTATATTAGTAAAATAAATTTGTATATTAAACAAATTATTCACAATTTACAATCATTTGTCATAAAATATTAAAATATTTGCATTTACCACTCCAAATTAAACATTTTCACTTAAAATAGGCTGTGTATGCTATACAGACATTGACACATTTGACGGAAAAAAAACCTACGCGCATGCGCGAGGTTCGGCGCCATTTTTCAATCACAATTCACAGCTTTGTTATCAAGTGTGTTTGTTATTTTATGACCACGTATGTCTGTCTTTTACTCACAAGTGTGTTGAAAAACGTCGTATGTAACTCGTGAGCGTTGGTAATTACCGTCTCGGCTCATTATTAAGCCCTCGCCTGCGGCTCGGGCTCAAATCACAGCCTCGACTGTAATTAGCAACTTCGCTCACTTGTTACATAATATACTATTAACTTCTTTTATTTTAAGGCAATTTTTTTTATTAATTAATAATCAATAAAAGAAAAATTGGAATCGTTTGAGCAATAAACGCAAACAATCATCAATCCTGGTTAAACGTTTTTGGTGATTAATTTTCAAAAATATAGAACCTTTGCTTTATTGCATTTCATTTAATCATGTACGAGTAGGTATACCTACTTATTATAAAAGAAAATGACATAACATTGAACTTTAATTAATAATGCCTTCCATTTACCCGATCCTGAAAAGAGACTTAAAACTTTTTTTTCGTTCGACGCTAGTCTTCAAAAATGGCTTGAGTAAAAAAAGCTCGAGCCTAAAAAAGGCGCAAGGCCTTTTTTAATAAGCAGCTTTTAGTCGTCCTATTTTATGAATCCGCCTTTAGAAAAGGCTTGTAAGCTTTAAATTTGTGACTAAAAGGCTCGAGTCTTTGCTATCACTACCCCTAGCGCGTGGGACGTGGCTAGCTTCCGCGCGTACTACACGCCCGTACATCGTTTTTCGATTTTAATCCAAATAGTAAGAAGCTTTCCATTGACACGACTGTACAAGCTCACTAATCATACGCGCGTACGACACGGACGTACGATACGCGTGACGCAGCATTGGCCCTAAGATACTATAGTTCAACCCAAGTAACGCTCGAATAGAGCATTGAAATGCGTAAATAAAGCAAATACGCCTCACGTAGTAAGCTGGATAAGCGAACCATAAGCTATGTAAATATTCGAGTTAAACATTGAGTCAATAAACTTTTTAATCTGAATTAATTGGCTTAGACCTGTGGCTCAGATCATACCAATATAACTCTACTACTAATACAAAAGTCTATAGGTAGGTACTTAAACTAAAACAAACAATTGATGTAAACAAAATCGCGCTCGCACTTATAGGACTTATCGTACTGCGCTAGTTTGCATAATGACTCAAGTATACGGCCTTGTTTTAAAACCAAAGAATAATTTCAAAAATACTTAGACCTAGTTCATACATAAAATTCTACACAAAATAAAAATGCATAAATAAATCAGCCGGGGTAGCATGCGACGATCGATAAAAACTCGCTAACATGTGCACCAAAATGGATAGATTTACTTGCTTCAATACCATGATTAAACCCACAGAACCAAAGCTGCCATATTCTAAAAAAAATACATACTTTAAGTGCTATATTTTAAGAAAGGCCTATTTATCGTTATCGATGGTCGCATGCTATCCCCGCTGTAGTTCTAATTAAAAAGACAATTTAACAAAATATATTAAGTATAAAGGCTTTTACCTGCTTAGAAATACATGCAGGATCTTAACTACTAGCTACCTAATATATGCTTTAAGAAACTTTTTGTCTCATTGCAAAATTTTGTTTAGTCACTCTATGAGTTAAACTCTTCTTTTTTATAGGACATTTTATAAACAAGATTACATTGTAAATCAAATGTGTCTATACTCTGGCAAATAATTCAATGCAGTAAACTGACAGATCGAAATGTCAAATAGAAAAATAATGATACCAGTTAAAAACTTCATAGTGTAAGTACTGAATGAGAACAATTGAAAACGAATGAGTGTCATTGGGAGAGGCCTACGTCAAGCAGTGAACTAGCGCGGGCTGAGATGATGATGATGATGAGTGTCATTCATTATACATAAAATTTTAAAGAAATTTATAAATAAGTGAATTTGAGCTGTTTCTATATCTTTAAAATAACTTTAATGAAAATAATTAATTACCAAACATACCTAGAGCTTTAAAACGATCATAATAGAAGTAATCGACTAATTACATATTAATTACATTCATTCACTTAAATCACATCACTATTTTTTTCTTCCCGAAAGTGGGCACATTGGAACTGTCATTTTACTGCATTGAATTATTTGACAGAGTATACATTTGCCAAGTACCTATTCAAAATTTACATCTGCAGTTAAAGATTAGATCAGACTGCAAAATATTACTTCCTAATTTATATTTTCAATTCAAATTTCACTTATGGGATGTCTCAGAGATCAAGATTATAAAAATTGGTAATATTTGTAAACATTATCATCAGAGACTTGAACACATTTCTAGTGATATCACAATAAATTAAAGCCAAGGAAAGAAATGCTTCATAAACACATAATATACCTACACCTATAATATAGATACCTTGTTATTTGATGGTGCAACATTAATAAAGCCATTTATATATTTATTGCTTAAATATTCACTGTCACATATTCCACTATCATTATGATACTCATATTGAGACCTCAATAGAGTCTCATCAATATAGTCTAAAAGATGGTCAAAGAAATTTGGAAAATTGTCATAGCCTGGAAATACATTAATATCTATAATAGCATGTTGGCCAGTAACATTATCAATAACAACATCAAAACCAAATAATATAAGTCCAATTCTACTTCTCAGAACACGGATTACTGTTCTTATTTTATCTTCATTTAGGGACATTGATACTTCTGACCTGTCCTGCGGGTCTAGTATAGATAAAGTTGATTGACTGTCAGCTTTACAAACTTCTCCGGTGCTGTAATATATTGGTTCTAGATCATCACATGCATAGAAGTTCTTAAGACTTGGTCTCTCACAAATGTAGTACCTGTAAATTTAAGAAATTTTAAAAGCATTAAAGCGAAAGAAAATATTCTTAGGAAAAATATAGTACCAAAATTATGCAATAAGTTTATTCTGTAGTTTAAGAGCATACTTTCTATATCTTTGGCAAAAAGAAAACCTAGTGTTGTCTATTGACAAGGATTATTATGTTCTATACTCTATTGGTAAAAAAAGTAGATTACACCAAAAACCAATGATTTACCACTGAATTTAGATAGTTCACCATTCTACTGTGTTAAGAAATTAAGCAGTATCACAAATGTCATAAAAAATCTTTAAAAAATATGCATTTAATAAACTAACCCAAGTAGCAGTATCTTATTTAGAACAAACAAAAGAACATACATCTTATTTAAAAAAAACCCATAAGAAAGATTTTCCTATCTTAGGTTTAACACATTCATTGCCATAGAACAACAGTCATTTTTCTATCAAATGGGCCTTAGATGCTTGGAGGCGAATTTTTGTTTTAATTTATGTTTTGAGTTTTTGTTTTGGGTTTTATTTTGAATCAAAATCATTAACGACTATTCAAAAGGGCAACGTTAAAATATAATTAATAATGAAAAGGTAAACTTCAATTTTTTTTATTAAAGTCAAGGGATTAGAAACATGGTACAGTGCATGCATCCACTTTTGTAAAACAACCAGGACATAGTACCATGTGTTTGGCCACTACTGCAAGCTAACCAAAACACAGTACCATGTGCAGTGGCAATCAAAGTGTTAACAGAAAATGACTTTTACATAATATATTTTTTTGGAACAAACTTTCTTTCAAAATGCCCTTGCTCTTATGGCGGCAGCATATTGGGTATATTTCTTTGGGTATATTAACTTACCTATTTCCAACCACAAAAACTTTGTGCAGCACTGCATTGTGGTTTACAAAACTTTGCACCACACAGGGTGGTTTACACAATTTCAGCTGCCTTTCATTAAATATCAAAACCATTTCATGCGAAGACTTGGATCCATGGGCAACGGAAGGCTTACAAATGACTGGAAACCTTATGTTTCTTTGCCTCATAATATTAATGTTACACTCAACATTGTTTGATGTGAATTCTGCAAATGTAGGTGTAAATATACCTTGTCTTTGAAATGATGCTTCTTCATGCAAAATTGTGTAGTAACAGTTCCTGAAAGTCAAATTGGTAAGGAAAACTTTTTATTAAAATTTACGTTTTTATGTAGTCCATTTCATTATTCCATTTGGCACCATAATATTTTTACTACAAACTAAATTAAATAACTATGGAAGTAATTATAAATTAATTGTGCAAGAAACTTGCTCGCTCACCTGCTTAGCAGAATCCTGACCTTATCCAAGGGATCAATAACAGTGATATTAGGGTGATTTGATAAATATTGCTCTATATGCCCAATGATAGCAGCAGCCTGAAACCAGTAATAAAAAATTTTATATACAAGAGACCTGCTGACAAAAGAAATAAATAAAGAGGCTCTATTTTATGTTTATCTATCTAAATCTACATTAATAATAATCAATTTTAATATTGTAAACATAAAAAAATAAGTCTCAATATTTAATATGATGTTTACAATGAGTCACTACACAATAGCTATTAGCCAATGTAAGCATGATGACTTCATTGTAATTCAAATATTCAATATATCATGCATTAAGATTAAAATTACCTTATCGTCTCCTTGATTTGAGGCTGCAATAATATCCGTGAGCTTATGAAGAAAAACTTGAAAGAAACCTTGTTCTTCCAATGGCCTTTCTATGTCAATCTAAAGAAATTTCATAGAATTAAGTGGAGCAAGATATTCATAGTTAGAAATTAGAGTTATTCATAAAAACTATATTGCTTAAAAATAAGATTACCTTAATCAGTCTAAAACCATGCGACTTACAGGAATTACTCAATTCGTTCCAATTGAATTTCTGACTTTTTTTATCAGATATCCAGATTCCTATGCTTTTACGATTATTATATTCGCTACCGTTCATCTTGTAAGAATGATTCCTCGTACTCGCGTACGATGCCACTTAATTTTCTATTACCAATGTTTACTTTCCATAACAATTTAAAATCATGTCAAATAAATCAAACTCAAACAAAACACTTCCATGAACGAAACGAACGAAATAATTTTAAGTATAACTCAGTGTATAAGTTATAACTAAAGTAGCAACTAGCAAGCAAGCAAATACTATACTATGCAATACCTATTACTCGTTGGAAAACACTCCCGAAGAAAAAACTGTGAGAAAAACGAGAATATGTGTAATTAAATCATAGATCTCTTAACACTATGGATCTGAAATAACAGCAAAAAATGGGTGCATACCTAAAGTTAAATCGTAGCATAAAATGGCCGCCAATAGTGAGCATACTAAAGATGTATCGATATCGATACTTCTAAGGCCGTATACAGAATTAAAGCTGGAAACTTATAAGCGCTTATCAGCGAAAATGTCCGATTCATCGGACGATTATTTTGTTTTCTTGAGCAAATGTGTATTCAAAAATGCGAAATGAAGCTTTATCCTATTGATAGAGAAAGGAAACTATTCGGGTGTAGCATCATTTATTAGTAAATAACTGAAAACTTGATGATCAAAGATATTTTTTTTTTAAATTTTTAGGTCTGTGCTTTATCCTGGTATTGGAAAAAAATATATAAATTACTAAAGTTATCCCACATGCTTACCATGAAAATACTTGAAATGATTCATCTGGGGATTTATTAACTTATTATTTGTCAGGAAAAATATACGCTTTTTCTAAATAGCTTTGTTTAAAACTTTATCACGCCACCAGAAATAAATTGTCTTACCAAAACTTAGGGGTTCAAAACTTACGTTCTCCTATTGACAGTATTTGACAGGGAAGGAACACACATCCGATTAATTGCGACGGTTATTTTTACAAACTTTTGCCTGGTGCGGTCATACCATTTTTTATAACGGTCCTAGGGCGTCTTATGCAACTATTAAAAGAGACGCCCCTTAGCCGTCATCTGCCATTTAGTAAAACTTTCTGCCTTTTTTTTCAATTACTACTTATATATACCAGTTTTTTCTTTTTCTTTGACTTTGATTATTAGTCTACGAGTGTTTTCGAAGCATATTTGAAGCGTTTTATTCGAAATTGAGAGCAAGTATCGAATTAATGACAGGTGTTGTTTACCTTTTTGGAAAATCGAAAGAAGTATTGAAAGAATATTCCTTCGATTCTTTCGATACTGGGGAGGGAGAGGGAGAGGTTCATGAATTACGAAGGAACACAAAATAGTAACAATAAAAATGAAAATACATAAATAAATGAAAGTGGACATTGCAATTATAAAAAGTGAAATCTGATCAAAATAATAGTAATTATAAAATATAACTATCCACATGGCCACTATGTAATAATTAACCATACCTTCCTTTTATATTATGAAAGTTAGAAAGATTTTACACTCGTACTATGCAGGTAGCAGTAAAACAACATAGTAATTTTTACAAATATTTATTCATTTCTAAAAAAAAGGTACAAAGTCTATTTTTATTGAATAATACAAAGTAAGATTTCTTACCTTTTGGAAAATTGAAGGTACTGTGTCATCTCGCAATCTAATTACATCAAGGGTCTTATAAAAGCTATTTTCCTCAAAATGTAAAGAGCAAATATACCAAACTTTAACTTTTGGGTTTAAGTTCTTGCTTCCAATGGCTTCTAACCACCGTCCCTTTAAGTTAACATTTCTTGGAAACCTAAAATTATAAATATCGATATAGAGTTTTAAGAAAAATACATCACTATTAAATTCTAATGTAAACAAACAAGACAGTTTCAACAATAGTTTTCGGCAAAGTAAAACATGTTTAATATAAAAAAATTTAGTGTATAGTTAAGATTGCATGTCCAAATCACAAAAAAAGTTATGTGGAGCACTTTATAACAACAATTTACTTGTTTTAATCAATGAAAATCTTACTAACCTTTGTAAAGTTAAATTAGGGTATTTATCATCTTTCTTCGCACCACACCACAAAATTGAACATTTCATATTGAAAACTGCTTGCACTTTTTGCAGATATTAACATATAAAACACAAATTTGCAGCCACTTAATTAGTAAATTGAAAAAACCTTTCAGCCAAAACACAATTTGACATCTTAAGTACTCTGAATTCTGAAATACAACATGGCGGCAAGGCACTCTAATGACATTCGTATGACGTCATGCCTTTAATTTTTTCATTCGGTAGGAGAATGAAAATAGTACTATCTCTTTTTTTCTTCAATGGTTTTTGTATTGGGAGAGTGAGATAAAAGAGTTTTAGTTATACCTACTTAATATCTATATAACTATAAAGTATGTATAGAAAAATAGAACATCTCCATGGATATCATCTCACTGAATTAAATACACAATGACTTTATTGCAAATATTGCAATCATAATTTTACAGGTGATAATTACTAATAACAATTTTTACAGTGAAAGAAAAGGAACTTATGAGGTTCAATTCAATTCAATTCTTGCAGTTTTGGCAACCAGCTGTCGGTCGATACTAAGCGACTAGCTATTACCACAGATTACTAAATAGTACTATAGTATTATATGGCTATTCTGCCAGTATCATGTGATGGATCATGGAATAGACACGGTATTAAGGATTAAGGTCAATGTAGTATTGACACAACAAGTGATGCGCGACGTAGACCGGACATTGAGTTACCTAAAACAATAAGACATCACAGTTAGTACCATCACCAACAAAAAAGTTTAACCCATTAAGTTGTCAATGGTTTAACCTACTAGAAACTAATGAGATTATGAAATATTCAGAGTTGGTTGACTGTCAACTGTCAACTTGACAGCGTGCTAGACAAAGATAGAAAGCTGCTCTGCTAGTCAGTCAGTCTCATTCTCTCTCATCTCGTTTTCTTTCATAAAGATAGATTGATACTTCCTTCATTTAAAAATGATTTTTAAATGGCTGGCTTAAAGTACTTTTTGTAATCAATTCTGTTATTATTACGACATCCAGTTGAGTTTTTATAAATAAATCCATGCATGCAAACCTCAGAAGAACAAACATATGGAATCGAATTAAAAAATCTATTTGATATAGGACGACAAAATAGTTATGTCTCTTTCTCGCACGAATATTCTTGCGTATGAAAATCTGTGTTTTCGGATAAACACTCTGTTTGTCAGTACCGTCGTCAATATTTTCAATGTACTTTTGCTGCCGAATGACGCCATTTTAGTATCCCGTGTTGTTTACTTGTGGAAGTGCGGTCGAGAGATTTTTGTTATCGATATCGATTAGGTACGATCACGGTCATGATGCGCGCTGTGTTATTTGGTCACCGGTTAGCCTGTATATGGATATATGAACCGAATGTTATGTCAATAATTAATTGTTTAGTTCAGTCGTTATCAGTAAAATTTCAGCCTAGTACATTTGATAATTAATGAGATAATACGATTAAAGTCATTTGGAAGTGAATGACTATGGTAACCCGACCAAGTTAAGGTTATTAGAAAACAGCGAAAACTTTTATTGGTTTCTCCGGCAGGTTTAAGAAACAACTTATAGATAATTATCGACATTTAAAAAAATATCGACACATCCATCCCTAATCCGCCATGTTTGTTACCCGATTTGTTTACGTAGGTATACAACAAAAGTACATGCTTAGGGCAGTTCCATAGGTTTGTTCTTCAGAGATGCAAACTCAACTCAATCTGTGCAAAATAGGTACTTTTTGAGGTTATGGACTATGGTGTTGTTTCCGTAGAAAGAGTACATATAATCAAAACAAAACAATTTATCGAGTGATAACGTCTCAAAGTAAATTTATGTATTTTTTATTCTGTTTAAATATAAATTACGAGTTAACTTTTTGTATTCATTGTAAATAATTTTTCAGATGTCTGAAGAAAGCATAGTATCTGCTAAATGCCAGATATTGAATATTCTATATGAACTCGACGATGATGAATTGGGGTCTGTCGAACAATGGATCTATAGTCATGCCTTTAGAAAAGGTTATTAAATAAAAGTTATGTTTTATTTAATAAAAGTAAACTTGAAAAATGACTAAATCAAATCTGAGTTTAAAATCACCTAAGATTACTCAAAAACTAAACCACAAAGTAATATATAACATAAACCATACCTGAGTGGGGTTCTGATATTTGTATGTTATAGATTATTAACATAAAATGGCAGAATACCACATAAGAATTAATATTTTTCATTATGCCTTTCTAATGTTTATTAGCAAAAATATTATGTATATCTTACATTTTCTTATAGATTTAGAACAAAAGAGGCATCTACTAAACATAGAAGACACTCTGAAAAACATCAGTAAAAGTATTAAAACACTTGTACCATTTGGAGGAGAAATGCCATCTGAAAAAGTTGTACCACCAACTGTTGGAGATCAGTCTGATTGCAATTCTACTAATACAGTTCATGTGGATGAGTTTTTGTATAATAATGATGAAGTAGAATCATTGGTTAAAACTGGAGAAATAAAAAAACATTACTGCCAAGATTGTAAATCTCAAAATATTAATGTAAGTGTTAGAATGTATAAAAATGAGTCTTATTTGGTTTTGCATCTTAATTCAAAATTTCAATATTACATTGTGATTTTGGCACTATTTTTTTAATATTAATAGAATCCACAATAATCAGATTTTTTTGTAACGATAAATATCTGTCATTTTGAATGGTATTTACGAGGTAGTGTGGTCCCAATGAACACTGCCTGGCCATGCTACAATATTTCTTCAATTTCTCTTAATCCTTTGAATCTGCATATTTTATTTGAAATGTTACATTATTATATTAACTAGGTACCTGCTAAAGACATAAATAAATATTGTAATCTTTTTCAGCAACTAATTTTTATTTCGCACTCTATGTCGATTCAAGTACTTCAATATATATTTAAAGTCTTACTGCCTAAAGATCTGGAGGGTAGGAAGATATTAGATTTGGGTTCAAGAATAGGAGCGGTTTTGTTTAGTGTAAGTTTTCATCTTTCCTAATAATACTTAAAGATGATGATATGAAGTAACTGATGTAGTACTTACTTTAAATGTTCCAGGCTTATTATCTCACAAATTCATCAACAATAATTGGCATTGAAATTAATAAAGAATTATGTGAATTACAAGAAAAAATAATCGGACAATATTCCTTGGACACTGATCGAGTGAAAATTATTCATTCGGATATATTAGAAAGAATGGATTTACTTGCCTGTGCTGATATTATTACTATGAATGTGTTTGATTTTTTTGTTGACACTGCTAAACATAAAGAACTTTGGTATTTTTGCAAAAACTACTTTAAAAAGGGCACCTATTTGGTCACAAACAGAAGTCTTCCAGACACTTTGGGTGCTTTGAATATTTATGAAGATTTTATTGATTGGCTTAGTATATGTAAACCATTTCAATTAGAAAATGAAGTTCTTTTTGATATTGAAGACTGCAGTGAACTTTTTTTATATATTGTAAATTAAATAAAATTTTAACTTTATTGCCTTTGTAGCATTTATTTTCCATTTCTAAATAACTGGGTAAGATTCTTAAATAAATGAAAAAATGTCATATATAAGAATCACCCGACCAGGACTCAATCCTGGAACCTCCCGTTTGCCGGACGAATGCTCTTCCACTGAGCTACCGGGGCCTGGCGGTACTCCTCGAAATTACTTACCACATTTTTGTTTTTACGTTATATTGCTAACGTAGCTCAATCTAATGGTATAGCTTTGCAGCTAAGACCACCCGAGACCAATTTCTTTTCAGAAATTGTGAATCCCAGTTAAAGTGAAGCATTGCAATGTTTTTAAGTTTTTGCATTTAGAATGCTCAATTATTCTTAAATAAATGAAAAAATGTTATAAATAAATATCACCCGACCAGGACTCGAACCTGGGACCTCTTTAACTCTTGGAACTTTTAAATTTGGTATGCTCATATTTTGTGAGTTATTCGAAAAAAAAACGAATCCTGCTGCAGTAAAGTTACCCCAGCCAGTATTTTCTTTCTAATGGGTGTTTTGAAATAAATGTTATCCATACAATTAAAAATCGATTTGGTATAAATGGTATGACAAAAATTGTATCTGTATGTGCTTTGGGTGCGAAGATATTCAAAATCCTGTTGGAGTAACGTTCGCGGGATTGCTGTATCTTGGAATTGACTAAGCGTATTATGAATATGATTTTTTCTCAGCACATCCGGCTAATTAGGCGCGCAGCGAAAATCTTTGATGACCGGTTTGCCGAGTTTCCTGTACAATTGATTTCTAAATTCTATAACTACAATTAATAATGCAGTTAAATTTTATACCTGTACAATTTCAGACTTGTACGTTGATTGAAAAATCGAAAAAAACTGATTTACGACTGGTAACAGGACCAAATCTGTTATATTATTAAAAAAAAACCTGTATTTCTAATCATGTAGGTATTGCGTATAAATGTAATTTTTCAACAAAATAACGCGCCTTTTTTTTAAACACATTAACAAATAACGCGCCTTTCTTTGAATACTTCTGACTAGACGACTATCATGTTGGTAGGTGGGTATTTCTCAAAAAAGTGTCCCGTCATGAAATTGTCAAGAAATCAGTTTGTCAAGAAACGTCAAGAAATTATCGTCACTTAGGACGACATCATACCACCTGTTATAGGAATCAAGTAACTCAAAATTAAACACGTACTGGTCATAATAATAATTTTTTTTTATTAATAACTGGACACACAATATATTATATGAATTCTTTCAGAAGACAGGGCAACAAATTTAAATTTCTTTTACATTTATGTCAGTAGAAAAAACGTAGTAGTTCCCTTCTTTTTTCGTCGGGTAGTCTCCCTTCTTCTTCATCAGTCTTTATTTTAAGCATTTTTCCCTTTTCAATTGTTTCAGTTTGTTCTTTTCTTTGGTGTAATTTACTTTTGACTTTTGTTATTGTTGTAGTTTTCAACTTTTGTACTGGAATAGCAGTCTGTTGATGTCATTTTCCAGATAAAAGTACCTGTTTTGTCATCTAAGATCTGAAGTGTAAAACAATACCACCACAATTTACTAAGCGACCTTTATTATCTACCTAGTAGGTATACTGCATGAAACATCCAAAATTTCTTGACGTCAGGAAATTGTCACGAAATTTTGTGAGGAAAATCTAACATGCAATCGTATTTTTGTAATAACATCGAAATTATCTATTGGATCTAACAGCAAAGGGTTTCCGTCTATTAAGCACTATACTCTTAAAATTTTGCATGTATATGATAATAATATAACTTACTTTTTGGGTCCGTATAACGTCAGGAAATATTTTATAAATGAAATCCACTTCAAACGCTCCCACTGTTTGGCTAACTGACAGCTAAACACAGAATAGAGGAACGATTTCCTGATTGTCTATGAAATCAAACAGGGCTGCCATCCGCAAAAAACAACTTCAAAGTTCGGGAAATGGTTTGGTGGTGTTAAATAGCGTCAAGAAATGTGTCACGAAATTCATAAAAAAATTGTGAGACATATAATATTTTTGAATTTTAAATAATACAAAAGACAATTAGAAGCTCAGGTGTGTTTTTAAATTGTGCCAGATATTATTTAAATGTAGAAAAAAGAAACCCCATTTAGATTTTTTTCAAATATAAGTTTTTTGAAGACTTTTTACCTCTTGAGAAAGAGGGGGACATTTTTTTTTTATATGGCGGGCTAATTTACTGTCCCAAACAAATTATTTTTTTTATTTGTTTTTACTTTAATGGGTGTAAATATGACCTTATTAAAATAGTATTTAACCGCACAACAATTTAAGTAAAACAATTTCTAAAAAGAAACTTCATATCATAAAAAAAATACGTGTTTCATCAGTGGACAATTAAAATTTCTAAAAGTGGACAACTTTTTGAGAAATAGTCAGGTATCTATCACAGATAACTTTTAAACTACATAGTTAAAACAGATACACACACAGCTAACTTTGACAGTTAGTTCCACTGTTTATACGAAGCGCTAGTGTCGCGCCAATAGTGACTTCCCAAGACCTTAGCTCAATGTATCGATAGCATAGTGACGTACCATAAAAGTATCGATCGTATGGTGCAGGTTGGCCCATACAAATAAGAGATTTTTTGTAATTAACTCATTAAATACACATCAATGTTGTATATTGTGAAATATTGTGTAATTAATTAACTTGGCTTTATAAAAACATACCAATAAAACAAATAAAACACATTAATATTTTCTTTTTGATCTCGATTTAAATTTATTTTACACCCCTAATATTTCGTATACATTCGTTTTTAAATGTCTGATATTATGGGCATTTTTATTTAAAAAGTCATGTATGAAGCCTGATGTATTCCAATATAAGAATAAACCTTTTTTTTAAAGATATTTTAAATTGTTATTTTTCAAAAGTTTATATTCTCTTTGCTGTATCCAAGTATGAAATACATTGTTATCTTTTCCACGAAAGTACCAGAGCAATCTTTATAAATCAACTTTTTTGTTAACTTCATACACTTTATTATTTTTAGTGCCCATTTGCTTTCTAAAAATTTGATATTTTTAACATTTCTTTTGCTTCTTGCCAAAAACTAAATTGTTTGCATTAATTTTCCTTTCGTGTTACTTCAATGAGTCAAAATATCCTACAGCTTCGCCCGTAGTAAGCATTGTTTCGCTGACGTTCTCCCCAGTTACGGTGGTTTCTGAAAAAATAATAAAATACTTAATCATTTACTTACAGGATTTGAATGTGTTTAAAATACACCTAAATAAATTATCCGACATAGCTCTAAACTGAACATAAATTTTTACTTAAGGTAGTCTAATATGAAGCTGTCTAGAATACAAAAAAAAAACTAGTTTGTGTTGAGAACTTACTAAATAATGCAGTATACTTGAGCATTGCACTTGTTGTTTGGCTGAGTTTTTGTGCTGCTATGCTGGCTTTCGGTTTTTTTACTTTATTTGCATACTTATATGTGTTGTTCTTTCAGCTTTTTATTCATATGTGTATGCAGTATGACCAAGTTGGCAATCACTGCTATAAACAGTTTTTAGGTCATTCCATGTAGCTCGGTGGCCTTTGAATATCATATCTTTACTTAAAAGGTTATCACTTTTAAGCAAATGTGGTCATAAATTACATTGAGTTTTGCAAACAAAATATATTGAATTTAATATATTGAATTTAATAAGGTTTTCCTTAAAGACACATATTTAAAAAGATACATGAACAAAATCTCCAATAGTAAGCAACAACTCTGTTTTGGTCCCAAAGAAACAAATATGGGTTGTAATCATGTACAAAGTAATGGTAATTTTAGAAAATGTATTTTTAAGTTCTCATCTCATAGTATTAACCAAGGAGTAAACAAAATAATCCAGCGCACTACAACTATATATCTGTGTGAGCATAAATAAATAAATAAACTACGTAAGTACGTTTGCCTGGAAGGAAAAGAGTGAAAGTTGAAAATTTGCAAGAAGAGATTGACGGTGAGATACATAAGTTAGAATTGAAAGAAAGGTTAGGACCGCTATTGAATGATGAAGACTGCAAGATGAGGAATAGAAAGTGTTAGAAACGGCCACACAGTTAAATGGGGTAAGTGTGAAGAAAAATGTGAGAAGGAATAAGAACGAGTGGTGAGTTGATGAAGTTAAAGGTTTTGTACTAGAAAAGAAGAAAGCATGGCTAGATCTGGTAGCTGTGAGAGACAGAAATATAATACGAGATGACTTGAATAATAATGAAAAAGTAGCAACAAATAAAAAAAAATATCAACATTAATAGAAATACCTACCAACATACCAGACAAATCACCGAGATTTAAGGTATGTTTCTAAATATTATAAACTGTTTTTCTTTTTAAATAAAATTTTTTTAAAAAAAAGTAACAAACCAAAAGAGCGCAAGTTTTTTAATCAGCAAATACAAAAAATGATTTTGTTCGCGACTATCCGCCATAGAAATGTGGGGAAATGTTTTTTTTTATATTCAAATTAAATCAGCCCAATAATATTATCATTTCGTACGATGATTTTATCACTATTTTTTGGCACAAACCTTAACTTAAAATTCAAGGTTTTCAAATATTCAAGCTGTAGGTACCTAATCCTCACCAGTCACCAGGGTACCTTCATATCTCGGTTATATTAAGGATTACATATTTAAGGATTACAGCTTGACGTTCACGCTGTAATCCTCATTCCTCACCAAGCTATAGCTGTAACGCCGGAACTATATCACGACATTTTTTTTATATGCGTCACTATTTATGACTATTTCATCAGTATTTTTGGCATAGTCAAAATTTGTTTTCATTGAGATTTCAAAAGTGAGAGTTTTATAGCTAGATTTTCTTTACAATTTCACGTAAAGAAAATGTAAAATCTGAAGTTTTTAGTCACTGTTCTATTTAATTTAAAACTTTTGATTGTAGTTATATAACGAAAATAACATAACGAAACTCATCCGACAGTTTTGGTCTATTCTATAGATAGTTTATTAACATCATTGAACATCTACATAACTGGAACCAATAATGGAACAGTTTGTTTTCAGCAGTTTCAGCCTATTCTAGCTAGCTGTCAGGTCAATGGTGGTTGATTGAATACTTTTGCTTGAATGCAGAATGAATTGATGACAGATAAACAAAATGGCGATACCTTTTGCTCCTATTCACTCACGTTAATATACTTCTAATCCAACCAATACAGGCATTAACTTAATAAGCCAAACTTAGATTTGTCATTTGATTGATTCTAAATAGAAGTAAAAATGTGGCACGAAGCAAGAAAACAGGAGAAAATGATTCGCGGAATGATAGTAGATTATCGCCGCAGAGCTGAGCGAAGGAAAGATTTCTATGAAAAGATAGTAAGTACGTTTTCTTGTCAAGCTCCAAATTAATTATGTACTTGAAAAGTGAACTTCTTATAAACACTATTAACCGCCCCTTACAGAAAGCTGAACCGACACAATTTCTGCAATTGCATGGTCGGCCATGTAAAATTCACTTAGATCCTGCCATTGCCGCTGCTGGGGAAGGTCCTGCTATTATGTATGTGTAAAATATGTACTTTCTTAACATAAACTATGCCTTGAAGGGTTTGGATTTGATATAATATGATAAATTGATAATAAAACCTATCTTTTAATTTTTATGTAGTTTGTTATTTTAAATTTTTCTTCAGGATGCCATGGCAAGGTGACTCTAGCAATATGATCGATAGGTTTGATGTCAGGGCTCATTTAGACTTCATACCGGAAGTAAAAAACCCTGATATATCCCCAGATGATTTGTGTACAGAAGAAAGGCAATGCAATTATGAGAGATACAGAATTTTGGCTCAGAATTGTTTTCTAGGAATAAGTAAGTTAATCTTAATTTTTTTACTTTTGTGTACAAATGCTCTTGTGAATTTCAAGGTGTCCATTAATTAAGGAAGGTTCGAGAAAAGTAATTTAAATTGTCTTGTGATTTAAACCATGGATCTCCTGGTATAGCAAACATTTGAATCCAGTCTGGGAACAATTTTATTAAAATTGAAAAATTGAAAATAAAACTTTAAAATAATAACAAAAGTTCATGCAGATTAGTAATGGCCTTGGAGTAATGATAACAATGACAGAAATCATTTTGTTTAGATGTACTAAACTTCACACTAATTGTCATGTTATTACAGGTGAAGATAAGTTCCTACAACAATTACTTATTGAAGAACAATTTGGTGTAACAATTGAAGAGAAGGAACTGCAGAAAGAAAAGCTTAATGAGAAGAAGGGAACTGGTGCAGCTATAGGATATAATTATAATGATCCAGGGGCTCAACCTTCATCGTCAAACGGTAGTTTAAGCTTTGTCATTCTTCCATGTACACTGTGATGATTGAAGGTTTAATAAAAAAAACTATTTGGGTAATGGTCACTTGTAATGGTATTGGTTTGGGCCACTTCATTGCATTCAGTATTAATTCCAGGACCAGTTCCTAAAAAAACAGAGGACAAAGATTCGGATGATGATTCGGACCTTGAAGTCATTGATGTGGACTTGAGCATAGATGTCAATAAAATGGAGCCAGCTCAGGTAATATACATTTTATTTATAGCTTAAATCATATTATAAGCCTCCACATAAAGAATAGGATTTAAATGACTTGTCTACTTTTGCCTTCAGCTAATAATAACATATTTAAAACCACACTAGGTATTTGATGAACCAATAATTAGAGATAAAACAATGTCAAAAACAGGATAGGGTTTTTCATCATGGTGTCTTAAATAAACTATCATCTTGAAATTTTTAATTTTCTTTTAATGTTATCTTAACATAACTAAAAGAGATGTCCCAAGATTATATGGAGCCTTGGCTAGGATTATGTACACCAAGTGAAATTATAGCCATAAACATGAAGAACAGTTTTTAACACGCAAATGACTACAAAATTACTATGTATTTTGGTTAAAACAAAAAAAATAATAGTATTGCAACATAAAAAAACATGATGGGTATACAAATCCATATTACTATGAAAATAATGTAAATAATATGGATTTGTTTTTATTTTTTAAACACAGAACTGTTTGGTATATCGCATTATAAGTATTTTTTGTAGAAAGAGTAATATTACCTCAATTTTTTGAGATGCTGTACAGGTTCCTAGCTGAGGCTGGGACATCTCTTTTCTCATGAAAGCTTTGTAAAAATGTTTACAAAGAGGATAAATGTGAAAAGTAGATAAATATCTAAAAATAATCTCCATTTATAAAGGTTGTTTGGTACACAGTTGGCCAAATTGAAATGGGGAGTAGGTGGGCCTATTCTGAATTTACTATCTTCAAGTACTACTAGCCTATCTCTTATAGTTTAGTAAGTATGGTTATTTTTCATAAATTTCAAAAAATCCCAAATTTTCACCTTCTAATCTAAATAACTTTTTTTCTTGTATAAGTAGCTTTTGAAAATAAATTTTATTTGTCTTTCCGATACAGCCTTATTATAATTAAATGGGTATTTGACGCAACAAATCAAGAAAAAAAAAATGATGGGTGAACAAAGTCTCGAGTGTGAGGCAAAGTTTTATAATTTTTTTTTTCATTGCAATTTTAGTAATTAATAATAGGCCCACCTACCCTCCATTTCAATTTGTTCAACTGTATACCAAACACCCTGTATAGCTTTTAAATCTATATTCTTTTAATATGCTGTACACAGCACATAATATAGCCCACTTTTATGACAATCAAAATGGTAATCTTAACTTAATTTTACTAGGGACAAAACATGCTTCATTTTACTCTTATTGCTTGTTAAGTTTAGGTGCTGTAAAATGAGTCTACTGGAATATCTTTTAAAAGCCAGTCCTCAATTCCAGTGCTTTTTTAAGCGACTGTTTATAATATAAATATTAATACAAAAAATATAGCTCCAAGTATACATAACTATTGAATGTAACATAAAATTAAAACATATTTTCAAAATGGGCTCTGTAATTATGTTAATTAATTTAATATTCTTTTATGAAAATTGATTTGATTTATATAACATAATATGTATTATACATATATGTATAATTAAAGTAGTAAACTAAAGAAATAATTTCTAAATAATGTGTTCCAAAAAAAGTTATAATCCTTAAACTTTTTCTTTAGCAAATATTACAGCCATGGAAAAACACCTTGTTGAATAATAATAGTTTCTTTGTTGAAAATAATAATTTCAATTTTTATGGGTATTAACAAAACTTTCTTCTAATTTATTTGTCTGGAGAACAGGCTCATGAGTTGAACGCTGTTGGTCCGCTATATGGAATGGCTGGTTGTGATCTGTTCTCCTTTTTGACTGGTGATGCTGATGATGCTGAGCATCAAAAGCAATTGCTCAGAGAAGAGAAAGAGAAAGCTATGTTTTCTGGTAGAAAGAGTCGAAGAGAGAGGCGAGCTCATAGGTGAGTTTCTAAATATTTATATGAGCCCTACTTAAAGTATGGACCTTTATAATGGGACCACAGAAAACAAACATTCTCTTTATAAATTTAAAATTGATTTTTATATCCTTTTATATATAAAACTGTTCCGTTACTGACTTAGTGACTGAGGTACTGAGTGACTGACAGACAACGTACAGCCGTAACTACTGGGCGTAGAGAGCTGAAATTTGGAACATACATTTTTTAGGGGATGTAGGGGTGCACTAAGGAATGAAAAATCTTATTCCTTGAGTGCACCGAGGTGAAACTTGGTGTAAAGGTTTTTCAATGTGTGTCTGGTTGTGTTAGGAAAGGAATTCCTAAATTCCCACGGGAACATATGATGTTTTACAGGGAAATATATGATGTTTTAGTTTGTATGAAAAAATCCCATCCCTTGAGTGCACGGATGTGATACTTGATATAAAGGTTCCTCAATAAGTGTCTGTTTGTATTATGGAAGGAATTCCTGAAATTCTCACGGGAAGGGGTTGGACTTTTTAGTTTGTATGAAAAATCTTATTCCTTGAGTGTACGGATGTGATACTTGGCATGAAGGTTCTTCAAAGAGTTACTGGTTGTGCTACGAAAAAAATTCCCTAAATTCCCACGGGCACGGGAAATATATGATTTTTAGTTTGTATGAAAAAAACTTATTCCTTGAGTGCATGGGTGTGCTACTTGGTATAAAGGTTCTTTCAGTGGGTGTCTGGTTCTATAGTTTCTGAAATTTCCACGAGAAGGGTAGTTAAGCGCATACGAAGTTGCGGGACAAAGCTAGTCCTCTTATATTACACAAAGCAAATAGCTTGTCTCTTTAAAAAATTCAATGCAAATATTAAAAGGTTTTTCCTCTGCAGGCGAAGGAAGAATTACCAGTGTTGATGTTAGCCTTATGTTTGCTATAATTTTTCAATTGCAGAGATAAGAAGCTATCTGCTCGAGTTGTGGACCCTCCAAGTTATGCAGCTCCGCAAGAACGCCAGCGTACTCCCAGCAGGTCTCCAAGCCGAAGTCCATCACCAGAGGCCCCAGAGAGCATCGAGTTTATTACTTCTTTTGGAGGGGAAGATGAAGAAGCTAAACCATGTATGTTATAAAAGTATTTGAAAAAATTAGTCTTAAGACACTAATTTGTTCTATAGGTCTAATTTTAAGCATTGGTAAGAAGTGTATTCTACACTTTTTTATTACTGGTGGTATAACTGCGTTTGAGCATCAAGTTGTTCCAACTGTTTAGCTACCACAATCCTGCTAGCTAATATTCAACACGTAATAGCTTTGCTTTGTTTCGAAAAGAGCGGCAGCAAGATGGGCAGTGGAATACTTGCACCATCTTTAGTCACGGGGTCGGACTGGTAGCTCTATTAGATTCGTATTTAATATTACGCAAGTCGTATTTGATAACACGCAAGACGTATTTAATATCACATTAGTCGTATTTAATACATACATACATAACGTCACGCCTGTATCCCTTATGGGGTAGGCAGAACACCAGAGGTTACAATGCCATCTGATGTCACGTTTGGAGGTATTATAAAGATGGAAAGAGACTATTGTAGTGACAGGGGGTCAGCCTATCGCCCACAAAAACGCCTTTAAAACCTCTGTCCCTTAACTGACTTTTACAGTATGCCCGGGTAGAGAATTCGTATTTAATATAACGACAAAAAGAAGCTTTTATTATCATAGCATTGTTACAAAATTATTTTCATCTGTTTTCAGCATTCCCTCAAAAACCTCTTTATGCTGAGAAACTCAAGAAGAATTTGAAACCTGTAGTCAGATACGCCGATGTACTACGCAAACAAAGGGCAAGGTAAGTGCGCAAGAATACCTTTTTACTTCGGACTGTATTGATACACACCTATAAATCTTAATAAAATCTTTAATATACACCAATAGTATGAATTCCAACAATATAATGGTACAAAACAGCACTTTTAAAGTTTTTACGATTCATAATTTAAAATAAAACACTTTTCAACCAGATTTATCGCGTATAATTTCGCGTATATCGCGAGCGACTGACCATGGGGTCACCAAAGACACCGAAACGACGAGTTACTATGTAAAATATAAATAATACACTATAACACTTAACTGGTAAACAGTGTTTTATTTTAAAACATGTTACACAAAGGCGGAAAAACAAACAACATAAATACTTTCATTGTTTCAGAGCTTCATCCACAGATAATAACTACGATGTACCTATTGGACCGCAAGGACCACCTTCGAGATCCCGGTCAAAATCACTGTCAAGATCACGATCCAGATCCCTTTCTGCACAGAGATTAGTGAGATCTCGAAGTAGATCTAGGACTAGAGATCGGTCGCGGTCCTACAATAGACACAGCAGGTCTAGGTCAAGATCTAAATCAGCTTTCAACAACCGAGGGTGGTCAAGAAGCCCTACAAAGTTTGTACCTAATAAGTTTTTTTCAGCTACTTTTCCTGTGTTGCATGTCAAAACATCTCTATTCATAGGATCTCATTCTTACACACTACTTATGTTATCAAATTATGCTCTACAGGAACAATCTATTTTTCTACTGTTGAAAGAAATGTTTATCCTATTGACGTATAGTGGATTTCTATATTGAATCTTTCATATAAATAGAAATCCAAATGTTTGTTTTTAATTTTGGATAGAGCTTCACTGTTATGGATCTTGTGTGATTTAAGGCATCAAAATTTATATTTGTAGTCTCATTCATTATTTTCTAAAGAAAATAATGAGTCTTTTATGTCTTTCTGTCCAGTGCAATCCTTAATTCATACATTACATTGACTAAAAACGTGTTATGCTAACACATAATATGTGTTTTATAGCATTTATCATTTATCATATAGCTTTGAGGAAAATGAAGGACCTTATAAACAATTGTAATGTATTGTGAATAACAATAAGGATTGTTTGAACTTGTAGAACAATAGTACAATAGTTTTTAAAGGGTTTTTTTTAAGGTACAATAGTTTTTTTATTGTTTGTGTCTGGTGTAGGAATATAATGGCCTACATTTTATTATTAAAAAAAATGTGAAAATTACAGCAAACTAAATTTAAAAATCTAAGCTCTTGCAATCACAGTAATATAATTATAATACAAGTATTATTAAAAATAATAATAATAATACAGGTAACTTTTATAACTAATCGCCCTCTAGTGGAAAAAAACTTAAATCACCTTGATATTTTAGTAAAAATTCAAACATCATTGTTTTCTTTGTAATTTATTAATTTATTTAATTTGTGTTTCCAGTCAATCAAGCTATGCAAAACGTAGGTCCAGGTCCAAATCAAATGAAAGGTAAGCTTGTAATAAATTTATTTTAGGTTAGTTATGGTTCCTCGGTTATGTCAGTTGAGTAAGTAAAATAACATTTCTATAATGTAATTGATTGCTTCTGTTACTATTTTGTTATGTTTTTTTTTTGTATTGATGGTAAACTTAGATGTGACTTAGGATGCTTTTTGTATATAGATTGTTATTGAAAAGATGGGGACAAGACAAAACATGTTGTTATTGTAAAATGGCATCGTCTTAATAGAACGCGACAACGTGATTATCGCGAGCACGCACGATTTTCAGTCGTACTAATCCGCAACCAAACCTTCTGATATGGTATAGGTGACGTAAGCGGCATTTGAGTGATGTAGTCGCGCGACCTAATGGTCACACTCACACGGTGGTCGCATCGCTTAGGGCGCGTTCCCACTACGCACTCGTGACGGTTAATTTATCGTCGGTTATTCTGTTCCCATTATAACGACTGTTTGTTATCCAATTTGTTATCGTTATGAGCGATAACAAATTGGATATATACTGGAGATATACACGCGAGGACATAATTAATTTCTGTCCTGATTTAGTCGTGACGATATTTTTATCGTTTTACCCTTCGTGCCCGATGTAATGACAATTCGTCGCCACTGCAAAAAATAGTTCGTATACGACAGTCAATCGTGGTGTTCTATGTGTGAACACCTAAATTTAAATACGAAACTTAAAACACGATTATCTGTCGTTACTACAAAGGGGGAACGCATCCTTATTCGCGCGGTATTCGCGTAGACGCGTCCTATTAGGACGATGCCTAAGGCTTATCAAAATAAAAACCGCAGTAGTAAACTGGCAATAAATAATACTATTAGTTATGTAATCATATTATTTATTATTTTCCAGCGATGACAACCAAAAATCGAAGCCGCCTATTCCGAGATACTACGGTCGGCGTAAGGAAGACAACTCGTCCAGTGAACTGTCAATAGACTCCGACTCTAGTCAAAGCAACGACGACAATAAGTTAGTTCGTTTAAGTTTATTACATCGCAGTCATGCACTTACCCCGTTTTAAGGGTGGTTACACATACATATTGAATGTAACTTAAGCATTTTAGTTTAAGGATATTTAAATTTTAAGAGCACTACACTACGGCTTCTGCGATTCATGTGGAGAGTCCTTTGACTCTGACCTGAGAGATTGATATAACAAATATCAATTTGAAAGTTAGGTTATGTGTCATTATAGTCCGATTTTGTTCGTATAGCAATTGCATTATTTTGTTGGTAATGTTGTATAGTTATCATGACCCATCCCAGCGCTGTAATTTTCTTTGGCCTTAATACCTTGTAATATAAACATCCCAGGCGTTAACATTTGACGCTTCACAAAGTTTAAAATGTCTTTAGTCACAATATGCCGTTATTTATTTGAACGAAGTGCGAGTGATGTTTTGGAAAGTAGGCCCTCACCTTCCAGTGGTGTGGCCAATCGTGAAAGTGAGATAAGTATGGAAGAAGTTATGAAAGCAATGGCAGGTTTGAAATTGGGTAAAGCGGCAGGGTATGACCGAATAGATGCCGAAATGCTCAAGGCGGGTGAAAGTGTCACTGCAAACCTGTTGTACCAGCTTTTTAATAAGTGTTGGTGGTCCGGCCGTGTTCCAAGCGACTGGTGCAAGGCCGTTATTGTGCCACTTTATAAAGGAAAGGGGTCACAGCAGGAATGCAAAAACTTCCGTGGCATTAGCCTTTTGAGTATTGTGGGCAAAATGTATGCAAAGATATTAATCGAAAGAGTGATGGATGAAACAGAAAGCAAGATCTGCTATGTGCAAGCGGGATTTCGAAAGGGGATGGGATGCACGGATCAAGTCTTTGCCTTAAGATCAGTAACCGAGAAGGTTCTGGCTAAACACCGAAAGGTTTTCTGCTGCTTCATTGACTTGGAAAAGGCGTATGACAGTGTGATGAGGAATGAACTTTGGTCAACACTATCCGAGTTTGGGGTGGACAGTGACTTGATACGGGCACTCAAATCCTTATATAAGGACTTGAGTGCCTGTGTCAGGTTGAATGATGACTGCACAGAATGGTTTAGCATCGATCGCGGTGTTAGACAGGGCTGTCTAGCGTCTCCATGGCTGTTCAACCTATTCATGGATAGCTGTTTGAAAGATCTGAAAGAGTCTGAATGGGGTTTAAAAATGAATGAGACAGTGATCAAAACTCTGCTTTACGCCGACGACCAGGTTCTACTTGCATCGTCTGCGTCGGAATTGCAACAAATGGTCACTGATGATGCATGAGTCGTTTAAAAGAAAAGGTGTGAAAGTGAATGTTGGAAAGACGAAAGTCATGGTTATGGAGAGGAATGAAGATATGACGGAATGCAATATTATGATAGGAGACGAAAAAGTGGAACAAGTGAAAGAGTTTGTATACTTGGGGTCCTTGTTTACAAGAGATGGGAAGTGTGAAGGTGATATTGAAAGGAGAGTAAAAGCAGGAAATTGTATTAATGGCGCCATATACTCGATAATGGCAAGCAAAACTATACCAAATATAGCTCGTCTTGCCGTACTTGAGGGAGTTTTGGCGCCAACGCTTATGTATGGTAGTGAATCTTGGGTGTGGCAGAAGAGACATGAAAGCAAGATTAATGCTGTGGAGATGAGAGCGTTGAGAAGCATGTGTGGAGTGAAATTGAGTGATAGGGTGCGCAATAGTGAAATAAGATAGAGATGCGGTTTGAAAGAAGATGTAGTGACTAAGATTGAAAAGGGTATGCTACGGTGGTTTGGACATTTGGAAAGGATGAGTGAAAGTAGATTTACGAAAGAGGTTTACAGAGCAAGAATGGATGGTGCTGTCGGAAGGGGCCGCCCTAGGCGAACGTACGCCGATCAAATTGGCGACGTTCTTAAAAAGGGCCTAGTTAAAAGTACCCGTAACCGGCGATCATGTATGAAAAGATTAATGAACGTGGAGGAAGCGAAAGAGGTATGTCTGGATCGAAGCAATTGGTGTTCCCTTGTCTCTGCCTACCCCAAAGCGAGACAGGCGTGAGGTTATGTATGTATGTATGTCGTATAAGTTTCTGGTTTAAGGGTCTTACTTACTTCAAACTAATGAATTCCGGTTGTCAAACTTTCAGCGCATGTGATACTTTAAAGTATTTTTTTCAAAATTAATGTTATAAGAGAAAAAAATTGCTAGTCTATGTATTTTCTGCAAGTTAGTTTGCATGCTTGTGATACTTTACTCAACATACATTATTTATTTAGATTACAGTTTAGTTTAAGATGAATAAAACAGTAAGCAAGACTAATTCCCAAATTTCATTAATTTTCCAGATCAGCTGTTGGCACTAAGCCAAACAAGCAATCAAACCAGAATCAAATACGATTGTCTGGAAGCAGCTCCAAAGTCAGTAAGAATCACTTGTTTTTATATTATGTTTGCTTTTATTTCACACTCATTAAGAGCACTGATTTTGTTCTATCGAATTTGATGTTAGCGGAATGTCAACGACAATTTCTATTAAATGCAATGTAATTTTCAAGTTTATACGGACATTTTAAGGATTTGAAAAGACTTTTACTCATTTGTGAGCCATGAGTAACTTGTTTTCTTGAGTACTTGTACTTGAGTACTTGTTTTCATATTTTCGTCTATCTACAGTGCTGGAAATCAGCTAGCATCCGTATTAGGGTCTGATAGGTAGGATATGAACCTTCACAATTATCCAGCAGATGTTGACCTATTATTCTGAAGTTGTATATAAAAAAAGCTACATACCAAGACTTAAATTTTAAATAAAAGAAATAAGAAAATATCTTGTAAAATATAATTGAGCACTAAGTAGTACATAAACATTCTTTAAATACAGACTATTTCGAAAGGGTGATTTAATTTTGAAATTTTTACTACCAAATTCCATTCGCTTACTACGCATGTTTAGATGCCCCATATAGTCCAGTCAATAAATGACCCAAAATGAGGTGTAGAGTGCGTGAGCAGGTAACTAAGCGATTCTTTCAGAAACTTGTTCAAGGGGCTTAGGTTGTTAACATACCAAAAGTCCCGACTCCTAGGTGATGAGCGGGGGGAAGGAGGGGGGGGTAAAGGTACGAATTTTGGGTTTTTCGCTTATATCTCGAAAACGGTGCATTGGAGAGAAATATTTTCAATTAATAAAATGAAGTTCCTAAAATTATCTTAAACTTTTATATTATATGTTTTTTTCTAATTCCTAACCGTTTTCGAGCTATACCCTCGGAAAAAGTTGAAATTTACAAAAAAAACAATTTACGTCAAAATATTCATAAACATTGCATCATATTGTCTAAACCTATTCATTAACGAAAAGTATGAATAGGAAAGAAGTTGTAGATTTTTAAATTCCCTTTAAGTATATATATACATGTGCTGATTAATGTCCAACCCGCCTAAAGTTACAGCTATTTTAAAACTTGTATAGCATTTTAAGTTATCGCGCAAGGATCGGGCATAGCCAATATCTTCTGTCAGCTCATCGATAAAAGTTCACGATGAAAGGGTAGTTAGTTGACCCAACATTGCTCTTTCAGCGGATATGTATAAGCAAACGATCAGATGAGGATTTGATGACATATTTTGAGTATGAGTTGGTCCCATTTCCCTTGGCACTGTTCAACGAAAGTGGCATGAGAAAGACAAACAAGTCAGTGCTGTACAACTTATTTGAGCCAACCAAGAAAGATATTCTTCTGCCTCAAATGAACATTGTAGTCGATGGAGGATTTCTACTCCACAGAGTTATTTGGCCAAAAGATGTATCGGTTGTGACTATTTGTAATAGTTATATCACCTACGTCGACCACCATTATCTTGGGACTACTCGCACTGTGGTGTTTGATGGGTACGCAAACACAGCCAATAGCACTAAATCACAAGAACAAATGCGTCGTTACAGACTAAAAAGGTCAGCTGACATCAATTTGACATGGGACACACAAATACCTGTTAAACTTTTTATCGAATCCTACCAACAAAACTAACTTCATCTCCTTACTGGAGATAAAGCTGCAGAAGAAAGGGATACATACTCTTCAGGCTACCGATGACGCTGACATCCTAATCGTGAAGACTGCTGTTGAACAATCCACTCACAACTCTGTGGCGGTCGTTGGTGAGGATGTAGACCTTGCTGTCCTGTTGATTGCTTCCACTCCTGCGACCAGAGGTTCTTCTGAAAACTATATTTTGCCGCTGCACCAAGGATTGTGAAATTGGAAAATGTGGCTGCCGAAAAGCGATGCTCACCTGTTCTGCAGCGTGCATCCACTGTCAAGGGAAGTGCCTGAACAGTGTAACTGTTGACGATGAGGACGATGAAGACGATGTAGAGCCCATTCAGCAAGAGCAACGCGCTACTGAGGAAGAAGATGCCATGGAAGAACAATCATTGCCTGGGCCCTCAAGTTCAAAGAGGATGAAAATTTGATTACTTTTAAAGTCGAGAGTAAAACATTAGGAATATATTGAGAACAATGGGGTTTACAATTATTATTGTATTGGTGTAACGAAACTATCTGTAGAATAAAGTGTGAAAGTCATCATCATTATTTTTTCTACTTTATTTAATAACTTGCTTATAAGTGGCCATATATTATGTTATAAGATGAACGAACAAAGGTTGTGGGTCAAGAATATGATATACAAACTAATTTTCTGAAAATTGCAAAATGCTATACAAGTTTTAAAATAGCTGTAACTTTAGGCGGGTTGGCATTAATCAGCATATGTATATATATTCTAAAAGGGAATTTAAAAATCTACAACTTCTTTCCTATTCATACTTTTCGTTTATGAATAGGTTTAGACAATATGATGCAATGTTTATGAATATTTTGACGTAAATTGTTTTTTTTTTGTAAATTTCAACTTTTTCCGAGGGTATAGCTCGAAAACGGTTAGGAATTAGAAAAAAACATATGATATAAAAGTTTTAGATAATTTTAGGAACTTCATTTTATTAATTGAAAATATTTCTCTCCGATGCACGGTTTTCGAGATATAAGCGAAAAACCCAAAATTCGTACCTTTACCCCCCCCCTCCTTCCCCCCGCTCATCACCTAGGAGTCGGGACTTTTGGTATGTTAACAACCTAAGCCCCCTGAACAAGTTTCTGAAGGAATCGCTTAGTTACCTGCTCACGCACGCTACACCTCATTCCTTGACTGGACTAATAGTGCTGTCACGTCAATATTTAAGCTTCTTGGTAGTAAGCACAATGGCCGTAGAATATATTATAAAATGAGGATTCTTTAAAAATACATATTTCAACCCCAATTTTCATGCAACTTTCGGCGTAAATAATACGTATTAGTATAGGAAAATGATTTTATCAATCGAAAAGTTTTCGATTTTTTTTTTAAATATTTTGCGTCGCAATTTGTGTAAGAATTTATAATACGTGTTACTAAACATGTCAACCTACACTGGAAGCTTGAGTGAATTAGCAAGACTTTTTTGCCGAGCCCAACTTCGAGTTTGTTTTAGCGTCATGAGTTCTTATGCAGCCTACATTTACTACAAACTCTCTTAAAAATAGTACCTTTCTTAGAAGAGAGATGGAAGCGCCTAAGAAGTGTCTTTGTCATTGTTTCTTAGAATTTATTTTACAGTTTCGGCTACAAGCAGATTATTTTTTGTGTAAAACTTGTATTTTATTTGAATTGCCTACATTTTCAATGTTTTTATACTTTAATTTGCTTACAGTAGCAATTGCGATTAATTTATACCTTCTGTTTAATGAACAACATAAGAGGAACTAAATGCCGAAGGACTTATGGATGATAGAAACTTTTTCTGATTACAAATGGTAATGGTAACTGATGTTTCCTTTTTTTTATTATTTATTTATAATTTAGACAGTAAATCACTCATTTGCACCACTAGATGTGAGACTGTTAGCATTTGTAATTTTAGAACCAGGCATAAGGGGTTTAAGTTTAATAAAGTGTTGTATTGTCTAATTTTAAAAGGTTGTCACATTTTTGTTGATAGTCTCTCATAGGGTTTATTCTGCAGAATCAATGCAATGTGGATTAATAGAATAAAAATGTTACAGGTACCTTCGCGGGAAACGCTTTCTTTGAAAGAAAAGCTTCGGAGGAAAATGCAGGCGCAATTATCTAGGCAGCGTGAGTTCTGGTTTTATTTTATTCTAGTTTTATTTTATGACAGTAGTTCTTATCATTTGAAATGTGTTTTTTAGTTTTTTATTTTTGCTTTTATATTAGAGTTTTGATTTATTTGTGCAAATATGGATGAGCAGCATTATCTTCTTCTTGTATTATTGCTTTGTGACCATGAAATCCAAAAATCCGGATAAATATCTATTTAAATGGCGAATAAGTTATGACCTGAAATAGCTACAAAGTCCTTCTAAATTATTTTCGTATTAGCTCAATGCACCTACTATTACAATTTGGTTGTAGCATGACATTGGCTCTCACAATTAGCTGTCTCGTGTTTGTTTTTTTTCATGTCATGATCAATTTGTACTGTATGTACCTATTTGTTTTAATTCATATAATCCTGACTGAAAAAGAGTGCCAAGAGTTTTTTTCCGTCGGCTTTTTTTGTCTCTTGGTCTACTGTAGTAATCAATAACTATCAACACCTTCTTAAAGCCGAAGTACAAAATTGTGACGTCATTAAGCGGCCATTCGATGGTCTTATGATGAATAAAAATTTTCATTTCATTATTATTTTTAGATGTCCGGAGTTTGATACTCAAATTATGGCATCCAAAGCAAAAAAACTTATCTTAATAGCTTACAATTTTTTAAACTGTAAACAAACACTATTACTATTATTCTTGAAAGTTTTATTGAAATAAATTTGTTTCCTCCAAAATTTGGTTGGTTCCCCCATGCACCAACTAGAAACAGGACTACGACCGAAGTTCAATAAATTGAACCCTTGAATTGAAAATTTAGTGCATGTAATTTATTAAGATTGTGACGTATTTGGTTCTTTGGTCTTAATCATGGTATCAAATCGAATAATTCTATCTATTATGGTGCGCATATTAGCTTACATAATAGGATAAAATAACAAAATAATATTTATCTTGTCGATTCGACTATTTATCGATGGTTGTATGCTAGCCCTGCTGAATTTTAAAGTATTCTCCAATAAGTTGAGCTCAGCGCTATGAAAGTTCCCTTTTAGTATAACAGTATTTTCTCTTTCTCTCAGTAACTCAATTTACAAAATCTATTATTGCACAAATTATTAATTAAAGCCTAGCATATAAAGTGTTTAGCTTTATCGAATTTAACACATGCATAAAATAGGAAGAAAACTCCATAATGGTTTTATTCCTGTTCTTAAAACATGGTTTGGCACAGTTCTATTAATAGTAATTTTTTGAGTAATTCTTAGCCTCTTAACGTGAGTTATAACTTTACAATTGTTATTGTACATGGTACCATCGAACGAACTGAATCATGACCCATTTTCCTGAAAATTCAGACTTGTCAGACTTGTAAGGCCTGTAGCATATTCCTTTACACCATTCTGGATTTCTTTCAAACTCTTTTGTTATTCAGGCAATAAGGCTGTGGGAAAAGTTACCTGTATTCCTACGAGAAGCCCCTAGAAAACTGGCATTTAAACAATACGTCAGAGCTCACTTTTTCAAGATAGCAAATGTATCATCCTAATTTTTACTTTGTTTATTTTCATATTATGTTTAATAGCTTTTATATATATATATTTCATACATATTATAGTATAGAGTATATATGTATATGTATTTATGTAGTTGTGTATTATTAATTATGTATACATTATAGTTTTTAATATAATCTGCACCACTTAGTTAACTTCTCTGCTTTTGTGGTGGTTGACTGGTAAAGAATGCCAAATGGCATTAAGTCCGCCCATTGTACTCCAATTATTTGTGCAATAAAGTTTTAAATAAATAAATAATGCACTTATGACTTTTTAGATACTGTACGAATTCTGTACTAATTAAATGACAGTGTCGTATGAAATAATAACACGTTCGTCATCAAAGAAACCTACCTCAAGCTCATTTCGATTAGCATTTAGACGATTTGCCAAAATGAGCTTGTTTGTAGGTCATGATTCAGTTGGTTCGATAGTACAATCATCTCCAACGAAACAAAGAAAGAGGGGTGTCTCTTCAAATCGTAGAAATAAAAGTTTCTTTTCGTTAAAAAGCCACCGAAAAATTTGCTGAACTACAAATGTTTAATTCAACAAACAAGCCTATTCTAATTTCAAAACGATATGAGCTTTTTGAAAAATCTTGTCCAATATAAGCCCTTTCTCTATTAAATTAGGGTTTATTTTTGTATACCATTTAACAGTATATAATTTGGTTTACAGTGAAAGCAGACAAGCGAGCCGAGGCCGAACGTCAAGAGCGGGAGAGCCGCCGCCAAGCGCGACGCGACGAGGAAATGCGAGAGTTGGCTCTCAAACTACGACGCAAGTCTGTGCCTATACTCGTCCTAGTTCATTTAACACGTTCCCATGCATCTCCTATGCAAATGTGCAGTCACCACAGCATAAAACTAAGCGCCCATACGCACTAGCTAACCGCGCGGATAACCCCTTTCCCAGTTTAATATGCAACCGTATGTGATTATATACGCACTTAACCGCAACAAAAATTCAACCTCAGCGGCGGCCCGAAACCGCGTGAAGCGGTTGGACCGCTCAAATGAACCGCCTAGGCGGCCATGTGGCCGAACGCTAATGCGTATGAGCGCTTAAGCTAAATACAATGTGTCCCAGTGCGAAGTGACCGCCCGGCGTTATATGAATATGTGTACAAAATAATGAATAACTATCATAAAACTAGAGGTCCTAACAGTTTGCTTTTTTTTTTTTACGGGGATTTCAACTTTTTTTGTAGAGTTTCTTGACTTGGTTTAGAATTTTTTAAATTACTCAAATGTTTTTACAGAAATTTTGATTCTGTTTTTTTTTTTTATTTAATAAGTGGTATCAATGGTTATAGTCACAAGATATTAAACTTGTCCGAAATTAAAAAGATCATTTTAAAAATAATAAAGTAACCAATTTTTTTTTTTCAGGAAAATAAAGGTTTTTTTTCTAATCCCGTGAATTTTTAGATTAATATTAAATTATATAATATTGTCTACATAATCCCAAAAGATAGTTTATGGCTAACTTCAACTAGTGTCGCAGTACAAACTCTTGAAATGTGATCTCCGTGTTACTCAGTATGCAGCAATAAATTGAGAGAGCCCTTAAGAGTTGTTTATTTGCCAAGCGAGTGTGTCAATAATACCACAAGCACTTTTTGCCATTTAGTAGAGCAATTTCAAGTAAGGGGCCAGCCAGACTGTTGCAAACACGTTGAAAACTAATGCTTCTAACCAAGGTTAAGGAAGGTTAAGTTGTTGACAACCTATTCCGAGTAATCCACACTGTTACAACGGTGGTTAGAAGACGTCCCTTTGGCAACAAGACGACGTATGTTCTTACAGTTAGACGGAGCCCCGACATATTATGCAACGTCAGTACGCCAATTTATCTCGGAAAACTATCCAAGGTGGATTGGTAGAGGCGGTCCAGTGGCGTGGCCTCCTAGGTCTCCCGATTTGACGCCTCTGGATTATTATTTTTGGGGCTACATGAAGCAAGAAGTGTATGCAGTGCCAATAAATACTAGATTACTCGGAATTTGGTTGTCAACAACTTAACCTTCCTTAACCTTGGTTGAAAGCATTGGTTTTCAACAGTCTGGCTGGCCCCTTACTTTTAATTGCTCTACTAAATGGCAAAAAGTGCTTGTGGTATTATTGACACACTCGCTTGGCAAATAAACAACTCTTAAGGGCTCTCTCAATTTATTACTGCATACTGAGTAACACGGAGATCACATTTCAAGAGTTTGTACTGCGACACTAGTTGAAGTTAGCCATAAACTATCTTTTGGGATTATGTAGACAATATTATGTAATTAAAAACTAAGGACATTTATTGGCCATTTTTTTAACTTTTCACGGGATTAGAAAAAAAAACTTTATTTTTCAGAAAAAAAAAATTGGTTACTTTATTATTTTTAAAATGATCTTTTTAATTTCGGACAAGTTTAATATCTTGTGACGATAACCATTGATACCACTTACTAAATAAAAAAAACAGAATCAAAATTTCTGTAAAAACATTTGAGTGATTTAAAAAATTCTGAACCAATTCAAGAAACTCTACAAAAAAAGTTGTAATCCCCGTAAATAAAAAAACCAAACTGTTAGGACCTCTAGTTTTAGGATAGTTTTTCATTATTTTGTACACATATTCATATATTTTTTTTTTTATTTATTTATTCATAATAGGAACAAACAGTTTCTTATAAATTATAAAAATCACTATAAATAAATACTATATAAACCAATAGTTCCCTAAAAGAAGTAGAGTTAAACAGAAAGTACAATTTTGTAATTCACCTATGAAGTTTTTTTTTTTCCTTTATATCTCAACAAATAATTGTATATAAATGAAAGATATATAACGCAGGGCGGTCACTTCGCACTGAGACACATTGTATAATTTAGCGATATTAGAGCCACTCAATTACGGTTTTTTCATTATAAGTTCGCCTTGTTTGAAAAAACACTAAATAAGTTCATATACAATGACTTGAATTATTTCCATACAATATAAATTTGAATATGAAGTAAATAAAGTTATAATGTCGTATTAATTGTGCCTTGTTTGTTTCAGACAACGTGAAATGAGACACCAACAGAACAGACGGTCTAGCGATGATGGCTCGGATAGATCTTCGAGATCCACTTCAAGGTAAATAATAATTATAGAAATTTATAGAATAAGAGTGTTAGACTACAGTATGCTGTCTTACTTTTCTTATTTCGGTCCATTTTAAACGAAAGTTATTATTTAAATTAAGATTGTTTTTAAAATTGGTTATCTAAAATTAATTTTGATACAAAAGTATTTTATTTCTAGACTATACAGGGTGTCCAAAAAAGTATTTTGGAGTAAAATATCCTAGATAGGACTAGTCTTCCCCATTCGACTACAAAAAACTGTGTTTTATTTGGACTAATAGTCTTTCCATAAAAAAATTCTAAACATTTCAAGAAGAATTCTAAATGTTTCACTAAACATTTTATCTGTTATGTAAATAAACCTCCCAGCGGATCGTAAGGCGCGCGCGTTATCTGCACAGGTGAAACGTCGCGCTTTCTTTGAAATGTTTATATTTTTTTATGGAAAAACTATAAGTCCGAATAAAAAAATATTTTTTGTAGTCGAATGGCGAAGACTAGCCCTATCTAGTAACAGAAATAAATAATTTAATCTCAAAAGACTATTTACCAAAACAGACTCCTAATAAATAACTGTTTTAAATTGTTTATGCTCATTGGTAATTGGTGCTGAAGAGATCAGTTTTCGGTGTGGTTCGTTGGGTCATAAAATGTACTATTATTAAAATAAACCATTGTATAATGCTTTTTTTTTTTTTTTATAAGTGACTAAACCCGCGTTTGACCTCAATCTCACCTGATGGTAAGTGATGATGAGGTCGAAGATGAAAGCACACGGGTTTAGGAAGGAACTGGCTCTTTATACAATATTGCCGGAACACATTACCGCCGGAGCGGTAACATTTGGCGGCAGACTTTATATAAAGGGTGGTCGCTAGCCAGGCGGACCCAGAAGGGATCCTACCACCAAGAAATGCTAACTTTGTTTTTAATAGAATTGGCGTAAAATATACTCATACAATTTGGTATCTTTCTGGTTTTAGCAGTTATTGAAAATCCCCACAGAAATCTCATACATAATTTTATTCGACAGAGAATCATCACGTCTAAAAAGAAGAAAACCTTCGCGCAGTCGTTCCAAGAGTCGTTCGCAAGAAAAACGCATTCCCGTGTGGGAAGCCAGCAAAGAGCCTCCCTCGTACCGAGCGAGACAAGAAACGGAAAACTCTGTCCACTCCAGCAACCAAAGAAAACGTTACGAACCTGAAGCTGACAGACGCCGCGATGACGACAGACAGAACCATTCCTCGAAGCACGATAAGCATTCACGAGAACATCGCGACGTCAGAGAACCCCGTGACGTTAGAGAATCGCGTGACGTCAGAGAGTCGCGTGACATTAGAGAACCGCGTGACGTTAGAGAACCGCGTGACGTTAGAGAACCGCGTGACGTTAGAGAATCGCGTGACAGAGAACTTCGTGACGTTAGAGAATCGCGTGATCTTAGAGAATCCCGCGACGTTAGAGACCCTCGCGACGGTAGAGAATTTCGTGACGTTAGGGAAACCCGTGACGGTAGAGAATTTCGTGACGTAAGAGAATCACGTGATGTTAGGGATTTTCGTGATCCAAGAGACACATATCGCACAAGTCAATTTGATAACCAACACCGTGAATACCACATGATGAATGTACAACGCGACTACAATTATGACGATAGAAGAGACGATAGGAGCTCGCAAAAACGACCTTACGCTCAAGGCGATAGAGGCGATATTAGACAGAACTATAGATCTGACCGCGATAGAAATGACAGTAACTATGATACAGAATCTTCATCGTCAAGAGGCAGAATTCGTTTAGTGGACTACTGACATGAGATGTTTCTTTATAATTGTTATTATAGATAGAATAAACATAAATTATAATCCAAATTTTCTACACTTTTAAATACATCTATGTATACTTAGAGGCTCCTTTAATTATTGAGATTAGACACCAGCCAAAAAAATTGGGACTCCGAATTAGATAAAGTAATTTCAAATCCTGTGATTCATCTATTTATTATTAATAAATGAAGAAATATGGGTTTGTTCGCGAAAGTTTAAAAACAGCTTCCTTTTAACAGGAAGAAATAGGTAATAGTAATTCTAAATTTAATAAGATGACTTAGTTGTAGAGTTTGTATAAAACATTAATCCAGTCCAGTATATAAATTAAATTAAAACTCTCTTCCAAAGTGACGTAATAATTAGAAATAATATTGGAACGATTTTATTGAAATAGCCCCAACAGAATATTGAAAGAAAGATGATATTGATGTTGACCAGCATATCCATGCTGCAACGAAATAATTACTATTTCGAAAAATATATATTTATATTCCTAAATACCCATATTTATGAAATTTTCAGCACTTTTAATGTAAGCCATAGAATACTTCAGAGGTGCTAGATCAGCCAAGAATTTTGTATTTGCACAGGTAGTATAATTTATACAGAAAGGAGAAGAACAGAAACTACCATAATATAACATTCATGTAAATAATTTAATATCCATTTTTCAATTTAAAATTGTAACATCAAATACAGTGTCAGACTACAATAAATGCATTATACATTATGCAAGTTGTTTCCTTAATACCTTATTATTGCCTGTTTGTATATAATAAGGATAATCCCTATAATATTCCAACAAAATTTTGCCAAAGTTTCACAAATTTTAACACATTTAGTTATTTCTTTAACACAAATTCTGTCTTTGTTTTTATTTATATATTTTTTACAGACTTTTCATAGTAAATATTCTGATTTACAGTCATAATGTATGTTGCCTCAAACCTACTATCATCGATCAATCATTTTCTTAAAATCTTTCAGAATTGATTAATCTATTAAATGTGTGCTTGGGATTCGATTCAGTCAAAAATCTAGTGTGATTCGGTTTGAAAAGCTTATTATTTGAGCCCTATATGCCTAGTCTATATATAATTTTTGTTTTATTAAATATCTTATGTTAATCGTATATTATAGCATTGACATATGGTAAAAATTCGCATGAATTTGATGAAAAATGAAGGGTGTTCTCTTATGTGTTAGAACATAGAAATTATCGAAGCAACAATTTTCGCTTTATGAACATTGAATCGAACACTTTTGAGTGCGCTTCCGATCCACCAAACTATAAAGTAGCAGTTCAAGATTAAAAAAGTAACACAATCGTGTTAAATAAATAGATTCTTACTATGTCAAAAATATTATTTACCAAATAAGGACAAAGTTTGAAAAACGGAAGGAAAAATAGGACAAAATAGAAATTACATATTTATTAAAATCACTGTAAAACTATGTATAGTATAGCCATCAACGGCTGAACTCATAACGCGAATAAATTGACTTTATCCTTTTATTTATCGTCTACTTTAAACCGATTTCAAAACGCTGATCGAATTTTAAGTTAATAAATATATTTTAATCGTATACAACATTTAGGTAGGCAAGTTTTTAATATTTAGTTTTTTTGAGAAAGCTTACGTTACTTATAAAAATCACTGATTCCCATTTCCACCCTGAACACAAGTGGCACATAGTCCTTAATCTAATCACTAAGTGTGTCGACGTCGATGTCTTCATTGTCGTCCATACTGTCGGGGCCTCGTCCGGGCTCGCTAGCGGCTGAGCCCGGCAAACCGCGGCCTTCTTTTGTGTGCCTCCATTTCATGCGCCGGTTTTGAAACCAGACTTTCACCTGAGGAAGAAATAGATTGATTAAAATGAGGAATGTTTTTTTCAACAAATGTTTCCAAGCCCGCGGTTAATTGGAATCTCAAGCGACTATGAAAGCAGACGGGCCTAGGTAGGAACTTCCTCGCCATAAAACTTTGCTGGTACCTACCTATAACAGCAGAGCGGTGATATTTGGCATCAGACTTTATATACCTAAGGACACAGAACAAGTAATAGTACCGGGGGTACAGAAGATTACTCCGCAAGAAGATCTATATAAATTCGAGTCTTGCTACGACGCGATACGGTGGAATTCAGCTCGCACAGCATTACGTACCTGCAAATTTATATACCTAGAAGTTTTGTCTCTTTCTATCGCATGCCTCTTATCTTTTCTTAAGGTGTCTACACACCAAAGCCGCCGGCCCGGCGGCACGAACCCGGCGGGCAAGGCCGGCGGCCTGATTTTGAAACGACCAAAGCCGCCGGCTCGGCGGCTTGCGCCCGCGCGCGGCACGCCCGGCACACATACGTTGTAATAATTTGAAACACACGCGCAACGTCTCCGAACACTCGGTAGTCACTAATTGCGAACGATGCCGCGAATATCATGCCGCCGACCCGGCTGCATGTTCGTGGCCGGTTTGTAGAAGCCGCCGGGTTTACCCGCCGGCATTAACTCGCCGGGTTCGTGCCGCCGGGCCGGCGGCTTTGGTGTGTAGACACCTTTACGGAGTCGTTCAATTTGGTTGTCATATTTTTAGTTGTCTCCGCACTCTCCTATTCCTAGTAGAATCCTTTCCCTGCAGTGCGAGCACAGAACTTTATCGACTCGTATGTTTACGAATGCTCGTATAGTATGGAGACGGTTTGTAAGCAATAATTGAAATCTATCCATTTCCGCACAGCCAACTTAAACAAATGTGTGCCTTGTTAATTTTGAATGTTCATAAACTATGTTGTACTCTAAAAATAGCTGTAAAATAAAAAAATTCAATGTTAGCTAAAACTTGCAACCGACTCCATACTATACGAACATTCGTGAACATACGAGCCGACAAAGTTCTGTGCTCGCACTGCTGATTAGTTTTATTAAGGCATCAATAACTTATGTGCCTTTGATTTTTTGAACCGAAAATAGATGAAGCCGAAGCTTACTGATTTATTTATAAGCGAGTCTGATTATTCATAAAACAAGCTCAATAAAAAAACAAACCTGAGCATCAGTCAATCCCAGCGTCGCCGCGAGCTGTCGTCGATCTGGCTTCGTGATATACTTCTGTATTTGAAACCTTCTCTCCAAGCCTTTTCTCTGTAGGTTGCTGAAGACAGCGCGAGACCAGGAGCGTTTCCGTTTACCCGTGGATGTGACGTCACAGCGCGGGGCGGGGAGCTGCGGCGGGGAGGAGGGGAGCGATAGTCGGTACACTGGAAATAAATAAATGATCTGAAAACTAGTAGCTTATTCTGTGATTATATCATAGGCATCCTATTTGACAAACACAGTGGAGTAAAATAGTTTTTAATAATTTGATATGATTAGAGATATTAGTTAAGTTGACTTAAGAGGAGGAAGGTATTTTTGTACGCTATAATTTCGTCAACTATAAAAAAGTTTTTTTTTGTTTTATTAATAAGGAAGAAGACACTCAAGAGGTGTGATCCCGTATGAATTTTATCAAAAGCAATAAAGCGGGTTTAAAAAATGCGATTTCGAAAAAAGACCTATGAAACAAACCATTTTGCAAAAAATTGAAACCACAAAATACTGTATTTATTATCACCTTCCTTAATACAAAGTTTAATGAATTTATTTTTGACATTGCCGAACTTCCATACACACTTTCAACCTCTACCTATTTCTTCCTATACCTAGGTACCTTCAAACTTTTTTCTTCCCAATAAAAGTTAGGTCGCAAGCTCTATTTTCTATTCGTGCTAAAAGAGATGTCCCAGCGTCGGCTAGGAATCTATACAACATCTCAAAAACTTAAAAGAATATTACTCTTTCTACAAAAAACATGTCATGTCTGTGAAGATGAAGGAAAGCTTACTTTTTTTATATTTTTTTTTTATATTGTAAGGATAGGACGTTTGTCTTCCATGCCACCTGATGGAAAGTGCGCATGAAGACTATGGTGTTACACGTCCATCCACGAGAAACCTATTCACTCGACACTTAAAAGTTCCAGGACTGTAGTGGTCAGGAAAAACAGACGCAGGCAGATTGTTCCACACCTTGGCAATCCGTACCAAAAAGGAACTATCGAAGCGTTTTGTTCGACTTCTTGGTATATCCACTATATACGGATGGAAGTTCTGTCTGCGTCTGGTAGTCAGAAAATTGTGAAAAGTAGTGGAAAGCTTACTTCTCTATCAAAACAGAATGAAAAACGTCATCCAAGTTAGAAAATGACATCATGTTTTTTATGTAGCAATAATACTGTTATTTTTTTTGTTTGAACCAAAATACAAAGTAATTCTGTAGTAGTTTGTGTGTTAAAAAAAACGTTTATGGCTCTAACTTCGCTTGGTGTCCAGACCTAGCCACGGCTCCATACAATTTCTTTTCATGGAAAGTGGTTCCGTGGCTGAGACGTGAAATCGTAACAGAGTTTCTTTCACATTTACAGATATTAAGTATTAGGTTTCTACCACACCAATTGATCGATTGTTTTTTACTAAGGTAATCCGATCAGAAAAAACCGATCGACGGCGATCCGTTGGTGTAGTAACACCCTTAGGGATTTTTGTTTAAGATTGTTTACCACGACACTAAGGTTTTCTATATTTCTAAGTCCAGTGAGTGATTTAACAGGTGTTTAATACTACGTTTTCTTATTTGCTTGTAGGTGCGATTTTTTATATGTGATATGATGTGATTGACGGTTGTCGAAGCACAGTTGTCGAGTGTTCGGCTGCGGCGTGAGAGTTCCTGGGTTCGAGTCCCTGCCGGGCCACATTAGGAAGCGATCTTCTTTGAGCTGGCTCGTGTCTTCTGAGTGCATACTCCGATATCCCGATTATATCCCCTAGTTTCGCTGTGTGGTCTCCATAACAAAAGCTTCTATAAAAGCATTGAGACCACACGATTCCAGTTGGTGTGGTTTTACCCGTGTACGTGTAAGTTTTGATTGCGTAGGAAAGTCGTGATAAAATGTAGCTCACCTTCCCCACAAACTCTTCAACTTTATTATATTATTATAGACTAAATGTTTCGCGATACAAAGTTTCCTCTGTGTTATTTCAGACTATACGTGTGTACGAAGTTTCATCTCAATTTGTCGAGCGTTTTAGAGTGAAGGGGTAGAAAAATGCATCACTAGCTTCTTCGTGTATATCGTCTGAAAAAATTTAATAATTTTAATTTCATCACCTGGCTATCGAAACCAAAATCAACTTAGCATTCTAGAAATTGAGTCATCCAGTTACCTACCTTATACTCTTACAAATTAATTAACTGATGAAGATAAGTAATATATAAATAAAAAAAATCCCAGGACAATCATACCAACTACACGGCCCCAAACTAAGAATAGCTGTGATTTGGGATAACACATCTAAAAGTTGTTTCTACATTTTGGCTAGATTGGTCAGTGTGAAAATCTGAAGCTATACGACGAAGATTTGATCTTAGGAAACATGACATCGATTTTAGTTGCTTTTCTATTGAATGTTAGTGTAAATGTCACCGGTAAATAATAAATTCCGTAAATAATAAATTCCGTAAATTTATAAATTTACGCGGAAATTTATAAACTTTCGTAGGATTCTAAACGGGAGACAAAATGTATTATTTTAGATACGCCCATATTTTAGCAAATTGATAAACTACCGAACTCAGATTCTGCTCTGATTGGTTGAATAAGTAACGTGTTCTAATTTCAAAAAGAGCGGGGCTATCATGCTACTGTCGACAACGATAAATCGGGCCTTTTATCGATATTTGCTTAGAATATGGTATTTAGTGTAGGTATGTTATTTATTAAGATTATGACGTATTTGGTTCTGTGGTCTTAATCATGGTATCAAATCGAGTAATTCTATCTATTATGGTGCGCATATTAGCTTACATAATAGGATAAAATAACAAAATAATATTTATCTTGTCGATTCGAGTATTTATCGATGTGAGCATGCTAGCCCTGCTGGAAGCCGTTGTCGGAACGGTTAGGTTGCATACAGTATTTAATATAAGTAAGTGCGCGAGCCGAGCGAGCGAAGCGAGTGGTGCTGCGGCGGCGGCCGGCGAAGCGCCATTAACAATGAGTGTAGAGAAGCCAAATTTTGTTACCACGAGACGTCGTAAATTGATGCGAAAATGTGAGCGTAAAATAATACAATTTATCTCTCATTTAGAATCTTACGAAATTTTATAAATTGACGAGGAAATTTATAAAATTAGGTACAGTTCTTATTAACATTAACCGATTTAGATCTACAAAATCAATATCTGAATAGATGGAACTAACGTTGGTATTATCTGAAAGAACTTTTTTGTGCAGTTTTTTTACTAAAATCAATGACGTGGTTCCTTAGAATAGAACATCGTGCCTATATCTTATAGTTTCAGACTTTCCTATAGGTACTGCCCAATCAAATTCAAAGTAGGTTAGCAAATCCTAAAATATTTTAAAAGCTTTATTTTGCATTTTGTAATGCTTGAATACAATTTTATAGATAAAAATATCAAATTAAATCGATATCGGCTGGGACGCGAACCCAGATCTCCCGCATTCTGATCCCAGGGTACCAGGATCTGATCGTCAAAATTATTTGATATAGGTACCTATTACGTTTTCGAACTATTATTTGTACCTACTTACGAATATTGGTGCGTCAATAGAATTAACTGCTTAATATAGGGTGTTTGGTACACAGTTGGCCAAATTGAAATGGCAGTAGGTGGGCCCATTCTGAATATACAATGTTACTTATAGCATAGCATAGCATTTAAAAAAACCTATTTTTTTAAAGACATTTCAATTTCAATGTTTTTAAGTTTTTGCATTTAAAATGCTCAATTATTTTAAATAAATGAAAAATGTGATAAATAAAAATTACCCGACCAGGATTCGAAGGTTAATTTTTTCATTTATACATTTTTCATTTATATTTCAATTTCGTTTTTAAGATATTTTTTTTTGTTTTTGTTTTTATTAGCTCATATAAGAGTAGGCAGAAACATAACCATACTGCACCAATGTAGTGAATTTTATCTAGAATCATAAATACCAATGGAGTACTTTTTATCTCGATGATGCATTATTAAGAATTTTGAGAAATCAGAGCATTTTCAAAAAAGCCGTGATTTTTGAAGTTTTGTAATAATATGTAGCATATCATTAAAAAGAGGATAACCGAGGAAGTTTTTAAAAGTATTTTAAAATTCTTATCGTTTCTTTTTATTTTTTTATTGCAATGTAAAAATAAATATCCGATAAAATTTTCTCGATTGACTCGAAAATTTGTTGACCAAAAAAAAATTTTACGAATTGATGCGTCAAATTCCCATTTAGTTATAATAAGGCTGTATTGAAAACACGAATAAAATTTATTTTGAGAAGACACTTATACACAAAAAAGTTATTTAGAATAGAAGGTGAAAGTTTGCCTGGTAGAGATCGTCTTTAGATGATAAGGCCGCCTATTGTGCACTGTACTTATAACATTGTTAAGTATTCAAATTGTTTCTTACTCCATGTGTACAATGAAGAATAAATAAATAAATAGAGTTTGGGATTTTTTTTTCTTTAAACTATAAGAGATAGGCTAGTAAGTAGTACTTAAAGAAAGTATGTTTAGAATAGGCCCACCCGCCCCCCATTTCATTTTGGCCAACTGTATAAACACCCTGTATAATAAACTTGGCCACTTTTACCACTCTTGGTTCGGGAACTGTCGGCATTGAAAAAAACTTTTTTCGATTGAAAGCCCAGCTCTCGTGGCTTACAGGCTAATTTATAGGAAGAGTATTTTATCAAAATTATAAAATTTGAGATGAGATGAGATTTTTTTTACAATGTCAAGTTCAAATTTCGCTTTTACTAAATTAAATGTGGTAAAAAGCAAGGGTAAAAAAAGGGGAAGTCGTCGTGGCGCCGTGGTAACTGTGCATATCAAACGATATCGCAGGTTAAGCGCACTCGGTGCGGCCGGTATTAGGATGGGTGACCGCCGACCATTCTTTTCTCAAGACGACTTCCGTGCTTCGGAGGGCACGTTAAGCAGTCGGTCCCGGATGCTGTATAATTGTATACAGTAGTCGTTACGGTTTGTCAGAAGCCATTTTGGCACCCTAAAATATCTGACATCCACCAACCAGCACCGGGCCAGCTTGGTGGATTACGGCCTAAACCTCCTCGTGACCCAGAGGAGAGACTCATAGCCCAGCAGTGGGCTCATTTCACGGAGTTGTGATAATGATGATGATGAAAAGCAAGGGAAATCTTTTTTTGAGGATTGCACCTGATATATCGTATGGAGTAAGTATTCTTGAAGGCCTCCGTGATGCATTTTGAGAGGTCATGATTTAGAGTCATAATATCAAAATATTTTAATGAATTACATAATTCATGACAATATTCTTTTCATAAATGTGTTGGCTGATTTCATTCCTTATCTAAAGTGAAATAAATTATTGATAGGTATATAGGTAAGGTCAGATATCAAAATAAGGGAGTTCGAATACCGACTAGACATTATTTAACCATAAAAAATATCTTATAAATGGCTATTTTTTGACCTGTAGTATTTTCTTTTAATTCACACAATTGGCGTCCTAAAGATTCTTCCCGTCTAATTCAAAATATTTCTAGCATCGGAGGACTAACAGCCCGTTCACACATGATCCGTTTTACTGGATACCTTTTTTATCGTAAATACGTATACAGAATACTGTGCCATATGTGAAGACGCTCATACAAATCCATGCGTCATCGATGAAAAAAATACGTATCCAGTAAAACGGACCATGTGTGAACGGGCTGCTACTTAGTAAATTAAGAAGATGTTTAATAAGTACTGTTAAAGTTGTATAACATTTTTTTGTTAGGTACATCTTCTTTTCCAATAACGTTCATACAGGTTAAATCATTACGCATAATGTTTTCACATAATTTCTGTTGTAATAATGATAAATCTGCATAAAATGTTCATAAATAAATGTTTTTTCAATTACGATTTCTAATCTTAACTTTATTGGCATCTCACGTTATAACGGCATAAAGATAGAATCTATAAAGTTACAGAAATAACACCAAAGTTTTTTTTTTTTTCAATAAGAATATTATTTAGCTTCGCCGGTCGCTACCAAGGCATTAAATAATTTCAGTCGAATTTATATTCATCTATTGGTGAATTACAAATTATCGATAGGTACCTAGCTACTGTACCTAAGGGGGCGAGACGCGGGTACAGCAAATAAGAAGGTGATAAACTTTAGACTTAGGATGTTTATTTTAGGGCTTTGCCCTTCTTTTTCGGAAGTTAGTACATGACTGAATAACAAAATTATCAATATCTTACTTTGACGTTTTGGTCTCTGCGTTTGAAATAAACGCTGCGTGTCATTCTTTACCTATAACAGGCCGAGGTTGAGGTTGGTTGGTTTTCACAGTACCTACATCCATTATACGTTTTGTATTTTATGATAAATCACCTGTAGACGTAAGTCACTTTTATGTTAAATTTTAATGAATAAAATTAAGAGAAGTTATATAAAAGAAATTAAAGTTAAGCCGATGTAACCAATCATTTTGCCAATCACATTTTATGCGAAAAAACACTTTTCAATGAAACTGTTAGGCCAAACAGCATTAGCTAAAAAAAGTTTATGCGACCGAAAGCGCACCCATATTCACCTACAGGCACAGCTTGCCGATACTTTTATTAAAATATTATGTAGCTGTTCAACAGTAAGATTAGATGTTAAATTAACTTATATCAGTTTTAAAAACAACTTAAGATAAGTAACCCTTAACTGAGCACAACAAACTTGTTTTAGAGTGGGGTAGGACCTGTTAATTCGTTCATAGTTGTATCGGACCAACAAAATCAATTAAAAATCGTTTTAAGCTTTTGTTTTCAGCCCTTTAAGTTTTTAGTCTAATGAATGAGGCTTTTAGGTACCTACATGTTTACGATTATGGTTTGAATTATTATTGTTTTTTCGTCCTTCTAATAAAGGGAACATAACGAATTGTTAAAAATATTTATCTATTATGGACTTATAAAAATATGTTTATCGGTAATTTTACATGGTCAGAATTCGACCGTAATTACACATGCTAAGACATTTCCCCATTTATTTATGTTTTCATATAGACTATCTTTATTGATCTGTATAAGCCCTACCTATGATAAAACAATACGAATGTTGGCCGTACATATTAAAATTTGTATGAAGGTTGCAGCCAAACTCAAATATATTCGTTGTTTTTGGTTTTAGTCAGAGTAAAGAACTATCTATGTAGCTCCAATTTAAGTCTTGTTTTGTGTCTAGGTTCCATTGTTAGGTGTCTAGCGAGTGTTAGCAGAAAACCAAACCCATTCCTCTTTTAAACAACCCAAGCTAACCAAAACTAGGTATCAAATTCAAGACTTTACATACTTTAGATTAACACTTTCCATCCTCACTATCACGTAGTCATTTCAATGCGTTGAGTTTTCTATGAAAGAAACATCAACGCGCTCACAATTAGGCGACGATTTTATTAAAATCGGGTTTATAAAAATAACTAGAGCTTTATGGTTTTTTAACTTTATAATAATTAAAGATAAAAGAAAACCCAAACTGAGACACCAACTATGTGGCTTATTACCTTTGAGTCACGGAGGCCATCACAATAGTTATGAAGCGGTCTAAGCTCGAATTATGAAAGCTTAGGTATCTACTCAGACTTTAATACTCTACCTATTGTTACTCGTCTACCTATTAATATTTTATCGCCACTAAATAAATCTTTCATAATACAACTAGAGTTCGAATAAATCTAGAAGCTGATCTTCCGTAAATGGCTTTTATAGGTTATCCTAAGTAGGTACAAGGGTATTTATTAGGTACATGATAGTCAATCCTTAAATTACCTACCTACCTGTAGTGGGTCTCAAAGCAGGATGCAAATGTGAGTACGGCAGCGGTAGAGGAAACTGTAACAGGGGTGGTTCATCCCTACAGCAGCGGTACAACGCCGCCACACACCCCGCACAGGGTGGCTCTTGCGACCTTGGAGGCTCTTGCACGACATTCTCAGAACTCTTTCTTCTTCCCAAAATACTGTCAACACTAAACTTGAGTATATTCGTCGTCTTAACTTCACCACTTAACGAAGTCATTGCACAACCGAACACCGCCCTCGACCAAAGCTGAACAGATACTGACATATTAAAAATCTGTTTTTGACGCAAGCGCAGGCAGTGGGCGTGGCTTGTTGAGAACTTTAACGCCATTGGCGGAGAAGAAAAGGGGCGTAGCCGCTTCTGCAGTAATAGTGTAAACGATCATTGACTAATATTGCAAACAACTGCATTTGTTTATATTAAAGTGTGTTTTAATGGGTTTTATATGGGTGGTTGGTATGTAATAATTACTGAGAACATTGCGTCATGCTTTCAATAGGTTTCGTGTGAAGTGGAAGGAGTGAGTTATTTCAATTATTGTTGGCATTAAGATTCTCAACTCTAATAATTTAGTTTTGATAACTATTTGTAATAAATAAAATAAAAATAAAATCACCAGACAATGGCCTCAAAGTAAGCACAAAGCTTGCGTTATGAGATACCATGTAGCGAATTAGGGGGAACCTAGAATATAAAATACATATAGATATACGACCAGACCCGGATAATTTTTCTTTTCTTGCCAAAGTGGTATTCATTTAAAAATAAAAAATAAAATAAACGAATACATTTAAAAATCTCTATGATTTTTAAACGAGTAGGTATCTACCTAATAAGTACTTATGCAGTATTGATGATTGAGTGGCTTGGTAATTACCTAGGTATATTAATATCTAAAAACATTTAATAAAATGGGAGACAAACGTGAAGTTATGTACTATCGAAAAATGTTCCGGTGTTCCACCTTTAAGGCTAAATTCACTTGCACTTTAATAACTAGGCAGTTCGGTTAGCTCCGCCTTGTAACTTGTCTTATTTGGTAAACAAGACTTTGAGATCAAATCATGTATTTTTATTAAAATAAAAAACATATAAAATAAACAAATCATTACATTTAAATGGTTTCACTGTTTCGTTACAATTTATTGTTATAGTTTATTGTTATTGTAACAAACATATTTTTAGATGAATAGTTTTGTTAAATAAAAAGACATGATTTGATCTCGAAATCTTGTTTAACAAAAAAGACAAGTTAAAAAAAATGTAGTATTACCCTCTTATTCATATGGAATATCAAATTAAAATAGTTTATAAAATGTTTTGTTTCTTTCACTCTTTTGCAAAATGAAAGAGAGCCAACACATTTAATCAGTGTTTTAATAATATTCGGAGAAAAAGGGATCACAAAAAAAACTAACCGGCATCGACAAGGGTTTACCTGCGACTAAGTAAATAACAAGAAGTAAACAAAGTGCAAGCACACCGATGATTATAGATTCTATATGAAATCTATATTGTTTCATTGGCTGCAGAGAAAAGTAGGCGGAGCTTCGATCCAAAAGCCGTTCTAGGGAAAATTTTCTTAACTGGAACACCGGGACGGGAGGCGATTGTACCTATTTATGTATTTAATAACATTAAGTTTGGACTGACTAATTGTTATTATTGTTATTATCTTTTTTGAAATATGATATTCAGATTTATTAGATTAACAATATGGTAAGTTTGAACTGAACAAAAATTTGCGAAAAATAAAAGGCGAAATTGTTCTATTGGCGAGTTCGCTTTATCGCAATTTTTAGTTGTTTTAAGAATGTTATGATGAATAAAAAGTGCGATTGTAGAAACCAAGTACCTATTTACCTACATACCTAAGTATGTAGAGTTGGAGCGAGATCAGCAAGGGTCCAAATCCTGGTTCACAATAGTCGATAGAAGAATATTTAGTACAAATAAGAAGAACTGGACTGAAACTGGAAAAAGTTTTTACTCATGCTAACTAAATATCAAATCTACGAGAGTTACGAGATAAAGTGACTTCAATAAGCGATATGATGCTTAAAAAAATTAACAATTCCAGCGAAACGTAGCAAACAAATGTTTCCGTCAGTTTTTTACATGAGAGTATTATGTGCTATTGTGGTTTTTGAAAAGGTGTTGTTGTGGGTACGATAGGCCGATTACTTTTGGTATTATATATTTCTCTCTTAACCCGAATTTTCGCCAAATAAAAAAAAAATATCATCCCTCGTTAAAGAACATATATCTACCTGACATTAAAACTCGAAGAGTAACTAAGTCTGCAGTTTTGTGAGCATTCCATAGACAACGCCAACTATTATTAAACTATTATTACAATACAAGCCCAACTATTATTTAAGGTTGAGTCTGTTAAAATTCTGCCTAGGGAAAAACATTACATACCTAGGATGATCAGAGAACCCATTGAAATAAAAAAAAACACCCTAATTTCAACAGAGAAGATGATTGGAAACTCTCACCGGAATGGGACCCTATTCTCAAAGATATTAAATCAAACATCCCACAAACGGCACGACCTGAAACTCAAGACACTGTCAGCTCATTTTGTGTTAACTCTGAACGCTACGCCCGAAGACTGAGAAACAAATGTAGATGATGTATAACTTTTACCGCTGAGTCGCTCGTGACCACGGGGTCTGCAAGGACACCGAGACGTTGAGAAATCCGGTTAAAAAGTGTTTTATTTTAAGTTATGAATCGTGAAAGCTGAAGACAATGTATTGCTTCAACAGCTGTTCGGAATATTCGATAAATATTCAGAGGTAAATAAAAACTTGGTTCTTGATAAAGAAAAACGTGATCCGCTTTTCATTGCCTAAGTACCTACGATTATTTTCCGTAAAACCCAGTACTTATTTAATTTCTATACTTATATATTTTTAAAGATAAATCATTCACTTATGAAGACATAACTATACAAATTGCTACACAATCACTGAAACTATTTAATAAAAGGGATTGAAAGTGCCACCCAAATATATCTAAAAAATGGCAGTGTATAGAGTAAAATATTATCATTCTATCTAGTAAATTAATAAATTATCTGTTTATCATAATACAAGTTTCTCCAATGTAAGCCTACAAAGTAATACATTTTGTAGACACAATAGAAAATAAACTATGTCAGAATGGCAGAATATTGGGGCCGGGCAGTTATCCACATGGTATATACCTACTATAAGTCTTGGATATATAGTTATGATGAAGAGCATCATAATTTTAAACCAAGCATTCATTCAGCTTAGGCTGACCGTTTCAAAGCCGACTAGTTATACCTAGTTCAAAGCAGCACTGAGCGCAAAATGTGTCCAGCGAGTACCGAAGCAGCGCAGCGCAGACCGAAAACGCGTGCTATGAATGAACGGAATTTGTGTTTTTATTATTGAATTAAAAAAAATAGATATAATATTATTAATTGACTTACAATAAAATTTCGAACATAGAAAAAGAAATGACACAAGGGGAAGATATAAACACAATCACAAATTATTACCTACTGTGCCGTAAAATAATTAGGTGTAGAACTTAGGGCGCGGACCCATGTCTGCGGTGCGGCGCCGCTCACCGCGGACAGTGCGCGGTGAGGTGAGAAATGAAACTAGCCTGAATGGATTAGGATATGTTTGTTTATTATTTGTAGAATATTTTTTTAATTCTGTGACAGATGCCCGACGAAATTGAATTTTAATTGAACATAGTAGTGAATACATTCCGACACAAAAATTTTTCAGTGCCGAGGAGCATTGGGATTGCCCTTTTTTGTGGCACACACACATCTGGTTTGGTGGCTCCCTTTTGTAAATTAGAGTCTTATAAAAGTTTCACTGTACCTAGTGTACCTAGTTTGCCATGTTTGCATTGCACATATATAGTTGTTCACCACAGGCTGTTTCTTTAAAATTGAGTGTATACTTTTTTTATGTGATGATATTAGCTGTCTTGTGTTTGTTTCTTGTATGCACTTATTAATGTAAAAATTAGAAATTAAGTTGAAAAAGACGATTGCTGTTGAGTTTCTTACCACTTCTTCTCAACAGATCGACTTTCCGAAGTGGTGGTAGATTCACTTTAATTTGGAAACATTCTGACGCGATTTAAGCGTATGTACACATACCTATAAATAATAGTTATTTTGTTTTTTATTACTGTCACAAAGTCACTGTCACAATAAAATATATAAAACAAAAGAGTGTTTACCAGAAAGTGGTCAAACGCACATTTATTCACTACTATGTTCAATTAAAATTTCGTCAGGCATCTGTCACAGAATTAAAAAAATATTCTACAAATAATAAACAAACATATCCTAATCCATTCAGGCTAGTTTCATTTCTCACCTCACCGCGCACTGTCCGCGGCGCCGTCTGCGGCACCGCGGAACCGCGCCGCCGCCGCGTCGCGTTGCGGTGCGGCGCCGCACCGCCGCGCGGCGAGCGGCGCCGCACCGCAGACATGGGTCCGCGCCCTTAGTAGGGTCGCTATTATATTTGATGTAGGTAGAGAATACATACTTAACATATTTGATTTCTAAAAGTACTTACATGTCATCTACCTAACCAGAGTATTTTAAATTAACTGCAAACAGAGTTATATGTGAAGAAGCTATGTATTTAATAATTCAAGGAATAGGCTTATGTTATTTATTATTTAGGCATACCGCATACTTAGGTACGTCATATTTATTTTATTTACTATACGAGTTATCAAACAACGTTGGCATATTTTGCCTGTTGCCACGTTCATATGTTCAAACTGAAGTTTAAGACCGTTTACTACTTATGTTCCACCGTGTACAGGGAAGTAAAACACGGGAAGTAGGAAGATTTCTAAGTTGTGGTGATACTTTATATCTACCTAAGTAGATGGAGACCTTATACAGGGTGACTGGTGACAAATGTTAGATACTGAAGAAGAGCACTCTGTACTCGATTCCGATCATAATTATGTAATAAAATTAGGTACTTAATTGTTTCACTAGAATTCCCTATAAAAATACTACTATGTTACTATTGACTTTACATACAACTGAGTCAATCGCGGCACATGACCTGGTACGCGGATCGCTGCCAACGCTAGCGTAACCATGCGTTGCGTAATCAATTCTTTAACTTTCGGTCTGAAAATAACTAATATTTATTTTTAAATATATTTTTTCTCTTCATGTATGATATCAAACTATCACGTCCTTCAATTTCAAAAGTGACCCACCAGTCACCCTGTGTATCACAAAATGATTACTATCATATGATTATCTATTTAATTAAATTGTTTTTGAAAGCATTGTTTTATTTTGATAAATCACCTTATGCTTTAAAGATATCGAATAGGGAATACTTGCACGGAGCACAGAAATGGACACTCACTTCGCAGTTCTCATGTTTCAAAAGACTTCACCGTTGACGAGTAGGTATAGAAGATGATGAAGATTTCACTTTATCTAACGACTGTACCCGCGGGTACCTACAATCACAAAACCTGTAACCTAATTTTAACAATAGAAAGTAAATAAACTTTCAAATTTCGAACTGCCCTCAGCAACGAGACAATAACAGTGTGGGAGGATTAAAGCGATCTTACAAGATCGATTCTACCGCCGATCGATTACGTATTGTTTATTTAGCCTGTCGCCGCGCACCTGCGTTGCTTCAGTAGCAACCGATATAGATCCAATGATTATATCGGTCGATAATATCGGAAACATCGGCTTGAGTGGATCCAGCAGTTCATGTCGTTTATCAGGTTTTATAGAGATGCACAGTTTTGTAAAAGCGGATTGAAAATTTTGCTTAAATAATGAAAGTTTAACATAAAGAACTTCAGGTAAATAAATATGATAACGTATCATAATTTTGTATAGAATTAAATTCGGTCTTGATATATGTTTTATTCTATCTCCTACACTGTTTTTGTACTAAGTACCTACTTCATCATCATCACATCTCTTCATCATCATACAATAAACCCACTGCAGGGCTATAGATCTCTCCCCTAGGTGACCTTTTCGAAACTCATTGACCGTGAAGAAGTCGTTTGTTTTCAGATTTAAACCATCAAATATTCTCCGTGATGAATCAATCGAATGATCACCGGCGACGGTACGACAGTTCTTGGGACTTCAGTCACTTTTGGTTTCGTAGCAACAAGTAACGTCATACAAAAGTTGTTGTAGTTCGTTGTTACTTTGATTTTATCGACGTTTTCTTAATAAGTAGGTAGTGTATTTTACGCATAGAATAAACTACTGGCTAAATCTTGTTCAAACAAATTTTTGTGGAAGTTTACATGGTAGGTACGTCATTATATTTTTATAGTTTTATCATTTTCTTATTTTAGAAGTGACATTTTACCACTTTGGAAGTGTCTCTGGCACAAACTATTCAGTTGAGAAAAAGATAATATTAAAAACCTAAATATATCTTTTACCTTATATAAAAGACATATTCATAGGTAGGAACATTTAGATTTGAGTTTCAGTACTAAGTATGGGAAGCCCCCAAAATTTATTGTTTTTTTTTTCTATTTTTGTGTAAAATCTTAATACGCTATACTGTTGAAATTTGGTAATAGTTACATCTATTTACCAAATTTCAACAGTATAGTTCTTACGATTTCAGAAAAAAACTGGCCGTGACATACGTGCGGACAGACATACAGACTGTTTTTAAGAATGTTGTGTAACCACGCTTTGTGAGGATGTAGCTGGGATAAGGTATGTTACAGTTAATAAGAACAACGTGAACAGAACTAAGTAAACGGTCGCTCGGAGTAGTTAGAACAGAGATTCTTTCACAGATTAGAAAGTATTATGTACAAGTACAGACAGGACACATCAATATTATAGGGAGTTTGGAATGCAAGCTTTTTTGTCGCTTGGCGGCGCTTTTGTGCTTGAGGTTTTATGGGTGGACTATGCACTATAGTGGTTTTTATTATTATTGTTGATATATATTGATTTTCATATGTGAAAGAAAGGGTGCTTATTTTACAGCACAATGGCAACGAACTAACTAACCACTAACTAAAATAATCAAATACCAACACTTGTTAGCATGTTTGATACTTATAAAGTTATTCGACAAACTATGTGAATCATGAAGTCTATCAAGCATCACAACAATTTAGTTACATAAATAATAAACTTAAGTTCACTTGACGCTACTTCTGAATTTGCAGGAAATTATAAGTATAAACACAGCAGAGACGTGCATTTCACAACATATATGCACAGGACTTTCACAAGCCTATTATTCGCTCAATTCACTCATATAAGTTGTTATTGCCAACCAAACGTTAAAATGATGCTATGGCCAAACTCTGAAATTGAATAAAATGCTTTGATTGTCAATGCCGTGGTAGCCTGTTACTACTAATAAATAAATTCATATTTCTGACACTCACACAACATTATCTAGCCCAAATTAAGTTTCTTAAAGAACTTGTTTTATGGATACTAGATAACTGATATACTTAAAAAATGTATAAACATACATATTACATAAATACATATTTTTATTAGAATAAACTTAAATAAACATATAAATAAACATTCATGACTTGACGACTAATATCTGTGTTCATCATACAAATATCCGCCGCCGTCGGGATTGGAACCCAGGACCTCTGGCATAGAAGGAAATGTATGTTACCGCCACACCAGCCGGTCGTTATGACTCATATAATCACAAATTCGGGGACAAAATATTGTTTTATGCAAGTTCTACAAAAACATGGTAAGCGAAGATGAGGTCGAAGACAGCTCACGGACTTAGGAAGGACCTGGCTCTTCATAAAATATTCCCGGAAGCGGTGCAAGCGCGGGAGCGGTGATATGTGGCGGCAGATTTTATACAGGGTAACTGGTGGGTCATATTCGAAAATCCAGGACGTGATAGTTTGAGATCATACATGAAGAGCAAAAATAAAATAAAAAGTAAATATTTAATTTACTGAGTAAACTTAACCGAAAGTCAAACAATTCATTACGCAACGCATGGTTACAAAAGCGTAATGCAATAGAGTAGCGGGTGGTGGTGTGCGTGTGGCGGAAACACTGCTGTGTGCGTGTTGACTGAGGCAACGCGTCGAAAAAAGTGTAGTAAGGTCTCTTTATTTATTCATAGGGATTTCTGATAAAAAAATTAATGCCTACTTTTATTACATATTTATGATCAGAATCGAGTTCAGAGTGCTCTCCCTAAGTATCTAAAATTTGACCCCAGTCACCCTGTATAAGACAGGCAGACCGTGAAGGTGTCCTTACATTCTAAGTTTATTGCAAATACTTGATATTACTTGCAACCCTTTAGGTTGTTTCACAATGCCTACATCAAATTACATATTTAGCTTTACCCCGTTTTGGTAAGACCCAGGACCTGACCAAAACCCATAAATTGACTCGGAGTATTTCAGCTGTTTGAGATAAAGGCTTCTTATGTCCACAAGTATCCACTTGTTGCTTCCATGCTGGACTGGGAGCGAACGAAAAACATAGAATGCTGGTACATTCTATGTTTTTCTGCTTCTCTTCCCGGGCATACTGTAAAAGTCTGTTAAGGGACAGAGGTTTTATTGGCATTTTTGTGGGCGATAGGCTGACTCCCTGTCACTGCAATAGCCTCTCTCCATCATTATAATACCTCATTTGTCAAACGTGACATCAGATGGTCTTATAACCACTGGTATTCTGCCTACCCCATAAGGGATACAGGCGTGAAGTTATGTATGTATGTATCCACTTGTGTCTTTATTAGTTCGACATTTTCTCCGCTACAATTAGGTAGGTACTATTTATTGTTCCTCTTGTAAGACTTCTTCGTTATGTAAAGAATAAACGAGTTTATTAATATTATAAATTTTTGAAATCAGAATCTCCATTCAACATATTCCTATGTAGAAACGGAGTGTTAAACTAATTCGTTATCGACGAAATGAATCAGACATAATTCATATAAAAAACCGTTTAACAACATCCAGTAACTTAAAAACGTAATAAAAAAGAAACATCACACATATTATTCAGCATAAATCATATTAAAAGGGCCCACGAACTAAAGAATGTGAAATTTATTATCACCGTGGCGCCTTATACAGGGCGAGATGTTTATGATGTTATTACGTCAAAATATACATAATCTAAAATTACAATATGGGAGCAATTGAATGCGACTTGCATTTTATTGTAATGGCTCGATTTATTCGAGGCAATACGCGTTGTTTGGGATCGGCTAAAGACCTCGAGAGTCAAAGGTTTATGACAGGAGACTCTTTAAAGTAAATTGAATTCGATGCTGAACGGCGTCGTAAAGTTACTAGTCAATCGATTTTGAGTTGTTAGTGCATTTGATGGTTGAAGACACAGGTTTTTCTTATTAAATGGAGGATGTAACGGTAGTAACGTAGCGACTAAAGCGTTCGCTTTTTGAAATTTAGACTCAAGAAATAACAGAATAGTTTAAGAGGCATAATTCCTCCTCGCCATTGGATATCAACAACGGCAACAACTTCCGTTGCATGACTTAGAACAAGGTTTGTTATAAACAAAAATTGACTAAAAATCGGAAATCTAACAACCTATCCATGATATTGACTGTGTTGCTTGACATAGTTTTACAAGTAAGGAGAAGTAATCTTAATTATTCAAGTAATACATTGATGGGAATGCATGTGGTAAATCCAAAATTTAGCTGAGTGGCTAGTAGCCGCCCCTGGGCAAGCGGGGCCTAAGTGCCAACGCTAAGTTATGCGTTCGAACGATACGGACCTACGTACGGACGTATGAAACGCGCGTTCGAACGCGGAACGCAGCGTTGCTAGTACAATTTCATAAGTGTGCTTGCACAGTCGTTCCAATAGAATATAATTTCTTACTACTTGGCTAAACGTCGTTTAAAAATTAAAAAAAGTTTTTAAAATTTAACCTTCTACCACTTTTATTTAAAAGAAAGACTGCAAAAACAGTACTTATTCTTGATTTTAATTGTCTATTAAATTTTATACAGCTTTCAAAGGTGCAACAAAAAATAATCTTATTTCTTATCTAGATATTAATTATTAATTTTCACTTTGTATCCTCTAATTTTAAATCTCTGTAAAGTCAAATCAGATTTGGTAAGTACGTACTCTAATTTGACTTATAAAAACTTAAGGACTTTCGACAAGTTCTGAATATCTAAATTAAGTTTTTCTATATCTGTTAGTAGAGACTATACGATCCTATTTGAAAAAAATCCGCAAACAAAAGAAAAATAATCTACGCGGCCAATTTGACCACAATACGAGTAGCTTCCAAAACCGTCGCTACGTAAATTATCCCATGATTATAAACAGTCAAGTATATTTTATCACACAAAGACTCCACCTAAACTTAAATTCATTTTAGATTGTAATAGTCTATCGACTTTATCCTAAATAGTTAGTTCTGAAGTACGTACTAAAACATTGTTAAACCTCAGAAGAGGTGTTTTATCGCCTCGTATGTAAAATAGCTGGACACTAATATCCTATAAAAACGAGTTTTGTGTTGATAGATCGAATATATTCAGTTTGACGATCTCTGACTTTCTAGGTACGAGTATAGTGGGCTCGATTCGACATGAGATTCGATAATTATAAGTCTCTGTCAAATTATGAGACCTTAAAATCAAAAATAGCAAAAAAACGATTTTGAAGTTTCTAAGTTTGACTTTAGAGAGACTTAAAATAAGAGATTGTAGTGTCGAATACGGCCCAGTGTTTTTCGTATAAGCTAAAATTTAGATTTTTTAAAAAGTAGTTAACCATAATACAACCTCATTGATTGACTGTAACATTAATTGGATAAATGTTGGTTTACTTCAACCGACTGCCAAAAGGAGGAGGTTCTCAATTCCTGTCCATGTTTTTTACTTTTCGTTTAGTTAGTTTGTTACTACTTGGTTAGCTATGAATCAATTTTAATTATTAGTGTTTCATTAGATAAAAAAACGTAAAAGTGGTCCCATATAAACATCATCGAAATCGTTAAAATACTTTTTGAAAATCTTGCAATTTTCTAAAAAATATGCATGAAACGGATCACGTCAGCCAAAATATTGACAAGGACTTGAAAATGTTTGTGAAGTCGGGTTTTTAATGCTCTCCATTCGTTGATATGTAATTTCGAAGTTTCTTTGAATAAAATATAATCTTATACCTACTTCTAGGTATTATTTATTTATTTATTTATTTATATATTACAGGATTACTTTTTATTATATTAAAATTTACTATGTATTTATTGAATTATTTGCATTATTCTTAAATACATATGTGAAAAACGAATTTATGCCCACGTAGGGTTAGTTAAGTTATTACCTATGTATTAAAATGTTTCATCATATGCTTAGCGTGATAAACAGGCAACTAGAGTGCGGCCGTTGCGAGAATGCGTTCCTGACAGCTCCTTATGTCCACTGAATAAAGTTTATTTCCGATTCGAAGAGGAAAAATGCTATGATTTTGACAGCTGTCAGGAATGCAAACTCCCACCGGCCGCACTATAGGACGACTTATACGACTGACCCATTAATGGAAGGAATGGTGCAAGGTCCGCCATATCTGCTATAAAAATTAACCAGCTGGATCTGGATTTTCAATTTTTCATGGAGATTTGGGTCTTTTGTTAAAAAGTGCTAAAACTCTGGCACTTCTCGTAAGGGTAAAATTGATCAATCACGACGTTGGAAACAATAACTTAGTGTCTAGGTAAGTAGGTCGAAGATACACACACAGGCTTTCCTAAGCCCGAAAGCTTTCACATTCGACCTCGTCTTCACTTAAGTACCATCAGATGAGAATGAGATCAAACGTTGGCTTAGTCTTTAACTAAAAAGGTATTATTATTATTAAGCATATTTACTACTACTCGCCTTTTGGCGGAAAAGACCCGACAATCGGACCAGTCGGTCGGGTATCAGGGCAAGAAAGAAATAAATATTATATTATTACTAGTGACCCGGCAAACGTTGTTTTGCCATATAAATAAAAAAAAATAGATGTTGGCCGATTCTCATAGATACCGGATAAGCACAAAAAATTTCATCAAAATCGGTCAAGCCGTTTTGGAGGAGTATGACACGAAAATTTTATATATTAGATTATTATTGGGAGTTTTGGGACTATATGAGCAGTCTTGTCCGCTCGTCACACTGTGACCTAAAATATTTATTGTGTGAGTCCCAATTTATAACTCGCCGCACATTCCAATGGAGTCCACGAAATTTAGGATTTTCCTTACGGCGATGCTCCTAATCTCTTTTGGATCCAGTTCGTGCTTATCCAGGTGAGCGGAGCGCTTATGCATAACTGCGGGGCAGCGGCACAGTAGGTGTAGAGGAGTTTCCTCTGCGCTTTCGCAGTATCTGCAGAGCGCCGTGTCAGTGAGACATATGCTTGTTTAGTTTAGTTAAAAGTTACTAAAAAGGTAACTTAACAACATAAAACTTAGACCAAGTCCTAGATTTTGCCTAATTAAAATAGAACATCCAATTATTCAGCTATTACACTGTTGCCATAGTATATCTAGTACCTAATGTAGTCAACCACTAATATGGTAACATTACCAGTTAAGCATTACATTAAATAACGAACGATAAATATTTCAGACAACAAAATACATCGCACACTCTGTTGACAAATCCAGCAATAAAATATAAGCATTTACAATAAAATTAATTATTATTTACACGGCGAGGTGGGCTCGTGAATATGATACAGCATAGTATGGATAAGACAGCTCGAAACTTGTTAAAAATTAAAACTTTTCGAATATACGAAGGAGAAAAAGTGTGGGGTTTTATATTTGTATACTTATATCGATAAGCTTGTGGTGTGGGTTTTAGTGTGCTCCATACAACACAACAAAATCCTGCCTTTTGTGTGATTCAGCCAAAACATTTCTTGTTTTTATTTGGTGGGAGACAGTTTTTAGTAATTTTTCGACTAAGTACCTAATATTAATATTTATATTAATTTCATATGAATTTTATTGTTACAAAAATTTTTGAATCATTTTTTTACAATTTGCATCTTATATATTTATTGCAGTTAGTTGTGTTATGCATTTTATATTATGACTTTCTGGGAGTTTCCACGTCATGTCCAGTTGTTATAGTCAGGTTTCCCGCCATGTTGGAGGTCCGGGGCCCCGCGGCGCTTGCTTTATCGCACGCTGCGCGCGCGCCGGACATCTCGCGTTCCCCACTAACTGGCTAGGGAGACTACACTGTCAGACATTTACCTACACAAGATTCGAGAAAGAGGAAGCAATTAAAACTGATCTTTGAAGTAAATATCATTCATATTAAAGAGTTATCAGTCTTTGGATCGCGTGAAGCGTTAACTTTTTGGTGAAAGTAATAACAGCATATCTAAGTAAGTATGTAATAAAATAATATCTTCCATTATGGATAAGTTCATTGGATCTTTTCCTAGTATATTAATGAATAGGTAAATTGTAAATAAAGATTATACGGTAAGAGCAAACAGTCGAGAGTAGAGCTACTTAAAATAGTTCTTAAAGATCAACTTTATTGATACTTAAAAGGTTAAAACGAACGATAGCTTATCAAGCTTTCACTGCCAAAAACCCAAAAAGAGATGAATTGATGGCTACCCTACAGCTACCCCGTACTTTACGGCCGTCTCGCGTTCATCATAACTCGTGCACAGCTCACAGGCGTCTGTTTTGACTTTTATTGTAATTTATAACAGCACAACCTTTGACGCTTCTTTGCAGTCTTTTTGCACAATCGAAAACTCATAATCGAAAAAAAGCAATAATTAAAATTAAGAAACTCATTTAAAAATCATTAACTTATAATTTCGTGTTCACTTCATTTGTCCTAAAAATTCGCAAAATTGTATTTAACCTAGTGCCTACTTTAATAAACGGTACTTAATAAATATTTGTCTTCATCAATAAAGTATCGTTTTCTAATATTAATTTAGCAAAATATATTGAAAACAAGACACAATACAGTTTATTGTTTTTTGATGGTTATTAATGCATTTAAAAACTATAAAACTTTAATTTCCATACAGCTTATTAGGCTAATTCACTATATTAATGGCCAATAAAGGTAGAGTTTCAATTTTTTATGAAGATTATGCAAATAATATTAGTTCTTAATAAACTTGGAGATGCGCACGATTCGGTTAATTATAATAAATACGCCGAAGAATTAGAATCGATTATAATGTGGAGTTATTTGTGTTATTTATCGATACTAATAAACATGATGGACGATTATCGGTGTTTTTTTTTATATGAACAAATACAGCGTGGTTATGGTATCTGGTCTCACGAGTGGGCCTTATTTATGGTGTTTATGAGCGGCGAGGTGGTGTGCTGGTATAAAGCATCTCCCGAGGCGACGGGCCTGTTCGTAGTTCACGCTGATCATCTTTATGTTTTGATTTCTTGTCTCAAGCGGTTTATGCATTTAATTGAAATATTTTTTTAAGCAGCAAATAAAAAGGTGCTTTTAATAAATATTTAAAGTGGCCAGATTTCTCCAAATTAAAGACATTTTAAGTGAATTTTATCGACACGTTTCGGTTTTATTTCTTTGCTGGTTTATTTTTTTAACTTTACTTTAAGTTCGTTTTATATTTAATAACTAGCTGTTGCGCGCGGTTTTACCCGCGCAATTTCGGTTCCCGCGGGATTTTCGGGATAAAAAGTAGCCTATACGGATTCGGAAGAATCCCTCTAAGTAATGGTAAAAGAAATTTTGAAATCGGTCCAGTAGTTTTTGAGCCTATTCAATACAAACATACAAAAATACATAGGTTTCCTCTTTATAACATTAGTATAGACAGAGACTATACTAGCTTAAATTCTTGGACAAATTAGGTCGCAAATCATAGAAAATACACAATATAATATCACAATTGATAATTTTTATTCGAGAATTTATTGCATACATTCTCCGAATTAAGATATTTTTAAACATAATAGCCCTTTTTTTTTGGTTGACACCTTAAGTTAGTCGTATGTAGAAAACATTTGATTTCCTGCAGATTTCACTTGATATTAACTGAATTTTAGTGTAAAACATTTTACTTCATGGTACTTCAATATTGGACATAATAGTAATACGCAATCAATAGAAAAATACAAGTACTTTGGATATTCAGACTTAACAGTAAACAGTTTTTTCAACACACTTGCTCGTAAAGTGAGCGTTATTCTATTGAATTTAGAACTATAAACTGGGCTATAAGTCACGCGTGCATAATATATTATACCCTAGTGCATAATATAATGAATCCTACAAAGTTGAATTGTACCTTTGTGCAAATAACATGCGAGAAAACAGAGCATATTTTATTGGTCCGGGTTATACACTAAATATTTTCAGAAACAACAAAGAGGTTTTATACCACTTCAAATCCATATACATTTTTAAATGTTTGCGCCTTATATTAGTAAAATAAATTTGTATATTAAACAAATTATTCACAATTTACAATCATTTGTCATAAAATATTTGCATTTACCACTCCAAATTAAACATTTTCACTTAAAATAGGCTGTATATGCTATACAGACATTGACACATTTGACGGAAAAAAAACCTACGCGCATGCGCGAGGTTCGGCGCCATTTTTCAATCACAATTCACAGCTTTGTTATCAAGTGTGTTTGTTATTTTATGACCACGTATGTCTGTCTTTTACTCACAAGTGTGTTGAAAAACGTCGTATGTAACTCGTGAGCGTTGCTAATTACAGAAAACAGATAATTAGCATAATTAGATAATTAGCAACTTCGCTCACTTGTTACATAATATACTATTTTTAAATAATACGAACAGTTTAAGATTAACTTAAGTAGCTATCATGACACAAGATATTCTTATTCTGAACATCTATTATTTTGAACACTTCCACTAAGTTTCGACAGGTAGAGATGCACTTTCAGACAGCCAAGAACGATGTTACTTTTGTTCAATTGAATACGAATATTTGCTTGCTTTGACAGAATTGTTCATTCTTATTTTTCTACTTATTTTAATGCCAAGTAATTTAGAATTTTAAAATATTGTAATATAGCATTATATCTTATTTGATAAGATGCATGTGTAATTTATTTAGTACCAACATCAACCATAAATTATAATTAATATAATTTTCAGAACATGTGGTTTTTTATGCTAATTATATAATTTATGTTGTCTTATGATACAAATGCAAAAAGGAAGATTATTGTAGCAAATAGCCCACCCGCTAGCTAACTACTTTTTGCAGTACTTATTGCAAGAAACTTGTACGGAAGCACATGTCAGTTACGATGATAACCTTTTACAATAAATAACTAACTAAAGAGTTATTTTACAAAATAAATAGAATACTTCTTCACTATTAGTGCTTCAGGATTTTACATATCTAGAGAATATTTGATGAAAAATATTCCATATACCATATTCCAATTAGGTAGGTACTTAATAGTTTTGAATAATTCTTTCTTCGCGATATGAATTCTGAGATATTCTGTCACACTTATGGTGTTCCTCAAGTATCACATTACTATTGAATTTTATTCTCATTAAGCTATCTTTATAATTGTATCCATAAAAGATTTCGTAATTAGTATATCTCAATGGCTAACTATCAAAAATTGCTCACCGAAATTCATTTTTATTCTTACTACTATATATATATATATACTATGCCATAAACTATTCAAACCCAATAATAATTCAGATAATTCCACATCTCCCAACACTTCATTTACACCAAGTAATGTGCGTCGTGATGGTATCGCACTAACAATTAAATATTAATGTAGATTTGAAAGGTCGTAGGCGTCTCGTTTACGATTTATCGAGATGTTTAACTAAGTATCGCTGGTATTTAGTAACAATATGTAAGTTAAAGGTGAGAGTTATGATTAATAGGCTTGGCTTAATGTGATGGTGCTTGTTTGTAAAGGTTGTCGTGTCCTCCCCGTTATGTTGTAGCATGAAACTGTTTTGGAACAATTATAACTGGCAAGTTAATTTAATTATGATAAGTATATCTTTTATATTGGCATTTCATTTTCAATATGAGTAGGTTATATGTGAAATAGCTTGAACATAGCTTGAAAAAGCGAATACCTAATTAATTGTATTCTGAATCAGAAATATTTATTGATTTTAATTTGCATATGATTTCACCACTATTCTTATAATAGGAGTTAAGGCTGATAGATCAAGCTTTGCAACTATAAATTTTAGTACTAGTTAAAGCTATAATTAAAATTCGAAATATGTTATGAAAAATATAAATAACTTATTTGATTTCATGAAGATCAAAAAACTGTTGGATTCTATTCAAGAATGGTGCCGTGTTTCTTGCCACTTCGTCCAATAACCCTACCTCTGGATGTGGTGGTAGATTTGCTTAATTATTTTTATCATCTGACTTATATTAAGTGTATATAAATATAAAGTAAATATATCTACGTAGTAAAGGTAATTTTGACTTCAAGACAATGTAAACCTGCAGTCTGACCACGAAAATTTTACTCCATAACTTCCCGCTCATTCTTGAGCACCCAACTGACCTTTTCAAGCAAACTTTCTTCAGGTGTTCCGATAGCTCGCTGTCATTTGAGAATTCAACCTATAAACTTACAATTAATGATAAAACTTTTTATGTGGGCATTATAATAATAGTAAAATGAATCTTAAATTGAAAAGTACTGGATATTAAAACTAAGGTTTTAAATTTTATTCATATATATTTAATATAAAGTTAGTTAGTACCTATTTTATAGTATAAGTAGTTTATAGTATTGGTATATATATAATAATATGTCTTGCTCTAGTATTGATGATTCAGACCAGTTTTTTGATTTTTTGTCCTGCTCGTCACATGGATTGGACAGCTCCGATAGCTATCAAAGTTCTTTCTTGCCATTATCTACCAATATAGATTCTCAATTCTCAGGTTTACTGAAAAATTTCAACGTCATTCACATTAACGCCCAGAGTATCCCGGCTCATTACTCAGATATGCTAGCATCATTTGACTGTAAGAATGTTCATGCAATTTTAGTTTCCGAAACGTGGATGAAACCCTGCCTGCCTTCCACTTCCTACGCCTTACCAGGTTTTCAAATGATTCGCAACGATCGTACTGATCGCACGGGTGGCGGGGTTGCCATCTATCTTCGATCTCATATGGCTTTTAAAATTGTTAAAACTTCCACACATCCTTTAACTACAACTGACCCAATAGAATACCTATTTATTGAAGTCGCGATGGGTAATACCAAGGTCCTTCTAGGAGTTGTGTACAGCCCTTCTCCGACTTCAAACTATTTTCCGGCGTTCGAAAATCTGCTAGAAGATTTAATACCCCTTTATAGCCACACAATTATAATGGGAGACTTCAACACATGCCTTTTAAAAAATGATTCCCGGGCGAAAAAACTATATTCTTCAGTCAATGCATGCAACCTTAACATTTTACCATCTTCTGCAACTCATTTTTTTCCAAACTCTGTTCCGTCTCTCCTCGACCTAAAAATTGTATCCTCACCTGACCACGTAGTACATCATGGACAAATTGAGGCTGATGCTTTCTCATATCATAACTTGATATTTCTATCTTATAAAATCAAGCCCTCCAAAGCTAAGCCTCAAATTCTTATGCAAAGAAATTTTGATGGAATTAATCTAGATAACTTGCTTCATGACGCGCACGAAGTCAACTGGTCGGAGGTCCTAAATGCTGATACACCAGATTTGCAAATAGAAATATTTAACTCTCTCCTCCTGCAGCTTTATGATCGGCATGCCCCAGTTCGACCGGTGAAAATGAAACATCTTCCTGCTCCATGGCTTGATGACGAAATTAAGTCGTTAATGAAAAAACGAAATCGTGCTCGTAATAAATATAAACATGAACCCACTGACGAACGTCATGAGAAATATCGTCTGTTGCGGAATCGCTGCAATACTATGTGTAGGGAAGCACAACGACGCCATATCCATAAATCCGTTTCAGATGGAAATTCAGCAAAAGTCTGGAATTTTCTTAAAAGTATAGGTGTTGGTAAAAACAAAAATACAAAGCTTCCTGATCAGTTAGATTTTAATTCACTCAACTCATATTTTGCTACTTCAGGTTCTTTTGACGCCCTTACCAAAGCTAAAACCCTGAAACAGATTTCCTCTTTGCCAACACCTTCTTATGAGCCCTTTAATTTTACGCAATTTACTGAATGTGATGTTAAAAGAGCCATAAATTCCATATCATCTAATGCAGTTGGTTCTGACTTCATTAGCCGGAAAATGATTCTCATTTTGATTGATTTCCTTCTCCCTATCATTACGCAGATTCTAAATAAATGTATAACATCTAATAAATTTCCAACTGCTTGGAAGGATGCAAATATAATACCTCTACCCAAAACTCCTACACCAACTGTGCCGCAAGACTTTCGACCTATTTCTATCCTACCTTTCCTGTCAAAAGTCCTAGAACGCCTTGTCCAATCCCAATTAAACTCCTTTCTTTTAAAAAACAATTTACTTAACACATTTCAATCCGGCTTTAAAACCGGACATAGCACAGTAACGGCACTGGTGAAGATAACGGATGACATACGCATGGCTATGGAATCTAAGCAGTTAACGGTATTAACTTTGCTTGATTTCAGCAATGCGTTCAATACTGTTGACTTTTCCATACTGTTAGAACTGCTTAGCTCTCTTAACATATCTCCATCAGTTGTTGAATGGTTTCATTCTTACTTGTGTGGGCGTCGGCAACGTATAGTTGTTGAAGACACTATTTCTGCTTGGTGTAACATTGAAGCTGGCGTCCCACAAGGTGGCGTGTTGTCTCCTCTCCTTTTTTCAATTGTTATCAATTCTATAACTCATAATATATCTTCTTCTTACCATATGTATGCAGACGATCTCCAAATATACATACAGACCACGCTTGAAAATCTACCACAAGCGATTATGACTATAAACCATGACCTACATAAAATATCTTCCTGGAGTCACAGCCACGGTTTGACAATCAACCCGGCTAAAACTCAAGCTATCATAATTGGCAGCTCGAAAATAACAAAACAAATTGACTTGACTTTATGCCCGCATGTTATGTTAAATGGTGTCAAAGTGGACTTTAGTAACTCTGTAAAAAATCTTGGGATATTTTTCGATAGCAATCTATCCTGGAAAGTCCAAATTGATGCAGTGAGCAGGAAGATGTTTGCAGCAACATTTTCTTTAAAACGTTTGCGCAATCTCCTACCTACTTCTACCAAAATTTCTATTGCAAAGTCCTTATTCTTTCCTATCCTTGACTACGCAGACACTTGCTATCTCGATATTACGGAAGATTTACTTAATAAACTTGAGCGGCTTCAAAATCTATGCATAAGGTTCATATTTAATTTACGTAAATACGACCACGTATCTGAATATCGCACTAAGCTCAATTGGCTTCCAATTCGTTTTCGCCGGAATACTCACCTTCTCTGTCTTTTATATCGCACGCTGTTCAATCCTGCCGCACCCAAATATTTAAAAACAAGATTCGCATATCGCCACACTCACCACAACAGACAACTACGATCCAGTGATAACTATATGCTGGCCACACCTCTACATAAAACCGAATTTTACAAAAAATCCTTTACGGTTTCAGCCGTGTCACTGTGGAACGAACTGCCTCTTGAGATCAAAAAGGCTCAAACAATTCACCAATTCAAAAGACTGGTTAAGACACACTTTCTCGGAAAATCTATCTCATAGTACAGAGTATTTAGTATATGTAGTGTGTATGTATATATTATATTTATTTCTATGTAGTTTATGTACATGTATTTATGTAGTATTGTTATGTATATAGTTTAAGACTTAGGATCTTTTAAATTAGGTATATCACTATTATAAATTACCATGTATCACAAACAACCCAGGGTTGCCTGTAAGAGATCATCTTTCGATGATAAGGCCGCCTATTGTGCTCTGTATCTTAAAAATTGTTCTGTATAAATATTCCTTATTTTTGTGTACAATGAAGAATAAATAAATAAATATTCATGGTGGTGGGAGTACTGGGAGTCACTGTGGGGGTCACCCTTATTCCGGCATATTACATGAAGGCTGCTTTCTCCTTAAAGCTTTATATTTGAACTCCTCGACAGTAAATAAGAATATACAACCTGCCAATATAACCGTGTAACTTACGCAAAGCTTCCTAAATGATGTTTTTGAGTGCACCTCTCTGCGACATATCTTTGCCTTAGCTACTTCTGTACATCTCTTATTATCTTGTGTTTTCTCTAAAATAAATTACTTCTAAGCGCCATCAACCTCGAAGGAATTGAGTGGTTTCGTACTTACCTGCGTGGACGCCGGCATCGTATCAACTTGGACGACGCTTCCTCATCTTGGGTCCGACTCGATACCGGTGTCCCGCAGGGTGGCGTGTTGTCTCCTCTCCTCTTTTCAATTTTTATGAACTCAATATCACAGAATTTAACTTCTTCCTACCACATGTATGCAGACGATTTGCAGATATTTACTCACAGTTCTCTCGATGGAATAAATGTTGCAATACAGCAAATCAATGACGATCTTGCACGAATTTCTTAATGGAGTACGTCTCATGGCCTTAAAGTCAACCCAGCAAAAACACAAGTTATCATAGTTGGTAGCACTGGCATAGTAAACAAGATGAATTACGAAGCTATTCCTTCTATTATATTTAATGGTGTAAAAATTCCTTACATAAATTAATACTGTCAAAAATTTGGAAATAACATTTGACAAGACCTTGTCCTGGAAGCTACAAGTTGACACAGTGAGTAGGAAGATGTTTACTGTCAATAACTCCCTTAAACGTTTGCGTAATCTTTTGCCAATACAAAATTTCATTAGCACACACTCTTTTACTCTCCATTCTCGATTACGCCGATGCTAAGATAGCTAGCCTTACAGAAGAACTTTTAAATAAACTTGAACGGCTTCAAAATCTATGTATACGTTTCATATTTGGTTTACGTAAATATGATCATATCTCCGAATTCCGTGCTAAACTCAAGTGGCTTCCTATTCGTCTTCGCCGGGATACTCATGTTCTTTCTTTACTGTATCGGTTGCTGTTTAATTCTATAGTTCCGAGCTATCTTAGTCAACACCCCAAGTTCCGACACGAGAATCACGAGAGACACCAGCGCTCTACTAACAACCTAATACTCTCCACCCCTTTACATTTAACGCATTGTTACCACCAATCCTTTGCGGTTCGGGCTGTGTCACTATGGAATCAGCTTCCCACTGCCGTAAAATCTGCTTCATCTCTACACTCTTTTAAAATTAAATTAAAAAACCAATACTTGAGTCAAATATAATCATAAAGAAGTATGCTATTGTAATATCTATGCAAGTGTAATATATTATGTTTATTATAATAGTATTTATGCATTCTATTTACAATATTAGTATGTATGTATTATAATTTTATGCATGTATTACATCTATTTATAATGAAATAATTAACAAAATTGTTATTTTTTTGGTTTCGTTTTTGTTTAGTTTGTTAAGTTTTTATATTTGCGTGATTTCTAGTTTAAGTTTTTTTTGTCGCTTCCACTAACATGGTTGTCTGGTAGAAATCGCTCCTCAGCGATAAGACCGCCAAGTTTTTATATCTAATGTAAGTGTTCTTTTTTCTTTTACTGTAACTCTATAAACTGAAGTGTAAATAAATAAATAAATATATTTCAGACAAGTTAAGTGTGAAGCTTACAGAGGATATGATATTTGCTTAATAAGTAGGAACACTAGTCATATACTATTAAGTTAAGGTTTTGAAGAAGCCTAAAGAGAAAAGCTTAACGTAGGTACCTACCTAATTATCGAAGCGCTCATATTGAAGAAGATAAATAAGCTTTTTTCTTCTTACTTGATCTATTTACTGTCATTTCCATTTACTAAAACAAGCATTGCTCCAATTTGATTATTCAATAAAAAACGTTTAAATGTTTTTATTCACCCTTTTCTTAACTTAGGTTTCTGATATATTTTTAGCAGTTAATGACTATTTTCGTTACTAAATCATTGTTAACTACCTACTAACTTATACATATTAACTATAACAGATTGATACTTAAATCGGACCATAAAATATTTAACATTAATTAAATGTGACAAAATCAAAGTCAAAAAATTATTTATTTCGTAGGCATTTAACATACTTCGTAGGCATACAATATAGTTGAAACAAGTCAAACTATTTACAATATTAAAGGTACTTGCCCTCCATGGCATGGCCGTGGGACGCCCTGTATATAGATAAACGCCCAGACCCGGAACCTTTTTTTTCTTGTTCCGTGCGTGAATCGGTCCCGTGACCAAAGGCGTCTGAGGCACACACTATTACCCCATCGCCAAATTGATCATCGAATGTTTTTTTTTTTTTTTTGTGTTCTTTGCAATAGAAATGCTTATATTATTGTCACTCTCTTAGTCCAAAAGTTAGAGTGGATAGGGGCCTTTGGGGGTCAGGGTGGGAAGACTATGGTACTTGACTAAAGATAGATACAACATATCTAATTTCTTTTTAAAACAGATAGCAAAAGTGCTATTAAACTTTTTATTTTTTAAAACAGCTAATTATTTAGCTAATAACTCTGCTTTTATTGAGCAGTCTTCTGTATTTGCGGGCCATAGTGAAACATATAGTTCCACTATGTTGACAAATTTGGATATTCCAAAGTCTTTAAATTAGAGAATAAGACAACAAATGCTGGAGCATCTAGCAATATGTCAATAAAATACAATGAAAGTAATCTAAATTTGGTACACCAAAATATACAAGGCATCTCGGATAAAGTCTTGGAAATAGAATTGTTTTTGAATGCTGAGCATATAGACATACTATGTATAACGGAACATTTTTTATTAGAACACCAATTAACTTTAAATTTTGCTCAGCACCAAGTTGCTAGTTCGTTCAATAGAAAGACAGCAATACATGGTGGCTCTTTAATAATATTAAATAAATCTTTAAAATTTAAGGAACGTAAGGACATAGTGAGCCTATCTATTGAACAAACTATTGAAATATCCTTTGTAGAATTGACAAATTTTATAATTGTTTGCATATATAGACCCCCTAAATCAAACTATGATAGTTTTGAACTTGCTTTGGAAGAATTATTGGGTAAATTAAGTAATATAACTAAGAAAATATTTGTCTGTGGGGACTTTAATGTTGACTTGTTAGAAAACTCAACCTTGAGTAAAAAGTTAATAAATTTATTCAAATGTCACAATCTTATTAACCTGTTTCTACAACCAACTAGGATAACAAAGACCACTGCAACTTTTCTAGATAATGTGTATTCTGATGCAACTCCAGTATATTACTCAATAATAAATAAACTAAGCTCTGATCACAGCGGTCAGTTGGTTACATTTAAATACTCAAAAGAAAAACAGGTTAATAAGAGTATAATGGTTGTTCCAGTCAATGACAAACGTTTAGAAAGATTTCGGTGTGGTCTAATCAACAATATGCCTACTATAGCCCACTCCAATAATGTAAATTTACAATACAGTAACTTAAGTAGATTAATAAATAAACAACATGACAGTGTATTTATTCCGAAAAAAATCTCTCTAAACCAGTGTAAATCATTTAGTGATTGGGCTACCACAGGTATACATATCAGTAGAAAGCACCTATATGATCTCTATCATGAGAAATCATATAACAAAAATGACACCTTTTGCAACTATGTCAGAACTTACTCAAAGTTATTTAAAAAAGTTTGTGCCGATGTATTTAGGTAATAAGATTAAAAATAGTGCTAATAAGACTAAAACTACTTGGAATATAATTAATAAGGAAACTGGGAAAGTTAAGAATCGCAATAGTGAGTTTAAGCTTGTTATTGACAATACAATAATTAAAGCAGATGAAAATGTTGCGACAGCATTTGAGAGCTGTTTTGCTGACATTCCAGTTTCAACTACTAAATCATTAAACTCATCACCTGTGGCGGCTGAATCATTGCTCAAAAATCATGTAAGTGAGTGCAAGGTGTCTTTCAAGTTCCAACCCATAGACACCGGGGATATTATTAAGGGTGGCTTGCGCATCGTCGTTAAATACAGTTTAAGAGCGACGTAAACGCATTTAGTCTGCTAACTATAATTAGCGTCTTGCACAACAAAAATTTAGGCACTAATCACGTTTAACGAACTGTCAAACCTTTTTTATTGTATTTAGGCTAAACATATTTAGCAAGATAAACTCATTTAACTAAATTCTGTTTAGACCAAATGTTACGCAAGCCGCCCTTAAACATTTAAGACAATTGACATTAAAAAGACAACTGATCACTGGGGCATATCTGTTGAAATATTAAATTCTATTATAGATGTAATAGCTCCTTGCCTTGTTGAAATATTTAACAACTGTTTTATTTGTGGGGAGTTTCCTGATTTAATGAAGCATAGTAAGATTCATAAGAATAGCAATAAATTTAAAACTAGGAAAGATAATCATGATACAAATTACTCTGTAAGGACTAGGAACGACCATAAGTTAGCGTTTCCTAAATTAAGGCTGGCTAAAAGCAGCAAATCATTTATTGGAATGTCAATACGTATATATAACAGAATTCCGAAGTCAATTCAATCCCTGCCATTCAATAAATTTAAATCAATCATCAAGTGTTTTTACACTCTATCTCGAAAAGCTTATTATAAAACTAAAGATTACTTAGATGATAAAAAGGCATGGGATTAAGCACAACAGGATATTTCTAAAAGTTTCCAATTACTTAATAATTTTGTTTACGGCTTGACTGTGCGGTATATATATGACATGCTGGTGACTGTCCCACTCACTTATTTTCTTGTCAAGACAACAGCAAGAACGTCATGCTCCCTCAGGCGGCATGGCTAGTGGTAGCGTCGGGTATCGGGTCACCCTCTTCCCTAAAATATGGTTGAGGAGGGTGATGGCTGATGCTTGCGTTAACTCGTGAACGGGTGCTGCTAGCGGTGCCAGGTCGTTTTGCTAATGATACTATGACTATTTTATTCCATTCTTGTTCAAATACTCTGGTCCCAGTATGTCATGTTCGTATTGTGCTTCCATAGCTCATTGCATCTGCTATGTAAGCAATTTGGTTGTGGCATGACATTGGCTCTCACAATTAGCTGTCTTGTGTTTGTTTTTTTTCATGTTACGGTCAATTTGTACTGTACCTATTTGTATTAATTTGATAATTCTGACTGAAAAAGAGTGCCAAGAGTTTTTTTCCGCCGGCTTTTTTTGTCTCTTGGTCTACTGTAATATTATATTCAACAGCCGAAAGTATGTGATGACTGACTTCATCAAGTGTTTTGTGAAATTCCTAAGATGAATAAAACTTTTTGAATTTTTTTGAATTTTTGAATTTATGGAACACCAATTGCTACAATCCAGAAACACCTCTTTACAAGAGTGGATCTACAACCTATATTTTTTTAAAGTGTTTATACGCCTCATAATGATTTATGTAGTTACAACCCCCAAATATGAAGTGCTCTAGCATCCATCGAAACCATTTTTTCTTTAAAAACTGACTAAAGTTTTGCTACAGTTGGTATTTCTTTATGTTCTATGTGAAAATTTTGAATAGTAGTCCGAATAATCTAAAATGTATTTACTCTCTCTTGAACGAAGTTTTTTCATGGGTGAAGTAAATGCAGCGGAACATGACAGCAGCTCCTTTTCTTCTTTCAATATTCTGGCGACAGTGCGTTGAGAGACCCCTGTCCAAAAGACTAAAATCAAAGCTGTTACTGTTATTCGATTTCAATTTTGTTCTTCATGCAGAAAGTGATAGACTTTCGCAGTTATTGCTCGACCCCATCAAAACATATTAAATAACATATATTTAAAATAACAATTACAATATTTATGTTCCAAATAAACTAGTTTTTTTGATTTTAGTAAAATTCAACACAATGAAATAAAAAAATACTATGAATAACTTTGGACTTCTCCGAATCACTTCCCGTTTGCGTTCGCTCCCGAACGGTCGTGTCTGCGGCCGCTCGCGAGTGTTCGTATTCGTATTGCGCTGCCCTTGTTCCCTCCCCCGCACTCGTGCGGGTAAGGTCCCAAGTTAAGCTCTTTCGGAAAGTTTTCTCTTGTGGAGGCTGTGTGGTGTCGGGGCTAATTCATCTGCCCTTTTCAGGGCGGACCCGACTGCTGCCGGCCGAAGCATCGCTGGTCAGGTGGATACGTAACCGTGACAACTAAGCCTGATCGTCCGCCGTTCACCGGCAATAGGTCCGTACTAGGTCGTTTTCTTTTTCAGCGCAGTTTGTGCAGCCATTCACCGTTCTCCGGCACGTAGGTCTCGCCTAGGATCTATTCTTTCAGCCCAGCAGGCCATCGAATCGAATCACTCGTTCAATTAAGTTGGATCTTCTTCTTCTTCGTGTCGATACAACAACATAATAAAAATTAAATTATTTTGGCCCAGTGTTCAGCAACTTTAATTGCGTTATCTGTTGCGGCCCAAAGGTATTTTAATGTGCATGTAGTTGGGCACATTAAGTTGGATTACAACGAGGTTTGAGGAATATGTGTGCCTATAGCGTTTCTCAATGTGTTTTGAATTCTACAAGGTGTTCCACTTTTGGCGTATTTTTTATCTAAATAATGAATAAATAGTACAAAAATAAATATGAGCCGATATGAAGGGACATTTCACACCATGCCAGTTAGTTCCAATTTTTGCCATTTGCCAATTTTTGACAAAAGATCCTTGACTGAGTGTATACATACACGTTCAACTACAAATAAAGCCCAGTGGCCATCGTGAATTGCAAGATCTATAATAATAATTGACAATAAAAACTCTGCCAAGACATTGAAGTCATGAGGGTTGTATAAACGTTTTTATACACAGATACACACACACTCATACAAACAAACACACCCGCAAACACTCACTCACACTCAAGATATCTAATGTAATAATCTCCATAAAAAAGGTCTGTAACTATATTAGCTCCTCAGTTGAAAATTTGATATTAATTTTGTAAGTAATCATAATTATAGATTCCCGAGATACAGGACAAGTTCCTAGTTCGGGGTCTGTATAATATACATAATCTTAATTCCTATAACTATATAAAACCTGTTCAACTTTGTAATTACTTTTTGGAAATAAATATTATTATTATATGATTTAATAATTTGAAAGTGTAAATAGACCAACCGATTGAGTGGAAAAGTCTGAATAAAACTGTATTTATTAATAATTTTGAGTAAAATGGTTTATCGTATTAACTTTATACGACCTTTCTATCCCGAATTAGTGGTATATCAAATTTAATTGATTCAATAAGGCTATACCACTTATTTTGAATTAGAGCTTTACTCGTAAAAGTGACTGTATTGACAATGAAGTTTCTTTAAAACTGGTAGAGCTACATGAATTTCTAACATCTCTCTATAGTCTTCAAACCAAATAATTTCCGGAAAATTTAGTGATTTTCATATGTTTTCTGACAAAAAAATACCTAAGTACCAATATTGCGATTTTTTTCCTAAGTTAAACTATTGATAAAGCTCAATGTATCATGCGGTACTTGTAGAAATTGTTAAAATAACTGTCGCTCTCATTAAGTACAGATATAAATTATCAATCTCACCAAAAATGTCTGACTGGTAGCAACACACAGAATATTTGCGCAGCCTGCAAATCAAACAACCGACAGCCCAGCTCTACAGGCTTGCGTGAACGTCACTAAACTACATGAAATATACCAAATGTGAGAGAGTAAACGAAAAAATCGAATTGATTGCATCCCCAATACGTAAACATGTCCGCGATTGGTCTCATAAAGTGTAAGCAGATACTTTAACGGCATCGATATTTAATATTTATTACGATAACAGACACCCAATATGAAAGGCCGATATGTATAAATTATCGAACGAGTTGTGTATCTATAAATACGAATGTAGGTACCCAATTATTCTGTGAATATTTAATATTAATGAGGCAGAGCATTTGTAATAAACACTAAGTGTAGTTCTAGCTTGCATGTCGGCGATGTCGAAGTGGGAATTAATGAAACCATTGATTTAATGTCCTGCGAGCTTTGTAGAGGCTATTTTATTTTTAATCAGATATTTTGCAGTGGTTTTTGAAGATAGGAATTAGTTTGCCGTTTTAGGGTAATTAAGTATTTATTTTTATTATTATTAATAATTTTAAGCTACATAATAAAGTCGACAGCGGGGATGAATACAGTGGGTGATGATAAAGGGTTTTTAGGTAGTCAGTAAAAAATCGACACACAAAATACTTGTTTATTTGTATATGATACGAAAGCTAGGATCAACAGGGCGACTGGTGACAAACTTTAGATATTGGAGAAGAGCGCTCTATACTCGATTCTGATCATAATTATGTAATAAAAGTAGGTATTTAATTTTTCGCCAGAATTCTCTATAAATAAATAGTGTAGTAATGTCTCTTACATTACTACACTTTTCCCGACGCGCCGCCTCAGTCAACACGCACACAGTAGTGTACCCGTCCCACCTTCACCCTCGAAGTACATATTATATTAACCATGCATTGGGTAATGAATTCTGTAACTTTTGGTTAACTTTACTCAGTAAATAATTAATAATATTTTTTTCCTTTCATGTATGATCTCAAATTATCACGTCCTCGAATTTCGAAAGTGACCCACCAGTCACCCTGTATATATAGATGATGGCCAGTGTAGTTAAGTCCATGGTTGTCATTTATTTACGTAGTAGATTAATTAATGTACAGTTTTTCGTCTATACAGTACTTTTCGTTTTATAGAACACTACATAACATAACATACCTAGTTGGCAGAAGCGGCAAAATTCTGTTATCCGATCTGTCGAGGAACTATGTTGTCCAATTCACTATTCCAGATAGTTTACATTAAAAAAAGGAGCTATGTAAAAAAAAATATGATAAAAGACATTCAGATCCAGAATAGCTCAAATGCGTCAGAGTGATTCATTTATATCATAAAGTTAGTTATTAATATTGCTATTAGTATGCTAAAAGACGTAACAATTTCTCATTTACTGCTTGCATATAAATTTTAAATAAAAAGAACAGTTTAAAAAAAAGTTAACCATGTGATGATTTTAACAATCGTAAAATTTTAGAGGTGTCATAGGTTATTATTTCATCTTGAAATTGAAACAAGTAATTTTTGCGTTTCTAGCTCGCTCATAACATGAATATCCGTGAAATAAGAAATCCTGTATGAAAGGATCTAACGGTAGCAGTATTTTACTTTACAGGATACATTTTGGTGAGTGCGCGAAGGCTCTTTACTAGTTGAGCCCTCATCTTTAATGATTGATTCGCCAGGCTATGTCAGGGCTACCATTGACTCATGGTATTGCTAAGATTTAGAACAAATTTCCAGCAAATGCAAGTGATGCATAGGTTATGTGGTCCCTTTTCTTATAAAATACGTAAAAGATAATTGCCATCCCTTTGCCATCCTCCTGGATAGTGTGTAAGTCAAGCAAAAACTTTACAATCACACATGCACATTACTTCCTTATACATTTCAAGCGTTTATGCCACTTTTCACATTATCTGCAAGCTAATAGTAGCTTGATAAATAGATTTTTTCTTTATTTATTGCTCAAGGAATAAGATTTTTCATACAAACTAAAAGTCTTATATTTCCCGTTCCCGTACGAGTTTCGGGAATTCCTTCCATAATACAACCAGACACCTATTGAAGAACCTTTATAGTATCTATCACATCCGTGTACTCAAGGATTTTTCATATAGGGAGAGCGGGGTTGGTTCAAAAGGGGGAAAGAATTAACAAGCGTATTCCCGCCAAACATAAATTGATAAAAATGTGATACTCGGTCTAGGCAAACTATATACGAAGCCGAATGTATTCTGATAAGTCAATTGCCGGCCAGTCGTGATATGTAATAGATATGCGTTGTGACCTAGGATTGATAGGTAAAATAAGTTTGCGTGCTTCGCAATAAATTGATTTACAACAATATTTTGAATTGAATTTAATTATCGATTCTACAAATTTAAACTTTATTTTTGTTGCAATAACACCATATAATTTGTTTGCTATTATTTTAATAAGTTTTTTTATATATTTTTTAAGTATAAATGTGGCCTTGGGGCTATAATATAATTAACAAATTGAGAGGGGCAAATATGAAAAACATGTTAATACTTACCCCGTTCGTATGTGGTATTAAAATATTGTTTGTTATGGAATGTTACCAGTCAGATGAGCATGTGGGTTACCTGATGGTAAGTAACTACATCAACCTAACATGCGTGGTTGCTATTGATGTCCTGCCCATCCTCAACAAATGGGTAAAGGGAGAGGAGAGGCATCGAAAAAGGATTGGGAAAGAAAATGGAAGGTAAGGTAATTTTTGTTCGGCATCCTCACAGAATCATACAAAGTGTTCTTGTCATTAAGACGCTAACTTTTCGCTGTAAATCATGTTAATTAGGGTTATTTATCGACAATTTGATGAATTGCTATGAGAAAAGAAGTTAAACTGGTCCGACCACCGAAATATTTAAAATTACAGGATTTGGGCTCAAATGAAAGCAAATATATCACCTTTAAAGATCCTAGACTCATTACCAATAACCCTGTACATTAAGATTTCACGAGTGCTGTAGGTACTCGTGATGTACAAGTATAATGAACGTGCAATTTCACTAAAACGGCTTGACAATCCGAGCTGATAGCAAGCAGGTAGAACAAAGCGTGGAATAAAACATGAAAACCTGAAATTCAGAAGGGTTTTCTTGCGTTAAGTAAGCTGGCAAATGAGCGTTGGGTACCTACTAAGTGGCAACTAGACTCATGGACATCGCAAAGGCCAAATCTGAGAAAGTCTATTGCTTCAATATATTTCACAAAGCAGGGTATTCATGTATAGTTTCAGTTTTTATTAAAATATGATTTCCGCATTGATTTTAAAACAGCTATTCATCCGTTTTGTTAACATTAACTTAGCAAATGTAATCTCTCTTAATAACCTCAAAACAATAAACTCCATTGATCACATCAATCCAACAATAGAATAAAGCCAACATGCGCACGGGCAACGCTCTCACATCAATGTTTGTCTATTTATTTATCCTCTCCATTCGATTCACTTGCCCTAATTGTGGTTCAGCGTAATCTGGTAGATGTTACTCGACATTTACACGAGTTTTACTGTCATCAAAACAAAAGCACTCGAATAATAAATCTTCCTTATGTCCACCGGAAAGCGATTTAAATTAAAATAACAGAAATCGAATAAGGAAGTCGTTGAGAGCACCCGTCTCGTGTTTAATTTCATGATCTGTAGTAAATCAGATTGATATTTTACTGTGTCCGGATGATGTTAAATGTCTGTTTAAATGATGGAGAAACTAGGTTGGAATATGGACTGTATGTATTTACATATTAATTTTTATGTAATGGAAATAATAAGTTTTATATTCTCTTTAATCATCATAGTATTATAAACATATTTTTGGTCTCTCCATTGGGTGATAGGAGGTTTGAGCTGTAATACTGCCCCAGTTTTGGTTCATGGATGTTAGAATTTTAAAGGCGCTAAAATGGCCTATAGCAAAACTTAACGTTAAGCATACTATAAGTTCCATACCTGTAAGTATATAGCATGGCGCTTCCAAGCATGAAAGTTTCATGATAAATTTATCATCGGCGGCTGTCAACCAAACTTCTATTGACCAGCCCGAACGTTAATTAAGGTGCTTTTCAGTCATAGGTACTCTGATTAACTCTGAATCAGTTTAATTTTCGTAATAAGTAGGTTAATTGTGAATAGAACTTTAATTTTGTACTAACTAAAGAAAGTCTGGTGAGTGACAGTTTATAACAATGATATACCTGGCAACTAGATATACGCCATTTGCTCTCATCCAATCTGATAAAGGAACCCACTGAAGCAGCCATGGCCCTCTCGCGGATAACTGTATAAACTCTGGCGTCCATCTCATCATCATCATCAGCCTGGTGACGGCGACCTTGACTCCACTGCTAGGCTCCACTGAGCTCATCGAGGATTTTACTCAAGTCCCGCAGGGTCTCAGCCATCTGTAGTAGTTTGTCAGAACTCCCTCCATACGTAGTCCTAGATTCATGTCCGTGGAGTCAGACTACTTTTTAAAATGCTCTTTAAAATTGAAACATCCGTCTATAATGAGACCCAATTATTTCATAGATCGGCTCATGTGGATCTACTTTTTAAAATGCTCTTTAAAATTTAAACGTCCGTCTATAATGAGACCCAATTATTTCATAGATCGGCTCATGTGGATCTACTTTTTAAAATGCTCTTTAAAATTGAAACATCCGTCTATAATGAGACCCAATTATTTCAGAGATCGGCTCATGTGGATCTACTTTTTAAAATGCTCTTTAAAATTGAAACGTCCGTCTATAATGAGACCCAGTTATTTCATAGATCGGCTCATGTGGATCTTTCAGTTTCCTATTCGAACTGTGTGGCGGTTCGCCGTCTATGGAACCACAAAAGAGGTGGAGGAACAAACCGAGGTTTGTCACGCCGACGGCGGCTCCGCCGCCGTCGCACTGCGCCGCGCAGGGTCCCACGACGGCGCGGCGCCGCTGCCGCAGACTTTCCTGGCCGCGGCAACGGATCTCTACTGGCAACCCTTTTTCAACCATGTTAATTTCATTTCGTGACATTATTTTCTTTCCAATAACTAATTTTTTTTTCATATAAAAAAAATATGTACATAGTTACATGTTAAATTAGCGAATTAATTATACTAAAATTACAGGTAGGTATTACAATTACAGGTATTTTTTTCAGGCTAGCCCATTGCATACTTTTAAAACATTCATTTGTAAGAAGTTTCATAAAAAAAAAACAGAAACCTGCAAAATTGAGCAATGGGATCCTGTGCTTATAGGTGAAATGCGCTATTTTTTTGTTGCACATTTTATTAAGAAACTCCTAGTTATCAAGTATTACACAAGTAAAATCACGGCACTGCTAAATTAACACCCTATCAATACATAAAACTGTTCGGTTCCTGACAGACAACGTGGAGCCATAACCACTGGGCGTAGAGTGCTGAACTGTTGAACATACATTTCTTAGAGGTTGTGGGGGTGCACTAAGGACGAAATTAATATTATTATTTTTTAAGCTTTTGCATTTAATAATTTCTTTAAATAACTGAAAAAATATGCTATTAAATCGTCAACCGAAAAGGACTCGACTCGACAGAGACGCTGCTTGCAAGAAGTGATGTACTTATTTAAATTACTTACATACGACCTGATATAATTCTTACGAAGGTTCTACTGGAAAAATAAAATTATTAGAAACCTGTCGATTCTGAAAATGTTTAAATACGAGTTTAGGTAATATATGTATAGATAAGTACATAAAGGTTGCTGTTTTTGCTTAGTACCTACCAACAGTTTCATTTTCATTAATAGGGTATTTGTTTTTTACGATTTATCATAACATAGGAACCTCTTTTCGAATTAAACGATTTACGTAGGCAGGTACAGTAGGCGGCACATCAAGCGTTAGAAATCTGTCAAAAAATTTACTTGAATCTGAACTCTATGCCCTCGATATTAAGTTAAAATTGATTGGGTAAATTGACAGGTACCTACTGTAACGCTTGATATGCTGTCTTCTGTACCATTGAGCTAGGTTACGCATAGGAAACACTCTTTACACGTTGTTCAACTTGACATATACCTACTTATCAATACTACTCACTCATTTTACAAGGCAACAAACAGCAAATATTGCTATACATATTTGGTCAATTATATCTCATGGTTAACATCTTTCAACCTTTAAAAAAAAAAACTTTAGAAAAGACAAAAATAAGTAACCCCTCAAACAAATTATCTTAAAACGTTCAATGCAATCAAAACAACAATTGCGTGCGTACAAGCGTTAGTCAAAGATTTCGCATGTAGCGCCGCCGCGCCGTGTGCGGTAGACAGTCTTGTAAACAGTGGCTCGCACCCGATGACAGACCGACCACAGACCCCTCATTACCCGCTCTTACAAACAAAAACCAATACTTAAAACATACCAAAATATCATAAAAATATTATGAGCCATCGAAAACTGAATCTTAACTTAACTGACTAAAGTAAATTTTGCCTTCAAGCTAGTCGTAAGAACATCTTCGCTGCTCAGAAATATACAATAGCATCTTTAAAGCAAGATGTTGCTATTATTAGGTGTTACCATGATTATTTGACAGTTTGAAAACGTTTACAGATACGAGGTATATTGGAGAGGCAATCTGGCTTCCTGCTTCTCATATAAACACCGTTTAGTTAACGCAGCTTTTGGTCCAAAATAATATTAACATGTTTGAAGATTTACAATAGAGATTTTTTATAAGTTTTGATTATTATAAATATTGTCTTTAATTGTGTTGATATTTTGCATATTCATCTTACATCATGCCTTGTAAGCAGTTCTTAATAAATAAAATTATTAAAATCAAGTGTTACATATTTTCAATACTCAATTTTAAGATTTTAAATTGAAAATGGGAATCTGGATTTTGGTTGTCTTGGCTACGTTCATAAATTGTAGAGTTTAATGATGGAGGGTTATTTAGTACGGAATGCCGCTTTGAGAAATTAAATTAACATATTTTGAATGTTATGAAAGTAAATAAGATTTAAATAAGCTTTGGTCTGATAGCAGGACATTTGAAGGTTTGGACCACAGAAATTTGTTGCACAACTTTACTTGCGATCCTTTTGCACCTTGTCAATTCTACACAAATCGAGTGTTGTTTCAATCCCTACACCTAAAGGTGTACTTAGATTAGAATCTATATTTAATTATTTAGAATATATAGGGTCGCCATATATTCTAAATAATATTTTAATAGCAGATTAAGACTGATGAGTGGGTCATAATTACGAAAAATAAAATATTGTTTAAAAATATTTTTCATAAATTAAAGTTTCACCATAGACGATACAGTTAGGACTACACAACAAGTAATTAAAACGTGTCCATCTAATTGTGTATAGTCATAAAATCTACAATTATCTTAAATTTTACTCACAGAGAACAATTTTGAAATTACAATTTATGAAAAATATCGAAAAAAAAATATTTCTTTTTTTCGAATGTCAGACCTATCATACCTAATCTGCTATTAAAATATAATTGACTATTATATGCGGGCCCTGTATTTCACTAAGTAGGTATAGTTAGCTTCGACTATCGCCTTTATTACTTCGTCGTTGTAGACCTTTGAACCACGGGAGTTTGTGTTCCTAGTAAGTATAGGTATGTATTTTTGCCGTGATCGCCAGCCTAGGGTGGGTTAACATGTCACTAGAGTCCAATGGTTAAGAATTCTTTTATTGACTCTTACAAATCCTACGGATGAAATTTTGTGCTAAACCTCTCAAGTCAGCTGGAAAAAACATCTGTAGAAAGAGAAAAGTATATTATGGGACCTTAACTATTGTGCACATAAATTGCTAAATAAAGAAAAACTCAAGACAGAAAAATATAAGTTTATTTATATTTCATTGTAAATATATGTATACCTGAGTTTATTTAGAGCCATTTAACTCAAGTATACAAATACAGTTAATCAGTTAATCTGTTCAAAGCGATTCTCCCCTAGAAATCTCTGAATAAATATACTTCACAAACAGAACAGTTAAAAAAATTAGTTGTAGAATAATGTGATAATAAATAGTACTTACAAAATATAGACACTATTAAAGACACACTTGAGCAAAACCTAAATCGTTATACTCGTACTTATATAAAATGCGAATTTTTACTAACAATGAAACTTCAAAATGAAATTTTAATGTTTGACTTTTAAACAACTTTAGTTTTAGTGCGAATGAAATTTCCTAAGCCGATTATTTCCTAAGGATGCTTAATTTACAATTATTATACCCATGTTTCCGAAATCGAGAGCTGTATATAGTTCGGTTACTCGTTTTTATTACAAAGCAATTAAATATAATCCTATTAATCATATAAATCTTAAAACTTAATACAAAAGCTATTTTCTTTAAACCATAGATTTTATTTTCAACCAGTTTTTAACATGTATTTAATTTATTGCTCTACTTTATTATTATGTTATTTTATTGTTAAATCTTTGGCTTTGGCAGGATCATTCAATGTGTACGTTTGAACTTTTTTGAGGGGAGATATTGATATAACATAATTGAAAGATATTTCATAAACTAATTTATAATTTAGAAATCTACAGCAAACGACGATCCGCGAATAGTAAGGAGCATTCGTAGGAATGCTAAAATATGCCGATAACAACGAAATTTATTTAAATAAATTTTAAGTTATGTTGTCACTTGTTCTTCACAGTGTTTAAAATTGAAAATACTTACTTATTACAGAGGTATAGTATTTGAAATAGATATCTTTCATAATTAACCTCCTAATCACTTTTCATATAATAGCGCTCTAGTTAATAAAAATAGCTCATAAATTCCCACTAACAACATTCCGGCCACTCCACTTGGCGTACCCCTCGCACAGGTGCACCAGCGCACTGAACATCTGCTCCGGAGGCAGCTCTAGCCCGAACTTTCTATTATCTCTTCTTCTTCTTCTCCCATACTGAGAAAACTGAGGCTGCGGCCTTTTCTTTATACCAGCAGGGTTAATGAACACAGTCGTAGGAACCGTCGCTGCGTTGTTCTGCTTCTGCCGCACCGCTTGCACTATCAGACACAACAAATAACCGCCAAAAGCAAGAAATGCTAAGGTGGTTATTGACATGGAGAATATATTGCTGATCTTACTGTATCCATGCTTCTTAATCCCACCTTCTTCGTAGTCCGTTCTCCTTTTCGGAGCCTTTATGGCCAGCGCTTGCGCTCCAAAACTTTGTAGGTACGATGGAGTACTGGTTGTGATGTTTGCATATGGAACGAAATCTTGAAGCGAGTTTTTCAGTTGCAACAACTTATCCAGTGGCAGTTGATTCAGGAACTGCAGCTCGTTCGGAGGGATATCTCCGTGAGTGAATTTGAAAGTGGTTATTATCACGAGAGCACACAACATGTCTTAGTCTGTGGATAGTGATGCTCGGAGTAAGTCTGATCTGTTAGATATGGCAGATTATTGTGGTCTGCTGAGCGCGACACTTTAACGGGACCATGGTTGGGTCGTTACATTTCGTGGTTAATATGTCAATGGCAGCAAGATAACAAGATAAATGATATATTTTTTTTCGTTGATGACGGCAACAATCTCTTTATAATACTGCCTAGCCAATCTGTAGATGTAGTGTGATACAAACAATACAAAGGAAAAGACACACGTTACAGTATCATAGAAATTACTTTCTACCAGCAGTGGCAGAAAACTTATTTTAAACTAATTTAGGTATAGACAATAAACCGAACAGTGTTAACTAGCATCATAAAATTACATGTAATCAAATTCTAAGTTTAAATGAGGAATAATAAGTAGTTAGGTAGGTAATCGGTATAATTAGTCAATCATGACATGACTTCTGGGTCATCTGGGTGTAGGTACAACTTTTCATCAAGTAGTACTTGCTCGCCTTCAGGCAGTATTTGAAAACAAAAAAGTGATATTTAATTATGCACTTAACAGGCACGATATTATTGTATGAAGAAAAGATACTATGATAATTTTGTTGCATGGTTTTAGGAAGGATCTTTTCATAGATTATTGCCGGAACTTCGCACCACCACCGGAGCGGTGATATTTGGCAGCAAATTTTAAGTGAAGAAACCAGAACAAAACAGCGACCTTGTGATTAAACTACAAAGAGAAAGTAACTACCCAACCTACTTGTCACTTGGTGGTAGGATCCCTTCTGGGTCCGACTGGCTAGCGACCACCCTTTATACAAAGTCTGCCGCCAAATGTTACCGCTCCGGCGGTAATGTGTTCCGGCAATATTGTATAAAGAGCCAGTTCCTTCCTAAACCCGTGTGCTTTCATCTTCGACCTCATCGTCACTTACCACCAGGTGAGATTGAGGTCAAACGCGGGTTTAGTCACTTATAAAAAAAAAAAAAAAACCTAACCCAGGCACATACCTAGTAGCTTGATTTAAACTGTGTTGTAAGAGTTAGAATAAAGTTACATAGAAGTTGGATCACGGTTTTATATCATATTTAAAGATAGAACACACAGCTTAAGATTGCAAAACACATTTCAAAGGCTATTGTTTTATATATCGGGCCATGTATACAGGGTGCTACCATTTTTTTTTTCGTTTATTTAGCGTGAACTTGAATAGGACTATCCCTGGAAAAGCTTAGCTTAGCGTAGGAATCATGTTGTAAAAGGTGACAGAATGCAACTGGTTATAGACAGACGGTGTATTAAAGTCTGCCGTTTAGCATCTTCAATTCTATTATAATAAATAAAATGACGGTTTATAACCAACATAAGTAGGTAACAGTCAAATCATTGAGATTTAATGTACCTTAGTACCTATGTTTTTAAATATTGTAAACTGTTATTTTCTTTTTAAATAAACGATTTTTTTTAAAAAGTACAGTGACACGACACCACATCATTCAGTGGAAATCTAACCTACAACCTATCCGAAATCAACCTGCTATTCTAAGTTATTAGTGAGCCACGAAAGTTGTTTACTTCTTGTGCTCCATTACTTTCCAATTTCTATAAAAGTTCGAAATAGTTTTAATTATTAATCGAATAAGAAAATAGATTTCATATGAATGAACAATAAGATAGGTACTTTACAATGATCTCTCCATAAACTCTCCATGTCCAATATAAATTAATAGCGACATCTATATTTTTTTACCGAAACTATAAAAGCACGTCCGAATGTTTTATTGTAAAATTAGTTATAAAAATAGCTTCACCTATATTTATCATAATATAATATATTAAACAAGAAATTCTCCCCTTATATCTCAAGTATCCTAATTATCCACTCTGATGCTCTTATTGCGAATGCGCCTATTATTGAAAGTAGCAGAGCGTTCAGTGCGCTTTTGTTTGTCGTCTCATTGTAGTTCTAGCGTCTGCCGCAGGATGGCGCTTGTTGTATTTGTGTATATGTTGTTAGTTCAAAATGCGTGTGCGGCGGAAATGTATAGGAGTGACGGTTTAATCGACAAATTGAGCAATGGAATGAAGTTTGCAAAGGACTTTCTTGGTAAATAATAAATCTATTCAATACATTGTAGAGTGAAACTAAATTTACATATTTTTTATGATAAAGAGACACCTGCCTATCGTTCCAAAGGCTATTGGAAAGATGCCATGATTAAATGTAGATAATTAATTGTAGAGAATCGTTGAAAAAATTGGGTCTAATAACACTATATTATATGGAAAAAGTTTTTTGATTTCAATTAAAAATTCAAGCAGCAAATACCTCTTTTGCGGCCCCTGTGGCGCAGTGGTCTAAGACGCTAGGTACCTATGCAAATTCGATTACGCAGGTTCGATTCCGGCACTGAACAAGAAAATATGAAATGTTCCGTGTCTGGGTTTTTATCTACGTATGTATTTATATCTAGGTTCCTCCCTACTTCGCTACATGGTATCCCATATTACAAGCTTTGCTCAGTTCGGGGCCATGTAGTTGGTGTGATTGTCTGGGGATTTTATTTTTATTTATTTCATTTTTATTTATTATGAATTTATGCGTATGCAGTACTTTCTCTTCACTGTCAATAAAAATTAAACCTCGCATTTTGCCGCTACATATTTTTAACCTAATGCATTTTGATTTCTTCACTTGTATGGATTATCGAAGCAGTGCGGCACTTAGCGGCGAATTTGAAGGCGCCTTAAAATGTCGCGAAACTGCTGGTTTTTCTATGATGATATAAATACAATTTTAAATGCCTACCTATATACAGGGAGTTTTTTCAAAGTGTAGCCAATTTTTTTCGTTAGGTTCTACGAGTATAAAATAATAGATATATCAAAAATTGTAATAAAATCACATTAGTAAATAACTTACATTTTAAAATAAATAGAAAAGTTCGTGACGCATGGGCGTACTACATACAAATTAACAATGACGTACACAACCACGTTTTATAAGGATAGGTAGGTACCTACTGACACTATAACTCTGGAAAATAATTCAATGCAGTAAACTGTTAGTTCGGTTGTTACATTTTAGTACGTTTAAAGTAGGTACTACAAATCTTAGGAGTGTAGAGTTCGTGGGGAAAATCCCACAATACTCTTACTGATAATTTCGTTTTCGGTTAATCTTAACTTACATTACAGTGTTAAATTATGAAAAACTACATTAGATAAAAACTGCCTTATTTGTCCGCTATTTTTCAATGAACTTCCACAGAATATGTCAATTGCAAAAATACATGATGTTTGTATGTATGCTTTCAGCCTCCGAATCGGTAGCATCAACAGTAGCCGAGTTCATAGTAAAGGCTTTTCAACCAAAGCCACCTTCGCCGACAGCAAACAGACGGCATCCTGTACACAGCGAGGACGGTCACGACAAATACACTAGTTCAGAGGAAAGCTATAATGAAAACAAGCCTAACTACCCAGTGAAGGACGCTCAAAATCCAATGTCAACGCTTCGCTACTTCGTGAGGTTACTAGGTCTTCAACCGAATCAAATAAGTGCAGTTGCGGTGAATGCTCTGGTTTTCGTTGCACAGATGGTGAGTTCATGGATTGAGTTAGAGAAATGCACGCAAATCTTTATTTAATGTACAGGATTCTTGGTAATCAGACCAGAATATTTTAAAGGGACAAAGGGGAGTTCATTTGCAATAATTTGAGCCCAAATTGTGTAATACGAAAGTGAACCATTTTTAAAATATTTATTTTCCGCCTAAAAGATTTCGGTCTGATTACGAAGAACCAAGGATGTTAATGTCCATGAAAATTTTTAAATAATAGGTACTTCTTGCTGATTACAATAGTGTTTGAACTGACGACAATATTACAAAATCTTAAATACAAGATTTTTTTGTTTTTTTCTGTATTCAGTAATACCTAGGCATAGTTTTAAAATCCGTTAGATCTACAGCACTAAATATCAGATACTAGCATCAATGATGCACTTCAGGTATCAGGTATCTTCCAGGTTTATGATGTTTGTTTTTATTAAGAACCTTTTAGCTACTTTTGATTTACGATGGCTATTTTAGCTAGATGACAATTTATTCTACGCTTTGTTAAAATACAATATTCGGCAGTAGTTCCATATCAGTTCTCAATGGGAAAAAATCATTTTGAAAAGTTTTGGTAGGACAGCTTCAGTGGCGGCGGAAATTTAGTCACGGTTCATCATCATTATTCAGCCAGGAGACGTCCACGGTTGAAGAAAACGAATCTCTTCCATCTCTAAAGGTTGAAGAGCTTAATCTATCTCAAAAATAATGTTTCAATTTCAGATCACCACTTTCCTGGCCGGTCCAAGACGACCCCCGACCAGAACATACCGATTCGACGATGCCACTAATTGGATCTTAAACAAGAATTCAAGAAAATTACAAGAAATCATTGCTACAGCCAAAAACGACTCTTTGTCGGATATGCTTGAGTCTCTTATTAAAGAGAAAAGTGAGAATGAAGATACCAGCTGCATTCAATTGTTGGTCTGCAAAGTTACACCGTTTGTTAATAAAATGCAAAATGCTGTATTTGGTAAAGAAAAGGAAACGGATGACAAGCTAGGTAAATTGCGGGGTGCTGCTATTATGTACCGCCATCTACCGTCCAGTACCGAAATCAATAACCGCAGCGACTACTGTGAAAAGAAACATGAGGATTGTAACTTAATCGAGTAAACTGTTAGATATATCACTTATTTACTTAAGGCCCTTATGTAGCATGGTATGTAGGTATTCAAACGCTCCATACTGATGGCATTTCGTAGCAATATCCGTTTGAAATTTTAAGCCAGTATTATGTTTCCGACTTTTTTTATTTTCATAAAACATGATTCTATCTTTACACATCGGTTGTTTATATCTACAATTTTTGGGAATATGTTTTTTTTGGACACTACAATTACATTTGTAATCGTTCAAAAAAGTTTAAAAACGCTGCATCCTCGCCTATTATTTAAGATATTTTTTGTTCAGATAATACTAATCATGGCTCTTTGTATTAAGCGGTGGACTTATGATTTCATGAAAGCGAACCAAACGAAAAACAAAAAGTATTATTTAGAATTTTATATTGTTAACTGATAATATATCGACCATTTAATTAATTAACGGTTCACCGAGCTAGAAACCACCATTTAAATAAAGTCTGCTTCCAAACATGTCTGCTGTGTCTTTTTTTTTATGAAGGGGTTTACTTTATAAATTGTGTCCCCGCATGGAGTAATAGGATTTTAAGAGCAATCCCTATGCACTATATATCCCTATTTCATTGATAAATATACCCCATATCGTGGGTTAATTCCAAAGCCATTTAGCAACTTTTATTTTTACTTTCGCAGAATTCACTTTAATTTGTAAGTTCCTAATCTAACTGGGGTTCAATATTGATGTTAAATTTTAAAGACAAAGATGTAAAATAATTAATAAATAAAAAAAAGTGATTTTGCGAAAGCGAACAACTGATTTTAAGCAATTTCCGAAGGGTCTAAGTTTATTTTTTTACAGTAAGTAGGTATTCGAGGGCATCTTGGCGCTTTATTCTGAAATTCTGCGAAAACTACATCTTTAACGCATTCTTTTTTTCTTTTTTCTCATACAGTATTTGAATTATTTTATTGATTGATGCAAGTATCACTGCGCAGAATGTAGTATATACCTATCGACTTTGCTGCATCTAATGTTCTTTATTACAATGTTTTTAAGTTTATATATGTTGTGATTTAACAGCATTTCATCTAATTTCGTACTTATTTCATAAATAATACATTTTTTTCTAATCAAACGATTAATTAGAATATTTATTGAGATAATTTCATGAAGGTTTACATTCTTGTTTGTCTACCTGTAACAAGCTTTCATAAGCTCATCTTAATCGTCACTAACCTAACCACTATCAATAATAAGTAAAACAAACAAACTCTACAGACAATATTGGCACGACCCACAAAACTCATCAATTGAAAAAGTTCTCACAAGTAGGTAGCTAGGAACCAGTTTGTGGACATTACATAATGTTTTGCGTAATACACGTGAATCGGCCACTGCGATCTGTGGTCGATAAGTATTGGTGTCCAATTTGTGTACATATTATGTAAGCAATTTGTCTGCGCGACGAGACTGCTTGGCGTGGGAGGTACTGAGATGCTCACAAAATAAAGTAACAAATCATCATCATCATCACAACTCTTTGTAATGAGCCCACTGCAGGGTATGAGTCTCTCCCCTGGGTGATGAGGAGGTTTAGGCCATAATCCACCAAGCTGGCCCAGTGCTGGGTGGTGGATGTCAGAATTTTCAGGGCCCTGAAATGGCTTCTGCCAAACCCTGACGACTACTGTATACAAGAATACAGCACCCGGGACCGACTGCTCAACGTGCCCTCCGAAGCACGGAAGTCGCCGTGAGAAATGAATGGTCGGCGGTCACCCATCCAAGTACCGCGACCGCGCCTAACGCTGCTTAACCTGTGATATCGTATCGTATTACCACGGCGCCACGACGACTTCATAGCTTTTTTCGTAGCTTTTTTTTAAGTAACAAATATTGTAAGGCGTATGCTTATAGGTCCTTAGTTATAAAGGATTATTCCACTTCTATTACTGTCCCACCCCTACAAATAGGGAACTTCTATATCGATTCTTAATTTTTATTCCAAACACTAAAGTTTTTTAGTTTAAAATTCAAATCTAGCTTATTGAAGGTCATAGAAACGCTCATATAACGTGTTTAGGATAAGTGATTTCAGGATTTAATATTGAAATACACTGAAAATTATTTCAATGGTTAAGATGCTTTCTTATATGGCATATTTACAGCCATACAGGGGACTCCGCCAATCACCACGTAAGCTTTACTTAGCGTAGGTAATAGTCGGTGTTTTGGTAAAATTATTTAAGTTTAAAGCTGGTGGTAGTTTTTTTTAGTAGTTTTTGGTATTTTTGCTTGGTGGTAGGATCCCTTCTGGGTCCGCCTGGCTAGCGACCACCCTTTATATAAAGTCTGCCGCCAAATGTTACCGCTCCGGCGGTAATGTGTTCCGGCAATATTGTATAAAGAGCCAGTTCCTTCCTAAACCCGTGTGCTTTCATCTTCGACCTCATCGTCACTTACCATCAGGTGAGATTGAGGTCAAACGCGGGTTAAGTCACTAATAAAAAAAAAAGATGTTTTTGTTTTTGAATACGTAGTTTAACAACCCCTTAATAAAGTCCAATACATGGTGGCGTCGTCGTCGAACGGCGTCATGTGCCTATTATATCTTTGTGTAAGTAAGAATATATTAATCTTTCATTAATATCTACAACTAGTGAATAAATATATTATACATATAAGAAAATTTAATTTTAAACATATTTTCTGAATAATGTTAAGGTTAAAATATTATCATACTCCTCCTCTCTTCTAGTAATGCAGCGCCCAACAGGGTCGTTTATTGTCATTTGCTAGATTGTATTTATTATTTTGTATCTATGAGTTTCTATAAATTGATTCTCAGATAATAAAAAAAAAAAAAAAAAAAACATCACAACATCAATGCATGCAAATAAGTTATAAGTCTTTTCGAGTTATTATTTTATATATTTTGACATAGAATTATTAAAAAAATACATAAGTATGTGAAGGTAAATTTAATGCCGTTAACAGCTGCAACTTTCATCTCACGTAAATTTCACGGTCATCTGGAGCTTAACATTTTCGCTAATTTACCGGAAAATGTTCTCATCTAAAAATGAGCATAAAATGTTATTCATCTATCACTTCCCACTGTGTGACGCACATACCTACCTACTTTATTAAAGTTTCACCTCAACTAAGAATGCCTGAAGACGAAGGTAAGACAGGAATAAGCGGCGAAATTTTACACAGGTGAGCTTTTAGCCAAAACTCTTAAAATAAATATAAGAAAATCTAGAAGATATTAAACCCATTCTTATTCAAGTTGATTTACCATCCACCTAAATTACGAACCTTGCGAAAAGCGTTTAAGAATACCTGTGAACTTTCATTGATTCTTGGACAGTAGGTGTGAACAACAGGAGCAACAGCAAAATTAGCACACAATGACGGGGTGAGCTAAACTAGATATTTAAAAAAAACTTAATCAAAACGGGAATTATAAGGTAAAGACCTAATTATAAAATATCATACAAAAAAGATGTTAATTAAATTAGATAAAATTGGGTTTAAAAAGTATTTTATGTGCCTATTAAAACCAGCTTAGGTTATTGTTACTATGCCCTACATCTTTTCAAACTAAACTTATCGAAACGGTTACACATTTCATGTAGTATTTTCCAAGTTCCTACGTATAGGAGCAATTGTTTTATAAATGGAAAAAATCGCTCGCTGACCATCAATTGCTTAACAATTGTATTAACTTTTAGAATACAATTTTTTTATGGTATGCAATGAAGTGTGAATAAATAAGGAGCCAATTGAGTCATTTTCATCGCAAATTTAATTTTGCATATAAATTATCTAGCTGTTTCGTCCAAAGTACAAAAAACTTTCTGAATAATCTATGATATAATACCACTCACTGGGTACAATGACCTGCCTAATTATTGCGTCACTCATTTGTTATGCACGAGAGTTAGATATATTCCATTTTACTATTTAATAAACTAGACGCAGTAATTATTTGCTTTTTTTTGACCAAGTTTGGTAAGTTTTATTCGTTCCTCATTTCAGTACTTTTTACTTAATATGGAGTGTCAGCCTAAGAGAAAAATATTTCCACAAAATACGATAATTGTCGGTGAATATTCTTTTTAGTTGAGCCGCTATCCACTAACGCTAAATTATTATTAATAATGATAATAAATCCATTTATTTCGGGTGGCATAGACCCATAGTAATAACGAAAATCAACAATTTCTTTAAAATAAAATATTGAATTAAATAAAATAATAATTGAAGCACATTTAAAATAAATTACAATAACTAAAATCACAAAATAAAATTAAAATTAAAAAGAAGACAAATATGTGAATAATTAAATGAAACAATTTGATAAACAATCACTAAACCTATTTTGAAAAATGCACAATGGTTAGTAGAACAGGTGACTTAAAAACTATTGTTTGTAGGCATGAAGATTTTTAAGTGATAAATGTAGGTTATCCCAATGGTGCAGTATGTGGGAGTCCCAATGAAAATAAAAACCCTCAAGATACCATTGTGGCTGGCGCGCAGCCGCACTGACAGTGTGCGCCTCACAAACATACCTGAAGCACTGCAGCGCCGCGACAGCCCCAACAGGATCCTGAAGGCATTATTATATTGGACTCGTAGGTCACTGTATGTCCGCTTAGTGACCCAAAGACCGCAGGTGTAAAAAGGTTGACAGAATGATTTCAACAACAAAATTTTAACTAACTTCGTGCCAGCATGTTGCAGCGGACAGCCAACGACCTACGCTCCCTCTCCACATCTAAGTTGTCACACAGATCTTCGGTGACCCAATGACCCAAGTATTTAAATTTGTGCACCCTTCGAAGTGGTTTACCACACAGCGAAACTTCAGGTACATAACTGTATGTTTTAGTGCCGGATTTGAAAATCATTATTTCACTTTTATTGCCACTGTACCTGAGCCCATGGGTTCCCGCATAAGTCTCGCACTTAGCTAAGAGCTTAATTATGGCTCCAATTGATGGACTCAGCAGCACCATATCATCAGCATAACTAATATTATAAGTGGTCTTTGACGACCACTTTGGCGTTGGGGTAATCCTATCTACCTCAGACGCCAGTGGTTGCGGGTTCGATCCCCGCACGGAACCAGAAAAAAAAAATGTTCCGTGTCTGGGTGTTTATTTATTTATGTATTAATATTCTAGATTCTCCCCTAGTTCGCTATATGGCTTACTTTGGGGCCATATGGGGTAGAGCCACCAAAGAGTACGCATTTTATAAACTTTTTATTATTTTAAATCAACTTTATTCATTCACTTTGTAATTTACATCTAAGTTAGACTTTGGTCATTTAGGAACATAAATTTAAACATAAATCTTAAGTAACAATCTCAAATTAAAAAAAAATGTCTTAGACTAAAAACTTGTCTCATGCGCACTCTTAGGATGCTTTGTTGCAAAGAGTACGCAGCCACAATCATTTATACAAGCTAAGAGTGCGCAAGAAAAAAAGTCAGTTATCCTAGGCAATTATCACAAGTTTGTCTCATGCGCACTCTTAGGATGCTTTGTTGCAAAGAGTACGCAGCCACAATCATTTATACAAGCTAAGAGTGCGCAAGAAAAAAAGTCAGTTATCCTAGGCAATTATCACAAGTGAAGGTGCCAAAACCTAAGTAGTCAGTGCATTCTTCGTGCCACCAAGCTTCACACCTGTTACACTGGATCCAGTCTTCTGGCGGCGGTTCCACGTAGATTTCCATACAAAGGGGACATCTTATTATTTGATCTGGAGCAGTTGTATTCAATAATTGTGGATTTTTTCTAGAAGCCTTGTTTATTATATTTATCTTATCTGTTGCTTTCTTACTTTTAGTTCTTTCTGTTCTCTGTTTTTCTCCTTCCAACTGATTTTTATACGGTGTGCTGGTTAAAATCTCAAAAAACACGTTTGCTATATATTTTAGCTTCATACAAGCTAAGAGTACGCGTGCGCACTCTTTGGGTACTCTTACGTACTCTTAGCAAATACCCAAATTTTTTATATAAACCATAAAATTTTCGAAAGCACGTGTCATGGCGGAATAACCTCTCATGAAAAACAAAGTTTGGAATATAAGTTTTAAGTATAATAACAGTCGCTAGACGAAAATTAATTGCAAACCTTGTAAAATATGATTAAAATTGTTCAAAATTAAGATCAAACTAATGAAATTTTAATTTTTTGCTATAAAATTAAAAATAAATACCTTTGTGTAGCGAGTTGTTGTCCAGCACTTTGACATAACATATGCCATTGACTGATGACAGAAGTGTAACCATATTAAGGAAAAATAAAACAACTAAATGCACTGCGTACTCTTTGGTAGCGCGCACTCTTTGGTGGCTTTACTATAGTTGGTGTGATTGTCTGGAGATTTTATTTTATTATTTATTATTATGTGACATCCTATTCGGGTGCTGCTGAGTTCACCGATCAGCTTGTTAATATACAGGTTGAAGAGGCGGGGTGGGCTGAGCCCCCCCTGTCTCACCACTTGAGACACAAGATAGCGATTTCAGTGAAGAGTCCAGAGCGAAAGCCAAATTGGGCGTCATGTAGTTGAATATTTTTTGCAAATTGCTTCTCAAGCAGACTATCAAGCACCTTAGCGATTTCTGTGGCCAACGAGATTGGCCTATAGTTAGTCAAGTTAGAGGCGTCCCCGGATTTATTTTTTTAATTATAGGTGCAACAATTGTATACATAAGCTGCTGAGGTAAATATCGGTGAACAAGACACAAGGTTGAAAAAAACTTCTAGCTAAGTGAGGTCCAGCGTGCTTCAGGTGTTCGATGCTAAGGCCATCGTGTACTGGGTACTTCCCCCTTATCGTCTTACTTATTACAGAAGCTACTTCCTTAGCAGATAACCTAATGGGTGGTTCACTCGACTCGCCCTGAGCATCGACAACCTGGGTCATACCCGCCAAAGGAGACTGCACCGTAAAGTGCTGGCGAAACTTTTTAGCTATCTCCTTTGGGTCAGACACGCCAGCAAAGCTCACAGTTGAGGTCGGCTTTACGTTCAGTTTATTAATGGACTTCCAAAAAGGTCCAAATTGCTTTTTAGAATAACTATTTGCTAATATATCTTAATTTGATCTTAATTTTTTTGACAAAACTTTAAGTTAGTTTGAAGATCCTTTTGGTTTCACACATATTATATAATATGGTTCCACTGGTAGGTTTTCCATATAAAAGCCACATTTGATAGCATTGCCGAGCTATTGGCAATGTTATTTATGATCTTCAATGTTAAATATTGTATGATCTTGTTCAATTAGATTTAAGCACAACTCTGAGTATGTACCTAATACATGACAGATCCTGCCCAAACTCGAGAATTCATTTTTTTTTCGATAAGCTCTTTTTGAAGAACAGGTCATGGGTGTATTAACCCCATGTAAGTAATAAATCTAGAACCGTATTGTGACTAATTAAACGCTGATATAGACTATTAGATTAGATATCAAAGATTGTGCTGTGATGTAAGTTACATTATTCAAAAAATACATTATTTGCATCACTCCTCGAAGGAAAGGCGAGTCAATATATTTTGAACTCTAAGCTGATGGTAAATGAGTTCAGTTCGATAAAAGTTTCGGTTCTTAAGTGAGTAATTCATAATTGGAAAGTTTATTATACACATTATTCTTTTAAAACCATTATATTCATTAGATGATGTAGTTCTCATCAGTAATCAGTTTAACAGTATTGTACATATTTTCTTTCCTAAATAAGATATATGTTCTACCTTCTAGACCACAGTAGAGTATATACTCTAGGTAGGAACCCTACTGTGATCTAGAAGGTAAAAGGGGAACTGAGGTCGAATGTAAAATTTAATTATGTTCGGTCAAAACAATGTTTTATTTTAAGTGTGACTTCTAAAAAAGTTACTTTTTTTAAACATAAGGATTTTGTCAGTAAGAAAAAATATTTAACCGCGCGCGTTGGTATCTGTTGTTCGGGTAATAATGGAGTAAAACGATAATGTAGAAATGATGTTCAAAAACGTATATCTTTGAGCGCATATTTTTGAGGATACTTTCGTGCCTTAGGAGCATACTTAGGAGCTGTCCGAAGATAAGCGTAAATAAAGTTTTCACGGGATAAGTAATCGAGTCGCGTAGAGCCCAAGCTTTTGATAAGTTATCAAATTTGTCCTCAAAAAGATATAGATATACTATAAGGAAAATGTCAAATAGATAAATTAATCAAGCAAAGATATCAAAAGAGCACCGGTGTAATAAATCCGAATTAGAGAACGGAAAACATACAGAACGCAGGAAAAGTAACAAAATCAAAGACGAAAAGCCTGAACTAAATTCATTTGATAATGTACTCGTGTGTTGCCAAAAATAAGTTTAAGTACCATAACCTAGTTATATATTTTTTTTCAATTAATTTTATGTTGAAGTATTATAAATGTGCAAGTTTGTATGGATGTTTGTTACTCAATCACGGCAGAACGACTAAACGGATTTGGAATAAAATTGGCATAGCGATAGTGTACAGTCTGTAATAACACATAGGCTATTTTTTATCCCGATGTTCCCGCGGGAGTCAAAATTGCGCGAGTAAAGTCGCGCGAAATAGCTAGTGGTATATAAAATTATGGTCAACATATCAAAAGAAAGTGAATTCTTGATGGGAGGGCATTCAACCTACATACCTAGATGTTACGTTACTAGACATGGATTTTCTGACGAAAGACCTCCGTCAAAAAGTCAATGTCAACTTCGGTCTTTTAACTTTATTCAGTACTTAAACGAATTTTGAGCTCAGACTTTGAAGCTGTTGCCAGTTGAAAGCGTTTTTAAAAGGTCAAGTATCCAGGGCTTGTAGGTATTCAGCAATGAAAAATAGCAAAAATATCCATTGATTTTATGTGTTTTTATTTTTTAACGGCTACTAAAGTCGCGTTTGACCTCAACCTCATTTGTTGTTAAGTTAAGATGAGGTCGACGATGACAGCACACGGGCTTAGGAAGGAAGATTTGATTGTTTGTGTGTAGTTTGAAATCCTGTAGGTAAGCATGTCATAGCGATTCTTTGCTTTCTAATAGAGCTGTGTATTGAATAGTACGTTGAAAGGGTATTATCTCACTTTGAATTATATTACCTACGACCGTCAGTTATGGAAAGTTTTTTCCCACACTGTCCCAGCTTGGAGTCGAACTCAGGACTTGTTAACCTTTTCGCCGCAAATGAAAGTAAAGAAAAATAAAGAAAAATTACATTCATTCAAATTTACATTTTATCGTAACTAAACGTACTTATTGCTTTTAATATCGGGGTTATTGATTGACAATATCAAGAAAGAAAACTTTTTTTAAACTATAATTTTATAAAGAACTTTCAGCAGGTGTGATGGGTCAGCGAAAGGACGCCTAGCTAGTCAAAAAAACTCCCTATTATATGTTTAACAGTTAGGAAGTGGACGCTCCCAAAAACCTTGTCACATATTGCCGTAAACGATATCGCGGTCACCCAGAATGCTCGAATGTAGGTGACTCTTTATCTAATAGTTTACTCAAACTCGCCTTAAAACTTGTTTTGCTTTCCATCATTTTGTCCACGCGTTTTTGGGTTTACAAAAAGTAAGTTAGTAAGAAAAAACGGCGATTTGATGTTATCATGAGCAAATGCGTTCTTTTTTATTGCAAATCTTAAATGGTAAAATAAATCATTTAACTTTCTTTATGTGTTTTCATCTTTGCCTTTGCAGTAAACGGCAAGCTAGGTGAGTGGCCCAAGTCTGGTGCAAGGACTTCCTCGCTCTTTAATCAAACTCTACCTACTGATGTGATGACTTGGGATTGGGATGTCTTCGGGCAGTTCTTTAAAAAGACCGAGTCTCGTTCATGCAATCAGATAACAGTACTCTCATAAAAATATTTATTTAGGGTTTCTATCTTCATTGAAATAACGAAGGACTTTGTGATAAACATCTGGAAGCCTTATCATATTGATATTTAGAATTTCATCGCTCTAGCAATTTCTTCAATCTTATAGCCACGTACCTTCTGAATAGATTAAAGTTACCTTCGTAAACAAAATCGTTTGCTTTTCTTTTCAAACTAATCTTTGTTAATTAAAAGAAACGTAAATATAATCGCTATAACTTGTCTTAAGATCGCCATAAGATGAGGGCTGCAACCTTACTGAACCTTTACTTACGAATAAGTATTGAAACCACTCAGAGCAACCAAGAAAAATAGCTATTGCTATTTTTCTTGCATTTTGGGGGTAGGCATTAAAACAAGTATACTTACTGTGATTTCTCTGCTACAATTTTAATTAAATAAAATAGTTTGAATGTATAAAAATTAAATATTTTTACATATTTTCACATATTATGCAATATTAAATTGTGCCTAACCTGCCAGCATCTTTTTCCTAAAACTGTCTCTCACTTCACAATTCATTAACACCAACAGTACTTTGTGAACTTTAAACAAAATGGAAGACATGTACAAATCAATTATGACTATGAACGAGCTTTTCGGATCCCGGATGGCAAATTTTGAACAGGAACTACAGAAATCCTCTTCTTCCAATTCATTAGCACAAGATTTTGCCAATTTCAAAGTCTTTGTTCTTACATTTATGCAAAGTTTGCAAAGGCAAGTTGAGTTCCTGGCCAAGGAGTGTGACAGGCTGGATATGTATAGCCGTCGAAAAGTGCTCTTGCTTCATGGAGTTCCAGAATCTGAAGGTGAAAACCCCATTTGTGTAATAAAAAGTGTTTTAACCGATAAAATGAAGCTCCCCAACTTTCCACAAGATGATATCATTCGTGCTCAGCGGCTTGGAATAAAAGTTCAAGGTAAACCAAGACCATTACTTATCAAATTCAGAAACAAAGAAGCCCGTAGTAAAATGTGGTTTGCCAAAACTGCGTTGAAGGGGTCTGGTGTCACTTTATCAGAGTTTCTAACAAAACTCAGGCATCAGACGTTTTTAGCAGCACGACAGCGTTTTGGGGTGGCAAAGTGTTGGACGCGGGATGGGAACATCATTGTCCTTGACTCGGAGGGAGCCCGCCATCGGGTAGTAACAATCGCCGACTTAGACTCCATCACCCATGTAGAACCCACGACCTCCTCGAACACGACCTCGCCTGCACCCGTCCCAATTTCGAAGCCGGACAAAGCTGTTTCTAAAACTCGCCGTGTTGTTAAAAAATAGTTTACTTCCACAGTATTTTATTAGATAATGACGTCACATTTGATCTTTTTCTTAAACTGCTAGTGTTTTCTATGTATACCCTTGCTTTACTTATTTATTTTTAATTAGTATTTGTATGAAGGGGCAGGAGGGCCTTCATCGGAACTCATCTTGTGTAATGTACGAGTATGTGGGTAAATAGTTAGGCACGTGGGCGCGAGCAGGGAAATCACGAGTCTTTGTCACAATCACAGTAATTTAATAAGCACGGGATTAATATTCGAAATATACAATCAAATGGGCAATGTACAGTCTAAGCAACACGACACCAACTTAATTATAGCACTAATTATAACTGTCACGTGGATGCAGAGCGATTCGCCACAAGCGTGGTGCGCGGGCGCCGTCTCGAACAACTGTGTGTTCAGATGGCTGCCCCCACAACCATCGACAATGACGCTTCGCTAGGCTGACTTTGACAGCTAAGAGTCAACCTGATGTTTTATGTTGACGGATGCGCCGACACCATCAGTCACTCTATCTTATCTCTATGATTTATCTTATCTATGGCTTTCTCTATGAACGCGCCGACACGGCCAGACTGACATGCGACCGTCCTCGGGCGCTAAAAGTTGGTAATCTGCAACAAACAGTTCAGAATCTATACGCTCGTTCATCCTGACATATCAATAGGTACCATCTAGTCAGAACTTGTGAAACCAAACCAGATGGATGTCACTTTCTGAACTAGGATCGACTCCTGAAACCATCTAGTGGGGGCCGATGAATCCGCACATATGGATGTCATCCCCTCCACTAGGGTAAACCACATAAAACCATCTAGTGAGGCCTGATGAAACCGCACATATGGATGTCATTTCCTCCACTAGGATAAACCACATAAAACCATCTAGTGAGGCCTGATGAATCCGACACTATGGATGTCATCTCCTCCATTAGGATAAACTTGCTATATCAAATACAATTTAAAAGTAACATTAAGCGTTAACGTACCTTGAAGTCTACCAACCCGTCCAGGGTAGTTCCCACCACCTATGCACACGAAGGCTAAGGTCTTTTCTTGATTTAGATGCTTTGGGGGACGTGACTATTAGACAAGCCAATCCTCAGTAGGATGTGACCCGGACGACGCATTTTCGTCTTACCGACATCGACATCAAAGACAAGCCACTCCTTGACTTGGACGACATTACGTCTGATGCCTCATAGACAAGCAAGCCCTATGGAAGGGTCTAACTCGGACGACAACTTACGTCTACACCACATTGACAAGCCAACTCAGTTTGACTCGGACGACAAAATTCGTCTTACCATCATCTGCAAAACATCCAGAACAAGTCAGTCAACTTACAGGACTCTGACTCGGACGACATCATTCGTCTTACCATCATCTGCAAAACATCAGAACAAGTCAGTCAACTTAAAGGACTCTGACTCGGACGACATCATTCGTCTAAACCATATTGACAAGCTATGACTAGTAGACGTAATGTTACTGTCGTACAACTATAACTGTCTCAGAATCAAAAAAGCGTGTGTCCTTTTGACCACTCATGGACCGGACGACACCTTTGTAATCACTTAACAAACAATGCAGTCTTTATCGGCATGTCCTATCTTTAGGATCACACAGCATCAATTTGGACCGGACGGGTGTGTCCTTTCGACCAGCCACACGTGCATGGCCCGGACGACACTGTCCTTTCAACCAAATGAACACTTAAGGTTGGACTGGATGAATGTGTCCCTTCAACCAGCCGCTATCAGCTGCATGGCCCGGACGACATTATCCCTTCGACCACCTTCCACACACGACATTACTCTTCTCACTCAATGTGCCAACATAGACAATGTGCCAACAATAAATAGACTTCATGCAAACAATGCTTACAGATAACACCTACCTATAATAACAGGGCCCGCAAGGCAAGAGTCTGGTACTACATGAAATGTCAAGAGTTTTATAAAATTTCCAAGATTAACCTCACTCGAAATCTGTGACGTAGATTTTATTTCATCACCGCCAATGCCCTTAAGATACACAAGATCATTGTGCACAGTACCTGGGAACTTACTAGAAAAGCTCTCTTTTATCAACGAGCAAGATGATCCGCTATCAAACAAAATGGAACAGACTCACCGGAAGACGTTTCCAAAGCGCCCCTGGAAGGGCGGTGCTCGCAATTATGAACCTCCCTGACCGTAGCCCCGTCTACTGCATTCCCTTTCTGTGGGCAGCTAGTTGCGACATGCCCCCTTTATCCGCACGAACAACAGGATACAGACGATCCACTCTCCGTCGCACGTGATGAACTCGGCCAAGTGTCTTGCATTTTAAATCCCGATTCGTCTCGACGCTTCCGGCATTCGGCGAAACGACGTCCCGTGATACCTTAGAAGTTACATCTGCCACCAAATCTTTCATCATTCCGGAATCGCTTGGATTCAGGTTTATTGCTCTCAGCACTGTCTGACCGGCGCTTTAGAGAAACACGTCCCAGTATTTGAAATAATTGGATACGAGTCTTGATGTTATGAGCACTGAGTTCGCGACGAATCAATCCATCATTCGGAGATAGGACTGAAATAACAAATCCGGTTAGTGCTTCCTCGGGCATAAAATCTTTAGGTATTTTGTCGATTAAATTCCATAATCTAAGGGCGGCTTCCGATGCAGATTCTTTGCCAAGTTGAAATCATAAAATTTCATCAAAATAATCTTGGAATAATTTTGGTTTCGAAAACTTTGCTAGAAGTGCTTGCTTAACAACGCTCCAATTCATTTAAGTTTAATTTAGTGATACACGCAGCAGCTCGACCTTTTAAAGTACTGGTAAGATCCATGAGTAGGTCTATTCCATCCAAATATTTCTTCTCTACGATAGCTTCGGTTATTTTGCACCAACCCTCTATATCAGCGTCTGGATCTTCAGGATCAAACGGTAGCGATTGCGTAGTATGACTAAACCTCCCGGTTGGTGTGGGCTGAGCCGCAAGGATTCGAGACAATAGCTTCTCCATATTGCTGAATAATTTTTGGGCGTCTGTTTCTACGGTTTGGTTCTCGTTTTGTGCTCCAGGTAATCCCACTTCTGATGAAGGGGCAGGAGGGCCTTCATCGGAACTCATCTTGTGTAATGTACGAGTATGTGGGTAAATAGTTAGGCACGTGGGCGCGAGCAGGGAAATCACGAGTCTTTGTCACAATCACAGTAATTTAATCAGCACGGGATTAATAATCGAAATATACAATCAAATGGGCAATGTACAGTCTAAGCAACACGACACCAACTTAATTATAGCACTAATTATAACTGTCACGTGGATGCAGAGCGATTCGCCACAAGCGTGGTGCGCGGGCGCCGTCTCGAACAACTGTGTGTTCAGATGGCTGCCCCCACAACCATCGACAATGACGCTTCGCTAGGCTGACTTTGACAGCTAAGAGTCAACCTGATGTTTTATGTTGACGGATGCGCCGACACCATCAGTCACTCTATCTTATCTCTATGATTTATCTTATCTATGGCTTTCTCTATGAACGCGCCGACATGTATGAATCACCTTCAACTTTGTTTGTTTAAGATTTATTGTTATGTCAACTGTCAATGTAAGATCTGCGTTATATGTCATGTCAATGTCAAATTCAATCTCAAAAGAAGGTTACATAGTCATACAGCACAGAGAATGATACCATTTCATATTTATTTATTATCATCTTATTTTATTTATTATTATAGACATTATTCATTTATTTTATATTTTTTATACTTAATCAAACTCTGTGACATGTCTATTTAAATGACATTAACTGGCATTGACTTTGCCATGAGTACCTGTTGTTTTTTTTTTTTTTTTGACGTTTGGAGTTAAATTGTTTTATTTATTTTTTCGTTGTGTCTATTAAAATTCATTTTGTGAATTCCAACAAAAAAGTTAAAATGCTGGTGGGTTGTTCCCAAAAACCTGATTAAACTTTATTATTTATAGTTATATTATTTGTATATTTATTAGTATTTTTTATTTTTATATTGTAATTATTATGCATACTTCTTCTGATAAGGATATTTTTCCAGATTTCGTTTCGTGCTCATCTACAGATTTAGACAGCTCCGGAAGCTATTACAGTTCATCAATCCCTCTTTGCTCCCAAATTGAATCTCAATTCTCAGGATTACTGAAAAATTTAAATGTCCTTCACTTAAATGCGCAAAGTATCCCAGCACACTATCCTGACTTGCTAGCATCTTTCGACTGTAAAGGTGTTCATGCCATACTTATTTCTGAGTCATGGCTGAAACCCTGTCTCCCGTCAGCATCTTACTCCCTGCCCGGTTTCCAACTGATACGCAATGATCGCCTTGGACGAACTGGAGGAGGAACTGCTATCTATCTACGTTCTCATATCCCGTACAAGGTGGTCAAGGTATCCTCACACATGTCAGTTAACTCCGACGAAGCTGAATATCTTTTTATTGAAATTTCGCTCTACCTCACAAAAGTACTACTAGGTGTTATTTACTCCCCTCCAACAACACGTAACTACTTTCCGAGTTTAGAAAACATGTTTGAACAGCTGGTTCCCCTATATGCGCACACAATAATCATGGGTGATTTTAATACCTGCTTATTCAAAAACAATAACCGGGCAGATAAATTACGTTCTGTTTTAAATTCGTGTAGTTTAAATATTTTGCCTTTGAATGCAACACACCATTTTCCTAACTCTGTCCCATCCCTTCTTGACCTTATAGTAGTCTCTTCCAAGGACCATGTTCAAAAATATGGACAACTTGATGCTGACGCCTTTTCTTATCATGATCTACTTTTCCTATCTTACAAGATTCGCCCTCCTAAAGTCAAACCGAGAATCCTTCTGCAACGAAATTTTGGTAGTATTGATTTAAATAATTTGTTAGAGGATGCTCACAAAATGGACTGGCACAACGTTGTAAATGCTGAGACTGTTGATTCAATGGTAGAAATTTTTAATTCCTTACTGACTCAACTCTATGACCGCCATGCCCCCATAAGGCCTGTGAAAATCAAACATCTTCCTGCTCCTTGGCTTTCCGATGAAATTAAATTGCTCATGAGGAAACGTAACCGAGCACGTTTGCGCTATAAAAAGGATCCGAATCAAATTAATTGTGACAAATATCGAGAACTGCGTAATCGCTGTAATACTATGTGTAGGAACGCACAACGACGCTATATTCACGAATCGGTCACAAATGACAACCCAGCTAAAGTCTGGAGATTCTTAAAGACTTTGGGTGTAGGAAAGGCTAAAAATAACGAAGTCCCAAAACAGATTGATATTAACCTTTTAAATAGTCATTTCTCTTCTGCTGGTCTTATGAATGCCCATATTAAGTCTTCTACATTAAATCACATTTCATCTTTGCCTACACCTAATTATACTCCTTTTACTTTATCACAATTCTCTGAATGTGATGTTAGGAAAGCAATAATTTCCATAAATTCAAATGCAGTTGGCTGTGACGGTATAAGTCGAAAAATGATTGTCCTTCTTCTTGACTTCCTGCTTCCCTTAATCACTTTAATTTTGAACAAATCTGTCACCTCCAATACTTTCCCAAAATTATGGAAAGACGCTCATGTAATTCCTCTTCCTAAAAAAGCCTCTCCCCAGACCTGTAGTGATTTCCGACCCATTTCCATATTACCTTTTCTCTCCAAAGTACTTGAGCGTCTTATTCATCAGCAGTTATTTTTGTTTGTAAATAAAAATAATATTCTTGATTCCTTTCAATCTGGTTTTCGACCGGGTCACAGCACTGTTACAGCTCTGGTAAGAATATCAGAAGATATTCGCAAGGCTAAAGAGCTCAAACAAGTTACGTTATTAACCTTACTAGACTTTAGCAATGCATTTAATAACGTCGACTTTGATATTTTACTGGTAATCTTGCGCTCTCTTAACATATCTCCATCAGGAATTGAGTGGTTTCATACTTACCTGCGTGGACGCCGGCAACGTATCAACTTGGACGATGCATCCTCATCTTGGGTCCGACTCGAAACCGGTGTCCCGCAGGGTGGCGTGTTGTCTCCTCTACTCTTTTCAATTTTTATAAACTCAATATCACAGAATTTAACTTCTTCCTACCACATGTATGCAGACGATTTGCAGATATTTACTCACAGTTCTCTCGATGGAATTAATGTTGCAATACAGCAAATCAATGACGATCTTGCACGAATTTCTCAATGGAGTACGTCTCATGGGATTAAAGTCAACCCAGCAAAATCACAAGCCATCATAATCGGTAGCACTGGCATAGTTAACAAGATGAATTACGAAGCTATTCCTTCTATTATATTTAATGGTGTAAAAATTCCTTACAGCGACACTGTCAAAAATTTGGAAATAACATTTGACAAGACCTTGTCCTGGAAACCACAAGTTGACATAGTGAGTAGGAAGATGTTTGCTGTCAATAACTCCCTTAAACGTTTGCGCAATCTTTTGCCAATACCTACCAAAATTTCATTAGCACACACTCTCTTACTCTCCATTCTCGATTACGCCGATGCTAGCTATCTTGACCTTACAGAAGAACTTTTAAATAAACTTGAACGGCTTCAAAATCTATGTATACGTTTCATATTTGGTTTACGTAAATATGATCATATCTCCGAATTCCGTGCTAAACTCAAGTGGCTTCCTATTCGTCTTCGCCGGGATACTCATGTTCTTTCTTTACTGTATCGGTTGCTGTTTAATCCTGTAGTTCCGAGCTATCTTAGTCATCACTTCACGTTCCGACACGAGAATCACGAGAGACACCTGCGCTCTACTAACAACCTAATGCTCTCCACCCCTTTACATTTAACGCACTGTTACCACCAATCCTTTGCGGTTCGGGCTGTGTCACTATGGAATCAGCTTCCCACTGCCGTAAAATCTGCTTCATCTCTACACTCTTTTAAAATTAAATTAAAAAATCAATACTTGAGTCAAATACAGTCATAAAGAAGTATGCTATTGTAATATCTATGCAATATGTTGATTATATATATATATTATTATTATATATATATTATATATATATACAACGTGTAACAAAATGGAGAGATAAAACTGAAGGGTTAGCTTCTATACCATACGTAGAATGTACAGTAAAAGAATTAGCATGATCAGTGCTGGTATAGACTTTCATACAAATTTATTTAATTATTTTACAATAAAATATTTTGACAACCCTAGTCAACCTAACAAGCTAAAAATAGACTTGCGCCGTAGTCAGTGACCTTATGACCTTTCCCGCACCGGCTGAATAGCGAGCGAAACGCCGCGGCCGCCCACCGCGAGTAGCGCGGATATCAGCGCAGCTGATTGTTACTTACCTATCGTTTGGCACATTGAATGACACAATTTTTATCACACTACCTAGCTAATGAAAACAAATAAAACAACATGTTAGTACAACTTTTATTAATAATAAAAACATGAAACGTTAGATAACAACGGGTTGCCCGGAAGGAATCGGGTTGCTTTAAATCGCTTAAAGCTTTTTAAATCGCTTAAATATTGTTTACATAATTATTTCTACGTTTAATGACAATAAAGAGTGTTTATTATAATTATCACAACTTAAATTTGTAATATCTGACAAACTCTTATGGCAAGTATCGCACTTATTTCAATAGACATATTATTCAGTTTACTTTGCGTAAAAACACTCATAATCTAGGGTTTTCCTTACACTTAGCCGGAATTACAAAAACGGCTTACAACCTCTGCCTTCTTTTTCAATACGCACACATCCACGTGACGTTTGTGCCACCGACGAAAGCCTAACCGAGGAGGTAACAAATCCGCTGGTATCAGCTCTTGCGTCCATCGGGAATGATAAGGATGTTGGCCATCATCACTAAAGCGTGCGCCACGAAGTATAATATTTCTCTATGGTGCGCCATATCACCATGTGATTGACATCCAAAAGAGCGCCGACTCGTCGAGTGCTGCTCCTCGGATCCTCCTCGAAATGATCCAAGACTTGCTCTTCTAAGTTTTCGGAACGGGAAGGTGGCCGCGCTGGGTTTCACGTGAAAAGAACCGGCGCGCTGAGCCGCAGACTCATGCTTCGAAACATGCCATAGCCGGGTAAGTGGCGCTGTTCAGCTGCCGGCCTGCACTCCACAAACCGCTGCCTGTAAAGCCTTCGAGCTTCGTTGATGCTGTGGTTACTAGCGGCTCCAACATACAGAATCATATCGTAACATTTGTTGTTTGAATACACATGTCGTCGTGCATTACCTCCAATACTTTCAAGTCGAGACATTTTAAGAAAACTTCGAAAAAAATTGCGATAACACTGACGTGTACACTTGAAAACGGACACGAAAGCACTGAAATAAATTTAAACAAATACATAAACCGAACCAAAGCAGTTCTAGTACCTACCTAAAAATTTTTAGGGTTCTTCCGTATAGCGATACGATACACAAAATCTTAGTACCCAATTTATTTCATAATACAATGAAATGACTTCATTATCTTATTTTTTTGTATTGTTAAGTTATTCTGTTACAAATAAATGTTTTCAATCGTGAAATCACTTAAAGAGTTTTTAAGTTGTTTGTTCAATATCAAAATATTAAAAACTGTTATTTGTTAATTTACGTAACTTATTTTTACGCTTCACACATTTTAAATAAAGAAATTTATCCATTTTGTTTCTCAAGACAGAGAATAATAATAAAAGATAAAGATTCCTCATAAAAAAATAAAGTTTTAGGACAGGTATACTTAGGATATTTTCCCTATAGCGTTAGAAAATAATATCAGTTGCCTGAAACAAACGCAACTAAAAACAATAATTAGTCATTAGTAATTTAACTTATTTAAATACAAAATTTTGTTGAGTTGAGAATTTGTTCATAATAAATATTGAACGGAACAACCTTTAGTTTGGCTTGGAAGCGGCGCGGCGGCGGTAAATCTCAAAGGGTATAATTCCGAAAGGCGCAAGTTCGCGACGAGACACCGAAAGAAGTCCCGCGATTTGAGCGATAATACACCTTGTGTGTTTGATATAAGAGTTATGCACGGGTTATCTTTTATGAAAACGACTTTACTTAGTTGCTAATTTTATTAATTTAAAGCTTTGTTGTTGTATGTATTGATAGTTATAAGTATGTGATAATACAAGAAGTACAAGAAGCTGTAAGTAGGTTTTGTATCATAGTTTGAGGTTTACAAAATCATAGGTATTTACCGAAAATGTTTCCTATTATAATTCTTAGAAAGTTTGAAAGTAAAAGAGAGGATATTTCTTCGTTTTTTATTAGAATTAGGGGTAAGTTTGATTGTCTATTTGAATCTCTCTTCATTAGGTATAAGTTGCGATTTGACGCCGTGCGAAAGAATTTCCACGTAATACCTACCGATAGATTTGTAATAGTTTCATATTAGTTTCTTGCAATAGCGTATTTCTAAAGAAATGTGATAGTTTTTTGTATGACAAGTTTGATATCATAGTTTATTGAGAGTACCTAAATTAATGTTTTGTTTTACGTTTCTCTTAAATTGATGATTACTTATGCTTAATTTGATAACATTTTTGATTTTAGTCGTAAATGTATTTCGATCATGTATGTTGTTAAGTATTAGAAATAGAAGGCTACCGAGCCTCAGCATCCGTTCATATCCACAAACAGTGCGACTGCTAAGTATTAAACGTTTTTAAAATACGTATCACTAAAACGTGAGAGCCCGGGAGTAGCGAGCGAGCGATCCGCGGCAGACAAAGGGCATCGAACTTGCTATTTCATAGACTATAAAAATTATGCAGAATGCTGGATTACTTAAAATTTATTTCAAGCTTTATTGTATGGTGGTGATGATAGTTGTAAGTGTGTGAGAATAAACAAAAAGTTAAATATCCTTGTCAGTGATGCATCATAATTTAAGGTTAAGAAAATATTTTCTCACGGATAGTTAAAATTAACGTGTTGTCGGTTCGAACGTGCAAATCTATTATTTCAGTAGAGTTTTAAATTGGTAAACCGCGTGATAAACGCACATATTGGTGAAAAGGTAGTTTTAAAAATATTCTGCACTTAGATACTACCGAAAAAAACATTCCCGAGATGTTGTTGTCGTCTAATTTAGTAGGCACAAAATTACACTTTGTAGTATCTCTCTTGGTTACTTATCGCTTTATTTTAACGCCATCTGTTATCGAATAGATTCTATCAAAAGGTAACAGCTGTTTTTAGGGTTGACACTTCGATATTTTGATCTAAACTTTGAACTTGTTTTCCGAACCAACCGTAAGGATTACAAGTTTATGTTACTGTTACTTATAAACTACACCACCAAACATACAATTCCCTTAAGTATTATCTCTTCATTATGTTACACGTTGTATATATATATTATGTTTATTATAATAGTATTTATGCATTCTATTTACAATATTAGTATGTATGTATTATAATTTTACGCATGTATTACATCTATTTATAACGAAATAATGAACAAAATTGTCATTTTTTTTTGTTTCGTTTTTTATTTAGTTTGTTAAGTTTTCTTTTTTTTTTATTTGTGTGATTTTTAGTTTAAGTTATTTTTTTTTGTCTCTTCCACAAACATGGTTGTCTGGTAGAAATCGCTCCTCAGCGATAAGACCGCCAAGTTTTTATTTTTAGTGTAAGTGTTCTTTTTTCTTTTACTTTACCTGTAAAAACTGAAGTGTAAATAAATAAATATTTCGGGGAAAAATATAAAATTAAAAATATTTGTTACCTACCGAAGCTTTTTAAAAGTCGTCTGTCGAAACGATCTTTTCAGTTATCCGCTGTTGGCTTTTCAGTTTCTACGCTTTATATGATGATCTTTTATAGCTTCTATAAGAATACACTCCATACCATAATTTTTAACTCAACTTAATGTTGCTCGTAGAAACCTTCAAGATGGCGCCAACAATAGGGTACTCCATTGTTTGGTAAAAATGATCCGTTCTGCTTCACAATTGGTACAGTCTTTACTTTCTATGAGTGACATTGTACTTATACTTAATATTATATTGCAGCTATCCGTTTCATTCTCCACACTGCTAATCAATAGAGTGATATACTGCATAATTTAGAAAGTATACGCGCCCTTTAACTTCTAATTTTATGATATAATTTGAGAATGAGTACAGTAAAAGTAATAAATAAATAGGATATTAAAAATAAATTCCTTCTAACTTAATTTCAGTCTCTAATAGTATATATACCAGCAAACAGGCTGTCTTCTTCACTAAAACAACAATATTAATAATAAACTTTATGAATAATAAATTACACGAAAATATCAATATTTTTTCAAGCAAGGAAATATGTGCCTAAAAGTTATAATAATATCTAATTTCCATCGAGATAATAATTCTACTTAACCACTTAGCTGACATAAAAAAAATATATAAGTATCATTTTTAACTTTGCCTCTAAGTATTTCTAATATCCCTACAAAAAAATATTTTTAGCACTGTAACTTTTGCCGACTAAATGTGTAGAGAACGAATTACTCACCTACGCACTCGTAGTTTCTCACATCAAGGTTCAAGGTTAATAACACGACTAACTAAACATGAATAATTTTAACAATTCCGACCTTTCTCTCATTGTTTGCTGATCTTTGTTTACGAATGGGAAATTCTCTAACTATACCTGATGCTGGTATTAAGTATTTTCGTAACAAGAAGTTGGGATCTCTAGGGTGTCTAATACAAATCTTCCTAATACAAAATGACTCCTCATTGTAATACCTACCAGTAAAAGGTGAACTAAACTATTTGACAGTTCCTTTCTGATAACTACAGGTCGCCAACGTTTGGAATGAACTGCCTGCGGGTAATTTCCCTGACCAGGGTAGTCCTGTTACTTTTAAGTGCCGAGTGATAGGTTTCTGTAAGATGGTCGTGTCTGATGAATTTGTGGACCTTAGGCTTCCTGATCACTTCCCATCAGGATATCATGGAAGACAAACGTCCCATACTTACATTGTATAAAAAAGTGAGGAAATGCATGTCAATGGATTGTTATCGGGGCCAGCGTTTTATCACAATGTTATCTTATGGTAAATGGCTGTGAAACTTATAATTTTGGATCAAATATTCACATAAGCATAGAAATAGTGAAACTTGTACCTAGTACAACCCAAGTAGCAATGCAGGGTTTTCTTAGCCGACCTTCCGTAAGATAAAATTAGATAGGTACCTACAAACTTAATTGAGAAGGAAAATTTAAGCGGAAATTACGTGAGCAGAGAGATTATTATTGCAAATGTTGGTTTCCCAGACAGAATAAACTTTAACAGTTTTAGGTAGGTAGGCAGAAAGATAGGTAAGTAATTCATAAAAAAAAACCTTGTTTTGATATAAAAAGGAAAGTAAAATTGGCCTGGATTCTGAAATTACACATGTTTGTGAAAGTGTAACAAGAAATCTCCAAGCACACTTGAAGGTACAATGCATTATTCGCAAAATAAAATACTTACACAATAAAATAATAGCAGGGCGACCTATCCTAAACCAAAATTTCAAAGTCAAATCGAGGAAATAAACAACGAATTTCACTTATAGTGGAGCAGACATGACTTGTGAGAGAAATGACTACTATCTTTTAATTATAACACTATAGCCAAAGTAATCCACGTTGATCATTTTTAAACTTTCACGTAAATACTTATTTATGATTTTTTAATAACTTTACATTCTTATGAAAACCAATAACCATCTGGATTATAATACTTAAGTACCTACATGTAAGTTATTACAACCAATCAAACATGGAAGTTACTTTATATGCAAAACGCATGCTGCATTTCCAACAGAGCAGTAAGAATACACACGTGCTATACTCGTAGTTATAGTTAAGGTATTCGAAACATAGAACCTTCTTTAGACGAAGATATCGTTTTATAGCAAAGCAACTTGCTTACACGATGAAAAAGACAACTGCTGATTACTATATATCGCTATCTCATTTTTATTATTATTTATAGTTATTTCATGGTTATTTCGATGTTTCGATCTCATCGGTGCGTTTAATCACAAGCGATTGATACTGATGAATGCGGTTTTTAGTAACAATTGATGGTCTACTGCCCTATTCTATGGTTGTAGGTAGGTAACTGAGTATTAACATTCCTTTATAACGAACTACTCTTCATGAATATTGTTTATTTTTTGTATACAAGTTTTGAAGGTGTCAGTGAAAGTAATTTCTTATTTGAATCGGACAACCTTGTTGGTTTCTAAAGGGTAATGATTCTTCTTTGAGGAAAATAATAATATTGGAGAAATTATTTTCAGAACTAATTGAGTATTCGTTAATATATTAAAAACTAAATATTTCCTTCCATGCTGGACTGGGAGCGACAGAAAAACATAGAATGCGTCAGCTGCTTCTCTTCCCGGGCATACTGTAAAGGTCAGTTAAGGGACGGAGGTTTTATTGACGTTTTCGTGGGCGATAGGCTGACTCCCTATCACTACAAGTCTCTCTCCATCATTATAATACCCCCAAATGTGTCAAACGTGACATCAGATGGTTTTATAGCCTCTGTTGTTCTGCATGACGTTATGTATGTATGTGTAACTAAATAATTATTCGAAATAAAATAGAAGCTGGATATTTGTATAAATCAGTGTATAAATATACAGATTGTTCTCAAACTGTCTTCGAAGCGACGGTCTGCTGACGGCGTTGATCGACGTCAATCGGATTTTTTGTCATAGTAAATACCAACCACCGACTGTTCCATTCGTCCGTAGATCGACGGTCGATCGATTGGTGTGGTAACACCCTTACTTTAAAGTACCTAATGTTGCGTGTACATTAGTAAAATATTCAAATAAAATCCTCTTGCCTGGCTTTTTAAAGGACTCTATCGAACCCCTGTTATCTATTTTCATACATCTCTACAACAAACATCCTTCAAAGTTTGTTGCAATTTTTTTTTGCAATTAATGACATAAAAGTCTCAATATGTCATTAAGTCATAATGAGACTTTATGTCTTTAATTGCACCAATTTTTTATTTTGTCATAAATAAGTACCTACTGCACTGATTTATGTACCTACTCAATAAAAATAAATTATCACAAATAGGTCATAATGGACCTACAGGAACAGTAAGTAGGCAAAGTTTTATAAAACAAAAAAGTTGAGCAAAACACTTAAAATTGCAACGTTTCCCTTTTTTCGTCACTTTCAGGCTGCAGTAGGGATGTTTACTCTCCGTAATGCTTGCTTTGAAATAATTTTGGTACTTCCCTTCCAATACACAAAACTGATTTAGTCCGTTTACAAGATCGAAGAGAACGCCATTTTTAAGTACAGTTTTTTCTGGTGTCGACAACAAAATATCTAAGACACTTATTTATAGTTTTTTGTCACCAAATGCCAAACACACATCCTACTTCCCACTTTTTTAAACGCACTACCACGTTGCTCTAACCTGAATTCAGTACAAAGTTGCTAATTCATATGTTACACACGACACGAACCAAACCAGAGCGCATTAACCATACTTAGGTACCTACTTAGTTATTTGGTTACCACTGCTTATTTCCTCTGCCCATTGAGACGAGTAATTGTGATGTCGTGTTGGATTTAACCGACATATTATTACGATAAAGTATGAGTTGCAATGAGGCATCTGCGGTGGGGACCGCTATGAGGTCGTATGGCTGCCCTGCTTCCCGGTTACGTTTTAGGTATAATACGCCGGCATTCCATCTTGTAGAGTAGGGCGAGCGGGATTGGGTTTATTTGAGTTAGAAGAGTTGATAGGAAGGAAAACTGAAGTTAATGAAAATATTCAGACGTTAATATTATGCTTTTCTCTGCGAAATCCTTCATAGTTTTAGACTTTGGCCAACCCTTGTACCGTCAAATCATTCCCGATCACATGTTATATATTTTGATGAGTTTGTGAATCTCAAATTCACGTGAGCACACCAGACGTGGTCCCAGGGGGGGGTCACAGGGGACATGACCCACCCCCCAAAATCATGAAAAGATGAACCCCTTATAAGAGAAGGAGGAAGAAAAAGAAACTTCTGATACAAAAAAATTGTCGTGACCCCCCCAAAATTCAGTTGTCCCCGCCCCCGAAATTTCAGTCTGGGACCGCGCCTGGAGCACACAAGCACATTACCTTAGTTAGGACTTTTGGGTAGCCACCACAATTCAATACAAACCATCAATAGTAACCTAAAGTCCTACTTAGTAACAAGAAGGCCAAGTTGCTGAAGTCTACATGTGTTTTCGAAACGTTATTTTATTTCTTCTAATCAGTGGTCCTAGTTCAGTCTAGGTGCGGAAGGGATAATATGACCTTTGTTTAAGAGGACTAATTAAAAATACGCCTATGTCATTTGTGACTTTAAACATAGTACTTCCGTTACATAACGCATTGTGACATTATTCGACAGCCTTCGTGGCGCAGTGGTCGAGTGTGCGTCCGCGGCGTGAGGGATCCTGGGTTCAAGTCTCAGTCGGGACAATTTAGGAAACTGTTTTTTCTAAGCTGGCTCGGGTCTGGGTATAGTCCCTTAGTTTCAGTGTGGTTTCCATAACACAGACACAAAATACTGTTCAAATATATGAACTAAGGCGAACTATGAAATAATGTAGGTAAAATATATTTGATTTGGCTTGACCACTGAACCGAAGACAGCTAACTATTCATAAAAAATAAACTATCGGAACACATAGTCGCTACGGCAATGATATGAAGTACGGCATTTTTTGAATATGATAATTGTTGAGATTCTTAAGTTTAACTTTCTTAAGTTTTCGCGATTTATAGAAAGACTAGGTGCCTCGTGACCAGGAGGGGTTCTGCAAAGACACTGAAACGTCGAGTAAAAATTTAAAATGTAGGTAAATAATAAATCCGGTTTAAAAGTATTTAATTGAATATTTGTTGAGACTCGATCAGATGGTAACAGAAGAATCCAGGATTAGTGGACTTAGAAGTTGGTTTGGAAGTCAACTGACTTCTAGAACACCCTATTTCGGGCCGGTAGTTATTTGAGGCGCGAAACTTTATCAACAATAAGGTACAGGTATCAGGTACAGTTCGCTACGTTTTGCGTTGTACATTGTATGCAACGTTCCTCAACGTTTAAAATGTTTTTGTTGTTTATTGTATGGCTGCAGTGACACGCGTCTATTGAATGAATGTTAAAGAGATTTTACAAGGGTGATGATTTATGAAATCATTATATAAACATTGATGTTTTCTTGGAAAGTATGCACTTTTGAACCACATATTCTTTGGCAATAAGTACATATTATTCTTTAGTAAGGAACAAAACCTCAAAGGTATGGGACCTCATCTTCACTTTCCATAAGGTGGGATTGAGATCAAACGTGTAGTCATCGAAAAAAGGAATAAATGCTCAAAATTTTGGTTAATCGATAATAATGTTACAATAAATTAAATCGGTTAAAAGCAAAAAAGCTTACTATGTATTAAGTATTTTATCAATCTTGTTTGGCTAGCTGCTTAAGTTCTGCTTCATAGCGCTGTATGAAAACGATACCTACCATTATTAAGTCTGAAGCTTATCATTAAGTCAGTTTTAAAGCTAGTGCCTATTGATAAACGTGTTCCCCTGATTCAGCGTAGTAGAAGTAGGTAAGTCGACGCATTCCATAGTACAGTTAGTTGGTTAGTGCGACATGTAAATTGACAAATATTGCCCGCTCTTCCGCTTCGACAGGTTTCGAGATAGTATGCTATTCAAAATAAACAATGAACTATAAAAATAAAATAAGCGAATGAAGGTCGTCGAGGAAAGTGTTTGTAAGGTATGATTCTGAATAAATATTTTTACGGTTAGGTTAGTTTCTATGGTATTAGTAACAATGGACTCATAAGGCCGACAAAAAAATTATTCTAAAAGGTAAATTAATCAACGAATGCAGAGCATTAAAAAACCGACTTCACGTCAAAACTTTGGGCGAGTTATAATGTCATCAATAATCATAACATACATATTTTTTCAAAATTTTTAAATTTTCAATCAAGTGCTCAACCGATGTCGATGAAATTTATATGGTGTGAAGTATCCTCTATCACAAGAACTTTCAAAATCGATTCATAAATTGTCCGAAACATCGTGTAACAAAGACAAAAAAAACATACAGACGAATTGAGTCCTTTATTGGAAATCGGTTGATAATTTATCATTAACACCTCGTTCGAAGATGGATGCCACTCTTATTATACACAAACATGTATAATAAGAGTGTTTTATGTCATCCAGTTATTTCCTAAATTATTTTTTTTTTTTCCCTGCCAAAGAATGACACCCTACTGTGGCGCCCCAAAGGGCGTCCACAGATAGGGAGAGCGTGAATATTCCTAGTACGCACTGGGCCCTGCACGGGAATAAATCCCCGCCGACAGTAGCAACCGCTCGCCGACGGAATGCCACCGTATACCCAGCCAGTGTGAGACTTCTACTCACCAAACACCCTCTTCCCTAAAATATGGTTGAGGAGGGTGATGGCTGGTGCTTGCGTTATACTCGTGAACGGGTGCTGCTAGTGGTACCAGGTCGTTTTGCTGATGACTTTATGACTTTTTTCAACTTGACTCCGACTTCCCCATTTCCATGTCCACGTCCTGTCTTTGTCCACGACTATCCTCATCCCCATACACATTATCTGTATTCTCTCTCACCTCTATCGCTACGTCTATCTCTGCTTCTATCTTTACCTCTATATCTATGTCTACGTTTCTGTCTAGTACTTGATTGCCTATTGTATAAATATAATAGTAGACTCCAGAAGATCAACTCGTTCATGGGTCAATGTGTACGCTTCATTTTATAATAAAATCCTAAAATATTTAAGATTAACCCTTTGTTAGATTTATGGATAAGTGTTGATGTGAAAAGTGATATCCGGATGCAAGAAGATGATTTCTCTTATTTTTAAAAGATGATTGCTGTTGAGTTTCTTGCCACTTCTTCTCAACAGATCGACTTTCCGAAGTGGTGGTAGATTCAGTTCAATTTGTAAATTATTTGACTTATTTCAAATGTATCTAAATACTTACGAAATAAAGAATTTTTGAGTTTGAGTTTGAGTTTTCTCCGATCCCTAACTCAAGAGCTATTCCTAGATCGTGTAATGAGCTACCACCCCGTGGGTCCGGGGCGCGCATCAGGCATCCTGACGGATGACCCGTAGTAAGACACTGTAAAGCTCAATGGCAAGTGTAGAGAATGACTAGGGCATCCTAAATTAAAAGCGTATAATCTATAAATACATCTTCAAAGTCATTGTAGATAAAGGCATCATCAGCAGTGCTAGCACGGATCTTTTGTCGATCGTAAGTTTACGAATGCTCGTATAGTATGGAGACGGTTTTGCAAGCAATAATTGAAATCTATCCATTGCCGCACGGTCAGCTTAAATAAATGTGTTCCTTGTTAATTTTGAATGTTTGTTAACAGGTTCTACTTTTAAATAACTGTAAAATAAAAAATTACATTGTTACTAAAAACTTGCAACCGACTCCATACTATACGAGCATTCGTAAACTTACGATCGACAAAAGATCCGTGCTAGCACTGCTGATGAGATTGAGGTCATTATAATAAAAGAACAGGTGTACCTACTTGATTAGTTTAGTAGGTATGACCTTACTATCGGTATCATATCGTTAAACATATCGTTTTTAAAGAGCCCATTAAGACTATGGGTCTTTCCACAGGATTAGCTGTAAACCAAGGTGTTCCAAGGGGTCCTGTGTTCAGTAAGTACATGTCAGAATTTTCAGGATCTCAAAACTGTTTTGACAAACACTAACTACTATTGTACACAACAACCAGGACTAACGGATTAAGGTGTCCACTGATGCACAAAATTTACATTGTTACCGTCGGTGGTCGACCATCCGTGTACCGACCAAAACGGCGGTAGAGCAAACGTTACTTACCCTGATATATCATGAAAATGAGCCATCAAGACGACTTCAGTGTTCCTATTTTATCATATAACCAAAACTATGAATGATAAATAAATGTCTAAAGTAAAAAGATAATAGTATGTGTATGTATTGGTATGTATATTTATTCATATGTATGTTTATTTAGTACACACTATTATTGCTGTACAGCAAATCCGGTCATGGGTTTGCTGTAAGAAATTTCGTAAGAGATGAGCTGTACCTTTGTACTTATTTTTGTACATAGTCTTTTTTAATTGTATTTCAACTGTGTGAACATAAATTGTTGAATAAATTAATAAAAAATAAAAAATGCTTTGATAGTTTCTTTTTATAAGAAGTCTCCAGGACGTGAATTGAAACGCCTTGTCCTTCGTTTGTTTGCCTATTATAGTCCTGGTTTTTTCAAGTATCATAAGGTAACTCGTGGATAGAAGTGTATCTCTTGGCTACATACATGCTGACAGACACAGATTTCCTTGATAACCGTCCCCTTAGCTATGACTACTTACAGCATTCCCAACTTAAGCTTTCACCTCATTAAAACGGTGGTCTATAACATTTCAAGCTTACGCTTAAAGTCGTTTAAACTAAAACTAAGACAAATTACAGTCAGTATAATTTAATTTGACTGCCATCAACATCGCATTTTATGAAACTCGCGTAAAAGTAAAGGAAATGCTAGCAACGATCACAGTTTATCACATTTGGCGTTGAGTCATCGGGTGTAATACGATGAATGGATGGCTGTTTGTCTCGTAATTCCTTTCATTAATTCAAAGAAATCAGTGAAAGTAACTTGTAGGTTTTACTTTTAACATCTTAAGGAAGTTCGTTTGGAAAATAAAACTTCTTATGCCTTGATGCTTAGTGTAAAGCTTGTTGAATAAAGTGAATATACAAGCCGTTCTTATTTTCACCAGTTCCAATTTTGGTTGAGATAGCTTTCCTAGGCCCGTGTGCTTTCATCTTCGACCTTCACTTAACATCAGGTGAGATTGAGGTTAAACGCGGGCTCTAACTTTTATAAAAAAACTGAACCACTCAAAATTTTGAATTGACCGCGTGAGAGATTGTCCAGAACATCAAAAAAAGCGGGCGAAGTGCGAGTCGGACTCTCACGCGAATATTTGTTATGAAATGTACCAATAATAATTCCTTTATTTGTAAATAAATGAAAAATGTGTTAAATAAAATTCACCCTACCAGGACTCGAACCTGGGATCTCTCGTTTGCCGGACGAGTGCTTTCCCACTGAGCTACCGGGGCTTGGCGGTATGCCTCGAAATCACTTAACACAATTTTTGTTTTTACGTTATATTGCTAACGTAGCTACATCTAATGGTATAGCTTTGCAGCTAAGACCACCCGAGACCAATTTTTTTACAGAAATTGTGAATCTCAGTTAAAGTGAAGCATTGTAATGTTTAAAATATTTTAAAGTTTTTGCATTTAAAATGCTTAATTACACTTACATAAATGAAAAATGTGTTAAATAAAAATTGTGCTTTAAATTGTGCAAGTGCTTCTTGCCAAATTTCATCAACTGAAGTATCCTATGGTATCGTTCGAATAGTATAAGCGAAGCGACCATTGTGCGTCAATAGCGTCGCGCAACCACATCACGCAAATGCAGGTTAGGTTACCTATTAGATAGAAGCCTTTGTTATCAAAAATAAATGAACCTTCCAATGGCTAAGCTCATGATCTCATCTTCACTTGCCACCAGCTGAGATGGAGGTTAAATAAGGGTTTAGTCACAATTTCTTTCCAGCGCACATCGCACAGTGTTAAAAATAAAATACAATATTATTTATTATCAACTTTATTTTCATTTATTAATCGTAGAAAAACTTTTTTAAAACTAGCTTGTTCTGATAAATTAAACTCGTAACAATAAAAGATTAATAATATGCTCAAAAAATTTACAAATTAAATTATTTCAAAGTACTTACGTTCGCACAGTTCATAACGTCCACTAAAAAAGGGCGCAGGTTTCGTCTCGAAATCCATTTTTCTCGATTTTCTTATTTGGTATAAAATATTTCATACAGTTCTCAATGAACAAAGGTTTCAGTGTTCAATAAATCTGTTAAAGAAATATCAACATTAATACGCTCTTAAGTTCAGTCAAGTTAAAATGTAAAATTTAATAAGGTTTTACTTAAAAAGACAGGTAAGAACAATGGAATCAATAAGACAATACTGAAGCAGGTATTACCGCCGTTTACCCACTCACATATCTGAACCGTGGGCATTGCCATAAGCATTTCTATATCTTCGGCGTAATTCGCAGAGGAATAAATACTTCCGTTGAAGTGCATTGACACTGGTCTCATTACGAATACAGTGAAATATTACCTGAAAACATGAAATTTAGATATTATCTATTCATGCGGGCGGTATAACAAAAATCGCAAATGTCCATTAACAAATGATTATACAATGAATTATATTTCAAATAAACGCCTTAATAATCTTTAGATCTTTCTCTGTGATCCTATACCCTATATTGATATGCACAGCTGTCCAACATTTAGGTGTGTTTTAGTGTTAGTGTTACTAAGTTAAACGACACTTGCTTAGTGTCGGCGATCCTGAAGCCTAACACTATCGACCACCCCTCCTCGAAGATGATGTGTTCGAGTTATCGATACGTTTAGGCCGACTTGCACCAAAAGACTTTAATAGACCGACCGGCACGGAAACTTGGTCACGTATAAAATTCTTTGTGATTCCAGTTTTCCAGGTGGCATGGGTTCTGACGCTCACAAAGAAGTGGTTATCATCAATAACACTTTAACTGTAACCAGATATGTCGCAGAGATCCTTAAAGAACAAATTTACGCTTTGGACGGTAAATTGGATATCACCGATTTGTTTAATGTAAATGAGTACATTCGAGACGTTTGCGTTCAAAACTTGCAGCGGCCAGCTCACAGCCCGAGCTTAAACTCGATAGAACCCATTTGGAATAAGCTAAAAAACCAATCAAGACAGCATCGAACCCTTCGCAAACCCCTCATTTACACTGAATGCTAGGCGCGGCTTATCGGAAGAAGACATCAAAAATGTATTCCAAAGCATGGCAGACTGGATGCAGGCGGTTATGAGATGTGAGATAATATAGAATGGAGGAAACACAATATATTAAAAAGCACAGGAAATCTACAAAAAATTAACAGTTTCTAAATGTTAGTGCCTCAAACTCTACAAACTCTAGTGTAAGTTTTTGCGTAAATGTGACTTTTTCCTTTATCTTCATTATTCATTTGCAAAGTCCTAGAACTTGTGAAAAAAACTGAATAAAAACATAAATTGGACGATATCTGATTTGTTAGGTTTAATAACGATAACTGGAGTTAAAAGAATTTTATACGTGGCCAAGTTTCCGTGCCGGTCACTATAGATTTAGCGTCTTTTTTTCGTAATTGAAAGGGACAGACGATGTATTTAAATAAATAAATAAAATCCCCAGACAATCACACCAACCACATGGCCCCAAAATAAGCATAGCTTGTGTTATGGGATACCATATAGCGAACTAGGGGGGAACCTAGAATATAAATACATAAATAGATAAACACCCAGACACGGAACATTTTTTTTTCTGGTTCCGTGCGGGGTTCGAACCCGCAACCACTGGCGTCTGAGGCAGATAGGTTTACCCCAACGCCATAGTATTTTAAGCGCTAAATCTATTAAGTTGGTTTGGTGAAATACGTCCTTATTCTAATACGAGCAGATTCGGGCGACTGCGATTATATTACAGTAAAATATTTACTCTATGTTTTTCTTACTCTTTGTCTTCTAACACACCTATTGTTACCCATCGAATTTCTTTTCAACTAATCGTATCACTGCCACTGCCGACAGCTAATGGTCTACTTCCCAGAAGCTTCATCTTTTACGTCGACAATGAACTGTGAGACCGACAGCGGTCTGAGATTAATTATAGAAAAAAAGTAATATAATTAACTGGATTATATAGCAGAACTCTACGTTTAGCGGTTGCCCTACTTATTATACAGTCCTAATTATAACAACAGTACAACCATGGAACTTTATTGATTCGAGTGTTCACGAAAGTTCGTATAGTACTCGTAGGTATGTCGGTTTGTAAGCAACAATTGATATCTACCCACTGCCGCACGACAAGTTTAAATACATGTGCGTCTTGCTCATTTTAATTCTTTTTGAACATATTGCATTGTTAAATAATTGTAAAATAAATCAATTACAATGTTGCTTACAAATTGCAACCGACTGCATACTATGAGATTATTCATTAACATACGACTCAGTGAAGTTCTGTGATCCCACTGCTGCTCAGTTATGAAGCAGATATAAGGAACAGAAAAACTAAACACGTACTCATAGGAATGTATTACAGAAGCTTACTTATGTAGACTTGAACTCTACAAAGGGAAACATTTTTGGACAGTTCTCTATGGAGAATCATCATCGAATCTATTCTTGAGTCGTGGTCAAACTCTTAAGAAAGCTTTTATAATATAGGCCTTAAACATGAAAAGAGATTGGGCAAAAACGTATGGGACTTGGTCTATTTTTTATAATGAAGTGGTAGTCTGAGGTTTGAGTATTCAGAACTATTTAAAAACAATATTGTGGGAACTGAATAATTAAGAAAAAAAAATAGTACTTCAGACAGCCATAAACTTTTTTAATTTTGAATATTTATAGCCCAAAAATGCTCAATCTCTTTTATCTTGTTCCTTAACAGATAGATAAAGGACATTACCGGTGACAACGACATTGGTGTAATCAATACGTCGATATTAATGCTTAAAAATAAATCGAGTTAAGTAAATTTTTTTCTTAAAGAGCTTAAATGTATATTTAAGAAATATAAACCTTATTGCACTGTTGAATATGGGTACTGCTGTAAAAGAACTGCGCTGCATATCTGTGGAAACTTGTAAATAGCCATTAGAATAAATTATCACTACTTATTATGTTCTTACACTGAAAGTTTTCTATAATATGAAATGTTCAATAAAAAATAATTCATTTTTGTAACTTTGTAACATAGAGTTGAAGCTCTTGGAAATAATACCACCCCATCTCTTACCACCGATCTCGAAAGAGTCGATTGAGGTTATAGTATCAAAGAGGATTAGTAGCGTTATTTTGCGTAGATAACAAACATACTGTGATAGCAAACACATACGCCACGCTTGGCGATTATGGCATTATCTCTCTATTTATAGTTTAACCATAAATAATAATATTCATATTAAGTAAAAAATAATGTTTAACAAGCCTTTTAAATATTTGAACAGTTTTGCTAAATTAAATGTTTAATGGCAATTTTCCTTTCAAAACCCATATCTTATCAGCTCATCTTACACAGACCAGAGTGAGCTTAAACGAGAAAGACTTCACTTATTAAATAAATATTTCTACAATCATAGCACATCAAATTGAGAATATCACGTTATGAAATTGAGAATATACTGGGAATGGAACTCATAATCACCAAAACTAGGTCATTACAATACGCCAATCAATTCAATGAACATTTTAATAAATACAGTTACCTACTCTCAGAGCGTAGATATCGCAACATCTACATATACATGTATCCGGTAACCGGCATCAAAAGCGGATGGTCATTAAATCACCCCTATCCCATTTACGGAATACATTTCCTGACATCATCTTGCAAAACGGGGAAATCCAGTCCTCTATCGAACCATGGTACTTCATTACTCGATCCGTCGTTAAATCTTACGGGGTCAATCTCTCGCCGATTATCTACCAATTCATAGAAAGTCCATCAATTTTGATCCATATAAGGCTATAATTCCTCCAGTAATGGAGACAATTAGTATTTTCTAAGAGAGTTCTTAGAGAATGCACTTACCGTGTGCGGAGTTACGTTACCTCGTATGCTTACGGTAGATTATCTGCAACAAATGAAATAGATGTAAGTGAGCAATTTAGCATCTAGTAATTTAGATGCTTAAAGAGACATCAGAATTTTAAACCTGAAACAAATATTTTAGCCAGAAAAGAGGTAAATCATCATTGTACATTTATTATATTCATAAATTATATGATATGTCTTATAAGGATCAAAATGCAATATCGTAACTTATTGGAGAAGCTCTCGAAGTTTGAAGCTAGATCTTCTTCTCAGACTTTATGTAACTGTACTTATAAAACATAAAACTATACTCTTCATGTGTGCACAAATGCATTATTTTCATTTTTGCACATATTTGCTTAACTTCTATATTTTTACACCCGATGGGTCGTTCCGAAAAACATAATACTCAGACCTTTTTATAATATTGACCGATAAACTTTTATTATGTTCTGAACAAATGATTTATTTAGCAAGTATATATGTAGGGGTCGCTAAAGTGTAGAACCTCTTTTTCCTGACCACTACAGTCTTATACGTGTACCAGCTTAGTCTTCATGTTCACTTTCAACCAAGTGGCAGACAAACGTCCCAGCACTGTTATCTTAAAATAAATAAAAGATAACTTTCCCATCAAATAGTTACAATTTTTTTTTTGTAGACGATAGGCTGACCCCCCGTTTCTGCAATAGTCTCTCTCTACCATTATAATGCCTCCAAATTTGTCAAACGCGACATCAGATGGTTATAACCTCTGTATTTTGCCTACCCCATGAGGGATACAAGCTTGAATTTATGTATGCAGTAATAATAGAAAAAATATATATTTTGGCCCATGTGCTTAGATACCATCGCATAATTTTTCAGTCAAAGGACTGACTCACAGACTCCTGGAGAATCTGACATAGATATTCTAGTTTGAGGGCTCTAGGTTTTGTCAATATATTTCATCTTTCAGAAATATTATCTTATTCCCACAATATAAGTTCCGTTTTAAAAGGGCTAAGCGGAGCTTTAAAAAGCAATTCAAGCCTAAGAAAGTTTTTCAATCATTATCATCCACAAAACAAATGCCACACACGCATAAAAGCTACGTCCAGTGAAATTGCTGCACATCGATTTCATAAATTGATGGTAATTGACCCTAAGACCGAAGGACGCGGGAATAGAAACGAACTGTCTGTACATAAATAATACTGGTATCAACATCTTCATAGAGAAATATTTGTTAACGAGGCGGATCCTGAGTAACTTCAGTTACAAAATGTAACTTTGATTTTAAATTAAATTAAACTCAAGTTTTTTAATGCGCTTCTTATTGATCAACATAAATTTTTATTTTCTTGAAAAAGACAGTTGCCGATTAACCGATAAACGTTTATCAACAGTTATAAAACCAACATCAAGAAACGTGACAGATAAATTAAAACACGAGTGTTCATAAAAGTTAAAAGAGAAAGTTATAACTAAGTTATTAATAACTAGGTACTTCATTTTTGTAATAAATAATTTAGCTTTCAATTATTTGGATATGCTTTATTCTATTTTTTTAAACCTTCAAGAAACGAAGTTTACGTTCGTTTTTACTTTATATAATATTTTTACGGCATAGCGTAACATTACGCCATTAGAATCTCCTTGATAATAATATAACAAAATATTGTACATCGACGATATCGCCGCTTAGGCAAAAGTATAATTGAAAGGGGCTTCATGCTGTTCTACTCGGAAGCTATAATCGAGAAGATATCGGAAGGAAAAATTGTGGACTGAATATCTAACAAAAAAATCTTATGAATCTTATAGAAAACGCGCATAAAAGTACTAAAAACAGCTCCTCTACTAAAACAGGGTTAAAATATTGATTTTTGAATGACACCTACAGCAAAACCGTCCTTGTTAATTAATATTGACCTTCAATATTGAATATTACGAGTATTCAAACCGATTCTTTAATGCTAACTTGCAAACTTTTTTTGCCATATTATATTGTAGTGTTTTAAATCTAAATTCGAGGACAGAGATTTACTGTTAAAATCCACAGATAAACAAGAAAACAATGTCAAAACCACAGCTCTATCAATGAGTGATCAATTTAACTGGCGTAGAAAGACGCCGCGGCCGGTTCGGCACAGAATGCCAAGAATTTTCGAATGTATCTCCCCAGGATGTGCCACTAACGAATTGCGTAAAATGGTGAATATCAGTATTTTGAATCATTATTTTATTACTGTTATGTAAGGTGTATGACTAATTATATAGTTACCACATTATTGTGATCAGTTTTGTTTTGCTAATGAAATATACACTTAAAAAAAAACATATCTTACTAATATTATAAATGCGACAGTTTGGATGGATGGATGTATGGATGATTGTTTCGCATATGTATGGATGATTGTCAACGGATTTGGATAACATTTAGCATAGCGTACATTCCTAGTGTACTTTTTATCCCGAAATTATCGCGGAATTATAAATTAGGCGGGTAAAACCGGTCGAAACAGCTAGTTATAAAATAGTTTGTCTCTCTTTCGGAATGCTTTTTTTAAAGGTTTTCTTGTTCAAAGTAGGTATAAGTTCTCGAAATCTTTCAAACCCGGGGCGAGTCGCTGCTTTAATATAAAACTTGCACTTAATGTAACTTGCAAAGTAGGTAAAAACTTTCAAACAAATCAGGCGGCGAATTACAGCGAAAGTTTTAATACTAAAGGGTTTTTTTTATACTTCGTAAATTTTCTGATCAAAGTAATTGATTATTGTGATGTAGTATTATTCGACGGTGTAGATAGATTTAATTTTGTTTAATAAAAGAAAAATGTTCTACCATATTTTTATTATTTAGCGTATACATATATAATCTATCTTGTTATAGTCTTTTCATCCAGTCTTAATTCTAATCATAAACGATTTTCTTTAATTTCTTTACAGAATTGTATCGCGATTCCTTTTCACTTCTCTTCAAAGTCCTCTCTTAAAACAGGTCTCAATTTATAATGATTACCTGTAAGACCCATTGCTAGGCAAAGGTTAATCAATGAGTCTCTCGACTCGATAGTCTCGAGCTTCAGGCAAGGGCCAACGCTTTGTCTAATCATTACCTAATATAATCTCTACATCATATAAGTCAGTCAGTGTTATTTTCGGAACTGAACAGATTTTTACCTGATTTACACTAGTTTAAGAGAAGTTCTCGGGCTCACTATAGGCTATAGATATCACAATATTGTCTTAAGTTTTCACGATTCATAATTTTAATAAAACGCCACTAACAGTCACGACTCACTAGCGGCTGACCATGGGGTCTGCAAGGACACCAAAACGTCGAATTAAAATGTAAAATATAAACTATATGCAATAAATCCTGATAAAAGTGTGTTATTTAATTGATAGATACACAATCTACGCGGTGAATTATCATGGTTTTTATCAACTAAGTTGAAACGGCTTGAACTGCAAAGACCACAACAACTTAAAGGCAAACTGCAGCCCAGCGGAGACGCGTATTTATAAATAAATTATTCTATTTGACTTTCACACCACATAATCTAGACCGAATTAAGTTCTTAAAGAACTTGTGTTATGGATATTAGATAACGGATAGTAAAGTTAAGAAATACTTTTAAATACATTTTTTTTTCTAGAAAATTAACTTCAATAAACATATAAACATCCAAGGATTGACGTCTAAATTTGTGTTCATCCACTGCCACCGTGATTCGAACCCAGGATCTCTGGCATAGAAGGAATGTCACCCTCGGCACTACACCAGCCAATCATGATAATGCCAGTTAAAATCGTATAACTTCCTTTATTTTACGATTGAACCTACACTCATACGTACATATTAAACATACATCTATACATATCAGGGTCAGGATTATTCAAAATAAAAGTTCGTATAAAAGATATTTCGATACATTGTTTTCTATTGGCGACATTTGGCTTCAACTCGACCTGATGGTACGTGATGTTTAACTCCCTTGCCTACTATTTATAAACCAAGATACATAAGCTTACTTTATATACCTACTTAATAAGTTATATTCAGTTATAAAGCAGGTAACGGTATTCTCGTTTAAGTTTATATCGCTGCCCTGAAAGCAACCATTTCTGTTAAATTGTAAGCATAATTTAATGGAATCGTAACAAAGTTATGATTTACACACTTCCTATAAAATCTACAAGGTATGACTAAACAGATCGATCTAGATCAAATTTATAGTCAGTGTTAGTAAACAAAAACAGTAATGATAGTTCTCAAGTACCTCTTATAAGTGAATCTGTGAATTACTCTCCCTGCTCTATTGTTAATAATGGTCATGTCCTCGACAGGGTCCTTAGCACCGGGAACCGTGCTGGACCCCAAAAGCAGCAGTTACTCGCGCTAGAACTATGTCAAGCTATGTATGATGAAATTCAAGGTGACCTTTTGTAGGAATTAAAAGAAATTTCAGTCCAAACTGAAAAAATCTTCTTTGCTATCTTTATACGGGAAGAAATTACTAAATAATCACGGATAAATCCGCCATCCTGACGTAATATTTCATACATTTCCCATTAAAAAACATTTCTCATTTTCTTTAGTTTATTTTTTGAGCTAAAAATCAGTATAAACAAACCAAATAAATACGTATCAACAAAAACGTATTCACAACCCTCAACGAACTAAAAACACACAAAAAACGATCAAAAAAGTACCAAAAGATAGCTCTTAAAACCCATTCTATAAGTGAAATAACTCACTTTACTCTATTGTTTATAACGAGCATGTCCTTGACAAGGTCCTAGCCACCGGGTCCGTATAGAACCCCATCAAGCATCACAGTTACTCGCTATAACTAGGTCATCATATATATATAACGAAGTTCAAGGCGCGCCATTCATTGCAAGTCCAGCTAGCTAGCGATAACCACGCATTTCTCCAGTGCATTATCAAACCAGTGATTGTGTGATACCAGACCAGAACAGATCATCAAAGGTAAGAAGGATTTCTAAGATTACAGGAGTGAACAGTGAAGTGAAAAGGGAACAGTGATTTTGGAAGTATTTCAATTTCGGGTGGAGAAAGTCAAGTGGTGATGATTGAGTATTTTTTTATAATGCGGAAGTCGTGGATATTATTCGTTTTTTATTTATGAGTTATTTTGATATTAAAAGTGCAGTGAAATGAAGCTCGGAACGAAATTAATTGAAGTTTGTTAACGAAGCTCTACTCGTACAATAATTGTTGTATCCTTACACTGATACCATCATGATGGCTTTAAAAAATCAATTTATTTTGACATAAAGAACATGAAGACAGTGAAAAGTGCAATTAATTGTACGAAGTAAAATTTTACGTGCGTGCGTTTAAGTCTTTTGTTTAGCAGTTTCTAATTCGTTTAATTTCTACATTGAAATAAATCAGTGTATACTTTATATATGTCCGGAACGTTTAAGCAGATAATTTCCAGTATTATTTGTAATAATATAATACTCGAATAGGTAAAAAAAGTTAGAGAACATACTTGGAAAATATGAAAAACATGTAACAGTCTCGAATTCCTCGAAACAAAAGCGACTGCAAAAGCAAATGAAACCCACCAAAACCCACGTGGTCTCCTCAATACCCAAGTCACGTTTATTTTGACGCCATATTCGTAAACTCATTAAAATACATTCTTTCACATCCAATTCACTAGAGGCAACCCAAAACCTTCACTTTCTAAAATGTGAAAACTGCGCCTTATTAACTTTATGTATTAACTTATTTTAAAGTAATTAAGTTGAAATTAAGTTCTTTTTAGTTTTAATACTGCAATAAATATCAAGTTTAACAGGATTAAGTTAAAGCTACAACTAATTTATAGGTCAATGAATGTTACATCTTAGTCTAATAAAAAAGTAAAGCACTTAAGAAGTCGTTTAAATGAAAAATAAAGTACTTCTGTTTGGTCGTAAATTTCTCAAATTAGCTTTGAAACATAGTCCAAAGAGTAAGGCTCTTTTAAAGGCAATAAACTTAAAATTATCGCTTTTTAATCAACAACTATTAAAATATAAGTTTTTGAGAAACAATCGTACTTTAAATTATGAATGAAAAGTTCGGAAAGCTTGGATTGATTGGATGAAAATGGCTTCGTACAAGTTTGTGGTGTTATCTATTTTAAAAAGACAAATAGGTCATATCATCTCTGGCAATAAATAGCCTCGAATAGTAACTGCTACATGAATGAGCTACGTCACTGTAATCTGGAAACTGATTAAACAAATGAAATTGGCTTCTTAACGAATGAAGTTTCCAAGAACAACTCAGTCTTACAAGTTTTTAACGTCAAAAGTTTTGGAACGATATCGACCATAAAATTTTGCTATCGGTCGCTATATCCTTCATTCCTACGGTTAAGAAAATAAACTTTTACTAAGTTTACTTATTGTTCTCTCCGTAATTACTAGGTAATATAATCCACGAATGGGTAATCGATACACGATTGAACGAAGAAGCGTATATTTGTCGATCGACTCAACTATCACTAGAAAGAAACTCAAAAAACTTTAATACGTTTCTCTAAATCATCATCTCGCATACTTAGATAAATGATATCATTATAATAAACAGAAAAGAAAGTCAAATAATTTTATAAATAGCCCTTCAAAATTTTAATCTACTCTTAATATGGATGGTCACACCATTAATAAAGATTAAGTTACTAATTCGTATGTCCCATTATTGTAATTTCACCTTTCGTTGTTAAAAATAAGGTTCCATTTACAATGCAGTTGATGCAACAGTGGTCAGTTCTTAAAGAACCCAAAAACTGGTTGAGGAAAGGAGCGAAAGCGTCTTGGACTCGACCCAAATATTTCGGAAGCGAGATGAGTTGTGATGAAAATTCATAGATAATTAATAATCTCTACGCGGAACACAAAATTAACGTTTTTAATTCAAAAGTTTATTGCTTTCTTGTGGGTTAATTTATTCTTAACATAGGTAGGTAATATGTTATATTCATTACATATGTAACACGCCTTTTAATTAATAATGGATTTGCTTATTCGGAAGTTTAAGAGTAAGCAAATAAGAGGTAGTATATTTTGTTTATAACATGGATCATTTGCAAATAGTGCTTTTTACTTTGGTTACAAATACACAGCGGGATTCTGTTAATATTTCTAGCAGTAGGTAGCAATAATCAACGTCTTAGATTAAGTTAATATTTGATTTACAATCTAATAAACAAACGTTATAGGCATTTCACAGTATACCAAATAATGAGCCACAGCTCAAATCATAGTCATCCAAAAGCTGTGCTTTAGCTTTGAAAGAACCTAAGTTTTATACTGGTTAGTAAACTTTAAAGGATGTTTGAAAATAACTAAGTTCATGTTAAGCGTAAGTTTAGAAATAAAATGTGAATAGTCTGTATATAAAACACCAATAGGTATTACAAAAACAAGGTGAGTTAACAAAACATAACAATTATCACTGCAAAGCGAAGTTACACAGTAATTAAACATCCAGTAACGTGCATATACGTAGGTAGCAGTTGAAAGTGGCAAGGAAAGCTGGTCAACAACTTGTTTGTATATTTATACTAGAATCTACTCGAATACACCGCAGTACAATATGTGCCTTATTATAAAAAAGATAAAATTGATATTTTATTGACGATAGACCCATAGCAAATTGCCGCATGACTAAGATGCTCTAGCTTTCTTAGCCATTGCCAGTAGAAGCTATTGAAGGCTTCAAAACGTAACGAACATATAATAGTTGAATAACCAAATTATGTAATGTTTTCAAGTTCTGTGTGAATTGCAATGCGCATGTAAAGTGTTTTATTTCAGTAATGGGCACTTTATAGACGACAACGGTGTAGGTTACGTATCTATTTGTTTAGTTTTATTATAGAGCTGTAACGTGAATTTATATAAACTACCGTATTATTTTTAGAGCATTATGTGTGAAGACCATGACTTATTGGTATTGTAACCTATAAAGTAGTCTCAATTTATGAACATATAGAAAATAAATTTCGATACGATTCTTGATACTTTTTCTTATCGGATAGAGTTGGTTCTAAGTAGTGACAGCACATAAAGTCACTTTTTTCGAATGTATTATCCTACAAAACAATAGATTTTTCAGCATTCCTCATTGCTGACCATAAATGCAACTAAATAAATGTCAATAATACTGTTGTCGGAAAAAAGAAGTTCAAATACCTATTACTATTGAAACTTACAGCAGTTATAACTTATACTGTTTTTAAACCCTTTTTCACCATTATACAATAAAATATTGAAAAAATAAATGTTTTGCGAGAAAATATGAAACAATTGTTTCGTTAGCGGAATATTTATTTGGGAATTTTAACGAAGTGTCTCTATTCGGTTTCACGGTATCTATTTCCAAAGAAATGTGTGTGCCATGAGTTTATAGTACAAATAGGCACTTTAGTACAAGTACCTTTTAATTGTGTGAACATAAAGAAAAATCTTTTTCATTCGTATCTTGATATGATATGCTATTGTTTCTATAAGAAAATATACATAGATATGCAATAAAAGTAATAATAATGTACTTGTAACTATAGTACTTAAGCCACGAAGTAATTAAGATTAATCCGAACTGTGTGTTTAGAAAACAACAAAATTATTGTTCTTATATAGATACTGCTATACAAAAGAATTAAACAAACTTCTGTGTATTTTCATACATAAAGTTTAATAAATGAAGAATCTTGTATAATTTTTACAAAAACAAACGTAAAGTACGTTGATCTGTTGTCTTCATTTTCTTCATAAACATTCTAATTTTTCAAGTTCTGAAAATAATTTCTCCACATCCTAGACACTGTATTCTCTTGAGACCTGTCGCGAGCACCTGAACGAACCTGCCATTGTTATTACAAAACGGCGCACGCGGCGATTACTGACATCACATCGTTTCTTGAACCAGTGATTCATTCCAAGCCCAAAAAAAGTTCGAGTGAAAGTTGTAGCGAGATCAACGCCAGTCGCCGGATGTTGGGTAACTTCAGAGGTTATTGTGAAAAGTAATCAAACCAGATCGTGCTTTGAAGATGCTTAAAGTTATTTTATGGCTTTAATGACTTTGGTTGATTGTTTGTAACGTGAGTTGGTTGCGAGCGGTTTCACTTATTTCTCAGTAATGAGGTAACGAAAATTGGTAAAGTTTTAGTAATAGTAAATAAGTAAAAGACTTATTGTACAAATCGACGCCTTTGCAGGCTCCCGGGGTCCTCCTGTTTTATTGTGAAAATTGAAGACAATATCAATAACTAAATAAACTCACCAAGCCACTTAATAAGGCTAATAACTTGTCTTACTCTTCTTAATAGTCTTCAGAGACCTCATCGTCGTATTAGGATGTATCTACGTCAACTCCCTGACCTAAGCTACTTTAGAAAAGTTCGTTTAAAAGCTCCGAATTAGGATCGAACGTAAGTAGGAATTGTCAGCGTTCAGGAAGTTGATTAGACCAACCCAAAATAAATAGTACAATCATGAAACATTTTTCCAGCTTCATTTATAATTAAAAGCAAATACTGCATAGTTCAAAAACAGAAAATATATGTTTTGAACAATAACAAATCTTTTTGATTTCTATCGTATACTGGGATAATTTAAACTAAACGGAGAAATTTTATAACAATTCGCTAAAACCATATTAAATAATGAAATAAATAACAAGGAAAACGACATCACTCGTTACTACATGGTAACGGATGCGGATGCAACCAATCCGGTTTAAATTTAAAACTAATAAAAAGTAAATCTGGCATTTAGTTTAATGTATACTTAGGTGTAAACCAGTAACAGATGTTCAATGAGGCATGCCCGGATCGTGAGCCATCTGCGCAAGTAGGTGCCCGTGTAAATGAGTAGTGCATCTTCTGGTATTCGCTGGTTAGTACCGTTTGATCTAAATAGACCCAGTAACGGTGTACCATCGCGTGGATAGAAAAACTTAACACTCTGCTACACTCATTAACAACTTATTAAAAAACAGAAAAAAAGCTCAAAGACAACATTCGCCTTTTACTTTTCGTCACATTTTAACATTATGTAAAACAATAAAACTTATGCACATAGCCACGTAGCCGTCGTAACGTGTAAATAAATACCGATCGATACATTCATATCCGCGTACAAACACGCACATTGGACTGTTATAGAAAGCGGATTGCACGCTGGACCGGTCACCGAGTGTGCAAAAAATCAAAAAATTAACTAGAATCAAACACGAGATTTACGGTTTTATTCACTGAAGCATTGTTATTTTCAAACTCCGTTAAGTAGGCTATTTTACTGGGAGCAATCTCGTGTGAGAGTAAAATTGACAAATGAGTTGAGAAAAGTATGTAGATTTACCACGGTAAATTTCCGATGAAAGTGCTCTCAGTTGTGAACATAATATCAAGTCTCGAGTCAGTCAAGTCCTCGCTCGGTCCGAAATTAGAAAAACGTTAACCTTGCGCGGCGCACACGCGACCGGCTCCGCTTTGCTTTCTCCATCGCCATGTTTGATGCAGACTCGACCTGGCTCGACTTGTGTAAAAGCAGTAATCTTTATCACACAATAATATTTATTTTCACACACTTATGATGTTTGTACAACAGCTTGCTAAGTATAATCATTTCATCATTAGGTGTACCTACTTACATAAAAACAATTCACTTAGCTTAAAATTACAAGTTTAAAACTTATTTTAAAATTTGAATTCGACAAAACTACATAAATAGGTGAATTACTAAGCTGCTTAATCTAAGGCGGATCTAATATTCGTATAAAGTGGAACAGGTCGTCGATATCCGTTTCAAAGAAAGTGAGTTACAAGCCGAGTGCGCCTGCGCGGCGGTTACTGTGTCAAGAGGTCGATGGCATTTCACCCCAACACTATAAAAACATAGAACAAAATTAAATGCTTTAAAACTGATTGTTAAACAGATATGCAGCTAGTACCATCAATAATAACGGTTATATCCATCCGTCAAAATTAATTATTAACAGACACACATCATAATTTAGAATACGCTTATAAGTGATGGTAACAAATAATGAAGAGGTTATACGTTTTAAGATGTGTTTCTGGGTAATAATTCATTGACAACTTTTTCAACGCTCTCACTTCCTGAAGGCCTCATTACGTTTCAAAAACCCAATGACAAACGATGTATTGTACGGCCAAAGCATCTTAAGCTAAAGTGCAAAATGGTCACATAATGTGTCCGCCGACAATTTATGTAAGTGGCTACAAAGTATACATAAAACATAAGACTGGATGTGTGCGAGAGGAGATTTCTCTCAAGAGAATCTCGACTCGATATCACCAAGACGAGAATTGCTTGCGTTCCCGACCAACACAATGTGCGTCGAGTGATTTATTACTAAATAACTTTGTAATAACGTTTTCAAAGTTCAAAGCAATATTAATAACCAACAGAAAATCCATATTCTTTCCAAGAACAGGAATTTCAACTGTAAAGCATTATTTTAAGTAAGGAAGTGGGTTACGGTTGATTACGTCTATAATAACCAACCAAACAAGGCACCCAACTAAAAATATCAATAACAAATAATTTAAATAAATACCGATGCGTTTTTACGGTCAAAGAAAGTGGCATCGATCGCTGCCACTAATACGTACAATTTGCGTCAATTTATTTAACTATCGCCTTTAAACAGCTGCTAGGTGACATCCAAACTACAGTTAGTGGAGACCCGGTCACCTTTATTGAAGAAGGCGCAGGTGGTCCACTGGCCCACTTGTATATACTGTGAACCTGTTGGACGTCCACGATACACGGTTTGTCAAATTGACACGTGCATTCAACGATCGTATAATTAGGTGCGTGCTGAGATTTATATTCGGTAGTTACAACAGATTGAGAATCGATAACGATTTTTGTTACTAAATTTGTTTTATAATTTTTCATCTCGATGTTGACTCATTTGAACTTACCTGCTTATAAGTAGCTTTGAAAATAAACTTGTCCTTTTATTAATGCTTCCGTAATACTTAAAGAAACACGTGAACAGTGGTATATGTCTAAGAAATTAACGTAATAGCCCTCCTCTAATTAGTCGCGCAGCATCCTCTTCAAATCGCAAGCTCGGAGAGACGCGGCGAGGCTACTTTCTAAGCGACTCCCAACGCGGCGATCACTTTGCGAGAATCACTCATAAGAACACTTTCTAATCTACGCAAGACGTCCACAACGCGGCTCGTTACAATTAAATTAAATAAAATTGTAGAAAGTTTCGGAGCACTTGCACTTTTTACTGACTGTTCTAAATAAAGAATACGAACATATTTCTTGTTTGCTTTCTTAAACGAATTAACAGTAGGTATGAATGTAATTTGTAACCTACGAAGCTTTACCACGTTTTATTTTTCAAAATAAACAATGATTATTAAGATAGCTTGCATTTAAGAAGCACATTATAGTGAAGCAATATCTAATAACTTCGCGTTAAAAGGTTTTTTTGTGGATATCAAAGCGAAAGTCTTATGCAATATTTCTTGTTACAGATGCAGCAAAAGGTAGCAGGATGGGTTTTATTAACCCTAATCAGCTCGTCAACCATTCTTCACACATTGGCGTATCCACAGTTCAATCATGCTCCTCTAATTTCACAGGTAATTTCCCTAAAAAAATATTCTCGAGATGCTTTGTATCGTAAGAAATAAGATTCAAAATTACATAAAATAAAGTCTAAGATAATTCTTAAGATAATAAATTATTATTAAAGTAATTTATGAATTTTCTCAATTCTATTTCAGTCAACCAGCAATGTTCGAACACAGCATTCACAATACTACAGCAACTCTTTACCAGTGCAGCAGCAGGCACAAGAGCGAAAATTCGCAGAAAAGCCAAACGCATTGAAGAAAGTAGCTCTGGATGACATCGATGACATTCAAACTAACTCCATCTCTGACGGAGGATTCTCATGGTCCAATATTTTGGGTACGTTGTGATTTTCTAAATTATCCATGATAAAATGCCCTTAGTGAAATTAATACAATATAAGTTAATAAATGTAATATGTTCCAATTCTGTTGAATTATTTTTAAGTAAAAGTTTTATTTTTTCCAGGAATGATTATGCAAATGATCTTCAACCCTGCCGCAAACGGACCTAACAAGAGCGACAACATTGACACCGACTCAGTATCCACATCTCCTTGGGCTAACATCATCTCCTTGGGGCTTAAGATCCTCACAGCTGTCCTCGGAGGTGGTGGTGCCAGCGACGGAATCGACAAAGTTGACAACGGATCTTCGCCCATGCAGGTAAATTTAAAAAGATATATTTAATGAGGTATTTTGTATAAAATTTAATTTTAGATATCCTTACTTATCCACTAACAAAGTAGAATGCCACCCAAATATAATGGAAACCAATCACGTATACGAGCACTTAGCTATTAGATACATCCTCACTCATAAAAAAATATCCTTGTAGTAACATTAGATCTAATTCATTCACCATAAATAACTGTAGTCACCAGTTGGGAGTTCTTCGATGATTCACGTGAGGGTTTTCCATTTGTTGAATGTAAATAGTTAAGTTTGGTTATGGAGACGGTTCGCTTCTGGCTTGCTTCAGGGTATTTTGGCTGCGATTCTGTCGACGGTGCTCGGTGCAAAAGATCCCGACCAGGTCGCCTCCATGGCAAAGCAGGCTGGAGAGGTATGCAAACCCACCCTTCCTTTTCCTTCATTTAGATATAAATTTAAATATTTATTAAAGTTTTCTATAAATGAATATCTATATATAAGTATGTTTCTTTTTCAACAGTTCATCAACATAGTTGTCAACCTGTTGGATGCTTTGAAGACCTCATTCTCCCACCGATCAATGGCCGCTCGATCCATGGGCCGTAAAGACTCAGTCAGCGATGCAGCTCTAGCTGGTATTTCCATGATGAAGACCTACGTCCGGTCTTTCGGAACCAACGATGACAAATGTCTGCAGAAATATGTGTGTGACGCCAACAACGAGTGCGCAGCTGATATCGGGCCTAAAAGTATCTTCTGCCAACTCGGAACGTAAGTTCTACTTTTAAAAAAAATATACAATATAAAGTACAGCGATAAATAAGCTTTTATCCATTCTTAATAAACTCAAGCTACATAAAAACACCACAAATTAAAATAGAAGGAATCTTGTCTCATAACTCATTCATGCTAGCTTTTATCAATAATTGGAATCAAAACAAATTTAGAACGAAAATAACTTTTTTGCAGGTACGCAGCAAGTTTCGTCTTAGAGAGGCAGTCAGCTGGCACCTTCGATCAATTCTACGACGCCGGACGCCGAGGACGGTCAGGCGTCGATTGTCGCGAAGTCTATCTTCAATGTAATGAAGTCTAACATCTGCCACATGCATTTAAAAAATAAGCATCGTTCAAATGTACTAATACAGAACGAACATCGCCCGTCCATTAAGATATCAAGAAATGTTGATCCACAGAATCTATTCAAGAGAACTTTCTTTTTAACTTTAATTCGTACCAAAATTCAAAGAATCATGAATTTTAAGTACTTACATAACTAAGATTTGAATTAAGGAATTCCGAGCCTTAATTATAAATGGGCATATTTCATCGAAGTTCCCAATGCAACAAATCGAGTGAATTCTGTAGATAGTGCTCCATTAACTTATTTAAATTAAATTATTTATTTATTTAACTTATTCTAGAAGTACTAAATAAGTAGACGTTGTAATATTCAAACAAAAAGAAATATTTTTGATGAAAGTTCCGTTTAAAACCTCATAAAAATAATTTATTGTCATTGGTTGGAAAACTGTTTTTGTAAATTAATAATTCCGCCAATTGTTAATTTATGACTGATGTAACATATTGTGTGATATGAGATTATTTATATCACTAAGTTTAGATTGTATTTGTGAGTGATTGTATGATTGAGGACGTCCTTGTGTGATTGTGATTGTGAAATAAATTATTAAAATAGACTCTGGCGTTTTATTAAATTCTCACACGTTTTATTTTTCAGCGACAGATAGTTCGATAGCGTACTGTGATGTTCTTAGTTGTACCAAACCTGCGTAATACTGCGTAGGTAATGGATAGAGGGCTTTAAACCGACTGAAAAAAGGCAAAGGTCCTGCAGGGCTATCCGCGTAACTAAATTAACAGAGCTGTGCTCGACGATGAAGATGGCAAAGATTTCGTCGTCAAGCTCACAGATTTTACATTTAGCAGAATACCAACACCTAAATAAAATTGTCAAACAGTTCGACAAATAATAGTTCTTACTCACGCCGTCATCAGCGCCGAGGGCTGATGTCGTGTGATGATATAAGTGAATACAAATTTGGTCCCTCTTCACTGTTGCATCGATGAACTCGACGCTGGTCTATAGGAGAATAGCTCTGCTGCTTAAAATCGATTTTCAGTACCATCGTGAACTAATAAATAACTGCCTCAATTAAATAAATTAGACGAGGAATACTTAGCTGTGTAACCCACCATATAGCCCCGACCTCGCACCTTGCGATTTCTATTTATTCCCGAAAATAAAAGAAAAACTTCGACAAAAACTATTTCTGGACCCTTCGTTTTACAAGGCCGTCGAGGATAGGTACCCCATAAGAACAAGTGGGCAAAGTGCTTTTCTCGATAGTTCTATCGAATAAAGCGATGTATTGATGTGCATGGATATTGTATTGAAAAGAATTAATTAAAATAATAACTTGCTAGTTTGCTCAGTTCAGCGTCGTCCTCGTAACTATTATGTAAGTCGCTAACGCTACATAAGCATATTTCATTTTCAGTACCATCGCGAACTAATAAAAAACTGCCTCAATTAAATAAAAAATCTAGAAACAGAGATTGCGAAAGAAAAACTCATCCCTTTTAATTATTTATTTCGTATTGAATTCTTAGTTATAAAGGGGTATTAGAAGTTAATACTAATGCAGCCGCAGTGTAGCTGAGAGAGACTGCTCATGGGCAGCATTACTATGAGTAGGACATAGCAGGTCATGACGCTTCGCTAACACCGAGTATCCGAGACGTTTTTATTTTTTTACTAGATTTAGGTATGCACACAATCGACACTAATGCAGGCAACTCATTTGGATTGTATATAAATTTACGAGCACGAACTAGATTACAAAATATATTTTTTATTTAACTACTATCAATTGTAAAAGAATGCTAATTTTGTAAAGTCTTGCCATAGATAATACACTGTCACTACCTTCCGAAGGGACACCGTTGGAATACTTATAAAAGACTGCTATTAATTAATACGAAGCCACTGAATAAGTTCACTTAGGCTAGCAACCAATGTTAATGGTAACGTAAAAGGCAATTCGCACTTCATATTCTTTTTTGTCAAGTCAAAGCAAAGATCAACAATTCAAATATTACCGCCAATAAGGCTGTTAGTATGGCTGTAAGAATGGACCTCCAACACTATGAAGATATTTTCATGAAGGCTACCCATATTTAAACATTGCAGGGATATGGCTATTAAGTTGCTTATTAGATACCCATACTTTAGTTCCTTCTTGCGTTTTCAACTTTTTCTTACATATTTACGTAAATTTTACATATGATATTAAGATATCACAAAACGCTACTTTTCGATAAAGCCAAACTGAATAAAAGATGATCCGATCTTGTTGCAAATCCTGTCGACATATCCTGCAGGAACAGTTTTTACTAGTCGGCAATATATACCACAAGCCCCTTTTATATATAATAAAATTAGCCGCACACTTAAAATTTACCCGATGCAACTTTATGAATGTAGGAAAAATCTCACTGAGTGACTCTATAGCATGAGTTATTTTGACGTAGAAGAAATTCTGGTCAGAAAAGCCTAATCTCCTACATATACCCTTACACATCTCAATCAAGTAGGTAAATCATTATACATTCTCACTAACATGTGTGTGTCAATCAACCACACTCACTCACCCGCTCACTCACTCGCTCACACCCATACACATATACATGCAAACTTCCACACAACCACTACGGATTTTTTTTCTCCTTTTTATACTTTTATTTACTTTTTAATCTTTAATAATTATTATAACATTTTTTTGTATAGGTACCTTTGATTGTAAAGTTAACAAATCCAAAAAATTAACCTGTTAATAATGCATAGGAAGAACGAGGCTTTCCCAACACAAGTATCTTCAGATTACTTTCTGGGAAGCCCCAGAAAACTGATTTGTAAATAATTTACTGAAATAAACATTATTTTTTTCTTTTTCCAAGATGCGTACCTACCACTAATCCTAAAATCAATAGTCTCAAATACCTAAGATGTGACGCTCGTTCGCCATTGAGTATCTGCGAAACAGCGCATCCTCTTGCTTCCATAAAATTATTTTCACTTATGTTTTATGGACCGAGCAAATCGGAGAACCTTGGAGGTGGCCTATATCCAGCAGTGGACGTCTACAGGCTGTTGATAATGATAATGCATGACTAAGTTAACAATATGTGCTTTTGCTTCATCTCTCTGTATTGTGCTAATAGTTATACACATAGGTGATCTGTCTTCTTACGCCCTTCGTTTTGAGATATTTATATAAATTATCCTATAAATGTCTCAAACGATGGCTTTTTTTTTAAACTAGGTTCCAGTGGTGTAAAGCTCACAGATTTTACATTATCCGATCAGCAGTACGTATGACTTTTCAAAGACTATTAGAGTCATCAAATACTTTGCGTCATTGTAAAGCCAAATTCGCATATCAAGTCATCCGGCTTCAAAGCATGAACTTTTTAAAAAGGGAATTGGTGTTACTAATTTTATTTTCAATAATTATAAATACGGCTGATCAATGCTCGAGCGAAGATGTTCAACAAAATGGTCGATTACGGTAGTTATGTCACACCTAAAGAAATGCTTGGGCTTAGTTCAACAATATTAGAAGGAAGTCCTCTACTTTTTTCTCGCTGTTGTGTAATGACACGTACCAGCAAATAACTTAGCATAATTTTAGTATCCCGTGACTTACGCAGCAATTTTACATTCAAAAATATCCAATGCGAAAATAGCCACTATTCACATTTGCCACGAATTGTACTAGCGTTAGCGAATTATATAATACTTACGAAGACGACGCTGAAAGTTCTCAGAAAACCAAAAACTGAGCAAACTAGCAAGTTATTATTTTAATTAATTCTTTTCAATATAATATCCATGCACATCAATACATCGCTTTATTCATTAGAATCACCAAGAAAAGCATTTTGCCCACTCGTTCTTATGGAGTATCCTCGACGGCCTTCTAAAACGAGGTGTCCAGAAATAGTTTTTGTCGAAGTTTTTCCTTTATTTTCGGAATAAATAAAGGTCGGTGCTATATTGTGGGTAACACAGCTATTCCTCGTCTGACGACGCCAAAGAGACGGTCGTTCGTCGGGCGGTGTGCGAGTAGGCGGCGTAGCGAAGGCGTGCGAAGGCGGATCCTACTGCGACGTCCATCCAAAGAATGAGGGCACTATCATTTTTCCTACACTTCGACCTCTCTTTAATTTAGTTTGCAACTCCTCGAAAGGAAACACAGATTGATTTGTTTGAGCAGTGTCGTTTGGTTTCCGCCTCCGTTAGCATCATTCGCGGGACCAATCAACACGACGGAATTTTAGGGCCTCCGTTAAAAGTTGCGGTTTTTGCGCACTTGACTCATGTATCTGCCTCTATCATACGTTACACAATACGCGTTAAATTCATACTGACGTGATAGACAATTTTCAATTAGCCACTAAATCGTAAAACAAATGACAAATGAATGAAATATAATATAAATATAATATATGTAGTATTAGTACATTATTTGGGGTCGAGTTACCTCACTCTTCTGCGCCAGGATGCTCTATCCTGGGTTGTCTATTCAGGCATACTCGTATACGCAGCAGGACCCTGTCTTTAAATTTATCTACAGCTACAGTTTAACGTCCGTAGTATTTAGTACCCTCCAAAAAGTATAAATTAAAAAAATGTACCTCAATTGCTTTTTTATTTTATTTTATTTATTTTTAAGAAAACCAACAGCGTTATTACACATTATATCTTAATCTAGTACTTATAACTAAGGAAGGCGAATTACAGGTTTCCCTTTAATTACAATAAAGGACAGACGTGATCTTTTTAAATATTTGCGCAAATAAAATGAAAAGTTAAACAGATACATAAAAAAATGTCATACATATAAAAAGATATTCTACACAATATTACATACAAATAATTACATATAAAGATAATTGAATAGTTTTATTACATAAACATACCTATTATAATAAAATTACACATCAATTTACTTACTAATAATTATTATGCATGATCAGGGCAAGAAGTCGATTTTAGAATGTCTTTTGCTTTATTTTTAATTGTATTTTTGGCCTCGGTAAAGAGATCTATTTCATAAAATATATTATTATAAGTTCGAGGTAATCGGGAAATCGGGGCATTACGAGCATAGTTCGTAGATGTTTGGGGAGCAACAAATAGAGGTAAGATCCGGCGGCGTGCACGACGGGCTTGTGCATTATACCTAATGCCATCCACCAGTTCTACGCAATCCACATTACCCTTCACAATGTCAGAAAGAAAACACAGATCTATCAATTTACGTCGGTCTTCAAGTGTTAGCAAATTGAACCTTTTACATCTTTCCTCGTAGGTGTCAGGTAACGATTTTGAGAAACGATAATTTAAGTGCTTTACGAATTTTTTCTGAAGACGTTCTAGTCGGTTCGAATAGATGGCGTACTGAGGATTCCATATTGGACTAGCATATTCAATAATACTTCGAACGTAAGCGTTATATACAGTTTTTACCGTATTGATGTTCGTGAATGGCTTGCAGGTTCGCATTACAAATCCTAGATTTTTATAACCCTTGTCCGCTATTTTGTCTATGTGATCCCGAAGAAGCATCTTTTCGTCAAAATGCACGCCTAAATCTCGAATTAGTGTAACTTTGCGAATAGGGACGCCATTGAAGTTATAAGGGTAAGCTACAGGTCTGGTTTTGCGAGTAAAAGTGATATGTTCACATTTGTTAATGTTGACCGTTATTTTATTTTTTGTGTAGTATTCAGATAACCTGTCTAAATCCGCCTGCATCTTCACACAATCGTTTATGTCATGAATTTTCATAAAAATCTTTTTGTCGTCAGCGTACATTAAATGTCTAGCTGAGGTAAAGCAGGACGTGATATCTGACACATAAATATTATAAAATAACGGTCCTAAATGTGACCCCTGGGGTATTCCCGTTGGAATATCAATAAAATCAGACCTGTACCCTCCCATGACTACAGCCTGAGAACGATTGCTAAGATAGGATTTGATCCATCTCAGAAGGTCACCGTGTATTCCTACCCCATATAGCTTGTGAATGAGGATGACGTGATCCACACGGTCGAATGCTTTTTCGAAATCTGTGTAGATCACGTCAATTTGTCCTCCCTTTTCCATGTTAGATAAAACATAATTAGTAAAACACGCTAGATTGGTAACAGTGGAGCGACGCCGTAAAAATCCGTGTTGGGAATCAGGCAGTTCATTGCATACAACCGGGTATATTACATCGAATACGATTTTTTCAAAAACTTTACCGATTGTATTCAGTATTGAAATACCTCGGTAATTTTCGATGCTCGATTTGGTACCTTTTTTATGGATAGGCACTATATGTGCTTTTTTCCATACGTCAGGAAATACACCTTCTTTTAATGATTTATTGAATATAATACATATCGGAAAACTTAGTGACTCAGCGCAATTTTGCCAGAAAAATGGTGGCACTCCATCACAACCAGCCCCCTTAGTGGGATCCAGAAGCTTCAAATGTTTTTTAACCGTTCCCACAGATATACACATTTTATTTATGGTATCGATGGTCACCTTATTAGGACTTATATTTATACTTTCCGTCGATGGTGTACCAAAAACGCTTCTGAAGTATTCGTTAAAGGCGTTACATATTTCTTCACCCTCAGTAAGATTTTTTCCATCGTATTTAAATGTTTTAGGATAACTCGAACCACCTCGCATCGATTTTATGTAAGTCCAGATGGTTTTAGGTTGCTTAGAAATAGATTGTTCGGCTAATTTGGTGAAATTATCAAAACATTTTTCTTGAATACGCTGTTGCCTTTTACGTAAAAGCGCAAATTCATCGTAGTCAAGTCGGTTATGAAATTTCTTCCATCTTTTGTGAGCTTTAGATTTTTCTTTAATGATTTTTATTAAAGCCTGACTGTACCAGACTGGGTAGTTACGACTACCTTTGGCTTTCTTGTACGGAATGTATTCTTCTATCGTTTTGTTGACCATATCATAGAAAATACTTACTGCTTGCTCAGTTGAACATGGTTCTAAAGTAGCTTGCCAGTCAATGGCTTGAAATTTTTCATTTACTACACTATAATCACACTTTTTAAAATTATGCTTAGGCCTAACTGCTTCCACTAGAGGTGTGATTGTAAGATCCAGGACCCTCAATAAGAGGGCTGGATGAGCTCGGTCGAGGTTAACTAATGGCGATGAACAATGATCAACTTCTAGGGGAAGGTTTGAAAAAACTAGGTCCAGTGTATTTCCGGCATAATTCTTAATAGTATTATATTGTCTTAATCCGAGGAAGCTCAAGTCATCAGTCAGCTTTATTGCAGCGTTTTGTACCTCTGCTGTGCCTGTATTGATATGCGTAGGCCCAATAACGTTCCACGATATACAAGGTAGATTAAAGTCTCCAATAAGCAAAACGTTATTTCGAGGAGAATCCATTAAATACTTTGTAGCATCTAGTACAGAATCTACATTGCGAGGAATAAGGTTGTGCTCGGGTGGTATGTAAACGGCAGTGATGCTCAAGCCAGCTGAAGTGGCGAGCGCGCGCGCCGGCACACACACCGTTAACATTTCAATCCACGAAGGCTGCTCGGGTATAGTGGTCTGTGACGCTCCTAGTTCAGTACGTATCAGTATCATGACTCCACCACCTGTTTTTTTACCGCTCAAAGTTAGGTCTCGGTCGTAACGAAAAACATCATAACGAGAGTCACATAATTCCCTGTCAAAAATCCCAGAGTGCAGCCAAGTTTCGGTAATCACGATAATGTCATAATCATTACATAATATTTGCTGTCTTAACTGTAAACATTTGGTACGTAGGCCGCGCACATTTTGATAGAATATATTTAAATCACGATTAGGGTTTGTATCAGTCATTATTAATAGATATTATTACGTCTAGTATGTCTTTCAAGAGGTTAAATTTATATTTAATTTTGATATGTATATTCAATAAGTTCAGTTTGTGCGAGATAGTCCTACGTGTAAAAAGTAATATGACGTTCAGTGAATTCCTTTTTCTTTGTAAATAAAACGATATGATATTATTTAGGTCCCGACTATGTTGTATTAAATAAGAAGTGATAATAATTCTATGTGCATTAAAATTAAATTGATTAAAGCATAAAATAACACTAAAGTTAATTAATAAATCATTTTCCAATGTATGTATTTCCATTGCACACAAGATAGTGCTACCTGATAGCAACCATGTATCATTAGGCAGCTTTGCATCTATTTCATAGATAAAGTACAATTCATTCCATCCTGAAAATAAAGTCCAAATAAAATAATCTAAGTTTGAAAAATTCATCATTTTAATAAATATGTATGTAATTAATTTCAATTCGCAGGTTGTATTGTAAAAACTATTTCGAATAAATAAGATAAAATAATACAATTTTAAATTCAATTTCAAAAATAAATATTCATTCGACCTCCATGCATGTAAGACGGAAATAAGAAAATAGATTAATTCATTTGTGTTTAATACACTATTATTCTGAACAAAATAATAAAATAAATACCTCTGGATATGTAATATTTTTCTATAATCTAAATAAAATAATCGTTCAAATATAATGAGACCATTTGGCCAAATAAGTGCATCTCTTGTACACCTGAGTAAAGTAGTAATAAATAGGTTTATAAAATTAAAATACTCCGTAGTTAATTTAGCCAAGAAATATCTCTCTAAAATTTCTGTCTCCGTCGCATTAAACACATAGCGTAAGCACAAATATGTTTCGATTCTCAATATCGTACTACAAGCAAAGGTATAAATAATATTTTGTAATGAAACAAAAACACAGCGAGTAAAACAAACCGCAAAAGCAACCAAGATCGACAAAAGTGTATTGTGAGGGTAATTTGGAAGTGATGCACAAGCGACCTTGATCGTGTAAACGAAACAGATAGTTTTGTTCATAATTTGCTCACGTTGTAACGCAGGTGCGATATAATATAGTACATTCGAAATATTTAAGTAGTGTTTTGCATAAAAATAAATAAATACCGATAAAGAATATGATATTATATCTTTAATTATGATACGTTTTCGGAAATGAATACACAATACTAACAAATGTAGGCTTCTAAATGTCTTGTTTTTTGCCTTAGTCCGGCCATTGTAATTATGTTTTAGATGTGACAAACATAATAGGTTGACATAGATATAACAAATAATAAATTTAGCTATGTACTTTTGATTACACATTTGGTCGATAGCAGAAATAGTAACAACAACTCGCACATACAATAAGCGGGTGACTACTACTACATTCAGTGTCCCGTTGTTTGCCATAGAGCTAGTAAGTGCGATAGAATTGGCAAATATTATTCTCGACTTTAACACAAAATGTATATGATTACTTTTTTGAATTGAAAATGGTTTGGAATAAATTACTGGAATGAGAATAAAAAAAAATAAAAAGTACAATTGATTATAAATAAAATTAAAAATTAAAATGAGCAACCTGGTAGTAGCGTAGGTAGTCCATTCACTAGTTACTTTAAAGCACGAGTTTTTCTTGTAAGATCCTCTTCGTCGAATATTTGAAGTGCTGGAGAAGTGTCGTTTAGCCGCATAAATATCCTGCCGTTTTTTACCCAGACATATTGGTATTCCTTTTTCTTTGCTTGCTCTTTGCATTCTTTAAGAAGTTGTTTATTGAAGGGTGTCAGGTGCTCGTTAATATAAATTGGTTTAGGCTCACCTGCAATCCCAATGTCTTTCGTAGTTAGACGTCGTTTGCGTCCAAGTGATATCATATTGTCCTTTATGAGCCTGGTCTTCATTTTAGCGACAACTACTCTCGGGCGATTTGCTAACTTTAGTTTGGGAGAAACGCGGTTCACTTGTAGAATGTCACTTGCCGAGATATCGAGTCCAATATTGTTGCTGATACTAAGGATAACATTACTTAAATTCTCTAGATTGTTTTCAGGTATACCTACAATTTCAATATTCAGCAACCTATCCCTTTGCTCATTTGTGTTTATTAGTGAGGTGATTTGTTTGTTTCGAGCTTTCAAATTTTGTATTTCTGACTGTAGTTGATTTATATTCTTAGCCGCTGAAGAGAAAGATTCCACTTTATTATTTAGTTGGTCATGTAGATCAGATGTGAACTGTGAAGATTTCTGTAGATCAATAATTTCTTTTTTCATTTCTAAATGCTGATTATCCAACTTTTCAATACGCTTTTTGATTTCACTATTTTCTTTCCTCATAATCTTTATTTCCTCCTTTAACTCCGTACAATCCTCTTTTACACCATTAAGGGTTTCATTAATCTGAACTAAACTAATTCCAACTTCTCTTTTCATACTATCCATTTTCGATAAAATGTTTTCCGAAAATAGCTTAAGCGATTCGCTAATTTCGTGATCATTCTTTCTTTTCCGTGCCGTGATGTTTGATAAATCCGGATCAGAGTTATGACATTTGCTTGAAGTCGACGGCGATGATGCGGGTGGAGAATGTTGCATTTTCATATAGAGTTACTTCTTTACCTCAATAGGTCTATGGACGTGGTGAAGTAGACAGAGAGCGTCTATGTCCGAATGTAAACGAACTTAACCGAGCGATGCGCAAGGACAGTTCCGGACGTAATCACTGCACATAGAATGTTAATAGAAAATCAACTCTGTATCACTATAATCTTAAAGTATAATTTTGAATAGTAAGAAAAAAATAAAATTTGGTTATATTTAGTTAAAAATCAGAGACACGTCCGTCACACACAGGCGCGTGCGTGCGTAAGATATCATAAGCTATTCTCCAGCAGGACCCTCAGCCGTTTGAAGGTCTTCAGACCAATGGTATGCGGCCCCGATAAGAGGCATTTTAGTACCTTAAAAATTCATTTACACTTCTTTCAAATTATTATTATTTTATGGAGAATCGCCTGTGAAACTCTTTTCATGCCAGCAGGACCCTTTTATGTTTCAAAGTTTTCAGCCCAGATAGTCACATTTCTTATCAGCATTTTATTAGTACTTTACAAAAAACAATACATTTAATGAAAATAAATAGGTAGTATTTAAAAAAGATAGAATTTTGTATTAAGCTTCCCTTAATTTGCGAGTGCGTTCTAATATTAAATAATAATTTTCTTTATTTAACCACTAAGATAAAGAGACACAATTTCAATTACAATAGGGAATTTTAATTTGCGATCAAAAACCTAAGTGCGAGTCGGCCTTGCGCACTCTCGTACGTCCACAAATACACTGTTTCTGGTACCTGCTTATAAAAATGTAGTACATATATTAGCCCAGCCATTTAAGATGTTATCTGCGGAAAAATTCCTAGTGGGGTGATTTTTTGTATACCTCTACACCTTATTTCAGCGTTACAATGAAGATGTGAAAAATCGACATTGATATCATGCCGCCTAAAAAAGTTACAGAGGTCAAAAGGTCGCGTAAATCAATTGTACGCAAATATCTATCTCCCGATTTATTGCTCAAAAGGCAATAGAAGTGACCACAAAAATTATTGCTTGCCATAATCGAGTAGGTACAAGGCGCCAGTAACCCTTTCGACGCCATATATTTTTGCGAAAAACGCTGAAATCGGCTAGCATATTTATAAATCATATTTTTCTTAAATTTACTGATATTTCAGTTAGCCATTGAACAATTAACAAAATTTATTGGTCATTACTGCTCTCCTATCTCTAGATAATTTATTTATTGGGCTCTTAATGACCTCAAGCATTAGTCAGAGGATTGTCGGAATTCGCCATTTTTGTAAATCTAATAGTTACTCAGTAAACGCCTTACACAATTTCCATTATTAGTTGTACCACTGCCCTGTTTGACAATATCCAGTAGTAAACCAGTTTCCTTTCTGAATTTGTCTTGTATAAGTTTTTTCCTTTCTTCCACCAATTTTTTTGCTTCATCTCCTCTAGCTTGCCACGATTTTATATCAAGTTTGTACGCTATGTGCAACAAACACTCCATAGAACGTATCCAAGCATGAAGAGAACTAAAACCATACTTGTACATATCCTCATTTACAACTTTTTTTTATCTATTATTTCCATTTTGTTCATTTCTTTTGGATAGGCTTTGCACAAGTCACACACAGCTGCAGAAGTATTAGAGATATACGATGCGACTTTGCGTTAAAAGTAGCTTATGTGTGATGCTTACATTATCACTGCTGCGTGGTGGAGTTAAATTTTCAATTTCTGCCTCAATAGCGGCCATCTCTTGTTTGACATTGCTCTCCGTCTCTTTCATAAATTTCCAGCCTATTGGTCGACAAAAGGATGTAGATGAAGGCCGTTCATTTGTCCAAATTAAATTTTCTTCGTTGTTTGTGATGAGTTTCAAAGGTACCAGACTAGCCATGAAAACGCACTGTAGATCTGAAGTTGATGCAGTCGACTTTTGATGGTACACACTTTGACTTGAGGCACCATCAAAACCCCATTTACTAATTAAAGTTAAATTTTCATTGTCTTCTTCAAAGTCTATAGACTTAAGAAGTCTCTTGACAGTTAAGTCTAGCAGAGCTTGGAGTTTTATTTTCACTGAGACTTCTGTGATTATAATGGCATCTTCATCGGAATAGCACTGCTTTTTCTGCTGCTGTAATTTGTTATAGCTCGGATATTTGCAAATGCCTTCTTTTTCATGAAAATCCCTTAAAGTGATATATCGCCATTTCGACAATTTCAGGGTTATAAAAAGAGCCAAAGCTTTCTCAGCGGTCACTTCTTTTATTTTGCTCTCATGAATGAACTGTTTTATTTTGGAAACTTATTCGGGATTCTCCATTAAATATTGAAGAATGTCCGCAACATCTTTCTTTCCTTGTGACAAGGTTGTTTCCGCAGCAAAAACAATTTATTCAGTACTTAAAGAGCTACAAATTTCACTCGTACGTCGTTTTTTTTGTTTGTGACATAAATCTTTAAATGATTTCCGTGGTCCACTTGAATTAGATTTTCGAGCACTTTGTTTATTTGAAGTTGATGTAGAAGCTTCGCTTTCAAAGGCTGCATTCCAACGACTTGTTTCATCGTCGGTTTTGGAAGTTTCTTTTTCAAGTAGTGCATTTTTATTGAGGGATTCGGGCCATTTAATATTTGACTCCAGCCAGGTAGAATTTTTCTTCATAAATTTGTCGACCGTTTTATTAGATTTGGTCCACTTGGTGTAGACTCGATAACAAAATCTACTACACATATTCTTAAGATAACATAACGTCACGCCTGTATCCCTTATGGGGTAGGCAGAACACCAGAGGTTACCAGACCATCTAATGTCACGTTTGACAAATTTTGAGGTATTATAAAGATGGAAAGAGACCATTTGTCGAGACCATTGTGTGGACGATAGGCTGATATAATTTGATATAACGCATTTTAATAAAAATATGAACAATACGTATATCTCAAAAAGTGCGCGTCAGGGGTGCCATCTTTCTTTGAGGCAAATGTAGTGTAATACATTTTCTACATTATGTCTGAAATTCAAATCGAAACAGAAAGGGAATCAGGAGTTAAACATTTTTTTATTATGTTCTCCATAACCAAGAAACCACGTTTACCACGTTTCCGAAAATAGTAATCCAATTGGAAAATAATACAATAGTTTTTTATAGCTATTTAGTACATATATTCAATGGTTTATATAAATTTTCAAAATTCAAAACTCTAGTTTTTTCAACCTGAATGTCCCGTACGTTGTATGAACTCGATCCACTGTGCGGCTGGTTGAAATAGAGTTGAGAATAGGATCATGTCGACGCTTTTGAAAAACCATTAAGTTTAAAACAAATATTACTTTTACTAGGATTATTCATTTTTATTAAACCATTTTTGATCCATTGAAAAATTATAAACCAAAAACTAACAACGCAAACTCACGTTCAAAATAATATTAACATAGCAAATAAATTCTTACAAGCAAATTCATTTCACGTCGATATCAGACAGATACGACATAGTCAGATATTATCTGACTATGTCGTACGCTATTGAGGTATTCTTTCAAGTCCTTAATGAGGTGACAACTTGCGATCGTATACATAGATAAATTAAAAAAGCCACAGTAATGTAATAACAATGGTCACGAGAGACGCTGCCTGACAAGACACCGAAAAGCGTAAAGATGTAATTTGTTAATCATGGTACCACTTTGCTGATAATTCGTTTGAAACTTTCAAACTTGTAAGGTCTATCGCGGATAATGCACTTAGGACATTTTAGATCTACTCAGTGCACTCAGTAGGTGTGAATGAAATTATAACAAATTCGTCACCAAGAAAACCTATTTTCAAGCGAATTTCGACCTACTAGCATTTAGACTAGACGGTTTGACAAAATAAGCTTATATAATAAGTCATGATTCAATTGGTTCGATAATTGTATAAAAGGCAGCAGATCAGGGATTACAAAACTGTCAAAGAATAGTGCTGTTGTTCATACAAGAAATCACCTGTCAGGATTATTTTTTACTGAGCTAATGTAAACTACTCAAAACAAAATAGGACCCACCTCGTTTTTTTCACAAAAAACTATTGTATGACACTTTAACTTAATTTTAAGCCATTTCAAGTAGCTTGCAATTTCTTATTCACTTGTGTTTACACTATCGCATCGTTACGAAAGATTCTCGATTTGTTTCACTACTTTTTTGAGTTTCATCATTATAACTTATTACAATGCCATGTATTCGGCACCATACGAGCATTGAAACAGCTTCTATAGCACTGTTATTGCTGCAATAGGGAGAGTCTCAACGATCAGTAGCTCTACGCCTAGGTGTATCGCGGCGAGCTATCCGAAATGTTTATGCTTGTTACCCGGAGACTGGTAGTATTGTTAGAAGACGTGGATCAAGAAGAACTCGGGCAACAACCACTAAAGATGACCAATACATTCGTTTAACTGTCAGTCAAGAGCATAAAATTATTGCTCGTACTTTACAAAACCGACTACAGCAAGCCACTGGTACAATAATAAGTTCCCAAACGATCCTCAACAGACTCCATGAAGATGGGCAAAGATCCAGAACATGTGAAGTTTGCATCAAACTGGCAAGGATTAATTGTGCAGCTCGTTTAAAGTTCGCTTTACAATTAATAATACAATATAAATTTATTTTATTATCCATACATATCTGTATTATTAGTTCTAAACTGGACAATGCAAAGTTTAGCATGGTTTTGTGTTTGTCCATAAAGCATCCGTCAGTTTTAGTGGCACCAAGGCGGTCTTGAAAATAAGTATATGAATTAGAATTATTTGCACCTAGGTCTTCGAATGGTTTGCGAGACCTTTATGACATAATTCCAACGGACAATAATGCCGGTTCTTGAGATACTGGGTGTTCTCTTGTTGACGAATCATCAGTGGGTTTTTGATTTTTAGTGAACTTTTTCGAACTCGAACTTTAGTGTTCGCAGACACTTGGCCATTAAAAGAATTAACCCGCCCACTGCGCTTTGATGATTATTTTTCACTGAAAGAAATGTCCACTTTGACAATAGTTGACATCATGGCGTCAAACATCGCAAATTTTCATTTCAAGGGCCAATGATGATTAAGTTACACTGCGTTAATTAACCAATGAGCGACGAGCGTGGGCAATAGAGCCAATCATTATATTTTCTTATATTCAAACTAGCTGGGAAGAAAAATATTATGCCGCTTTTTGAAGAGATCATGTTATATGTTACAATGTCATGTTTTCCCCTCAGAATATAGAACATCCATGAAGCCATGTTCAGTAATAATCACATGCCTATTATTGTAATAATAATAAATATAATAAATATTTCTGACACTCACACAACATTATCTAGCCCAAATTAAGTTTCTTAAAAAGCTTGTGTTATGGATACTAGATAACTGATATACTTAAGAAATATATAAACATACATATTGAATAAATACATATTTTTTATTAGAAAATAAACTTAAATAAACATGTTTATATGTTCCACGACTTAACTAATATCTGTGTTCATCACACAAATATCCGCCGCCGCCGGGATTCGAACCCAGGACCTCTGGCATAGAAGGCAATGTATGTTACCGCTACACCAGCCGGTCGTCAAAAACCCGGTTGTAAATGTTAACTATCGTAAAATATTTTATCTTTCTTTCTTTTATATAATTTGCTATAGAATTAAAAAAACACGGGAAACACTATGCGCTCATTTCTTAAACTGCATTGTCATACACCAAAATTGAGAAAATTGATAACTTTCGCTGTCAATGTTTCAGTGTTTGATTTTCAGAGGATTTCAGTCAGATTCTTGTCTTTTTCAGATCTTTTCACTACTGGCTCAGAACTAGGTATAATAAAAGGTACCCCTAGTTCCGATTTGTGATCTCCATAACACCAAACTTAGTGAAACTTGCTTTTGGGCGGCAAAGTCGGTATTTCAGTTTGGGGAATTTAACTATTCTGCTAATGTAGGTTAGGATCGTAATGTCATTAAACAAATATAAAGAGTTCATGTCAATATTTCGTAAATTTAATGGGGAAATATTTTTTCCCCTGAGAATGGGGAAATTTTACCTTACCCTAATTTCACCCTCACCAAAAAGGCCAAGAGCCTTCAGAGTTCAAATGGTGCTTCAGTTTCTAGTGCATGGACGGTTTCTGGATGTTTTTTATTCTGAGGTTTTCCTTTCAATATTAAGGCAATTGAATGCATTTCAAAAATATCCCTTAAAATCAAATTGAAAAGTCACTTTAAATACAAGAATGGACTTTTAAGATGTGCAGCTCCGGAATATTAAATATGCGTTGCAAAAACCATAATGATAAAACCTTAAATAATTGATGACATATTTGTTCAATTTATAATTTGAGCATTAGGAAATTCGAACTACTAAGCTTAGAGCCCTAAAAGGTCTCGTGGCATTATGACCTGGTATAAAAAGGTTCAAAAGGAGGCGTGTAGTTAGTATATATTAATTTATAAATAGGTAGGAGGATGACAATCTCTTGTCAATAGACTCTGTGCATCTAATCTTGCAATTATATGATCTTTGTGGATGTAGATACAGCGTAAATTTAACTAGCTACGCAAATTATGTGTTATTGTAATAAGTAAAGTATTAATATAATAAATAATACGCAATTTCATGCCTTGTTCAGCGCCATCTAACAAAAAAACTATGTTTCTTTGTATACTATTTTCATACGCCATCTACCAAAAAAAATATGAAAGTGGTCCATTTATGCGGAAATTTCATGTAAAATAAAATCGTTGAAACTTATTTTATGACCAATATTTTATATTTTAAAAAATATGTACCTCAATATATTTGTTGATTTTTAAAATAATTTACTTATGATTTCATGGTTTTAATGGCCTGTAAGAGAGTTTCCAGGCTATCTGCCAGCGCCATCTACAAATAACACGGGATTTTGAGCATTTTACGAGATAAGATTTTTTATATGGGGATTGTCAGTCTATTTTATTATATTAAACTTTTCTAGTCTCTTCTAAAAACTAGAGGATTAAAGGGTATAAATAAAATTGAAACAACTTATGAATATGCTCTATAATTTCATATTTTATTATCTTGAATATTCCAACTGTCTGTAAAACTAACATATACAGGGCGTCCCAAGGCCATGGGACATCAAGGGAAGTACCTTGAATATCGCAGACGGAGTATTTTGTTGAAAGAAGACTTTATATGATTTTGAAATATAACTAATTCTGCATCTAAAGATTTCCTAAGAATTACTTGCTTCGTCTGGGAACTGAACCGACCTAAATTTTCAAAAAACCCACCGCCAATTTTTATGATGCCAATCGAAAGAATGGGCAAAAAAATAATCATAATCGTCATCATCCACACCCAGTAGACGTCCACTAGACATATTTTTTTCTAAATAGCATAGGATTTGAAAAGTAAGGAACAACGTGAAATAAATCATTTAACCAAATTAAATACACACATTAAAAGTTTTGAAGTCAAAAAAGTGGAAATGGCAGCAAATTCTTTAAATACAGGATTACTAACATTACTACGATTTTAAAGGTACTTTCCCTTGATGTCCCGTAGCCTTGGGACGCCTGCATATCGCTAATTGCGTGTTTTCATACAAAAAAATAAGTTTTTACCTGGTTGCAAATGGTCATACTTCCCATCTCTTGTAAACAAGGACCCCAAGTATACAAATTCTTTCCCTTGTTCCACTTTTCCGTCTCCTATCATAATATTGCATTCCGTCATATCTTCATTCCTCTCCATAACCATGAATTTCGTCTTTCCATGTACCTTTCGGTCGTCGGCGTAAAGCAGAGTTTTGATCAATGTCTCATTCATTTTTAAACCGAATTCAGATTCTTCGTTATCTGCCAAACAGCTATCCATAAATAGGTAGAACAGCCATGGAGACGCTACACCGCCTTGTCTAACACCGCAACATGGCGTGCTAAACCATCCCGTGTAGTCATCATTCAACCTGACAAGGCACTCGAGTCCTTATATAAGGATACGAGTGCCCGTATCAAGTCACTGTCCACTCCATACCTACACGGATAGAGTTGAACAAAGCTCATTTCTTACCACACTGTCATAAGCCTTTTCCAAGTCGATGAAGCAGCAGGAAACCTTTCGGTGTTTATCCAGAACCTTCTCGGTTACTTATCTTATGACAAAGACTTGATCCGTACATCACATCCCCTTTCGAAATTCCGCTTGCACATCCCAAATCTTGCTTTCTTTTTACAATTTTTACTTTTTAAATTACATTTCGGAATCTTTTCTATCATACCCTGCCGCTTTACTCTATTTCAAACCTGCATTACTTTCATTACTTATCTCACATTCACGATTGGTTACGCCGCCGCCACTCGAAGGTGAACCAAAACAACACTCGCGTTTCGCACAAATAAATTTTCAAAATATTTCTTCCACTGATTCATGATATCTTTATGGTCACTAATAATATTCCATCCTGATCTCTTAACACGCCCACTTTCGAGTGTCCAACCTACCCTCGGGCTCTTCTGACAAGTGCCAGAACAGTTTGGAATTGGCTCGAAAGATTTCTGAGAATTTCCTATCAAGCTTCTTCTTACATTTATTGTTGCTCACCATTTCTTTCACAGTCTTTATCATACTTTTCTTTTGCTACTCTTTCATCGTCATTCAAGGCATCTCGTATTCTCTTTCTGACTCTCACAGCTTGGCTACACCTACTGGTTTCAACTCTAACTTATACATCTCACGGGCAGTCTCTTCTTGCGAACTTTCGACTTTCACTCTTTTCTTTCCAGACATACGTACGGCGATGTCGCCATTTTTCAAGCCATTTGTATACAGGGTGGCCACCATTACTGGAACACCCTGTATATACCATACCTGCCATTCGTGACACCACAGCAAAAGGGTCGCTTCCGACATTTACTCCACGGTACACTCTCGTATTCTTTATATTCGTTCTCAACCGTTCATCCACAATTACAAAGTCAATCATACTTCTCTCAGACTGCCTATGCCAAGTAAACATATAAATTATTGTGTGACTAAACAAAGTATTAGTCACCACAAGCTTTCTCTCCAAGCACACATCTAACAGACTTGTCCCATTATCATTTACCCTTTCATCACCAAAATTACCTAACACCCTTTCATACCCATTCCATTTTTAACTGGATTTATCGATTATGTTTAAAATATAACTTAGCGCGAAAAATCCAGTTAAAAAATGTTTTAATCTAAGACTCACTTACAGCAAGCAGGATATTTTTTTTGCTTTTTTAGCAAAGAAAGGTTTGATTCCAACTCGAACTAGTTCGTACGGTTTATAAATGGCCCGGGTTTGGTTTAATACTGGGATCTTTATGTTCTATCGGATTTCTAAATCTTATGTGTTGCAACCGAAAAATCTGACCGAAGCTACCAACATGAGCGCGGACTACCAAGACGGTAAATTTTTATGAATATCAAGATGGCGGGTGTGCTTAATATTCTAAATATCACTGAACGGACGTAGGTACACAGATTTTCAGGAGAGGTACGTAAAAGTACACAGAAGGTACCAAATAACTGGTATATATTAAGGCCAATCGGAGAAATACACCCGCCATCCTGACATTCATACATTTTTGGCACGTCATCTGTAACGAGAAATTAAATGCAGCTTTTCTTACTAAGGTCAAACAAGAAACAGCAATTGGTAGTAAGGCAAACGGTCGATCACCTTGATTGTCTCAGTCACTAAGCTTAGTTTTCCGTATAGCCGCAAAAAATAAACCCTCTGACCCATCAAAGGGAAAGAGTTCTCCTGCCGTGATTTATACTTACATCATCTTTTGAAGAAGTTGTAGGAACTAGGTGTTTGTTCTCAAACTCTGGAAGAGTTTGGCAGGCCGCGGCCCAAGGAAGTCGTTTACATATATGCTAGTCACTATATAAATTGTGAGAGCGCCATCTAGGGTCAAACATCGTGACGTCATCGTCATAGTTGGCTGGTGCCATGTAGCGTCGCTAGAGGTCGTTCCATCACTCTCCTCCGGGACTGGAGGTCAATATGAACTGGATCCGTCAACGGTCTTGCGTCTTGAGATGCGTCTTGGGATGCAAATTAATATTATTAATACCTACCTAATAAAGTCTTACTAAATTTAAACGATGAGGCTTACGCACTATCTATTTTTACCACTAAACCCATTCAATGCGGCGACAAATCACTTTGAAATGCGGCCCGTCCCGCCCCAGCATACTGTGCGATAGTTCATATAAAATGTAATCGAGTGACGTAGGCAGATTTTTGCGCTGCAATGCGCAAGTGGTGACGTTACCTTATTAGAAAGAATAGAACCTTTGCTTTTTGATACGGCCATTTTATATAGGTAGTCAATTATTATAATTTAATAACTACGAGATTCTTATAACGATTTTCGAATTTTATTTTGCGCGTCACACAGTCACTGTAAAAGTGTGTTATTCCGAGTGTTTTTAAAAAATGACATTAATGTGTGTTCCAGTTGCAGCAGATCAAAACGTACAAGGGGTAGGTAGAGTCGTTATTACCTGCCCCTAACTGTAATTTCCACAGCCCTACATCTGCCACTCCGCTATTATGTAGCAGCAGACGCGCGAAATAAAAATAGACACTCGTGGTTAAAATCCTGTAAATTCATTTAATTATAGTAAAAATAACCGCGATAGTTAACAGTTAGTTTCTCATTGAAAGTTTAACTTGTTCTTTATAAAGAGTAATTAATGAAAACAATTGAGGGGGGTTGCCACTTCTGTGGGCCTGTATGAAAAGTGTAGCAGATAATTATATGAACCTCTCAACAAACGAGTATTTAGATATGGTTAGTCCTATAGCTAAAACTATGAATCCCTTGGAATTAAAAGACATCAGACCTATAAATATACTGCCTTTTCTGTATAAGGTCTTAGAAAGGGCTGTATATATCCAAAATTTACACATAGAACAAAATAACATCTTGCCCCCACTCCAATCGGGTTTTCGTAAGGGTCGCGGCACGGTTACTGCATTGCTTGATGTCACTGACAATATTCTTGCTGAACAGGATTTTGGACGTGGAACTGTTTTGACACTCCTGGACTTTTTCCACGCTTTTGAGAGTCTTGACATCTCCCTGTTGCTCACAAAATTGTATTCCTACGGTTTAAGTCCTCTGGCATTACAATGGTTTGAAAGTTACCTTACTGGGCTATACCAGGCAGTAACACTTAAGCGTAGTGATGGATCATTTTCGGTTTCAAATCTTAAACCGTTGCGTTCCTCAGGGCTCTATCCTCGGGCCTCTCCTGTTCATAATATACAGTGCGGATCTTGGCAAGGAGATAAAAAGTTGCAAATTTCATCTCTATGCCGACGGTGTTCAAATATACATTTCAGACGTTCCCGATATAATTTTACCGGCGGTTACTAAGCTCAACGAAGATTAGCAGATAGAATAGCAGACTGGTCAGTCAGAAACTCGCTTGTTTTAAACCCTGAGAAATCAAATCTTTTTATTCTCGGCTCAAAGACTCAAACTAAAAAATCTTCAAAACCCACCAGTGCGTGTAATAGGACAGAGCCTCTCCCGTACTGATGAAAGCAAAAACGTAGGCGCCTTGTTCAATAGCCTATTGCGTTTTGAAAACCACAGAAAAGGATTAGTTAGGACTTGCTTTTACAGATTGAAGGTTTTATACAAAATAAAGCACTTGTTATCAAATAAATCTAGAATTCTAGTCTGTGAATCGCTTGTTCTATCTAGGCTTAACTACGCTGACCTTGTCTATGGTCCTAGACTTCTTTACAAAACAAGTGGTCTGGTACAACGCCTAAAAAACGCATGTTATAGGTTTTGTTTTGATATTCCCCCAAGGATATAACTCCTTTTCTCAATAATTCCTCGATATTAAATATGGAATATCGAAAAAAGTTGCACCTAGACTCCTTGTTATTTGATGTTGTAAAGATTAATAGTCCTGATTATTTATTATCAAAACTGAAATTTTCTGTTAGTACATGATCTGAGATCTATACGTCCACCTCTAAGTACACAACACCATCGAACTGTGTTGACAGCTTCACAAAGTTTTCGATATCAAGCTACGAGGGTCATTTGAAAAGTTCCTAGCCTAACGTACTTAATGAAACCACATGATTTTGATTATATTTTTATTTTTCAACATACTCTCCCCCGAGCTCAATACACTTTTTCCATCGACCCGGTAAGGCTTCGATACCCATTTTAAAAAAATCTTCGTCTAACTCCTCAAAATAAGCGTCTACGGCGGCTATGACCTCTTCATTTGTAAAAAAATGTTTACCACCTAAAAATTTTTTCAGCTTTGGGAACAGGTAGAAGTCTGACGGTGCTAAATCCGGTGAATATGGGGGATGAGGTAACAATTCAAAGCCACACCGATGGATTTCTGCCATGGATTGCACAGAAGTGTGAACGCGTGCATTGTCCTGATGAAACAAGACCTTCTTCCTCAATAAACCTGGACGTTTTTCTTTGATTTTTTCTCTCAAAAGCCGCAGCAGGTTGCAGTAGTAATCAGAATTTATTGTTTCACCCTTTTTTAAATAATCCACCAGAATTATACCCTTTGCATCCCAAAAAACTGATGCCATGACTTTGCCAGCCGATAAAACCACTTTTGCCTTCTTTGGGGTGGGTGATCCTGCCCTTTTCCATTGTTTCGACTGTTCTTTTGTCTCAGGTGTATTGTGGTGAACCCAGGTTTCATCCATGGTTATAAATCTTTCAATAAATTCCTGTGGATCAGCTTCATATAACTCTAAACAGTCGCGGGAAGTTGTGAGTCGGTTGCGTTTTTGTTCCACTGAAAGCAGCCGCGGTACCCACCGCGCAGACACCTTAGAGAATCCAAGTTCAGAAGTAATTATATGATGTGTTCGCTCAGAAGAGATGCCTACAGTCTTAGCTATTTCCTCGACTGTCAATCTTCGGTCAGATAAAATTAAATCACAGATTTTTTCTTTGTTTTCATCAGTGGAAGCCGTCGAGGGCCGGCCACTACGGGGCTCATCTTGAATGGACTCACGACCACGTTTAAACTCTGCCACCCAATTTTTAACAGTCGCATACGAAGGAGCGGACTCACCTAAAGTGGCAGACATGTCTTCATGTATAGCTTTTGGAGTTAAACCTTTCAAATACAAGTATTTTATCACTGCACGATGTTCAATTTTATCCATTTTCAAAAATTGCTCTGACTTGACTTACGGTATCACGTGTAAACGAACAATTAATTATTGCAAATAAACTAAACTGTGCATACTTGTTGCTAAATAATGTAGCTATAAAATGAGGGTAGTTATAAAATATACCGACGAGTCTAACAATGTTAGGCTAAGAACTTTTCAAATGACCCTCGTACAAAATGTTGGAATGATATCCCACCACCACTAAGAAAACTAAAACCTAAAGCTGAAAAACTAATTTCAAGCAATCATTAAAGAATCCGTACCTCGACCAACAAAAACTTTCCTCCAACTAGCAAAGGAAGCGAAAGCTGTTACAAATTTATTTATTATATAAAGTATATTTATTGTGTGGTATTATCTTTATTTTAAGTTTTATCTTTATTTTATGTAAATTTTAGTATATTTATATTACTGTATGTGTATCTATATATTATAACAAATTAAAAAGCTTTATTTATCTTCAATCAAAATATTAAAAAGACCTTTTCATGATGCGTTATTCTTTTATAATTTATTTTTATTGTGTAACATCTCTATAGTAAGATCTGAATGTAATTTAAATAGGTATAGCTGAAAATCAGCCTTATACCCTCGGGCGATTTGTAGCTGAACTATGCCCTTTTGCCTACGGTAGCTCAGCATACAGTTTAAAATAAAAATGTTTGTATAAATTAGGTATAGGTACATTATTTATTCAAAATTTTAAATGTAACCCAGTACTTATATATATGTATGGTTGGTGGTCAAAAATTAAATTGTTTAATTATTATTATTAATATTCTGTCGTTAATATTGTTTTAAAATAGTTTTTTTTACTTGCAATTTATTTTCCTTTCCGATTAATTATTAAGTTCAGTTTCGATTTGTTGTTTTTTATCTTGGTTTACTCTTTTACTTTTTATTATTTTCAAATTGTGTGTGTTACTGTTTTTGAGAAATAAATGTTTTATCTATCTATTTATTTTTAAATAATGAAGAAACCAATAACAGTTTTGATTGTCCTAAACAATTATAAATCCTATTAATAAAGAGCCGACTTTTGGGCTATGAGTCTCTCTCCTGGGTGACGAGGAGGTTTTCAGTTATTTAAGGTTTAGCCCAGTAACCAACAAGCTAGCCTAGTGCTGGTTGTCAGCATTTTCACTGAAATGCCTTCTGAAAAAACCTAACGACTACTTACGTGGCTTAACGTGCCCTCCGAAGCACAGAAGTCGCCATGAGAATTGAATAGTCGTCGGTCACGCATCCTGGTAGACCTGGCCAAGTGCTGCTCAACCTGCTATATTGGTTGATATACGATACGCAGGAGCCACTTTGAATACACTGAACGTCCAGCGCAACGACGGGCCAGCTTGGTGGATTACGGCCTATGTCTTGTCGTAACCCAGGGAAGATACTCATAGCCATGCAGTGGGCTCATTACGTACAAAGAGTTGTGATCATGATGATATCTAGTACTATTTAAAAAAACTAGAAATATTGCATAACATACAACAACAGAATACCAAATACAAATGAGCGTCTGATGAAGTTTGTAACGAACTGACTTTAGGAATACGTAGTCAGTGCTTTTCTGTACTACGATAAATGGGATAGCGAACCGTAAAAACTAAAGCCAATATAATTTCGTAACAATCCATGTCTTACTATTTGCGAAGATGTGTTTCTTTATAAAACACTTTAACAAACCCTTAAAAAACCTTCCATTGCCAGAGAAATTATATATGGCAGCTAACTTCCAATACTAAGTTATAACCAGTCGAACCCATTAACCAAATACAATGCAAGCAAAATGGTGTCGATTTACAAACTTATTGAACAACTTATCATAAGCATCAATGTATTTATATGCACTTAATACAGTAAATAAATGTGATGTAACATAAACGGAGAAATAAAACGTAAAACGGTTGTTCAAAGGAAATTGTTAGCTACTTATAAAAAACGGGCTGTGAAAACACCGCTAAGCAATTTATGATGTCGCATCAGATTTGAGCGTATGTGGAGCATGAAGACTTGATGGCTGTATGTTACCATACGAGAACCTTCAGTCAAACCTTGACATTCAAGTTGACAGCTTCACAAAGATATGGAAAAAATATTGAACCCAGGTGCCGGGGCTAACCATATTACAGAAAGGTTAGTAACGATTAGAATCATTTAGTTTTGGAATGCGAATTTAGAAATATAGTGATAGAACCATGCTATGTATTTTTACGCTCTTTCGTCAGTTACTTTCAAAATTAAATTTCCTTTTCATTATAAAAGTAAATTACACTATATGGCTCTAGTACGTTTTTAGTATTTACGGAGATCAAATAGCGAAACAAGATAACATAGTGTGTCTTATGAATGCAGTAAAATATGTGACAGTTTTACATGTGTAGATAATAATAAGTTAAAATTACTTTAAAATAACCAATTTTTTTAATACTTATCATGGTATACACAATCTTAAATTAAGTCTGTATGATTGTGCAAGGTCCAGAAAAAAGAATTAACGAACACTAAAATTTCTTTATTCTTGCTAAGAAAAATACAGCATTGCATTAGTAACAACAACTGGGGTCGTTTTCAAATTAGTCGCGCGATTGTTGCACTACAGTGGTAGGTAATCAATACAAATACTGACGCACGGCCATAGCGCGACTTTAAAATTCAAAAAATTCAAACATTCAAAATTCAAAATTCAAAAAGTTTTATTCATCTTAGGAATTTCACAAAACACTTGATGAAGTCAGTCATCACATACTTCGGCTTTAACTAGTTGTTGATAGTTGTTAAATAAGATATTACAGTAGACCAAGAGACAAAAAAAGCCGGCGGAAAAAAACTCTTGGCACTCTTTTTCAGTCAGAATTATCAAATTAATACAAATAGGTACAATACAAATTGACCGTGACATGAAAAAAAAAAAACAAACACAAGACAGCTAATTGCGAGAGCCAATGTCATGCCACAACCAAATTGCTTACATAGCAGATGCAATGACCTATGGATGCACAATACGAACATGACATACTGGGTGGGACCAGAGTATTTGAACAAGAATGGAATAAAATAGTCATAGTATCTTTAATGCAAACTAAGCTTGTGTATGTCGTAAATTATAACTGTTGCCCTTATTAGATGATGTAATAATCTGTGGCCGTATGCTATTCCCAAGTCAATATTTGAACAAGAATACAGGCTTGGATACACTAGGGGACAATTTATCCCACAACATGATGAGCAACACTATATCTACGTGACGCTGCGACGTTTCATCGAGGCTCGCAACATGACCCTCAACATTTTGAGGAGAGACATATTGTGACGCGGGACATATTGCCTGCTCCCGTGCTGAGAGAGGGCGCACATGTTGCGCGTCAATATCGCTGTGTGTGGACGCGTTAGCAACATGTCTCTCATCATGTCAACTCAGAATGTACGCAGCACTTCAACACAAACTCTTCGGGTGACATCCGTCCCGTGACTGGCTAGTGTCTCGGCACAATTTGTCACGTTGTTGACGAGTCTTATTCAGGACATGTTACACAATTTGTCCCCTAGTGTATCCGGCTTAACGACAGGGTGAAATGTAAAATATTTTCAAAATCGCGAACTAAAATCACATGCAGGGTAACATATTGTGATAGCAAATTCTGGTTTAACTCTATCTGCTTTAACGTTTCAGATTCACGGAATACGCGCCCCCAGTACACGAGCAGCACGTTTACTATGCCTACGAACCGCCCCATGAACATTCATCTAAACAGTAAGCCTTACCTTCTTTACTTACCACTGTGCTTCAATGTCGGGTCTATTGCCATGCCGGTATCTTCAACATCTTGTTCTTTAGCTTGAGTAAGACTCCGGTCTTATTACAAATAACGAGTTGTTCCTAGCTGATCCCAAAAAGAAATCCCACCGGGGATCAGTTTTAATTTTAACTTATTTTTTATTCCTAACTGATCCCATGAATGTGAGATCAGACGGGAATTGACATTTTTAATACATTTATTGTTCCTAACCGATCCCAGGTGAATTTTAGGTAGTAATTTGGTACAGACAGTCTCAAAATGTTAATAATTCTTCAAGAATTATCATATTATGTTTTAATTTTCTCTCTAACCTAAGAAGCATAATAGTTAACCGATGGTCGTAATCGTAAGGACTTAGCAAATCCGCTAAGCTTGAAAAATATTCTAAGTATTTGTTACCTGCCTACTCGATAACAGACCATGCAGTGCAGTGCGGTGTGCAAAATCTATTGTTATACAAACAACCAATCCGGAAAGGGATGTGATGTAACTTCTCTAAAAATAGAACAAATGCTTTTTGCACTGGAAAAAAAGGGTCAATTTCAAAATTATCAGTTGAATATTAAAAACGCCACGCGAGTAAAAGTAAGAGTGTAAAGTGCATAGTGTGTAATGAATAAGTAAGTTATTTAATTTATATTATTCGCTTTTTTTGGCCCTAGATATGATATTTTCATTCAATTGGCCTGTTGGTGTAGTCGGTAGTGCGTCTGCCTCCTACACACGGGTCCCGGGTTCGATCCCCGGCGGTTACAAATATTTCTATAACGAACATAAATGTTTGTTCTGTGTCTAATATAATATTAAAAAATAATAATTAAAGACTGATTTTTACTAAAAAGTGTATAATATTTAATTTCCCTAACCTATTGCGCTATACCTACTAACAATCAATTTATCATGCCTCTTTTCACTTATAAGTTTTTAATTTCATTGCATTGCATGAATTCTACCTAAAATAATTTATTACAAACTTGTTCCTTTTTTGCCTGACTGTACCGTCAATCTAACGTTGTAGGTAAACGGGGATCGGTTAGGAATAACAAAACGCATAGGGGATCCGTTAAGAAATTAAATTTGATGTGGGATTTGTTGGTGGGATTAGATCAGAATAACTCCAAATAACCTGTGTACCACAGGGTTTTTTTTTGTAATTAGGCCGAAATCTTTTAAGATGACACGTAGGTTATTTGCAATCATTAAAGCCAAAATTTATTTTAGTAAGTTTGATTTTTTTCTGAAAATACCTCATTAGATAGCCAGAGAGTTGCAGATGTTTTTTTTTTAAAGTGCACGGAATATTCATCGGCACTTTTTTTGAGGAAAAAACTGTTCTTGTAAACGTTTCTAAAAAAAAAAATATTTTATAAGACGTCCTGTAGCTGTTTGGAATCACTTTGAAACAGTGCTATTATTGTTTACCAATTATTGAACAAAAACCTATCCAAAATTGAAAATAATATATTTTTTATAATAGACGTTTGAAGGAGTAAGACTGGATTTCAGAAAAAAAAGGAAATAAATAGGTACCCAAATGTAATAAAAATGGTACACTTTCGTATTACATGATTTGGGCTTAAATTATTGCATATGACCTGTATAACTGTCTATCAACTTATAGATTATTTAAAAAAAAACTTGTAGATATTGATTCATTTATCAAAACCTTATTATTTCGTGGTCCAACAAAAAGTAAGAAAGATCTTAAAAATTACGAGTCTCTGTTTTCTACTATTCCGGTATATAACTCAATACTTGAAGTTGTTTATATTGTTAATTATATACCCAACCGTATGGTTTTATATAATATAGTCGAAATGAAAACCGCCCTTGAAATGCCTTAAGTCGCCACTGAACTGTGGATTGGAAGAAATGTAAAGTTTATAAATGCATAAATTTGTGCCAGAATATCTTCATTCGACGTTATACGTATGGCCAAAGTTAAAGCATATAAGGTAAATAAAAAGGTAAGCAATGACTACGACGATATATAAAATCGCGTGTTGATCGCACCAGTGATTCTTTTTTTTAAAACTACGGCAACCAGCCGTCGATAAGTCCAATGGTAACTTCATAACGTTTGTATCATTTGTACAGTCGAGAGAAAAACAAAATTTAAACGACTCTTGCTAGCACATCACAAAGCATTTAATTTCATGCTCATTTCGTAATAATATATAGGAATTCTAAATTCTTTTTATCAAAAAAACTTATTAGCAGCCATGCACCGCTTTACCCGCGTAACTTTTGATCCCGTAAAAAGTCTTCATAAAATGAAGCCTTAAGAAGGTTTTTGAAGCTTTCCGAGCTTTCAAAAGTATTAATAGTATTAAAAGTATTAATATTGATAACCTTACTTGGTTTTTTTTCAGCCACTACGGAGGGCATAAAAGCAACGCGGCTATGTCAGCTCTAACACTGCTGGCGTTTTTATTTTTCCTTCATATCTTACAGCAATGTGTAAAAGAACACATGAACGCTATGAGCACTCCGCAGTTCATGATAATGACAGCGGGTCGCGAAGATGAAATCTCTTTAAAATCTGATAATCACCACAAATTAGACAAAGCTGGAGACACGCAAGAAACGTCAATCGTAAATAATGGCCCGGAACATAAATATGTGAATAGAAAGAGCCATCAAAATAAAATCATTCAAAGCGAAGATGATTCTCCGAGTGAAAGTCAACTAATGAAGATTAGCACCGCGGTACATATACCAAAAAATGGCATTACACAGTACAACAACGATTTAAATCAACTCAATCCGAAACCGGAATTTCATGGTTTTGTAAACGCAATGACTGATGACTTTTAAAGAAACTTGTTTTTATGAAATTAGAATACAAAATAAAAACTACTGCTGTACTTTCAATGCCTTTATTTTAACTGTAGTTCATTTATGTGACACATAGTTCATATAAGACACCCAACTTTCCATGTCTACTATGTATTAATAAAAATATGATATAACAGAATGCATATTCAAAAGATCGCGAATGATTAGAATAAAATATTGGTACCTATGTTAACAAAAAAAAACTTTCAGCCACAAATGACAAAAAAATATTTTACTGGAAACAGTAAAACCACAGTTTTAATACTATTCCTCTTATTAATTATTACTTAAACATTTATCTTCTTAAGAAGTTGTGAGTGTCTTAATCGATGTTTCAGCATTCATAATAATTTCTGCACATAATTCTGTGCCATAATTTAAGGGATTTGGTGCTGTTTACATCTAAACGAAACTTTATTAAAGGTTATGCATCTAAAAAGGTCACAAATCTAACTTTATCGTGACAAAAAGGATTTTAATTTCTTAATGCTATTTCGAAAACAGTAATATTAATAAACCTTAACAAACTTGAGTTTAAACGTCCACAGATGCTACCAAATTAATTACGCCTAACACGCTCAATGTATTTAGTTTTGGTAAGTGCACCAGATCCCATAGTGGGATCAGTCATTCGGTTCCAATCGGTCTGGCCGACTACGAAGCCGATAGCTCGCATCTTCTCTTGCTCTCTTCTTTCTTCTATATCAGCCCAGCGTACCTGTTTTAATTACAATATGATAAAAACCGGGGAAGTAGCACGAATTTTTTTCTGACAAACCACAAACAGCTTTTTCTCTTACGAACCTTGGCGAATTTAATAAATCTATTTTTAGTAAAAATAAAAATAGATGTATATGATTTATTTGGTTTCACTTGATGGGATATTATTGTAAAGGATAATCAGTAAGATACTTCTTACTTCGATTTCTGGCAATAATCGGTGGTTTCACACTTTTTAATGGGTAAGCGGTATGATGTGTAATTTATATTTTAAATGAAAGAAAAGATAACATTTTTCTTATAAATAAGAAGATTTTCCGATGTAGATAAAACGTTTAAATAAGATTTTGAAGTGTAACAAATATAAAAGAGGTAATGTCTACATTAAGAGACATTACGAATGATTATGGCTCCAAGTAGTAATTACAAAGTGAAAAAAACGTCTTGATATTCGCACTCGAATCACCCGAATAATCGATTAAAAGCCAATCGATTTAAAAAAACCTGGGTCGAAAAATCGTGTATAAAAAGCCTTAACTATAGTTTTACTCACCGTTTTCTTCCCAGGTTTAGCTACACTCGGTTTCCAGTCGTCTAATTGTAGGTAGTCTTCCATTGAGAATTGAGATGGTCGGAGCGGCTTGCTTGTGCCGTCGAGTCGCGCTATAAGAAAATATTACTTTCATTAATAAAAGACTACAAGGAAAATCCTTAAAAAACTTAGAAAATACAAATTTTTTGTTCGGATAGACCGCGCCCGATAATTTCATTGGTCAGTTAAAAAATATCAACTAACCCATGAAAACACCACGTAGATTAAAAAGAAGCACGCACGAGTCTTATAAAATAGAAAATATAAAAATCCGAAAGAAGTGAAGTGAAAATCGTTGTTACACCCTTAGAAACGCCTCAATCAAAACAGCATTTGTTCATTGAAACCCACTACGAAGCCCTCTAGCAAGAAAACCTTATCAACTAAAAAATTATGTTTCAAATTATCAACCTACCTAGTTTGTTTTCGTCGTCCAATCGCTCCCATTTCGATGTAAAAGAAGTTTCAACCTGTATGGACATCACCTTACGGGTTACACAATGCTGAAATTAAATTAATTAGGCCCTAACCTAGCTTATAGAAAAAAAATGTTGAAGAAAATTAATATTGAAATATCGTCACTTTATACTGAAGCTTTTAGAACTGAAGTAACTCAGTCCCTTATTTGTTAAAGAAAAAGTAATTTAATATGAAAAAAAAGTATTAACTTAAAGAAAGACCAAAAATTTCATGGGAAGATTCTGAGTAATCATAATTTGAGTCTTATTTTTCATACCAATACATCTTCCTCCCTAGTAATTTTGGGAAACTAAATTACATTATTCCTATCTAAATATTTTGTGAAATATCTCAAAACTTGGCGAATTCCATTCCAGTCGTATTAAGCTCAACCTCGCGAACAAAAACGAAGTATTGCAGAATCGCTAGTCTTGATCTTGTGCGGGAAATCTCTTCACATAATTCTCACCTCATTTGCTGTGTCCTCCATAACTACTTCATCAATAGCATCTTCCATTTGAACATCTTGTATCGCAGCGTTTTGCAATAACGTGGTCGCATCCAGTTGTATGTGATGCGAGAGGGTTGGCACAAATCGAGAGCAAATGACTTGGATATCATCTAATGTACGGTTATGGATGTTTCGCTTGAAACATGTATGGGCATCAAGTTCCATGGTGCAAACGTAGACCTGTATAATCGACGATGTTTTTACGTCAAAAAATTTGTTAATATCTACCTCAGTTTGACTTAGTTTCAGTTTAGCATGCATTCCTTATTGCTTGAAACACAAATTTTTCATTATAATGACATTGATTAATTATCAACAGAATCAAAAGCAGGTCTATATTTAAAAAAATAACAACAATTTTTCTATTGCATGAATACATTGAAAATCTAGGCTACAAACCTGAAAACCATGTTGTCTAGCAATATTCCAGATATCAGAGAAACATTTAAGGCGTTCGTTAGGAGCATCATATATTATGAATGTAAAATATCCATCAGTCAGACTTCTTCTAAATGCCCTTTTTAGTGAATTTATGTATGTTTCTTCCAACTTCTCATCGTATTCATATCTAAGTTCGGTTTTTTTAACCTGGAAACATTGTGTTGTTTTGAAAAAAAATTTACACTTCTTAAATGGAATAAAATATTTTTATACTTGCAAACTTATTTCATAAATATTATTAATTACTTTAAAACCTTTTAGTTTTGTTGTTAACTGCGGACTATACATATAATATAATAAGAAACAACTATGCCCTGTGAGACATACTAATATTGTGCTAAACATTAATAATTAATAGCTACGGTTTCTGTGAATAAACAAGTATTACCTACCTACAAGTAAATAAGTATGTCACCGCAACTATAACTATAGGGTCAAAAGATTTAAAACAAGCATTATGAAATATCAAAATATTGCATATAAAATGTTGAATGAGTGGCCTATTGGTAAGTGATTATAAAAATTCTTTTGGCCCAAAAATTTGTTTATTTAGTCATAAGTGAACTAAATTTTCATTTGATCAGTATTGAGCCGATCAATAGTTAAAAGTAAGTAGGTATGTTCTCAATGAAAACAAATTAATACATATTTATAAACTGCAAACCCTAAATTTTAGCTTATGTTAATAAACATTTTCAATGAGTGTTACCAGAAATTTAGAATTAGAAGTAAAAATATCACATAAAGATATAAAAAAATGTGTAACACTATAGGATATTATCATTACCATTTTGCCTGTGGCAGGATCATTTTCTTCAACTTCACACTCGGACATAAAATAATCATCTATTGACATAATTCTTGCAGTTCCTCCATGCTCTGCTTCTTTGTCTCTAATTAATTTAGCTAAATAAGATTTACCACTCCCTGGGGGTCCTAAAAATATCAATTAAATAAAAAAATAAATAAACAAAATCCCTGAACAAACACACCAACTACATGGCCCCAAACTAAGCAAGGGGAACCTAGAATATAAATACACATATAGAATTACATTCGTAAAATACATCAAATAGGTTAATACAACAAGTTGAATTCAGCTTCTAATAATTTGACTTAGAAATTACTAGTAATTTTGTACAGAGGCGGCCATAGCACTGCCTGTACACTAAAAAAAAATCCGATATCGCATTGCTGCGGTGCCGAACTGTTTTGCTATCTATTCTATTTTTAAGTGCAAGCAAAAATGAAGTTAGTGGTGGTCTGTGGTCGGTGGAGTGTACATTAATAAAATTATGAATATATAGATAGTTCGTATTTACTAAATTATTCAATTATTTCAATGTAATTTCTCAATAAGTAGTAATAATAAATACATTTATATGCCTCACATCACATGTTACCCAACACACAACAAACTATTATATCTCGCTTTAAATTAAAATCATTAGATTAAAATAACCCCAAACATCTATTTATACCCTTGCAGATATTTTAATATATATTCCAAACTTATGACTCACCTCTGAGAATAATAACAATCTTTTCCGGTCTCATTTCTCGTCCTGGAAGTTCCAGTATGTCGTCAATCATTACAACATGTTGAAGAGGGTCATTTGTAGATTTCTTAGAGACATCGCTGACTGAGCTTTCTTTACTTTGGGGTCTCTGCAAATCTGTATCCTTACTTCTGCTGCTATTGCTACTAATATTACCACCACTGCCATCTCGACGATCCCTGCTTCTATCTTGATCCCTGCTTCTATCGAGATCTCTGTTTCTGTCTTGATCCCTGTTTCTATCTTGATCTCTGTTTCTATCTTGATCTCTGTTTCTATCTTGATCTCTATTTCTGTCTTGATCCCTGTTTCGATCTTTATCCCTTTCTCGATCACGAATTTCATCTCTTTGGGACAATCTATCGTCAGCTCTACGTCTGTCGTCTTCTCTGAAGCTCCTTGAACTAAAGTCATCCCTATTATCCTTTACCGGTCTCCTATCACGATCTCTATCAAATGCATCTCTGCTAAATGAATCCCTTAGTGGTATAGGATCACGAGAGTCTCTGGGTTCCCGAGGTGGGGCTCGTCCATCACGAGAATAGGGATCTCTCGAGTCTCTGGAGTACGAGTCTCTTGAATCCCTAGAAAAAGATTCCTTTATATCCCTTGAATGTCTAGTGAATAGATCCCGTCCTTCTCTTGGATAAGTATCCTTAGAGTAAGGTTCCCTTGAGTATTGCTCTTGAGAATCTCGAGTATAAGGATCTCTATCATAGGGATCTTTTGAATAAGGATGTGTATCCCTCGAGAAACTATCTCTTGTATACCCTCTCTCATCGTCCATTCCACTTTTTCTTTTTCTGGTGAAAAATAAATCATCCACTTCTTTGTCAAAGTCCACTTTCTTGTCCTCATCTTTAGATTTATGGTTATAGTCAAATGTGTGAACAGGTTCAATGAAATCTCGGGCTGAAATAAAAAAATACTTCTTTACTTTAGGTTTCAGAATATTCAAAATAAGTAGAGATGTGAAGAATATTCGGCCGAACATTTGAATTCGATTGAACCTGCATTCGGCGCATCTGTAAAATTAAGTAAGGATCTAGAACTAAAATCCAGATAAAATCCACCTGATTGTTATACTCATATTTCTTATTTAATTTTACATGATGAAAGCTCCTTTGATACCTTTGTTTTTATTTAACAAAATGTTAATTATGAATGCTGAAGCAATATGTTTTTGTAAACATCAAGAGAAGAAAGGATCTTTCAAAGCTAATCTTTCGTCATGAAATCTCAAGACACTGAAACCGCCATTATTTAAATGTACCATTTAAATAAATGCAATAAATCATTGCGATAAAATTAATAAATATTGAAATCGCGAACAGGGCAATTATATTATATTTTATATGGGGTAATTTTGATACTCTCCACCTTATACAAAATACAGTCCATAAAATACCCACCGGAATTTATGGGAATTTATTTATAAGGCAAAGCCCAACATTATATTTATTTATTGTTAAAATAGCCGGAACTTTCAATACCAAAAAGCATGTGCAGACTGTCAGATGAAAATATAAAGTCTTTTTGAATCTAATTTTATTAATCATCAATTTATTTGCAACTGGATGTTTCAGTGCCTTTTTCGACAGACAATTAATTACAAAATTTAAACATAAAGGTAGTTTTACTGCAATTTAATTTAATTCAAGGTAATTGAAAAACCTTTCAAACATCCGAACAAGAAACAATGACAGAAACCTTAGTGTGTACACACATAGCAAAAATGTCTGTAAGAAATCATATTTATTCTTCTATTCAACCACCTTTGTGTGTATAGTTTTTAAGAACCTACTAAAGGATTTAGATTGGAAGACTATTTAGAGCACTTTTTTGCCGCTGTGGGAATGAAAAAGTTTTGGAGATTTTGTGGACATTACATATTGTAGGTAGTTGCAGATGATTAATAGTCCACATTACTTTTAAAATTAATGCTAGAACATAATATTCATGCTTTAAATAATCTTAGATTAGCCTAACATTCAATACTGCAAATAAATCAAGTAATGAAGAAAAAGTTTTAAGGCTCATTTACCTTTCAATCTTAGAGGCATATGTTCATATTCAACAATAATTGATGGTGTAAATAATGGCTCTTCTACCCATTTTTGTTTAATTGGTTCAGGTATACTTCTATTATTTATGTTATTTGAGTACTCCTGAGGATTCACATTCATTAAAGGTGGTTGGATTGGGGTATCTAATAAAGAAGTGATATTAGGTCTCACTGGTCCAGGCCCTATATTGCCTATATTGCTATAGTTAGAATCCATTTTATTTACATGGCCACCATATTGATCATTTTTAGGAGGCATATTTTGAGGGCCACCACCAAATTGATTATTTCTTTGAAAGTTCTGAGGACCACTGCCATATTGGTCATTTCTGGGAGGCATATTTGGCGGCAGTCCACCAAATTGATCATTTCTGGGAGGCATATTTGGCGGCGGTCCACCAAATTGATCATTTCTATGCGGCATGATGTCATTATTTCCACCATATTGGTCATTTCTGGCAGGAATTTTGTTAGGTATATTATGGGCTCCACTGTATTGGTCATTTCTTGGAGGCATGTTTGGCGGTCCACCATATTGTTCATTTCTAGGTGGCATGCTCTGGGGACCTCCATACTGTTCATTTCTTTGAGGTATATTTAGGGGACCACTATATTGATCATTTCTTGGAGGCATGTTCGGAGGACAACCATACTGGTCATTTCTAGGAGGTATATTTTGGGGACCTCCATATTGATTATTTCTATTTGGGGGCCCGCCACTAAATTGATCATTCCTACTAGGCATATTTGGAGAACCACGATACTGGTTATTTTGAGGTCCACCAGCATGCTGATTGTTTCTTGCTTGCATGTTTGGTGGTCCACCAAATTGATTATTTCTAAAAGACCCATCATAATGATCATTTTTTGGACCTTCCTGAAAGTTATATTCTCCACCTTGTGGATCCTGCTGGGCGTTATTATTTCTATTATCAAACATTCTGTTAGGTGGCTGGCTTGGGGTAGCAGCTTGATTAAAGTTATTATTAGGCCCTTGTCTGTTGCCAAACTGTTGTTGACTATTTGGTGTGTTTTGATTTCTATTCCATTGACTATTTTGGAATGTATTGTTGAAACTTTGGGGGGTTCCAGGGGTTCCAGGTGTTCCACTCGGAGGTGCATTTTTTACCATGGACAGTATATTCATAATTTTTTCATCTCCTAAAATACTATTGATGCCTTTGGAAATGTTACTATAATCCAGGACAGGTTTGTTGTTATATTGATCTTGCTTGTTTGTTACTTGAGTTACTTGATCATCTGGAATTTCTATAACATCGGGTTGTTTAACACTACGTTCCGGTTCAGGCACAAGATCTAATCCTGGAATACCTTTAGATGACACACTTGAGGACAAGAATGTTGTCTGATCAACTTTTTCATTTGGTGGTATGCTGTCTTGACTTGTGTCCATATCTGCATAGGAATCATATCTGTCTGGTAGGTCCTCTTTTTTACTATTGCCCCAACTAGACTTAGGTTGCGATTTGCTCATGTCAATCTGTGAGTTTGGAGGTTGTTGGTGTTTATTAAAACTTTGATATTGTTGATTTGAATATTTATTTGACAAGTCTGGCTTTTGGTTACTATGTGTATTAGGTATATTAGGTGGCTGTGATGAATAAGGAGTTTTATTTTCTGTGTTTGGCGGTTTGGCACCTATCGGAGCTGGATTGCCTACAAGCCGCGCACGCTTTAGTTTCATTTGTTGGCGTCTTTCTAAAAGCTGGGCACGACAAGACTCGAATCTTTCCTCGTATTCTTTGTAAGCCTGCCGGTCAGGATGATTTACATTGTCTTGCTTCCATTTTTGTATTTCATCTTCCCACTTTTGAAACTGAATATCGAATAGGCGTTCTTCCTCAGCTAGTTTTCGTAATGCTTCGGCATTGACTGAGGTCTGTGGTTCCTGTTGAGATGAATTACCTGTGTTGGCATTTGGATTGTTATAGGCGGTGGGTTGAACGGTCGGTTTCGGAGGTCCACCTGAAGGAGGAGGAGGGGCTGCTTTTTGTGCATACAAAGGTTGGTTGTTCTCGTGAGGAGGCAGGGGCGGCGGCGGTTGGTCCGGTGGAGGGGGCGCAGGAGGAGCGATGCCAGCGCCCGGCGGCAACGGCGGCATACCACCCATTGCTTGCATTTGCTCTGCAAACTGAAACATAAATAAAAACAAACTGAAAAACTGAACATCTTAATTACATCGGTGAAGACACTGATAATAAACCTAAGAAAGCCTGCGCCTACTGAAATTAAGATATTTCTATTTCAAGCCATAGTAAAATGAAATAACACCAAGGATAATACGATCTTTAGTTTTCATGATTACATTAAATAAAATACTTTTTTAAATTCCCAGTCCCTCGTGGCTTTGGTGTCTAAAGTCCAAATTCACCGAAACCCCTAATGAAATCCCATATGAAAAAAAAAAATAGAAAACAATTTTTTATTCTTGCGAAACCTAAAACAATGGTCAAATATTTTGTTTTTTCAAAGAATCGGTATGAAAAAGATATTTTACTATATTATCATACCATAAAAGCTTACCAAGTTTCAAGCTTTGCGCACGCTGGCTCGCTACCCCTTTATGCTAGGTATGTATGTAGATATACCTAGAGTCCTTTCATGAAAGAAGTCCCGCGATTTGAGCGATAATAGACCCTGTGTGTTAGACATAACAGCAATGCACGGGACATGTTTTATAACAACGACTTTACTTGGATTCATTGATCGCGAATCGCGTTTTGGGCCACGTGCCCCTCTAGTTCATGCGCGCGCATTATTTTTAATAGTGTGTACAATATTAATTAAGATTCTCTAGAGATTATTAAATTAAGATATAATATGGCATAAAAACTACTGTAATTGGAATTGTAACCGAACCTGAGCAAACTGTTTTTAGGTTTCGCATAGGTAAATAATGAAACGAGCGACTAAAAAACAATTTTGGACTGTCTTGACAAAAATATGAAAATGACGGTTTTAAATATTAATAGTGCGAATGAATTACTAAGTGACCGACTAAAACACAGACTATTTAATCATAAGAAAACAAGTAGGTTGGTTAGGGGCAAAATATTGAAAAATATAATGTCTGTATTCGTTCATTTATTTTATACTAAGATATTTATTAACATTGCGGTGAAAAATATTATGCGACAAGAAGGGCTCCCGTTCCGGAAGACGTAGTCGGTACGGTTAGGTGCGACAAGCGCAGCGGAGGAAATATATAGAGCAGCTGCCCTATCCAGTATTCTCTAGGGACTCAAGTGAAGCCTACAGGCGGGGGTGCGGGAGGGGTAAGGGGTGGGTTATGGTATGGCCAATCATAGCCAAACAGGCGATGGCATTAGTCACCTCCGCGAAATAAAAGTATTTCTACTCGACGGTAGATAGCGAAACATTTATTCGCGGCATAAAAATCACCTAGGCAACAAATAACAATCTAGAATTTTGGACATAAATAATTGGATAACAAACAATTTGTAAAAAATAATTATGAATGAAATTATCTTCGTAGTTAGTTAATTTTATTTGCATTGTTAATGTAATTTCTTTATAAAAGTAAGGTGGGGTCTTGTAATTGTAACTATCCGGTAAATGCAACTAACTTCAATAACTCCCTCTAGAGTTACTTTATTGTAAAACGACAGAGATAGTCACTTAATACTAAAAGTTATACCTCAAAAATGTAGATGGCGCTGCTAGCTCAAGAATTGTGGGAGTTTGAAAGGTTTTTGTCATCCGCCATTTTGAGTCTGCTGGCGTCGGATGGATACGGTTCGCATTTTTATTATAAAAAGTAGTTTTTAGTGGTTTCTTGTAAGGATTTTCACAAGAAAAGTTAAAACTAATCACGGTAAGTTATTTTGTAAGTGTTTGTTTTATTCTACGATGAATATTTTCCGAGTATTTTGTGTAGTTACATTTATCAGACAAAAAATGCTAAGTCTGGTAAATGTAACTATTTTGCAGTTTTTAGGTTAGTTACAATTAGCTGCCAATTTTTGTATGAAATTTGAAAAAGCCAGTGATGTGACAGTAAACATGAATATATCGATACAATTTTTTTTTAAACCAGCAGACCTATACAAACATAAACACTTTATACTTAGTAACAATAACATTCTTTGTTTCTACCGCTTAATGATTGGATGGATTTTGATGAAGATAGGCAATAATATAAGTACTTGATTCATACAACTCGTTTTTGATAAGTATATTATTTTTTTTTAGATGACAACACGTAAAAAAAAAAGCAAATATTCTCTTTCTGACCTAATGGAAGCCGTCGAAAATGTAATAAACAAAAAAATCAATAGCTATCAAGCTTCCGAAAGATATAACATACCAAGATCAACTATAATTCACCGTGTATACGGAACCCGTGGTGCTAAAAAACCGACGCCTGGCAGGCCAACTGAATTATCTACAGCTTGGGAAAGCAGAGTGGCTGCTCTTCTTCACGAAATGGAAAAGTGTGAGTTTCCGCTTACATCAAAGGAGATTAAAGAATTAATATGTGTTTATATACAAAAGAACGGACTCATAACTCGTTTCAAAGATGATTACCCTGGCAAAGAATGGTTTCGGGGTTTTAAAAGGCGACACAGATTAAGTGTCAAAAAACCACAGTCCGTAGAGGTAGCCAGGAAGAAAGCCAGTAATCCTTTCATTCTTAATAATTACTTTGATTTGTTGGAGCGCATAACGAAAGAACTAGAACTAGAAGACAAACCCCAACATATATATAACTTAGATGAGACCAGCTTCTGCAGCGACCCCACCAAGACTAAAGTTGTGGGCCTAAAGGGGTATCCTTCTACTAGAACAACTGCGTCCCCTGGGAGGAATAACACCACTGTACTGTTAGCTTCAAATGCGCTCGGTAAAAAGATCCCTCCCTTGATAGTATTTCAGGGGAAACAACTATGGTCAAACTGCTTTTTTGAAAACGAAAATGTTAATACTGCGTACGCTTCCAGCCGTAAGGGGTGGATGGAAACCAAAATATTTGAAAATTATATCAAAAAGGTTTTCATTCCAGCAATTGGACCGGAAAGGCCAGTCTTATTAATATTTGATGGTCATTCAACACATGTAGACTTGAGTGTTATAGAACTTCTAATGGCCAACCAGATAACTGTTCTCAAACTGCCGGCTCACTCGTCCCATATTCTGCAGCCATTAGACTGCAGCACAATGAAACCTATGAAAGATAACTGGGACAGTGAATTGGTGAAATGGCAAAGACTCCATGTGGGTGCAAAGCTTTCAAAATCACAGTTTGCTAGAATTATAACCAAAATATGGAATGATTTAAACCCTGTTATAATTCAAAATGGTTTTAGAAAATCTGGTATATATCCGTTGAATCGTGATGAAATCAAAATTATTCGCCAGCAAAAAGACAGAGAACGCACAAATGAAGACAGAAATGAAGTTGGAAATGAAGACAGACAGAAAGACAGAAAAGGCAAAAATGAAGACGGAAATGAAGAACCACCAACACTCATGAGTATGTGCACGAGTATGTTGCTTAAGATTTTTAATCGTGGGAAGAAAGAAATTCTGATTGAAGATCTACCTAAACGCGTGAAAGATCCTTCAAAGTTCATAATTTCAGTTTCTCAAAATACAAATTCAAGTAGTACCAAAAGTGGCTCTAGTAACGTGAAAATATTAAGCAATATTGAACTCACTCCAACAAGCTATCAAAAAGAGAAAAATGAACGTATTTCATTTGAAGAACTACTTTTGGAGACTATTTCACGTAGCAACATTCCTAAAACTTCAAGAAAATGCGTTAGTAAAGAAGCAGAGATACTAACTTACAAAGAGGCTATTGATCGCATGAGAAAAAAGAAAGATGAAAAAGAAAAGGCGGAAGAAATTAAAAGACTAAATAAACTCAAAAAACAACAAGAACGTAAAGACAAAAACAAAACTAAAAAAGAAGTACAAATGAAAATAAATATAAATGGAAACAAAGAGTCACAATGTAAAAAAGATAACCAGGTAAAAAAACGAACCATTTGGAAAGCAAAGAAAAAAAGAAGAGACTCCACTTCATCAAGTGAAGACGAAGGTGAAATAATATACAATGATGAAAGTGATCTTGATGCAGAAGAATTTTTAGAACAACTTAAAAATGAAGATGACGAAGAAGAAATTATTGTTGGTATAAAAGAAGAATCGGAGAAAGGTATTACACACGACGACAGAAAAAATAACAACACAAGACAAATAACAGAAGAAAGGGAACAAGGCTGTTTCTTGATAGGAGAGGAAAAGTTGAATAAAAATAAAAAACGACTAAAACAACTAGATAAGAAAAATGAAAATGAGGCTATATTAAATAATAAGAAACAAAAAAAGATACAAAACACAATTTCGGAAAATAGAACACATAAAAAAGAAAAACAGAAGGGTAAGAACACTGCAAAAATTTCAAACAAAAAAAAGTATCGAAAAAAATCCATAGATGTTAGTAGCAATTCTTCGGGATCATATCAATCATTGGATCAATCTGATTGTGAAGACATGGATACCTTTTTCGAAGAAATATTAGAAAATGAACGAGATTCTTTAGTTGAACTTGCCAGTAAATCAAAAAATTCTGTATCCACAAAATCAGTCAGAACGGCTGTAAAAGAAGGGCGATTTGTCCTGGCCAAATTTCATTCTAGTAAAGGAAAAAAAACATTTCAGTATGTGTGCAGAATTGAACACATTAACAGCAAGAAAATTGTAGTTCAAGGATTCCATTCCTACAACAAAAGCAAAAAAAAATTTAGAGTCATTGAAAATGATACTTCAATTATTGAAGAACATGAAATTATCAACTATCTTCCCGATCCAGTAATAAATGGCAAGGACTACATATTTCCAAACGATGTGGATATAATAGAATTTAAGTAGATAATATAATTTAAGTAGATAAATCCTATTATATCCACATTGTTTAAGTAGATTCCTTTTGTTAATTTCTTTACATAACAGAATTAGGTAAGCTGTTACTTTTTTAGAAGTTTTTGGTTAAAAGCAGTAGAAAAGCTGTTGATTTTTTTAAAAATTTTAAATTAAAAGCAGTGAGTTGTTGATTTTCTTTACATGCTCATTGTTAACAGAAATAGGTAAGCTATTATTTTTTAGTTAAAAGCCGTAGAACAGCTGTTGATTTTTGTGATATTTTAAAAGCATTAGGTAGGTAAGCTGTTGATTTTTTGTAGTATTATTGTAAATTTCGTCTGAACGAAGACTGAATAATTAATAGAAACATTGCACTTTAAGGTCCTTACTTAAGCATGTTTGATTTATTGAGATATTTTCTATTTTTCTAAGCCACTATGTTCCTTAGTTATTATTAATTATATTTACCTAAAACCATGGAAGACTGAGTACGTCACAGGAATTAAAGACTGATTATTTGATAATAATTAAATTCTTCATAAGTCGTACACAAATAAAAACACGTAATAATTTAATAAAAACGGTAAAAAATTACCAGTTCGTTTGAGTTTACAACCCCTGACTTGACTCATATTATGTTCCTCTTACCACAAATTTGATTTTTGCATCTTGTATTCGAAATTAAATCTTATAACTATTATCTGAAGAATTATATTGCCATTATATGGTTGAAGCTAAATATATTTAACGGTCGAATTCAAATACACATTAATTTAAATAAAGTAAATAAGACTGTGTCTCCCACCCCAATACACGGGGTGGAGACACAGTCTTACCCAATACACTTATTTCACTTTTCGACAGGTATTTCTGTAAGAATTAATGATAATGTAGAAACTGTTAATACATTAAAAGCATATACAAGGAGATATGTTATGATATACTTAAATAAACATAGCGTGTCATATAAAATACACTTTCAAGAGCATCCAAACATTTAATGAAGTATGTTTCTTTTCCCCCACCTGACCTTATAAAAAATATATGTCTTTATAAAATAACAGCTTATACCCGAGTTTTAATTCTGCTACCATGGTCTTCTTGGCGTGTCGATGGCAGATACTACATGACTGTCGATAAAATTACGATAAGGTTCCCATCACTATTATTGAGGAAATAGTTGCAATTACCAGACCCACGGCTAAAAAGTATTTTTGTGCGAAATTGGTCGTAGTTACAAGGAGATAAGTGTTACAATCCTGTGAAGATTCCTTATTACTTGTGTTTAAAATACACACATACACAACACACATACAAAAATGTGGAGACATAGCGATTAGTTGCAATTACCCGCCAGGAGGGGTAATTGCAACTATTGCTGCCTTTGTCAGAACTTTTGGCAACAGCTCCTTATTCTTCAGAGTTTTTCTTTTTTATGAAAGTAGAATAAAATCTACATAAAATTTGACTTATGCATGATTTTACAGAAAAACATATTTCCTTACACATAAAGAATTATCAGATGATGAAGTTATGACTTCAATATTATTAGTTGCAATTAGAAGACCCCACCTTACTATAATATATATCTGCTTTGTGGTTATACACTTGCGCCATAAACCCTAGAGCTTTTTTAAATAACCTCGACGTGGTTTGTGGCACGGATTGTGGCTGACATAATATTTTAGACGGCAACTTAGTTTTTAGAGGGGAATAATGCTATTTAAAAGAAGTCTGTTTAATTAGATAAAATGTTTTTAAGTCGCTGTTTCATTGATTCTTCGTCACTCGCAGTCAGTCGCTCACTAAATTATTCATTATTTTTATCACCTAAAATTTTTATTTACAGTTACTCGATTAAATACTACCCTTTCGCATAAACTACATCTATAATTTTTTATCTATTATAGCTGTAAGTTTATAAAAAAGTGTATCCTTTTATAATTAAATGACATATTGTATAAAATGTGTTTATACACATTTTATACAATATTTCATTTATGACCGGACTATTGATGAGGATATTGTAGTTACCAAATAATGAGAAAGTTCAAAGTTCAGTAGATTAATACAAAGAAGAATCGTCATTTCATACTATTGAATGTATAAACATGAAACTATTTTTAAAATCAACTATGGAACAATGCGTACCTATTTCTGATATTATATATTTTTTAGCGTCGCTTATATCTTTTTGGTTTTTATGTAATTTTGCTAAAAAATATACGTGAATCTGGTAATAAAGCAATATGGCAGCCGTCCGTCCGTCAGTGTCATTAAAATAAACACCTGTGTGTCTGTCTTTGACATCGATGTTGATTGATTCTGTTTGTTTTGTGAAAAATATGAAAATAGTATATTATGTAACAAGTGAGCGAAGTTTTAGCCTGCGGCTCGGGCTCAAATCACAGCCTCGACTGTAATTAGCAACGCTCACGAGTTACATACGACGTTTTTCAACACACTTGTGAGTAAAAGACAGACATACGTGATCATAAAATAACAAACACACTTGATAACAAAGCTGTGAATTGTGATTGAAAAATGGCGCCGAACCTCGCGCATGCGCGTAGGTTTTTTTTTCCGTCAAATGTGTCAATGTCTGTATAGCATACAGCCTATTTTAAGTGAAAATGTTTAATTTGGAGTGGTAAATGCAAATATTTTAATATTTTATGACAAATGATTGTAAATTGTGAATAATTTGTTTAATATACAAATTTATTTTACTAATATAAGGCGCAAACATTTTAAAAATGTATATGGATTTGAAGTGGTATAAAACCTCTTTGTTGTTTCTGAAAATATTTAGTGTATAACCCGGACCAATAAAATATGCTCTGTTTTCTCGCATGTTATTTGCTCAAAGGTACAATTCAACTTTGTAGGATTCATTATATTATGCCCTAGGGTATAATATATTAATGCACGCGTGACTTATAGCCCAGTTTATAGTTCTAAACTCAATAGAATAACGCTCACTTTACGAGCAAGTGTGTTGAAACCTTAATTACCTATATTCTTTTGGGCAAATAGAATACTGATTGTATCGGAAAGCTGATATTGTTACTGAGCTACACCTAAATTGCATAAGACTGCGAAGAGTATTATGAAAACCGAAAAGAGCGCATTCACGAACACAGAGGAAATGCGAATGATAATTAAATGTATCCATAAACTAAAAAGAAACACTATACAAATTTTAGTATTTTCAGTATGGAGAGTGACGATTCTCTTTTGAAGTTCTTTATGAGTAATTTTTTATTTGTGCGCTAGAGAAAGGCTAGTGTAGACTTGTTTCTCAAACTGCGTCTCAGTTCATAACAATTTGACGATCACACTTTCTACGTGGTTTTTTGTTTTATACCTAAATAACAATAAAAAATGTTGATTACTTATTTTTTTTTTAATAATTGTCTTAAATAAAACTCCTCAGCATTGTTCAACAGTTTATTGGCTGACTTTTGCCTTACAATTAAATACACAATACAATTCAATATGATGACCGCTCGCTCGTAAGCCTCTAGTCAGAATCCTCAAATTCTCAATTCTCCCTCCTCTCCAAAACCACAGTCCAAAAAGATATCAAATCCTTCAACCATTCACTTGACAATCATTACAGTTACATATTTTGACATGAGAAAGTTTATTTATTTATTACGAAAGTTACTGACTTTTGAACTTAACATTACATAATGTTCATTGTTTTTTCAACAAAACTTGGAAAACCTTGAAACCGGAATGTGAAAGAAGACTGTCAAACTTTTTGTATGGTTTACAAAGTTGGCAACTTCGCTAATTGTAAATTTAAGATCAGCAATTCAATCTTTGTCGACTTACCTATATAGAACAAAACTTAAAAGCAGTTTAATATGTTATTAGATGATCTGAGTTTAAATAACGATTCCAGTTTTAAGTACGCTTCGTATTATTGAATGAATATTAAGTTCTGTTTAACTGAATCTTACTTACTTATTCGTACTTAGCTAATAACAGTTTTGTCTATGGATTTGTCTTGTTCTCGTTTACAATTTAATAAAAACTTTAATCAGCTTCGATTTTCGTATACTTTCTTTTTGTATGTTAGATTTGAAATCGTTTTTTCACCTAAGAAGAGTGTTAACTGTAAAGTATTTTGTAAGAATTTCAAAGCAAATATATTTAAGGTCTATAAAATGGCTTGAAGTTGCCTTAGGTAACTTACCTAAAATAAAAATTAATGAAAACTATTAGAGTAAATCCATGTTACCGCGAACGGAACGTTTACATAGTTCGACGTTACGGGCGGACGTGACGTGAACCTTCGTTCGTTGTCATTTTATATTAATTGTTTGATTGGGTTATATTCGATTTTTTTTCGTTCGGCCTTGCCTTTCGTATGTTAATACTTACTTACTTACTATAATACAATTAAGTAATTAAGCTAGAGAAAATGCCTCGTAAAAATATTTTTACGATGCAAGAGCGCAATCTTCTGAAAGAAATATTAAAGAAGTTTAAACATGTGGTAGAAAATAAAAAAAACAGATTCAAAGGGGGGTCAATTTCTTTTAACCTTTTTGCAACTTGTGTGTATTTATCTAGTCTGAATAGTGAGCCGAGCAATCGCTTAAATTCAATTCACAGAATAGAATATTATTATATTACAAGGAGCCAAAAAGTATGTAAATTTCGCTACTTAAGTGTGGGTATGACCAAACCTACCCAAACGCGTATAAAACTGTGTTCAAAATTATGATTTAGTATAGTTTGGCAGTTAATATTCTTTCAATAATAAGCAAACGCAAATAGAGTTTTAAGTTAAGTTTTAAAATAAAGCTAAACTGTGATTAAACTAATATTTGTTCTACTGATATTCGTTTGGTTTTCGCAGTTTTAAGTTACGTTTGATAATAAGCTCAACGATTTAAACTTTGTTTAAAACTAGTTTTAGTTTTGAGTATCGTTTTAAAATACGGCCCTAAAAATATCAACATGCATCAATTTGTAATAAATCGACAATTTAGACACATAAAGTAAATATGTTTACTAAATATATCATACCGACTGGGGCTGGTCAGTGGTATGCATATTAAAATAAGGTGCGTTTTTAAATTCGCGGAATATCTGGGTAGGTAAGTGAGGGTGACGATAAATTAGGTACCTACTAATTGAGCAACTCATTAATCTTACTAATATTATAAATGTGAAAGTTTAGATGGATGGATTGTCTGGATGTATGGGTGTTTGTTCCTCAATCACGGCAAAACGTCTAAACGGATTTGGATAGGCATAGTTATAGAATACAGTCTGATATAGCATATAGGCTACTTTTTATCCCGAAATACTCAAACAAGTCAATTGACAACATTTCATTTTTAGTTAGCTGCCCAAAATCGAAAACCATTTCGAGATATTTCTATGATTTATACTAAACACGTTTTTTCAGATTTTTTAATGTAGTATTAATAGAAATATCTTGAAAAGACTGTGAGGTTTCAAGAGGAAGGAAGAAAAAGTTTTTATACCTTTGCTTATATGTAAATGAAAAAAAAACTCCGCCTAACCCTGCCTAACCTAATCACTCAACATTTTAAATTTTGTTTCTGGCAACAGATAACCTAATATCTGTTTGTCACAGCTGTTTGTTTTTGTTTGCTTGCTTGCTTTTTAGACTCCGATTATAACGTAGTAAATATATATATTTTTTTCCTCCGATCATGAAAGTTTCCGAAGGCTTTATGATGGCGGACAGCCGCAATCTTCCTAAAATGGACTTTATGTTGTTTTTGCAATACATCCGTGAAAACGGTAACTTTAACATTGCTGAGATCAGGGGAGCAAAAGTGTTGCTTTCATCGAGGGACGCATATGTAGAAACGAGCGTAGGGTACGTGGAGGTGAAACGAGAAAATTCGACATGTTTCATCAAGGGCAGGGTGACACCAGAACATAGAGTACGCTCCAAAATGTACACTGTTTTCGCGTCCATCAACGAGATAGAAGAATCTATATTGGAGGTGAAGTGCCACGATTGTGCAGCCAGTGAGGGTGAATGCAAACCATAGAGAAATATTATACTTGGGAATAGAGAGCCCTCTTGCAGATTTTTTGGGATCCCATTTGCTACTAACGCTAACTATAAATCGGCCCCAAACTAATGTATCTATATGTAGATCTCCGTATAGATACGTACATATATGTAGGCAATGCGCCGTATTCGACATTGCATTCTCTAATTTTAAGTCCTTCTAAAGTCTAATTCGAAGACTTACAACTCAAAATTTTCTAAGAAATATTGATTTTGAAGTCTTCGACTTTATGGAATAAAAAAAATCACTATGAAACTCAGGAATAAACAAAAAACAGCAACAAAAACTACAGACGCACGCGCGTACGCAGATAGCAGTCGCCATATTGTGTTGTGGTGGTGTTTTGAAATTAAACAAACACACCTGACGTTGACAAGGCTTCATTCATAGCTTGAAATTCATTCAAATTTTGTTTTGAAAATAAAAATATACGAATTTACACCAGCACATTAAAATATATAAAAACCTCATTTGAAAAACCAGTTTGCATTTATTTACAAAACAAAGTAATTTATTTTTTTCATTATATAATGAATGTGAGAAGTAGCGTCATCTAGTGTCAAGTAGTATTACTATAAAAGTTCAGGGCCTTCCGTTAGTTAGAGCCACTGTCTTTGAAGAAACTGAGCTAACAACCCCTGATGCAAACATTCTATATGTTTTATAATGTGGCTTATCAAACGCACCGAAGAGCCGTCAGTGACATCTGTACATTGCTACTGGAGTCAGCCAAAACTTTCTCAAGCTATTACAAGTGACAGGTTTATTTTGGCAAAAGAGATGGGAAAAAGGATACAACCTGCTGTATTACTACCCAGTTCATTGCGTCTGCCATCGTTTCTTGAAGCATGTAGAAAAAATGAAATAAAAGATTCAGTAATCACTAACTATAATAACACGCAAAGTGAACTGTTAGATGATTGCAGAATATTTAAGCTTTTACTTGAATATACAAACAATTGCTCCCAGGAGGATCAGGAAGATTTTTTACAGTGGAAAGAGTTTGCAGAAAGCAAACTAACAACAGAAGTGAAAGATCTTATTGAAAAAAGAACTTGTGGTCAAGCCAATAATAAGTTATGGCATACATTAAGACAAGGCCGAGTAACTGCTTCAAAAATATATGAGGCAACTAGGTGTAACACTGATGGTGTATTAGTTAAAGCAACAAATTCTTGGTGGCTAAAAAGTACCCGAGACAAAAGCCATAAAAAGAGGCAAAAGCTTAGAGAAAGAAGTAATTAAAGAAATTGAAAAGTCCATAAAAATAAAAATAGTTCAATGTGGATTTAAATTGATTACACCATTTATAGGAGCATCGCCAGATGGACTGTGCGAGGACCAAAATTTTATACTGGAAATTAAATGTTCCAGTAGTGACAAAACAATGGAAAACTATGTAAAGGACAATGTTGTTTCTTGCAAATGTGTGCAATGGGAAAAAGGAAAGCAATATTTTGTATAGCAGATCCTTAATTTGAAACCAACAAATTGTTTTATATTCACTGGTTGTATTATGACAGGTTTTATGTAGAAAAGTTGCTTCGTGAAGGTGAAGAATTGTGGAAAAAAAATATCTTTAAAAAAATGTTAGATTGTGTAACTGGTAAATAAAATACATTTTATAATATTGGATTCATCTTTTATTCATTTTCCTTGTTGTGTATAATAGGTGATTGCAAATTAATAAGTCCACAAACAACTATCACTACATCATCCAGTATATTTATTAATTTGTTATTTACCACTGCATGTGGTTTTAACATTTTAAAAAGTCGGACTCTTCTTATGACACGTTCTATGTGGATTCTCAAACTGGCCAATATTTTGCTCTCTATGACTTCACTTTTAGTCATTTTGGTGTCCTTTAATACACTAGGTGGTCGTAACACTTTAACAGACTTTTGTATTAAATACCCTTCCAAATGCTTGAATCCCCTGTCACACAAAATCATAGCATGCTCTGGGACTGTCTCCAAGAATCCACTTTGCTCTACTAACTTAATATCTGATATACGACCTCCACAGCCTTCAGAGACAAAATTTATAAAGCCATCAGGTGTAGCTCCTATTAAATATTTAATGGTATTACAGTTTTTATACTGTGACCATGTTAATGCCTGTTCTATAGGATTTTTAGGTTTTTCAATTTCAACCTCAAAGCAATCTATTATGGACTGTATATTTACAAATTCTTTGCTTGTGGTGAATACATTAGGAAGATTTTTCTTTATATTAATAGCTTCAGGCCAATACAACATTTGCATAAAAAACAAACGAATTTTTTTAGAATTTTAGCAAAAGTTCTCCATAAGGTTATTATAGATATTTGAAACAAATCTTTCATTTTCACAAATGTTTAATTATTTTTTATCTTGTACTTACAGTGTTGTGATAATATGTAAAGAAGGTACTTTCAATTCATCAGAAAGATATTTAATGATCCAGTAATATTTTTTTGGTACTCCAATGTATGCAAATGGCTTATTTTTGATCAAATTTAAAATAAAGTTTCTCCCCACCAAAGATTCTTGTACCTCAGATTCATTTGTACTTTCCTGTCCTGAAAATTCAGTTGTGCTACTGAAGATGCAGATGGATTGCGTCCCTCTGATGATTCTTCTTCAGAAGGAACAGGTTTGCATGTGTATTTTTTTACGAACCTTGTACCAACTGAACGGCTGACCATAGTTGGCATGACTTGCATGTTAGGATGAATGTAACATCGTTACTATTCCATGCGGTCTGTGCTGTGGTTACTAGGGCAACGTTGAGTTGCTGACATGGCATTGTTTAAATATATTAAAATAAAGTTTACTTTTTGGATGTATATTGGTTTACTTTAAAGTGGTAGCAGAGCTTGAACATGCCATAATTGTGAAATAAAGCAAGAATCGTTCATAATTTGCAAAGTTTCAACGAAGATTCGATAAGAAATATTAATTTGCGTGCACTGTCAAAAATCGTCATGGAAAAATCGATAGCAGAGGCAAGTAAAATTCATATAGGATTAAGTACTTGATTCGAAAAATTATAAAACATGGATCTTTAAAGTGAAGTTGGTGCTGGATGCGATGCCAGGGGCAATGGAATTGTTGGACGGAACTAAACCAAAGCCGCCTTAGCAGCAACGGCAACTGCGGAGCAAAAAGTTCAAGAAGATCTCCAAAATTATAAATCGCTGAACAGTGCAATATCGATCATGCTCACAACAAATATGTCATGAAGCGCTACAGAAGGTCTTACGCTTGACAAATGCTAGAGACATGTGGCTGGAACTTGAAAGGCTTTATGGAGGCTCGTGTGTAGGTCAGACCTACGATTACTGCCTTAGTTTCTTCAGCTATAAGAAAACTGAGGGACACGATATCGCTACTCACATCACAACACTGAAGAATATATGGAGTGACCTAAATCTATCTTTAGTTAACGAAACTTCTCAAAAAGACACACTGCCAGATATTCTACTGATTTGTAAAATCCTTGATACGCTTCCACAGGAATATATAGGATTCAAATCAAGTTGGCTTCTTATTTCTAAAAAAGACCGAACAATAGAAAATCTTACCAGTCAGTTGTGTGCTCATGAGAGAGTACTTACACAAAATGTCCAAGAGCAAGAACCTAGCGTAGAAGCCTTATTTTCAAAGACGGATAAAAGCATAGCTAAAAAGAAGAAAGAACTATTTTGTAAATACTTTAAAAAACCTGGACATAGAGTAAGACAGTGTAAAAAATGGATTGCTGATGGGAGACCTCCAAAGGATGCAGCTGTCAACATGAACTTAACAGTTTTAACAGTTGATTTAATGAAAAGACAAGATAAAGAATTATGGTATGTAGATAAATAGATCAGATTTTTTTGAAAACTTTACTCTCTTCAAAAGCAGACAGACTGTCACTGGAGCCAATGGCCAAAGCATTGATGCTATCGGTATTGGCGTTATACGTGCAGAAGCTAAAGTCAATGGTAGACTAGAGCCAATTTTACTGAAAAATGTCTGGTATGTTCCAAGTATAAGCAGAAATTTGTTTTCGGTTCTAGCTGATCACGACCGATCAACAAATAGCATTTTTGTGTCAACACCTTTACAATGTATATTTAAAATCAATAATCAAAGTAAAATCATCGGAATCAGAGAAAGAAAAGGAGGCCTTTACAAGTTGAGACTTAGGTGTACTAAACCTGCCGAAGTGAATACATTGATTAGCACTCCTGATGGAACACTACAATTGTACCACGAACGGTTCGGCCACCAGTCAAAATCACATGTAAAAGAATTGATTGAAAAGGAGTTCAACTTAAAAACAAATGTAACCAAAGAACTGTGTGAAGGTTGCGTTTATGGTAAATCACATCATCTTAAGTTTGGCACTAGAGAGAAATCCACTCGTCCAGGTGAATTGATTTATGCTGATGTTTGTGGACCCTTTCCTTACTCAATAAGCAAACTGAGTGATAATGGCGGCGAATTTGATAATGCAGTAGTCAGAAAAATCTTTCTTCAAGAAGGAATTAAGCAAAGACTTACAATGCCTTATACACCTCAACAAAATCCTACTGAACGGGATAATAGGACCGTTGTGGAAATGGCAAGAAGTCTAATGCACACGCGAACAGAAATTCCAACTGCACTAAGGGCAGAAATTGTGAATGCATCGGCTTACATCCTTAACCGCACTGGTCCAAGCGTAAATAAAATGTCACCGTATGAAGCATGGCACAAGAAAAAGCCCAGAATCAGTCATTTGAGAATCATTGGAACCATTTGTTATCCTCACATCCCAAAGCAAAAAAGAAAGAAGTTACAGAAAAAGGCTCAAAAGGGAGTCCTCGTAGGATATGATGGTGATGAAGGCTACCGCATTTGGGATAGCGAAAATTTCCAGCTCATACGTTCTCGAGATGTCACGTTTAATGAAACGCCAGTACTGAGTGAAATAAGAAATGAACATTCAGAGACCTACAAAGATGACAACCGAACTAGCCGCTTCAACTTTGCTTTACCGAGATGGCACAATGACAGAGAAGAGATCACTGATGCACCATCTAAAGCCAACCAAGCAGCTTAATTGCAGAAGAGAACGATGTTCCTGAAGAGGAGAGGCCGCTCTCTGCTGATGATGACATAGACAGATTGGCTAAAACTCACACAAATACTGATGTCGTGGCAGATGCGATCGAGTCAAGAGAGCTGATTGAAAGACCAGTTTCAGAAGAGGAAGAGTTTCAAGATCCAGAAAGAGACGAAGCGCCTCTTTCTGCTGCTGAAATTGAAACTGAGAGAAGAATGACGCTCAGAAACCGGACTAATATCAAACCTTCTAGTCGATACGATGATTACATATGTACTTGTATGCATAATGTTACAGCTGATCCTCTCAAAGAACCTAACTCGTATAAAGAAGCTATGGCATGTAAGATTCTGAGAAATGGCGTTCAGCTATGGAAAGTGAGTTGAAATCTCTTGAAGAAAACCAAACATGGGAGTTGGTAGATCTACCTCCCAATAGAAAAGCTCTTCCCAAAAAGTGGTTATACAAAATCAAAATGAATCCTGATGGTTCAATCCAAAAATACAAAGCTCGACTAGTGATTAAAGGATATTCCCAAAAGAAGGATCTTGATTATCACGCCACTTTCAGTCCTGTAGTGAGGGTTAATACAATCCGAGCTGTTATTAGTATCGCAGCAAAAGAGAACCTTCATTTGAAACAATTTGATGTATCCACAGCATTTTTATATGGATCGTTAAAGGAAGACATTTACATGAAACCTCCTGAAGGCTTTACCAACGAAAATGACAAACGGGTTTTTAAGCTGAAACGAAGCCTTTATGGACTCAAACAAGCGCCAAGGTGTTGCAACCATTGCATCACAGAATATATCCTGCAAATTGGTTTCAAGCAAAGCAAGAGTGACCCATGCCTGTTTGTCCGAAACAAAGAAAACAAGGATAAGAAAATTGTTTTAGCGCTTTATGTCGATGATGGACTAATTGCATCGGCTAATAAGAATGAAACTCAAAACTTCCTAGATGAAATGAGACATCGATTTAAAATTACCACCAAACCAGGATCTTACTTTCTTGGAATTGAGATTGAGCGAATGAAAGATGGATAAATAAAAATACATCAGAAAAGCTACTTGAAACGGTTGTTAGAAAGATTTGGAATGCAGGACTGCAAAGCAGCTGTAACCCCTATACTAAAAGACACCGTACCTTCCAAGAAAAGAGAGGGGGATGAAGAAGACGGAGAAGGAGCATTTCCTTATAGACAAGCAGTTGGCGCATTATCTTAACTGATGGTCGGTACGAGGCCTGACATAGCATATGCTGTTGGGGTTGTATCGCGAACTTTAGACAATCCAAAACCTGAAGATGTTCTAAAAGTAAAACGGATACTGCGCTACTTAAAAGGAACGTTGGATTTTGGAATAACATATAAAGCTTCCACTTCGCGCATATTATGTTATAGTCACGCAGACCATGGAGGTGATGGTGCAACAGGACGATCCACAAGCGGAATCGTCTGCCTATACTCGCATGGAGCTATTGCCTGGCAGAGCAAAAGGCAGTCAACGGTTGCAATATCGTCAACGGGAGCAGAAATTGTGGCTGCCAGCGAGGCTGCAAGAGAACTAATCTGGCTTGAGCGAATAGTGAACTTCATTCAAAGTGGTTCAAAGATAGTTCCCGATCTGTTCAAACTTCATTCAAAGTGGTTCAAAGATAGTTCCCGATCTGTTCATTGACAATGAGTCTGCTATTAAATTAGCCAATGACCCGCCGTATGAATCACACCAGAGGACTAAACACATCAGACTGAGACATTTCTTTATTAGAGAATGTGTTAGCGATGGTATTATTGAAGTCAAGCAAGTGAAAACTGAGAATCAAGTTGCAGACTTCCTCACCAAGCCAGTTTATAAGCCAAGACTCCAAGATCTCTGCAAGCAAGTTGGCCTCAACTAACGTTCCTAAACAGAAGAGTGGATGTTAGGATGAATGTAACATCGTTACTATTCTATCCGGTCTGTGCTGTGGTTACTAGGGCAACGTTGAGTTGTTGACTCGCTGACATGGCATTGTTAAAATATATTAAAATAAAGTTTACTTTTTGGGTGTATATTGGTTTACTTTAAAGTTGCACAGTTTTATTACTGCAGTGAGGCATGCAAAGAATTCCCTTATCCTGTGTAGCTGGCACAGGTTCTTCCAGATAAGATCCAGAACTTCCAGAAGGCATGACACTAGGTTCACCAATATGTTTTAACGTTTCAGGTACTTGGGGTTTAAGTCTTGGCTTAGTAACTTTATTCTCTATCCAGTCCTTGTAGTTCATGAGATCTTCCTCTAACTAAAACAAATTCATAAATGTGAATATTAAATTTGAAAACAACATACAAGTGATTAAGATTAAACATAATCAGTCACTTAAGTTGGATTCTTTTATTAATCTATAATAATTAAATTACTTACATTTAAATGATCTTCGCATATATATATACTACCAGATTTGGGTACATTTGATTTATTTACTGCGGAACACCATTGTACCCTCGCCGATTTCGGTATGTAGAAGAAGTGCTTAGAAGGATTTTTTATAACCGTATTTTTGGAGACGGGAACCAGACAGGAAATGAAAGGATCTAATTTACGTGGCTGCACATTCATTTTGCTTAAATTGTGATAATAGAAACAAGAAAATAATAAAGCACCAAAATTCTTCTTTTGAGGTTATACCAAAGAGAGTAGCTTTATAGCTTATTCGTTGGTTAGATAGAAGACTATAATCATGCAGCCATTTTTTTTCAATACGCATCCAGGCAAAGGTAAATTATATTTTCTTCCTTCATTCTATGAATGGCAGAAAAAAGTTTTAAATTTTTTTTTTTTGTATATTCTGGTGGAAAAATCTTTACAAGAAAAAATACGTGTCTCCTATTTAAATAAGTTCTTTCGAAAAAGCATAAAAAAACAAGGGCTTAAATTTTTTAAATGTTGTCAATTGAGAATAAATTGAGAAGTATGTAAAATCTGCTCATAACATTCTGGAAAAGAGGTCCTCCGTCTACAGTGACTCTTGCCCAAGTAAAACTAAGATTTACAAGGGTCAAGCTCTCTTTACACAAGGAAAAGAGTATCTTGAATACGGCCCAGGGCAAGGAAGGACGATTTAAGTGACCATTATGAAAATTAAATAAATGAAAAAGGTGATAAATAAAAATTACCCGACCAGGAAACGAACCTGGTCGGGTAATTTAATTTTAAATTTTAAATTTTTATTTATCACATTTTTCATTTATTTAAGAATAATTGAGCATTTTAAATGCAAAAACTTAAAACATTATTATGAAAATTACCCAAGAAGCCTTAGATTGTATTATAAGGTTCCCGAATAACGTTAGCGCAAAATGTCACCCTCAAACAGCAGCGGTGGAGTTTTCGCTCCACCTTATTACCGGTGGTGTGAGTTGGGTTCGTCAGAACCTCAGTCTAAACAGGACTCTATGCAGTGGCAAAAAAGGCACACCACTACCCAAGAAGTTTAAGGTGTTATAATCGGCTGAAACTCATGGCGTCAGTTTTTTTGGGACGCACAAGGAATATATTGATAGCAAAGATAAAGTTGTCTCCACAGCCGGAGATTATTACGCCTAAATCCTAGAGCAATTGAAAGAAGCTATCTATCCTGCACGATAATGCGCCCGTTCACAAGAACATTGTCGCGATGGATGTCCCACAGAAGGTGGGCTTCAAAATCCTACCACCCCCTACAGTCCTGATCTGAATTTCAGCGATTATTACCTTATTTCAAAAAAGTTTTTGAGTAATGAAGAAGTGAAGGAAGCAATTTCAGCATATTTTTTACTCGACTACGGCGAAACGAAAAGGAGGGTTCTTTTTTTATATTGTAAGGACAGGACGTTTGTCTTCCACGGAAAGTGCGCATGAAGACTATGGTGGTACACGTCCATCCACGAGAAACCTATTCACTCGACACTTAAAAGTTCCAGGACTGTAGTGGTCAGGAAAAGCAGACGCAGGCAGACACCTTGGCAACCCGTACCAAAAAGGAACTATCGAAGCGTTTTGTTCGACTTCTTGGTAAATCGACTATATAGTTCTGTTTGCGTCTGGTAGTCCGGTGGTTCAATTTGGTCAAAAAGAGCACTCGCACACTCACCAAAATGTAGTCGATAAAATACTGTCAAACAAGCAACCTTACGACGATGCTCCAGCGTCTGCAATTTTTTATTTGTAAGGTTGTTGTTATTTATGAATTTATGGGTTCTTCGGTCAAAAAAGTCTAGCGCTTCGAGCTGCTACTTGGCAGAAACATCCCAAAGGTGACTAGTTCTCCATGCACGACCTCACTTGGGCTGTGTATAAGTTGAGCAGCCGTTCAGGGCTAAAGTACCGCCGGAACTTCGAGATGATACCCAATTTTTTGGAAGCCGTTTAGCCATAGACTTAATTTGTTGTCCGAAGTTTAATTTGGACGTTATAGTGACGCCCAAAAGCTCTAGATGGCGTAAAGGTAAAGGTGCTATTTTTTGCGGCGAATAGACACGCTTGTGTTTTGTAGGCGTTGAAATTTACCAGGTTTGATTCGCCCCAATCGGACACTATCCGCAAGGTCGAATCAACGCGCTCAATCATAGACTCTCTCAAAACCCTAGTTGCCTGGCAGAGATCGCTTACTAGCGATAAGGCCGCCGATTGTGTTTTTATGTTCTTTATTTTCTATTATGTGTATGTACAATGAAGAGTAATTAAATAAAAATAAATAAACCTGGATTTTATGGCGCTCGCTCGCGCATTGGATATATATCTCTCAACAACAGTGCTGTCATCAGCGTATCCAATACATCTTATGGCTACTGCGCCACTTCTCTTCACCACACCGTGGCATCCACTTTGGAGCTTCATTCCAACTAGTGAAGTCACAAAACGGATCAGATCAAAACCATTCTGAGACATCCCATTGATCCAGGGTTGAATGGTACAATGATTTAATCTATTAATGTTATACGGTAAATGCTTTTTCATGTGAAAACCTTTTTGCTGCAATCATAAATTATTCTGCAAACTATGTCTGTGACTTGTTCACCTACAAATCTCTTTGTTCTGATCCCACAGAGGAACTCCAAGGGTATAATCCTCTCGTAGGCTAACAACTGTTTTAGAGAATGTCAATCTTCACTCTTAACACACCTCATCAACACTATCCATTACTATCAGATAGAACAGTTATTGGGACAAGCAGATTTAATGGAATTTTTCCGAATGCTGCCCAGTCAAGTTGGATTCATTAATTCGTCGCTTATGTTCTAACACCGCGGAAGTCCAAAAATGCCATTTTGACTTTTGCATGTCATTCGATAGAGGATCGAAAGACGCACCCTTTAGACCAATCAGAAACAGGGATTTCAGCCAATGTAAGCGTTTTATTTTGAAAACAAAAACAAAGCGTATCTTCGTGCCGCGGAAGTCGTCATGAAAACAGCGCGTAAGTCAGCTTACTTTCGTATTGTAATTGAAGAAATACATCGTAAAACTAGGTAAATATAATTAAAGTAGGTAAAATTATTTATATTATGTGTTTATTTAAGAGATAAACTATTGATACTTGTTTTTTAAGAATATTTAAGTCTAAGTATCATGTATGCTAATATAATAAATAAGATGAAAATGTTATTTTACTTACGCGGTGTTTTATATAACGTTGTTTAATACAAGGTTTTAAATTTGTAGATATCAATTCAGCATGAACAACGAAGGCAGTGATGTTGAAGAGGTTATTGACCTATGCAAACAACTAGGAATAAAAATACCGCCTAAAAAGAAAAATGTAAATGCAACCACCAAGGATAACTTGGAAAACTTCGACATTAACAACTTGCCTGTTATTATAGTACCAGACAATGCCAACGTAAGCAGCGAGGTGAGTGTACATGAACTTTCCGAATGCCATGACAATATTATGATGGTAGAAACTACAGTGTACTCGCCTATGTTACCATCGAATGTCAAACCTGTTGATATTAATTTTGGACAGACCAGTGTGATAGAGCCTACATTAATGGAAGAAACGACAAACCTTCTATCACCGGTTGCGAGTCCCTTGTTAGTGAATGACGAGGTTCAACATGGTGATCTTAATTCTGGTCGAAAAAGATGTTCTAAAGGATGTTCTGAGAACAAAAACTGGACTAAAAATAAAAGCAAGAAACTTAGAATGGAAGGAAAAGAATATTTAGGATATCGGCGGGATAGCAATGGGCCAAAGTTTAGGGTATTACATGATGTTATTAGGCCAGCCCGAATAATTGGCCCTCGATGTACTTCCGAGTTTTGTAAAAAATCCAAGCTTCGTGCTTGTGATACAATACCAGATAACGAAAGGAATACTGAATACTTCAATTACTGGAATAATATGACGTGGGAACAACGTAAACAATACGTCGTATCAAATGTTAAGGTATGCCCAAAAAAGCAGGTCAAATGTAAAACATTATCATCTAGGCGTAGTGAGACCAAAGAGTATTTCTTAGAAACTTCAAATGGACGTGTTCAAATCTGTAAGCATACTTTTTTGAATACGTTTGGTATCAAAGAATTACCCGAACTTACTCATAAGGTTTTAGAAGGACACTCAAAGAAAGAAGAGATAGCTGTTCTAAAAGACTTTCTAAATAATTTGCCAAAGATTCCTTCTCACTACTGTAGAGCTAGTTCTTCTAGAGAATATTTGGAGCTTATCATCGAAAACTAGAATCATCTTTTCAAAATTTATTGTGATAACTGTAAGTCAGTGAATATGGAACCTGTCAGCCGATGGTCCTTTGACAAAATTTTTAAAGAGATGAATTTAAGCTTATTCCAACCAAAAAAGACCAGTGCGACACAAGCTGTGCGTTCGAAGCAGGTAATATTAGTGAAGACATCTATCGCAGTCACGTCATTCGAAAAGAAGCAGGCAGAGAGGAGAAGAAGAAAGATAAGGACCGAGCACTAGCAGGAGAAGCACATGTATTTACGCACGATCTCCAATCAGTAAAATTGTGTCCGATGTTGCAGGCTATAGTGCTTTGTATTATAAAACAAAGCTCTGTGTTCACAATTTCACAATTTTTAACCTAGCTACTAAAGACGTCCATTGTTACTGGTTTGACGAGCACAATGCGGGATTAGTGGCATTTGTTTTTGCATCATGTGTCATAGATTGCCTCAGAAAAACTCTTTCGGAGAAACCTCTGCCAATAATCCTATTTTCTGATGGATGTACATCCCAAAACAGAAACGTTGTTTAAGCTAATGCGCTTTTAGATTTAGCCATGGAATATAACGTCGTTATAACGCAAAAATTCCTTGAAAAGGGTCATACCCAAATGGAGTGTAACTCCAGCCACAGTGCAATTGAATGTAGGCTTAAAAATAAGGAGATATACTTACCTTCCCAGTATGCCTCGATTTCTAAGGAAGCTCGACCAAAACAACCTTTTATCATTCAGTTCTTATCGTATGACTTTTTTGATGACTACTCAAACAAAAATGATTTTTTGTATGAGTCAATCAGGCCTGGCCGAGTTGCAAACGATCCTACAGTTACAGATTTAAGGGCTTTGCAGTATAACCTTAATGGCATTATTAACTATAAGTTACGCTTTCAGGATGACTAAGAATTTACCCAGAAGAGCTAAAAATAATAGAACAAGACTAGGCCCAAGGTCTAAGCTTTACAATAACCATCAAAAAATAAATGAATCTAAATGGAAACATCTTCAAGATCTAAAGTCAGTTATACCTCCTGACTGTCACAGTTTTTACGATACTTTACTTCATTAAGATTTTATAATTACTGATTGATATTGCTTTTTGCTATAACAAATATTTGATAATAAATGTTAATAAGCTAGGACTGATTTAGCATTTAAGTAATACTGATGTTCCTTTTAGATGTTGATTATTAAGATTAAGAAATAGTTATATTTTGTTTATTATTTGTAAAGAAAAGTCAAGAAGATTGTTAAAAAGTTGTAGAAGTAAATGTTTTATGTTTTAAGAGGTATAGTTCTACCCGTTATTTTTATTTTATTTGAAATAAATGGTTTAAAAATATTTACAGTGTATTTATAACTGAGCGTAAGTCGCCCCATTTTGTTTAATATAATGTGGTAACACCGCATTAGTCAGAAATATAGTATAAATAATGAGTTTTTATAACAACCAACACAAAAATCTTGATTTCGATTTATTTTTATAAATTTTGATAAAAAAAATGTAGGTATTGTGACCGCGATATATAGAAAGGCACGGTTTTAATGTTCTCCTGAACAGTAGTCATTTTTGACATCCATGGTGTTAGAACTTAAGCGACGAATTGACCTCTTTGTCTTAAAGTTGGACCTACCTCAGTGTTTATTCTGCACAATTAAAGTTTAAGTACGTCCATACCAGTGTAAGTGGTTAAATTTACTATTAATAGTATTTAATATTTTCTCTTCATGTTTGTTCTCGAAATGACCCACCAGTCAATGTAAACACAACTAGCTGTTTATAATAGAGTCTAACATATTTAGTTACTAGCTGTTTCGCACAGTTTCACGTAGGAATATCAGATTAAAAAGTAGCCTATGTGCTGTTTTAGGTTGTACTCTAGCACTATGCCAAATTCCATCTAAATCCATATTTTTATCTTTGTCTTTTTTTTTTTAAATTTTGCCATGATTGAGGAATAAACATCTATATATCTAGACAGGATATATGGATGTTTTTTTTTTTTTTTTCACTTTATTATTGTTTACAAAAAATGTACAGGATTAAATAGCTTAGCATTGAAAAACCACGCAGGTTCGAATAGTAACGCTAAGTAGATCGATAACTGAGACAACGATAAATTACATATTTTGATTACTTAAAGTAAATTTTCTTAATAAATATTTACAATAGTTACTTTCACATTTGATATTTAAACGCATATTATATTTTAAAAAGAAAAGAAACTATTTTTAACCTATAACTAGTTATTATTTGGAGCCAGGTGAATACGCATCTTTTAAAAAATATTCTTTTAATTTTATCTTAATATTTTCATAGGAGATAGTATTTTTTAGTTCCGAGGGTAGTTTATTAATAATTACATCTAGGATTGCAATCTTGCTCAAAACTGTTAATTTGTTTTCTTCTTTCTTTTATTTGATTGTAATCTGTGTGTTTGCCATATTAAATAAAGACATCCATTTATGATACTAGTAAGATAAAACAAAAGTCTGTATATCATTACATAAATAAATAATATACAGGGTTGTTTTTAGTCACTGGCCAATTTTTTTTACACAGTGAGTATCATTTATAGAAACCATTTTTGCAAGAAAAAGCCTGTGTATTTTTTTACAAAGAAATTAATATATTCGCTAAAATATTAGCATTCAAAGCATAGTCACTCTAAATTATGAATGAATACCATCAAAACAAAGATAACTATGCATATGAAATACCAAGTCATAGTAGCTGTGTTCATCAACAGCGACTTAGTCAAAAAGTTTGTGGTATATTTTAATTTTTTTGTACTGAGTGATACTAAAATAAAAATGCAGGTATGATTGTATTGTATCAAAGAAAATAAAATTTAAATTTGGCTGGTGAGTAAAATCCTATACTAATGATCTAGAATCTCAGCCTATACTAATGAACAAAAGCAACTTCAGAGTGCTGAAGATGGTCATGGTTGTAGAATTGCATTTTTATAGGAAAAACTTGTCATGTTAATTGAATTTCATAAGTTGTAATAACATTACATCATCTATCTATCATAAACAAAAGTTTTATAGAGTTTTATTGAGAATGCAACAATTATTTTGAATTTTAAAAAGTGCACACCTATTATTTTTGGTAGCTATTTGTTATTCTTAACTAGGTAGTAAGAACTATAATATAAAAAATACCTTATCATTGATTTTTTGTTTCCTATAGCATTCATCAAAACATATTTAGTATAACTCTTAACTAAGTAAATCAACAACATAAACTCTTCCAGAAACACTTCTGCACTCTCATCTATAGAATCCAGTCTTTCTCAATCAAAATTTCATGCATTATTCTTGATAAGAGATTTATTGGCATTTTAGTGGGTGATAGGCTGACCCCCTGTCAATGTAATAGCCTCTCTCCACCACTATAATACCTCCAAATTTGTCAAACATGACATCAGATGGTTTTATAGCCTCTGGTGTTCTGCCTACCCCATAGGTAAGGGATACTGGTGTAAAGTTATGTATGAATGTATTCCTAAAAAACACCAATAAAACAGGATTACCAATGATCATACAGTTACCTAGACAAAATAGACCAATAAACTGCTACATAAAGTTATGTATGTATTGTTCCTAATAATCATTAAAGGTGGCTAAATCTTAGTCTCAGAATCATTGACACATTTTTATAATGGCCCTATAAGTAAGTTAAACTTCTACCTAAGTTGCAAGAGAAAATAATCTCTTTTGAATTGCTTATAGCTATATTAAGGCAGAACGGGCAAACGGTAACTTTGTTACTTAATTTGAACCATTATATTCAACCACTTTTGAAAGCACCTATTCAAATTGTGTTAATAAATATTTTAACTAAAACTTACCTTGTCCCCGTATTGACTCTGCCATTGGGCATATTGTTGCTGCCACTGTGACCACTGAAGCCAATTCTGTTGTTGCATTGCTGCCCACTGGTCTTGTGAATATGATGCCATATTCATCTGATTCATTTCTGGCATTGCATTAGGCTGCCACTGCCCAGAAACCGGCATGGACCAGGGCATGGACATATTCGTTGTTATTATAGTGTTCTATTTGCACTATTTAAAACATCGCTCGCAGCTATACAAAGAAAATCACAAAATAAACCTGTGGTGTCTACTCAATTAGACAATTATAATCGGCTAGTAATAGTACGGACTGAGGTCTAATATTTCGTTAGACTTTCTTTCTAAACTTAAGCACAAGGCAACCATTTTGTTTTGCTACGTGATTGATTTGGTTGAAGGATTGATAAATATGTAACAGTGCCGTCTAACTAAGTTCACTTTTATCGATAAATTAATATAACTTGTGAAGAGTCTGTTCATCTGTTGTGTTGTGTGTGACTTGTGGCTAAAGGCATCAAACCATATCAAACAAATTGTTATAGACAATGGTTTGGGTCTCAATTATGGGTCTCACTCAATGTTACTCACAATAAATACAATTTCGACTTTTTAATATTATAAGTACCCCTATATTTAATTTGTAGACATAATTAAAAATAAGCTCGAAAGAAATACCTTTATACATACTCGTACATATACAGGGTTGATTTGTAATCACTGGCCAAATTTTTTTTACACAATAAGTATAATTTATAGAAATGATTTTTGCAAAAAAGTATTTATTGTAAAGAAATATCCGCCAACATATTAAGCAAACCAAGTCACACTAAACTAACATTAAAATAAAGACAACTACACGCTATTACTAAACATCTTGTAGTACTACGTCGTAGTACTTTCAAAGAAATTCCGCGTCGAAGAAGCTATGTTCATCAACAGCGACTATTTGCATAAAAGTTTGTGGTGCCATTCTTCATTTTTTTGTATCAAAGAACTAACATTTAAATTTGGCTGGTAACTACAAATCAACTCTGTATAACTTCAAGCCTGTCTCTCTTTGTGGTAGGTGGCGCGGTGGAGACTAGGGAACGCCTACAATCCAGATATACCTTTATTATAGCTCATATATAACATATATACAAATTAATTTCTACCGGTGTCCCTAAAACAACATGTAGATAAGCGTGACTGACACTGGAGGTAGATGGATTTCATGCCCATCAAACAACACTAACATGCCTCTAGTGTAAAAGTTTATTGGCTTTCTAAATATTGCCACTTTTGTGAATCTTTATGTTCCATTTCTTGGTAGCTTTTTGCCCTCAGCTGCAACAAAATCTTTTAATTCATGTTTATTTTTCTCCACAATAATTCCTATAAGGTATTTGAGACAATTCAGCTACCTATAGATAATAATTGTACTGGTTTGAATGATTTCAAGAAAGCTACAGTTATGCGTAGAAGAATGAGGGAAAAACGGAAATAAATTATATTTTGTTTATTACGTGCCGCCGCGATGGTACTGTCCGTTTTATCCAAGTAACAAACTGTCGGGTGCCGTCACGAATAATAAACGAATTTAATCTTAAACTTTTAATCAACAATTTCACAAATCGCATTACATGCATGCAGAGCAGACACATTCAAGTAGGTGGTCATAATGACATTGACAGATAACCAACTAACGCGCCACAGTTTAGTGTGCGTTCCGAATTAAAATATATAAATCAAACAATGTGTTCTTATTTATCACAACTCTACATAAACTATCATAAATCATGCACATTCCTGAGAACATAATGACGTGACAAGTCAATAGTAGAATTGTTTTATTTTGTAGCTATACAGATCGTTCGTTACCTAAAGATTAAAACGAAATCATTTTTTTTTTATTACAATGATCATGGAATTAATAGGTACTACGTACAACTGGAAGGCTTACTGTGCGTCTAAGCACGTGCCGAGTGAGAGGTCATAAATCTTGGTTTGTCCCTTTCTAACTAGTGTAACCATTCTTACCTGTATACATTGGACATTTAGATAATCGCTCAATGCCTACGAATAAATTTTATAATAATAAATGACGTGCGTACTTAAGGCAAATCGGTCAGTGTGATGTGTGGTTTCAATGAGGTTCGAAGAAAACAATCCACAGCTGTACAGCGCACAGTTTATTTTAAGCTACAAAGTTTGTATAGAGGAGAAAATATAAATTTACTGAGTCTAGATACTATTAGAAGTGCACTAATGAAAGCAGGAGAAAGTTCTTATCACTTAAGGATCCTAGGGTGCGGATCCATCTCTACGGTACGGCGGCCCCGTATGCCGTGTAACGGCACGGCGCCGTTGCCGGTAAACAGCGCGGCACCGCACTGTGCCATGGCACCCACCGCCGTGCACAGCACCGTACGGCATGGCGCCGTACCGTATAGATGGATCCACGCCCACACGCATGTACCTACTCATTAGTTCACGGATCGTAAATTTCGACTGGAGAGACGCGAGATTCGATGTCCAGTGCGGCAGCAGCGGCCGGCGCTCGGGCATCCAATTCGGAAACAAAGGATGTGTGGTAAATAAAACAAAATTAAATAGTACCAATATTTATTATTTATCTTTGAAATTATAATAATAATAGGATTCACTAAGCCCGTTATGGTTCTGTATGGCTTTAAACTATGAATTCTTGCTCCCACAATATCACACATTTATTATATATGGACGACATTAAGTTATATGCCACAAACATTACAGATTTATTTAGACTCGTAGATATAACCCAAATATTCTCTGATGATATAAAAATGCATTGCATTTTTTCTTTAACTCCAAATCCGAAGGCAATCTGGAATTGTAAAAAAAAAAATTTTTACTATAGTATTTATTTAGTTTGTTTAGGTGTGTAGATAGATTTTCGCAAAAGATCAGTAATAAGCCTACATACCAATAAAATTATTGAAAAACTACATTTATTACTTTATTAGAGAAGAAATCAGGGGACTACGAAACGTTAATTTAGGGTATTTTTCATACAGATCATTTAACGTTTAATATACTTATAATGCAGAGAGAGTTGTAAATAGTGAATTTCTTTGTTAAGTATTTAGTGATATAACAAGCTTAAATCCAGTACATAATTTAACAATGAAAATGTTGTCACCCTAGTTCCTATTTATGTCTAACTTACCTGTGAAAAGATAATCCACAGCCAGGATAAGATTCTTTTCCACACCCACTCACAGCACATATATTGTTCACCATTTTTACAATACAATTAACCAATATAAATCCAATATAAAGCACTTTTTGAAACCCAGAAAGGCAAACAAGTCAATACGACAACAAAAAGAACGCCATATTGTTTTTGTGGTGCCACACAAATATTACCATTTTACCAAGTGTTGCCTTACGTAAGAGTAATAAAACTCTACCAAAATATTGAAATGTCTCGTCGTGAAATAAAAAAGATTTATCTACACCTACAAACTATTGCACTTTTAATTCGTATAATTACAAACATGCCACACGTATTATTCATATTTACAAAATTTATTATTTTCTGCGAAAGAACTTTTCTGGAATATACTACCTTTATACCAATAATATTTTACATGGCAATTGTGCGAAAGGGACACACCAAGAAAAAGTAAGTTTCACTTGAGCTCACTTCATTGAGTAGATATTGGTTATTTAAAAAAAAACTTTACTTGCATGGACTTATGGTTCATTTTGATATGTTGAAAGTTTGCGAGTAATCCTTCCAGTTGTACGTAGTACTTATTAATTCCATGACAATGATAAAATCTAAAATAACTTTCTTCTCAGTCGTACACTCTTGACCTTTGCTCTTGACAGAGTGGCCGTGGTTGCTCTGATGGCGTATAAGGTTGACGGTACGCGTACATGTTTAGTTACTTATTTCGGCTTCAACAGTTTTACTAGCAATGTCTCTCCATTTTTTTCGGTTTGCTGCATTGCGGGAGCATTCTATCATGGTAGTCTGTCCATCGAGTGGGTGACCAACCTCTAGAAATAACTTTAACCAATGCCTAACACTCAGTGTGACTTAAGTAAAACCTCAGTCTCTTAAATTATTGCCTGTTCTTGCAAACGATTAGTGTGTTAAATTAATGTTGTTTATTTGCAGGAGTATTTTTTTTAACTGATTGATTGCATTTGACGACCACTTTGGCGATGGGGTAACACTATTTGCCTCACACACTAGTGGTCGCGAGTTCAATTCACGCACGGAACAAGAAAAAAAATGTTCCAGGTATGGGCGTTTATCTATATATGTATGTATTTACATTCTCGTTTCCCCCCGAGTTCGCTACATAGTATCCCATATCACAAGCTCTGCATATTTTGGGGCCATGTAGTTGGTGTGATTGTCTGGGAATTTTAATTTATTTTTATACTTAGTTAAAAAAAGATTGATGATATGAATTGTCAATGTGTAGAAATTCTTATTGTCTGTTCTTACATCTGTTCTTATGTCTAGCACATAAGAACAGATGTAGAAGTAAAAATAGCTCATCAGGGTGCGCTTACGGTCGCATAAAGTTTTTTTATCATAATGTTGTTTTTCATAACAGTTTCACCGATAATCAAGGAATGCAGAGCAGAGCATTTAAAACCGACTTCACGTCAAAACTTTCGCTGAAGATTTACAATTAAGGTCGTCAATGTAAATATTTTATGTACTCACTCATACACATTTTTTCTAAAATTGTCCTTGAAGTATTCAATTAATTTCGATAAAATTTAAAACCTCTGTGGTATCTTCTGTCATATAGAAAAAGAATATACAAAATAGATTCATAACTGTGCATGAAATCGTGTAAGAAAGATACAAAAAAACATGCACACCTCCATCTACTCCTCCTTGTGGAAGTCAGTTGAAAAGTAGCATAAAATACGATTGGCAGAATGATGTCACTAAACGCAGAATTGTTACATCGGCAAAACTTTAACTACTTAATGCTTATTTTATTCTTCATAATTTTAATCAGTATAAATGTAATATTCAGAATTACTGTCACGGTCCACGCCGGATCTTATCGAAAAATGTTAGCCTAGCACATTATGACGGGCCGCATCGACGGATTTTGTCTGTTAAGTCTTTGAACGTAAGGTCAACAGTTGACAAGCCAAAGTTACTTTGGCTTGTCAACTGTTGACCTTACGTCTACATTTTTCGATAAGATTAAAGTTACTTTGGCTTGACACCCTATGGGTCAAGCCAAACTTGACCTTATGTCTTCGATTACCCTCTCAAAAATTGTTTGGCGCAGTGGAAGCGTGCTGGGCCCATAACCTGTTCGAGAGATCTGGCCATCGAGAGGGGAATTTATTGTGATAAATTAAAGGATGCAAGATTTTCAATTTCAATAGTTTTTATTTTAATATAACTCAAGACATCTATAAAATAAAATACACTTATAAAAATGGCAACCGGCTGGTGTAGCGGTAACATAAATTGCCTTCTATGCCAGAGGTCCTGGGTTCGAATCCCGGCGGCGGCGGCGGCACTGAACTAAGTTTATGAATTAAGTTTATTCTAATAAAAATATGTATTTATTCAATATGAATGTTTATATATTTCTTAAGTATATCAGTTATCTTGTATCCATAACACAAGATCTTTAAAAAACTTAATTTGGCTAGATAATGTGTGAGTGTCAGAAACATACATATAAAATACAGGGTTACAGGGAAAGTAGTACTGAATATTAAAGGACGTTATTTTTCAGGTCATTTCTGATGGATTTGATCAGATCATATGGTGTCCGAAACTTAACCCTTGTGGAGATATTTAACCTTTAAGATTTTTATTCAAAATCCCCTTATTTTTAACTTTTGTAACTTTTTTTTGTGATTGGAGCACCTAGAGTGTATATTCTCAATGTAACTAATTAGAGACATGCATAACTTTGGCTTGTCAACTGTTGACCTTACGTTCAAAGACTTAACAGACTAGACTAGAGAAGACTAAAAGCGGCTACACACGACCCTAAAATCACTGGCGATATCGGGACAGCGGTAGTGGGGATGAAATCGGCTACTACTCTACACACGTCTCTGCCAGTCAGTACGAAACTGACCGTGCAACAGACTGCTCGTTGTTCCGAGATGCCGCCGACACTCACAAAACAGCAGAAAATAGGCATTGTTTTGGCACTTACTACGGTGCCACCTAACCAGAGACGAAAAAGGAAGACCTGGGTTAAAAACTGGTTGATGAAACGTCATGAACTTAGTGACGTGATGAGACATTTAGAAGCAGATGATTTTAGAAACTTTTTAAGAATGGATTTTGAGTGTTTTGAAGAGCTCCTTAATATGATAGCTCTCTTCCATACGTAGTACGCATATTCTCAAGTTTTTTCTTGAAAGCATTTTGAATGCCTCCTGTCTCATGTCGCGGTTGAAATAATCTTTATGTTTTTTATCCTACAAATATGGTAAATCGTTGAATAGATCGATAGCTTTGGTTCACGATTCTCGATCTTTCTCGTTCGCCATGTTTTCGCGCTAAATAAACAATTATAGCCGTAAGTACGTCGTATCGTCGCGGCACTCAAGTGCAGACTGCGTAGAAATCAATCCTGATTTCGCTACACACGTACTGACAACGCTCCCTAGACGAAAATTGTCCCTAAATCGTGAGCTCGCTTGGAGCGATTTAGGGACGATAAAAATCGGGTAGGATTTGCCTACACACGAGACGATTTATGATACGATCTAGGGTCCTCCCCACCACTGTCCCGATATCGCCAGTGATTTTAGGGTCGTGTGTAGCCGCTTTAACAGTTTCTCAATGACTGTCCTAGAAAAAAACAATTTGACATCGTATAAAAAGGCACTGTCATCCACATTTCAAATATCAATTTACTATTTACCCGACTACGGCGAAGCAAAAAGGAGGGTTATGATTTTGACCTGTATGTATTTATGTGGGAAAGGATGTTATTCTGTTCCCTCAGAAGGAAGTCCGCTGGTTATAGGCTATAGAAAGTTATGTTCAACTGACCACAGCGCCCTCAATGGGACTTAGAGTGAAGAACTAAACAAAAAAAAATCTTTTCGGTTTTTGTGTGGGGTGTCAAATGAAAGAGCTGTATTAGCACAGCCCAAATATGTAAAAAAAAATACTCCGAAATAAGTAAAATAATAATAATAGGTAGTAAAAAAAAAAATTGTCAGTTTTGTGTGGGATATCAAATAAAAGAACTGCGTTAGCACATTTCAAAAATGTAAACACTATTACCTACTCAAAAATGTGTGAAAAAAAAATAAGTTCAAAATCTAAAACCAGACTACTAAAAACACTCTCTAAAAAGTAAGAAACAAGTAGGTACCTACCTAATAGTCTCCTCTGAGATATTGATGTATTTCGGCATATTAATAGAGATATGTTTAAAGGATAGCCGTGGTCGTATGCCACCTTTTATAGCAAAACAGATTAATTTTAATAATAAAATAAAATCAAAATGGCGTATGATCACGCCTACCCTTTCAACATGTCTCTATCAATATGACGTAATACATAAATATTTCAGCGGAGACTAATAGTTACTTCTTTCCTACTTTTTAGAGCATGTTTTTAGTAGTCAGGTTTTAGTTTTTGGACTTATTTTTTAAATCTGTCTGACAATGCTATAAAACTCTATGCTAAAATTAAATACATTCAACACATACAACTGAAACACAGCAGTTTCCTACCGTAGTCATTAGATGGCACTGTTTGCATATTAAAGCGCTCTAGTACTTACCTAATTGCTGTGTCATATAATGAAAGTACTATCTTACAATTATTATAAATTAGAAAGTTTGGATAGATGTATGGGATGAATTTTGCTCCTTAATGGCACGACAGGACCGGTTCAATGGATTTCTTTGTGCTCATTTGACTTTCACCCGATATTCCAGTGGGATTAGAAATTACGCCAGTAAAATCGCGTGAAACAGCTACTTGTCCTTTACATACAGAGTCACTTGTGACAAATTTTAGATATTAAAGGAGAGCACTCTATACTCGATTCTGATCATAATTATGTAATAAAAGTAGGTTCTTAATTTTTCACTAGTTTTTATTTATTTATAGGGAAATAAATAAAGAGACATTATTACACTTTTCCCGACACAGCGCCGTCTCAGCCAACACGCACACAGTAGTGTTCCCGCCACGAATTTCGAAAGTGACCCACCAGTCACCCTTAATACGTATCAGCACGGAATAGAGAAAACCTATGCAAATAAAAAAACGTGCCAATGTCGGCGCCAAATGCACACAAAGAAGCCTTTACATACACTACAGAAAACCAACGATTCGGATTCATTGTACCTATTTTAGTACCTATTTAGTTGTTTTTTAGTCACTAGCTAGGATTAAATGTTTTCTTTATTTTATACGATTTTACTTTTTTTTTTTATTTTACTTTATACGACACAAATGTTCAGCTATGTTTATGACAGCAAGACAGATTTTTTCTGTCATGTTTTTTGCATTGTTGTTCCGAAACATAGATATAGTTCGATCGAAGTAACTATTCTGGTAAAAAGTTCCAACAGAGTCGATAAATCATTTTATTCTAGATACAATATATTCACGATCGTTTTTACAAAAAACACAAAATACAAAACTTAAGTCGATTAATGAATTATTTTTTTACATAATAGCCAATCATATGATTGTATAAAATTATCGATATCGACACTTTTACTCTCATGTCAAAGCAGCACTACACAGACGCCATTTTCAAGTTTAGTGATATTGCTTGTGTACGTTTCGTTCTTTCGAAAATTTTCAAAAAGCTTGTATATGTTTGAAAATGCTGCGTAATTTTTGTTTAATATTATCTCTTCTGAAGCATTAAATTTAATATGATGTGTAAATGTCTGTTAAAATACATCGATTAACACATATTAATATAGCGCGGGAAATGCTGTGTACATGTCCAGTTTAGCCTCATTCACGATCCGACGCAATTTTATTCACGATGATTTCCAATAGAGTTCGTGAAAGCCGGAGAAATAAGACATTGAAGTTATCTAAAAATCTCCAGCGTTTATATAAAGAAGGAAAATGTCGAAAATGTTCTATTGTTGTGACTCGTATGGACTTCGCCAAGATTTTAGGTAAATTTACCAAAGTCAAAATACAATATGAAAGTGTTTCTTCATCGAAAAAGAAAGATTCTTTACCTGTGAATTCAAAGGAAAGTTCATCTCCAACCAATGCAAGACTTAAAAGTAATGAAAATGGCATGGTACTGTTGCCAAGAATTGCATATAACCAACATCCAGCCAAAGACTTAAAGCCTAGCCGATCAAAAACTACATCCCCTCATATTGGGAATGTGTTAAAAGAAAATAATAGGCTTAAAAAAACTCCGCAACCTAAAAAAGAAACTAAAACTACAATAGCTAGTAGTAGTAAGAAACATAAGAATTCTAACCTCTTAAAACAATATAAAATTGTTTTTGTAAATCCTAAAAACAAATCAACAAATGATAATAAATCAAAAATTACATTAGCAGAGCTCATACCATTTATCAATTCCACATTATTACCATCAAATGAATGGAGCATAGATTATTTACCAAAGAGTAATGACATCAAAGGTGACAAAGTATATGACAGAATAGCAGCAGAACTAGAAGATCTTATGTATAATGAGAAGCCTAAACATGAAGAAAAGGCAGAGCCCTCTGAGAGTAAAGTTGACGATTTTCCTTCTATAATGGACATTCTTAATGATACCACTGGTGTACAAAGTACAAACAACTCTGAAGAAATCAAAGCCACTCTAGAATCTAGTGATGTGGAGGCAATGTTACTTGGGAAAGGAGAAAATCCTGAGAATAATGTAGTAGTAAATGGTAGTACAGTGGAATCAGAAGTTGTAAATAATGATTCAAATAAGAGTGCTATACCTAGCCTACCAGACACTGATTTTCCGCCTAGTCCATCTATACTCAATGAAACAGAAGCAGCTGAAAAGGCGAAAGAACAAAACAGCTCAACTGATGATAAAATGGAAATCGAGGATAACAGTACTGCTAATGTTTTGGAGAAAGAAAAATCTATTAAAACTGAGAGTATTGTTGAAAGTATTGTTAATACTGATGTTGATAATGAAAATTGTAAGAAGGAAATTATTGAAGTTATAGAAAAGAAGGATGACTCCGAGGACATCAATGAAAGTTCACAAAAAGATATAAAGGAAGATAATATTGACAGTTCAGAAAAAGACAAAAATGAAAATAACAATTTGGTCCCTAAAAGTGTCACTCATATGATATTTAATAAAACTGTTGGTGAAAAGTGTTACAAATCTGTAACATGTTTAAAAAATCTTAAGTATACAGTTGAACTTGACGGCAAACAAGTGGAGTTTATAGGAGCACCAAAATTTATTTCTAGTTTAGAAGACTTAAAAGTTTTGTTGCAAATTGTAAATGAGAGTGAACTTGAAAGTTTGTATGTATTGCACTAAATAGTGTGAATTATACAGTGAAACAAAATGTCTTTGTTGTAATAAGTTTTATTATTTGATGATGAATGTAATGCCTTGTTAATTCTTAAAAGTAATGGTAAAGTTCTAAGTACATAAACTTAACTCCTTATATGAAAAAATGTAGTTTAGTGTAAGATTTTCATGTAAAATAATTCTGGTTATAGAAAATAAATTCTTAACTTAACTATCTCTATTTTATTGTAAAATAATTTTGCAACTTATTAAATTTGAGGACATTGTCTATGATGCATTTTATTGATTATTTAGGTATGGACATGGATTATTCCAATATAGTTTTTAAAATTTACTTTATTAAGGTCATAATGTAGTTATATTTATAAACAGAAATCACACAAGTCCCTTATTGTCTACATTTTCCAATGATTATTTTGGCCAAAAATATGCATAATCTATACATGTTGCACCAGCTCTTAATCTAATTGATTGTAGAAACACATTATATTTTTCTGAATGTGAATTAATATCTTATTTATCATGTTATGAACAATTTCCTTGCTTAATTCTAGACATTCTTCTTAGATAATTCAAATCTGTTAATAAAACAATGTGAAAGTTAGATGTAGTAGGTATATGACAATTTTTACAATAATATGTAAAAGTTATTTCTGTTAAGGCTAATAGAGTTTGTTCAATAAATATAAAACCTTGATGGTTAAATTTTGAGCTGTGTTTTTTTTTATTTCAAGATTTCATACTTATATTCTCGATCAAATGCATCATAGTTGCTGGGATAGCTTGTTTGAGTGCCTTCTTTTGTAACAGATATTGTAGCTATTTTGCATGCAGCCCCAACAATTTGATGCATCGGTAGATGATTATATTTCACAAGAAAAGTAGCTAAAGCACCAACAAAAGCATCTCCAGCACCCTGAAAGAAAGTTAACATACAATAAAGTTTTGCTAGAAAGATGTGGTTTTATTAAAGGAAAATACTCACAGTAGTATCAACTGGTGTTACTGGTTCGCACATGACATGAACGGGTTTTTCTTGTTTGGATGCATATACAGCACCTTGTTCTCCTAATGTTATGATTACCATCTCACAACCCATTTCTATTAGTTTAAACAAAGCTAATTTACAATTGCTGCAATGCAAAGTGAAGATTAATAATAATAAGAGGATTGTAATAATCAGTACAAATAATAATATGAAGGATTCTTTCACCTTAATTCAATTCTTAAATTTGTTAGTAATTCTGCTTCAGTCTCATTGACACATAAAATGGAGCAATATGGTAGAATTACAAGTATATCAGTTCTAGCAGGAGCTGCATTCAATAATTTTATCTGCAAAATTTGCAATTAATACAAATTCAGAATAACATGTTATTAAAAATAAAATATCTTAAATGTACAGTGTTCTCATAAAACTTACTCCATTGCTGAGTTTGAAAGCTTCCAGGGTACTTTCAAAGGGTGTTTCGAGTTGTCCAATAAGTATTTTAGCATTTTTTATCAATTCTGCACTGCAGTAAACATCACTAATACTGAGATGATCATTAGCTCCTGGTACTATAATAATTTGATTTTCTCCCTTTTCAGCAACTGAAATCTGTGCTATACCTGTGGATACACCAGATGTTAGTTTTGCATAGGATACATCGATTTCCAAGCTTTTCAAGTGATCTCTGTATTTAATGCCCCAATGGTCATCTCCGAGCTAAAAAGAAAACAAAAAAGAATGAAATTCTAGTCTTTTTTAAATTCTAACCTTAATGGTTTTACACAATACAAGATATTTACTCTGCATATCATGGAACATGGAGAACCCAATTTAGCAACAGCCACACATTGATTCGCCCCTTTTCCTCCATAGCTGGTTGCAAATTTCGTTCCCACAAGCGTTTCGCCGGGTACTGGCAGACGTGGCGCATATCTGTAATTTAACTTTAACTAAGTTAAGGAAGTATTATTGACTGCGTGAATATTGTTGCTCTCAACAATCTATTACTATAAAATCAACATACGCTGTAAAATCTACACTACAAGATCCAATTACAACTATGCTCGATTTGTTTATTTCTTGTGATTGCATTTTGATAAAATCTGAATACAATATTTTGAAACGCTAGCTATCACTTTATTAACCAAGAAGAAACAATTGAATAACTATAGATGTAGGTATATGTGTATTTGTCGATAACACTAAAAAGATAACACTTTTATATTAAAGATTGTTTATTCAACTCTATATAGGTAAAGTGATAACGAACGCAAATTACCACTGATGTAATTAAGATAAACACAATTTGTTTTAGGTAGGTAACTGTCCCTAAAAAATTTCATGCATTCATTGTAAATAAAAACTTTCAAAATAAACAAACTGCAGGCAGGCAGGTACTTTGATTGCCACTACAACGAACTCGACTTCCCTAAGAGTGTTAATAAATTATGTATCAACTATCAGTTACTTTATATTCTGTGGTATGTAGGTACAAGTAAATTACTTTCATTCTTTTGTTGTGTACGGTCAGCACATAAGTAAATAAATACATACACACTTCTATAATTTCATCATCAGGTCAGGTACTTCACATAGAACCAATAAAATTAAACTACGTATATTAAAATATTGAATATTATTTTAAGTTTTTCTAATACAGATAATGTTGCACTCATTCTCTTCTTCACTTTCATCGTAATAATCGTTTGTGTTAACTTTAATTTGCTCTGAAACTGTCTGTCTAATCCATGCCTTGAAATTTATGTTCCTCTTTAATGTAGATAAACACTTTTCCATTCCTCTAATAATCCCTCAGTTTAGGTGAGCCTGTGAGTCCGCCACAGCCTGTGAGTCCGCCACATTACAATAGCACTAATTAACATTGAGATTTTTTTTGCAACGTCATTTTTCACTATTTCCCATATATTTTCAATAGGTATACACTGAGGGTGACATGTCGGTAAACGGAGCACAGTATTACCGTCTTGTAATATTTCGTCTATCTTATACTCTTCAAATCTCAACTTATTTTTTCTGGAAAGCAACATACACCATCGCATATCCCACACGGCTCAGGTGGCGTGAAGTTACCGAAGTTACCCATGAGAGTAAAATGCTCGTCGACCTAAAGGTATTGTGTTCAAGATATTTATACGAGACCTAATCTACGGAAGGGAGACATGGGCATTGACAAAGAAACGCGTTCAAACTATACAAGTTACGGAGTGAAGATGCAGCGATGGATGTGCAGTGTGACTAGGCAATTTCAACGAAATTCGAAACGAATACAGGAGTGAGTAACATCACTCATCATCATCATCATCATCACAACTCTTTGTAATGAGCCCACTGCAGGGCATGAGTCTCTCCCCTGGGTGAAGAGGAGGTATAGGCCATAATCCACCAAGCTGGCCCAGTGCTGGGTGGTAGATGCCAGAATTTTTAGGGCGCCTAGATGGCTTCTGACAAACCCTAACGACTACTGTATACAAGTATACAGCACCCGGGACCGACTGCTTAACGTGCCCTCCGAAGCACGGAAGTCGTCGTGCGATTTGAATGGTCGGCGGTCACCCATCCAAGTACCGACCGCGCCGAACGTTGCTTAACCTGTGATATCGTATGATACACACAGTAACCACGGCGCCACGACGACTTCACATCACTCATAAATTGCAGGAAAGACGGCTGAGATGGTTTGGACATATGAGGAGAAGACCAATGGACTGCATAGGCAACATCACACTTAAATTGAATATTACCGTCAAAGGCGAAAATGGCAGGCCAAAACTGAGGTGGTTGAGTGTGGTTAAGATCTTGTTAACTATTGGAGGTCAATGTTCATCAATCAAGAACCCATGTTCGGGAAGTCATAAGCTTACATCGACCAACTTTCAACATCAGGACCATTTTTTATTTATGGCTTTACAATGATACCAACGCATAATAATAAACCACAAACAAAATCAAGTCATTCATTTAATACTTAACTAAAATCAAATAGAACAAAATAGTCGGACGGATCTCTGTGATTATGATGCGTAAGTATTACATACATAACTTCACGCCTGTATCTCTTATTGGGTAGGCAGAAAACCAGAGGCTATGGATGCATCAAATTTGGAGTTATTATAATGATGAAGAGAGACTATCAGAAGGACATTTAATCAGCCTATCGCCCACAAAAACGCCTGTAAAACCTCTGTCCCTTACCTGATTTTTACAGTATGCCTGGAAACAGAAGAACCTGGTAGATTATATGTTTTTCTTTCGCTCCCAGTCCAGCATGGAAGCAATAATAAGGTAATAAAATAAATACGACCTCCGTAGCTGCGGTTTGACATGTGCTGGATTCAAGTCCCAGCCGGGCCGGTTTAGGAAAGGATCTTTTCTATAATTACATTATAAACATATCGACGAAAACCCGCAAGGTTTATAGTTCGAATGCTGAGTTCGTTTATACATAGTAATATTAATAGGTATAATATATCAATCATGAATCATGATCATCTTATTTAGAAGCATGATTATTATTTACGAGCGTTTGCCCGCGACTTCGTACACGCATAAACTCAAAAGCCCTATTTTCCGTTCCCGTGAGAATTCCGGGAATTCCTTCCATTATACAAACAGATACTTATTGAGGAACCTTTATACCAAGTATTACATCCGTGCACTCAAATAATAAGATTTCATCATACAAACTAAAACATCATATATTTCCCGTTCCCGTGGGAATTTCGAGAATTACTTTCATAACACAACCAGTCTCTTATTGAAAAACTTTTGTGCCAAGTATCATATCCGTGCACTCAAGGAATAAGATTTTTCATACAAACTAAAAAATCCAATAATTCCCGTTCCCGTGGGAATTTTGGGAATTCCTTCCTTAGTGCACCCCTACATCCCCTAAAGAATGTATGTTCCAAATTTCAGCTCTCTACGCCTAGTAGTTACGGCTGTACGTTGTCTGTCAGTCACTCAGTACCTCAGTCACTCAGTCAGTAACGGAACAGTTTTATATATATTGATTTGACATTCACTATTGACTATTGAATATCTATATATTTTCTTCTTTGTACCGAACCTTTTTTGCGGACCGTACTAAATTCAAATTTTGAGTTTAGAATTCCTGTAAATATATTGTTGTGTTTTAGTCACCAACCAAACGTTATTTTTTTTTATTTGATACGATATAAATTAACTTTGCATATTTATTTTGGTATCACTCAGTAGAAAAAAATAAAGATAAAGCTCCACAAACTTTTACACAAATAGTCGCTGTTGATGAACACAGCTACTGTTTGGAGTAGTCATCTTTATTGTAATAATATTCATTCATAACTTAGAGTGCATGGTAGAGAAAGCATGGTTTGCTCAATATGTAAGCAAAATATTAATTTAATTGTAAAAAAATACATACTACCTTTTTTGCACAAACCGTTTCTATAAATGATACTTAGGTAAGTATAAATTGTGTAAAAAAGAATTGGCCGGTGACTAAACGATGACACAACCCTGTATACTTACTTATACGAGGGTGGATTGAAAAGTTCGCGGCCTAGTCAAGAAAACAGAATAAAGTACATACAAAAATATTTTTATTTTTCGACGTAATCTCCATTTAGCTCTTTGCACTTCTTCCATCTGCTTTCCAGAGCTTCCATACCTGTTTTAAAAAAAGATTCCTCAAGGTCTTCAAAATACAGGTTAACAGCGGCTTCGACCTCTTCATTCGTTAAAAATTTCTGCCCACCGAGGTGTTTTTTCAGGTTTGGAAACAGATGAAAGTCCGAAGGTGCCAAATCAGGAGAATAAGCTGGATGTGGCAACAATTCGAAACCACAATCACGAATTTGAGCCATAGACTCGACAGACGTGTGGACTCGGGCGTTGTCCTGGTGAAACAACACTTTCTTTCTCAGTAATCCTGGGCGTTTCTGTTTAATTTCTTCACGTTAACGGCGCAGAAGGGTGCTATAGTACGCAGAGTTTATTGTTTCGCCTTTTGGAAGGTAGTCCACCATAATGGCACCGGCACCCTTAGCATCCCAAAAAACCGATGCCATCACCTTACCAGCCGACAGAATTGCCTTTGCTTTTTTCGGAGTTGGTTCACCTGATTTTTTCCATTGTTTGGATTGTTGTTTTGATTCTGGGGTATAGTGGTGAACCCAGGTTTCATCCATTGTCACAAATCTGTCAAGAAAACCTTGTGGATCAGCCTCGAACATCTCCAAACAGTCGCGAGAAATCGTGAGTCGAATTCGCTTTTGCTCTACTGAAAGCAATCTGGGGACCCACCTAGCCGAAACCTTAGGAAAGCCGAGTTCATGGACAATGATGTTTTGCGTTCGTTCATATGAGATGCCTATAGTGTCTGCAATTTCTCTGATAGTCAATCTACGGTCTTTCAATATGAGATCACACACTTTATTGATGTTTTCTTCGGTCGTAGACGTCATTGGCCTGCCGGAGCGAGGGTCATCTTCGATGTTCTCTCGTCCACGTTTAAATTCTGCAACCCATTTTTTCACAGTGGTATAAGACGGGGCAGATTCCCCTAATGTTGTTTGCATGTCATCATGGATCTCCTTTGCTGTTAATCATTTTTAAACAAATATTTAATCACAGCACGTTGTTCAAATTTCTCCATTAGTGAAAATTTGTTCTACACACGTATTTATATTGTTTGTAAAATTTTATTTAAACAAGATATCAAATTGAAAATTCGCGGGCTGACAATTGAATAATGACAGTTCAAAATGACGGCAGAAAAAATAACAAAAGTTTTTTTTTTAATGGCCAGGCCGCGAACTTTTCAACCAATGTAGTACTAAATACGTATTACCAATATCTCGAAAATAATTTAATTGTAGGTACCTACTTTAAAGAAAGATAAATTAAAGTAAAAAATAGTATATTATGTAACAAGTGAGCTAAGTTGCTAATTACAGTCGAGGCTGTGATTTGAGCCCGAGCCGCAGACGAGGGCTTAATAATGAGCCGAGACTGTAATTAGCAACGCTCACTAGTTACATACGACGTTTTTCAACACACTTGTGAGTAAAAGACAGACATACGTGGTCATAAAATTTATTTGAAGCAGCTGTTAGCTGCTGCGCGTCAGTAACCCTGTCCCATTACACGTACACACGCTATTGTTGCTTGGAGGCGCTGTGAGGGCCGCTGCTGCTGCATTTTTGGGGACTGGAAACTGCTCGCGTCCGCAAGGTTTAGCCCTCGATGCCTTGTACGTGGTCCCTGGGTGGTGCTAAACGAGCAGTAAAATCTGGTGGTAGGCTTCGGCCGTGGCTTGTCACCACCCACTAGACAAAACCATGCCGCCAAGTAACCTAGTTGCGTTCCGGCATGATGTCTAGTGTAGCCATTGAGGAGGATAGGTCTGAGTAATCGTGCTGCATCGGAGAACTGTTTACAACTCGTAGGATAATGACTCACCGGGTAACTCGTTTTGGAGGGTAGCGGGATCCGAAGCACGGTGCACCGCTGGCCGACCGCAGGTAGTAGGGGGCCCAAGTAGCATGCCAGCCACATGCAAAAGGCTGCCCCGCCACCTCGCGAAAAATCCCGGGAGGCTCCATCGTGCCGGTTGGCGACCGGTTTGAGAGGACCCGATGGCGAACTCGGGGGGGTTCGGGCGTCCCCGTAGTCTCCAAGCGAGTTTCCCAATGGTGCGTCACCCCTATCGAGTTGCTTGGTTCCATTTGCAGCGCTTCACTCAACTTCTGTTCTCCTCCCTATTCACTCCACTCCAAAACTAATGAAAGGTCCAAAGAAGAGTAAGGTAACACAGCGGTTGCACTTCCTCTCGTTTAAAGTGCACTTCTGTAACATCCGAGGAGTGCACTCCAATCTCAATGATGTCCACCACCACCTAGAGACGGAGAGACCCCACCTACTCTTCCTAACGGAGACGCAGATCTGTGATCCGTCAGACTCGGCATACCTTTGTTACCCAGGTTACATCCTGGAGTCCAAATTCCACCCGCACGCCGGGGTGTGCATGTATGCCAGTGACAAGATCTGTTGTCAGCGTCTCCGTTACTTAGAAGTGCCGGACCTTTCAGTTATGTGGGTTCACATAGATACCGGCCTAGACCAAATGGTATACGTTGGTATTTATCGGTCACACAGATCGGGAGACAACGAGGCTTATGGACTATCTCAGCAGTACAGCGGACAAGGTTCAGCAACGTTTTCCCACAGCGCAGTTGGTGTTCCTGGGGGATTTTAACGCACACCACGGACAGTGGTTATACCCGTTTCAGGACACTGACCATGCTGGTAGAGAGGCTTTTAAGTTTTCGCTCACTCATGGCCTCTCTCAGCTTGTTGACGAGCCTACGCGCATCCCAGACGTTGCTAGCCACACTGCTTACTGCCTGGACCTTCTGCTGACAACCGATCCGGACAGATATTCGGTGTCCGTCACTGCACCCTTAGGGACATCCGATCACTGTCTGGTGAAATCTGTATCGCAGTACTCGCCACCTGACACCCGACCAAGTGGTTCTAGGCGAGTATGGCGTTACAAGTCGGCAGATTGGGATGAAATGCGACATTTCTTCGCATCTTATCCGTGGCGGCAAGCTTGTTTTACATCAACCGATCCATCGTGCTGCGCTGATGCAGTCTCAAGTGTGATAGGTCAAGCAATGGAGTTCTTCATTCCCTACGCTGATCTATCCCTTGAAACCAAAGCTCGCCCATGGTTTAGTGCTGAATGCTTTTCCGCTGAAAAGCGTAAGCGAGAAGCGTACAAAGCCTGGGCAACCGCTCGCAGAAGCAAAGCCGTGGATTCGCATGAACACAAAAAGAGGTACAATGCTGCCGCCAAGTCCTGCAAAAAGGTGATCAAGAGAGCTCGTTTCGCCCACATAGGCTGTATCGGAGACAGAATAGCCTCGTACCCCTCGGGAAGTAAAGCTTTCTGGTCCCTCGCCAAGTCGGTCGAAACGAACTTTTGTCGCCCGTCGCTGCCGCCTCTGCGGAAACCTGACGGTTCTCTGGCCCACACCGCTAAGGAAAAGGCGGATTTATTTGTCAGTATCTTTGCGGAAAATTCTCGTCTAGATAGCCAAGGTAAAATCCCACCCCAATTACCTCAGTTCGGTCCTACAATGGGTACCGTTCATATTCGACAAAAGGAGGTTCTTAAGTGCTTGCTGCACCTAGACGAGAATAAGGCTAGCGGCCCAGACGGTATTCCTGCAGTGGTGTTGAAACGCTGCGCAGCTGAGTTGTCTCCCGTTTTGACGCGTCTCTATAGACTCTCTTTGGAATCTGGTAAAGTCCCCAAATCCTGGAAGCTGGCTAACGTACAACCAGTACCGAAGAAGGGAAGCCGTGCTGATCCTGTCAACTATCGACCAATTTCAATCACCTCCATACTTTGTAAAGTCATGGAACGTGTATTGAACAATCGACTCCTGGCATACCTTGAGACCAACGAGCTCCTAAGCGATAGCCAATATGGTTTCCGCAGTGGACGCTCGACCGGCGATCTTCTCGTGTATGCCACACACTTATGGAGTGAGACCTTGGAGGGTCATGGTGAAGCAATAGCTGTATCCTTAGACATCTCCAAGGCCTTTGACAGGGTCTGGCATGATGGTCTCTTAAGCAAGCTTCCAGCATATGGCATACCGACCGGGCTCTGCGACTGGATATCTGATTTTCTGAGGGAACGGTCGATTCGAGTAGTCTTAGACGGCTATTCCTCTGACCTAATGGCGATTAATGCCGGGGTACCTCAGGGATCTGTTCTCTCTGCAACTTTATTCTTGCTGCACATTAATGACCTCCTAACACCAGGCATTATTGGATATGCTGATGACATCACTGTTGTTGAGAGATATATATCCAATGCGCGAACGAGCGCCCATGAAATCCAGGTTTTGAGAGAGTCTATGATTGAGCGCGTTGATTCGACCTTGCGGAATGTGTCCGATTGGGGCGAATCTAACCTGGTCAAATTCAACGCCTCCAAAACACAAGCGTGTCTATTCTCCGCAAAAAAGAGCACCTTTACTCTTACGCCCACTTTCCAGAATGTATCTGTTCCCATCACCGATCAACTAGGGCTTTTGGGCGTCACTATAACGTCCAAATTAAACTTCGGGCAACAAATTGAGTCTATGGCAAAAACGGCTTCCAAAAAATTGGGTATCATCTCGAAGGTCCGGCGGTACTTCAGCCCTGAACGGCTCCTCAACTTATACACAGCCCAAGTGAGGTCTTGCATGGAGTACTGTAGTCACCTTTGGGATGGTTCTGCCAAATACCAGCTCGAAGCGCTAGACTGTGTTGACCGAAGAGCCCGAAAACTCATAAATAACAACAACCTTACAAATAAAAAATTGCAGACGCTGGAGCATCGTCGTAAGGTTGCTTGTTTGACAGCATTTTATCGGCTACATTTTGGTGAGTGTGCGAGTGCTCTTTTTGACCAAATTGAACCCACCCCTTTTTACCACCGGACTACCAGACGCAGACAGAACTTCCATCCGTATATAGTGGATATACCAAGAAGTCGAACAAAACGCTTCGATAGTTCCTTTTTGGTACGGATTGCCAAGGTGTGGAACAATCTGCCTGCGTCTGTTTTTCCTGACCACTACAGTCCTGGAACTTTTAAGTGTCGAGTGAATAGGTTTCTCGTGGATGGACGTGTAACACCATAGTCTTCATGCGCACTTTCCATCAGGTGGCATGGAAGACAAACGTCCTATCCTTACAATATAAAAAAAAAAAATATATATTTAATGTATAACCCGGATCAATAAAATATGCTCTGTTTACTCGCATGTAATTTGCACTAAGGTACAATTCTACTTTGTAGGATTCATTATATTATGCACTAGGGTATAATATATTATGCACGCGTGACTTATAGCCCAGTTTATAGTTCTAAATTCAATAGAATAAGGCTCATTTTACGAGCAAGTGTGTTGAAAAATAATTTAAAAAAGACGTGTGGCACTCGGAGATTGAATGAGAAAAATATAGGTATGTCGGCGACGCATCTACCTAGCGCCTTATAGTTTGTTAAGGATGAGCTGGAAAGCCAGCACCTCTGTGGTGCTTGACGGAGTCTACATCATGGGGCTGTCACCGGCGCGGTCAGAAAATCACTGGGAAGAGAATACTACTTTAAGAAAATAGAATCTAAGCTGAACTTTAGAATAGATTATTTGGGAAAGCTATGAAACAGTGTCCAAGAGACCGTGATGATAGGAAACGTCACGCGCCGAGGCATTCAATAGTTCATCGATTAATAGATGTAAGAAGTTGAAAGTACCAAGAAGAAGATAACATGCGCAACGGATTGACATACAGACAAGTCCACATAGAAATCAATATTCAGGACTCATGAAATTTCCGATCGATCCGATCGAAGAATTCCGACATATACAGGGTTAATTTTAATTAGCGCATCACCTCTTGCAGGCTGCCTCTCCACATCAATACCAGTAATATTTGTTCTACGAATTTTTGCAAATCTTGATAAATAACACAAAAAAGAAAAACACAAATTTCAGCTATTTATTACTTTGTAAAGGGAACGTGCACAACGACGGTACTGCCGACTATAAATGTCGCAAATCCGAAATTTGTACTTTGTATTAATACTCGCCGTGGTATTAAAATTTGCAGAAAGTCGTTACTTGCGATGCTAATTTGTGCTGTTTAATTTCAAAGTTTAGTATGATAAAAAAAATAGATGGATGAACGGTTATAATTTACAAAATTTTAGAATAAAGCGCCCAAATGCCCTAAAATATGTTTGAATGAATAAATGTTATTCATATAGTTTTTTTTTTGGATAGACAGATAGTGACGACAGGTAACTTTTTAAAACAATATTAAGTCTACTGGGCACTGCCGTGGTAAAAGCTATTGCATAGTATTTCTTATCAACTTATGCAATTATAATTATTTATTTATTTTATTAATGCAGTAATGCTTGATCTAATATGAAGTTCCACAAGTTCCTAGTAGATGGCGCTGATTTTTTATTAAAGCCCGCAAATCAAAGTATCACCGCTGTGTGTGCCGGTCGGAGTGGGGGGGGTGTTAGGTTTTTTTTACGGAATTTCTGGATTCGGTCCCCACGCTCAAGGCCCGCGATAGAAGCTATGCAATATCTTAAATAAATATGTTTATTTTCGTGAAATTATTTCGCTAAGATAGATTAATTATTTAAGTCCAGAAATATTTTTTATAAAACAGAAAGACTCTCGTGACTACGAGGTCTGAAAAGACACCGAAACGTCGAGTTAAATTGTAATCATAAGCGATAAATCTCGTTAAAAGTGTTTTATTTAATATTATGAATCATGAAAACTTAAGAAAAAGTACGGTGTTGTTTTTACCTATACTCTGGCCATTTTGTTATTGTATTTTAAACAGATGGAAGTAGAAATTGTTTGACTTATTTCAAATGTATTTAAATACTTACGAAACAAAGAATACCTAGTTGAGTTTGAGTGATTGTAAGAAAATATTAACATAACATTATTATCATTGATATCATAAGGCACTAGGCCACGAATGTCGACGTGTATGCGGGATCAAGTACCCGTACCTACTACATATGTACGTGTACATACTCAATTTAAAACATGGCAAATTAAATTTATGAACATTGGTCCCGCGCCACTTTGATGATTCTTGTCATCGCTAAATGAATATGATAATATTAACAAATCGTAAGTTATTAAGTGCTCTTCCCCGTACTTATTACAAAATCCATTACAGAGCATAATCTACAACGAATAAACATTAACAAAAATTACTAACAAACTAGAGGAGTATTTTGTACTGGATGTTTGTCGAAGGCGTCCGGAGAAATTTGAAGTTATCAAATTTTCAAACTGTAATCCCTACCAGGGTACCTTTATATCTCGGGAGCCGTTAGCCGATTATTTATGAGATTTGGCATGCCGTTATCACTATTTCACGACTATTTTTTGGAACCTAAACGAAGTCGATAGACCTAACTGTTTGCGCGTTCAAGTGCACGCAATCAGTAATCCTCCCCAACCTATGGCTATACATTTTTTTTATATGCGTATTTTTTTACCTATGACCATTGCATTTGTATTTTTTGGCATCGTCAAAATTCCTTTCCATTGAGATTTCAATAGCGAGGATTACAGCTTGAAGGACATAATGAAATTATCTCGGTCGATACAAAACATGTGGGGAGTCCCTGCATTCGGGTAATGATAATATTACATACCTCCAAAAATCTCCCGCACCTCGCAGGGCCCCCTAACGACCAATGAAAACGGTTCCTATCGTGTGGGCCCTGTGGCATGCGTTTCAAAAATCACTCGCACGCCGCATGCGGTTACTAACGACCAATGAAAATGCGCCATAATAGTTCCACCTATTTGTAATGACCTTAAACAAAACTAACTGAAAACCCCGTGCTTTCAAGGCTTACCGCATAGCAACACTTCATTGTTTTACATTGTAATTCATGCTGATTTTGTATTTTGCTTAATTACTAAATCTTTTCACCATGGCTGATAAATGTAAAATTTGTGATAGAGAAGTAATACGTAACCGTGTATAAATTAAGCAGTCGTTCAATGACGCAATGCCACTAGCCCTCGTGACGGTCCCCGACTTTTTAGAAGCCTCTTGAGCAATGGTCACTACTTGTTGGCGAAAAATTTACTCTGGACGTCCAAAATCCCTATGTGGTCGAAGATAAAGTTTAGAGGCGAAAAAAATTAAGTAAGTATATATTTTATTTTGTCGCTTTACTTATTATTTTTCTTATTACTTAAGTAAATATAAGAATTTTGCTGTAGGTACTTATATTTCTGTCTCATTTCTTTTTGACGCCAATATTTTCAGCTAAAGTAGAACACCCATCATATCCTTGGCCAATGTAAGAATCTTTCGGGTGTGAGTCTGCAAACTGGACGGCAGCGACAGCGAGTGTCCTTCAAGCTGTAATCCTCACTTTTGAAATCTCAATGGAAAAGAGTTTTGATTATGTCAAAAAATAGTGATGAAATAGTCATAAGTAGTGACGTATATAAAAAAAATAGTCGTATTATAGTTTCGGCGGTATACCTATAGGTTGGTTGAACGTCAAGTTGTAATCCTCACCTCTCGTGCACGTTAACGACTACCTATCGACTTGGTTTAAGTTCCAAAAAATAGTCGTGAAATAGCTTCACGCCTGCATCCCGTATGGGATATGCAGATCACCAGAGGCTATAAAACCATCTGATGTTACATTTGAGAAATTTGGAAATTATGCGGGCGATAGGTTGACCAGTGTCACGTGGTCAATCTATCGCCCGCATAAACGCCAATAAAATCTCTTTCCCTTAACTGACTTTTACAGTATGCCCGGGAAGAGAAGCAGCTGTTTTTGTTTAGCTCCCAGTCCAGCGTGGAAGAATTTTAGTAAATGAAATTACATTTTAATATTTTACTTCATGAAACAAGCGTTCTCAGTGAGATAGGGTTTTGTTTTAATTTTATACCTACAATATTCTTTTCTTATCACATTAATTTACTATCATCACATATCACATTTACAGTTTAGAGATTTAATTTTATGTTACACTTTAGTGTAAGTTGGTACAGAAGGCAGCACATCAAGCGTTACAAATCTATAAAAAAAAAATACTTGAATCTGAACTTGATGCCCTCGACATTAAGTTAAAATTGGTTTGGGAAATTTGACAGGTAATGTAACGCTTGATCTGCTGTCTTCTGTACAACATCAATTTCAGACCCTACCATTGTCAGTAACTTTACTGGTTGGAAAGCTTCTATCCACATATGCCAATATTTACTGTAACCCATTGCAATTTCTTCTGGACATCTGCTTTACTGTTGTTAATTATTTTTCTAAATCAATAAACGTTGCCAAGCAATTTTGAAAAAAAAAACTAAAAAGAAAATCAAATAATATAACAAGTTGTTTGTAATTTCCAACCTATAACTATTTATTTTTTCTTTTAGGGTGTTTGTATAAATTGTCAAATAAATAAGATTTTATGCAATTAATTCCTTTAAAGGGCACTTTCATTAGCACACACTTAAGACTATTATAATTTATACCATATTATGTAAGTAACAGAAAACACTAATGGCTTCACATGATACCTCCTAGCAGTATTTGAAGTCCAGATTGGTAGTCATCCGATCCTTCGTGATACTGATTGCTTTAAAGTAAGTTCTTAATTTATTTATATTGAGTGTATGAAAAGTTGGTTTAAGATAAGCTTACAAAAATTTTTACACTTAAAACAATAAAAATCTTATATCAGAGGAATCATTGCTGAACAATTCAGCCTAGAGTCTTATGTATAGAAAACACTTAATAATTTTAGATGTCTGATTGCCAGAAAATATTGATGTATAAATGTTGGTCTGACATGCATGACTAAGTGTTGTGATTCGCTATTGGTTGCAAATTAAGAATGTTGCTTTTTATGTTCTTTTCACATCTTAGTTTTACTTACCACACTAAGTAATACTAAGACAGTGTGGAATGTTTGCTTCCACACTGTCTTAGTATTACACCATGCTTTCCGAAAAGTATGGTTTTTGAATACAAATGTACTTAGGTTTTTAGTAAAATATAAAATAATTGATAAAGAATATACAATTAGAAGTATATTGAATATTAATATATGACGAAAATTTATGAAATGAAGGATTTCATAATTGGATATTGACTAATTAGAAAATTAGTGATAATTTTTAAACAAACTTTCTTAATTTAACTTAAGGATTGAAAAACTAGGTTCAACACATAATATATATATATTTTTCTTAGATCTAATACTATGGAAAACTAATTGAAAAAGAAAAACTACTTTTCACTTTTACTTTCTGTCTTTATATCAGACTTACTATCAGCTTGGTTAATTTCATCAGTCCTGCCAATTTTTTCTGCCATTTCTGCATATTTTGATTGTCTGTAATCATACTTGGCGGCATCTAATAAGATGTTTTGTATTAGTTGTTTATTATGAGCTTGTTTGTTAACTAAAGCTGGGTATGGATTATGTCTCAGTTCTAAAACAGCTTTTTCAAGGTGACGACCATATTCAGGTCTTGGAGCTTTGTACATTTTAGTGTAAGCTGTATGACAATTTTCAAATCTAGGAACTAAAACTTTGAAAAGTTTATGGACAAGTTCCTTTTCTAGCAACCAAAAATCTGCTATTTCCATGGTCGGCTTATGGCAGTCACCGTGACGTATGGCTTCAGAAATTAGCTGAAAAAATATTGTTGTCATTATTTAGGTACCATACATTTTATAAATATTAATAAGTAGATAAAAATATTAATAAGTACCCTTTCAGTATACTGACGAGCTTCATCACCCCTATTGTAATTGACTTCTATTCTTTCATATTTAATTAATCCTGTAACTGTTTTACGCAATTTGTCTAGTCTGCCTTCAGGTCCTTTTTGGTTCCGAAGTTTTCTAGGCTGTTCGGGAACTTTAATCCGAAGTTTAGTGACTAGTTTAGTAACTTCCGCTTGATTCATTTTGAAGATAGCTATAAAACAAGCTATCGATCAAGTAAATACTATGGTTCACTGAAGTATAGTTAAAGTGTTAGGTTTTAGTATTTATTTTATGATTATCTCACTTTAAGGTTATTTCATAGGGTTAAAGGGTTATTTATTACCTTAGAATAAGTATGTTAGGTATAGGTAGAGTGTACGTATTGCATTTTCCGTCTACACTCTGACAAATAATGGGGTAGAAAACTGCCTTCTTATTCCACTAGAGGCGCTGATTACGCTTGACCCATAACAACTGTCAAATACCATAGTAAAAGTTAATTTTATAGTGATTTTGATCAAAAAATTAGAAATGCATCATTGTGTAGTCATAAGTTTTATAGAAAATGGATACCACAGTTTCTCTGAGGATATATACATACGGAACTTATGGATGTTACTTGATTCAAACTATTGTGGAAATGTACATATTACGGTCCACATTTTTCATATTTTGATACATGTGCTTACATTATTTTATAGGTTTACCCCAAAATAGAACACAGACCAAGCAATTTCGATTACAACTTGTTAATTTGATAGTTTGTTTGTTATGTGTCAAGCGTATGAAGCAACATCTATTTAGAGTTTTTCGTTTTCTTCTCCATTCAATGCAGTAAAATGACAGTTCCAGTATGCCTACTTTCAGGAAAAAAAAAATAGTGATGTGGTTTAAGTGAATGAATGTAATTATTTTTTTAAATATGATATCGTAATGTATGGAAAAAAAATGTTTTGGCTCACAAGATTTTTCTTTTCTTATGGTGCTGTTATAAAAGGGCAACTAACCTTGAAAATCATATTACTTCGCCTTAACGAGTCAGACACACTGTATATTAAAACGATTAGTTATTTATGAAATGTTTCATAAGATTTATATTTTGTTTGTTTTTTAACTTTTTTTATTTTTTTTTTAAACTTTCGAGCCACACCTTCAACCATTTTAATGTGTTAGATATCGAAATAAACACAGAAATTCACTCCTGGCATAAACACAGCCAGCTCTCGATGTCGATTACATACTTACTAGAACTTGCAGCGGTGTTCTCACCCGTGCCGTGCCTACTGTTCCCACTTGGTTATGCGTGCTCTATACTTTATTTTTATTCTAAGGTTTCGACGATAGTAATAGTTTTCGGCACCAATTGCTAGATGTCGCTTTTTCTTGACTGATCGTGATAGAAATGCGTTCGTTCCTAGAAATGCTATGCGAAGCTACTATTGCTACTAGTATATCTAACTATTCTATGTTAAATGTTTTTGACAACAAAAATATAAACCTTAAAAAATATACAAATGCATTGAATCCTTCCTTACCAACAATTGCAATTAATAAGATATATATGTGTAATTCTTAAATAACAAAAGTCATGGATAATGCGGTTAATAATTCAAGCCAACAGGCATCCGGAGTATTCGGCCTTTTAACAGCTCTAACAGAAAATATAGCCCTCAACTATAGCTATAATGGAAATACTCAACACAAACGCCTTTCGAACAAAATGAGGTCATACTCTTATGAAATTATTTTAAAGAAAACCTCGAAAGAGGTTCCTTCATGCTGTGGAGATCCTTTCAAGGGCTTGTTCACTTATTTATTAGTATCACAACAAAATGTTAAAAATGTAGCAAAATATAAGAAAATTACAGAATTGAAGTCATTGATTAAAACTTTAAAATCAACAGATTTTGGTGAAAACAAAGATAATGTATTCAATGTTTTAAAGTTTCTTGTTAGCCTTAACAATTCCGTTAAAGATGATTTGGGTTCTGAGATGTACAAGGTAAGTAAATATTTTCGTTATTTCCCAACCCGGTTTCCATTTGTCTTACCACCCCAATAATTTATGTTATTTTTGTTTGTTGTAGTTTGTGTGTGTATGTTTCATGTTATGGTTTCTACAAAGTAAGGTGTAGTTATTTTGAATTTATTATTAAAGGAGTCTTTGATAATAATCTGACTTAAATGGGTGTAAATTTTTTTAACTGTTCAGTTTAATTTGGCATTGTATTTGAACAGAACAAAACCCGGCAAACCTGGCATTTTTAGTACTTTTTCACAAAACACAAAATATTGTTTAAAAAATTATCTTTAAGTAGTTGATAAATAATAAAAACTATTTCATTATTGTGTGGGAAGGTAAAAAGTAAAAAAAAGTGTTATAAGTTGGTCACAATATTCATTTTAAATTTGGATCTATCGGTTTCATATCTAAACTTAGAATCAAACACTGTAGATTCAATACTACCTTATTTTATCATTATTTTTGAGCCATGTTTTAACTGACATGCATACACTAAACTCTAAAAATCATATGAAATTTATCGGTTTTTGGTCCCAACACTTAAAAAGTGATTTAAATGGTGAAAACAACATTTTTCTACATGGTATATGCTTACTTTGGGGCCATGTAGTTGGTGTGATTGTCTGGGGATTTGACGGCTTTTGATGCAAATGGGCAAATAAAAAAGATGCAATATGACATGATTTAAGTTTAGTATGGTAATGATTAGTAATTTGAGTAATGAGAAAAAAATTTAAATTTCATACTGCCTAAATTGGATTTGTTGCCTTTTTTTTCCGGAGCTCTTCATTTAAACCCACTGTCATATGTTATTTCTGTTTTTATTTTCTTAGTTTAGTTTCTTAGATACGTAATTGGGGTATTATCTTGCCTAATTGATAAGCAAGGGTTGTGAATTCTACTAGAAAAATAAGGGACATAGATTGACTTTGTTATTATGAAAATTGTAATGTAATATAAAATAGTCATTAAAAGTTTGTGGCACAACTTAAACTAGGCATTTTTAAGACTTTCTGCTAAAAAACCTCATAGGGCAGTCTTATATAAGGTTTTAAGCCAAATAGTTATTTCTGAAGTCATACTGATTTAGTACTTATTACAGTACTAAAGTTTCATTAATGATTTTTTCTTTTGTTTGAGGAATTATTCAAGGTTTCTAGTATATTTAATTCCTTTAATGACTAAGTAGAATAAGTATGTTGTTTTTTAATTTAATTGCAATTACCACAGCTTAGGTTGCATGGAAGAAATTGCTTAAAGCAATAAGGCCACATAAATTTTCATTTCTTTTTTTTATGTTGTGTAAATCTTTGAGTTCAATGACAATAAAGATTATTTGTTATTATTATAAAGCAGCCTTCTTAAATCTTCACTCCTTACATTTTTATAGTACTACATTAATTTATTGTACATGTAATTTTTCTTGTTTATAGGCACCATTTTCCTTTGGCTGTTTGGACAAGATGTTGCCAAGACCTCCATTGGAACAGTTTGGCTCACCAGATCCATACCCTTACTATCCGCAGCATGTATTTGAACTGCCTTATTCATTAAGGAGCCAAACCCTGGCTTTGGATTATCAACCGTCACAGTCTTACACCCAGTATACTGTAGAAACTTTTGATTCAAGATCATGTTAGTATACTATATAATTATATGAATATATGTATTGTAATTTTTACGACATTAAAGAATAACAAATAATTTTAAGAGAAGGCCAAATTTTGGGAGAATGGAGGTTGCTGAGAAATTTAAAATCTGAAAAAATATGAACTTTGAGGGAGGCCTATCTCTGATGATTTTAAATCTAAGATAGAGGATTGAGTTTTAATATTGAAATCCACTGTAAGATGCGAACACAGAAGGGAGCGAAAAAACATAGAATACATAGGCATACTGTAAAAGTCAGACAGAGGTTTTATTGAGGTTTTTTGTCTGTTACTGCAATAGTTTCTCTCCATCATTATGATGCCTCCAAAGTTGTCAAATGTGACATCAGATGATTTTATATTTGCTGGTGATCTGCCTACCCCATAAGGGATACAGGCGTGATGTTATTTATTGTAAGAGGTGATCTATTTATGCATTATTCACTATTGGCCTGTCTCAACAACTAAGCAAAAAGTAAAATTTCAGTCAAAGGTATAAGTTATTGAGAATGGCCCTAAAACCATATACATGGGACTACTATATACATGTAGTTAAGAGTATTTTGCTGAAAGAAGACTTTATATGATTTTTTAATATTAGTAATTATGCATTTAAAGATTTCTAATGAAATTTCACTTTTTTAACTCAGCAGTTTCATGTATTTTTAATTTTATTAAAATGATTTGTTATAATATTTAAAAACCAGTTTATATCTTCTGTTTTGAGTTTTAAGTTAACAGTTTGGATTTCTGCTGAAGATATAAAGTGGGTTGGACTATAATAGAAATTGTTTTTGTTTTTTATAGTTTATTGTATCACTGTTTGTTTTCCACATAAAATAAAATAAATATTTATGATGGCTTGAACAAATAAAGTTAATAGAAGAAAGTAAGTTTAAGAAGGAACTGATACAATATTGCCGAAAAATATTACTTACAGAATATACAGGGTGACTGGTGAAATACTGAAGGAAAGTACTCGATTCTGATCATAATTATGTAATAAAAGTAGGTACTTAATTTTTCACTACAAACTATGTTACAATTTACTTTACATAGAACTGAGTCGATCGCGGCACGTGACCTGGCACGCGGATCGCTGCCAACACTAGCGTAAGCACGCGTTGCGTAATCAATTCTTTAACTTACGGTTAAGTTTACTCAGTAAATAATCATTATTTATTTTTTATTATATTTTTTCTCTTCATGTATGATCTCAAACTATCACGTCCTTAAATTTTAAAAGTGACCCACCAGTCACCCTTTAGATATTTGACAGCAGAATTTGTATGAAGGGCGGATCCAGAAGCAGTTCTGGCTACCACTCGGATAAGTTTCCTTTTATGATACGTTTATTTAAAGGTGATCGTTGCTTGGCTAGCAGTTACTTATTGATTGCCAGTTAATGAACAGATATCGTAATATCGATCACGACCTCCGTGGTGCGTAGTGGTGTAAGACTTTGCTACGTAAAACATGAGGTCGCGGTTTCGATCACCGCACAGAGCAAAACTGAAAAAAGTCCGGGTCTGGTGTTTAACTATACAGGGTGACTGGTAGGTCACTTTCGATATTCGAGGACGTGATAGTTTGAGATCATACATGAAGAGAAAAAATAAAATAAAAAATAAATATTACCTATTTACTAAGTAAACTTAACCGAAAGTTAAAGAATTCCTACGGACGTACGCACGGCCCTATCAACACAAAATAGGCAGGTAGGTATAGACGGCTTCACGAACGGTCTTCGACCTAGTAAAACTCCTTATTTATTTATAGGGAATTCTGCTGAAAAATTAAGTATCTACTTTTATAACATAGTTATGTTCATAATCGAGTACAGAGTACTCTCCTTCAATATCAAAAATTGGTCACTATCACCCTGTATACGTATTTATACAGGATAAATCGACCTAGATTTGTTAAGGGCGTGTAGTACCCGCCTTTTCAAACTTATTTCACTATGAAACACTCTAGCCCAAACCTAAGCGTAATAGTAAGGTCTCCCCTAGTAGTTCACTGCATATATCATAAGCTTTGCTCAGTTTGGGGCCATGTAGTTGGTGTGTTTGTCTGGGTATTTATTTTATTATTTCTAAATTATTTATTTTCTTTTCAGATCTCCCAGACAATGTTATATCACAAAGTCAAGTATCAAATACACATATATTTAATAGTCCGATGTCACTACCCTTAATAACGTCGGCCAAACCCTCGCTTTATACAGTTCTAAACAACCTTGATTGTGGCAGAATAAATGGACCAAGAGATTTGGTGATACCACAGGATTCAGATGTAAAAGTCACTGTAAGTTGAAATAAGAATTAATTTATGGTTTATAGAATTTTGTAAACTTTGGTCTTATCTTTTATACCAACAACTTGAAACTTAGAAAAAATTGCTCCAGAATAAGGCTTGCAGTAACTTATTGGGTACTCTCGCCTGGGTGAAAAGGAAGTTATGTCAATAGCCCACCAAGCTGGCCCAGTGCTGGTTGGTGGATGTCAGAATTTTAAGGGCGCCGAAACGGCTTCTGACAACCCCTAACGACTACTGTATACAAGTATACAGGCACCCGGGTGGCACCGACTGCAAAACGTGCCCTCCGAAGCACTTGAGGAATAAATGGTCGGCGGTCACCCATCCTTGTGCCGACCGCGCCGAGCGTTGCTTAACCTGCAATGTCAATAGATAAACACAGGAGCCACTGCGCCGCGCCGCCACGACGATTTCTCATGTACAGGGTGACTGGTGACAAACTTCAGATAGATCATAATTATGTAATAAAAGTAGGTACTTAATTTTTCAGCCGAATTTCCCTTTAAATAAATAAAGAGATTTAGTAGGTCGACTACCGTTCGTGAAGCCGCCTTTACCTACCTACCTATTCTGAGTTAATAGCGCCGTGCGTACATCCGTACCAGTGTAACCATGCGTTGCGTAATGAATTCTTTAACTTTCGGTTAAGTTTACTCAGTAAATAAAAATAATTATTTTTTATTTTCACGTATGATCTCAAAATTATCAAACAATCACCTCCTCGAATTTTGAAAGTGACCCACCAGTCACCCTGTATATTAGTCCTGATTGCCAACGCTGCGTCACAAGTGTCTAAGCGCGTAGTATTCATACAAAACTGCTACGTCCGTACCGCACGATATGGTACACTTTTGAATTTGTTCCTTTTAATCACACTTTATATGAATATAGAAAAGATACGCATCGTCTTATAAAACTTCTTAACATAAAACTAAGAATAAAACATTTTTTTTGTTTTTTTTTTTTTTTAAATTAGGTTTCTATGCCCTTATCGGAGGTGAGTATCGATGATAAAACAGTGTGTACAAATCAGCAAGGAGAAATGGACATTTGGGAAATTGCCACTCAGATTGATAAGAATATCCCTGATGACTTGTGGGATATAGCAGGTAATTAACTTTTCATGTTATTAAATGCTCATTATATGTAGTTTTGTTCAAAAAACACCTTTAACGTATTATGAAAATGTCTATGTGAAGAAAAACCAATACTTTTTAACCTAACTCAAGTAAGATAAAAAATCTGTATTTCTCAGCTAAATTGCCCCCGATCAAAGAAAGACAAATCATCGCTACTTCGACACGCGAAATGAACCTTTGGAGGGAAATCCATGGAACTGAACTGACACATTTATCCGTTATTTCGGAAAAAGCCTTCATAAGACATGTCATGTATTTACTGAGTAAGTAAACTTAAACTATATTGTAAATAAATAAGAGAATTAAATATATTTATTTATACGGGATACTTTCTCTGACCGATTTCTTTCGCGTCATTCTAAAAGTAGACAAAAAGTAATAGGTGTAGAAGGCTGCAGGTCAAGCGGTCCAAAGCTGTCAAATAATTGTAATTGAATCTGAACTCTATTCCCTCGACACTCAGTTAAAAATTGGTTAGGGAAATTTGACAAGTTTGTAATGTATGATCTGCTGCCTGCTGTACTTAACAAGGACTTTTATATTAAAACATTAGGTAATATTTTATGATCGATTTTTTTGATACGAAACCGTAAAAATTAAATCCCTAAGGGGTTGGACTCCAAAGAGCCCGAAGCTTGTCGGACTTATCCGACTCTAATCGTGTAAGTAAAATCCGTTCAATAAACAATAAAACCTTTTTTGTTTACAGTTGGTATAGAAACAGTATCATTCCCATTTAATACTGAAACAGGATTTTTTACAATGAAGAGCAATTTAGTTTTGGAAGGTGTTTCAAGAGCACACCTGAAGAACTATGTGATAGATTTATTATTAGTCGGCACGTATTACAAACGACTTTATAATTTTGCTTTTAATCACTGCCTGGAAGATCAATTTCATAGCAACGGATTGGTTTATGAAGTAAGTTTTTTAAAACTCTTTATATTTTTTGTTACCTTAGCAGTATACGACTTCTAAGAATGTATGGTGATACGAATTCTTCAGGGTCTGACTGGCTAGTGACCACCATATTTCTGGTGATGGTCACCTTCGACTTGACTGAAACAACCCATACCTAACCTTTTTATCATAACCATAATGTGGTGAAATATTCATGCTATTGCCGATTGGCCGGCGCAAAATCTCTTATTAATATTTTTATATGATAATATTATCACGATCTCATGAACACCATCAGCTACAGGGGAACTACCGGTTCTTTGCCGACCTTGAGTTTTGATCCTAAGGCCCATAGCAAGTAATTAAATAGCCTTGCGTGCGATGGATATAAGCAGGATGGTGTTACCTGCGTAGATGGATATACTTTAGTTAGAATCTACCTCCAGTCTAGACAGAATGATTTCAACATTTAAATTAAATGCCTTTTCAGATTATTATAGCATTTAATTAGATTTTACAGCTAATATTAACACTAGACACTGAAATGTCGAGTTAAAATGTGTGCGCGATAAAATTTGGTCAAAAAAGTATTCTATTTAATGTAATGAAACGTGAACGCTAAAAATAATATTATTGTTTTTAATAAAATACTTTTTATAGGCAACCCGAGAAGTCATACGACGTTACTTGCTAGATTTCCGCATGAAAGCTTCAGGACTCTATGAGGACATTTCTAAGGACGAAAATGGATGCATTCCAACTTTATTACAGATATTGTATCACATAGAACCATTAAAGAGTCAAATGGAAACTATTGTTTCAATTTACAAATTGATTGATCCAGGTATGTTTAAAGTGGGTGTAATTAATTAATTTTTGCTTGGTGGTAGGATCCCTTCTGGGTCCGCCTGGCTAGCGACCACCCTTTATATAAAGTCTGCCGCCAAATGTTACCGTTCCGGCGGTAATGTGTTCCGGCAATATTGTATAAAGAGCCAGTTCCTTCCTAAACCCGTGTGCTTTCATCTTCGACCTCATCGTCACTTACCATCAGGTGAGATTGAGGTCAAACGCGGGTTTAGTCACATATAAAAAAAAAAAAAAAAAAAAAATGTTTGGCGTGGAAGTCGTTGTGGCGCCATGGTTACTGTGCATATCAAACGATATCGAAGGTTAAGCCCCGTTATTAGGATGGGTGACCACTGACCACCGATCATTTATTTCACGACGACTTCCGTGCTTCGGAGGGCACGTTAAGCAGATCGAGTTACATGCCATAGAACTGGTTGTTACTGCATGTAACTCGATCATGATATTTTTATGCATTTTTATTCTTACCCTGCAACACAGATACGCATATCTAACTTATAAGACCCCCTTTTTTAAAGGGTAGTTTTAGGTAGGTTAAGAGGTAGTTTTTCTGTTTGTTATCTCTTCACTTAAGCTGGCTTTAAGGCTACGCAGTAAATGTTTAGAATTTAAGACCTTCTTTTATTTACCATCAGGTGAGATCGAGGAAGACGAGAATTTAATTACTACATATATATAAAACAATATGTTTAATTTGTTATTTGTTGTTCGCAGACTTATTGAATAGTTTACCGCGCGGCGCGGAGCTAATGTCATATTTATTTAATGAAATATCTCTGGTAACGAACGAGACGACCTCCGTAATAATGCACAGGGCTTTGATATCTGTGTGCAGGGTCTATTTCAAGTAAGTTCAGTTTTTGTTCTATTTATGTATTTATTTTTATTTTATTTTATTTTATTTTCATAGGACAACATACAGTGTACAATTGCTATAAAATTACATTATAAATAATTTGACACCATTTAATTGTTGTCACAAATTACTAACTGTATTACTTACATGTTCTCATACAATTTTTTTTTTAGATTTTATATTCTAAGTTCCTCCGTAGTTCGCTACATGGTATCCCATAACACAAGCTATGCTTACTTTGGGGCCATGGAGTTGGTGTGATTGACTGGGGATTTTATTTGATTTCAGTTAATTGTTTGTTTTTTTTTTGTAATTTTCAATTGAAGCAGTGAGCGAATAGTCGAACGTTATGCATAAGCGTACCGGTTTAATATTTGCTGTCTGGCAAATATTTCACTGATAGCATAAGTAAGATCTTAAATTAGGTTAGATAATGTTGTGTTACAAGTATTTATTTTAGAATATTTAGAAAAAAGTAGGTATGCATTCGTTTTATTCGTTATCTGGTTACCATATTATCATATTTACTTAGTAATAACATTTTCTCCACGAAGAGTGAATTTATCTTTGCTACCCCTCATCGTTTACAGTAAGTTTTGCTGTGAGTGTAATCCCAAATTAAAATGAACCGACCCAAAAATACCTTTGATATGAGTACATAAAAAAATACATATTTTTAATTCTTAATGTTACCTCCCCGTACAGATTCATCGAGAGATTCGTCTTCGAAGGTGAACTTTTGGATGAATACCAAGAGTTCTTTATACGGAAAGACAATCAGTTCGTCCATTGCAAGTCAAAGCGGTACTGGGACAAAGGTTTCCATATAACCCAGAGTGTGGCGGTACCGGAGTTTCTACGCGCGCTGGCGAAGTTGATATTACTATGTGGGAAATCTTTGAGACTCTTGAAGCTCTGTAACCCAAGTGTAAGTATGATTTTTTTTAAACATAATACTGTTATTAGAATATGGTATCCATACAAATTTTGACGCACGACTATTGCTGACAAGGTTTTTATGGAGTAACACTGCAGTGCAACTGTCACACGGCTAATTTGAACGCCCCAAATATTAGAAGAAATGAGAGAATTTTAATGAAATACTAGCGGGATTTTATCGCGTACAATCGCGAGTGAAATGTCGAACTAAAATGTAAAGTATACACTGACCTCTATATTTACCACTGGACTGGCGGCTGTCAAAGTGCTTTTGTGCCCGTTTGATAATCGCCATTTTGGCGCTGTCGGACGTAGCGAGTGTCCCTGGTACTAAAACTAGTCGCTTGCAATATACACATGTCCTCATTCTTGATAACTTTTATATAATGCTTATAACGATAACAACATAAAATTCGAATTAATGTTTAAAAAATATAAAATCACTTAACAATAAGCAAGCACTTCTCTGGTGGCCACTTGCAATATACGTCAAAATTTGTTCTGCGGACACTCGCTACTCGCTAGTGGCGCTTCAAATAGGCACAAAAAAATAGCTGTCAAACTTACGGAACAGCCAGTCCAGTGGTAAATATAGAGGTCAGTGAAAGTATAACTATAAGTATCGAAATCATATTATTAGTAATTGCCCAATATTCTTGGGATAATATAAATTGATGTTTTTAAAATTCAACTCTTGACTTCTTCAGACACTGAAACATTAAGAGCCACTTTTATTTCATAGAATAATTCGTGTAGACTTGAGCCTTTTAAGATCTCAAAATTTGCTTACGTAATATTTACTTATTTACTTACAAATTTTCTACATCGCGTTCTCAATGATAATATGGCCGCCTACTTTATACAGTACTTGAGTCTTTTTGGGAGTGGGTACTTGTTGTATTCTTATAAATGTTTCCGATCAAACTCAAAAGAATATTTATTTCGTAGGTTCTTTACATACACATGAAACAAGTAACACAGTTTACCAATTGAAATTAATGTAGTCTACTACCACTTCACAAGGTCGATCTGTTGAGAAGAAGTGGCAAGAAACTCAACAGAAATCATCTTTTCAAAAAATATTTAAAACCAAGCTCTTTATTATCCATATCTTACTAATATTTTTTACTCTATTAAAAAAAAACTAAACGAAAATCGCTTCATCCGTTTGGGCGCTACGATACCACAGGCAGATACACCGATACACAGATACACAGACACGTTAAACTTATAACACCCCTCTCGTTTTGCGTCGGGGGTTAAAAACAGAACGGCTTAATGGATTTGGGTGAAATTTGGCATAGTGATAGTGTACTTTTTATCCCGATATTCCAGGGGATTGAAACCGCGCGAAACAGCTGGTGTTTTATAATAGCCTAACCCACTCATTTATCTTATCATACTTCGCTTCACAGGACCCACTAGTCCTTCTAATATCATCCGACCACCCATCAGTGAAGTGCTGTGCCAGTTTCGCAGACTTGGAACGCCAACAACAAATCTTAGATGTGTACAGAACTAGGTGTCTCTTCGTGAGCGGAGAACCTGTGACCTTCGACCAGATACTGCTGAAGAGAGAGGCCGAGAAGAAAGCTTTTACTGAAATGGCGTCTGTGAAGCAAGCCGAAACGCTGGAGAAAATTGTTGGTATGTAGACGACTACACCCTGGCAAATAATTCAATGCAGTTGAATGACAGTTCCAGTGTGCCCACTTTAGTGAAGAAAGAAAAGAAAATTAAGTGAACGAATGATTTTTTATTTAAATAATATCATCAAATTGGGAAAAAAATTACTGACAAAATATTTTATAATTTCATTTTCTTATTTCTAGAGTAGGGGTGCTTTAGGTCACTTACTTTTCCGTTGACTTTAAAAAAAATGTAAAAAACTAATTTAACTTTTACTGTTAACATTTTAAAGCACTAGGTAATACCTAGTAGGTATGTTTGGTAATTTATTATTTTCATTAAAATTACTGTAAAGATAAAGCAAACAGCTCAAGTTTTCGTACTTACGTATTTCTTTAAAATGTTATGCTAAAGGAATGAAAAAGTACCATTCAATTTCAATCATTCTCATTCAGTACTTTACACTACGAAGACTTTAACTGGTAATTTTATTTATCTTTTTGACATTTTGAATTTTCAGTTTATTGAATTATTTGGCAGGGTATAGTAATCATAGTTTGTTATAAATTAGGCTATAATACGGTATACGGAGCTTAAATGGTGCATTGGTCAAGCTTTAGTGCCATTACGTGATGTCCTGGGTTTCATAACTGGTCGGGACTGGTCCGATTTTCATTCAAATCTCCTAGTTTGGCGGTGTAGTCTTTATCATGCAAACTTATTAAAATTATAACCGTAAATACTGATTCACAAGTTATAATGCTCATCTGTTATTTTTGTCACTTTCAATTATTTGCATGTTATGACGAATTTTGAATTGGCCGATATGTAGTCCCCATAACACAAGCTAATTTCAGTTTAATTTACATAGTTTTTTAATATAGTAAAGATAGGACGTTTCTTTCTGCTTGCCACCTGATAGAAAGTGCGCATGAAGACTATGGTGCTACCATAGCTACGTCCAGCCACTATAAAAGTTGATGTTTCAGTTCGACTTATTTACGTATCAAGTCTCTATATGCCAACTTCAATAAATATTTATCCGTTCTATCATTACAGCTGAAAGAAAGCGACTGACTCAATTAATATTAGCTGAGAAACAACATTCCCTACGTATCCTCGAAGCTGCAATGGCCGAAGCGAAAGCAAACAAACAGAAATCCAGTCTCCGCGAGAGAAAATTGCAAGAGATGGAGCGTGCTGAAGAGAAAGCTAGAGAGGAGGTCGATTCGAAATTAAGGGACGAGGAAAAGTTAGTACTGCCTTGTCATTCAATCAATCAAAACAAATTATTTTTTTGGGTCATGTAGTTACTTATACAAAATCTTAGCACCTATGGTAGACATATTAGACTTTTACATTAAATCAAAAATTGTATTAAAATAAATATTGAGTATAGTTTGAGTGAATTGATATTCATTTCTTAGTTACCAAAAGGTTAAGGTTAAATTGTAGTTACATTATCGTTTATATTTTACTATCGCTAAATAACTAATCGTTGGTCGATTCGACGACGCACAAAAATCAAAAGATTTATTATTATTTGAAACTTTATATAAACATTTTAAAATTAAAAATACAAAAGGAGGATGTGCAATAAAATATTAATAAATAAAAACAAATAAAGAGCCATATTGGACATATCTCTAATTTTAAGTCTCTCATGTCAAACTTAGAAGCCTCACACTTAAAATTAGCGAACCTTATGTCGAATCGAACCCAAAATATTTGTTATCCCATTTGATGTTTTTAATTGTTACATTAACTGTTGGTGTTCTTATTGCAATAAAATAAAACGGGGAAATGCCAAATACTAATTATAATTTTAATAGTATTTGTACCACAAATGATGAATCAGATTTATTTTACAGTTCATAAACAGTTTAAAATTCTAACAACACAGAATTTACAGTAAAATTTTTGTCAATCGTTAGAATGAAATATCTGTTTTTTTTTTGTCAACAGAAATAAAATCATGGAATACTATTCAAAACTGAATATGGCAGTTGAAAAAAGTAAAAAACACACAGAATGGAAGATTAGAAGGTTACAATTAGATCAGAGCAGAATGCAATTGCTTTCAACTGAGGAACGGAATCTCAAGAGAGAAAAGTTAGAGCTACAGATACAAAGGAATGAAGACTCTATGACAATGTCCATACAAAGCATAGACTCTTGTACTACTCTAGACAAATGCGAAAGCGAATTCAAAGAAGAACGTGAAAAGGTTGAAGAAGAAATTGAAAATGTCGCAGAAGAAATTGAATCTCCACCGCTAGAGGAAATTGAAATCGGAAAAGTCGAACAAACAGAATATGAAAGCAACAAGACTAAAGCGGCTAAATCAACTGATGTCATAAACGCGCTATGCAACGTTGCCAAAACTTTATTTGGTGTCTCTTCGGCCACCAATTCCAAGGAATGCGATAATGAAAAAGAACTTGATGCGCAAGGTAACGTTGTCCCAAAGATAACGGAGCCTAACCTAAAAACAGAAGGTGCTTCCTATATAGATACTTTCGAAAGATATCCAAACGTTTTCGATAATGATACATTTTTGGAAAATAAAAAACAGGCTATAATGAACAGAGACAAAGTCCTCGCTCACGAATTTAGCAGAACTGATGATGAAAACAACGAAGTTAAGACCTTGTTTGATGAGGAAAATAATATCAAAGACCCAACAAATCCATTTGAAGAAGCTAAGCGGAATAGGCTTAAAGTTTTAGGAGCTGAAGCTCACAGCACTATTCCTATTATAAAGTCGGCATCAGAACCTAGAAACGACGCTCAACGAGAAGCGATAATAAACAAGCAAAGAGTACTAGGAGTTGAATTTAATTTGCCAGCGGAACCTTACGTCGCACGAGAACCTGCGACCTATGCACAAGAACAAGCTTGTAAGAATAGAAATAGAAACATGACGTCCGAAAACGAAACGAGACCGAAGGATTTAAGTCCTAAAAGGCAAGCTAAGAGATGTACTTTGACCTTGAACTTGAGGCCTCATAGCGATCCTGTCGTCAGTCAAGGATTAACTCCGAATACTGGTGCTATCACTCCAGCAGAATTCTTTCCAAGGGTACGTTTCTTTTTGAGTATCTTAAGACTTATTTATTAACATGTTTGCTTAAATAGGCTGCTTATGCCCGTTTTGTTATCAATTTGATTGGAAGAAATAATTCATTAGATATTAAACCGCGTCTTTGTACTTTCTAAGCCATTCAGTTTCAGTAATAGAAAATTCTTTTGTCTCTGGTCCCGTACTTGATCCTATAACATTCATGTATTTATCGATTTAATTTAATTTTGGTCAATCTAATATTTAAAAAAAATACAGTTAATTTAGACTCAAATATCTGTAGCGGTTGAATCGTTGAACACTCATAATATTTTCAGTGTTGGATTAAGTTTAAGAAATATATTCTCGGCTTTGGTTAAATATAGATAGAATCTTGGACTCAATTCATTTATTGTTTCACAGCTCGATTTAGAAACGCCTACTGGAGATGTATATGACGGCGGTATAGGTGACGTCATCACGCCCAAAAGCGGAGCTTACAAAGATTCAGAATCTGATAAATCCAAAACTGAAAAGGAATTTATTGGCGCTGACGGTTTCGACTTTGCACTAATGGTAGACGAGGAAACAGTAGACGGTGATACTGGATACCCAAGTTCAGATAATTCCCCTATTAAGACTGTAGATACAATAGCAGACATAAAAGGAAATTATTCCATATTTAATTTCTTAGATGGTTCCTACAGCGCAGAAACTTTCGACCCTTTCGCAGTGAAAACTCTTACTTATTTTACAAACAACCATTTTAATAGACAAATGGATGAAGATATGAACGATTCGTTTTATACGCATCCGTCGATTATTCTAGAAGAGGTGAAAAAGAAACCGTACACAAACATATTTGTGAGAAGTTTTGTTTCAAGGGATGATGAAGATATTGAACTATCTAGTGTGAATATAGCTACTTTAACAGCTTGCTTACAAAGATCTGTGATGTTACCTTTAACATATCAATTAGAAGTTGTAAATAATTCAATTTTAACATACTTCTTAGTAACCTTAGACATGTATGAGCATTTGAGGAGTTTAACGGATTATTTCTTTCTAATGGACGGAGAGTTTTCTAGGAGTATTTGTAACAATTTGTTTACTAAATTGGTTCACACGTTGAATCCTCAAGAGTTGCTGAATTTCGCCACTTTACACAATATACTGGATAAAGCTTTGGGGTCCTCGATTTCACGTAAGTATTAATATTGATACTTCATTTCCTAAACACCTGTTTAACTTCAACCATATCTGATTTGATTACCGTTTACCGTTATGTATACTGTTTGTATTTACTGATAGTCACTATTTCACTCGATCATAGGTATAACTCTAGTTCATCAGAAGGTTGCTAATATGTAGACTGGGTGCGTGAAATTAAAATCAATTAAATATAATATTCACTGTATTAAAACATTACGTGTGTGATACAATATATAAGACTAGCGTTACAGAGTGGGTCAAGGACACGACTGCCCACTGTAGACGCTTAAGTTAGGTTTTACAAAATATGCTGATGTCGCATGTCGCTACAGATGTTTTTTATAAATTCGAAAAGCATAGAGATTTGAGGTTGAGACAATGTACAGAAGATGACGTCATAAATTCAGTAAAAAATATTCAATCCAACTCTTTCGGTTATGATCAGATTACTTTAGAGATGATTAAATTAACTTTGAAAATCACACTACCTGTTATAACTTTCATTATCAATAAATCAGTTGAAACAGCTACATTTCCCGACGCATGGAAGTTGGCAAAAATCAGACCACTACCTAAGTCTAGTAAAGTAGATTCCTATAGCGACATACGCCCGTACGTAGCGTACTACCAGCCATATCCAAGATCATTGAAAGACTGGTTTGTATAAAAGTCACTAGTTACCTAGATTCAGAGAATGTAATTCCCGAAATTCAATCAGGATCCGTAAAAGCCACAGTAAAGCCACGGCTCTCTCTCATGTCACAGATAACATTATATCAGCTTCTAATGTAGGTATGGCAACTATTTTAGTTCTGCTTGACTTCAGTACAGCATTTGACTGTTTAAATGTAGAGATGACGTACTATGGTTTTAATGAAGACACCTAAAAATGGCTTAAGTCCTTCCTTTCTGGTCTTCGTCAATTTGTGTCAGTAGAGACGGAATGTAATATAGTTGACTCATTCATCAAAGAAATTACAAGGGGCACGCCACAAGGATTTATATTCGCTACCATAAATTTTATAAATTTCTGACAGCTATTGCTGAGGTGAGCCCCATTATCACAATAATTTTTTTTTATTTAATATTTTTGACAATTTTGTAATCATTATTTTTAAATGTAATTATATGATTTTTTTTCCTATACATATTTTTTTGTGATAGTAAAACTTTTTTCTTTTTCTTTTTTTTTCTGTTAGTTTATAATTTTACTTCGATGACTGAACCTGGGTTTTTATCTCCGTCTCTCGTAAGGGTAGTAAGATAAGGCCAAAGATGACAGCATACGGGCTCAGGAAGTAACTGGCACTTTATAAAACATTGCCGGAGCAGTGATATCCAGTTTCACATTTTATTAAAAAGTTGGTCGCTAGTGTTGCTACCCAGGTGAGCTCTAAGAAGGTCCTACCAAACAGTGTGTTAACTCGGACTCGGAGTCACCTTTGACGAAACGATTATCCGGGGTCGGTAAAGTTATGCTAAGCCTACGCCTAACCCTACCCGGATTTTAAAGTTATAAATTGTCGTGTTTTATAATTACATATCTCTACATACATACATAACTTCACGCCTGTATCCCTTATGGGGTAGGTAGAACACCAGAGGCTATAAAACCATCTGATATCACGTTTGACACATTTGGAGGTATTGTAACGATGGAGCGAGACTATTGCAGTGACAGGGGGTCAGCCTATCGCCTGCAAAAATGCCAATAAAACCTCTGTCTTTTAGATTATGCCCGCAAAGAGAAGCAGCTGGCACATTCTAGGTTTTCTTTCGCTCCCAGTCCAACATGAAATATTATAAGATAATTATTACGATTTCTATTTCAGATATACACAAATTTTCGGAAAACCTATCATTTACAATCAGTGACATACCGCTGAGCTTTCAGCACAGTTCTCCCGAAGTCCTGCAATGTCTGTCGCTGACTTACACCGTGAGCTGGCCGCTCAACATTATACTGTCGCAGGAGGCCTTGGCGCGATACGCCAGGGTGTTCCAGTTCCTTGTGAAGATGAGGAGGATCTCCTGGGTTTTGTCAGAGGATTTTGAGGTAATTTTTAGTGGGCTTATATGTGACTGAGCTGGGATGTGAGCGTATAAATATTTATAACATTCACAATATATCTGGCCCAAATTAAGTTTTTAAAGAACCTGCCTTATGGATACGGAAATTGGCTTAAGAAATATTATGTTAACATACTAAATTGAATATAAAAAGATAAGATATAATCTATGTTTATCACACAAATATCCGTCTTCACTTGCCTTCGAAACCAGGACCTCTGGCAAAAAAGGCAATGTTTATACCGCTACATAGGCCCGCCAAAGTATGGTTACATATACTCAGTAAAAGTTTGGAATGCCAAGTTCAATCATCATCATTTTTGCTACAATCTCAACTTAGCTTCGAGCGGCAGCGACGCGGGGAATCTAGGCCGTTCTCGACGCCAGCGGGCGCTTGAGAGATTTGTCGCGGTTTCATACAAACGCGGGTTCAAAAAAAATACTTTCTACCGTTTCGCGGAAATCGCTGATCGCGCCGCTGCCCGTGCCGCTGCCCGCGCCGCTGCCCGCGCCGCTGTCGCTGTCCTTGCCGTCCAGTTTACAGCCTAAACCTTTTCCAGAAAAATATAAAAAGCACTAAAACAAACACTTTTTCACATTTCAGTCTCTAAAACTAGCAGCGAAACTATCAAAGCAACACTCAAGAACGCTTATTCGTTCGCCGCAATACGTGTCCATACAAATATACAGACACAATATGGCGTCTTTAGTACGTGCATTAGACAACTACATAGTCACAACGTGCATACTAAGTTCTTGGACGGAATTTGAAAATGACTTGAAAAAAGCCAGGACGTTAGATGACCTCTATGAATGCCATGTCGTGTATATAAAGAAGGTGCTGTTCCGATGTCTACTGAATAATAGGTCTACGCCTATTATGAAGCTTTTGAACGATATTTTTACTGTGATTCTGAAGTTTAGCAGGGTTCTTAAAGCTGGGTAAGTTTTGTTTGTCGTAAATTGTTATTATACAGGGTGTAGCGTAATGAATGGATAACCCGGTACCTATGGGAGTACTACCCAAAAATCAGATACAAAAAAATCTTCATTTGTAGCCTTGGAGCCATAAAGAATGTCAAGGGTGGATTTTTTTTTTAATTTCAAAAATGTTGAATATTTCGGAAACGGAAGGACTTTTACAGAACATAACATTCGTTTTTCTGAACTGGCATAGTGCCCTCTACCCATAGGTACCATGTTATCCATTAATTACGCCACACTCTGTATATACTAATGTTTTAAAGGGAAAAGATTTAGTTTTTGATTATGAGAAAATACTTATCCATTTTATGATACTTTTACCAATAACATATTAAACTATATTTGGTAGATAAATTCCCATGGGATTGAAAAAATGGTATATCTTATATGTATGGAAGCTGAAAAGAATCACTCAAAAGCAATATCTTTTATAATTATATAATCAACAAATGTAGAGCATTAAAGAAACCGAGTTCACGACAAAGCTTTGGCTGAGTTGAGAATGTCATCAACGTAAACATTCTCCGAAATCATACATATTTTTTCAAAAGTTTGAAAATTTCAATGAAGTAATCAACCGATTTTGATGAAATTGAAATGGGACCAACTATGAGGTATCCTCTACCATATGAAACAACAATTTTCAAAATCAATTCATAATTGTCCGAAATATCGTAAAAAAAAACATACAGACGAATTGAGAACCTCCTCCTTTTTTGGAAGTCGGTTGATAATTAATAATCATTTTTAAATTTTACTTTTTAATTAAAAATAATCCCGAATATCTGCTCTCAAATCTTAGTTAAAATATGTAACCTTTTATTTTGAAGTAAATTTAAAAATACCTGCTCTGATTTTCATTTCAAATACATTCTTTATCACGAATTTGTTTCACATACTAACGAGTGATACGAATCGGTTTTAACAGTTAGTTATACTAGCCTTTCAATGGTCAGATAAAAGTTTTCTTATGAATAAAGTATTACTGGACAGCTTCAAGTTGGTCTTAAGTTTATTGTCATTCTATGTCATAGAATACAGGGTGACTGGTGGGTCACTTTCGAAATTCGAGGATTTGATAGTTTGAAATCATACATGAAGACAAAAAAATAAATATAAATTAAGTATTTACTGAGTAAATCTAACCGAAAGTTAACGTATATTCATTACGCAACGCATGTTTACACTGGTACGGACATATCGAATCAACCCAGAATAGGTAGGTAGATATAGACGGCTTCAAAAATGGTCGTCGACCTAGTAAAACTCTTTATTTATTTTTAGGGAATTCTGCTGAAAAATTAAGTACCTACTTTTATTACATAATTATGATCAGAACATTGAGATATTAGTATTACGTATAGAGAGGCCATCCCATACAAGTTTTTTCAGCCTAGAATTAGGGCTTTCTGCCCTAACTACTCGGATAAATTCGTGTGTCACGAGCGCTTGTCACAAGAATTTTGCGTTTTCTGTTGAATATTTTTCAAATTTGCCTTTATGTGTGCTTAGGCACTGTTAGAAAAGAAATACATATAAATCCCAAAAAGTCACTGTTCACACCTAAAGTATTTAACAAGCAATTTGTAGTTATTTCAACAAGTCACTATGTCTTTTTGAATTGCATTGAGTAAAAAAAATTGATTTTGGGCAGAAGAGACACTGCTAACGGATTTTAATTTTGGGTACAGTTTGGTTGAGGATTTCCTAAGACAAGTTAAAATGCTTAAAATTAGCTTACATTTTGGTTCCGACATTGCTTTGAACAATTTTCAGCACAATAAGCTTATCATTTTTTCCAAAAAAATGATTTTCATCATTTTGCATAAAATATGTGAGGTTTTGAGAGGTTAAATGATGGTAAAAAAATATCAAATTGCAATTTCTTTAATTTGGTTTGGATTTTTAGTTCACTATTTTTATATTATACCTTTACTATTCCTCCGGTTTATTACAGGGTTTGGAAAGTCAGCTTATTATTTTTTAGCTCTGGAGTTCCATTTGGAGTAGACATTGCATCCTTATCGTTACTTACAAGTTAAGTGCCATGCAACGAATAACTTAATATAGAAAATCCTACGTCCATAGTAAATAATTCAAACTCAAATTTATTAGGTAGAAGACAAGAAGAATATTGCGTACTCTTTCTGGCAAATAACAAAACTTCATGAATATACCTTATAGGTACTTCATGAATATTAAATGAATTCATTCCATTTTATTTGCTTTCAAATAAAATAGGTAAAAAATCTGTTTGTTCACTTCTGCAATATTAATCTATGATGATACTTAATTTCAATAACATGACATTCCCGAGTTTTGAGGTTTTGGCGGCTACAAAATTGTTCAATTATAGCCATCTAGCGCTGTTTTTTTAATAGTGTGATTAGACATAATTGCTAAATTTAGCGCTGCAGCCGCTGCAGGGCGGAATTCAATGCATGCCGCGCATGCTCCGCGCTCTTGTCATAAAAATGTAATACATTTTTTGTTCGAGATAGCTTCTCTATACTTAGTACTAATATCTCAATGGAACAGAATCGAGTATAGAGTGCTCTGCTTTAATATCTAAAATTTGTCAACAGACACCCTGTATAAATTGTAAAACAACTTTATTTTGCCGAGTAATACTTCATTCAAGATATGTAACTTGTCCGACGATTCAAAATTAAACCTAAGACCAGAAAGAATAAATTCTATAATTACATCTTCTACATTTTCAGAGAATGGAAACAACGCACTGCTAACGGTCTCTTTATGCACACCAATTTCGCTCAACTAGTCGAAATTTATCATTTGTTTGAAAAACTCGCGAAATACCTCCATAAAGTCATCACGAAACTAATGGAATGTGGATATCAGAGACATCTAGTGGAATTACTTACGATGGTCAATTTAAATCATTATTATTATGCTGAGAAGAAAGAGGATGGGAACGCTAGTGTGCAGTCGCCTTAACTTATTAAACCTAAGCTTTTGTATTGGTTAATTTTAATGTTATGTATTTATCATCATTATCATCACCTTTTTAATTTATTACGAGACCATAGCTTTCTCTCTTAGATGATGAGGAGCTTTAGGTTGTAAACAATTAAACTAGGCTATTGGTTTGTGTCTTCGACAATAGGAAAAAAAGAGTCAATGTCATAACTACGAAAGTCAGCCTGTTAGTCAGAAACAAAGATGGCGGCTTGCCGTACTGCTCATAGTTTTTCTTGGGGCAGCCTAACACACTGCATCTAACCATGGTAATGGCAGTATTATGCAAATTTCTGCACTATAAACAACTTCAAAATTTGCAAAAAGCAAGTCGTTATGACAACTGACGTACTTGTTGTTGACTGTGTCGTAACATAGTGGGTGACTGGCCGCATTGTTGTCATTTAAAACAATGATAAAACTACTTTTGTCCTTTGTTTTTTTAGTCATTGGTTTGTGTAAGTATGTCAGAATCTTACGCCTACCTGTATATAAGTATACAGCAACCTAGATCAACTGCTAAATGTGTCCTCCGAAGCATGAAATTTATTTTTTTGGGGAAGATTTTTTGTGAAACTGAGTACCGATCTTTTTCTTTGCTTTGTCATTTTTCATTTGATGGTAAGTGACACGCTACAAGGCTTTGTTAAAAGAGAGGTATCGTAGCTATACATATAGTTAAGATATCTCTCTGTTTGGAAAATAGTTTTTCTCTTAATGGAAAAATTGCTGTTTATTATAGGTTGGTGCCAAACAATTTATTTAAATACGACCCATTGCTGTACTGTGATAATGTTAATTATTATCTTCTAATAGTACAGCTTTAAGTTTAATCTAAATTAAACAAGGCTGTTGCTATGCAAAGTACTAAAAGCAATATATTCTTTGCTGAAATATAACTATGTGTTGTCTCATTTAATAAAGATGGGAGATTTAATGTTTTTTCAATATTTCTAAAATATACAACGCATAATAATATCTTTTTTAAATACCATAGCATAAATATACTCAGAAATAGTATACTTAACATATCAGAATGAAGTTAAAAAGATAAACTATACAGTATTAACCTTGGTAACTTTATATTTTTACTGCAAGTATTTTGCTCTTTATTTCTGTCACTTAATATTAATGATAGTGATATTTAAACGAGGATATTTCGTTCTTGAAACTCAAGTATAACTCTTAATACTAATGCGCAAATATGAGATGGAATATCTAGAAAAGATATACAGGGCGTTCCAAGGCTCTATGGGACAGTAAGGGAAAGTACATTAAATATTGTCGATAGGGTATTTTATTTAAGTAATTCTGCATTTAAAGATTTCCTAAAAATTACTTGCTTCATCTTGGAATCGAACCGACCTAAATATGCGGAAAAAAAATCACTTCCATTTTTATAATCGAAAGAGTGGATAAAAAATAATAAATCTTCTTAAGTAACGTATTATTTTAAAAGAAAGGAATAATGTGAAATAGAAAATGAAAATAAAAACATACATGAAACTGCCGAAGTGAATAAAGTGGGAATGCACTTGAAATCTTTAAATGCAGAATTAATAATATTTAAAAATCGTATAAAGTACTTTCCCTGTACCTTATACATCGGAGATATGGAGAATGTAGATCTGTAAAGGTTAAAATAAATCAATAAAAAATAACCTTAACTATTTGGACACAATGTAATTTGTATTAAATAAAAATAGTAAAATAATGCTCTCTGTGTTAGCATTGTGCTTTGTAATGTGATATTAAATACGCGCCATTTAGTTTTAAAATTCCAGATTAATTGTTTAATTAAATCATGTTAGTTGTGTATGTTTTATGTAAATATTAATTGGTTTTTGTTGCTAAATAAAAGATTGAATCTGTTGTAATTGTTTAAATAATCTAATAATGATACCTTAATTTTCCTGTTTGTATTTTAGAAATTCAGTAATTTATTCAAAAGTAACTTCCATGCTGGAATGTGTGAGCTGCTTCTCTTCCCGGGCATGACTGTTAAAGTCAGTTTAGGGACAGAGGTTTTAATTGACGTTTTTGCGGGCAATAGGCTGACCCCCTGTCATCGTAATAGTCTTTCTCCGTTATTATGATACCTAAAATTTGTCAAACGCGACATCAGATGGTTTTATAGCCTCTGGTGCTCTGCCTACCCCATTAGGGATACAGGCGTAAAGTTAGTTATTGACTTCCTCAAAACCTCAAGAATAAGATAGAAAATACCATATATCTGGGGAAAATACTGTTATGGCTGTATAATGCGGTTATGAGGGCTTTGAACGCTGCATAGTTGACGACCGGCTGGTGTAGTGGTAACATACATTGCCTTCTATGCCAGAGGTCCTGGGTTCGAATCCCGGCGGCGGCGGACATCGGTGTGATGAACACAGATATTAGCCGTCAAGTCATGGATGTTTATATGTTTATTTAAGTTTATTCTAATAAAAAATATACAGGGTGTTTGGGACATCGTGTGCCAAATCAAAATGGGAGACAGAACAGATTAACCCCCATCTTTTGTGACCCCTTAAAAAATTCCACCACTTGTAGTTTTTTTTTAAATGAAGTTTTTATCATTTTATGTAAAAAACCCAAAATTTGACATTAAAGTTTAAATTAAAAAAAAACTATTCAGCGCTACGTCAAAATTTTTATGCCATTTTGACGTGTACACCTGCGGGGTTCTATTGAATACAAAATTACTGGCATTAGTCAAGTATTTACAATTTTTTTTCAACTACAAAGTTACAAACTGATTAAAATTTTAATTCAATCCTTGACTTTACACGCCAAAAAAAAAAAAACTAAAAGCGACCGGAATCTTCCATCTTCCTTAAAAGTTCTCTATTGTGTGCTCTTTCTAATGATATGCCACATGTTAGATAAACATCAAAAAAACTTCGTAAATAAGCCAAATTTGCGATAGCGTTCTACGTCCCCACAACTCAATTCTTTAATCATAAAGAAACAGGTAATGGTTACTATCTCGCTCTTTTGCATTAAAATCTTTCTAGCTGAGCCGATCGAGTCACAAGCCACGAGGGGGGGTGGGTGAGGCGCCGGCGCGTCGGGTGAGGCGCCGGCGCGTCGCGTCGGCATTCTTTCTTTAGTTAGTAGGTTAGTAGAGACTTCACTGCCTCTGTTACCTTACGCGTTTGCTGCTTTACGTTACTTTAATATCGTTAAAAGTTGTTAGTTTATTCTTAAGTGTTATTTTCGTTGAGTTTTGTTGATTTATTGTTACGTTTTTAAACTGTTGGTGTTCTTGTTAAGTTTACTTTCTGTTGTTATAATGACGACATTCACTAATCAAGAATACACGGACATCTTGATAGTATATGGAGCTGCAAATTGTGTTGCTCGCTTAGCGCAACGGATCTATCAAGATCGCTATCCTAATAGAAGAATACCTAGCCGTAGAGTGTTTCAAAATACCTACAGACGCATGCGCGAGACTGGCAGTATCCATGTAAATGAAGCAAGGGGTCATAATGAGCGATACAATGTAGAAGTTGACGAGGGTATTCTTGCACTTTTTGAAGAACATCCAACAATTAGCATTAGAGAGGCGGCAGCACAGCTCAATATTAGCCCATGGAAAGTGTGGTATGTCCTTCGCCAGAATGGAAAACACCCTTTTCATTACACACCCGTGCAAGGTACGTAAATTTCAACAAAACAAACATTGTATTCCCTGTTGCTTTTGTTTACCTGTTAAGACGAAGTTTTTTAATAAGAATTTCTGTGCAGTATTTCTGTTAAGCCTTAGATATCTTTTTTTTTAACTAAAATCTTAGATTCTTAATGCTAAGTATTTTTATTATTTGTTGCAGGTCTTGAGGATAATGACTTTGGCAGACGAGTTCTGTTTTGTCAATTAATATTGCACAAAGATGTGGATGACCCATTCTTTTTAAAAAAAATACTGTGGACGGATGAGTCCAAATTCACAAGAGAAGGGATTCTTAATTTACACAATTTGCACCACTGGGCTCCGAAAGACGAGAACCCGCGGGTAAAACGACAAAAATCCTTTCAAAGGAAATTTAGCGTAAATGTTTGGGCAGGTGTGATTGGTAATAAGATAATAGGCCCACACTACCTGCCTGACAACCTAAATGGCGACAACTACCTGGAATTTTTGCAAAATGACCTACCCGAATTAATGGCTGAGGTCCCGGTTTACAATGAAGATACACTTGTAACCTTTCAACAAGATGGCTGTCCCGCGCACTGGCGATTGAGCGTAAGGCAATACTTAGACAATGTATTCCCAGATTCTTGGATTGGGCGGGACGGCCCTATTCAATGGCCTGCCCGTTCCCCAGACTTAACTCCTTTGGATTTTTATGTCTGGGGACGGGCTAAGGAACTAGTTTACGCAACAAAAGTTTCGACTAGAGACGAATTAATCCAACGCATAGAAGGAGCTTTTGCGACTATAAGACAAGAAATGCAACTAAGGATAACGACAACTGAAATTCGGAAAAGATATCGAGCCTGCATTCGAAATAGAGGGCAACAGTTTGAACAAGATTTGTAATGTTTTTCAATAAATTCTTATGGAAATAACATTTTTTTTTCATATCACCTCAATAAAGAGTAGATTTCAATGCAAAAGAGAGAGAAAGTAACCATTACCTGTTTCTATTATGATAAAATAATTGAGTTGTAGATATCAGCGTTCTACATTCCCATTCGCAAATTTGGCTTATTTACGAAGTTTTTTTGATGTTTATCTAACATGTGGCATATCATTAGAAAGAGCACACAATAGAGAACTTTTAAGGAAGATGGAAGATTCCGGTCGCTTTTAGTTTTTTTTTTTTTGGCGTGTAAAGTCAAGGATTGAATTAAAATTTTAATCAGTTTGTAACTTTGTAGTTGAAAAAAAATTGTAAATACTTGACTAATGCCAGTAATTTTGTATTCAATAGAACCCCGCAGGTGTACACGTCAAAATGGCATAAAAATTTTGACGTAGCGCTGAATAGTTTTTTTTTAATTTAAACTTTAATGTCAAATTTTGGGTTTTTTACATAAAATGATAAAAACTTCATTTAAAAAAAAACTACAAGTGGTGGAATTTTTTAAGGGGTCACAAAAGATGGGGGTTAATCTGTTCTGTCTCCCATTTTGATTTGGCACACGATGTCCCAAACACCCTGTATATTTATTCAATATGTATGTTTATATATTTCTTAAGTATATCAGTTATCTAGTATCCATAACACAAGTTCTTTAAGAAACTTAATTTGAGCTAGATAATGTTGTGTGAATGTCAGAAATATTTATTTATTTATTTATTTATTATAAGTAGTTAGTAAAACGTTCACACAAGCAGAATTTTACTCCAGTAGGCCTCTGCAGCCATATAATTATACCTACTTTCGATGGTTCAGCAATTTATATATATTAAATAGGTTGTATAAGCTCGGGAGAAGAGTCACGCGACGCCTACCTCCAAATATAAGTGCTCTAATCAGTTATATAGTAAACGAGTTCACATATGGTACAGTACAGTAAAAAAAACGGTCCGGTAAATTATAACATTCCGTGTTGTGATCGAATACTGGATGAACGGAATATGTATCCGTACAACTTTACTGGATATAAACAGAACAGACAGAGGATTAAAAAAAACTTTGAGTCGTCTCCTCCTTGCTCATGAGTAAACTGTAAGCACCTTCTCTAGGTCGATGCTACCAATTACGTCGAATGCTCTTCTCCCGCTGTACTGCGAATTTGTGTGTGAACATCGTATCCATTAATGACGGATACGTTGAACGTTATACGGTGCCTACGTGTGAACAGTGCACATTCTTTCGTCGTATCCGTTAAAATCAGTACCGTAAATACGGAGACTGTGTGTGAACGGGCTGTTAACTCAATTCTCGATGTTATGAACGCAGTCTTTATACTATACAAGGTGTTCCTGTTGATTTCCCATAACTCTAGGGTATTAATGGGACCATGTAATAGAATCAAATAACATGTGAATATTCTTTTTTTGTATTTTTCATACAAAATAATTCAATTAGGTAAGTCAAAACATCTTATGTAAAACACCTTTATGCGAAGTATGACAACGTGGCATTTTCTATCCCTTTTTTATCGCTTTGCACGGGTACTGTTCGCAACGCTTTGCGTTGTACAGAAGCCAGCAGATCAAGCGTTACATTACCTGTCAAATTTCTCCAACCAATTTTAACTTAATGTCGGGGGCTTAGAGTTCAGATTCAAGTAAAAACTTTTGACAGATTTGTAACGCTTGTCGCGCTGGCTTCTGTACATTGTACGCAACATTTAAAATGTTTTTGTTGTTTATTGTATGGCTTCAGTGACACGCGTCTATTGCATTAATGTTAAAGAGATTTTACAAGGGTGATAATTTATAAACTCATTATATTAAGATTGAGGATATATTGGAAAGTATGCACTTTTGAACCACATATTCTGTGGCAAAAAGTATTATTTTTAGTAAGGAACAAATCCTCAAAGTTATGGGAAATCAACAGGCTCACCTTATACACTTGAAGGATATTGTAGAAGAACTCATGTTTTTAATGTGTTGTGAAATACGCCATCTAACGGAAATGTTTTTAAACTCGTGATCATTAAATGACAATTTTGAGTAAGATTCGTTTTAGTAATTTCATTCAAATACAGATGGCGCTATAGTTTAACGCCATCTGTTGTCGAGTAGCAGTTCTAAAATGTAGAGTTTGACTTAAAGCAGAAATAACCGATAAATTCGTGTTGTTTTGATTAACAATTAATTTATGATATCAGTTTTTTAAATGCGGAACTATGGTTTATCTTGATAATCAGTTAATGTATCGTAGATAACATTTCCACGAAAAAACTTAGCCGGCTATAGATAACCGGAGTTTCTCAAAACCGCCACGTTGACAGTAGCGCCATTATTTTCCATATAATCGGAGTGTGTTTTCACGAATACCTCATTCTGCCGCAATTCGTCTCAGCGTCAACATCATAATCATATGACCCGGTGTGACATTGAGTGAAAGCCATCAAAGAAGCTACTTTACTAGGTCATCAGAAATACTTGAATCTATAAAATACTAGTGAATTCTCATTTTAAAACTAAACATTATTAGTATTCTTGTGCTAAGCTATCCGGTGCCCTACTAAAACGGAATTGACATCCGAGTATCTTTCTAGAAACTTTCCGCTTTCAGTGCTAATCTCGCGGACGCGTGTGCTATATACATCAACAAAAACGTTAAGGCACAAGAGACTCCTCCACAATCGCCGAGATGGCGTTTATGATGCCGGTAATGAAAAACGACTGGGACATTTACAACTCGCGGTCGCGGCGGACGTCGGAGGCGGTGGAGAAGGCCGGCGGGCGGGTGCGGAAGGTGTCCGAGTCGCGGTCCGAGGGCCCGGCGCTGTCGCCGCGGTCCGCGGGCGCTCTCAGCCCGCACCGCTCCGCGCCCGCCATGCGCTCCCTGTCCTACTGCCGCGCGCCGCCGTCGCGGGCCTCGCTCCGCACGCCGCACGACACTCCCAAGGGGTCGGCTAGCCCGGCCGCGCCCCGCGCCGCGGACAAGTTCCACAGCAGGTTGGTGGAGAAGCTGAAGCGGGCGCTGGGCCGCGCGGAGCCGACAAGGTCGTGAGAGCTGAGTAACCGGTGCTTGTGTGCAGGGCGCGCGCCGAGTCCCCCGAGCGGCGCTCCCGCTGCGCCGCCTGCGTGCCCTACCTGTGACGCCCGCGCCCGTCGCCGCGCCCGCTGCCGCTCGCTGCCGCCCGGCCCGCACCCCACCACGAGCTGAGTATTCACCTCCGTACCGAGGCTCGACCTCGTCACCGTGTTACATCGACGCAATGCAATAGTTTTAGTTGCACTTACCGCCTACTTGCATGTATGTGATGTATCGTTTCATAATATTTCATAATGATCGTATATCGATCGACTCATTGCTAGTAATTCTAATTTGTTTTTTTTCTGTTCACCATTGTTATCATACTTACCGTGAGTAATTATCACATTAATGTAAAGCCGTGTTAGCCCTGGGTAGGCGGGCTGCATATATGATGGTTGTCAGTATTAGGTTGTAACAGGGCTGTAAGATGAATGGTTTTTAAGACTGCGCTTATTTTTAGGTAAGAGTTAGATGGGAGTAAGTTAAGTGTTCCATAAAAATACCATCTTGAGAAAGTAAAAGGAACTTACCTTGCGCTAGAGTGCGGTTCAAACAAGATGAATGGTGCAAGTTGGAAAGTGTCATCTCGAAATATATCTGTGATTTTGATAATTGTAATTTATTTCGTTTTGTTGTTATTTTGATAGCAGATTTTAATCGGTACAAAGGGTTCATAATTTTTGTAAGTTCCTTGCCGAAGATGAAAGATATATGTCTGCGCACACGTACACATATGTCTGTGATTCACGATGAGCAGGCGGCTGGTGAAACATTTGAAATTGGAATTTAGTATTGTTTATCGTATGTTTAATTTTTATAGCTAAATGCCCGGATGGCGGGCCAAAATTTTTTACTGTATATAAATTGATAAATGTATTTGTAATTTGGCACCAACATAAATAATACATATTAATGTTATATAATAACGAAGTACCTTATTAGAAGTAAAATATTTACAATGATAACTGTCGATAAAAAGCCTAGGCCAGAAGTTGTAGTCATCTTAGAGAGTTAATATTTTTTTAGTTTATTTAGCTAAGAGCCCGATTATTTTTTGTTTTCGACAACTATGTGATTATAATGATAATACTAAATTGTAAGGTGACTGTGTATATGGACCAGCTTATGAAGTACCTATATACTGTTTTAAAATTGTATTGTACCAGTAAACCTGAGTGTAGTCTGATTTGTATTAATGATGTAATCTTTGATGGTGAGATTAATTTATAGTTGCGTTCGGTGTAACAACTTAGTATCAGATAAGATAAAAAGTTCCTTAAATATTTATTGAACTGCCATTTTAGTATGGTATTAAATCAGTACTATTTTTTTGTATAACTATATGTGTTTAATGTATGCATGAAAACTTACAGAGCTACCAGGAAAACATTTTATAACATTCTTAACTGCTCTACCTATCTTTTAATAATTCGATTAAATTATCGGGAGTTTTTTAGTAATTTGACAACTTTTGACACTACTGTAAACAATATATACGGTGCGATAGTTTCTCTAGTGGCTTTGTAAAGTTTTGGTGGTATCTGAGCGAGTTTTTAATTAAAAAGCTTACAATACAATGTCTAACATGTTTTATTTTTTATCCTAATTTCCATACATATAATGTGTACGTTTTGATAAACTGACCCTCATAAAAAATCATCCAATAACAATAACATACTTGGATGGAAATCTTCGTTCAATTAAGTTTCTTCATACTAACTGTTTCAAGCTCGTATTTTGAACTTTAAGTGTAGATTATTATAAAACGATCCAGGTTCCTATATAATATAGATACCTAACAAATAAAAAGTTTTGGTAAGGTTTTAAAATACAGGCTTTAGAATTGGGCGCCAAACAGTAATATAGATTAAACTTTAATTTAATAAAATAAATTCTACATTATTTTTTTGCAAAAAGTTTTCATCTATTACGGTGCTGCCGTACCTAATTATTTATTACTTTATATTAGATTTCTATTCAACTGTCACCTGCACAGGTTTAATAACACCTATTGCAGGCAGCCTCTCTACATCAATATCGACAACTTTTGCTGATTTGACTTTACTGAGATAAGTGATTCTGAACAATAAAAAGTTAAAATTGCTTTCATTTAGCAGAATGATCATACTATAAGTGAGATTACTGCCTGCTGCCTGATTGTATCAATACATACCAAGATGTGGCCTCGAGAAAATTGCATATCATAAGACACTATAATGTTAAAATTTTACTGAGTAAATTTTTTATAAGCTACCTAAATTAGCAAGTATGTAGTAGAAAAGCAAGCCTAACGATGATTAAGCTTCGCCATAGAGCTAAAACATATACCCTAAAACGAAGCAGCTAGTTTAGAAAAGATTTGTAGAACTGTAAACTGGCCCTTCAGGAAATCCAAACCGGGAACCGTCGTCGTCTTAAGGGAGCCGAGAACTTGACCAACGCGGCATAGAGCTCGTCAATGTTCAAAAATACTTACTGATGTTTGAATGTTTTCTCTACAGTCTCAAACAAAGTATTAAGATGTCAATGTTGATGTAACTCTTACAACAAAAATGAGTTGAAACAGTCTTTCGTTTCTAGTTTTAATATTGTTGGAGTTTTATTTTGAAAGTGATATAAAATATAAGTATGTAATAAGTATTTTGTTTTATAAATACAAAAAAAAATACCAGATTTTCTAATACTTAGCTGTGAGTTTCAAGGTCTATAATGTTTACTTTTTTACTTTTTGCTTTTTCGCTAGATGTCGCTTATGCTTATGGAGAAGTTTTTTGTATTTCGTGATTATTACGACATTTTTAGAGGGTGGTCAGACGAATAGGTAAGGAGTAACCAAGGTCATTTGCTATGTACGAGTGTAAGGTAAAATAATCAGATATTAAAATCACGCTATGTAGTAGATTGTGTTTGACACTGTAAGAGTTTGAAATCGTTAGTAGGGTGAAGAAAGGCTATGGAAATTTAAATGACAGAGAGATTTAGTGGCAGTGGATCGGTAATTTCTTCAGTATGTGATATTAGGTTTGCTACCCACTACCAGGTTCATAAACTTGCTGACTTATTCGCATAAAGACTGCATAAAGAAGAGTACCTACAGACAGACAAATGTCTGCTTCAAAGAAGCCTGACCTACCCGGTTGTAAGTATACCTAAGCATGAAGATATTTTTAACCAGTTCTTAGTTAATTGATTTTTAAATTAAGTTTAACAATAGTTTTTAGAATTTTCTGCATATGAACAAAATTTTAACGTCATAGAGTTGGAAATTTCCCAACCTTGAATTTAGGAAGGACCGATTTCTGTGCCTACTTGAAATATAAAAAAAGAAAGTTTAATCTTGACGGAGAGAACGACAAAACTGTCCAAGTTAGTTTACTTCTTCAATAACTGGATTTCTAAAGACAATCTGTACTTCCTTCCGTTGTTGACTGTTCGGTGCAACGAGAGTATTTCCGACTTATTGATGGAAACTGAAAAGAATCATAAATGTTTCATAAATCATAAATGTGAAAAATAAACTTCATACAGACTTAAGTATACTTGAAGATGTCCTTAGATTTTTCAAGAAAGAGACAATTTCAGAAAATTCAGAAAGAGAAAATCAGGTGATAGCTTGTGGTGTGGGTTTCCAGGTGTGTGTTCATTGCATGTCTTGCTTCTTGCTTGAGGGAGGGAGGGCGGTGAACCTACGCATGAAAATCCTGCATCACTAGTGCAAGTACAAGTCGCGGAATTAGCAAAATAACTTTTTATAGTACCTAGTTGTCATGGATTTCCGCAAAGTAAAGCCTGATTCAATCAATTATAACAATTTGTTTACTAAAGTGACACTAACTATGTAGTTTCAAAGTAAACTTGTAATGTGCAAGTCCAGAAAGAGAATCAGTGTTTACCTGGCCCAAGCCAGTTACGAAAAGTTCGTTTTCCAAAACTTAGTTCAATGGTCAGATAAAAGTTATCTAATGAATATCACTCCACAGTGTCAAGGTTGTCTCAAGTTTATTGTCATTCTATGTAATTGTTATAGAAGTACTTATATAAAAAAAAAACAACATTATTTCGCCGACTATTTGTCAGATAACTTTTATCCAACGATTGAAAAATGAGACCTAAATGGAATAAATCGCGAAAACTTTTCTATTTATAATATTAGTTTATAAATATATTATTTATATAAGTTCGTCTAGGAATATAAAACTACATATTACATAAACCAGTTGTCTAAATTGTGTTTTTTTATTTTATTGACATCATTTTTAGCATTCTTAATGGAGAGTGTAAAACGAATTCGTCGCTGCGTTGTGTTGTGTTTTCTACAGTAATATGCTATAATAACAGCGCGATGCGGTGGCGCGGTTTCGAGGGCGTCTGTTACAAGAATGAGTGACCGTTAATAATGTTTTATTTACACCCTCCGTTTAGAATGCTAAAAAATTATTACGAATACTTCAGTGCTTCTAAGGCCACGTTGTGCCGTCATTATTTCCTGGTACTGTATACTAGTACTTGCGTAAAAATCTAATTAAACTAGCCAGACATAAACCAATAAGGAGGTCCTAATGTCATGTAACTGGCTTTGCTTGATTTTTCCCATATTAAAAGCTCTGTTTAATTTTTATTGTAGTTAAGTAAGCTGCTGTGTAAAATAATATCCAATCGTAAGGTAATGTATCGAGTACAAGTATGTTATCATTCATACTTATAATTTTAGACTTACATTTTCATAATGTTGCAATGTTTTTCTGTAATATAATTTGTACAAGTAAGACAAAAGCCAGGGATTGAATACCACCCCACGAGCTCTAATTACCCAGAAATAACATTGAAAACGAATATGACACACAATTATAGGTACATAAAGAAATCGTGATGAGGTGTTTGGCGAACTCTTATATCATGTTAGTTTTAAACCCCTGACTCAATATTGATCGCCCATTAGCCATTGCAGCCCCGACTCTGGAACTTTCCGTGAAGGTATTATTTCCGGAACCCCTTGTAAAGCGTGGTTACATTAAAAGGGTACTTAGCAACCCTTTGAGTGACGAACTGGTTTTTTTGCTCACCTGAATATGTTACAATTATAAGGGCACCGTTTACAAATAAAATACTAAAATATAAAATTTTATTTTTTATAAGTATGAAGTATCTTCCTTTTCTGATTGAGATAATGACAATACTTATGAACCAAAAATGAAACATTAAGGTTTAAGGTTTCAAACGAGATTCGAGAGTCGTGTTCGTTTATTTAACAAAATAATAAAATATTTAATAAAATAAAAAAAATGATTGTTTAATTAACCTTTGTTAGATACGTATTTCTTTTTATAAGAATTTAATACCCTTTCAATATTATTGCTTAAAAAGGAATTTTGTCATAAAATATTACTTACGAAGTAAGTATAGAGTATCACAAATATTTTCCATATCTATTACGTTTTTAGGCAGTAAATATTGAAATAAGTAGTAGCTAAAGAAACGTTCCATTATCACGTTATTCAGAATATGTCAATAGGGTTCAATAGCCGGCAAACCAAGCAAACAAACAAACAAGAATATCAGTCTAAAAATTAGTGACTATTACGAAGCATATACAAATCAGTTCCTTTAATCAGTGATATGATAATAAGCGGTTTGATAAGTTTTGCTAGTACTTACAGTTTATTTACGCGGAAATTTATAAACTTCCGTAGGATTCTAAACGGGAGATAAAATGTATTATTTTACGCCCATATTTTCGCAAATTGATAAACTTACCGAATTAACTCGTAAAATAATAAGTAAGCTCTGATTGGCTGAATAAGTCACGTGTTCTAATTTCAAAAAGAAATGCCCTGGAAGGCTTTGTCGGAACGGTTAGGCGAGGTTAGGCTAGCGAAGCGAAGAGGAGCAGTTAGGTTTTATATAGTAATATACGCCATAAACAATGAGTGTAGAGAAGACAAATTTTGTTATTGTCTGTCTTCTTGACCAATCAGCGAGCAGTGTATTATTTTCTGTATTTTAAAAAAGCGTAAAATTAAAAGCTCTTCTGTGATTGGTCGAACCGCTTACAATCTTACGAATGTTTATAAATTCTTATTATTTTGCGGTAACATATACATATTATGTAGGTACATAAATATTATCTGTCATACATACAATATTGCCAAGTTTAACTCAAGACTTTTGTTGAACTAGATTACGGCTAAATAAACTAAAGAGCATGAAAAAGCGATATTTTCTTCAACAGGTACCTAGTGTACCTACCTACTAAAACACACTTGAATGGCACATCTGACAATATTACGCAGATGAGTGTTATTCAATCGTGTCAATCAATTTATCAGTCTGGCAATTTTTCCCGTAAACACACGTGCGGTTTTTTAGTAATGATGAAAAACCTGATAGAGCAGCGGAAAATTCCTCCGTATATTGCCATATTTCGGCAATATGCGGAGATAACACGTTTTCGAACAACTTTATAGAATGCTATCTTTCGATCCCTCGCGCCGATGTTCATATAAAATAGTTGATATAAGTAGTTTTTGATACCTGGGGGCTAACTATCTAAATTAACTTTAGGATGTTTTTTATGAAGGCCAGCAAGCACTTTCGATGGGAATTAGCAACTGACCCTATGGACAAAATTAGATAGATAGAGATTAGTGATAGGTACACTGCCAAAACTTCAGAAAAGCCTTTTGTTTCTGTAAACACATTTTTATAACTAGTTATTATTAAAAAAGCGGTTAATAAACGAAAGGAAATAAAATATCGATAATGATAAAACAGAATTTGAATTGAAGATATTTTTACTGTTGCTTAATTGTCATCATCACAAATCTTTGTAATGAGCCCACTGCAGGGCTATGAGTCTCTCCCCTGGATGGCGAGAAGGTATTGGCCATAATCCACCAAGCTGGCCCAGAGCTGGTTGATAGATATCAGAATTTTCAGGGCGCCGAAATGGCTTCGGACAAACCCTAACGAATACTGTTTACAAGTATACAGCACCCGGGACCGACTGCTTAACGTGCCCTCCGAAGCACGGAAGTCGCCGTGAGAAATGAACGGTCAGCGGTCACCCATCCAAGTACCGACCGCGCCGAACGTCGCTTAACTTTAATACTTCATTTTAATAATTCTTAAATCGACACGTTTAAAAAGGTTGTATATGTGAAACATTCAAAAAGATTTTAATCTTCAAAACCTTTGCCTACAAAAAAGTAATATCTGAAAGCTCCCTAGAATAGAAGAATGTAACAGTACCTATACTGGCAAAGGGGACGCTTTCTAAAATTTGTATAATATGTTTAAAAGTTAGATAGTAGGTAATGAAACGGTAATGTGGCCGTCATAGTTTGAACAAAAACTCGCTAGACAATTCACAAAGACAATATTTTTTATCTAATACAAAATCAGTGCGTACCTCGTCGAACTGATAATAATCATGAAGGAATGATATTGGGTTTTCCTAATGATATGATAAAAAAAACCCAATAACATATCATAATTTCACATAAATCATCGTTTATTTACCAGCGACTGTTTATTACAAAAACATAGAATGATGTGTTTTTATAAATTATCGCGTTAATGAAATTTCATCCCTGATTTCATCAGTAGAGGTGGAAAGTTCTGTCCTATCCTATATTTTGGTATGTTAATAAACAACGTTATCTGAATATTTTATGTTATGGCCACTGTAAAATAACTTAATGTTTTCTGGGCCGATGACGAAAAGCAATCATTATGCGCACAGTACGATCCAGAAATTACTCAGAAACAATTAAAGTAGGTAAGCGTAATTTAAAAAAAAGGAAATTTATAATGCCTTCCCTCGGATTCTACAAGCTAATTTGATACTAGCACTTTCGCACAGACGACGCCTCTGCGTTGATTCCGTTCCTATAAAAAAATCGTGAAATGGAATATGAAATCGTGATCAAGTAAATACTTTCTAGTATTTTATGGATAACATAGCTTATTCATAACATACTAGAAAGCAACATAACATAGCTTATGCTTCCATGCAGGACTGGGAGCGAAAAAAAAACCGGGCATACTGTAAAAGTCAGTTAAGGGACAGAGGTTTTAGAGACGTTTTTGTGGGCGATAGGCTGACCCCCTGTCACTACAATAGTCTCTCTCCATCTTTATAATACCTCCAAATTTGTCAAATGTGACATCAGATAGTCTTGTAACCTCTGGTGTTCTGCCTACCCCATAAGGGATACAGGCGTGACGTTATGTATGTATGTATGTAGCTTATTCAATCCATTTTTAAAGTCATTCAAATGCCTACTTTTGAGTTTTTTCAATAAAAAAAAAATTACTTTTTAAGCTTTTTAATGTTTATAAACTTCTCAGTTTTTCTTGATACCTGTATAGTAAGATAGACTAATAAACTTGAATAGACCATTGTCTTTGTACTAGCGACCAGAATCTTCTCGAACCACTTTTGGAAAACTACTGCGATTATAAAGAAACACCTTATTCAAGTTGAATACAATAGCTGATACGTAAAACTACTTAAAAGCAGTAAATTCAAAAACTAAACCTTAAAGCCTATACTGCGACATACACGTGTTGTATAACACATATTGTCACACGACATAGAACCTTATTCATATGCTTGTATGGTTTCCAGGCTATTTATTCCCAAGGATAAAAGTAATCTGATTTGCAACGTTCGTTGCATTCTCATATTCGCGCTGCAATGAGCAGTATTTTTGAATCGTTAGGTTGATACTTTATTTACTTGTATGTAAATAAAAGGCAATATAAAGAGGCTCGCAAGATTAGTTAGTAAGGCTAGTTTATCCTTTTCGTTTGAGAAATTAAATAATGAAAGCTATATTGGACGACCGGCTGGTGTAGCGGTAACATACATTGCCTTGTATGCCAGAGGTCCTGGGTTCGAATCCCGGCGGCGGCAGCGGATATTTGTGTGATGAACACAGTTATTAAGTAGTCGTCGAGTCATAATGTAATGTTGTGTGTGTCAGAAATATTTATATTTTTTATTTATTTATTTATATTCTATATGTTTCTTCTTCTTCCCGTGCCCACCACAAACTGGAACTTTAATCATGGTATTTTTGTTTATGTAGGTTCTCCAAGTCATGCCGCTCGAATTAGTCGCTTTCTGTGACACGTTATCCAGGGGACGTTAGGCTGTTACCACACCATTCGATCGAAGTCGATCGACGACGGTTGACCGAAGGCGTCGGTTTTATCTAAACGGATTGGTCTAAAGTATGGCCCACGAGAAAAAAAATAAAAGGGCATTGACGTCTCTCTACCAATGTACCTTTTTTGTAAAAACGACACAAAAAACGTGTATGGAAATTATCGCAAATATATCGTAAACTAAAACATGAGTATCGTAGAAGTATGAGTATCGTATGAGTTTGTGTAGAAGGTAACTTGGAAAAACTTGGTAGAAGTCGAGTCAATGCCGTTTTATTTTTTCTCTCGTGGGCCATACCATAGTAAAAAATATCCATCGACGTCGACTAATCGACGATCGATCAATTGGTGTGTTAACACCCTAAGGCATAAATTTGCCAACAACTAATCAACGAAATATACGGTCGTGTTTAAAGTTTCACGATGAAGTTACATACAAACAAAGTTAAATATAAAAAAAAGCAAGTCATGATTTTTATCTTCATCCGATTCAAAACCTAAATAAGTTTATTCATTTACATTTACATACAAGAAAACAAACGACCATAATTTGGCGACTCTTTGGTCGTAAGCATCCCAAGCAGTTTCAGAAATGTTCGTCTTGCTAAATATAACAGCTGAAAGCACAAAATTTGGCGATAGTCTCCGCGGTGATGACGCAAGTACACGATTATTGGCGAACATTGGGCAATAACAATGCATTACTTTATTGACGTATCAGATTGTTTTTATTATGAGATATCGTCTATTCATAGGTATAATTAAGAATTTGTTCTGATAATTCTTTGATAGGTAACCTATTTTTTTACCGATGGGCAAACCCGCGTTTGAGGCTCTCATCATAGCAAATGATGACGAGAAGAAAGCACGCAGGCTAAGAAACGAACTAGATCTTCGTTAAATTTTACTAGAACACAACACTACCGAAGCTGTTGTATTCATCATCATCACAACTCTTTGTAATGAGCCTACTGCAGGGCATGAGTCTCTCCCCTGGGTGACGAGGAGGTATAGGCCATAACCCACCAAGCTGGCCCAATGCTGGGTGGTGGATGCCAGAATTTTCAGGGTGCTAAAATGGCTTCTGACAAACCCTAACGACTACTGTATACAAGTATACAGCACCCGGGACCGACTGCTTAACGTGCCCTCCGAAGCACGGAAGTCGTCGTGAGAAATAAATGGTCGGCGGTCACCCATCCAAGTACCGGCCGCGCTGAACGTTGCTTAACCTGTGATATCGTATGATACACACAGTAACCACGGCGCTACGACGACTTCGTATTTGACTTCGTACTGTTGTACTTGGCGATGGTATATTTGGAGGGCATCCTACAACTAAATGGATAATCACTCGGATAACCCTAATTTACATACATACATAACTTCACGATCGTATCCCGTATGGGGTAGGCAGAACAACAGAGGCTATAAAACTAGATGATGTCACGATTGACAAAGGAGTTATTATAATTATAGAGAAAGAATATTGCAATGAAAGGGGGTACCTAAGCCTATCGTCAAAAATGACAATAAAACCTCTGTCCCTTAACTAATCTTTACAATATGCCCGGGAACAGAAGCAGCTGGCTCATTCTATGTTTTGCTTTCCCTCCCAGTGCAGCTTGGAAGAACCTTGATTTATGTTTAAGTAGTCTTATTGCAGTAATTTAAAATAGCCTAACTGTCACACCCTTATTTCATAGTTTCTATCATTGATGTATTTTTACCGATTTTATTCCGGATAAAGGAAAGTAACAGCCTGAGAAATTATAGGAACACAGAAAAAACCTGTTAAAAATTATCAAGTTCAAACATCTAGTTTTTATGACGTTTGAATAGGATGGACTATATTCAACAATAAGGTTTATTTATATAACAATAAATATTTATGACCGTGGTGCAGTACAAAAGATTCACTCTCCCATAACTGAAAATCATTAGGTATACTATTTATGGTTAACAATAAACCAGTACGGATATCAATGTGATACACAAAATTTTCCTGTTTAGTTGTAAAAATATCAAAAAGTCTTACTATAACATTATAAACGTGAAAGTTCGGATGGATGGATGTATGAGTGTTTGTTCCTCAATCACGGCAGAACAGCTCAACTGATTTGGATGAAATTTGGCATGCTGATAGTGTACAGTCTGGCATAGCACATAGGTTACTTTTTATCCCAATATTCCTGCGGGATTCTAAATTGCGCGGGGAAAACCGAAACATCTAGTTAATAATACAGCGCTGTGTGTACTTACGAGTAGGACATTACAATGTTTTAAATGTACGGAGGTTTACGGAAGATTGCGATTTCATATTATAATCCCGTTTAAGTCTGTTTAATTTTCTTACCTTCATCAGATGATAAAGAGTTTGAAACATATTTTTACAAATAAATCCTCTTTAGACAAACTTGTTGTGACAAAATCTCAACTCGACAGAGAAAATTGTTTGTATGGTAATTTAGGAAAGCTGTATGATATATATTTGTGAAAGTCTACATTCTACATTCTACATTTGAATCTAATGCAATGACAGTTTTTAAAGCTCACAGTTTTTATAGGTCACAGGAAATCACCCTAGGAATTAATCCATTTTGCTGAGCTGTGATCTTTTTCATTTTCATATTATTTGGAGTACCTAGTAACTTTTAGTTTTTTTAATGATTACATTTGTTCTTTGCTTAGCTAGGATTTTCTTACGTTATTTTTAATCTCGCAGCAGTTTATCGATAACATACCTATTTCTTGTACGTCTCATAACTTATACGTATCAAATCTCTACACGGTGGTATGCGACTTACGGGACAGCAACCGGTTGAGGCAGATCATGCGCTCCAGAAGTAAACCCTAATCACAATCCTCAGATATGAAGGATCGACCACCGAGAAAGGAGGAGAGTATTTTATAACCTATCATCAAGAATGAGGTTTTAAAATGCATGTAATTTATTGCAGCAATCTCCTTAGCTATATTAAAATGGCGGAATAAAGTTGTTTTACGATTTTTTATAACAAAATTACAATAAATCTGAGACCTTCCAGCTGAAGCTGTCGAGTCATACTTTATTCATTAGATAACTTTTATCTGACCTTTGAAACATCAGGATTAAATAATGTAACACCGTCCTGTATCCTATTGTAATTTACGAAGGTTGCTTCAGAATAATCTGCGCTGCTATATTACAGCGTTGCAAAATCCTAACTACCGCTGAAAAAGTCATTCGGTTCGCTGACCACTATTACGTCAATGGTAATGACGGTCGTCATTGCGTCGGTGATAATTGCATCGCATTGGATTTAGCTAAACAGGAGAACCGCTACAAGTTTTGTCAATCTTGCGTTAAACCGTTTCATTTCTTCAATCAAATTGAATCCTCACCCTTTTACCATCGGACTACTAGACGCAGACAGAACTTCCATCCATATGTGGTAGATATTCCAAAAAGTCGAACTAAGCGCTTTGACAGTTCCTTTTTGATACGGGTCGCCAAGGTTTGGAATGAACTGCCTGCGTCTATCTTCCCTAACCAGTAAGTCCTAGTACTTTTAAGCGTCGAGTGAATAGGTTTCTCGTGGATGGACGTGTACCACCTTAGTTTTCATGTTCACTTAACATCAGGTTTCATGGAAAACTAACGTCCCATGTTAGCTTGTAGCTTGTTGCTAGCTTGCTATACTATATAAATAATGCGAAAATTTTTGTACATCGCCTTTAAACGTAGGAACTCAACTTTTTATATAAAAAGATCAGAAAACCAAAAGAATACATAACACCCCCTTTTCTATAACAGGATTTACAAACCCTAGGTTACTGAACAGTCATCATTCAGTTAAAAAAACTATTTAATTTAATTAGCGAAAAATTTCGATGTTATGGTTTTTGATAAATATAATCAATCAATTACTTCGATAATTTATTTTATGTTTCAATCAATATCTCTCGTGTTTCAAGTCACTTGAACAATAATACTGCTATACTACGCAATACAAAGTTTTCAGTGTAGCCTTCTGACGTATAAGTACTTACTGTTTGTATAATGTTCATTGGAGACAATCTGATCGATAGCGAACCGGTTTTTACCAGTTCCACTGAGTCAGTATCATTGATTCCGGTATTTTGATTATTAAATACTTACTCAGTGTGCGCTTGCTTTGAATTTTCTCACACAAACTGGGTTTGTCAGACTCTGACAGAGAATAATGTACCAGAAAATACTGGTTTTTAAAGGATAATATTATTGATTGAAGTAAAAACTAGTCTTTTATTTATGATTTGTAAGAATCTTTGATTCTCTTTGTTTTAAGTACAGTATTCTACTGTGTTATAGTATTTTAATAGATATAATGAAGGCACGTTAGGAATGAAACTAAAAAACTGATAAGTAGGTACTTTTTCCACGATCTTCGAAAGTTAGATCTTTTTATCTTTTGTAGTGATACCTAGCCATGTAAAATACCTGAGCTTACACTGCCTAATTACATCTCAAAAATCCATTTAGATATGAAGAAACATGTATCATCTAATTTTTCAGACACTTCAAAACACAGTCGAAAAAAAAATAATTACATAGGTACAATTCAAACAAACTTCTTATGTAACAAAAACTATGGGTAATAGTTATGTCATATAATTTAAAGACCAGGAAAAATGTAACGGAATTTTTATGCCAGAGGCAATTTACTGCAGCAGTAATAACACAAAAATATATTTTCCGTTTAGATTCATAATTATTTTCCTCTTGTCAGGGTTAACGTGTTTACTACCGATAAAAACGAGAGTGGTTTTTATTTGATGTTTTTTCAGCGGGAACCGAAATATTTATCAAGTTATAGTGCGACCGGTGGGAGTTTGCGTAGCTGTCAAAATCATAGCTTTTTAACTTTCGAATCGGAAATAAACTTTATTCAGTGGACATAAGGAGCTGTCAGGAACGCATTCACACAATGGCCGCATTCTAGTATACAATTATAAGTGGTGTGCATGGGTGACTGCCTGTACGGTTTGCAAAAAACCACCCTTATTTGGCATTTATTTAAGTTATACCTAATTTAATATTTAAACCTGCGAGGCAAGCATGCTACCGTCGAAATCGATAAATCGGGCCTTTTATCGATATTTCCTTAGAATATGGTATTAAGTAAATATAAATAATAAATAAAATCCCCAGACAATCACACCAACTACATGGCCCCAAAGTAAGCATAGCTTGTGTTATGGGATACCATGTAGCGAACTAGGGGGGAACCTAGAATATAAATACATAAATAGATAAACACCCAGACACGGAACATTTTTTTTTTCTTGTTCCGTGCGGGAATCGAACCCGCAACCACTGGCGTCTGAGGCAGATAGGTTTACCCCAACGCCAAAGTGGTCGTCGAAGTGTATGTAATTTATTAAAATTATGACATATTTGAATCTGTGGTCTTAATCATGATATAAAATTGAGTAATTCTATCTATTATGGTGCGCCTATTAGCTTACATAATGGGATAAAATAACAAAATAATATTTATCTTGTCGATTCGACTATTTATCGATGGTTGCATGCTAGCCCTGCTGGCAAGCTTGGTGGCTTATGGCCTCCCAGAGGAGAGGTTCATGGCTCTACCCTCGGGTCATTATAAAGGTGTGTGATATTTAGAGATAATGGTTTCGATGTTGTATCGTTTTGGGCAATATTTACTTCTTTTAATCCCCTGAGCGAATTGTTCTTTTAGCTAAACGAGGGGTATGAAAATCTCTTATAACATCAAAATATATGAAATTTTCTAAAATAATGATAAAAACTGTTTTTTCCTTATTAAATTGACTATCTTTAATACCATTTATGATTATGTTGTAATGATATACTGATACACGCAATATAATCACATCACAATATGACGTCATTTCAAGCATTTAGTATGGGTTGGGTTCGCATGGTCTTATAATATGTAAGTATGTAGTGTTGTCATTTGGGATAAGTACTTAGGGTAATAAAAAAATTGTTGAAAAAATTGTCTTATTGAAACAAAAAAAAATTCACTCTTGGATTTTAAAGGCTGAGCACCAAAAAAGGGTTTAATTAAGGATTTAAAGGGTATTAATTAGTTGATATTTCAGATGCATTAGATTTAATAAACTCTAAATAAACAATAGTACCTATATTGTAAATTTTCAAATGCATTTGCGATTATACGAGGTTTAAGATAACAGTCATTGAGGTAGGTCGGGCTTAGCAGGACCACAGTACAGATATCTACAGTATTTCAACTTCATACAAATGGACGAAATGCGAGGTATACCTACGCGGCTCGAACTCAGCATGCGCTCGGAATGCGGCCAGTCGCGAGTGTCTACATACCGAAACAGTTGTTTATTGAGTTGATATGCTATCAATCAATCATATATAGATATGATTGATTGACATTAATATGCAGATTGTACCTATATACATTAAAATTTAATAATTCATCTTTTCGTGCGTCTCAGTCGAGGCGCATGTACCTATTTTTCTGTCGCTAATTTATAAAACCGATTTGTTATTCAAACGTAAACATGTTTTTTTGAAACAAAACGTATTTTTGTTGAACACTTCTTATTGAATTTACAAAGTATTTTATTTGTTTATATAAAAAAAAGTATATTTGCGGTCACGAAAGTAAATGGAAGTAAAGACAAAGTAGACAAATGTAATTTAAACGCTGAAGGCGGGCAGCCCTATCACATGTGAATGGACCGCGGCGCGGTAGGCATTTATTTCAAAGATGCGGCCGAGTTGAAGTACTGTAGATATCTGTACTGTGGCAGGACTTTCTTATCAAAGTCTTGCATTGAGAGCTAATATTTTCAAGGCAATTTCTTACCATGAATAATTTGCATTTGAATTTACATATTTTACATTTTACCATATGACTATCGAATAGATATAATATTCGTAATACGTAGACGTATTTGACACTTATACATATTTTTGTGTACCTACTTGAAAAGTTGTTTTATTGAGATGATGTTAAGAATATTTAAATTTATTTCACCTCTAATATTCTTAAAGGAAAAGTAAAAACACTTTAGGGCTTTTGATAACCCGTCTTCTCAAAGAGGTTCGAAATACTGCAAAAAAATCATCTAGGAGCACTTGATGTGTCTTAGATCCGAGTGTTGTCATCTTCGATCTCATCTCACCTACCATGTGAGACTGAGGTCAAAGACAAACCCGCCTTGTCCCCAATAAAATAAAAACCTTCGATGGTCTCAGAAGGTTGTTGGGGCTGCTATCAGTGTCTTTGACCTCAATCTCACATGGTAGGTGAGATGAGATCGAAGATGACAACACTCGGATCTAAGACACATCAAGTGCTCCTAGATGTTTTTTTTTGCAGTATTTCGAACCTCTTTGAGATGACGGGTTATCGAAAGCTCTTCATAAAATATTTCCGGAACACATCACCCCAAGAGCGGTGATATATGGCGCCAGATTTTATATGCAGGGTAATCGCCAGGCATTCCTGCAGGGGTCTTACCACCAAGCGGATGTCACTCGGATTAGTCGCTTTTTACGACTCGCTTATCCTGGAGCGGTAGGTATTCTGAGGCGACCACAAACGGCTATAGCAGCCCTAACTACGTTCTAAGACCATTGGCGTATTGGACATGTCGAGAATCATATCTTTGTGTTTTTTCAAATATTTTTCATAAAAATTAAATATCAAAATTCTTCTTAGTAAATAAAATTTAAGAGTGATCTTCATTTTATGACAACATGCCATTATACGTTTTACATATAAACGTTTTTAATACTTGATGTGTTATCATAAACTACAGATTAAACTACAATTTTGTTTCCTTAGCAAAATTTTGAAATTTTAATTTATGAAAAATATTAAAAAATCATTTTTTTTATTAATTTAGACGCACTCATCATTTAAATCTGCTATTAAAATATAATTCCCAATTAATATAATTAAAATATAATTCCATGCGTTTATACGTTTTACATATACCTAAACGTTTTTATTACTTGATGTGTTATCATAAACTACAGATTAAACTACAATTTTGTTTCCTTAGCAAAATTTTGAAATTTTAATTTATGAAAAATATTAAAAAAACCCGATGATGATGATGATGATGATGATGATTAAAAAAACATTTTTTTTTTATTAATTTAGACGCACTCATCATCTAAATCTGCTATTAAAATATAATTGACTATTATTGGGAGTCCCTATATTATGTAAGTAGTTCCGACGATAACCTCGAAACATTAGGACAAACAGACAATTCCCTTTTATAAAATGTAGGTAGAGTCCTCGCAACTTCACTCATTTATTTATAAATAATTAATTAATGGTTACTATTTCTGTAGACATCTCTGTCAACGTAAATGACACATGGGATATAAATAACTTAAAGTATCGACTTACTTGAGTTCTAATTACGCATTGGTCTAGTCTAGACAGTATCATGTTAATGAAGCTCAGTCAGTACGGTATTTCTTATGTTTTTCAAATAATGGTTTATTTATGTGCTCCCAAGTTTTTTAACATAATAAGAAACCCACCTGGTGGAAACTGAACGTGTGGACTAATGGCGCTTTTCAATATTGTATCTCATTTCAAAATCTAATTTTTTTCATACAAAAACAAATTTGGATTTTGGTTGTCATGGCAACGCCCATACTTTTAAGTGTTAACAGAGAAGGATTTTAGATAAAGACACAATATTGAAACCCACCATAAGATGGTTGATCCGTGAGAAACCTATTCACTCGGAAGTTGATCACCAAAGCCATGGAAAAACAGACACAGACAGTTTGTACCAAACCTTGGCCACAGGTAGGATCCAATAAGGATCTGTCGAAGCGCTTTATTCGACTTGAAAATACGCTGAACTTGGTGGCACACCATGAAAGTACCAAGCCAGGATTAATTTACCACTACCTAGGCTTAGCCTAAGGGTACGCAATAGGGTTACGAGACTAGATTTAAAGTACCTAATTGGCCTTCATTTTCATTGTTTTGTAAAGGCGGGCGAAAAAAGACCCTTAGAACTTCAGGAGGTATTGGTTATCGTCTATTATTATATTACTAAGAAACTGCTATTAAATCTGTCGAGTCCGAATTGTCATGGTTTGTTAAGGATCACAAAGATTGCCGGTATTAGGTACCGGTAAAACTACACAACTATGCTCCAGGGTCTCAACTATGTTCCACCGATCTCAACGAACAAAAACTATTTTGTTGCGGCAGGAAACGACATCTACTTTATTGTTTTGTACTATTTCGTTTGCTTAAGGCACGAAGAGCTTTGTTTTACCTGAATTTGGCAGGTGGCGCCATGGATTGATGTCATTCGATGTTCGCAAGAAGAACTTGTTTACGCGGGCTTTGTGAGTGTCGAAAACTTATGTTTATTAGCATTAATTACAGTGCATAAAAATACCTAATTGGACGTAAATTTAGGTAACTTATTTGTGTTTTTGTCTTAGAGTACTCAGTATTCTATAAAATAAAGCTAACAATGGTAAAAATGATCGCAATAAGCAACTATTGCCATACGTTTTAACCTGGACCATAGTTGTCAACATGCTATACAACTATAGTCTAAATATTTATTAAATAAAAAAAACTCAAAATAAGATTCAAAATACATTTGACTACATATGTACTCAATGACTACGCTTTACTTAATTTAAAAACGTCAACAGATATTATATTTGTAAATTTATTCTCAAATACCAAGAAAGTAAACATGTAAAATCTGGACCATAGTTGTGTAGTTTTACGGTACCTGATTTACATACTTTTGAAATAGGTTATAAAATTCTTCATATAAAGATGACCGCGCCGGCTATGATGTACTCTGGCAATATTTATGAACAGCCAGTTTTGTACTTAACCCGTTTCATCTTTCGACGCCATCTTTAGTTACCATTACGAGAGATGGAGGTGAAACGTGGGGTTCTTCAACGCTACAAAACAAACATTTTAGTACATACATAATACGAGTATCGATATAAATATCTAATGCAAAATAAGGAAAACATCAAAATTGGATTGTTATCTGTAATAATAAACCATTATAAAAATAAGTACCACTTTGTAACGCAATGAAGGTAGGATATAAATAACTTGGAGTATTGATTTGCTTGAGTCCTAACTACGCAGTGGTCTAGAAATTATCATACATTAAGTAGGTAAGTACAGTCAGCTGAGAACATTATCATTTAATTATACTTCAAAATAATTATAAACAAGCTTAAAGTCGCTCAGCGGGCAATGGAAAGGGCTGTGCTCGGAGTTTCCCTGTGAGATCGAATCAGAAATGAGGAGATTCGCAGGCGAACCAAAGTCACCGACATAGCCAGAAGGATTGCAAAGCTGAAGTGGCAATGGGCAGGGCGCATAGCTCGCAGAACAGATGGCCGTTGGGGCAGAAAAGTTCTTGAGTGGCGGCCACGTACTGGGAGACGCAGCGTAGGCAGGCCCCCGCAAGATGGACCGACGATCTGGTCAAAGTCGCCAGTAAACGCGCTGGATGAGGGTAATACTTTGAGACAGGATTTTATTTCGGACTGAAAACAAAATACTTTCTGGAGCAGTCGTCTCCGCGTTATACAGCAATTAATAACGCATGACTTTAGGTCCTGTAAGAACCTCGAAATGTAAACCTTTCGCAGGGGTTGGTTGGGCTAACACATTTTTTTACATTCTGAGGCCGGCGCCAGACTTAGCTTCAAATGTTTGAACAAATGTTTGCACAAATGTGTGGCGCTGGACTTTGCATATGTATTCAACGTTTGCACAAAGCTTTGCACTTTGCCATCCGGTGTCGGTCTTTTTCCACACATCAAAGCGTTCAAAGTTGAATGTGTGCAAATGTTTGCGTGGCCTGCCACACTTGTTCAGTGTCCAGTTGCTCGAGCGTTGTTGAGCGGGACGGTTGTGTGCATGTTATACTGCATGCGGCCATATAATGGACTGGGGCAGCGAGTGCGTTCTGGAATTTGTAGAGTTGTTACAGGGGCAACTATGTACATGGAACCCGAAAAATAACAAATAAAAAAAATATAATTACATATATACAAATAATACAAGCTAACTGAGTCTACAAAATCGTTGTCCATCTTGTTTGTTGTCTACTAGCATACTGTGGAGAAAAGTGTTTGCGAAGCAAGTCTGGCAGGTTACGTCAATATGTGTTCAAATGACTTTGCAAAGTCGTGAAAGATTTGTGCAAATCTTTGAAACTAAGTCTGGCGCCCGGGTGACAATACATACATACACAACTTCACATCTTTTTCCCTTTGGGGTAGGCAGGTACTAGGGAACGCCAATCACTACTATCCTTTTAAATAACTACATACATAACTTCACATCTGTATCCCTTGTTGGGTAGGCAAAACACCAGAGACTATGCAGAGACAGGGGTCAGCCTATCGCCCACAAAAGGCGAATAAAACCTCTGTTCCTTAACTGACTTTAACAGTATGCCCGGGAAGAGAAGCAGCTGGTACATTCTATGATTTTCATTTGCTCCCAGCCCAGTATGGGCTCTTTAGCTTTTTAATTAGTTAAATATTTATTTATTTATTTACCCTGTATTAAAAAAAACACAAATAAAAGGAAACATTATGTATAAAGGGCGGTCTTATCGCTTGGAAGCGATTTCTGCAACCAAAAAATAATAAATTTATAACCAAACTGACATTAAAACATTTTTAATGTTGATTCTAAGTAAGATCCTACGAGCATGATAGACTTAGACCGGACCGATTAGGGGGCATTTCTAAAAAATCCTTCCCCAAAGAGACCATTAATTAGGGAGATTGTCAATAGAAAAAAGTGTAAACGCTATAAGAACCGGTTGAAGACGTATTATATTCTTGGTTATATTTTAGCGAATTTAAATCATGAGGTATCTTACAAATATTTATTTTTGCGCAGTCACCGCTTATGACAACATACTTTTAGTTATCGTTTTCTGGAATACAGTTATCTTCATACCAGTTTACTTCAAAGAAATTAAATTTTAATGATAACAATAATACGTCCTACAGGTTGGAATGTAATCCTTATCTTACTTTCAAAATTAAGGAAAAGTCTTGAGCTAAATGTTCAAGGAATATCTATCAACCAGGTTCGATATACCGAAATCGTGTCAATTCCTCCTCGAAAACTTTATTAACAAAATTTTCAATGTCCTTATAAGTTTTGGGATTCATTCATGTACATAACATTAAATAAAACACTTTTGTTGTTAAATGATACATTAAACAACAAAAAATATTTATAGCCTAGGTTTAGAGGCGTAACTCTATTTACTCTGAGCGTATGTATGCCACGCAGCTCGCGTAGTAAAATATCGCTTCAAAATAATAGTAGGCGCTTCTTACAAAATGCAGATTTAGGACAAAATGCTTTAATTTTTATTTTTTTTGTGTTATTTATCAAGATTTGTAAAAAGTCGTAGAACAAATATTGTTGAAATTGACGTGGAGAGGCTGCCTGCAAGAGGTGATGCGTTCATTAAAATTAACCCTGTATAATCGAGTGAAAATTATATTTTACACTAGACACCGCGCGCGGTTTTACCCGCGTAACTTTTGATCCCGTTAGAATTTCAGGATAGAATATAGCCTATAACCTTCCTCAAGAGTTGGGCTATAAAATGCAAAAAAAAATTTCAAATCCCACTTGTAGTTTCTGAGATTAGCGCGTTCAAACAAACAAACTCTTCAGCTTTATATATTAGTATAGATATAGTATAGATTGTAACTGAAAGTTTCGATGCTTTTACAGATATCGTTGTCACAAGCGACTGACATTTACTTAATTTAGGCCTGATTTTTCAATGGTCCGATGAAAGTTATCAAATGAGTAAAATGTTATTAGACAGCTTCAAGTTTCAAGCTCGTCTCATTCATTCTTCTCGTTTATTGCCATTCTATGTCATTTTCATACAATAATATAAAATCGGAAAACAACTTTATTCCGCCGATTATTATTTTATTTTATTTATTTATTTAATTATTTATGTACACACTGATGTAAAAATACAGGGTTACTTAAATCTATTTTTTTTTATAAGTGACTATACCCGCGTTTGACCTCAATCTCACCTGATGGTAAGTGACGATGAGGTCGAAGATGAAAGCACACGGGAAAAATCTAACATATGTACAAAGGTACTGCTTATTTCTAATTTATTTTATTTTTTTATTGAAACATCTGGCCTTATAATTTTAAGTGTTTTCTTTCAAATTAGTTTTCGAAGTTGTTTGTATAGCGTTCAAGGTTTAATAAACATAATCTTTCAGGCGTCTGCGAGTCGCGTGCGCAGTCACCCTTGAAGGACACATTACCTATCAGATAACAAAATAACTTCCATCCTTATCAATACCATCATAATAAAACAACATGTTAAAAGACTTAACACAACATTAGCGTTAATCTTATCTGAATCGTAAACACGTTTTCTAGAATCATGATTTTTTAAACTAACAAAAGATCTCGAAAATCTTGTGCGCTTTGGTTCTACCATTCTTTCTATTTTAAATAACAATCATTTATGCCATTATTGCAAAATTTGTATTAATTTAATAAGTTTAAGAACTTCGCATCTTTATCTAATAAATATAACAGATTCTTATATTATGTTACAAATCTAATATATAAAATTCTCGTGTCAAAGTTTTCGTTGCCATACTCCTCCGAAACGGCTTGCCCGATTTTGATGAAATTTTTTGTGCTTATCTGGTATCTATGAGAATCGGCCAACATCTATTTTTTTTTAATTTATATGGCAAAACAACGTTTGCCGGGTCAGCTAGTAATGCATAAGTTTTTATCAACTTGTATAATAATTATTGTGTTTATCTATAACAGTTTTAAATAACACTTTAACAAGATTGTTTTCTCTGTGTTTATCTTATTTCTATTGATGTGAAAATATAGGTTAACCTCAAATAAATAATAACCTCGACTAGGTAAACATTTTGGATAAAACGACCAGTCAGTGAAATTACAGTTTTTCAAATTAAAGCTTGATGCTTTGAGCTCATTTATCTTCCGACTATAATAATCAATGATGAGCATGTGCTACTTATAATTGTATGGAAGGAGTAGTCATTTGGCAGCTTTCATAACATAAAAAAGATTCATTTCTGCCTAAACTAGGGTGATTTTAGTTTAACCACAATTCCACAATCTCCACTCTTGATATCTCCATGGGTCAAAAGCGTTCTGCAAGCGAAATTATTTGCTGAGTCGGTGACCATTTTACAAGCAGTTTTAGTAATATGATAATTTTACTAAAACTATTGTGATACATGATAATTTTCTTAGTTTATATTTTGTAAGTGTTGAAATAAATATTTTTCTTTCTTTCTTTTCTTTCTACTGCATTGTTGTCTCACCGGACATACATATGTGAACAACAGCTACTGCAATTACTGAAACAAAAAACGAAAGGAAATTTTCCTCGACGGGTAGTGTACAAGCAATCTCCACGGCTAATAAATCTTTAATTTCAGTAACAGCATGTTTTTAGTCTGTAAATAACCACGTGGAGATTTTTTTGGTTATCAGTTTTAACTGCGTTGATTCGAGAGGCGCACGCTTGATGGTAGGACATCAAAGTTTCGCCTGCAGGGCTAGCATGCAACCATTGATAAATAGTCGAATCGACAAGATAAATATTATTTTGTTATTTTATCCTATTATATAAGCTAATATGCACACCATAACAGATAGAATTACTCGATTTGATAACATGATTAAGACCACAGAACCAAATATGTCATAATCTTATTAATTACATACAGTAAATACCATATTCTAAGAAAATATCGATAAAAGGCCCGATTTATCGTTGTCGACGCCAGCATGCTAGCCCCGCTGGTCAGTGACCACCCTTCATATTAAAGTCTGCCGCGAAATATCACAACTCCAGCGATGTGCAAACCTGTCTTCGCACTCATCGCTACTTACTTAGGCCGTAGGTATACAGAAGGAAAGCTGGAAACTTGTAAGCGCTTACCAGGTGGTCCTTTAAGGTATAGTCACACAAAGACTCCGAAACGTTTCCTTTTTCTATTAATGGGATGTATAGCTTTTCAACGCATTTTTGAATACACATTTTCTAACAAAACCAAATCATCGTCAGATGAGTCCGACATTTTGCTTGGTCTGCTAATCTGCTTCAACCTGCTTCTTTTATGTGACTATACTAGTAGGCCGTATACAGAAAGAAAGCTGGAAACTTATAAGCGCTTACCACAGCAGAAAAATATATGACCTATAAGCGCTTACCACAACAGAAAAATATATGACCGCGCGCCGATAAGCACTGAACGGTGCCGACAAGTTCCGACAAGCTTCAACATGCGCTTGTCAGCGCTGGGAAATCATCGTCCGATGAGTTTGACATTTTGCTTGGTCTGCCTCAACCTGCTTTCTTTCATTTCTTTGTGTAGAACGGACCAGCGCTGTCAAGCGCCGGTAAGCGCTTATAAGTTTCTAGCTTTCTTTCTGTATACGGAATTACGCGGGATTGGTCACCTTTAAAAAAGTTTCATGACACAAACCGAAGGGGGCTCGGGACGGAACTAGTTCGTCATAAATTTTTAATATTATTCTTTATATTATCTCGTATTTCAACTTTTAATGGTTGGCTTTTATATATCCTATTTATTATTTTATGTCCCATATTATAATAAAACGTAAAACAAAAGCCGCCGCCGCCGTCGTCGTGCCCTTTAGGGCATTTCGTGCTAACATAGTTGCAAAAGAAATCCATATTGTTCTGCCAAATATCGACAACATTTCATATTATAAAGAATGTGTGTTTATAGTCTACGTTGACTTATTTATTACTGATATATTTATGTCACTGCATATTATGGATCGATTTATTTATCTATAGTCACGTGATAGCCGTGGAGGGTCTTTATAGTGGTTTCTATCAGCGGTGATAAAATATACAGGGTGATTGGTGACAAATTTTAGATATTGAAGGAGAGCACTCTGTACTCGATTCTGATCATAATTATGTAATAAAAGTAGGTACTTCATTTTTCACCAGAACTCCCTATTATTAAATAAAGAGTTAGTTTACCTACACTTTTCCCGACCTGCGCCGCACGATAGATTGACATGTTGATAGCGCCGTGCGTACGTCCCTGGTAAGTAGGTGCTAGTATAACCATGCGTTGCGAAAAGTATTCTATAAATTTTGGTTAAGTTTACTTAGTACATAATTAATATGAATTTCATTTTTTTCTCTTCATGTATGATCTCAAAATATCACATCCTCGAATTTCGAAAGTGACCCACCAGTCACCCTGCGTAGGTGAATTTAAATCACCTGCAAATGCACCGAATGTTTCGGATTTCAATCCACTGTATAACATTATTATAAGAATAGTGCATTTTGCAAGTCAGGATTCGACTGTCTTACGATTCACTCACTTAATAAAAAGTTTCAAAGCTTTGGCAGTGCTTGATGTAGAACCAGTCATCCCCCGAAGGCTTTTTCTCGAGGTTCAGGCCCCATTGTCAGTAACCTTCAAGTTAGGTTCAGTTCAAACGCCGATTTCATCACTTATGACAACAAGGTGGATCGGTCCACTACTCTCATTACGATAACATCCTCGCTGAACCGGTTAATGCAGCCGAGTTCATTCAAACTGTAACCTATTGCTTTGATAATTGGGTAACATTTAACTTTCTTCATTTGAAGGGCTGATTATTCCTTCGTCAAATGACGACCACTTTGGCGAAGGGGTAAACCTATCTGCCTCAGACGCCAGTGGTTGCGGGTTCAATTCCCGCCCAGAACAAGAAAAAAAAAAAGTTCCGTGTCTGGGTGTTTATCTATATATGTATTTATATTTTAGGTCCCCCCTAGTTCGCTACAAGGTATCTCATAACACAAGCTTCGCTTACTTTGAGGCCATGTAGTTGGTGTGATTGTCTGGGGATTTTATTATTATTATTTTATTATTAAATATTATATAATTTAAGAAAAAAAAATCAAAATCGTCACTATCTTTTATTATCATTTCTGGAGAAGCCCAAGCGACAAATAGCTTCCCCAAGGATCTTCACGGCTCGGTCCCGTGCTGCCCTCTTTTACCGTTTAACAGTGACCTTAGAAAGACCGTCGGTCCAGCTTGCAAGGGGTCTACCTTCATTTGGTGTGCCTACCTCATCGGCACTCGGAAACCCTATCAACCCAACGGCCACCTGTTCTTAGAGCTATGAGTATTGCCCACTGACTACAGCTTTACAATGCTTCTAGCTAATTCAATGAATTTAGTTCGTCTCCAAATCTCCTTTATCTCACTTCTGATTCGGTTCTGAAGTGAAACTAAATATCCCTCTCTGTTGCCCACTGAGCAATTCTTAGCTTCTTTAGAAGGCCCATAGTTAGCAATATCCCATAACAACGTATAGCATAACAACGTCGACCTTACGACCAAAAAACTGCAGACCCTAGAGCATCGTCGTAAGGTTGCGTGTCTAACCGTGTACTACAGGATACATTTTGGTGAGTGCGCGAGTGCTCTGTTTGAGCAAATTGAACCCTCACCCTTTTACCATCGGACTACTAGACGCAGACAGAACTTCCATCCGTATGTGGTTGATATTCCAAAAAGTCGAACTATGCGCTTTGACAGTTCCTTTTTGATACGGGTCGCCAAGGTTTGGAATGAACTGCCTGCGTCTATTTTCCCTGACCAGTATAGTCCTAGTACTTTTAAGCGTCGAGTGAATAGGTTTCTCGTGGATGGACGTGTACCACCTTAGTCTTCATGTTCACTTAACATCAGGTGGCATGGAAGACAAACGTCCCATCCATATTATATAAAAATAAAAAAAAATCTAAGTGCCATACGTCATCACGGGTCAGTATGGAATGTTTTCTTTGATGTCATTTGCCAAAGGAGCTTCAGTACATATCACATGAACAAACAAGTCACTAAGTATAGTAATTTGAGATACTTACGTATCTCGGGTATTTGTAAATTTCCATAAACAACTGCCATTTTTAGTATTAGTCAGCTAGCCAGTGTTAAACCTATAATTTAAATGTTCCATTACTCAGCTCCATTGGTGGTGTACAATTTTTATGGTTGACTTCCGTGACAGGGAAAACGGTATATACTAATAAGGTACAACTCACGTTTTAAGCCACGTTGTGAGAGGGATAAAAAGATAGTTCGGTAATATAATTTTAACTTTTTTAATGTATTTAATCAATACTATCACCTTCCTTAATGAATTACAATGTAATGAATCTGATGAAAAATAATAAAATCATATATATTAGGTGAAAACAAGTGACAGATTAAGATTTTCACCAATTTAATCGAGACTTTAGCTATATACTTGTCTAAAGTTTAAGTAAGTATAGGTAGAAGTCTATAGCAGGGACCGAGACAAAATTAAGAAAGCTATCAGATTACCAGATGTTTTTATTTTACGCGACTTTTAACCACTTCAACCCTTTAAATTATTGGCACCATTTATTGATTTTACGTAAGTAAACATCAAAAACTCAACAATTAAGTTAGTAACAGAACAGAGTGCAAAAAACTGTTGAACTTTACTTACCGACACAACTCACTTGTCTTAAACTCGTTTATGGCGGTGTCATGTTATTTTTACTCACGGTGTTATGGAATATTCCCATCTTTATTTCATACGAAATGAGCATTAAATATTTACTTAAATTAACCAATAAATTTATCATTATACTATAAGAGTTATTTTAAAAATAAGATTGTAATATATAATTACTATTACTAGGAACTACTACTATTTTAAATCAAAACCATAATCTCGATCAGAATGTTGTTTTTAGGAGAAATGTAACTATTAATTTGACTGTCCATGTAGGGTAGGCTTAGAATAGCCCCACCACGCCTGGATAAGCATGTCGTAAAAGGCGACTAATCCGAGTGGACCCCACTTGGTGGTAGGATCCCGTCAGGGTCCGACTGGCTAGCGACCACCCTTCATATAAAATCTGCCTTCAAATATCACTGCTCCGGCGGTGATGTGTTCCGGCAATATTTTATGAAGACCAATTCTATGCGTCGGTGGAAGGATGATCTGGACGCATTTTGCTCAAACTGACCCACAGAAACGTCAGATCGCCAGAGATCAAAGGAAGGCCTCTGCCCAATTTTGGGACACCTAAGGCTATATAATAATAATTCTTAATAGGGTTTGTCAGAAGCCATATCGGCACCCTGAAAATTCTGACATCCACCACCCAGCACTGGGCCAGCTTGGTGGATTATGGCCTAAGCCTCCTTGTCACCCAGAGGAGAAACTCATGCCCTGCAGTGGGCCCATTACACGGAGTTGTGATGATGATGATGATGATGATGAATATTGTTTTAAGTTTTCGCGATTCATACTATTAAATAAAAAACTTTGTAACCGGATTTATCGCGTATATTTACATTTTATCATGATGGTTGGAAACTATCACCGATATGGGACCCTATCCTGAAAAACATTAAATCTAACATCCAGCAAGCTGCACGACCTGAAACTCAAGATACTGTCAGCTCGTTTTGTGTCAATCCAGAACGCTACGCTCGAAGACTGAGAAACAGATGGAGATGATGATGTATAACTTTTTCCATCTATCAATCCGACGCTTGACACCTCAGTCGCTCGTGACCACGGGGTCTGCAAAGAAACCGAAACGTCGAGTCAAAATTTAAAATGTAAATATACGCGATAAATCCGGTTAAAAAGTGTTTTATTTAATAATAATTCTTTCCTAGATCATCATCATATTAGTCTTTAATAAAAAAAGCCTTTAAATCTAACACATACCTACTAAAATAACTTACAAAGAGAATGTTGAGTTTCGGCTCGTCAATTTATTTGTAAGTATATTAGGAAAACTTTACAGGATCCCTCAAGTACTGTTAGGGCTCCCAAACTTCGATGGATACCTACTGGATCTTGCAAGTAAGTAACTATGTTACCTATAATCACGAAATAAAAGAAAACATATTTTTTAATTTCATTTCCCTTTAAATAAAAACCAAAACATATTGACTTCCTATTTGTCTTTTTCTCTGATGTTTATCTTACGATTATTCAATCAGTGAAATCTCAAAAACCTTCAGGCTTTTTGAGCTTTCAAAGTTTTTTCTGCGCTTTAAAAACGAGTGCATTTTCTTTTAAAAGATTGATCTACAGAAATTTTTGAATATTTCTCTTCCTACAGTAAATTTTTTCCGGAATATGGTTCAATGAATAAATGACCAAGAACCCTTTACCCGAAGAACACTGTACCCGAACATAATGAATCGAAGTTTTCGCAAGAACCTCAATAATTAAATTTAATCTCTTGAAATTTAATTATTGGATGTAAAAAGATTTATTTGTGTTAAGACTAATTCTTGAAGCAGAAGAGAAATAAGAAATGGTCCTGGTATTAAAAAGCCTTGAGTTGTGAGAATGAAATAACAACTCAACTAAGCTGGGATATTATGTATGTACAACAAGCTTTTTAATGCGGTTTTACCTACGTAATTTCCAATCCCGGAAAATTTAAATTAAAACTATCCTTTGTGTTATTTCAGAATATAATCTATAAACCAGTTTTTTTGGGAAACAGTAGGATTCAAATCCTTAAAAAACGTCATGTTTTACATGTTTTACTGCGTGGCTTTTTTATCGGTGACTAAATCCATGTTTGACCTCAATCTCACCTGATGTGTAGATGAGGTCGAAGATGACAGTACAACGGCTTACGATGAAACTGGCTCTTCATAAAATGCTGCCGGAACAGATCATCACCGCTGGAGCTTGGAGCGTTGCTTGGGTCTGGCTTTAAGTCAACGACATTTTTTTTCCAATAATTTACTGAAATAGTGAAAAAAGTCCCACGAATTTGTCTTTTTTTTGGTGATAACCAGATTTTGTAGCGTGGTAGATCCATGAAGGAGAAAACTATTCACTGGAATACGCTTAATAGTACCGGGACTATATGAGGGTCAGGAAAAACGAAAACAGGCAGTTTGTTCTAGTACCTTAGTGATCTGTACCGAAAAGGAACTGTTCACATATCCGGTTTAAAATGTCTATTATCTAAGTCCAATTTACTTACAAAGCAGAATACCTACATAATTTACAAAATGCAACAAATATGCACCTATGTATAATGTAGCACGTTTTTTTCCTTTAATCAAATCGATACCTAAATAACATAATCTAAAAATTCCATTCATGCACTCGTCTGACCATGTGAATTTAAGCCTTATGGTTAAGGGTTAAGATTGAATATACACTGTTTGTTTAGCATAAGCCATTTCAGACATTGAATGCATGTTTTCAAAGAGTAAGCTGAAATGTGTTTGGAAATTTCCGCGTTAGAGTTGATTCTGCGAACATATTTCAGTGTGCGGTGGGTGACATTATCGTTGCAAGCGATACTTAACGTTATTACTGCGTCTATTACATATTCTAAGGTAGATTCTGGTATGTTTATGTTGAAGTTGACATTGTAAGTCTATTATTTGTAGATCGAATATTGTTGAACTAGAAAGTACATATACAGAGTGGTCAAAAATTATTATTGATGATCTCATGTTAGAAACATTGGTCGATCGACAAGTATATTGTAACAGTTCAATGAGAAGATCGTTAGGAACTGGGGTAAAAAAAGCCTTGAGATTTTACCGGGTTTGAGTCTTCCTTTTCGTAGGATTTTACTTATACAGTTCGCACTTCTTTTCATAGCTCTACCTTAAACCTTCCTAGTTTACAGAAATATTGTTCTCATCACCATCATCATCTGCAGCCAATAGACGTCCACTGCTGGACATAAGCCTCCCCAACGACTATTATATTGACTATAATACGAATATACGACTATAATATTGTTCTAGTTCTTGTAAATAACGACCACGGTAATTTTTTATTAACTCTAATACAGTTTCACTTCAATCACATCCCATAAATGGAAAATAAAATAATTACCATCATTGGAAGTTACTTTTTTAAACTACTTACTTATTAACCTTTTTTAAAATAATGGAGAAGTATTTTTGTGACATAAAAACAAAAGAACTCGCCCATGACATAAAAACAAAAGTTATTTTCTACAGATTTTTCCCTTATCAACATCCTAAGGCGGGTCTCTCAGTAAACAACCCTGACAGTTTTCAGTTACCTGCCCATTTGCTAGTCCCTTATTGACTTGACAAGCTCTTGTGGAAATGAAAAGCGACAAAATTGGAAAAATACTGTGGATTGGAATGGAAAATCTATGTATTGGACTTTCAAAAGTTCTTAAACTATGACCTTTTCTTAGGCAGATTTAGAGACGTTCAATTTAAAAACGGTTTTAAATTTTGAATAGTAGTAAATACTGTGCATTATCTATTAAGGCAGTACCTATTAAAGTAAAGGAATGCTAAGTACAACTTGCCGTGTAGTCTCCAAAACGTAAACTCATCATAGGGCTGCCCCGTTTCTGTGGCAATTAAGGCTTCTATTTATCCTCACTTTTGTGCCATCTTATTGTTCGTCTTACGGATTATTAATATAATAAAAGTGAGAGTATGTGATAATGGCTGTTTCTCTCTTATCCCTTTACGGTTGGGTGGAGTGACATGATAAACAAGATTTCTATCTTAGAGTAATAATGATACTTTATTCTTTCTTTAATATTTCTATGATAAAGTGATGATATAATGAAAGAACAAATACATATACATACATAAATTGCAATGACAGTTTCAATAATATCATCTATGACTTAAAAACGTCAATTGAAAAAGGTGAGATCGCACCCACCTCCATGATATGTAACTTGTTTCTTGATTTCATTTTGTTTTTCCGTTTCGAATGCTTTCATAAACAAATACTATATTATTATACATATATTGGGATTATTGTATTCAGTCTATATGGCAAGAGCCTAGCTAAGAGATTTCGCCGAGGAGTAATACCGAATAAAGATCGCATGATATGTTTTACGTCAAAGTATTTCTTGATAGCATCGCATGTTTTTCCGTTTCGTGTGCTCTCATAAATCAATACTATACTATTATATATTGGGATTATTGTATTCAGTCTAATGGCAACAGCTTAGCTAAGAGTTTTCGCCGAGGAGTAATACCGAATAATGATCGCAAGATATGGTTTACGTCAAAACTATTTCATGATATCATCGCATGGTTTTGAGATCCATAATAGGCCCACAGGTATGGTAAAGACTCAAAATAATCAAGGGCAACCGAAATAAATTTAAATAACGTCTAAATAACGACCTCCTTGAAATGGAATGTCAAATTTAGTTCTAATATCAAATGTTAGTTATGAAAACACAATGCTGAAGACACAAGGACGAGGTCGCCTAAGGTCTTTGAACTTTCATGCGCAGTACAAAGGGAAACTGAACCAGATGTATAAAATGTAGGTCCCTGGGTTAATCCTGGACGTGGCAAGCGAAAACTACGTGGTAAAGGGTTGATAAAGTTAAATTAATGTATCTATATGTGTTTAATTACTACTACATTGTTTAGTTACTTGATCGAAGTGTCAAAGACGTCATTTACGTTAACTTACGGGCTCGGAAGAATATTAATTTTAATTTATTAAAGGATATTTTATTGTGGCGGAGGGAAACAAGTCAAAAATTTCTAATGTTTATTCTGAGGTAAAATAAACATACGAAATTTTTGGTATTGCAGAAAATAAAGAGTCCATATTGATAAAACTGATCTTTTACTTTAATCATTTTTATTTTTCTAAATCTCAAATACTATTGTAGAAAAGCTATAATATTTTGATTTTATCTCTGGCTTTTTCAGTTTTTTCATAATAACAGGCCATGCGTTTCATGTTCCAATACAACTCAAAGTGGGTTTCTATATTGAATCTAACTTTTTAGTCCAGCAAACCCTTTGATTGCATATTCAATACACTTTTAAGAGAACATAAAGCAACAGATCGACTCCAGTAAACTTACTTCCATCAGTAAAAAGTTCCATTAATTATCTCTGTCTTCTAGTGACGCACCATCTCGTTTACACAGAACCATCTCACAAGTACACACTTTTAAACAACAAACAACCTAACTTTGTCTACGTCAAACATACATCTTATTCGTTGTTGAAGTTAGGTACTGAAATCTAGTTATTTTTTTATTGCTTTCACCGGAAGTGACACCGGTAGTAGTATTGTGGTTTTTTATTTCGTTATGGCTCCTGTTGTGTAATCATTTGATAAAGCAAATTATGTAACATTAAGCCCAGTCAGTACAAGGATGACTGCCACTCATTAATTTCTGACGACTACTTCCGTGCTTCAGGGAGTACGTACACGGTGGTCTGGAAGAAATCGCTCTTCACTGATAAGACCGACGAGTTGTACTTACTAAACAGACTGTTTTTTTTTTACTATACCTGTTTGTACTGTTAACTGAAATATAAACAAATAAATAAAAATACGTTACGCAGGCTCGATCGCTGTCCGGAATGTGTCTTTAGAGTATGTCAGAAGCCTTTTCGGAACTCTGTAAATTCTGACATCCATCGACCAGCAATGGACCAATTTGGAAAATATCGATGACAAAAGTCCTTGGTTGGTTAAAAGATGATAGCTGTTGATCTTTTCCGAATTCTTTTCAATATATTAACTTTCGGTTTTTAATAAGGGGCCTTAATTAAAGCAAATATTTAAAAATGCCTAGGAAATAAATAGTACTTATACCTACTTGTTGTTGATCTGATACGTAGTGTGCCGAAATATAGTGCAATAGTATGGAGGCCACACCACACTTATCACACTATATCATTTGAATACTAAAATTGGAGAGGATAGAGAATACTTCCCCTGCATTTCGTCACTCAAGGAAAGCCAGGAATAGTTTTAGTCGTAAAGAGATAGGTAGGCTATATCATTCTAAAATTAAAAGAAACAAAGGACCTTGTAGAAGTTGTACTTAGTAAATAAAACTTTAGTCCCTCGGGCACCGTTTTGAAAATCAAGACTTTTTATTCATAGTACGTATTCTTATACACTTTCTGAACGTCTAACGCTGGATGAAGGCGGCGCGGGTCCGGAAGACATGACGAATCCTGGGGGAGGCCTCCGTCCAGAAGTGTGCGTCTCTCGGCTCATGAAGTTAATGATTGGAATTGAAATTTGAAATGAATTGAATTCCCATCCTTCATTTTGCTTCTCCTGGTGTGAATATTCTGTTGCTAGATTCAGTGAAGTTTTTAACGATTATTGTGGTCAAATTGGTGAATGTTTTATATCATTCATTTAACGTAGAAGACAAAATATTTTTTAAAACAGTTTGGAATTAATTTGTTTTATTTTTATGAAATTTTTATTTTGTGTTGTACATTTTAGAGGTTGAAAGCTTTAAGCACATTTTTGTCATATAATGAATTTTTTCATCTCATTTCTGAAACTCGTTTCTTCGAGAAAATTTTAAAACCTGTAAATGTATTGTCAGATAAGGCCCTGCTATTATTCTCATCAAAAGAAACTTCATCATCATTGAAACTTTTCACTAAGTACCTACCACGGAAAATAATTATATCGTCCATAAATAAAATCACTAAAAACGACATTATAACTTTTGTTACCTTTCAAGAAAAGTACGTGTAAATTAGTAAATTGTTATTGTGTATTTTTTTTTCTTATATTTAGAAGATGATTGCTGCTGAGTGTCTTGCCACTTCTTCTCAACAGATCGACTTTCCGAAGTGGTGATAGATTCAGTTCAATTTGTAAATTGTTTGAATTATTTGAAATGTATTTAAATACATACGAAAAAAAGAATGTTTGAGTTGAGTTTGAGTACGCTATAACGACACTTTTAGCGAACGGTATTTTTCCTATGACACATCCTATGCTAACAAGATGGCGATCAATCATAGTTATTTACAGCACGTTTACCTTACCGGAGTGTTTCCGAAGTGTCAGGTGGATGCGGACAATGTGTCATAAAGTGTGGAATAAAAGTTGCTGCGGAACAACGGAACTGAATAAACATGAGATGATGATATAAATAAATCCTGGTTGTATACATACAAAAATAGAATGAATGCAGAGGTAATGAACCGACTTCATCCATTTTTACAAGTCTTTACCAAAACTTTGGCTGATGTAAAACGATTTTGATGATATGTTTATGTGACCATATCTGAAAAATAATTGATCAAATAATCGCATAGCAAACAAAAAAAAGAGAAAAGAGCTTTAACTCTGGCGTATGATTTAGTATTTTTCATGTTTTAAAGACAAGTAAAAGAAAGTCTTTTCTCTTCAGGTCACCTAAAATACCTCTAGACCTTTCAAAGATGGCGCACACATTAAGAGCGGTAGGTATAGTAAGACATTCAAAATATTGAATCTACAGACTGTAATGTAAATTTACCTTGTAGTCAAACTAATCGATTTGAGAGGTGTGGCCAATGAGTTGCCAGAGTTTGTTTGTCCTGCGAATACAATTCTGATGCGTTCGAGCGTGAAATGATACTTCATCTACAATTATATAACATTGTGTCTTCGTCTTCACTTTCATAAATGGTGAGTTCTAATAGTGCGCACAGATTGCTGTAATGGAACTTGTAATGTAACATTCTGCGTACCACTCGTTCAAATACGCAACTACATTACTAGTTGCATTACTAGCAATCTGTACGCACCATAAGGTGATGCGATGAAATATGACAATATGAAATTGTAGTTGTAGGTATTTAGCAGGTGTCCTATGTTGTCGCTTGTCTCCAGCAGGGCTATTCTCCTAAACACCAGCCTCGAGTTCATCGATGCATCAGCGACGAGTGACATAATTGGTATTCACTTTTATCAAAACATGACACCAGCGCTCGTAGCTGTTGACGGCGTGAGTAAGAACTGTTATTTGTAAAACTGTTTGACAATTTTCTTTAGGTTTTGGTATTCTGCTAAATGTTACATCTGTGAGCTCGACGACGAAATCTTTGCCATCTCGTCGTAACAGCTCTGTTATTTTAGTTACGCGAATAACTCTGCTGAAGTATGTGTCGCTTTATGTCGTATCGTGTCGCATTGTTGCGTCGTTTGTCGCGTCGTAAATGACAAATAACATCCGTTAATTTGCGAAAAAAGTAAAGATATTTTTCTTCTAAAATTACTTAATGATTTTGTTTTTTCTTCTATATTTAAACGAACAAAGTTGCCCACCGGTTTGCGTTCCATAAGACGTTATAAATGAAAATACCTCTTCCATAAATACGACATTGAATCACCAGGATATTCTCGATGCTTAATCAACTAGTACATTCTATATTGGATCCGAGACAAAGCACGTATTGATTACCGGATGACAAAGTAAGTATATCAAATATCACATTTATTAAATTGTATAAATCTTTGTTAATGGGTAAACAAGAAAGTGTGTAGAATATCTTGGAATTTCTATGTAGGTGTTTTTAACATTGCACTTAATTGAGGTTAACATATATTTATTTATTTATCTCTTGACTCGCCATATTATTAGTAATTTACGTTATTAGTTTTTGTTTATGTATATTGTATATTATAATTAAAAAACCGTTAGGTATGATGGTCATATTACTTATATTGTATGAATATTTTATTTAAATGCATAGTTTCAGCGCCCGCCTTTCCTGTTTTTGGCTGCAACTGAAAATCAGCGCTTTGCAGCAACTAGCTTCAAAGCACAAGCTGAGTTGTGTGCCCATTTGTTACTGCAGTGCATGTTGGTTCTAAATATTTCTTAAGTTTGTTATTATTATTTTTTTCTGTTTACTTTTTACTTTACTTTTACTTTTTACTTTATATTAAGTAACTACATAAGTCGATAAATTGTTGTTTAGTATTTGAGTAACGTTCAGCAAATGAGTTAGGAGGAATCCTTCTTATAATCATAAGATTGACGGTCGACTGACGCATGACGGCGTCGATCTACGTGGAGCGGTTTTTTCTTCCTAATAAAAACTATCGATCTACGTCGACTCATCCATTTTACGATCGATTGATGTGGTAAAACCTTAATGCTGACGCTCAGAAAAAGTAAAAAATGGAGATCAACATTAGTTTTGCTTAAGCTACATCCTTTTTAGAACTCGGGCGTCGATTGGGTCCATGACTTAAACAGATTAAATGCAGATCATTACAAAAGACTCTACACCAGAGGTTCCCAAACTTCTTGCGTCGTAGACCCCTTGCTATGTTTTATGGCTTTGGGTAGACCCCCTACTTACCTGACATTGACTTTTTGATATCGTCTACATCCTACAACTAATTTTTTTTTATAAATATATACATATTTTACTTTTTAGATATGTAAATAATGTATATGTCTATACATATATTACAAGATAATATAATGTAAGTAAATAGGAACTATTTTCATTTCATGGACCCCCTAATTTTTTTTTGCAGTCGTAGACCCCTCGCACGTTGTCATAGACCCCTAGGGGTCGATATAGACCGCTTTGGGAATCACTGCTCTACACCATGACTAGGTACTACAGTAAGTACAGTCTCGCATGTTTTTGTTACCGTCGAAATTTCTCCATAAATAAGTATTACCTTCCCGAAGTGCTGGAGTTTCGATTCCAACAGATAATTTCCGGGATTTACGACAAAGTTTTACCTTTCACTTGTATTACATTAGTAAAGCTTTAATAATATTACACTGCTGGGATTTGGCGGTGGTTCGCTTCCAGCACGAATGCAGAAAGCGGTATTGCTCGATACTGCCCGAATCGTTCGCCGTTTTCTTTCTCTCTTGCCCTGATACCCGACCGACTGGTCCGATTTTCGGGTCTTTTCCGCCGAAAGGCGTGTAGTCATAAGTATGCATAGTAATAATAATAATAAATTATTTATTTCAGAAAGTATCCATATTAAAGTTTAGTAACAATGCGAACTTAAATACTAATGTTAGTCATTCAAATCAATTTTATCATTACTTAGTTATCATTCATTATTTTTTATTTGCAGATATTATTTGACGATGAATAACCAGAAATATTATTTAAAGGTCCTTCATTCCTTTATTCCTAATTTGCTTAGAACCCTATATAACAAGCTATACCCAAGTAAGGGCCGTAGAAATATTCTACGTCTTAAACATTGCTTAAAAATGTGTTCAGCCATTATTTTTCAGCTATAAAGCTTTTTGGCACGGAACTCGCTACAACACATCGTAATTGCATTACTGAGCTATATCCAGTGCGCCGGAGTGTAAAAATACATCTGTGACGTGTGTTTGTACACATTTAAATCGTCTGCATTATTCATTGTATTGCCAACTATCAATCTTTCTAACAACGTAGGCATCAAAGTAAGAGCACATACTACTAGAACAGATTTTAAATACCGATTTAATTAATTTATATATGAAGCGTTACATTGGTAATTTTTTATATGTGACCTTTATCTGTGATGTTAGAAGTAGCAGACTCTCTTTGTTTAGATTTCGTCTGGGTAAGTACTTCTACAAGATCTCCTATTTTAGCCGTCATAATCCCCACGTGTAAGTGTAGATAAGTTCCGGTTCAAGGAAAGGAGAAGCCATTGCAATACCAGGAACCAGGAATAAAGGGAATTCCATGAATTGTTTAGTAAAACACGGTAAAGATATCTACAGTTAAAAAATTCAACTTCATACAAACGGACGAAACGCGAGTGTCTGCATGCATGCCGAAACAATTGTTGATTGAGCTTTAAGTTAATATGCGGATTGTTTATACTTTAAAATTAGATCTTTTCGTACGTCTCAATCGAGAAACCACATGGGTTTTTGACACAAAACGTATTTTTGTTGAACACTTCCTATTCAATTTACAAAGTATTTTATTTGTTATATAAAAAAAGTATATTTGCAGTCACAAAACTAAATGGAAGTAAACACAAAGTAGGCAAATGTAATTTAAATGCTGAAGGCTGAAGGCGGGCAGCCTTATCACATGTGAACGGACCGCGGCGCTGCTGCTGTAGGCATTTATTTCAAAGAGCGGCTGAGTTGAATTACTGTAGATATCTGTACCGTGGTAAAACCTTAGATCTGGACTGGATAGTACTTATTGCATTAACAACTGATGGATACGGAACTTGTTTTTTTGACCTTACATTTATTAATCCTAATATAATAAAGATAAAGGGTTTAAAGGGCATCATTTGTTTGTTTGAAGGAACTTCTCTCAGAAACTGCAGGTCAGATTTGATAACTTGGCATTTGATGGATGAAGCTTCTCCTTCGAATGTACTACTATTCAATATAATATTCTACGATACAAGTAGCTTTGTGGTTTTTTCGAGTTCATTTTATGAAACATAAAACCAAATCTAAATTTAAACTAGATCTAGATCATACTCGTATATCCAAGAAACGGCTGGCTAGATCAATTCACAAGCAAAAACCCAAAAGTTTCACTCGTAGACTAAGCAACAGATGTAGGTGATTCATTTGTTTATATTATTGCCTACAATGTATAAAGTAATGATCAATAAGCCTTCATTGTTTTGGAATGAAAGTTATATTTACTTTTAAATCGTGAAGTTCGTTAACCAGTTCTTACCTTTCCGTAACAAAGAACGTGGGTACTTCCTCATGTAGAGGATATAAAGCTACTTTCTATTTTAGAAGCTCTAGATTTGTTTTTAAATTCAAAACAATACATAAATAGTTTATTGAAAACATTCTTACATCATAGGTGGTCTCGGTTTCTTTGAAAGTGAAGGCTCGCCGCACACTCGTAGGCGTTCTATGTAACGAGATGGCGAGATTATTAAATCGACTTCGTCTATTCTTTAAAGACATGCTACCTATCATAATGAATGAACGAACTCATCAAAAATATATGGTTAATAATACTAGCGACAAGGTCAATATACACTTGAGCAAATATTTGTTATTTGTCTGTTAAAAATAGCTTTCTAGCGATACGACTGTATACAATACGATCCTATCGATTGCCGAGTGATCCTGTTCATTCTTAAAAGAAGAGATATTTTCATAGAATTAGGTTAAAACATGATAAAGCAGTGTGTCCGCGGAGTTTGTAAACAAATCGCGGCAGCGCGGCGGAGGTCACGCGCCCGTGCCGGCTATATCGGGAGGCATGCGGTCCGGAAGACTGGCTCGATCTATCGTACCGTAAAGTGGGTTTCACACTTTCATAATATTATGTTAGTTACCTCAGAAATATGATGTAAGTAAACTGTTTTACTGCATATTTTTTTTTGTGATTTATGTGCAGTGTACTCCCAAGAAGAGAGATGGCAGGCTACGGCCTACGGTATGACGACTGTTGTTGTCGGGAAGTTTTATTTATAGAAAATACGTTATGACGTCATCATAGTCATTACTATAATTATGCTGTCAGTAGATGTAGCTTAATTGTAAGAAGTTTTCAGTCACATTTTATCATTGATTCCGTGGCAAAGAGTCCAATCAACGAAAAAATGTGACTGAGCTCAACAGTGAAGAAGACGATTATTTACTCTCAGTTTACGAGTGTAGATGGAAGATGGATGTTATGGTGAAAGATAAAAGAGTGTGTGGGTTTACAAAGAAGGTTATCTATCACCTGCTTAATGCTCATGGTGCCTGCAATTCCTTAAGAACTAACTGGACGAACCTTACCCATTAGGAGATAAGGCCAGTTATACTGCCTAACTTACTAATATTGCTTGCATAATATAGAATATGAAATAGAAAATTGTTATTGTTTTTTTCGATAAATGCGTATATTTATGGCTTTACAGGCCTTCTACATTTAATATGTGATTCAGCGCACAGGGCGCCAAGACGGAACATATATTTCATTCAAGCAAGACACTTCCTATATAAGAACATTGGACATCTAATATGGTCATTGTATTTTCAATTAATTTCTGTTTTCATTTCAGAAAGTGTTTCTACTGAAAATCCCTTGCTAATGTTAACCACAGGTGTCAGGTTATTTACCAAGAGTTAAATAATGAAACTCATCGTTTAGCCAGGTAAAAAAATCTTGCTGCTTCAGCTTGACACGTTTACTTGACACACTCGCTACGTTCTTACGGAAATCGGCCTGCGGAATAGCTCGCAGAATAGCAAAAAGCTCTTGCAATATGTGTTCGTATGCTCAAGTTTTACCTCATTACATCAATCCTTATAAACTTATGTTTATTAATATCAGTAAAGTGTTGTCTTACTTATGTGCTCGGTCCTTAACATTTAAAGTATGGTATCAATTCGATTCGCACATGAAACTAAATTTATGTAGGGACAGGACTATTTCGATTTTGGCAACGATATGGTAACGTTTAGCTAAACTACTCCGACCACATCCTGGTGGTCATCGGAGGCGTACCACCATTTTAAGAACCAAAATTTCTAACCAGTATAAAATAAAGTATATATTTTAAAAATCCATACATATAAAATACAAACTTGGTTCCTGTGGCACAAAAACTTGCCTAAGATGCGAAAGACTTAAGTTCAATTCCCGCTACGAGGCCAATATTTGTTGAAAATATGCCCTGGCAAATAATTGAATGCAATAAAATGACATTTCCAGTGTGTCAACTTTAGGGAAGAAAAAAAATAGTGATGTGGTTAAAGGGAATTAATGTTATAATTTTTTAAATATTAATATTTTAATGTATGGAAATAAAAATAAATTATGGCTCACAAGATATTTCTTTTTTATGGTGCTGTTAGCAAAGGGCAACTTTTCTTGAAATTTCATATTTAACCACAAAACGGCTTTAATGACAAAGAAGTTATCCAGTCTTATTCTGATTAAAGTTACTTTAAGGATATAGTATACGCCTCAAATTCAATTATTTATAAACTTTAAATTTTTTTGCAAAACGAATGACTAAGACTCTTTGGTTTTCAATCATTTAAGCGTCGAGTGAATAGGTTTCTCGTGGATGGACGTGTACCACCTTAGTGTCCATGTTCACTTAACATCAGGTGTCATGGAAGACAAACGTCCCATCCATATGATATAAAACAAAAAAAAAGACGTGTGGCACTCGGAGACTGCCGCGGTAAAGCTATTGCATAGCATTTTTTATGAACTTATGCAATTATAATTATTTATTTATTTTATTAGTGCAGTAATGTTTGATCTAATATGAAGTTCCACAAGTTCCTAGTAGATGGCGCTGATTGTTTATTAAAGCCCGCATGTAAAGTTATGAAATCAAAGTTTCACCGCTGTGCCGGTTGGCCGGAGTGTTAGGTTTTATTCGTTACGGAATTTCTGGATTCGGTCCCCACGCTCAAGGCCCGCAATAGAAGCTATGCAATAGATTAAAAAACTCATTCAGTACCTACTTACACTACGAAGTTTTTAACTGGCATCATTATTTTTGTATTTGACATTTCTAACTGTCAGTTTACCTACTGCATTCAATTATTTGCCAGAATATATAATATTTGTTCCCCCCTCCCGGATAAGCGTGTCATAAAAGGCTACTAATCGAAGCTATCGCCGCATGGCAAAAATTAAAAAGAAAATCAAAAAGTTTTATTCATCTTTGGAATTTCACAAAACACTTGAGGCAGGACCCCTTTAGTGTTAACTCTGGTGTTAATGACTCTTTTATGTAAAATCTGTCGCAAATATCACCACTGGTGTGGTGTTGTGTTCCGGAAATATTTTATTTTAGTCAGTTCGTTCCTTATCTCATGTTCTGTCATCTTCGACCTCGTCTTCGCTTACCATCCGGTGAGATAGAGACCAAACACGAATTTAATCACCCTTAAAAAATAAGGAATCTGCAGATATTTTTTATCCCGTAAATTCATTAAATCATATTCATATCCTTACCACGATTTGATCATGCACCATGATCGCGGACTGATATTTCGATGCTATTACAAGCACCAGTCCGCGATCATGGTGCTTGTAACAGAATCAAATATCGGACGTGCGATAATAAAACAAAAATCGTGGTAAGAATCCCGTAAATTCATTAAATCATAGTGAAAATAACCGCGATAGTTTAAAACAATTATCATTAAATGTACGCCATATTTAATGGTTTCCGGGTCTTATCTGGCGAAATTTTCACCGAACTTTACATTTGGTATTTTCTGGAATCTGATTTGTATACTTACTTCTTTTTAACGATAACCAAACCTCTTTTGAACTCAATCTCACCTAATGATAAAACACGATGATAAAATTACTCGTTATTGAAATTATAAACGGATTTTCCTTCAAGTACTAATCTCAACTTTAAGCTACTTAATTACTTATCATTAATAATATTATCAAAACATTTTCTTAAGTTTTCAACATACATTAGGATATTAAATCAAATTATTTTTTATTTAAAGCGCACCAAAACGTCGTGCAAGATTGCAATAGTTTAAAATGTCTTTTACATATTTACCAATATTCTCAAAGAAGAGATCTCCATTCGGAACTCATTGCTATCATTAAATGTGAACTTATTGATTTTGTTTCATATGAAGTTAAAGTCCTTGTCCTATTTACCTAGATGCACTGTTGCTGGCCAATGGATTCAATATTTAGTATGGTCCAAGGTTTTGGTTTTAAAGAATGGTTATATTGATTTTACAAATAAAGGCCATTGATAATAGAATTATTTACGAGTGGTCAAGAACAATATTGTTCTTCTGATTCTTGAACAAACTATTCCTGAGATCGTAATTTTGAATATCATTTGAATATCTGAACTCACAAATTAACAACTGCATAAACAACTGCATTTCTTTCTGTACTAAAGAAAAATCAGAATTTATGCAGAAGATATTCAGTGTGTTGTACATTTATTCAGCTGCTATGTGGCTATTAAACAAATGTTATCCAAATTGAAGCACGTTATTTTGTGCCCAAATTGCTTGAATATCATCTGTATAAGCGCTTTCACAGAAGTTATACAAATACTTTATCCAGCTTAAAGTCAAAAGAATTGCTTTTACGCAAAATTTATTCAGCTAATCTGTGTTGGCTGGGATATGACATAGTAAGCACATGAGATATTAAAAAAATATATAAAACTTGAATTAAATATAACCTCATAAAAATATTGCGGTAGGTAGAGTCACGTGTATACACTTACTTCAACTTGGCTGTACTAAGGTTCAAAGTCCAATGAAAATGTATATGCTTAAGCAGGTGTATACAACCACGCATGTACATATAATAAGTTTGCATAACATCATACGGAATTAAGTAAATAAAATATTTTCCTGTATTCCTGTTTCAGGTTGTAATCGACAAAGTGTACCTTATACAGTGTTGTTTCCACAATAAGTTTTTACACAATAAGTATCGTTTATAAAAAAAAGTATTAATTTTTTTACAAAGAAATAAACATATGAATCAAACAATGGTCACTCTAAATTACCATTAAAATAAAGGCAACTACGCGCTACTACAAAACATCTTGTAGTACTACGTCAAAGTATTATAAATGAAATGCCGCTTCGTAGTAGGTATGTTTATCAACAGCGACTATTTTTTTAAAAGTTTGTGGTTCCTTATTTCTACTTTTTTGTACTGAGCGACGTTAAAATAAATATGCAGGTACGTTTATATCGTATCAATGAAACTAACATTTAAATTTGGCTGGTGACTACAAGTCAACCCTGTATTTAACATTTTAATTTAACGAATTAACTTATTTTAAACCTACGTGACCATGGCTCTTGTAATTGTAACTGCTCAAAATAAAAATCAAAATCATATGAAATATAAAAAAAATAAATCTAAATTGAAGAATACATTATTTAGTGTGAACTGTTTATACTGGTGGGTCACTTTCAAAATTCCAGGATGTGATAGTTAAAATCATACATGAACAGAAAAAATAAATTTAAAAATAAATATTAATTATTTACTGAGTAAACTTCTCCGAAAGTTAAAGAATTCATTACGCAACGCATGGTTACATTAGCGTAATACAATGAATACTTACCGGGTGGTGGTGTGCGTGTGGCGGGAACACAGTGTGCGTTTTGACTGAGGCAGCGCGTCGGGAAAAGTGTAGTAAGGTCTCTTTATTCATTCATAGGGATTTCTGGTGAAAAATTAAGTAACTACTTTTGTCATAATTATGATCAGAATCGAGTACAGAGTGCTCTCCTTCAGTATTGCAAATTTGTCACCAGTCACCCTGTGGTAATTTTTTTTGTTTTATCTACTGTCTAAAGAAGTAAGTTACCCACCAGACAGAACATCGCAATGGAAATAATTTACGCGCACTTTTGAGAGTGTACGTGATTCTAGCAAGCACTTCTACTTAGGTATTTGAGCAAAAAATAACAATTACTTATTAAAGAAAACATAACAAGCGGAACAAAGCGACTTCCTGTGCCCAAGAAATTTTCAGGGAAATTAACGAAATACCTTCTTAATAATTAAAATAAAATTAATAATATCAGTATTATTTATCCAGCGAAAGTTTAACAACAAAATAGGTGTATTCTGGTTTGTTTATTAAGGACTCATATTGGGTAATATTGTCCTCAATCTCACTTGTCTTGGGGATGAAGATTGGCTTGAAACACAAGCTTTTGAACGCATGGAAAAAATAAATAAATTAAAAAAAAAACCACACAACCATACCAACTACATGGCCTCAAAGTAAGCAAAGCTTGTGCTATGAGATACCATGTAGCGAACTGGGGGGAACCTAGAATATAAAATACACATATAGACAAACGCCCAGACCCGGAACATTCTTTTTGTTCCGTGCGGGAATCGAACCCGCAACCACTAGCGTCTGAGGCAGATAGGTTTACCCCATCACCAAAGTGGTCGTCAAATGGACTCAAAAAGTTTGAAATCCAGGCTGAAGCGGTTTACCATCTAGCAGGGACATTCGGATTATTCCTTAATGATCACCTAGAGGCTATAAAATATACTGGGGCTCAGTCTGGAATAACCTGGGTCACTCTGATTAGTTACCTTTTCCAAGACTTCATGAGGAAGTGGACCGACTTAATGAAACAACAATTGTTGTTGTCTGTGTAGGTTGTTATTTATTATCGATTGACATTTTTCATCTGTGATTCCGTTATGTGTTCCCTATACATTATTGTTGACAGGAGTGCGATCAATGTTATAATTTTTTAGCCAAAGAAAACTCTTAGTTGTCATAATTGATTGAATCAGGCGTTACTTTGCGGAAATCCATGACAACTACTTTAACAAAAGATGCCCTGGTTGAAGCGAAACACGTGTCGGTGATAGCTAGTGACGTGGGTTACAGTATTCCAAGTGCGTGTTCGTTGCTTTTCTTGCCTTTTGCTTGAGGGAGGGAGGGCGGTGAACCAACGCAGGGAATTCCTGCATCACTAGTGCAAGTACAAGTCGCGGAATTAGCAAGGTAACTTTGTTAAAGTAGTTCTTAGTTGTCGTTTATATCTAAATAATCACTTATTAGAGTGCTCTAAAATTTATAGGTTCTTTATAAACAAATCATTGAATGTATACGACTTATGTATTGAATGCGACGTTAGACCTAGAATAAAATAAAAGAAGTCCAATGTACTGCGTATAAAGGTTGGTTAGGGAGCGGGCAACCCTAATACGACCTTGAACTTCTGACTCGAAAAGGTTGGCCCCTACCCAACTACCGTGCGTCGCCATAGATTCAAAGAGTAATGAATGAATGAACGGAAAGCTTTGATGTTGCGACGTAGTGTTTGTATGCTTTTCGGTTGCGATTAGAACGTAGTGATTTTATGCTTTTTGTTGCGATAACGAATGTATATGAATTCTTTTTTTCTAGAAGTTCTTGCTTTATTATGAGAAAAAAAGGTTATATTTTAAAAGCGGTTTTAGTTTCCTTCTCAGTTAAAAAACGGTTAAGTACCTACTTGCTTTATTATCAGGAAAAAAGTATATACCTACCTACTTTAAAAGGGTTTTCAACACACTTGCTCGTAAAGTGAGCGTAATTCTATTGAATTTAGAACTATAAACTGGGCTATAAGTCACGCGTGCATAATATATTATGCCCTAGTGCATAATATAATGAATCCTACAAAGTTGAATTGTACCTTTGTGCAAATTACATGCGAGTAAACAGAGCATATTTTATTGGTCCGGGTTATACATTAAATATTTTCAGAAACAACAAAGAGGTTTTATACCACTTCAAATCTATATACATTTTTAAATGTTTGCGCCTTATATTAGTAAAACAAATTTGTATATCAAACAAATTATTCACAATTTACAATAATTTGTTATAAAATATTAAAATATTTGCATTTACCACTCCAAATAAAAAAAATTCACTTAAAATAGGCTGTATATGCTATACAGACATTGACACATTTGGCGGAAAAAAAAACCTACGCGCATGCGCGACGTTCGGTGCCATTTTTCAATCACAATTCACAGCTTTGTTATCAAATGAATGAATGAATGAATGAATGAATGATTTATTTAAAAGTAACAAAGACTCAATTTGTTAGTATATAAATGCTTACAGACTATGTTAATAAATATTTAACTAGGTACATAAAAAACTTTAAACAAAACAATTTACAGGCTAATTTACAAAGGCCACTCCTGCACCATTCCCCCCGCAATGGCACAGGAGTGCTTTAAATATGTCGAATCTAATCTATTTGAGATCATATTCAGGATGCTGTTACCGCTCGTCCGCACCCGCCGCACCAAGGACGCGCATCGTTTGCGCATAGTTGTATAGAAACAGTCAACTGTTGCTTCGGCAAACATCCCTGACGCACTGCAGAAGCGGGGCAGCCGCAACAGCATCCTGAATGCATTATTATATTGAATGCGAAGAGCGTTGTAAGCTTTCTGAGTATAGTTAGTCCACAAGTTGCATGTATAAAAAGTCGTTTAAAAGTATAAATGTGTTTGTTATTTTATGACCACGTATGTCTGTCTTTTACTCACAAGTGTGTTGAAAAACGTCGTATGTAACTCGTGAGCGTTGCTAATTACAGTCTCGGCTCATTATTAAGCCCTCGCCTGCGGCTCAGGCTCAAATCACAGCCTCAACCGTAATTAGCAACTTCGCTCACTTGTTACATAATATACTATTATTACATTTCAAAGTGGCCAGGCCCGAAATTCAAACTTTTTAAATTAAATACTTTGTTGTTACTTACTTGTTTTTTTTGTCTACTTCGTGCGTCCATTGTTTTGACAATTAATTTATTCTTCTTCTTTTTTAGGTGCCATCTTCTACCGGAGGTCAGCGATCATGGCGATTCTTACTTTATCGACGGCCGATCTAAACACTGATCGAGTGCTCATCCCGAACCATTCAATCAGGTTAAGCCGCAAAAGTTCATACTTCTCCTGTCTCATGATATGGCCCAGTTATTGCAGTTGGCGCCGCGTCACCGTATTCAAAATTTCCAAATCTTTGCCCATAATGCGAAGAACCATCTCATTTTGAATCTTGTCTGTCCACGAGATTCTCAGAATTCTTCTGTAACACCACATCTCGAATGCCTGCCACGCTTCGACGCCATACAGAAGAATTGAAAATACGTAATGAAATGAAATGAAACATCTTTATTTGCTAGCATTATTTTGCGTAGCATCGCAATAGGCGGACTCTGGTAGGGATCTTCAAGGAACGATTGCAGAGGAGTTAGAAAATCTTCATGAATGCAGCGCGGGCGCTCAATACGGCATTTAATCTCTATACCATAATCCTCATTATCACTGCCGTATTCGAGGTTACACTGTCTAATTTTATGTCTCTCTAATGTCAAATCTAAGTTTGAAGTCCCCTAACGACATAAGAGTTAGGAAAGACCTAAAATTACAGAGTGAATCGATAAAAAATACGTTAGACGGCAGCTGAGGTATTATTAAATCAAATCAAATCATTTTGTTGCGTCAAATATAGTTTACATTTTGGTAGTCGGCTTATACAGGGTTGATTTGTAGTCACCAGCCAAATTTAAATTTTAGTTTCCTTGATAGAATATAAACGTACCTGCATGTTTTTTTTAGTATAGCTCAGTACGAAAAAATCAAGATATGGCACCACAAACTTTTATGCAAATCGTCGCTGTTGATGAACGTAGCTACTACGATGCGACATTTCTTTGATAATTCTACGACGTAGTACTACAAGATGTTTTGTAGTAGCGCGTAGCTGTCTTTATTTTAATGGTAATTTAGGGTGACCATGGTTTGCTTAATATGTAAGCGGATATATTTATTTCTTTGTAAAAAAATAAATATTTTTTTGCAAAAATCGTTTCTATAAATTATACTAATTGTGAAAAAAAAATTTGGCTGGTGACCACAAATCAACCCTGTATATAGATCTCATATCTTACTGTAGTACAGCATGCAATAACACATTACTTATAATCAATACAAAGTTAACTTGAAAATTACATTATAGAGATATACTTGAACAGCAATAAATATCCTCATTAAAGTTCTTAGCAGTTTCGATTATCACGTTAGATATAATATTCTTATTCCAATTGAAATTCTATTTTATTAATGATAGGTAATTAAATATATAACAATATTTACTTTCATTAATTATATCTACATCATATTCACTGTTTTACCATCTATACTAATATATAAAGCTGAAGAGTTTGTTTTTTTGTTTGTTTGTTTCAAAGCGCTAATCTCAGAAACTACAAGTGGGATTTGAAAAATTCTTTTTGCATTTGATAGCCCAACTATTGAGGAAGGTTATAGGCTATATTATTATATCCGAATATTATTTTATCCCGAAATTCCCACGGAATCAAAAGTTACGCGGGTAAAACCGCGCGCGGTGGCTAGTGTAGAGTTGGGCTATCAAATGCAAAAAGACTTTTTAAATCCCACTTACACTTTTTGAGATTAGCGCGTTCAAACAAACAAACAAAAAAACAAACTCTTCAGCTTTATATATTAGTATAGATTAAATATAGTATTCTATACATTTTTATTTATTGAACAATCTATTTATTTTTATATCTATACTTTATTATTAATTATTTCATTTTATTTATCTTGAGTAGCAGTGTACTAAAACCGTTACCTTAACTAACGCATCGCTTTAGATTAATCCACTTAATAAGGATTAGACATTACGTTTCCCATTTTAAGCATCAGGTACTGACTATTCTTCGAACTGTTGGTAACAAATCTCTTAAATCTCTAAAAAAGGGCTTAAAAAAGGCTTAAAATTAGAGAAAACGTTGCGTCATATCGATTCCATTGCATCCCCATTATGTAATATCCCTCAATAACAAGTTAATATAGTAAACGTGCTACACTGTATTTATATCTAGTACTCTTTAAAGAGCAACATAGTTGTAATAATTTAGGCTTCTCCGGTTTTATTGAGTTTCAATCTTGATTCATTATTTGAGCGCGTCAAAGCTAATTGATTGTGGGCAGAGACAAACTGGAATATTCTAGAATGTTGTTATTGTAAGAGAGCTTTTAACGATTTCAAGAAGGAGGTCCCCAATTCGTTTTTATATTCTTGTTTTCATATTTTAAGTGATTATTTCGTCAATTATAAATCAACTTTGATGATTCTACCTTTAATAGAAAATAGTTTAAACTTTCCGAAAATATACATTTATTGAAAAACATATATAAAAAACAATACATACACGACGCTCGTAATTCCGTAATTCCGGGTTTTTAAAGCATTAAAATTATAATAGCATTCGAGCAACAATAAAAAAAAAATTAGAGAGCGAGAACAGCATAAGCATAATTAATTACCGAAATAAGTTTCCAAAACTGTTTATACGATACCACAAAACCTTCAAAAACATTTCTCTAAATATATGTATAGTGATGATTTTTCGTATGACCTTGCGTAGGCTGCTACTTTAAATATAAATAATAAATTAAAATGTTTACGCTCACTCATGAGTCAACGGCCCGAGCTAAGTTATATTATTTGTCTATCAAGGTTGTCGTAAATTTCTTTGGCGCCCAAAGATAAACGCGTCGTCGTAAATGCTTTATAACTTTACTAGATGTTTCGCGCGGTTTTCTCCGCGCAATTGCTAATCCCGCGGGAATATAAAGTAAATCTGCTACTAGACAGTACACTATCATCTTTTTTTTATCTTTAATCCAAATCCGTTGAGCCATTCTGCCGTGATTGAGGAACAAATATCCATAGGTACATCCTTACATCGATACATTCACATTTATAATATTAGTAAGATGACAGTGCTCCACATTCGTTGGTGGTGGCCCCTTCGGTGTCTTCGTGTTGAAGATCAAGTTGGCGAGTGGGTAACACTATCTCGACGATCTCCGTGGTCTAGAAGCTACAACGCCAGTCGTGAGGTTAGGGGTTCGATTCCCGTACGTAACAAGAAAAAAAAGTTCAGGGTGTTTATTTTTATATGAATTTTATATTCTACGTTCCCCCTAGTTCGCTACACTTACTTTGAGGTCATGTAGTTGGTGTGATTGTCTGGTGATTTTATTTATTTTTATCTGCTACAGGCACCAGTGTCCAAGGGTAGGGTAGTAGGTTCGACTCCCACACGATGCAAATACTTACATGCTTGCTGCATCGGGCAGGTTATTTTCTATTTCCCCATCACACCGCTAAGTAATGAGCCAACTGCGTGGCTATACGTCTCTGTACGGGGTGACGAGGAGGTTTAGTCCGTGAACTAGCTGGGCCATTTTCTTTTTTTGCGAAATTTTCTCTTTGTGATTTGCAAATTACTTTACAGTATCCCAACCTTTTGTAATGAGACAAGTAAACAGCTTTGAGCCTCTCCTCTGGATGTCGAGGAGGTAACAATCAAAGCGCCAAATACTGAAAATTGTTGGCATTTTTCGGCCCCTTGTCGGCTTAGACGCTCAGTGTGATGCGCGTACGACATAAGCCTCTTATGTAGCGATATCATAGAGTAAACCCTTGTGTTTATGAACTAATATTGACAAATATAACCAGTATTAACAAGAAAACTACGTTTAATCTATTCAAATACTTCAGTTTATTTAACTTATCAATGATAATGAAGACAAATATTTAAAGACAAATAGGAATTCCATAACTAGTGCATTACTAAATAAACAAAAATTACGTTATACAGTTTAAATATTTAAACTATTTGTTCATATTGTATCTTATTAATAAGTTCCTTATTGATGAAGGATCCAATTAAAAAAAAATTAAAATTGGATTTAAAAAAATTATGATTACAAGGTTTGAAGCCAGCTGACCAGTTATCACCAGTTACCTTTAATTTTTTTACCTCTAGTTGACTGTATGTTGTACTAATGACACAAAGTTACTTAAAGGGAACCGCGCGAGTCTATTGATTCAATTGTTTTTTTCATTCTGCTAGAAAAAAGGAAAATATACCTAATCGCTCGTGGCATGATGTCTGTGAAGTTTAAATGTCAAATCGCGCTAAAATTAAGTGGTCTTTTATTAGTAGGTACTCAGGAACAGTAGCAACATTCACCCACGATACATGGCAATAACGATGACTTCATGACGATTACACCTATATCTCGGTATCCTCGTTATATCGCTAAAGTGGTAGCACCCTTTTGATCCCTTTTATGACCACCAAGAGTTGGACGAATGCAAAATATTTTTCTTTCACGAAGTCAATTACAAACGAACGGTATCTAGTATTCGAGGTTAGCGGGATCAAGAAACGGGGCAGTAAATGCAGAAAGTTCCAGAAGCTTGCCTCAGCCCTAAAGCCGATCAATGGTGAATTCTCAACACTTTGGCAAAAACTTTTACGAACTTAACAATAGGACTATTATAGTCTATTCAATATCTTGGATAAAGTATCATTCACAAATAGGGAAGTCCCACCTGCTGATAAAAAGATAAAAGTATCGATAAAACAATAGTTTATGTTCAATTCTTCAAAGAATCTCTACTTTGCTTTTAGACGTTTAGTAGTAGTAAATAAAGTAGATTTTATTAAATTATTCTTATTTCTTATATTATTCATATCTTGCATTTTTATTTTAAAGAGGGGCTCATCGCATCGTTATTTATTTCAGAGGTCACTACATTATAGGCAATAGATACGATGTTTTATTTTAGAATATTTAAAATAAATCAAGAAGTAGATTATGAAGTATATTTTACTGGCACAAATTTAATGTAATAAATATCCACATCCAAGTTCTATATATATAAATAAAGAGCAACCCCTTAGGTATAGAAATTGAAGCAGAAAATATTTTATCATCGTACACGAGTAATCAAAATTGTATGATTATTAGCTAAACCTTAATTAACATTTCCTTATCGAATCATTAATTAATTTTACAAGATTTCGATGAATTTAGGAATAATCTTTGACATTTTCGTAAATTGGTTAGAAGTATTGGAGCAGTAGGATATGAAATGGAGCGGTTGTAAGAAAAATAATAATTGTAAGAATAATATTATCATGTTTTATTTAAAAATATTCAAAATCTTAATTTAAGAAAAATCTTTTTCTGCGGTATCAATATTTATATTATTGAGGTTCACCTACAAATAATATAATTAGTTACACATACACACATACATAACTTCAAGCCCGTATCGCTTATGGGGTAGAACACCAGAGGCTGTAAAACCATCTGATGTCACTTTGACAAATTCGAAGGCATTGTAATGATGGATAGAGACTATTGTAGTGACAGAAATACAGGGTCAACCCACAAAAATTCCAATAATACCTCCGTTCCTCAACCGACTTTTACAGAATGCCCGGGAAGAGAAGCACCTGTCACATTCTATGTTTTTCTTTCGCCCCCAGTCCAGCCTATAGCTATAGAAGCTATTATTACTTACAAGTAGATAAATCCAGATATGAAACACGACTTGAAATATTTAGCTTATTACATTGTATTGTTATACGTTGGATGGACTTTGACTGAAAGAGATCTTTTGAGGCAAATGTTCGCTAATCTGAGCGAAATAGAAAGTTCTGATGTCAACGACCTCTTGACCGCTACAACACACTTGTCTAAAAGACCGTATAAGAGTCCAAGTTAAATCATTTGGAGGTGCGAATTTTTAACCAACTCAAAAAAGAATGTAAGGTTTTTGTATGTTTTTACGCGAGTTGTTTAACCCGCGTTACTTTTCAATTCGGCTGTAACCTTAACCAAAAGTTGGACTTTTAAAGACTGATTGTAGTTTTTGAGATAAGAGCGTTCATACAAACAGACAAACAAAGACTTCAGTTTATTATATAAAATTTCACTGTATTCACCGGAAAAAGACCTTGACTGACCTACTTTTGAATTCATTTATAAATCTACTCTCCGAGGCTTGACCCGCGTATGACCCGATCACATTTGAATATCTGGAAAAAAGAACTGCATGTATAATTCCAGGTTATATTGTACATGAATACAAAATTTTAGCTTGCTTCGCCAAGCCATTTCGGTTTTGAAAAGTAGTAAACGTGCATCGATCTTCGTAAAATTTCACATTTCAAATATTCGCAGCCGCGAGTTTCTTACACGTTACACGCGTAAGTTTTGTCCACTTTGGTATTTCGTGATTAAATATAGCCTTCGCTAAGAGCTGGGTTGTCAATAGAAAATTTTCAAATAGGTCTGTTAATTTTCGAGATTTGCGCGTGCAAACTTACAATTAAAACCTTCAGCTTTTTGAGTGTAAAACTAGTATAGAAATAGAATTCCATTTCTTTCACAGAAAGACTTGACTGTCCTACTTTTTAGTACACTTATAAATAATTTAATAAAATTTGAATGTGAATCATAAGTATTCTTGATCAGCTGAGCATTCAGCGAAGAATTTCCAGGTCAGTGAAGTAGGAAGCGCCGGGAAAGGACGTTCAGAAATAAGATGATCATTTCGTTTCGAGGTTATTATCATTTCGCAAAAACAATGACCGTCCTTCCGTGTCTAGGTTTGCTATTGCTGTATTCGCTTTTTATTGATAGCTAATTTTTAAAGCGAAATCTTTAAATATTGTATTAAATGTGCACGATTTATTAGTTGAAAGACAATTATTTACATTTTATCGCGACGTTTGAAGTCTTGCTTGTCTTAAAAACAGTTAATAAGGATGGATAGATGGACGTGTAATTAGATCGGTACATACAATTTCACGGTTGGTCGCTTTTAAGATGAAATTTCGCACACAAATAGCCTATTTTATAATCTTCAACTTAGGTTTTATGCGGATTAGTTGGAAATATTTGGTACCTAGTAGTTTCAGCTAGATACTTCCACGCGTTTCTGAGAAAAATAGTCTTCACAGAGAAACAGATGGACATATAGACAGACAATAAAGTTTAATTGTGTATTGTTAGATGTAGAAACCTAAAACTCATGCAGGGGCGCTTTATTACCAATGTAGAGCAAACAAATCATTGATTATAATTTTGATACTAAAATTAAAATAAAATAAAAATTCCATATATTTCTTTGACTCTATCCCCGTAACCTAAAATCATGGCTATTTGACGGTGAAGGTTAATTTCATTAAAACCGCCAGTCAATGCGATCTTATTCGCCACGTTGTTTGTCAGTCTAACCAAGTAATTATGCAACGCAAGTAGACGTACGAAACGGTCGAAACCAACGCCGTCGCTGATAGCAGGGACTGACGGTAGGCGCGGGTTTCGAGGTCGTTTGACTATCGATATCGATAGAATTGGAATTATTTTTCTAGCTTTTTTATGTCCATCTTGACGGAGTCTTAAAGTTAATTTTGTGCTGTTAGGTAGACGTAAACTAAACATAGATTTAATACGGACTTTATTTTTTTATCTTTTTACGGCTATTTATAGAAATAAATAATAATGTGACCTATTTCAGATACCGTGGTTACAAGTTAATATATTTAAAATGTTACTTACTAGGAATTTGACTGGAACTAATATTACCTTTCCTTGCGATTTTAATACTGAAAACTGCGTTTTTATGTAACGTATTATATGACTTATACTTACTGTTGGTAGAGAAGAAAGAAAATTTTCAATTACATGAAACAATGTTTCACAAGGTATCACATAATGAGCAAATAACAAGTATCTAAGTACTAACAAATAAGTATCAACAATTCATTTACAAAAATGTCTATATTACTAGCTGTTCAAACGATAGAACAATCCTACATCTGATGGAAATATTAAAATGAAATAGCTTTTATTCCATGATTTAAGCTAGCTTTGCACCATCCCTTGCTGCGTAAAACAATTTAAACATCGATTCCTGTATTCTCACAAACTTAATTGGATCTGTCCAAAAGTTGTTATGAAGCATAAAGATAAACAAGGCTCGAAAAAACGTAGTCATATCACTACTACTAACTTGTTTTATAAGTAATTTACGTTCTTGATAAATTTTCACATTTAGATATATAATTAGGAATATGTATTAATATGTGTTTAATATTCACCAAAAAGCTTGTTTTAATAAAATTACAATATGCATTCTTAACGCTCTTCTTTTTTTTTTATATTTTATTATTTGTATTTCTAAAGTTGGTATAAGAACATACTACCCGGGCGCAATAACTTGACACCTGGCTCGAAACTAGACCCCTCTCCCGCTACCCCGCGCGAGGCCCCGCTCTCGTCCTTCAGTAGCGTTAGCATCGCTGTTACCGTTGCACGTAATCTTTCTTGAGTTTCGGAGTCATTCGTTTGCTGTTATAATTATTTTTGTTGAGTTTTTTTATCGTTACGTTTGGACGTTTTCTTGTAACTGTTGTGTTTAAATTTATACGATGGGAAAAACCATACACAGTAAAGAAAGGGCCATAATACTACATTATACATATTTCGCCATACGGCGGAATTTCAGTGGAACTAAATTCATAATGAAAATTGTTATTTTAGTTATAATATAATAAAGCCTGGCCAGAAAAATAAAAAACCGGCTCTAGGGCGCTACATGTATATGTTTACGTTTCTGGCAACAATTTCCTTTACAAAATCAGTTCCATTGAAACTCCGCAGTATGGCGAGGATTTTAATTTTTCGAACTTTACTTACTTAGCTTAAAATAAATGACAGCACAGAGAAATAATTTTTTTTGGCAGTCAGTACCTACTATAGACGGACGTCTTTTGAGCCAGGTGTCAAGTTATCGCGCCCGAGTAGTAATATAATTTAACAGCTGTATTGAAAATGTGTGGGTTGTTCTACTAAAAAATATTATAATAAAACTACATTTAAACTTTAAAACAATATTTGAATAATGTTCTGTTTAGTCACTGATTAGTATTTCATTTAAATTTTATTAAAAAAACCATCGACATCAACTTATCGTATAAGAAGACCATATTCCTTCGATCATACATTCAAGTTCTATTGTCTGCAGTGGAATTTTCCACAGTATAACATGCAACATCGCTTTGTACTGCTCTAACATCAACAACTCTGTCTATTTCCCTCTCGCTTCCATGAAATTAACGCAGACGCTCTGACCTGGGTTTTCTGCACTCCTTACACTTACGGAATAACTTATCAGGCTGTCTCTTTCGCACGGCCAACTTAACGTTCTATTTTACGAATAGCTCTGCGCTATGTATACTTCTCCGTCGTCAGCCAAATGATTTTTGTTAGCTGTCTTTTTCTACAGCTTCAATGAAGTCAATTTTGTATTCTTGGTTGAGAGCTACAGCTTCAAATCCAACAATTTTGTACTACCACTTACTATAACCACGTGCTCGAGAGGTTAATGACTGATAAAGTAGATAATAGGTTAAATAAATAAACATTATGCCGCTTTAGTGCAAAAATGTTGTTTTTTTTTTAATTAATTTTCTGATAATCATTGATTAGCAATACAGGGAAATAACGTTAGGTATCATTTTGAGATATATTGCAAAACTTATATGTTGTTTAATATATGGATTGGTTATGACATTTAGAGATAATTAACGTAGTTGGTATGAAATTAAAGTTGGAAGCAAACTGTGGTCTTTTCCATAGGTTGTGCAATTTATTTTTTTTGTTATCACTTGATATGGCTTGTTTTGTTTTTATTGTTTAAGAATATTTAAAATAATGCAAATTGGAAAAAAAATACACACATATGGAAAATCTGGAGTGCCTTGATTGATTGCCTTAAGTTATACTAATGCCTACAGGAAATATAGGTACTATGGACCTTTTGAGTGTGAGCATAGAGTTTGTATCCAGACTTGATGAGGTAACAATTCGTCCACTCTAGTGAAATCATAAAAGGCTATAAGGTTTAAGTTTAAATCCTTACATCTATAGTATTATTAGTATTAAATTGACGTTAAATTGACGATTTGACGTTGATAATAAGAAGGGGTCCTATTTGAAGAAAGGCTTGACAATAAAAGCTTGTTAATGTATAAGCATTAAATAAATAAATACATATTATAAAAAAGACGTTTAAAAATGAAAGGATAAGAAAAAAGGATCTTTTTTTTTCCAGCCTTTTTTCAAACCCTGAATATTTGTCGATCTATCAAACAATATATTGATATCTTGTCGATATTACATATTTATCAATTCCCGTCCACACTACTATGACGTTTTTGGCAAATTTTACGCAAAATATCACTGACATTGTGACGTAGAGCTCCCGAGGCGTCAAAGGGACGCGTTTGTTTTAAAATAGGAACATGTTCCGAAATTCAGATTTCTGCGTTTCCAAGTTTACGTACGATAAGACTGAAATAATGACTTTGAGTTATTATCGGACTAATGTACGTGAATATATAAATAGTTGCATAAATCAAGCAGAATTACTCGGTTTAAAAAAAAATTACATGTTTTAATTTGTTATGTACTAAACATATCAGCTAGCTCCAAAACTATTTAGACATACATTTTGTATTCTTTCGCAACATTTCCGAAAGCCTTTTCATTTTTCGAGAAAGATCTAATTCTTAATCAACTGACTCTTCATGACTGTCTTATTGACTCAATTGTGAGTATTCTAGATTATTCCTCGTGATTATTAAGAGAGTGACGAAGTAAGGTCACTTCGTGTCAATAGCAATGTCTTGCTAAATAATCTTTGATTGAAATATGTATAAAGTTTGCCTTCTGGACTTTATACGTCACTGGAAGATGCAGTCTTTACAGCTCTGAAGACAGGAGCGTAGAAAGCTGTACTTATTGTCAAGTCGGGTCAATGTTTTTTTCTTTTCAATGTAAGTTTGTGGTTTGTTCTAAAAAGGATAAATCTATGTGTCAGAGAGTAGTTATAACAGGACGATGAAGCAAAAGTTTATGCATTTCTAGATTTTATTGGGCTTTGGATCCAAATAGACGTTTCTTTAGATGTAATTACACACACATAGAGGTGACCGTTGAAAATATCTATTAGGGTCTATAGGGTGTATCTATAGGGTAGGGTATTTATTCTCTCTTTTTTCCAGGACATAGAACCGTAGATAATATTTTTTATAATTATTGATGTAAGAAATATGAATATAAAAAGTCGTATTCCATATAACCGAGGTAACTACACAGTATATCAACGGTATATAACTACACAGTATATATTAAGTGGTAGTATTCAGTATATTTTGGCACAGATTTTGTTTACTTGTCTCGACCGTGGATGAGTTCACTGCCAGCAGCAGCGCCACCTAGCCCCTGTGTATGAATTCTTTACCAAAATAGGGAAAACTAGGGTTAGTAAGTGTACGCAAAATATCACGTGATATAAAGTTTTAAAAGATGACATTTTTATGCTTTTGGTCTAATTTTGACAACTATGTTACATACAAAGTAACATTTGAATTTTCATCTTTGTTTATTTATCTTAGTGTCGCTTCATATTTTCATAAACTCTACCAAATTCTTTTCACGTACAAGGTGTAGATAGTTAGTTTGTTTGAACATAATGTGTAGGGGATATAACTACTTATAAATAGGTAATAAAATAACTTTAGTAGTAATATTTTGACATAGTACATAGTAACTCAATGCATTTTGCCTGTTTTCTTTTTATGGATTATATTGTTTCTGAGATGGTAAAGAATAAAAAATTACCTTAAAAAGTGTTAGTAAGTAAATAGCTTACTACGTGGAAATGATCTAAGTGGAATGTTTTGATAACAAATAGTTTTCAGTTGATGTAATAATTTGGTCTGTTTAGTATCGCTCTAAATCTATGCAGCCATGTAGAGCTCCAGAATAACGTTTTAATATATGTGTAACGTTCCTAATTGAAAAAAAACAAACTAACACCTCAGGTCACATGTTCACTTTCCATCAGGTGATTCCGTCTCCTGGTAAAAAGACATTTCGAACCTTGTATGAACGAACAATTTTAGTTTCTATTAACAATCACAAATTAAAAAAAAAATCATATGGTTTCCATTTTCCGAAAATATTTTACATAATAAAAATGTATAATATAAATTTTAGAACGAGTTTTGTATATATCGCCATCTATTGTTGAGTAGCACAATAAAGACAAGAATAGTGTAAACAGCGCCATCTTACGTTTTATTAGTAAAATAAAACATGTCTACGTTTATTATTTAGAGACAGCCACGTTCTATTGTGTTGTGTACTATTTGCAACAGAGGGCGCTGTACGTAGTTTCTATTCAAATGAAAAGGCTGCTTATATTCTCGTATTCTACCTTCCATTTTTGTTCTATCTTATTGGGAAATAGTGACGATTTTATGTTTCTTATATTAATAATGTATGCTATTTAGATTTAGGAATGGGACACTATGTCGGGCCGCGTATTTACAAAGGCTATAACTATTCGAGTCACAGACTCTAATAGAAGAGCTTTTGTTTATGCATATTACTCGACAATAATGTATCCCAGTAAAAAATTTGACTCAAATGGATTAGATTTTGTCTTGACATTTTCAAAGAAATGCAAGGACAAAACCTAGTACCTACTGTATTAAACATATTCACTCAAATAGATAAGCTTTTGTCGAGATATTTTCACACATTACGTACGAACAAAGCCCAATCGATTCATTGAGTGATAAACCTACATTGCGTGCGATGAAAGAGATTAATTAGGGCAGCGTCAGCTATTATAATCAACCCTGGACAATCCCGACATGGTCAAAAGTCAAACGTTAAGTCATCGAAATAACGTTGGTCATATATAATGCATGCACATTCTATTTCTATCTTTGAAAATCAGAACAATTGCCATTTAATTATCAACCTATAGGTATTGAAACTAACGATCGGTAAATATTGATATCAAATGGAATGGCATTTGTTGCTGCAATGTCAAATTGAAGTTATCTCACAAAGTCTACCCGACTTCGGTCATTTTCTGTACTAGAATAGATAAGGGTTTCGGCAAGTTTTTGTCATACGAAAGCTAAGCCAGTACAGTTTCCACTTTCACTCTAATGGAAATAGCCTTTGTAAATACGCCGAGCGGACAGCATCGCATCTGGGTACTTAGCACAACAGTGACACGGTAATACCACAGTACGGATATCTACAGTAATTCAACTTCATACAAACGGACGAAAAGCGAGCTATACCTACGCGGCTCGATCTCGGCATGCGCTCGACATGCGTCCAGCCGTGAGTGTCTACATTGAGTAGGTACCTACTTAAGGATGTCGTATGTATGTTATAAAAGTAAGGAAAATTATTTATAAGTAAATCAGAGTATACATATATACCAACACTTAAGAATGGCAAGATTCTAGGCAAGGATACAAAACCGTAGCAGCCCTTTCGCTGATACCGTTTACTCGATATGTGGAGATTCAAAGTATTAACGACTTTGTACTGTGGTACTAAGATCTAAAGTTGATTCATTTAAAAAATACAGTGCTCCGTCTTGTTAATAGTATAACATCTTTGGTTTCATTACATGCGCATTGCCATTCTTAAGACAAATGACGTTTTGCTTGGTCGTATCAAGATGATACAGGTTTTATAAGTCCGCTATCTTAATCCTTTTGAAAATAAATAACATAAAAGCAAATTTTCTTTGTTCTACACCTAGAATATTTTTAACATTTATTAGCTGTTGACTTTTATTATTTCATTTCCTTTTTTGTATTTTTACGAGATGTAGTTCCGAGGGTAAGTTCCTATCAAACAAAGCCCATATCTTTGATTATCTATATGGCCCATACTATGATTCCCTATGAATTACTATACAACAAAAATATTTTATAAAAAATACTTAATTTTTTTTCATTTTCGATAAGTTACGTTCAAAGTTAGTTTCTAAGTTAAATTTTATTTTATTGAATAGGTAGTTTTTTATTTCATAGTAGACTTTTATTTTGATAGACTAAAGATTGCATTTACAGGGTGTCCCGTAAATAGTGGACCAACGGAAAACTGAAGATACAAAGGGTTGTCTGGAACCCGAAATACCAAATTTTTTTTTCCTAGGCTAAGTAGTTTTTGATATATACCGATTTTGAATATTTATAGGATTTTCCCCTCCTACGTGCAGAAAATATATCATAACTTTTTTTTCATGCATTTTTTTAACTTTTTGTTTTTGCAGATAGTTAAGAAAAGAGTAATCTCTACAAGTAGTTCGATAATGATGATAATGATGCTAGTGTAAAACAAAGTATGGCCGCTTTGGTGGTAAGGTACTGTAACGACCTTTCCGGGATCGCAGGTAGAGGCGATACTTTCGGATTATTAACTTAATAAAAGAAAGATTTAGAATGTGTGAGACTTAAACATTTATTTTATTTATTCTTTTCGGACGCTCACTGGGGAATGACAATCAAAATATCTGTCTACTTGACATCCTGAAGGTTCTTAATTTTATATTAATTATTATGGTATCAAAATATTTCCAGCCAGTGGAATTCAACGAGTTCGAGTCCGAATTCCACAGTACCTACATAGAATCTTGATAAGAAACCGTATCATCAACGGGTGCCAGCATTGCTGCCAGCGGATTATCAATGTCACTTAGATTTCTGTAGGGAGATGTTACGCCGGTGCAGACAAGATCCACTGTTTTTTGATTAAATTTTGTGGAGTGATGAATCTCGTTTTAAGAGAATGGGCGTCTTTAACATGCACAACCTACATAAATGAGCCGTTGAAAACCCCCGTGCAGTAAGGGAAGACCGGTTTTAGCACCGATTGGAGTAAATTTATGGGCTGGGATACTAAACAGACAGAACAGAAACAGAGTAAATCATCGGTCCATTTGAACTCCTACCACTGCTGAATCAACTATATTATTTAATTTTTTTAAGAGAAGAGCTTGGTGAATTGTTAAACGATGTACTAGAAGAAGTTCTCAATAGGATGTGGCTTCAGCATAATGGTGCACCCGCTCAGTAACCGAACCGATGGATAGGTCGCGGTGGTAAAATTGCATGGCCACCACGCTTGCCGGATTTAAATCCACAATTATTTTCTGTGGGGCTATTTTAAAGAAGCCGTGTATGAAACAGAAAACGACGATGAGAGAGCGTTACGTGAAAAATTGAACTATGTAGTTGAATTGGTGAAAAATAACGGAGTGGCTCTTAGAAGACTGAAAAGAAATTGCTTAAGGAGATGCTAGCTATGTATCATCATCATCATAACAAATCTTTGTAATGAGCCCACTGCAGGGTGTGAGTCTCTTCCCTGGGTGATGAGGAGGTTTAGGCCATAATCCACCAAGCTGGCTCAGTGCTGGGTGGTGGATGTCAGAATTTTCAGGGTGCCGATACGGCTTCTGACAAACCCTAACGACTACTGTATACAAGTATACAGGGACCGACTGCTTAACGTGTCCTCCGAAGCACGAAAGTCGCCGAGAGAAATGAATAGTCGGCGGTCACCCATCCAAGCACCGACCGCGCCGAGCATTGATTAACCTTTGATATCGTGTGATATGTACACAGTAACCACGGCGGCGCCACGACGACTTCTTGGCAAAAAATATTAAAAGCTCGATTACTTTACTACTTTTATTTTATTTTACTCGACAATTAGGTCTCTGATCCATATCTGAGTAATGATAAAAATAATTTTCAACTATTTTTTTGTAGATTGTTATACTTTTTTGAAATTCGTATGAATTGTAGATGTTTTTAAAATAAAGTTCCATTAGATTGTCATACATTTTTTTACACCAGCTTAGTTTGTTGAAATTCATGAATAAAAATTTTTTTTTACAGAAATATAAATATTTAGTTATTGGATAATATAATACATTGGATAAAAAGAATGATCTTTCCTGAATTATCTTATGAAATAAAAAGTTTGCAAAAATGCATGAAAAAAATGATGACACATTTTGTATACGCCGTAGGTGAAAATTTACAAAATATTTAAAATCGGTATATCTCAAAAAGTACTTAGCCTAGGAAAAAAAATGGTGTTTCGGATACCAGACAACCCCTTGTATCTCCAGTTTTCCGTTGGTCCACTATTCACGGGATATCCTGTATAATTTTTTGGTTAATTTATTACCTACCCTTTATGAATAACGCTATGAGAAGGCTGTGATTTTATTTTGATATTTTATTTCAAAAGTGTTAAAGTGTTTAAAATGCATATATTTTCATTAATTTTCACAGGCGCCGTTATAGTGTACTGATTCCTTAGTTGAGTCATAAGGTTGGCAATCCGAATTCAACTTTTTTATTTCAGCAACACGGTTAATATTTGTAAAAATATGTATTTTAGGAGTTGGCGGGGTGAATTCTGGGAAACGTATGTCTGAGAATTTACCTCAACCTGGGTGAATTTTTTATCTATTCTCACTTTCTATTTATCATCTCGATAATGTACATTCGACTATAATAGCACACATAAAAACAATAATTGTAACGTATTTTAATAGGTATATCTACATGTCTAATATTATATTATTCTGTATTAATATTGTCATTGTGTTAATGCAATGTCAAAGTCAGTTGTATTGAAGTTGCAGTCAATAACGCTGTCTTTCTTAAAATAAATCATAAAAATGTCTATGTGATACAATTTCGTTAATTCAAAGTATAAAAACACAAATATAAAAACCATTAAAAGTCATGCCTACATATCTATCATTGATTTTGGAGTTACCTAGATCAGCACCTGCCAACCTTAATATATTAAAGTGAAGAGTTTGTTCGAACGCGTCAATCACTATTTTATCGCGCACTTACTAAGGAATCAAATGAAACGCAGCTTTAACCGTACTATCTGTACCTACTGTGACCGCACTTTCCTGCTCATACTAAACTACTTTAAATTACGATAGAAATAAGCTTTCCTACAACGCGTGAGAATCTCGTTCTGGTCACCCTCCTAATTTAGTATCAATTACATGCGAAGTCGATGAGCCGTTTGATTTCCCAAAGCGGTCATTACTCGTGATCCATCCGCAGGCACACGCGACCTGTCAGCGCGCGCTAACTGAATCACATCGCCTATTGTCAATTGCAATTGTTTAGCAATGAGATGAAACCGAAAGGGAACATTACTTATGAATTTTACGCCAGTACATTTCGTAGGTAGCTTTTTTGTGAGCTTTTATCAAAACGTATAAAATTCAATTTAAGAGACTTGTGACAGAAACATTATGTAGAAAACTTTGTAAAAATTAAAGGATATTTTGGTATTAAAAGAGTATGGTGTGATGTTAAGCTATTCAGCTGTGTGTGATATAATGTTACATTAGTAACATGAATATCTGTCGTGTTTTTCAACTGATTTCCAAAAAGAGGAAGTTCTTAATTCGTGCGTTTGTTTTTTATATTGTATTACACGATTTTTGGACAATTATGAATGGAAACTTTTTCAAAAAATTTGTATGAGTAGGTTTTATGCCGTATTTCAATATCAAAAAATTGTTCGATCAGTAGAATTAGCTAGTGTACCTAAAAATCGTTTAAATTTTCAGCGTTTAGGAGGGTTACCAATAATTCATGAATGGAAAATGTTTTCTTTGGTGTTTTGATATCCTTCAGTAAACATACATGACATACAAACATACAATACTTATTAATCATTGAAACGCTTTTTTTTTCCTACCATTCATTGCTCGTAGCTTTTACTCATGACAGTCCGTGGAATATTGAAACTCGGCATTAGCCGAGTCGTTTATAGCACTTTTGACAAAAGAATATCGAGAGTTTTTTTCTGCTGATATTTTTAACTCTAATTCGTGTTTAAAATTGTAATTAGGCCATGTTCATCTCATTTATGTCTATCGTCCCCATTCGAGGCTAAGTCAACATGAAGTTCTTAACTATATGAAGTTTAAACAAACGTATACTAAATACAGAAAATACAAAAAAAAATAGTAATAAACATCAAGAATTGGTCAAGTTGTTTGCTTAAGTTTTCATACAACACTAGCTGTTTCCCGCGACTTCGTTTGCACAGGATTAGTATGTATCGAATATCTTCATAAATAGTAAGTAGCTTATACAGGGTGACTGGTGGGTCACTTTTGAAATTCGAGGACTTGATAGTTTGAGATTATACATGAAGACAAAAAAAAGACGTGTGGCACTCGGAGACTGCCGCGGTAAAGCTATTGCATAGCATTTTTATCAACTTATGCAATTATAATTATTTATTTATTTTATTAATGCAGTAATGTTTGATCTAATATGAAGTTCCACAAGTTCCTAGTAGATGGAGCTGATTGTTTATTAAAGCCCGCATGTAAAGTTATGAAATCAAAGTATCACCGCTGTGCCTGTCGGAGTGGGGGGTGTTAGGTTTTTTTCGTTACGGAATTTCTGGATTCGGTCCCCACGCTCAAGGCCCGCGATAGAAGCTATGCAATAGCTTAAAAAATAAATAATAATAATTTACTGAGTAAAGTTAACCGAAAGTGAAAGAATTGATTACGCAACGCATGGTAACACTAGCATCGGCAGCGATCCGCGTTTCAGGTCACGTACCGCGATTGACTCAGGCGTAAGTTAAGTAAATAGTAACAAAACTTTATTTATTTAAAGCAAATTGTAGTGAAAAATTAAGTAGGTAAGTACCTACTTTTATTACATAATTATGATCAGAATCTAGTTCAGAGTGCTCTCCTTCAGTGTCTAAAATTTGTAACCAGTCACCCTGTATGTTATTCTGATGTATGAGCTGACTGTAAAGTCTTACGTACTTTATGCTTGATAAAGTAACAAATATCCAACCAAAAACCTTTCACATTTATAATATAAAGAGGATTACTTATAGCAGTTTTACCAGCGCTAAGTTTTATAAACCTTTCAGATTCCTATTAAAAACATTTTTTCAGATCTGTAATGCTATTTAAGGGCCCGTATCATGACTCAAGCAAAGTACCGTTGTGAGTTTTCCATTTAAATCAAAAAATCAACACCTGGGCATTTTGTAGAGTTCAAATCTGTATAAAAGCTGACTCATATTGGAACATAATACCGTCGTTACCCCTGGCTTCGCCTAGTACACCAAACTTCGCTTGATTTTGAAACAAAGACCACAGAGGAAAATGGCTGATTATAATCTCGTAAAACCTTTAACAAGTTGTTTGCAATTTAAGTGTGGCAGCACCTATAGAGGCCATTAGCTGCTAACTTTCACAGTTGAGACAAAATACCACATTGGTTGAAAAGTTCGCGGCCTGGCCATTAAAAAAAAAACTTTTGTTATTTTTTCTGCCGTCATTTTGAACTGTCATTATTCAATTGTCAGCCCGCGAATTTTCAATTTGATATCTTGTTTAAATAAAATTTTACGAACAATATAAATACGTGTGTCGAACAAATTTTCACTAATGGAGAAATTTAAACAACGTGCTGTGATTAAATATTTGTTTAAAAAAAGATTAACACCAAAGGAGATCCATGATGACATGCAAACAACATTAGGGGAATCTGCCCCGTCTTATACCACTGTGGAAAACTGGGTTGCAGAATTTAAACGTGGACGAGAGAACATCGAAGATGACCCTCGCTCCGGCAGGCCAATGACGTCTACGACCGAAGAAAACATCAATAAAGTGTGTGATCTCATATTGAAAGACCGTAGATTGACTATCAGAGAAATTGCAGACACTATAGGCATCTCATATGAACGAACGCAAAACATCATTGTCCATGAACTCGGCTTTTCTAAGGTTTCGGCTAGGTGGGTCCCCAGATTGCTTTCAGTAGAGCAAAAGCGAATTCGACTCACGATTTCTCGCGACTGTTTGGAGATGTTCGAGGCTGATCCAAAAGGTTTTCTTGACAGATTTGTGACAATGGATGAAACCTGGGTTCACCACTATACCCCAGAATCAAAACAACAATCCAAACAATGGAAAAGATCAGGTGAACCAACTCCGAAAAAAGCAAAGGCAATTCTGTCGGCTGGCAAGGTGATGGCATCGGGTTTTTGGGATGCTAAGGGTGTCATTATGGTGGACTACCTTCCAAAAGGCGAAACAATAAACTCTGCGTACTATAGCACCCTTCTGCGCCGTTTACGTGAAGAAATTAAACAGAAACGCCCAGGATTACTGAGAAAGAAAGTGTTGTTTCACCAGGACAACGCCCGAGTCCACACGTCTGTCGAGTCTATGGCTCAAATTCGTGATTGTGGTTTCGAATTGTTGCCACATCCAGCTTATTCTCCTGATTTGGCACCTTCGGACTTTCATCTGTTTGCAAACCTGAAAAAACACCTCGGTGGGCAGAAATTTTTAACGAATGAAGAGGTCGAAGCCGCTGTTAACCTGTATTTTGAAAACCTTGAGGAATCTTTTTTTAAAACAGGTATGGAAGCTCTGGAAAGCAGATGGAAGAAGTGCATATAGCTAAATGGAGATTACGTCGAAAAATAAAAATATTTTTGTATGTACTTTATTCTGTTTTCTTGACTAGGCCGCGAACTTTTCAATCCACCCTCGTATTACAGGAGTGGGTGAGCATTTTTTTAACAGTTTCAAAACACTTTCAGTCACGATCTATGCTATAATGAATAATTATTAGTTTTTTATAATAATTCTGTATATAAATCGTGCTTTTCCACCGTTATGATAGTAAATTCAAACTAAGTACCCAGGCGAAGTTCAAGCAATACCAGACTTCGCCTACCTTTTGTGATGGGAAAAAATCGATGTTCTAGCACGAGTCGACAGGCCTCGTGCCTTGGTGAGTGGTATAAAAATTAATAAAAATTTATGTGGAGAGGCTGCCTGCAAGAGGTGATGCGCTAATTAAAATTAACCCTGTATAAAAGTGTATAATAATTTAGTATAACAATATAAACAAATGATGATTTACTTTCAAATTCCTCTATTTTTCCATTACATGAATGAACCCATAATTATAATTAGCCGGATGACACGATCAAGGGTAATTATAGTGAAAGCCGTCATAGTGATGTGTTAATCATTAACAATGCATTATTCATTTGTTTTACGACTTTTTAGAAATAAATAAACACAAAAAATAAAAACAAAAAAATGTATGCTCCTTACAGTTTGTAAGAAGTGGCATCTTTAAGGTCAGAGTAAATAGAGTTACGTCTCTAAGCAGAGGCTATAAATATTGTTGTATGAGAAAACAAAATTTTTAAAAACTATTAAGTTTAAAAAGTTGTAGAACAAATGTTGTTGGGATTGATGTGGAGGGGCTGCCTGCAAGAGCGCTTATTAAAATTAACCCTGTATATTTAAATTGAAATACGGCTTTATGATAAAGAAAGAGCAAAATAGAAATAGTTAAAAGTATATATTTCTCTCAAACATAAGAGCTGATGATTCTATCAATTGCACGAAGGTTACCTTCTGCCAAACATTTAATATTGACGTGTGTTATTTACCTATTCAAATATGAATGAGCCCGACGAACTTTCCTAACTACAAAACGTACAGTGGGGCTAGCATGCGACCATCGACAACGATAATCGGCCCTTTTATCGATATTTACTTAGAATTTGGCACTTACAGTATGTATTTTTTAAGAAAATGGCATCTTTGGTTCTGTGGGCATAATTATGTCTAATTAATTAATTCTATATATTATGGTGCGCATGTAAGCTGACAAAATAGGATAAAATAACAAAATAATATATATCGTGTCGATTCGAGTATTTATCGGTGGTCGCATGCTAGCCCTGCTGAATACAGGGCGTACAGTCTTCGGGACGCAGCTGCGAGCTTTGAGGGAAGCGAGATTCTCCCTCGGGACTTACTGCAAGACGGAGATCACACCTGTGTCTTGGTGTTCTTACTTAAATGTTGCTCCACAGGACCTGTCAGATTTTTGACAGATTTTTGACAATTCATTGAATGTATTAAAACAACATAGTGCAAATAATAGCTCATGTTCGGTTAATTCCAAATCATTTACTTATATTAGAAACCGCAGCAAGGAATTTTAATATTTCCCCCTGTTCAGGTTGTAAATATATTATTATGCAAAGCTCTTTATTTAGAACAGCTGCACACCAATAGATGGCAGCACAATGCAAATTAGCTCGCGCATGTATGCTAAAATGAATATCGTAAATATCTAGAGTGAAAATTTATTTGTATGCGATTTCTTGTAGAAAATCGAAATACGTCGATTTCACTCGCTTTCCTGTTTTTTCATTTGTGAAGCTTTTTTTGGGATTCGTTCACTGTCCATCAATACGGATTTTGCGACTTTAGTATCAGTGACAAAGTATCCAGTCGAGGCGTGGAACTTGTGGAAGTTGCTGTAGAGAAAGCTGCTTCGCTTGTAGGAGAAGAATTCCAGTACCAGGGAGCGTATTGAGGAGCTGTCACTGAAGGAAGACGACCATATAGTGTTTGTGTGAGTGAGTGAAGACAAACTGTGAGTACTTTCATTCATACATATAATATTAGGTCCTTACATATGAAATCGGCGTTTTGTATGGGAGGAATAAAAGTCGTTTTTTTTTAAATATATTTATTCAATCAAAGTATGATCCATTGCTATCTATGCACTTCTTCCATCTTATAGGTAGTTCATTTATGCCTTTTCTAAAAAAAACATTAGGACAGGAATCAATAAAATCTTTGAAGGCGGTTTGCCTCATCGGAGTTGAATTTTTCCCCCGCAAAAACTTATTCAAATTAAAAAAAAATGGTAGTCTGTTGGAGCAAGATCCGGGGAGTACGGTGGATGTCTTAAACATTCCAATTGAAGCTCCTTTGCTTTGGAAGCAGTCTGTTCTGCAGTGTGTGGTCTTGCGTTGTCCTGAAGCAGCAGTGGCCTTGTGCGATTGACCAGTCTCGGTTGTTTAGCGGCTAGTTTATCCATCATTATTTGGAGCTGACTACAGTAGATATCTGCAGTAATCGTCTGGCCAGATTTAAGGAAGCTGTAGTGCACCACACCGACACTAGTCCACCAAACGCTGAACAATAACATTTTTCTAGATAATTTTTTCTTGGGGCAGAATTTGGATGGCTCACCGGGGTTCAGTATCCACTTTTCATCACAGGTTCGATTTAAAATCCCTTCATTATTGTGCCGGTTCAGTAATGCAACGCAGCAGTCGACGCGCGTTTGTCGGTTTGCTTCACTCAATTCATGAGGTACCCACCTTTCGAGCTTCCTTATCTTCCCAATTTGTTTCAAGTGGATTAAAACAGTTTTATTACTAACACCGCAGCCTGCAGCTAACTCAGACGTAGTTTACGATGGATCCGCTTCAACAATAGCCTTCAATTCTTCATTGTCGACTTTGGTCTCCGGCCGTCCACGGGGATTGTTCTGTAGGTTGAAATTTCCAGAACGAAAACGAAAACTTTCTCTAGCGACACCACTGCCATACACATAATTAATTCTTTGAGCCGCTTTTGCAGCACAGGTGCCGCGGCGGAACTCATATTCCTAAATAAAGCGAAATTTTAAAGTTTACATTTTGTAAACTCAATGACAGAAAAAAACCAAAAGAAAAAAAACAAAAGAAATACGGTTTTCGAGACACAAATTAATGAGTAAATAGCTGTATAAATTTGAATTTGGAATTCTAAACCAAAGAGGAGATATTTGAGATTAAAGTGGCCAGTACGACAAAAAACAAATTTCATATGTAAGGACGAAATTATTCGAAGAAATTATTCAAGACTAGCCACCGCGCGCGGTTTTACCCGCGTAACTTTTGATCCCGTGGGAATTTCCTGATAAAATATATATCCTCAAGAGTTGGGCTATCAAATGCAAAAAGAATTTTTCAAATCCCACTTGTAGTTTCTGAGATTAGCGCATTCAAACAAACAAAAAAAAACAAACTCTTCAGCTTTATATATTAGTAGAGATTTACATTTTGTGTTTAACAAGTGTTTAGGGACTTAGTCAGTTTTAGAGTTAAAAGTGAAGTGACGGGGTGAACCTATGCCCAAAACCTGATTTCAACATTTCAAAAACTTAAAAAAATTCTGATGGATTTTGGACTTAATTTTATGCATCTTCGATTTCGGATTCATTGCGGACTTGAAAAAATTGTGCATCCTCAACTTGAGGAATACTGTTATAACGAGCGTTTTCCCGCGATTTCGTACACGCATAAACTCAAAAGTCCTATTTTCCGTTCCCGTGGGAATTCCGGGAATTCCTTCCATTATACAAACAGACACTTATTGAGGAACCTTTATACCAAGTATCACATCCGTGCACTCAAAGAATAAGATTTTATCATACAAACTAAAACATCATATATTTCCCGTTCCCGTGGGAATTTCGGGAATTCCTTTCATAACACAACCAGCCTCATTTTGAAGAACTTTTATGCCAAGTATCATACTCAAGGAATAAGATTTTTCATACAAACCAAAAAGTCCAATAATTCCCGTTCCCATGGGATCCCCTAAAGAATGTACCTATGTTTCAAATTTTAGCTCTCTACGCCCAGTAGTTACGGCTGTACGTTGTCTGTCAGTCACTCAGTAACTCAGTCAGTAACGGAACAGTTTTATATATATTGATTAGGACTAGTTTCGGAAACATACAATTTCAATGCAGTTTTATTTTGATTAAAAAGAGTGTTCATTTTAAAATGAAATAATTTTGTACTTTTTCAACTTAAAGATATTAAGTTAATTTGGCATGTGTATTTAAAAAGGTACAAATTCGAATTTTCAGCTTGTTTTCTGCAAAATATTACTAACTTTAAATAAATTTGTACTTAACCTAAAAGTTCAATTTTTAAAAAGTATTTACATAAGTTCAATTTTGTGAATTTCTTGATAGAAGTAATTTCTTTAAATTACATTTATATAAGATTGCTGATTTTTTATTTTTGACTTTGAATTTTAGCATTTTATTTTTGAATTTTATCTGTAATTAAAATGGCCAGTTTAGATAGGTTACAAGATGAATTTAAGAGTCAAATTAAAAAGGGCAAATTAAATTTGAAGAAAACTCCGAAGGCTAGAATGTTATATTGAGTCGAGGTTAGATAATCTTGAACAACAATGGAACAATTTTGTAGAAAACCATAGTAAAATAATTTTGTGAAACAGCTGAAAATGTTTATGAAAAGTCCAATTATTGTTTGCAAGATATTTATGGTTTAACAGAAGAACTTATAAATCAGAATTACGAGAAACTTTAATGAAACTAGAACCAGTTGAGGTAATTGCTAATCCTCAATCATATGGAACTAAGTAGTCATGTTCGGTTAAATTACCTAAGATTTCAATTCCAATGTTTTCAGGAAAATATGATGAGTGGGCCAGTTTTAGGGATCTATTTACATCTCTTGTTCATAACAATTCTGCTCTAGATGATGTACAACAACTACACTATTTGAAAGCTCATTTGACTGGGGAAGCGGAACAACTTCTTCGCCATATTCCAATAAGCAAGCAACTATACAAGTTGCTGGAATCAAAATCCACCACTCCATTAGCATATATGCCAAACTTTTTGTTACAATATCCACAGGCCTTAATATAAATAATTATAATTATATACTTATTCATTTATTTATTTTTATGTGTAGGTATGTATGTATATATTATTATATTTTTCTGGTTGTAAGTTGTTGAGTTGTATTTTTTTATTTGTTTCTTTGTAAGGATTATTAATGTGACGTGCTCGTTATTGTATTTTTAATTTTTTACTCTTAAGGTGTAAACTGTAAACCAGCAATAAAAAGATGCTTGTCGCTCTCAATAGCATAATGTTGAGGTTACACCTACCTCCACAAATGTACCTACTTACTGTTATTAATTGATATGTGTGCAAATTATAAACTAGATTTTGTGATAGTAAATATTTTCTTTCTTGCTTTCTTTCAAAAAGTAGTTTGACAGGTCAGAGACTGTATGGACCGTGAATATTACTCTTTTAGTATTTGGTGCGGACTTTATATAAAATTAATTATTGTTACCCCCCCCCCCGTCACCCAGGGAAGAGGCTCAAAGCCCTTTACTTGGCTCATTACAAAGGTTTGGGATGGTGTAACAGAAAACACGCAGCCCGATGCAGGACTTATTTGTAAATCACAGACAGAAAATCTCGCTATCTCAGCGCCATGAGAATTCTTACATCCACGAACCAGCACTGGGCCAGGTCACTTGATATTTCTTTTTGGCATTAGCTTGTGACAACAATTTTGTTGTTGATATTAACTTATTATTATCTTTGCACCTGCATACTATTATCTTATCTAGGTACTTACTCGTATATCAATCGATCGACAAAAATATCTCTTTCATTTCATTCAGTGTTTCACGATGGAAGGTCGCCGCTAGTGAAATAAAAGACAATCGGGTGTTTGAAAAAGGAACACAATTGTCAAAATGAAGATAATATTCTTGTTTTTACTAACGGTGTGCCTGTGTTGTGGAGCAAATGGCCGATGTGCATTCCGCGACACGTGCGCCGTCATTGGTGGAAGTGCGAAACCCTGTGCTTTTGACGAAGAAGCACCCTTACTGTTTGAAAATCTAAACGAAACGGAAATAGAATCTACACTAGGAATCTTACAACAAAACTGCCCACATATATTAATCGATGAAAATGGAAATCCAAAGCCGAGGGACGAGATTTATACTTGCTGTACTGCTGGTCAACTGGCAACAATGGCCGAAGACTTAGCTTTAGCTTTGAGTATCTTGGGCCGGTGTCCTCCATGTTTCCGAAACTTTGCACGGCAGATCTGCGAATTGAACTGCGCCACGGATCAATCAAGATTTGCGGATATTGTGACTGAAACGCTAGGCGATCAAGTTTTTGTTAACGAAGTTACCTTCCGGATGCACGAATCCTTCATGTTAGGAGCCCACGCGTCCTGTGCTGGTGTGCTAGTCCCGCAAACTGGATTGCCAGCGATAAACCTCATGTGTGGCAGCGCTCCGGTGTGTGACGCAGCGTCATGGTTCAACGCGACAGGCGATGCAGCGAACAACCCATTGGTACCACTTCAAGTCTACTTCATGATGTCTACTGATAACGAAACCTCTATGAACGCTGAAGTGTTCACTTGTAGTCAGACCTTGGAAGGCGAATTACCCTGCAGTTGCGTAGACTGTATAGAAACATGCCCAGCAGGGTCTGAACCGTTTATACCTGAGGTCTGTACCGTTTTATCGTTAAATTGTATATCATTTTCAGTAGGCTTAATAATTTTTACCATCGCTGTTGTAATATTCTCATTTTTTCTTTTCAAAGATTGTAAAAGCACCAAAAGAGTATCGCATGAAATGCCGAAATCTAATAATAAAAGCAACGCTAATAGTATTGTAATGATTTTTGAGTACTGCTTTTCAAAGTTAGGAGGAATTGTTGCAGGTAATCCAGTTGTTTTTATAATGGTCACCTCTTGGTTTGTGTTTGGTATGATTACTGGGATAGGTTCACTAATTATAACGTACGAACCAATTGAGCTTTGGTCCGATCCAGGATCTCGTAGTCGACAAGAGTTAAATTACTTCAATTCCAGATTTGGTCCCTTTTATCGGCCATCACAAGTATTTTTACAGTTCAATGGCTTAGAATCTTTTGATATTAACGACGCAACTTACGGTCCAGCATTTAGGATCGAGGCTATTCGAGAAATGGTGAAGCTGGAAGATCAAATTTTGAATATCGGAATCGCGGATGGTGGGCCTACTTTAGAGCAAGTATGCTATGCACCCCTTCGCGGTTCTGGTACTGAAAGCAACGTTGACCAATGTGTTTCCATGTCACTTTCAATTTGGCTTGCCGATGCAAGGGAATCTTTTGTTACCAATGATTCTAGTATTTACTCTTACGCGTATCTGAACAATATTCAAAATTGTGTAAATAATTATATGGGTTTGTCTTGTTTATCTACTTGGGGCGGAGGTTCGGAGCCTGAAATCACTTTAGGTGGCTATATAAATGATGATTTGTTGTCAGCAAATACATTGTTGTTAAACTTTCCTTTAGCTAATCAACTTCTAAAGGAAAATCTAGAACCAGTGCTAGAATGGGAGAGTCGATTTATAAAAGTTGTTCAAGATTACATTGCTAATAAACCAGATTTTGTCGATATATATTATGGTTCTGAGCGATCTATAGAAGACGAAATAGAACGTATTTCTAGAGCTGAATCAATACCAATATTAGTCAGTTATGTTCTCATGTTTATTTACGTAACAATAGCCTTAGGCCATGTACGGAATTGCAAAACTTGGTTTATAGACAGTAAAATATCGGTTGCTATATCTAGTATAGTGGTTGTTTTACTTGCTATAGCCTGTGCTCTTGGTCTTATCGGCTTTACTGGTTTTACAGTTACTTTGTTATCAATTAATGTCATACCGTTCTTTGTGTTATCCGTTGGAGTAGATAACGTATTTTTAATGATTAATAATCTTCACGAAATGAAAGAACGATTAAAAGAATATGATGATTATAGTGAAAATTTAAGTTTAGAAAAGAAAACAAGATTTGTTTTCTCAAAAATGTTAGGAGAAGTCGGTCCTTCCATATTTGTAACTTCGATTACCCAAATTACTTGTTTTGCCTTCGGCACGCTTGCAAATTTGCCTGCAATCAGAACATTTTCTATTTTTGCCGTCTTTTCTTTATCATTTTTATTTGTATTTCAAATGACTACTTTGGTAGCAATTTTAGCAATTGATTTTAAACGTGCTTCTCAGAATAGATTTGATATACTGTGTTGCATTAGGAGGAAAACATTAGACGATGATGATCCATTGCAATCAAATACACCACATCAAGGCATTATTAAGCGTTTAATGGAACCGTATTCCAAATTCATTTTAAGTTCGCGAGTTAAAATGATAGTAGCTGTAGTTTTTGTAGCCTACTTCAGTGTAAGTGTGATAGTAATACCAAATATTGAAGTTGGCCTCGATCAAGAATTAGCATTACCAAAAGATTCCTATGTATACAGTTATCTTAGAGCTGTCAATGAATTGTTACAAATGGGACCCCCAGTTTACTTTGTTCTTAAAAGCGGACTTAACTTTACTGACCCCACTCATCAGAACGTCATTTGTGGAGGTCAACTATGCAACAATGATTCTTTGACAACTCAAATATTTTTAGCGTCTTTACACAGTGATACAACTTACATTTACAGAAGCTCTAATTCATGGATAGATGATTTCTTTGACTGGACAAGTTTGTATGGTTCTTGTTGTCAATATAATACGACCGAATTTGCATTTTGTCCTAGCACAATTAATTCTCCCGATTGTATGTATTGTAACATCGGAAGAGATAATTTCACGGGGAGTGTTCGCCCTGAACCAGAAGCTTTCGGAACGTATATTCCATTCTTCTTAGAAGATCCACCGACCGACCAATGTAACAGAGCTGGATTAGCTAGCTACTCAACTGCTGTTAACTATATTTTAGATTCAGATGGTAAAGCAATTGTTCACGATACTAACTTTATGGCATACCACACATCTCTTTCTAATTCTAAAGATTATATAACCGCATTGAAATATAGTTATGAAATAAGTGAAAACATAACAAGATCTATTAGGCAGCATACTGGTCTGGATGTTGAAGTATTCCCATATTCTGTTTTTTATGTATATTATGAACAATATTTGAATATTTGGAGAGATTCAATTGCATCTATTGTTTACAGTTTTTTAGGAGCCCTTGTGTTAAATCTGTTAGCTTCGGGCTTTAATATAATCACGACTGCTGCTGTGATGATAACTACCCTCATGGTAGTCATCAATATGATGGGATTATTATACTTCTTGAATATACCTCTGAATGCAATATCCTGTGTTAACTTGATTGTTTCTATTGGTATATCTGTAGAATTTTGTAGCCATATTGCTTATGCGTATTCGGTTAGCAAGTCTCATCCATCTGAAAGAGTAGCAGATGCAATCAAAAAGGTCGGTGAAACTATTATAACTGGTATAACATTTACTAATTTACCAATTATCGTTTTAGCCTTTTCTTTAACAGAGATAATTGAAATATTCTTCTTTAGAATGTTCTTTAGTATAGTTATACTAGGTTTAACACATGGAATGATATTTTTCCCTGTACTACTGAGCTATTTAAATTCTTTGAGATCTAATTAAAGTAAGAATTCATTGTTAAAGGAGACTACTTCATTTAAGTGGAATTGTACAAATAGGGACTCTACGGGCGGGGAAAGATTTTACTGTTTTTACTTTAAACTAAGTTTGAATTGTTTAATTTGATTGTTATTTTGAGGTGTGTATTTAAAAGGATATCCAGGCCTAGGACTTTGTTTTGATCACTTCATCACTTGATTACTTTATCAGCTAAAATATAAAAATTATTTGTTTTAAAACGTGATTTATTAGGCCAGGGTTGTGATATGTGAGCGCTCGATGGACAATTTGATCTGTAATTTAATTCTGTATGTAAATATGATTAACTGAAATGACAAAAGTTTAATGTAATAGTTATTATTGTTGTTGCGGCTTCTTGGGGTGATAGTTATGTATTATTTATATAGGCCCTTAAGGAGTGTAAAATTGATTATTAATATATTTTTTTAAATAAATTGAGTATAAAACTATATAGCGTGCGATTTTAATTTATCGTATGTCCATTACAACTAAGTCTTTTAATTATATAAAATGAAAATCATTCTTTTGTACATATAAAATTGTAATCGAACCAAAATTTTATCTGTGAGGCTGTGAGAGTAAAACTACTTTGGCGATAGGGTAAACCTATCTGCCTAAGACGCCAGTGGTTGCGGGTTCGATTCCCGCACGGAACAAGATAATTTTATCAAATTTATTTTATTTAATTTATTTATTTATGTATTTCGTCTATTCAGGCGCTCCACTAAGCTCGACTCCGCTCAGCTCCACGTCAGTGAAAACGTAGCCTTATAGAGAAAAAAGATTGCCAACTGCCAAGAATTTATTGAGTAAAGTATTATTGACCATTATGATGAACAAACTTGAAAGTAGTTGGGTAACATTGCATATCGTGCATTTTAGGTATTATTGTAGAACATCATTTTCTATGAAAACAAATAAAAAAGATTACACTAAAATGTTTATTTACAAAAATATGACAAGAATGTCATTAGGTACATTGAATAAGCAGAATAATTGCGTTAGTTAGAAAGTATTTATTTACACAATATGAGTGATATACATATGTAAATTCATAGTTTAAAATAACAACAAAATAGTCTTAAAAATAAATAACGTTAAATAATAATGACTAGATCAAGTAGGTACATAAGGTTTAGGATTGAATTTCGACTAGATAAAAGAGTGCATTGTAACAAAAAGAACCTATACCGACCATGGTTTTGAATATAATGTCGTCCTCTAAGAATCGAGTGCCGACAATAATTTAATTTAACGTAACCTATCTACTTAGCTATCTGAGACGATTCGTACTAATGAAAGAAAAAAAGTTGAACATGGCACATTTCCGAAGGAGTTGCCATTAAGTATTGTGATTTTAGCTCTCATTTGATTGAGAACTATTTGATTATAAAATAAATCTAGAGATCTTGCAATTCTGCAAAGTAATACTGCAAAGCTGAAGTAACAACGGGCAGGGCATATAGTTTGCAGAATGGATGGCCGTTGGGTCACTAAGGAAGGAGACTCAGCGTAGGCAGAACCCCTGCAAGATTTACTGATGTCAAGGTCAACGGTAAACGTTCGATGAGGGCAGCAAAATACCGAGCGACGTGGAGAAACATGGGGAGGCCTATGTTCAGCAGTGGATGTGCCCGGGCAGAAGATGATGATGATGATAAACAGCGTTACTAAGCATCTAAAACATGGTTCAAACTCGCTATATAGCAGATGGCGCATCAGAGTATTTCAATCTTGGATAGCTTCTTATTCGGCGGCAGCGTAGGTAGGTGTCTTCTTAGAGAGGCAAACGCTTCTACGCGAATGAGCCCGCACATGGCGTGCGCGGTTTGGTAGGTACTAGAATATCAAATGTTGATTTATGTATGGTACTTGATTGTGAAACTGCGCTGCATAGAAATATTTTACGGTCAATTTCATTTATAAATTTACCAAGTCACTAAGCGTCTAAAACATGGTTCAAATACGCGATATAGCAGATAGCAAGTCGAAGTATTTCAATCTTGGACAGCTTCTTATCAGGCGGCAGCGTGGGTAAGAGTCTTCTTAGCGATGCAAACGCTGCGTTAAACGCTTCTACGCGGATTCGTTCGCGCGTGGCGTGCGCGGTGCGGTACTTGAGCGTGGCGCGTCGCCGCCGGCGCCGCTCTTCGCGGGAGAGACCGGCGCAGGGCGAGCCGCTACTGGAGAGGTAGGCTTCTTCGGATATGCTACATGGCTCGACGGTTCGCTCTCTGGAAATAAACTTCAATCAGTCCATTTACGTGAATAAATAAGAAAGTTTTTTATTATTGCCTAAGCTCGCGTTTGACCTTTATCTCACCAGATTGTAAGTGAAGACGTGGTCGAAGAAGACAGCACACGAGATTAGAGAGTTTGAACAAACCTAAATCCTTCTTAATCGCATGTGTTGTCAAAAGCATCTCTTATTTTACACAAAATATAATTTCACCAAGAAATTTTTGTTTGATACATTGATATAATTTTTTGGTACCTAATATTTATCAAAAATTTACGTCGATATAATCAATTACCTAATTTTTAATCTGTATCAAGTGTTAATTTTCCAATCAATTAACGACTTACTAAATGTTATCAGGTACCCAAACTTTCCCTTGTTTTGAATGAAAAAACCATATTTGTTTGTTCGAAAAAGAAAAAAGTGAAAACAAGTATAGCCCAGTCAAATTAAGTCGAATTAATAGGCATGCAGGGGAAATAATTAGTGTAGTTTTGAAAATTGGCATACGATTAACATACTAAAAGTCCTGAGGGTGTGGTGTGTGCTGTTGGTGCAGGATGAAGGTGCCTATTTACAGGCTTTTGCTCATATCTCTTCAGACCTATTGATTTGATTATATCAGTTTCTACGACCAACACTTCACGAGCTACAAGGTGTTGAAATTTGCGATGTGCGAGATTTCCGTGAGTCCTTAAAATAGGCATGGTTATACCTTATGAAGTCCAAAACATCATATTAAAAGTCCTCGATGGTGTGGGTATTGCTGAAGGTGTTGGGGTTGAGGGTTCCTATTTTCAGGTTTTTGCCCATACCTCGAAAATATGTACAGATAGCATAATTATTGCAAATTTTTTGGATAAAATTTCCCACTGATTTGGTAATATTCATTTTTACTCTACAACTAATACTTTGTAGCTACAGTGTGTTAAAATTTGCGATGTGCTAGGTTGTGCGAGATTTTCAAAACAAGACGAATTATTTCCCCTCTTTGCCTATTTTCGGCTTAATTTGACTGGGCTATAAATAGACTGCGAGATATTTGGAAAAAAACTGATTTTCGCGACCTTTGCACCTCTGTAACTTTTTTAGTTTTTTAGTAACAAAGGTTGTCTGGTAGCGATCGGTCTAGAGCGATAAGACTGCCTTTTGTACCTTTTGTTCCATGTTGTGTATTTCCCATTTTTGTTACTGTACAATAAAGTCTATATGATATAAAAATGTCGATGTTTCACATCTTCATTATGCCGCCATAATAAAGGTGTACCTACCTATATATTACCGGAAAATAATAAGTACCGTAACTTTATAAATTTCCGCGTAAATTTATAAACTTTCGTAAGATTCTAAGCGAGAGATAAATTGTATTATTTTACGCCCACATTTTCGCAAATTTATCAATTTACAATGTCTCGTGGTAAATTTATAAACTTCATTTGTAAAATTCAACCAATCACAGAAGAGCTTTTAATTTTACGCTTTTTTAAAATACGAAAAATAATACACTGCTCGCTGATTGGTCAAGAAGACATACTATAACAAAATTTGGCTTATCTACACTAATTGTTTTTGGCGCTTTCGAATTATAAACAGGATTTTTTGTAATGGTGATACAAACTGACACAATAACTTTTGACCCCAATGTAATCTTATTAAGATTGTATCATGGAGACCACTCCAGGGTCCACCTGGGTAGCGCCCAGCCTTCACATAAAATCATCACGCCAGCGGTGATTTATCCCGGAAATATTTTATAGACAGCCAGTTTCTTCATAAACCCTTGTCCTGTTATCTTGGACAATCACCGTCAAACGCGGTTAGTGTTAGTAGTTAAAAACAAAGAGTTGAGAGCGCTGTCACTGCTGTAATAAATGAAAACCAAGCTTGATGTAATGACAATAAAATACCTTTTCCTAGGGACTAAGTTTTCTCTCCCGGTGATAGGAAGCAGAGCCTCCCTGGTTTCTGCCATCATACACGAGAGGGCGCCACCGTCCATGGTGCTTGCTGTCTCGAGCCAACTCTTCATGATGATTACTGAAATATAGAAGATAATTTTAGATATTTTGAAGCTTCTTTTACTTTTCCTAAAAATTCAACTTCAAGCCGTAACAGGACGATAGGATAGATGGTAACCATCATCAGAAAACAAAATCTTTAGAAGTTATTGGCATTTAACAAAAAAAAATGAATTTTTCCGTTACTTGTTATTTTAGTCCATTTAAAATATGTACCATAAACACACATTGTTAAGCAACCTTTACTGATATACTAGTATCTTAAAGTTTCTTAGATATTTTATTTGTGTTTAGATCAGCACAAATAATTTGGTGGTCCTTAATTTTACCCAGACATGTCCGGTCTGTATTTATTAACAGTTATATTAATAATGTTAAAAATTGAGATACAAAAAATGATAGGTATAGTCCGGCTAATAAAAGTAGAGAATGAAAAAATCCCGCGAATTTAAAAAAATCCCATCATGGATTAAACAAACATGATACTTGATTAATTTTTTTAATAATATTATCGTAAAAAAAAAACAATATATAAGGAGAAGTATATAATTAAAATTATAGGCAACTAGTATTAATCAGGCTTAAAAATAAAACAATAAAATACAATAATTATTTATGCCATTGGAATCAAAATCTGAATCCAACAATTCTATATGGAATGAATCGTCACTGGTATCACCGTTTCCTACATTGGCTATGAAAGTATCAATTTTTTAATTTTTTTATTATTTTTCAAATATGAAAACTCCCAAATCTCAATTTCCTAAATCACCAACAAACTTTCGATTGACAATAGTGACACCAGAATAAGTTGCCATATAAAAAGTTCCCAATGTCTACTTTCGTTAGCCAGACCTGCATTTGTCAAAGTCAAAGTCAAAATATTCTTTGTTTTGTGGGTATTAAAATACACTTGAAAGAAGTCAAACAATTTACAAATTGAACTGAATCTACCACCACTTCGGAAAGTCGATCTATTGAGAAGAAGTGGCAAGAAACTCAACAGCAATCATCTTTTAAATAAACAATAACAATTTACAGCCAGGGAATCCCATCTTCTTGCATCCGGATATCTTATAGTAAACCTCTTCACATAACACTAAGATATCCTTAAATCTTTGAGATTCCTGCTGAATAGGAATACAGTTTACTAAATACATCTCATAATTTTGAATAGACAATGATTGTACCTACCACACACGTTATTTTAGTACTGTAAATACCTCGTAAAACTAAACTAGGTACTTCTCAACTGAACATAAGGTTAATTGTCTATAAATATGTACTCAGCTCTCAACCCTTTATAGCAGTTGCCAAGAAAAATAGCTCTTTCTAAGGAATTCCCTAGACAGTAAGAATGTTTTGATTCCCGAGTCAAATCAAATTTACGGACCGCAAGCCAAAGGGCATAGGGAATATTTATAAATAATACATCAAACTTCACACCTTGTACTAAAGGGGCTCTTCAGGGTACAATAAATCCGTATTTATTCTTTTTATATCATCCCTTATAACCCTTCATTTAATCGAATTGAAGTCGCCGTAGCGAATCGATTGGAGAGGGTTATTTGCAACTTGTTTGGGGGTGTCTAATGTTATTAATATCGTATGATTTGTTAAATGTGTAATCGAATGGGAAAGTACACTCAAATAAAAGGACAATCAATGAAAACAAAAGAAAAATCATATACCATTAATGCCACGTTTCAATATCAAAAAATCTCGTTATGCCTGCGTGCGAACAGTAGAATTAACTACAAGCTTTTCAATATTCAACGTCTTGTCATTTAATTTTTATTTAAAAAAAAAATATTGATTTATTGATTCGTAATTTTTATGTATGGATAATGTCCTCTTTGGTGTTACAATATCCTTCAGTAATAAATAAATAAAATCCCTAGCCCCCAAAATAAGCATAGCTTGTATTATGTGACACCATGTAGCGAACTAGGGGGGAACCTAGAATATAGATATCTTCATAAATAGATAAACTGGCTGTATTTTTTTATTTGTTCCGTGCGGGAATCGAACCCGCAACCACTGGCGTCTGAGGCAGATAGGTTTACCCCATCGCCAAAATGGTCGTCTTCAATAAACCTACTGTCAGTGTGGAAAGCGTGTAGTCATTTGACAATAACCGTCGTCGTGGCGCGAAATTAAAATAATGTAGGAATCACAATGTAGGTATTCTGATGGATTTTAAAATAAGTATTTATTTAGTGATTTTAGAAAATGATAATTATATTATTTGTTGGCATTATTCTGGCGATAAAAGGTTGTTGTGACTTAAGAATTTAGATTGAATATCGATCGTTAAATCACTTTGTCGACAGGTGATAAGGGACAAGAACATCAAGAACTACCTACGTCTCGATTTTCAACCGACTTCCAAAAGAAGGAGGTTCTCAATTCGTGTGTATGTTTTTTATGTTACTCGATTTTTTTGGACAAATTATGAATCGGTTTTAAATATTCTCATTTCATTTGATAGACGATATTTCAGAAGCGGCACCATATAAAATTCATCAAAATCAATTGAGCCCTTTTGGAAAATTTTTAAACAAAAATAATATACTTATTTTAAGGAAAAAATATTTCAGATAACGGAGAATATTTCCGTTCACGACTTATACTTCAGTCAAAGTTTAGACAAGGAGTTATAAATGTTAGTGAACGCGGTTTTATAATGCTCTGCATTCGTTACAATCTTACTTGACGTTTCGTGTCTTTAGAGACCCCGTGGTCTGTTATGCAGTTCCTTCTTGATACAAATTCTGGAAGCGCTGGTTTTTCCAGACCATTAAAGTCCTTGTTCTTACAAGAGTAGAGTGTATATTAGTAATACCTGTGGTAAAACTTTAGTTTTTACTTCACTTCCAATTCGGAGAAAAACCTCTTATACAAGACTAAAAAGATATCAACGAATGCAGAGCATTAAAAAACCGCGTTGAAAAAATCGTTATACAAAAATTATAATATTATCTTAAAAACTCGGCGCACGATAGTCTGTAGAGATTATTGAGTTAAAATATAACATGTATATTTTAATACAAGATTCTTTAAAACAAAATTAAAATCTAGATTTCGGTTGTCATAGCAACGCTGAAAAATTGAGGTGTTTTAAAATCTAAGATCGAGGATTAAGATTGAATATTGGACCCCACTATAAGTCGATAAATGTAATCAATATCGTATCGCTTACGTTTTTGATGGCAATAATGACGACAAATAATAATGCCATTCTGGCTAAATTACTTTTTTTATTGATGAGGTCGCAGAAACGTTATGTTTTAATACAAAATAAATAAAAACATGGTAAACACCCGACTTACTGTTCTGTAAAATGCTACTGAAATTAAATAATACAAATAAAACATTTGAATTCAGCTTTAATATTGGCAGGGAGATACCGTCACTGGCCCAATGAAATATGGATGTCTAAGAGACGACTTTTATTTACAGTAAATAAAGCTAAGAACCGTCTCGAAAAACTGCATTGAATTCGGTTTGACCGTTTACAAGCTGCACTGCTACAGACATACACAATGATACACCTGACAAACTTGTAAACCCTTCTTCGGTGTCAGGGGTCACTTAATCAGCGCTCTATTTGGACATTGTTCCTTTTTGTGTTAGGGTATTAGTATGTGCTACTAAATCGTTAAATAGCTGACAAAGCAGTAGAAATGCAAGAGTGTATTGACTCTCTACAATTCACTCACAAAAACCGTAACCAACTACATATTAAATAATACACTTCCGGATCTATCGCGTAATTACAATTTATTAAAATGTTATAATTCCATCATAAATTTTATTTAAAAATGGAGCTTTAACGTCTGCATATTGTGAGCATTCTATGGACAAGCCTAACAACTATTTATGGTTAGACTCTGTGAAAATGTTATCTAGAGAGAAACATTACATTGCTATAACGATCATAGAAGCCTTAATCACACTAATTGCAATAGAAAAGATGCTTGGACTCTATCACCGACATGGGACTCTATCCTGAAAAACATCACATCTAACATCCAGCATCTGCACGACTTAAATCGTTTTGTGTCAATCCAGAACGATACGCTGTAAGACTAAGAAACAGATGGAGGTGATGATGACACCTTCGTCTTTCCTGACCAAGGGGCCCGCAAAGATACCAAAACGTCGAGATTTAAAATGTCATTATTTAATTTAATAGTATGAAGCTTCCATGCTGGACTGGGAGTGAAATAAAAACATAGAATGCACCAGCTGCTTCTCTTCCCGGGCATAATGTAAAAGTCAGACAGAGGTTTTGTTGACGTTTTTGTGGGCGATAGGCTGACCCCTGTCACTGCTATAGTCTCTTACCATGATTATAATTCCTACAAACGTGTCAAACGTGACATCAGATGGTTTTATAGCCTCTGGTGTTATGCATACCCTATACAGGATATAGGCGTGAAGTTATGTATGTGTTATATATTCTTAGGAGCGACGTATAGACGTCAAGCAAACACGCAAGTTAGTTGCACACTGATTTATTAAACTTCGACTGTTGATACTTTGGCAGGACACGCCGCACGCACACATACATATATAACATCCCTTCCCCTTAATGATCTTATAACTAAACTTATTCTACTTATACTAGTTAATACAATCATCGGATTTATCCGAACTTGGTGTCGAGAATATCGGCGTTATGGCATATCGTCTTCGAGCAACGGTGGCGTCGGCAGGCGGTGGTGTGGACGGCGGTGTCGCCGCCGACTGTAGCTCGCCGTGGGACGACGATGTCGCGGCGGCCGCCGTCGGCTCCGGCGCCGGCGAGCTGTCCCCCTCGCTCACAGATACTCCATCTCCCCGTGGCTGTGAGGCCGCCGACGAAGGCGGCAGGTCAGCCACTGCATCTGAGTTCCAACGCAGGTCGTCGCCTGCGGCTGCAGTACGTCGCCTTATTTGGTCGATGTGTCTTCTAACTTCACATCCCAGCTGTGGCACGAATACTAAATACATAACCTGTCCAATTTTCTTGCTAATTGTTCCCTGAATCCAAGTAATTTTTTTTAAATTTATATTTTTTGTAATCCATACTTTATCGTTAACTTTTAAGTCCGTTCTACTTGCACCTTTATAATATTTAGCCTGTAAGGACTGATTTCGTTGGACGGTTTGAGTGAGGTCGGTGTACGGCAGAGACGGTGGTGGTGTCGGGTGCATCAAGTCGAGTCGTGAACGCAACGAGCGTCCATACACTAATTCCGCGGGAGACTTATTAGTGGTACTGTTTTTAGAGTTCCTGTAGTCGAATAAGAATTTAGCGATTTTTAAATACATATTTTTTTTATTATAGCCCCCTAAAAATATGCCCTTTAACCCTGTCTTTACAATTTTAACAAAGCTTTCAGCCTGCCCGTTGCTTGCGGGGTGATAAGCAGGCGAGGTTACATGTATTATACCATTAAGTTTACAAAATTCATTGAATTCTAAAGAGGTAAAGGAGGTACCGTTGTCACTTACTAATGTATGGGGAATGCCAAAACGAGACATAAACTCGTAAAGTTTATTAATAATTGCATTAGAGTTGTACGTGGTAGAAACATCATAACACTCCACCCATTTGGTATACGCGTCCACAACGATTAAAAACACAAAGTCGTGAAATGGGCCCAACAAGTCGATATGGACTCGGTAAAACGGTTGTGGCGGGTGCGGCCAGACGGCGAGCCGCGTGTGTGGCGGCGCGGCGGGGCGCAGCGCTGCGCACACGCTGCAGGCCCCCGCCAGCCGCTCGAGCGCTGCGTCCACGCCTGACCACCACGGGAGACGCGTATTCCGAATGTTCGACTGGTTTCAAAATACCTAACGACAATAACCGATCGAGTTCCTTATCGATTTTGTCCTTTAATGCGTAAGGCACTGGCCGCGCTTTAAAAAAAATCGGTTTAGCATCTGGCTTAAGATGTAATTTAACTTTGTATTTGTTAAATGACCCTAAATTACCGGAAAAAACTTTCGGAAAAAGATTTATAAGTTCCGATACAATTTTAGATTCGCCCATGTGTAGCTTTTGTGCGTTTATAGTGTGGATCGGTGCAGGCACAGGTGTTAGTTCAAGGTCAAATTGACTAATGAAGTCGCGGCCTAGCAAGGGCGGCCCGTTCGCGCGAACCACATATAATTTTAAGGTGTGTGTCTGCCCGCTATACGTAATAGGCAACGGTACAACCCCAATAGCTTCGATTTGTTCGCCGGTATAACTAAATAATTTTTTGTTTGTGGTTGACAAATGAATTGTTTTGAAATTAATTAAGTATGTTTTCTGAGAAATTACACTTACTGCCGAACCACTATCAATTTCGAACTCTAAAAACAGTTTCCCGATTAATACTCGTTCTTTCATCGGTTTGCCTTCTACACAACGAATGTTATAAAAACACTCACCATCGTCTCCGTCATCCACGCTACCTTCATCCACATATTTAATTTTATTTCCGTTAGGACACATCTTTCTCAAATGACCTTTGCCATTACACTTTTTGCACTTGTAATTTTTAAAACGACACTGATTAGCTCTATGGTTGGTAAACCCACACACACTGCACTTTTCTTTTTTGGAGATGTTGAACACGTTATCCGGGGATCCTGCGCCCATGATGCTTGCGCTCGGCGCTGGCGCCTGCGCCGCCAGGGACGAGGCCTGGCGCGCACAGCGCACGCTCTCCGCCAGCTCGATGGCCTTCGCGAGGGTCAGCTCCTGCTGATCCTGTGCGAACAGCTTGTCCCGCTCGTGTCCTGCCGCCATGCCCATGATGAATCTATCTAGCAAGGCCTCCTCCAGATTTTTGAAACCGCAGTGAGCTGCCAATCCTCTAATCCTCGCTGCCCATTGAGTGTGACTTTCTCCTGGCCTCTGTAGTGCTGAGTAAAAGGACGATTTTTCTGCAAACCCGAATCTTTTCGGTGTAAAGTGATCGTCAAGGAGTTTTACAATGGCATTGTAATTTAGTTCCTCCACCTTGTTGGGTAATGCCAGGTCGCTTGCTAACTTGAACGTCGTTTCGCTCAACGCGCTTAACAAAATGGCGCGTCGTTTCACGCCCGCTTTGTCCACGTCGCAGGTTATGTCGTTGGCAATAAACCATTGATTTAACCGTGACTTATAACTGTTCCACTCTTGGGACTGGTGGTCAAAGGTTGGCAGTAATCCAAAATGAACTCCCATAGACATATTTTTAAGTAGGTATTAATCCTCTTCGCCACTGTTATATATTCTTAGGAGCGACGTATAGACGTCAAGCAAACACGCAAGTTAGTTGCACACTGATTTATTAAACTTCGACTGTTGATACTTTGGCAGGACACGCCGCACGCACACATACATATATAACAGTATGTATTAATAGTATGAATCGCGAAAACTAAAGACAAAACTACTACTTATTTGTATTCAGCACTCAGGAGTGTAGGCACTAATGAATGCCGGCAACCCGGATATACAGGCATCCCGTAAGGCGACGATTAGCCAGAATCGGATGATAAGTTAAGTCATACCTGCTTAGGTACAATGAAATCACCTTATACTAGCTTTACGACGGTTTATAGGACACTCTGTATATACACAGGACTTGCAACGCTACGATGAGGACTTCAACGATTCAATGGACTGTTATGAGTAACCGATACGAATAACGAATAGTAGCTCAAATAATAGTTTGTAGGTAGTACTTTAAATGAGGAGACGTTGAATATTGAAACGCTTTATAGCTACGGCTGGTAGCTAGTTCTACTGTTCGTAGACTAAACCAATGGTTTTTTGACATTGAAACGTGGCATTAATCAAAAATATTAAAAGTTTTACTACTTATATACTATATAGGTCTTAAGCTAACTTTGCTCCCAATTAATTAAAATTACCAACCTATTACTCGGAGTTTGGCACGCACAGTTTAACCCGCGTAGCTCCTGTTTCCGTAATAAAGTCTTAATATCATATCCCTCTTGAATGACATTGCTTTATAATGGTGGAATAGTATTAGAAATCAGTCAAAAGGGTTGTTGTGTCAATTCAATTCAAATACCTACATAAATAAAATATTTACCCTAATTTTACCTGTTTCTCACTTACCTTAGGAAATAACGGATTCGTTATTTAACTATTTATTAGACGACGACGACCGGCTGGTGTAATGGTAAAATACATTGCCTTCTATGCTAGAGGTCCTGGGTTCGAATCCCGGTGCCGGTGGATATTTGTCTGATATACGCAAATATAAGCCGTCAAGTCAAGTCTTGCAGGCAGCCTCTCTACATCAATCCCGATAACATTAACATTTGTTCTACGACTGGGCTAGATTGGCGGTTTGCGGCCTGAACCTCCTCGTCACCCAGGCGAGAGACTCTTAAGCCACACAGTGGAATCATTACAAAGAGTTGTGATGATTTATATTTGAAAATTATGCCAGATTTTCCTTCTCATGAGTTACAATAAAATATCTTGAACTACGATTCACTCATTATGTCTGCTACGTCATCAAACCAAGACCTACTTATATAAAGTACTCTAGCCAGTATGTTTTTTTTATATACCAAATTTTTGTGCCCAAACTCAAATATTCTTTATTTCGTAAGTATTTAAATACATTTGAAATAAGTCAAACAATTTACAAATTGAACTGAATCTACCACCACTTCGGAAAGTCGATCTGTTGAGAAGAAGTGGCAAGAAACTCAACAGCAATCATCTTTTAAAAATAAGAGAAAAAAATACACAATAACAATTTACAGTCAGGGATTCCCATCTTTTTGCATCCGGATATCTTATAGTAAACCTATTTGTATCTCCTGTATAAACCAATTTGTATCTCCTGTTGTTTCATAAAAATCAAGATTTATTTCAAGATATAGGTAGGTACATGTACCATACTAATGATAAACAATAATTAAAGTCGTTTAAAAAATTATTTTTATACCATTTATTGAAAAGAAACGAAAAATATTTAAACTTACACACCTTATCAAATCCAATTTCCTTAATATATTATTCAACTTTCATATCCTTGAATCACTCCTTCAAATACAAGCTGAGTTTTCTAATTCACAATCAACATTTTGACCACCACTAACAATCTTCAATTCAAGATGTCATTTCGACCACCAAACTTGCGACTGTTTTCGCTTTGGCGTTAAATAGCAAACTGATTTGTTTTGCAGCATCCGAACAATACAGTGGCTCAGATGTTCGAGGAGGGTTGAGCAGAGGGTTGATATTTGTAGGCGGGTATTCTAATCTGCAGGATAATGCCGAGTTTACACTAGGGTGTACAAATTTATTTGTACTTGTAGCTTTATTTGCAGCAAAAATAGTTTTTAAATGGTAATAAAAAGTAACTATAGATATTACTTTCATGATTTTTTATATAATAAAGCTGAAAACTTTGGTTTTCGACCGTTAAAAAAGATTATTTCCGACACTACCATTCGGGTATGATAAAAATTCTATAGGTAATGTAATACCTACAGCCTACATTACTTTCCTTCCTTACCTTAATAAAGATGCCTAATGGTGCGTACAGATTGCTAGTAATGCAACTAGTAATGTAACATTCTGCGCACGTTGCGTATTTGAACGAGTGGTGCGCAGAATGTTACATTACAAGTTCCATTACAGCAATCTGTACGCACCATTACAATCTAATCATACTGCACGTCCAGACTACTGAAAACTTCTTAAGTAAGTGTGTTGATAAGAGATAATAGGTATGTAAGTTTCGTAATGTCGTAAAAGGTGTTTGTAAATTATTATAATGAATGTAATTTATTATAATGAACGTTATATATAATAAATTACAAATATATTATCTTCTTATATTTTTAAATATACCTATGTGGAAAATATATTTTTGTCGTCATTCAATTTTTTCAATATTTTAAGCATGTTGCCGTCACCTCTTAATTATGATTAGTAGTTTAGAAGTTCTGAGGGAACAGATGAACATCCATACCCACATACATAATAGGTTGGGGAAAAAGTCTTTTCGTATTATTGTATGTATGAACTTGTAATAAAATCTCTTTGGCTATAGTATTTGTATCTCGCTAGTTTTGGTATCAATGAAAGTTAAAATTTTAAAGAACATAATTCCAAATTCAAATTAGGAAAATGTGTGATTTTCATTTGTTTAACGTACTGTCAAGATGAGTGAATTTAGGGGCGGGTTGTATCAAACCGTTGGTTATCGTATCATACGTACGTAATTTTTTGACGATTACATCAGATGTTTAACGTACGTCAAATACAAAGCGTTGTTTCATCACAAAAAAAACTGTTCGTCAATGTTATTCGAGTTGCCATTAAAAAGTAAACCATTTTCCCAATTTGTGGTTGGGAATGTTTTTTTTACGGCAACATAGAGATTAAAGTTATAGATAACATAAGATTATTAAAAAAAAAACTTTTCTGTAGATAACTTTATTTCATCTTCGATATCATGACATAACAAGAGAGCCACTTCCTTAAATACACGGTACCTTACGATAAATTCTTGATCATCCCATAAATTTTAATTATCGATACGTTTTTTAAATACTTTTCTCTTCCTTTCCACAATTGAATCATCATCACTATCATTTAAAATATATGAAAATAAAACAGAATCCATAATGTTAAAAGCTTACAACCAAAAATGTCCTGCCTGTCAACTCAGTTTTCACTAGAAAGTTACGTTAACCAGTGGGTGGATGGACGGTCAACGTAATCGTTAATTTTTGACATCCGTTATAGGCCGGCATTGGTGAAACAACCCGTTTTCTAGCTTGACAGTGGTTAACGCCATTTTTAACGTTGAAAGACACGTAAAGTAGTTGTGATACAACCCGCCCTTAATGAAGAAATTCGATACATTTTAAAATTTTACTACAAAAAAGGTAAAAATGCAACGCAAGCCGCGAAAAAAATTTGCGATGTTTATGGACCTAGTGCAGTGTCTGTGAGAGTAGCACAAATTTGGTTTAAGCGTTTCAATCCGGAAATTTAGATGTCAAAGATGCACCTCGCTCTGGTCGCCCTATTACGGATGCCATTTTTGAAAAAGTGGAGCAAGATCGACATATCAGTAGTTACGACGTAGCTGAAGAACTGGGAATTGACCACAAAACAGTTTTGGCGCATTTGAAAAAAGCTGGGTACACAAAAAAGCTCGATATTTGGGTACCTCACGAGCTCACTGAAAGAAACCTAATGAACCGTGTACTCATTTGTGATTCTTTATTACGACGTAACGAAACCGAATCATTTTTGAAGAAGCTGATAACTGGTGATGAAAAGTGGATCACGTACTACAAGAACGTGTGAAAAAGGTCGTGATCAAAGGCCGGTCAGGCTTCACAGACTGTGGCGAAACCCGGGTTAACTCGCAATAAGGTGATGTTGTGTGTGTGGTGGGATTGGAAGGGCATTATTCATTATGAGCTGTTACCACCAGGCAGGACTATCGATTCTGAACTCTACTGCGAACAACTTATGAGATTAAAACAAGAAGTTGAGAGAAAGCGGCCGGAATTGATCAACAGAAGGGGTGTGGTGTTTCATCATGATAACGTTAGACCTCACACATCTATAGCCACCCAGCAAAAATTAAGAGAGTTTGGCTGGGAGGTGTTAATGCATCCGCCGTATAGTCCTGACCTTGCACCTTCAGATTTCCACCTGTTTCGGTCTCTTCAGAATTCTTTAGGCAGTGTTAGGTTAACATCACGAGAGGACTGCCAAATCCACTTGTCGCGGTATTTTGATGAGAGGTCCCAAAATTTTTATAGCAATGGGATCATGTCCCTACCTACAAGATGGCAAAAGGTTATCGAACAAAATGGTACATACATACTTTAGTTAAATGTCAATAAAATATGTTAAAAAATGTTTTGAATTTTCTTAAAAAATGCGAAGAAACATTTTCCCCAACCCAATACATACACGTCAAAATCATAACCCTCCTTTTTACTTCGCCGTAGTCGGGTGTGATGATGATGATGATTAATACAGGGCTATGAGTCCCTTGGGAGAGGAAGAGGTTGAGGCCGATGGACGTGTACCATCTTGATCGTCATGTTCACTTGTCATCAGGTGTCATGGAAGACAAACGTCGCATCCTTACTTTATAAAAAAAATTGCTGGTTGGTGGAGAATTTTCAGGGGTCGAAATGGCTTCTAATCTAACAAACCCTAACGACTACTATATAAAAGTATACAGAACCCGCGAACGACTGCTTAACGTGCCCTCCGAAGCACGGAAGTTACAAATGAATGGTCAGCGGTCACCCATTCTTGTACCGATCCGGGGCCGAGCGTTTCATAATTTTATACCCAGAAGCCATGCTACGACGACTAAAAAGCTGTGTTAATAATGTGATTTCAATATTTAATGGTAACATTATTGTGTTGGTGACCTTGAAATAAATAATATTTATAACTGATTTAATTCGATACCAAGCGTTATTTTAGAAATCTTTTAGATATTTGGATTTCAACCTGAGAGTCAGTGCTCCATTTTAAGCCTAGAGCGTTTTTTTAAGAGTTATGATTGTCAATTGTTATCTTTTTCGTTTTTACTGGAGCACATTACATTTCCATATTCACATACACTTATATCTACATATGTACATGCACTGCATCAACTGCATGCATAACATAAATTACTTAAGTTAATTTGTTTTTATTTTACTTGTCGTATTCATCAATCGTAAATGTTATCTATATTTTCTGCCTGCGTCTGTTTTTCCTGACCACTACAGTCCTGGAACTTTCAAGTGTCGAGTGAATTGGTTTCTCGTGGATGGACGTGTACCACCATAGTCTTCATGCGCACTTTCCATCAGGTGGCATGGAAGACAAACGTCCTATCCTTACAATATAATATATATATGCTTAGATAACCAAATAATTAGTTATTCTATTTTAAGAATATTATCTGTAATCGATACAAAAAGCCAATTATTTATTGGCTGTTAGTGAATTGTATACCTACTTACCTATTTGTATTTTGTTAAGAAATTTATGGATTTATGGTACCTAACAAAATAAATAAATATTTTTCGGTGTTTTTGAACTACATGTGCCTTTTTCCCTTTATATTTTTAAATTTGTTTGATCGGAGTTTAAGATTAGGTAACTGGCTTATTTCAACCACCAAAAATTTATGATACTGAAGTGATGAACTTAGACAAAAATAATAAATATGAAAAGTTTTAATATTATTTACTCATAAAAACTTGCATTAGAAAATTACTTAACACAAATGTTTCCAAGCCTGTTAATGGCGTTAAACAGATTATATATAAGAAATACAAAAATGATCCCCTAACTTTAGTAATAAGATGAAATAAAATCTGTTAAAAAATTGAGCAATATCACCATAAGTTTTGTTTTTAACTAAAGTCCTTATCAGTCTGAAACTATTTTTTCAACAAGCCTGGAAGAGATTGCTTTAAAGTGTCAAAGTCGCCCAATTGGTATTTCTTTTTTATATTCATTTTTTGATTATGTTGATTCCAGTGAAGTATTTTATCTTTCCCAAGCCCGTGTGCTTCCATCTTCGACCCAATCTTCAAATACCATAAGGTGAGATGAAGGTCAAACGCGGGCTTAGTCAATAATACCTAAAAGAAATTGTATTATATTATTAGTTTGAAATGATTATAACACATGTAAACGCAGCAACTACAGCTTCCCACATCTACTAGCCCCGCCCACAACCTACTAGCCAATCAGAAGACGGGAACTTTACGCCCACTATCCAGGCTAAAGCCCGGTCTCAGGTGTTCCCGGATAATTGACACCCATCTGGCGAGAAGGCTTTTATGGAAGAACAAAGTTTTATGTCTGGACCGATAGCTTTTGCCTGTGTTTTACTTGGGTCAGTAAAAAGTCGAAAGGTATTTTCTTTTTTGATTGGATGATGAGGATTGGTTGGGTGAAGGATGCCCATGGTGTTCACTCATGGTAAATTTGAAATAAGAATAGTCTTTAAGGGTTTAGGCTATCTCCAATAGATTTTCATTTGGCCAGATGGAAAGTGCCGGCTATACTATTATGATGCCATATGACAGTATTTTAAGTTAGAACCTACCTACGAATAATAAAGTTGTCTAGTTGGACTCAAAGTTCAAATTTATCCTATTTTTACTCTTATCAAGATGGAACGTGGGGCTCGTGTTCACTCCTAGAGGAAGAAGTTGCCATTGCAGGGTTCAAATTATCAGGGGTTAAAACTTAGGTACAATTTACAACAGGTAAGGTAATTTCAAAATGTAATTAATTAAACCTGTTGAGATAGAAATTCGTCCATTATAGGTAGAAACAAGTAGGATAATAAATGTTTATAATCTCACTCCCATAACTCCTACGAAAAACTAATAACTTCCTTGGATGGGTTTCAATGGGCCGCAGAGTCGTAAGTACGTAGATAGCATGTCATCGAATTGTCTCTTTCATTATTTGAATTTAAAGAGATTTGGGTCTTTGAAAATATATTCAGCAAATAGTAAGAAAACATGAAAAAAAATAATAAATGTTGTTTATTTAAGTTTCATGGATATAAATTGACTATTTTTCACATAATTTTCAATTATTTTCATCATATCACTACTCAATTACGTAAAAATAATAAGATGGTCCATCGTTTGTGTCGCCAATCACGTAACAGCGAGTTTTGCTTAGCGGCTTGCTTACTCCATTAGTTTTAATTCCGCCAAAGCCGTCAAACTGAAATTGATTTACTGCTGATATTATGTGGCTTTGTAAGAATATAATTTAATGCAAAACCTCATGTACCTGGCGGAGACAACTCCGACTAATGTAAACTTGCCGTTTCGATACTAATGTCGTTGTTATAATCAGTTAGCTTTTTAATTCACTCCAGTCTAGGGCAGAAAATATGCCTATGATGAGTTTGTTCCAACTTTTTAAAATCGCTATGAAAGAATGTAGATATATCGATACTATTAAAGCAACAATATATTTACAATTCTTTTCATTGTATTTGATTAAAGATAAAACTAGATGATGAACAACAGCGTACTCTAATTTGGTAACCAAACGTCTAATAAGTAACCTACTTACCCGATAATGGAGTCTAATCGCTTTTCGGAGTATTTTATCGCTGTAAATCCTGTTTAGTGGAACCTTGTGTATGATAAGTCGTTTATAAATAAAAGTATTTCGAAAGTAAGTTTTTCATGAATCCATTGTAAACAATTCACAAAGTAAGTTAAATTTAATTTTAATCAAACGATTGTCATAGTTAGGTGTGGCGCGCCTAAGTTTTGACGATAGCATAACATTCTTAGGCACTTTTTCTGAACTCGCTCTATGTTATTGATGTGAACGTTGTAGTGTGGAGACCATATTGGACTACCGTATTCCATCCAACTCACTTCTTACTAGTGTGTTAAACAAGTGAAGAAAAGAACGGGATGATTTGAGATCTTTGGTTAATCTGAGACTAACATTACAACTAATTTAACCAGAAATATGGAAAAAAATTGATGACGCGATGTTGACATATAGGTGCCACATTATCCACCAGACTATTTAATACCCTAGGTAAAGAAATCTAGAGATAGAAATCGTCAACGATTACAATGGCTATTAACATTGCCCGGAAAGTAAAAAGGAGTCAAACATCTGTAAGAGGTTAATGGCTTTATTTTAATACCAGCTTAAGACGGCAATGTATTTCATGAAAGCCACTTCTTTTAATTGTATGCCAAACAAATGCTTGATTTTGAATCTCAAAGTGCCAGGTTCCAGTTCCTAACTCAAATAAGGAAACGAAAATGTGGCGTTTTGAACATAACAGGTTAAAAGTCCATTCTGCGTTCAGCTATTCTTAGTAACTTGCACTCGGTACAAAGGATTCTCTGTGAAGGTCACGGGCGATGGTATAAAGTTCATGTTAATTTGTTGCGACGTCGCCGTCGTTTGTGATCACGAAATCACTGGATTAAGTTCACAATAGCTTTTTTAAAGAGAGAACTTGATTTTTGCGAGACTAACAGGGACTGCATATCGGTATAATTTTTTTAAATAGTAGGTACATTTCAGTACCCTTATTAGTGTACTGCTTCATCAAACACAATAACTGTACAAGTTATTAAAATCTAAATTAATTATATCAGTACCCAAATAATGTATACCGGATTAATTTCTGTAGATGTTTTATGTACGGAAATATTTTAACCTAAGTATTTCATTTCTGTACCGAAATGTATAGGTCAGCATATGTACCTACGCTTCATAGGCTTCAACTAAACTATCGAACATTCTACAGTTATTTAAAAATAAAATTTTAATATTAATATTAATACCGGAAAATTTTAGTTAACTGAAAAAAAAATCAGTTATGCTACAATAATAAAAAAGGAACAAGAATTATTTCAGTATGAATTCCTGTACTGTTATTTTTAAATACACCTAATTTAACGGTATGACGTCATACAGAAAAAAAATGTACAGAAATTCATACCGGTATACAGTCCTTGGACTAAACACGCGTTCGATTTCAATCATCTAACTATAGTATGTGAAGAGGACACATAGGTAAGGACGAAACTGGCTCTTCATACAACACGTCATAGTTTGAGATCATCCATAAAGAGAAATATTAATAAAATAAATATTAAAAAATTTATAAGAATTCATTACGCAACGCATGATTACATAAGCGTAGGTAATGAAATAGATACTCAGCGGGTGGTGGTGTGCGTGGGGCGGAAACACTGCTATGTGCGTGTTGACTGAGGCAGCGCGTCAGGAAAAGTGTAGTGAGGTCTCTTTATTTATTCATAGCGATTTCTGGTTAAAAATAAATACCTACTAAGTATTATTACATAATTATGATCAGAATCGAGTACAGAGTGGTCTCCTTCAGTATCTTAAATTTGTCACCAGTCACCCTCTATAATTTTGAAGTGGTCGCTAGCAAGGAGAATCCCAAGAGGTTCCTACCTATCGCCAAGTGCGTGTCACTCGCATTGGTAGCTTTTAGATCAGAACCTTCACATTACAGTGAGCTTATAATTTATTATGTTTTTTTTAAACGTCAATAGGAAGAAACGTAATTAATAGGAATTTGACGAAGATGTTACTAAAAAGTATAACACTTCTTGTTCTTCTTCTTGTCTACCATATAAATTACTTAAACTGTATTGAAAGTATCTAAAATCCAATGTGATTGTAAATGTGGTAGAAATTGAAAGTAAATACCAACCGCATGATACACGTGAATGTGCTCCTATGTTGAAAGTATTCCAATTCGATACTCTTTCAGGTTAGAGTTTCATACTACCTTGTCTGTCTCTATTTAAAGGATCGAAGGATCCAGGATTACCAGGTTGCGAAAGCCAGAGCCCATATCGGTATAGGGTAAGGATGCCTATTATGAGATACCATTTCTATTTTTGTCTATAAAAACGAAACTGTTACATGTGTAGCTTTCTAAGATATAGTTTTAGATTGGAAATTTAATGTAGGTACTTTAAATATGCAGTAGGTATTTAGTGCTACATACAATATTTTTTTGGCTGTGCTGTAAAAAGTGAAAAATATCAGAAACGTAGTCAAAAACAAATGGTTTCCTATTATGAGATGCAAGGGGTTGCTAATATGAGATAGTATCTCATATTGGATTCCTTAAAATTTTAGGGAAAAACAAACAAAAAAAAACAATACAAATGTCATTATAATCACATTTTTATTGTAAGTTATTATTAATAAGATCTTCGGCATGGTCATCCATTTTCACAGAGCACTGAAAATATGAGATAGGTATCTCATTTTACGAACCCCAGCATATCTCATATTGGAAAAACAACAGAAAAAGAAAACACAATCAAACTGCACTTACATCTGAAAATGCATCATATAAGCTAGAAACTAAAAATATATCAAGAGCTTTTAACGTAAAAATTAAGTTCTTACGTACTTTATAAACATTAGACGAAAAATTTTTGGTTTTACGATAATGATAATGAATTAAATGACGCGCACAACTTTTTAGATCGCCGGTGGCCGGCGCTCACTGACAGACCTTTAACGCTAATTGATGTGTCGATTCGAGGGAAACTAGCACCAAATGGCTGACGTGAATAGTTTGGCCAGTACCTTGCTATCTCATATTACGCGCCTATCTCATAATAGGCATCCTTACCCTACTAGACTTCTATCTCGTATATAGTCAAAGTCTCAACAATGTTAGTAGGATGGAAAGCCACTTACTTGCTTTTTTCTTAGACCATGTACTTACATGAGATTAAGCCGGCTGGTGCGGGTCACTGATAGAAATTGTAAAAGCCGCGTGGGTAGGCTTAGAACGGTTCTACCACTATTAGATAAATGTATCGTAAAAGACGACAAATCCGAGCGATCCTCGCTAGATGGTAAAGTCCGGCTGGCTAGCCCTCAATATGCAGAGTTGATTTGTAGTCACCAGCCAAATTTAAATGTTAGTTTCTTTGATACAATATAAATGTACCTGCATATTTATTAAGCATATTAAATTAAGTAGAAATAGGAACCACAAACTTTAAAAAAAATAGTCGCTGTTGATGAACATACCTACTACGAAGCGGCATTTCATTGATAATACTACGACGTAGTACTACAAGATGTTTTATAGTACCTCGTAGTTGCCTTTATTTTAATGGTAATTTAGAGTGGCCATGGTTTGCTTAATATATAAGCGGATATATTAATTTATTTGTAAAAAAAAATACTTTTTTTGCAAAAAACGTTTTTATAAATGATACCGATTGTGTAAAAAAAGGTTGATTTGTAGCCACCCTGTACATAAAGGCTGCCATCTTGCAGAGTTGAAGTTAAAGGATGAATAACCAGTTCCTTTTTTAAGACCGACTGTCATCTTTGACATCATCATCACCTACCATGAGGTGCGATTGCGAGCATACACTGGTTAAGTAACTTTTAAAAAATTAAACCAGAAATTATAAGCCAATTCTACATTGCAGTAACTTTTCCACTTTACTTTTGATGTCGATACAAGTTTATTGAAGTCGGTTTGTTTTAGATTCCATTACAGTATTCGTGTTTATGTCCCACTTCTCTGTGCTGGTTTGTATTGACAACACGCGACATGAGAATATTGTAGAGGCAAGTATGCCAAAATCTTTGGCTAAATGACTGCCTTGAGCCATGTATAGAAATTCCACACTATACATTATCATTTAAATATTCAATAATGAATTAATAAAACATCATTATCTTTATACGATGTGAGAGGACCTAGTTTTTATGGGACTCGTAAAAGTTAACTGCTTGTCCTAAGCCACGCCCAGATATTTTGCACTTCTTCTTCTCTGGTTGTTTGCCTATCCCATAAAGGATACAGACGTAAAGTTATGTATGTGTATAATATGCAAAAGAATTTAAATAACATTTGCTTTTTTGGTTTTGGTTTTAGGTTCGTTTTGGAAACGATCGCTTCAGAATGGGTACAATCTTTAGGAAACAGACAACATCACTTTCTTTGAGATCAGCTTTAGTGAAGCGATTCTTCGATATTGGCTACTTGTGTTTTGTGGTCTTCTATGTAGATTTAATCTTTACGAAATAAAAATGGTCCTATGTTGTATGACTATGTATTTCCTTACTGAGCTAGGTGAGTACAATTGCATAAAACTGCTTGTTCAACAACAATAATAAAATTATAAATATTAATTTTAATTCTGAATTCAACAAGAAAGTGTAATGCATACCCGGAACCTGTACCTGTTATCAGTTACAGGTTACGGGCACTGTATTCACACAAGAATTGTATGAATTTAAATGTTTTAATATTACTTATTGTATGTATGTTGTTGGTTACACATAAATTAAGCGCAGTACCTACCTACGATTTTAAGGGTTTTATTCATGAAAACAAAATGCTGATAAATACACAAGCTATTTCAAATGATTTGAATTACATTAACCTTATATAACTTTTGGTGCAATCAATGCAAAGTTTCAATTTCCGCCACCAGTTGTCCCTTCAGTCAGACATTTGCTTACACGAGCTTTTCCAATGAACCTGAATGTTCTGGGTCAATGAACCCTGAACAAAATTTCAGGACGACGACAAAGGCATATAAAACAGGAAAAGTTATCTCCATGGCAACCACGCAGTTACGCCAATAGCCTTCGCATTCCCGGTAGGAACTATTCTAAATATAAAAAGAAAGCCCAAAAATGACTCAATATGGCATTTGTGACAGTTTTTCTAAAATGTTTTTGTAGTGATCACGTCAATACGGTGATATTTTAAAGTTTTCTTTTGCATTTTTGTTCGATGTTGTGATTGTTCTCGAAAATGGCATACAACTTCTCCAGTGGGCAGGTAAATATGAAATTATAATATAATCAGTGCGCACATAGATAAGTTTGGGTCATGTGCGGTTATCAAAGCAAAATCAAATTCAAGGGCGTTTATTACACTTTCATTGACTAAAATATATAGTTCTATAGGTATCTAAACAAGGTAGGATTACTAGTAATAATTGGTGGCTTTCTCTGTTTTGCATTAACTGTATTTTTTCAAATCTTTTAAATACTTTATAATTTTGTCTGCAAGGGGCTACCTAGAGACTTTTATATGGGACTCAGAATTACTTTATAACTCAGCCTTTTAATCACATGTTTAATATCTGTTTGTTCTCTCGCCCTATTTATTTTTAATATTTTGGCAAATAAAGGACAAATGTTACTGCAAATCCTATAAATATCCCATCATCATTTCTTTATTTTTGTAGTTCAGTTCATTAAATTGTGATTCCGGTTTTATTATATTTCGGATACCAATGATTCCATTATCATTGAAATGTGTCAACTTTACTACCGTTTAGAACTTTACTATTTAGCGTTTAAATACCTAGTACCTACTATTTCGTTTTTGTACTTTTATCACTGGCTTAAATTTTTCTATGTTCTTCAGAGTGTCTCTTTAATCCTTCGGTCCCGAGTGCAGTACCTACGTATACTTTTTTATAGTGGTCGTTAGGGCTTGTAATTTTAGCCATTCGAATATAAGACGACAGTTTTGTGAGCTACGCCCTTAATTTATCCATCCTCAGAGGACAAGCCCCATGGTCTTGCAATGGACGCATTTATAGAAAGGTTTGCATCATGATAATAGAAAGAGTTATAATTTACTATGAGACAAAAAATTGGACAATAGGTACAATGTCAAATTGAGTGGAATGTGTTTAGAGAAATTATTTTCTATTTATGGTAACAACTTAAGTAGATACTAAATAGATTAATGGTTTGTGTAATTTATTGCATTTACCTACTAAACAGGATTTACTCAGGCTGTGATTACCTACCACCAGTGGTACCTATAGAATTTACCAAAATGACCCATCTAAGCTTAAAAAAAAGATTATCTTTCAGCCAAGTGTGTTCTCGAAATTGGTAATAAAAAACATAAGTATCTTAAAGAGTCTGTAATCTAATCTTAATACAATATACTGATGCCCATTACTGCACCTGCAACGCCTATTAAGGTCCCCCTACACTACAGTCGTTCTTGTTCACCGACAAATTGTTTTCGCCTTAATCCTGTAGCGATATTTCGTACATCCAATTACATATTGCATTCGAAACGAAATACAATATTCAGAACTTAAAGCTTGATCTATTTTAGACTCTATCTCCTTTTTGAAAAGGTTCAGTAGCACAAAGACTAAGTTTAAAAAAGTGTATCAAGCTGATTTACACTTTGTAGTCGAAAGAATAAGGTTTATTACTCTGTAGCTCTGGAAACGAAAGTGCGTAAAAAAGGGGGCCCTATTTGCAAGGGAATGATAATTTTTCACACTATTGTGTGAATGGTAATCCGTGTTTGACATCTTTCGTTACTGGTCTTTATTTAATAGCTCTCATGGACTTTTTTACAATTGTTTCGATAAAAAAATATATGAAACATAGCTTTTGGGATTAGTATGATTTATCTAAAAAATTCAGGGTGAGTGATAGTAACTATACAATTTTTAAGGATAAAAAGGAAAAAAAAAACAATTTCTCTTTTATCAAGTTTTTCTAAATTTACACCCTTTGTGACCTTTTCCTCGCATAATCTTTACGTAAGTATTTTATAAAGTTTAAGGTGACAATGAGAATTAAAATTAGAAAATTTTGGACTAGAACCACCAATTATTTTAAGATCCCTTCTGTACAATGATACGCAATAAAGAAATTTGAATTTGACTTAAAAGTATTGACCTAGATCCGTTAAGGGCGTGTAGTACCCGTCTTTTCTAAATTATTTCACGTTGAAACACGTCACCCCAAACCAAACCGTTTTCGAGATATTCGAGTTATAATTTTTTTTTAAATATTCTCTCAGAACTATTTATTCAGTAATCTTACGTAGGATTTTGGTTACTAAGATCATTGAACATCTTAACAGGCATATGAAAAATAAAGAATGATGATAAAAAAGCGCACCAATTTCAAAATATGATATTTAATGTCAAAATTTCGGCAATATTTATAAAAAAAATTAAAAGTGGATTTCTCGAAAACGGTTAGGTTTGGGGTGGGGTGTTTTGTGGTGAAATAGATTAGAACAGACGGGTACTACACGCCCTTAACAGATTTAGATCGACATAACCAGTAACCCTGTATACGTAGAATCAAGCTTGGGGCAATACGACAAGCTTGGTAGTCGGAACTTTCGTTTATACGTAACCAAACAGTCTATTAACTTAATTTACCACGGCTAATTCTAATAAAAGCATAATCGATTTATCTTTTACAAAGACATAATCGCTGTTAGTTCGACACGCAATTTTACCGCAAGTACAAGGAATAGCCGCACAAACAAAGGAACTAAATATAGAAGCAGTGACAAAAGACACTGACGTAACGAAGTTCATGGGCAAGAAAACTATTTCAATTTGCATATAGTGTTTTTGAATTTAAAGGTATTTTTAGGAAAGCTTGTAATGCTGCCCTTGTAGGGTCGGCTTAACTTAAGCGCGTCGAAAAGACCGATAAATCCGAGTGACCTCCGGTTGGTAATAGGATCCAGTAGGTCCGGTATGTTAGTGTTCGATTGGCTAGCGACCACCGTTCCAAACATTACCGCTCTGGTGGTGATGTGTTCTGGCAATATTTTGTGAAGAGCCAGGTCTTTCCATCGCGCCCATGCGCTTTCTTCTTCGACCTCATCTAACATACATTCAAATCAGGTGAGATTGAGGTCAAGCAGGCTTAGTTTTCAATAAAAAAAGTCTCTACGTTTCTTGATAAGACTTATAAAAAGACCCTTCCTTTTTGAACGGGTTGCCAAGTTATGAAGCGAACTGCCTGCGTCTGTTTCCCCTGACCACTACAGTCCCAACCCAATAATACTAATTGTCATTCTCATATTCTCATGAATAAACCTTACTGTGCTGTTACTCTTTCTACCACGTGACACAACACAAATGGTGTACCATCCTTCATATGTACAAAAAACATCGCACTTTAGAAATAATCTGGCAGATATTGCAAAAAGAGAGTCAGTTATTCATTTCATTCATACATACATAACGTCACGCGTGTCTCCCTTTGGGGTGGGGAGAGACAAGGGGCCGCTGATTTTAGGTACCATAAATACTTATAATTTAATGATTTGTGCTAATTATAATCATCATCATCACAACTCCGTGTAATGAGCCCACAGCAGGGCTGTGCACGGAAGTCGCACGCACGGAAGTCGTCGTGAAAAATGAATGGTCGGCGGTCACCCATCCTAATACAGGCCGCACCTAGTGCGCTTAACCTGCGATATCGTTTGATATGCACAGTAACCACGGCGCCACGACGACTTCACGCTAATTATAATGCATTATTGAAATAACTGTTTAAACTGAATCGAAGGTGTAGATCAGAATTTCATCTCTAATTGGTTTTACATAAAATCAAAAGCAAAATATGCCCGAGTTTGTTTATGATCGTATTCTGACAAGTTGATTCTAAATTATTGTGGACATTTATAATTTAGGCAAATGAAGGCGTGATGTATAGGGTAAATAACAATTTACAACCCTATTGTGGGATAATCATTATGATGCGAGCTGCAAGGGTTGACACCTGCTGAATGGGGGACGCGTGGCTACATTGTGAGGCAACACTTGGGGTAAAAAATGTATTGGTTTATAAGGACGATGCTGGATTTAACTGAGATGTATAGAGATCCTTTTTTTGGTGTGACTGGAAACTGATGTAGGTAATGAAAACTGAGTTTTAGCATAACTATGTATATTTATTTTCATTTGTTTAATTGATTTAAGTGCACATCAGATATCGCCTATTTCAATTGCACCATATCGAATCTTTCGTTTTGCGTCCGTTCCTAATAGCTCCCAAGTAGATGGTCAAACCCAAGCTATGCTACTAAATTCTCACCATTCATCTTGAAAATAAAAACGTTTCCTTAATTGAATATGATAGATAGATATTGATAAAATAATATTGAAGTACCTACTTTTTGTACCTGCTGGTGTTAAAATATTCTTGTACTTTTTTATGTGGCGGCATGATGTCACACAATTTAGTCAGAAATAATATTTCTTTCTCATGATATTCTTCGCATACATACATAATTACAAGGCGGGCGACGACGTCGGCATACCCAGATTTATTAAAAAAAATTACACGTTACCTTTATACGTCTAAGTTATATTTTTTAATAGTTGTTTTTTTTGCTAAAGTAATTTTAGACAAGCCTTGACATAAGTTGCGGTTACATTATTTTCATAACAATAACATTTCAATAGCCGTTCATTTTAAATTCAAGCCTTTGTAATTTTATATACAACTCGGCACGTGTATACCACAAGTTACGCGTGGCCTAGTGCAACCTGTCATCATAGAGAGTGATGTTTATAATTTAAGATTAGGGACTTTAAATTTTTTTGCTTTTATTTTAATGTCAGGGACACAAAAATATAGAAAGATTAAATTAAGAAGTTAAGTAAGACTCGTAATTTCTAGTACTAACTTAGATAACGTCACCTATGGGACACTTAAATATTTTGTACAGCATTGTAATTGTTTTTGGATCTTGTTAATAAATAATTTTCATGAACTTTGCCATGACAGCTAAAATCCAGATTGTATAATTAAATCCAGTTTAAACTGGCATGGCATTTCGTACAATCTGTTATAGGTACCTCTTCGTAGTTCTGTTCCAAAATTTGTTTGCGCCAGAACCCATAAAACCTTCACTATGAAAAAAAAATACAGACATACACAATCTTAAGAAAATGTAACTATCATTTTGATAAAACAAGAAGTAAGTGCAATTATTTCCTTGTTATTTTTTATTGTATTCGAATTCGGATAGTTGGAAGTTAGTATTACCTAAATCATCGATAGTCAATATCAATATCGAGTCACTTACTAATTATTGAAGATTTATCAGTATAAAAATTTGAGATTAGATATCGTTATATGGTTATTATAAAATATCTGATATCTAGGGCGTTAACTGCAAATTGAATGTCTACAGGGTGGGCAGATTTTGTTTATGTGACTAATTTTACTTACCTATGTCAAAGATAATTTTGCTCTTGACGTTGAGGGACTCTTATGGAAACTGGAAACTGTCTTTCTCGGTAGCCACTAGACTACCATCGCAAACCTTATCAACAACCTATTTACTTGTGACAGTGAGAGCGAAATTAGCTTTTATTTTTTCTCCGCAACGAATTCATATAATAAATTCATATATGACGTGAGCGACAAAACATCATATTCTGACTTCTGTGTGATAGACAAGACGCTATATTAAACTAAACTTCATTATCAGAGAATTTTCATTACTTCGTTTATATGCACATTAAATATGTTAAATGATTTGGGTACCAATGAAAATTACTCTGCTTGAATTTACTTTTTTTAATTTGTTTCAGAATATTCGTTCATTATTTATTTTTATTTAGTTATAATAGTTATTGTTGGAAATTAATTCACACAGTGCTATCTAGCCCAAATTCTAAATTATACTATAGGCAACAACGAATCACATTTTTTTCGTAAATACATAAATATCATACATACGTAAATTTCTCGTAGGTAATTTGAAATTTTATGAGAAATATTGAAAACTTGAACTTTAAAAAAAAATCGAAATCAGAACACCGCTGTTCATATTACATTGACAAGGAACTTGAACCATATGGCGCGTGTAATAAAGTCCATTTTCCTAGTTTGTTCCATACTTTTTGACGCTTTGGTTGTTATAATATTAACGGCGCTGTGACGAACTATTAGTCGCTCGTGACCACGGGGTCGGCAAAGACACCGAAACGTCGAGTTTCGGTGTCTTTTGCTTTAAAATGTATATATACGCGATAAATCCGGTTAAAAAGTGTTTTATTTAATGGTATTAATCGCGAAAACATAAGACAATATTATGAACTATTTGGCGTTTGTGTGTTGCGGTATATTTGAGGACGTGAATGGCCTGAACGATTTGAGCACTTTGGCTGTGTTTATGTATATTTCAGATGCTTCGTATTATTTGGTAGTCTTGGCTGCTACACAATGTTTCTTACTGACATGAAACTGCAATTAGGTAGGTACTGCAAACAATCGACATCTTATCGCGTAGCCACATGAACTTGTCGATTATACGATAATTTGATACAAATTGATTTTCAAACATCATAAAACTTAAAATTAAGGAAACGTTTTCTTTCGTCCACATACACAATCATTTTGTTTCAGTTTAACAAAGAAACAACTCCCGTATTATTAGGGAACTGGGAGGTCCCGAGATGGTCCCCAACGCGAGCGAGACCGCTGGAGATGCGCCCAGACCCAAAGCCAATTTGTGACATTAATGGACACTTTCTGCCGGGTGCTCCGAGGGGCACTTCGAGATGCTTCGGCCATTATAAGGGCACGTGGGAAATGCCGCGGAAAATAACGCGAGCTGTTGGTAAGTCGGATAAATTATGTACTTACATGAGCTTTGGCCTGATAGGCCTCCAGTGTCACCCAAACGCATTGTTATAAAGTTTCACAAAATAGCAATAAAGACTGATATCTTATGATTTTCGTCTCTAATTTTTACATCAATAAATTAAAATATTAATATAAGATATAACTACAACCTTCATATTTATATTCTAAGTTCCCACTAGTTTGCTACATGGTATCCCACATCCGAAGCTTTAGCATAACATAGATAGGATGTGATTGTCTCGAAATTCTATTATTTACGTAATAAGTGATGAATCTATGTCTTACCTAATGGTAAATATAAAAAAATCAGTAACATCGTGATTGTTTGTGGCCATTGATACGACCTTGACATGCACCATAACCGGCTGATATACAGGATTGATTTGTAGTCGCTGGCCAAATAAGTATGACTTATAGAAACGAATTTTGCAACGAAAAAGTATTTATTTTTTTACAAGGAAATTAATATATCCGCTATCATTTTAACAAACGCATGGTCACTCTAAATTTCCATTAAAATAAAGATGACTACGCGCTACTAAAAAGCATCTTGTAGTACTACGTCGGAGTATTATCAAGAAATGCCGCGTCGTAGCAGCTATATTCATCAACAGCGACAATTTTTTTTAAAGTTTGTGGTTCCATATTTATTTATTTTTTACTGACGATTATATTAAGCGACGCTAAAATAAATATGTAGGTACGTTTAGATCGTATTAAAGACACCAACATTTAAATTTGGCAGGTGACTAATCAACCCTGTATTGTATATCAACATACAAGCCTAACCACTTCCGGTTCGTTTTACGAATATCGTGTCTCAACGTATTTTGGCATCCATCCCGTATAATATTCCGCGGAACCGCGTACACTGAGCTATGACGGAAGATCCCCGTCTCACATTTAATACGATCTATTAATAGTCTCGATTCGCACGCAAATCTTAGATTTATACAAATATTATTCCAACTTTGTTTATGGCTTTGTAAACAGTTTTCAACCCTTTATTTTCGTTGTAACATAGTTTTCTTTTAAGCGTTTTCGACACGTAAGTCTCTTGCTAGGTAGGTTTAATCACTTGCGTAATGTGGCACATTATCTGACATTTTCCTGACCACTATACAGTTCTGGAATTTTTAAGTGAATAGGTTTCTCGTGGATGGACGTGTAGTCTTCATGCGCACTTTCCATCAGGTGGCATGGAAGACAAACGTCCTATCTTTACAATATAAAAAAAAAACGTTTGAGAGTTTTCTTAAGAAGGTTCTTGAGACCCCCCGCTCTGCTAGGACCCCTGTGTGCTTGACTCGCAACCACCTTTTATTTAAATTCTGCAGCCTACTATCAGCACGAAGGTGGTGATGTATTCTTACAATGTATTATGAAGAGGCAGTTCCTTCCTAAGCCCGTGACCTGTCATCCTTGCTCTTACCGTCAAATGAGATGGAGATTAATCGCAAGATTTGTAATCGATTAAAAAACCTTTTCAAGGCATTATCGATACCGATAACACCGACTGACTAGCGACTACCCTTCATTTTTAAAAAAATGTGTATGATTTCGGAGAATGTTTAAGTTGATGACATTCTCAACTCAGTTTTTTTAATGCTCTGCATTCGTTGATAATTTTATGCAGAGTCAGTTCGTTCCTAGGCCCGTGTGCTTTCATCTTCGACCTCACTTAACATTAAGTGATATTTAGGTCAAACGTGGGTCTTTGATAGAAACGATACGGAAATGCCATACCTTCTAAATAATTGCTATTACAGCTGCAGAGTTGGCGAAAGAACCCCCTGAAGGTAGATTTCCAGATTGGCTGAACCTTCGTGTGCAAAGGCCCCATGCTACAGCGTCTGCTGTGGCGCGCATGCGCAAGAAGGCTAAGGAGAAAAAGGAAGAGGAACAACCCGAAGAATCAGCTTTCCGTGTAAGTTTCATATTCAGAACGCGGTTCGCGGCCGTGACTGACGGGCGCTTACGGGATTTTTAAATTACTTTTGATTTTGGAACTTCGCGAAGAAACGTGAGTTATGCGTTTGTTAAAGTTAAATACAATGCCTATGTTTTAGTAAGGTAGTTATTTAAGTATTAAAAGTCGAAGTTCAAAACGGGTCACGTGCTTAGTTAGTTCGGATAAAAAAAAAATGACAGGTAAATATGTGAACATTAGTTAAAATAGATAAGAGGAAAGACGTAAATACTTATGAACACAATCGGTCAATGTCATGCGATTTAATTCAGATATATGTATTGACCATGACAGATTTCGAAAGATTATTTAATAATAAATAAGTAAAATAATTAAACTATGTTTCTTTACATTTTTGTGACTGGGACTACCTTTTAAGTATCATTATACTTGCGTCAGACAGTACTGAATAACATAAAAATAATTGCATTAAGTTTCTGACAATAAATAAAATACAAATAACACAATTTGATAAGAAGATAATATGCCTATTTTTATTACTGAAAAGAACCTTTTAGTTTCACTAGGAGTAGCTATGTTAATATTTAGGTAGGTAGGTCATGTGAATTCGATTAACATACTCTTAAATAAGTTCTGTGTGTTTTTAATTCAATTCGACAGTTATGAAAATAAGAATACTTAGTAGGTACCATTTTTTTGCTTGTTTCTCCTGGACAGCGTTCACCTTAGCGATGGGGTAACACTGTCTGCCTAAGACGCCAGTGGTCGCGGGTTCGATTCCCGCACGGATCAAGAAAAAAAATGTTCCTGGGCGTTTATTTTTATGTACTTATATTCTAGGTTCCCCCATAGTTCGCTGCATGGTATCCCATATCACAAGCTCTGCTTAGTTTGGGGCCATGTAGTTGGTGTGATTGTCTGGGGATTTTATTTTTTATTTATTTATTTTATTTAATCACCCTTAATTTTTTACATAGAGTATCAAAGAAAAATACTGTACTTATATAAAAAAGATACTGTAAAAATCAGTTAAGGGACGGAGGTTTTATTGACGTTTTGTGGGCAATAGGCTGACAATCACTGCAAGTCTCTCCATCATTATAATACCTCCAAGATTGTCCAATGTGACATGAGATGGTTTATGGCTTCTGGTGTTCTACCTACCCCATGTATGTATCATAGAAAATAAATTGATATCAACATTTGTGCACGAACCAGCATTTGACCTCAATCTTGCCTTTTGTAAAGTTTAGGTAACTTAGGTCTCATGTGACGAGCTTGAGGATTAAGAATACGGATTCATGTTAAAATCACACCCACTACTACATTACCTCTACCACTGGATAAATGTTATTTTTGTTTGTTTACTTGTATTTGTATAATTTTTGTTTTTATTATTTTGTTTTATGTTTTTTTTTTGTATTGTAGCTATTTAAAAAAGTGTTTAATAATTATGTAGTTAAGTATAATTGCTGTTTTAAAGAATTGATATATTACTTAATGTTTGGAGTTGATATGCCTATTGAGATTTTAAATTATTCTATTTATTTGTTTGTTAAAATTATATTTCATTATGATCTCTCCCTCCCTGGAGTCGACTTGCCCACACTGCCCAAATTCTTCGCGTGCCTTCACGCGCCATGGTCTCAAGAGTCCACATTGGACGCATTCACAAAGATGTAGCTCGCTTGCCTTCACATCCCGCACGTATCCTTTCTACTACTGGTCAGACTCAGCCAGCAGAGAGCGATCTCAAAGGTCTCGCCACTCTCAAGAGATCAGTGAGGGTGTTACAACACATCCCGAAGGGGGCTCGGTGCCTGCCGCCGGGAAACTTGGCGAAATTATTGGCAAGTGCATTGAATCCAACGAAGTGATTGACTGTTGTAGGCTGCTTACATTTGCTTATACGGCGATAAGGGCACCAGACCCAGGTAATCTGACTACTAAAGTTAAATCTAACATACGACTTGCCATGCCTTGTGATTTTAACAATATTGACCCCATTGACACATCTCACCCGTTACATTCGATAATTAAGACCATACAATCAAAGGTCTTCGAGGGTGATCTGAGCGGGGCTGTCCGTTATTGATGTCTGATGACGTTATGGCAGTCCCAAGTTTAGAAACGCTCCGTTCTCTTCAAGCAAAGCACCCATCTCCCTCCCGTTCACTGTCGGAACCGCATCCGCCAAGTTAGTCCACTCCCGCTTTATTGGTAAATGTTGAAGAGGTGGTTTACGCTTTGAGCACATTTAATAACGGGTCATCAGCAGCGGGTTTAGATGGAATCGGACCTGCTCATCTAAAGGAGCTCACTTCGATAGCAGCTGGTGACAATGGTTAACGTTTGCTTGAGTCCCTTGTAAACCTGTGTAATTTTTTATTAAGTGGGCAGATAAACCCAGGCATTTGGCCATATTTATACAGCGTACAATGCGGTCAGGTGCAGCCCCCGCTGAAGCGGCCGACATTAAAAAGCGGGAAAAATATCGCGCTTTAGAGCCATATTATTACTTTGTGCCCCTCGCTTTTGAGACCTCGGAGTGTTGGGGGTCGGAGGCATTAGCCTTCATATAGAAGATTAGTTGCCGTTTGAGGGAGAGAGGCTTAGATGCCCGCTCTGGGTCTTACTTGGCGCAGAGGTTGTCCACTGCCGTACAGAGAGGCAATGCGGCTAGTGTGATGGGTACGTTTGCGCCCGGTATGACTCGGGGAGGCCTCTTCAATTAGAAGAACAGGTATACACTAGGAAAGGTCTTTTGTATTTTAATGAGATATGTTTTAATTAATTTACCTCGTTTAATGTTTTAATTTAGTTTATTCACTAATTTGTAAGCTTTTTTAAATAAATTTAAAATCAAAACGCTGAAAAAAAGAATTAAAATCGATCCCAGATCTCAGTTGGTAGAGTGCCGTTCTGGGCCGGAATCGGAATTTATTTGGTATTTTTATCTACTTAATACATAAGATAAACAAAATGGAGATTGGTTAAGTCCTTGTTGAAAAATAGCAAGTGTAGTCATAGGCAATAGAGCCCAGAGTATTTAGTTGTATTCGTACTGAGTCATAGTCGAGGATTCATAGGTAGATAATAGATAATAGCGAGATAATGTCGTTCTATGAAAAATACAAACAAAATATTACAATACTGACGACTATTCCACAATTGTCGCGTTACGTTAGGTATCTGGAATAGCGTTACTTCTTTAACGCCGATGATAGCGGGCTCGCTTCTCGCACAGTGCAACTTTGATTTGTTCTGAATAGATAATATTGTTAATGTACTAACATAATTCACATGTATGTATCCGTCAACTTATGAGACCAGTTTTGAGCTTACCCTAATTCTCTTGATGGCGCCGCGTGTTATTGAAAAATATTTAAAGCATATTATGTTTTTAATCCGCATATATGGATTAGATCCAGATAGGGACGTCTAGATCTTAGGGCCAAGACCAGCCAGACACCGAAACGTCGAGTTAAAATGTGAGATATGATTATACGCGATAAACACGGTTAAAGTGTTTTATGTTTATTGTACTAATGTATATTAATTCAATGGAGGCATAGTTGACGTTAAGTTCGAAAGAGATAATAGAGGTCGCTATAACAAACTTAGTGATTTACAAATCAGAATTTTAAACGCTGTGAGATGGTGCTCATTAAACTGACAAACATCTTATTTAAAACCTTGTAGCAATGTGCCTTTTAACTTTTGAAGTCGACCTCACATTTTTTCTATACAATTTGTCAACGGATAGTTTTAATGAACCACACTGTGTCAAGCCGCTATGAGGCAGAAATTATTTTGAATTAGGTGCTTACCTACAGAAGTAGGCACCTGCAAGTTAATTTAGTCTACACGTATAATTCATATTTGATTTTTAATTTGATACGTTTGTAATTAATGCGAAGGCCTGAACACTTGGTATAAGCTAGATAAAAAAAACAAAATTGTTTTCCAGACATCAATTAATCTGGATGACTATGGTAAAATAGACTCAAAGACGATAAACAATAGCAGGATGTACAGAAGGCAGCAGATCAAGCGTTACAAAGCTGTCAAAAAATTGTAATTGAATCTAAGCTCTCGATATTTATACTCTGGCAAATAATTCAATGCAGTAAACTGACAGATCGAAATGTCAAATAGAAAAATAACGATATCAGTTAAAAACTTCGTAGTGTAAGTACTGAATAAGAATGATTGAAAACGAACGAGTGTTTGTCATTCGTTTTGCATAAGTTTTTTAAGAAATTTATAAATAATTGAATTTGAGGTGTGTATAACACGGTCACATTATCTGTGCACCTGGCGTCAATGACGTCATTTTTGCGCACTGGTATGGTAGACAAAAAAAAAATGCTTCGCTAGAAATCTGAATGAACTACTTTTTATTTTGCTTTACAACAATGGAATTAATTATTTTTGTTCAGTGTGTTTTTTGAATGTAAATGCATTTTAAATGAATAATTTGTGAAGGCCTGTTTTCCATTGTCGAAATAAAGTTAAAGTTATCGGACTCAGCGGAACAAAAGTTGTTTTATGATGTTTTATAATTGTATGAAATAGATAAATAAAGTTGTTTTACAATGTTTTATAATTGTAACAATAAACTACGTAAATAACGATATATAGACGACCTTAAAGCTGTCGAATATTACTGTAGGTATTCATTAGATAAATTTTATCTCACCATTCAAAAATCTGGCCCGAATGAATTAAATAAAACAATAAATCGTGTTAAACAAATAAATTATTTTTAATGAGTTAAAACATTATTTAATTTCACGAAACTAACCGAGGCGAATAATCGGGGCGCGTATCGAAAACAAAGATGCTGACCATACTGAGCAAGAAGGGCGAGCGCGGGGAAATGAAAGGGGTAGAGGGAGGGGCTCCGCATTCCAGCGAGGTGCACAGATAATGTGACCGAGTAGTACTATATCTTTAAAGTAACTTTAATAAAAATAATTATTTACCAAAAATACCTTGTGCTTTAAAACGGTTACAGTAAAAGTAAAATCGACTTTGTAACTTATTGCTTTTTAAATTCATTTTGTCGTTAAAAATTTCAATGATAGTTGCCCTTCGCTAACAGCACCATAAGAAAAGAAAAATCTTGTGAGGCAAAATACTATTTTTCCATACATTACGATATTATTATTTAAAAAATAATTACATTCATTCACTTAAACCACATCACTATTTTTTTGTTGCCGAAAGTGGGCACAATGGAATTGTCATTTTTAAAAATTGGTAGAGGTTTGACTGAAATCTGCTGCCTACTGTATTTTTACTCAGGTGGATTTAACACCTGCTAATTATATATGATAGTGGATAATTCTGTCAATGACAATCATTTTATTAATAATACCTACCAATTCATTTTCGAACCACGGTTTATCAACAAGAAAAAATCATCGACGAAACTATAATTTCGTTTGAAATATGCCTTTTACTAATTTGAGGATAAGTAAATTTTATTACTTTTTCTAAATAAGTAGGTCATAATGTATCTTAAAGTGCTACGGTGAAACAGACTATTTCTTCTGCCCTTTTAATTAATTTAAAATATGCATTTTTCTGTTTATTTTTTTTAAATGACAAGCTAAAGGTTTTTTTTAGAAACAGCCAACCTAATGACGAAAAACTTCAAGTTGTTTTATTACTGTTTTATTATTCTGTCAACATATTTTTATTGCCTCTAAAAGTTTTAATGAATGACAAAATAAAACAAAAACTTTAACTTTATATTGCGATAAAATAAAACTTCAGCGATCGTGATAATTTAAAGACTTTTAAAAACTTCTTTCCTGTGTCGCCTTCGCAATTTTCCTAGGACAAAAACAATGTAATTTTTCTCTTCCGGACTAAATAATGATGATATATGTTTTCAGACACTTAAATTAGCTGCAGGTTATTGATATGACATTTTAAGCATCCGCCTTGATGTCTATCTATATTTCTTTTGATGTAAACGATCTAATAATCCAACAGATTAAAATAGATGATATTGAATACGTTTGAAGATAGCCCGCCACTTTTGACAGCGGCTTTTATAGCAGTGCGTTTACAACGATAGAAATATTGCCTAACTTTAAAAAATTGCGGCAAGCTGCAGCATCACTATTCACACTATTCACGTAAAAGTACTTATGGAAAAAAATAGCATTAACAGCGGTACCGTGGGTGCTGGGTTTGATTCCTAGAAATCATGTGTTGGTTGTTTTGTACCTACTCAATATTAATAATACTTCTGTTTTTATTTGTGGTCTTTACATTACATACATACATAACTTCACGCCTGCTTCCCTTGAGGGGTAGGTAGAACACCAGAGTTTATTAAACCATCTGATGCCATATTTGACAAATTTGAAGGCTTCAGAATGTGACAGGGAGTCAGCCTATCGCCCACAAAAAATCAAAGATAAAGCCTCTATCCCTCAACTGACTTTTACAGTGTGCCAGGGAAGAGAAGCAGCTGGCACATTCTACGTTTTTCTTTTGCTCCCAGTCCGAACAGTCCGAAGGTTATTGTTATAAGCCAGTAATAATAACCTTCGAACTTACCTATAAAGGTATTCAATTGCTGACAATGCGCTTCTTGCCCATTCCAACGACAGAATCTTATTTTTATAATTTTAAATTATATGATTAAATGAATTTTATTTTTATTTCAGCCTCGTCGTTGTCCATACCACACGAATCATAGACCTAAAGATCAATCAAAAATTTAACTTATCATTAGATATAAATAAATAGGAAGCTATCTAATGTTTTCGGTATTAATTATATTATTGATAAATTTTCCATGTCTGTGCCTATAAGGATTTAGAACATAAACAGGATCAGGACATAGCAAAATCTGGATCTCAGGAACAGAATTTTTCAGAAAATAAAACCGAGCAAGAGGTAAGAGATGATCCTTTGGGCCTTTATGAAGATAAACAACCAGTAGATAAGGACGGCAATGGACCATATGTGCCAGGCTCCCTTACTGACCCCGAAAAGCGCCACGAAAGTTACGAAGCTCTGGTCGAGAACGCAGTAGAAAACTTGCATGGACCACAAGAAAATAAAAACGATAAGTTCTGGAGAAAAGTGGCCGAAAACGCGAAGCAAAATGAACTATCGGATGATAGTATGAAACTGAAAAAGAGCAAAACCCCGAAACTTCCAAGGGTTAATGTTTCAAGAAATTTTGAATTTGCAAAGAAAATGCATGTTACGAACTTGGAACATCAACCGTTGCCTGATACATTAGGATACAGAAATTTGTCTAAAATTGGAGAACACAGAGATTCCGATATTATTGTTAAACCTTACGCTATAGGCTGGAAAGGATACGGAGCTTCAGGGCCTACGTGTTGCACGAAGATGAGAGTGCACAGACCTAAAACTTGCGACAAGCAAAAGAACGATACGGATAAGATTGACCAGAAAATGAGGCCGGCGACATCAGCCGTAGATTTAGGAGGTCAGTCAAAAAAAACAATGTCTTTAATGGACTTAGCTATTTGTTGGGATTTCAAGCCACATGATTCTATACGGGAACCGAAGCCCCCAAAACACATTGATGGTTCCAACGGATCCAAAGCTCCTGCCGTGTTCACCATGGTGAATACTCCAAAGGAAGATCCCGAGTCACCAATACAAAGCCATGCGAATCCGATATTTAATGAAAATAGAGCCGTTGAAGATGTTGGTCGTCATCCCATACCGTATTTTGAGAAAGACATGACGAAGGAAAGAAGAAGAGATTCGTGTGAATTGCAGCACTGTCCGCAACACTCGTATGCTAATGACAAAGCTACACATTCCGCTAAGTCTAGCAGACGCAGCTCTGCACAACCTGTAGCTAAATCACCTTGTGACGGAATCCACGGATGCGGTACTCCATCGGATACAAGTCGAAAATTGAAAAGCGAATCCACGAGACCAGACAAACTTCAACCAATAAAAGACGCTTGGAGCAACAATACCAAACATAGCCGTGACGGTCTTAATAAACAAAGCCGGAACAGTTTAGAATCTTATGATAAAACTCCACTAGCGCAAGGGAAACTTCATCAAAGCTCTCCCAGTGAGTCACATCGCTCCCGACGGTCTACCAAAGACAGTGACTCCACGAACAACAATAACAACAGAAATAAGAACTGCTTATCTTGTAACGGTGCGAAAATCCCTCCAGAAACAAAACAAAGGGACGACTACAAGTTCGCTTTTAAAGCCGGCAACCCAAATTCCGTGCAAAGCGTGAGCAGTACTACTGGGTCGAAAGAGGTGAAAATTCCTAAAATGCGGAATCCATATTCGAAGAAATCATATACGATACCTACACTAGCTCCTCCGTTCAGCATCTGGCGCGATTCAAATTCGTCGGGTTACCCTGAGCACTGGCGCTTAGCAAGCGTTTACCAGCAAGCTTACAAACCTCCTGAACAAAGACGCAAACCACTTATAGAAAGTGTTTATCAATAATTTGAAATAAAAGACAATTTACTGTTGTTATATTGTTTATTGGGTCCAATTTAAGCAAATTACATGGACAAATAGAAAATTGTATTAGGCATACAATAAAGTAATTTAGCCTTATCACTTTATCTGTTATTTCACACCTGCTAGATTATTCATAATCACGCAAAGGATATTTCGTCATACAAGAATAGTCCTCGTAAATAATATCCGTGTGTCAGGGCAGGAATCTTTCATATTCCATGAAGAATGTGCATTTCTTGATAGTGTCCCAAGCTTTGCTACAATAGTGGAACCATGCCTTTTCAGAAATGTTAGGAACATTTGATATTTGATGGCGATTTACACCCATGATCATCCACCTAAGTCGTTTAGCTAGCTGTTCAAAAGACGGATGACCTCTGTAGATATCACGGTTATCTGAAACAATTACATGAACTAGTACTTTATAAAGATATGAGATTTGACTATCTGTCTACACCAATCTTGATAAGCTAAATAATCGCAAACAAATTAGCCACTACTTATTTTTGGTTAAATTATAAAGTCACTATGTTAAAAATGTATAACGTTAGAATTTGATTAAAAAAAAATAACTGTTTTGCGTAAGTTATAACGCAAGATCGCTTGTCTACAAAAATACTAGTTTTTCGAATAACAGCGGTAAATTTAGATTTTTTTCCACGAGTACAACACATCCAGTAAAAGTGCTTTAAATCATAGGACATTTTAGCAAAAAAAAAATAGCTTAAAAAGTTGTATGTAGAGAAAGTAAGTAAGGAAGTATCTTAAAATATAAAATCAAAAAAGCACATTTTCAATCCTAAATAAGATATATACTACTAGGTCAAAAACTAAAATAAGTTACATATTGGAAATAGTAGTTTATGCAACTGTATAATAGAGGGTATTAAAACATGAGTGTAGTTTTTTTAAATAAGATTACACGAGTGTTTTAATATCTAATTATATGCAGTTGCATACACTACTTTATTTAATCTGATGGTATGTTTTTTTTTTTTTTTATAAAATATGCATGGGACGTTTGTCTTCCATGACACCTGATGTTAAGTGAACATGAAGACTAAGGTGGTACACGTCCATCCACGAGAAACCTATTCACTCGACGCTTAAAAGTACTAGGACTATACTGGTCAGGGAAAATAGACGCAAGCAGTTCATTCCAAACCTTGGCGACCCGTATCAAAAAGGAACTTTATGTGACGAGAGATAATTAACGTGAAAAGCTTTTTTAAAAGTTCACTTGATCTCACACAGAGTCGGTCATATTATGAACAACATACTATTCGTTTTCATAGCACTTCCCTACGCTTACCTATTCGGTTCTCGAAGATGTAGATGTCACAATAACATAGGTACCTATTCAACTCTCTATGAGCTTTATAAGAAGAGCAAGAAAATCCGTCTGGGGCTACCATTGAATGAATTCGTTTTGTAGTTTTATATTGAAATTTAAAATATTGATGGCAGCCCTCGACGGATTTTCTTGCTCTTCTTATAAAGTTCATAGGGAGTTGAATACCTATGTTATTGCGACATCTACATCTTCGAGAACCGAATAGGTAAGCGTAGGGAAATGCTATGAAAACGAATAGTATGTTGTTCATAATATGACCGACTCTGTGTGAGATCAAGTGAACTTTTAAAAAAGCTTTTCACGTTAATTATCTCTCGTCACATAAATCATTTCAGTCGGGGGATTTTAAATTAATTTTATTCTTTTTCAATTACTTTTTAACCGTCGCGTCGTGGGTTTTTCAAAATTTTTATTTTGTATTTTATTTCAGACTTTTTAAAGAGCATAATATAGGTACCATACATTACATTACACAACACCTCGTTCCTCATCAGCCCTCTAATGTCCCCACCAGCGCTGGAAAACCTATGTAGTTTATTTAAATACATAGTGAAGTATTACTGATGAGTTGTTACCGTTAAACCTATTTAAGAACATTATACCAATCAAAGCGATAATTGAAAACGGCTTTCAAATCGGACCAATGGTTTGCAAACAAATATTTACTGCAGCGCCCCCTGGTGAGTTGTTACCGTAACACCTATCTCAGAACATGCGCTAATCAAATCCAAAGCGATCACTGAAAACAGCATTTAAATCGGACCAATGGTTTTGCAGATAAACGGTAACATTGGCTTTTACAAACAAATGTTTACTGCAGCGCCCCCTGGTAAGTTGTTGCCGCTACACCTATCTAAGAACATGCACCAATCAAATCCAAAGCGATTACTGAAAACCGCATTAAAATCGGACCAGTGGTTCTGGAGATAAATGGTAACATTGGTCTGCACAAACACCCTCTCACCCCAAACGCATATACCGTCTCCGTTCCGTCGTGGGTAAAAATAGCGTCAAAATGGAAAACGCCTGTTATTAGTTTATGGCTCGGATCCAGCACGCATGCGCGTTGCGCGCGCAGCGCGCTCACCACACATAATGTGAGTTTGAATTGAAACCTCCTTGGTCGGGTACTTTAATAATTAAAAAATTGTTTTATAGCATTGTTTTGTTAAGAGAATAATGCTTTAATTTACTTTTTTAATTTTCTTATAGAAGTATGTAATTAAAATATGCCAATAAAAGTCTGTATTTCATTTCACCGAATGAGATTATATAAAATCTATACTTATAATAAATCTGTAGAGAGGTTAATTCTGTACATGAAATATTTTTTCAAAATAACTTTTAGGGGGTGATTAGTGATCGATACTGATGACAAAAATGCAATCAGTAAAATTTTTGTCTGTCTGTCTGTTCCTTATAGAAACAAAAACTACTCGACGGATTTTAACGAAACTTGGTTAAATTATTCTTCATACTCCTGGGCAGGTTATAGTATACTTATTATCACGCTACAATCAATAAGACAGGAGCATTGAAGGGAAATGTTGGAAAAACGGGAGAAGTTACTTCATTTTTTAAGCTTCCGTCGCGTGTGCAGCCTTAATGGTTAAAGCTACATAGAAATCATGTATGACAGAAATATTCTTCATAAAATTTTATAAAAAAAAAAACCCGCAACAGTATATGTCTATATTTTATGGTTGACTCACAATAACACGTGTAAATCCCGATAGCTTAGCAGTTCGGAGCTTTCTGATTATATTTGTTTCCTCTTACGTTTATAATACTCTCACTCATCCCTAATTAAAAAAATTAACATTATTACCTATTCTATAAAAAAATAATCATAGAAATCGGTATAGAAACACCAAACTTATACATGAAATACGCTAATAACCCATCGCGCGTGAATACTGAATGATATAGGGATTATTTTTGCGTAACGGTTGCCGCGCTCGACGCGGCTCGCAGCGGTAGGGTATAAAAGGGCGGGAGGCGAGCGCAAGCTTTTGCGCGATTTAATATAGGTAGGTACAGAAGGAACAAGCGTTACATTACCTGTCAAATTTCCCCAACCAATTTTAACTTATTATCGAGGGCATAGAGTTCAAATTCAAGTAAAATTTTTTGACAGATTTGTAACGATTGATGTACTGCCTTCTGTACATACAGAGATGAAATGGAAATCAAGGTTTTGTTTATTTCATGATCGTTTCTGCCTCTTGGAAGTCAGAAACCGTAGATTTCTTCGGAATAAAAAGTAACGTATGCGTTACCTACTATACCAAATTACATTAATATTGGCTTAGCCGTTTGGCAGTGAAAAGCAGCCATACATAACTATAGGTAGTATTGTAATATGTACACTGATAATGGCTGGATGGATGGATTTTTGCTATTCTTTCACGCAAAAACTACTTAGCTTTACCTAGAATAACAATAAGCTAAGTATAATTAATGAAGATATTGCATGAATTAAGTAAAATTAAAGGCATTAAATAAAACACTTTTTAACCGGATTAATGGCGTATAATTTATATTTAACATTTTAACTCGACGTTTCGGTGTCTTTGCAGACCCCGTGGTCACGAGCGACTGTTAAAATTTAAAATGTAAATATAGTACGCGATAGAATCGGTTAAAAAGTGTTTTATTTAATAGTAATACATAATAGTTATCGCGAAAACTTAAGACAATATTAAAATTTAAGGCACTTTGGCACCCGATTTGTTTATAACGCTATGTGCCTTTGTAATGTACCGAATAGATAGTTACCTACCTATGTTTGTGCTTAGGAGTTATACATATTATATGGGCGAAGATTCTTCATTTTTATTTTTGTTATTGAAGATAGTTACGACCTTGGAGAACAAAATAACCTACTCGAAATACTAATTCAATACAGACGAAGTCGCGGGCATCATCTATGTAATATACTTACCTACCTATACTTTTTCACAAAACCTAGGTGAAACTGCGCATCACTGCTTTGTTGTAACAGTTTTTGAAGTAATTCTGTCTGTTTATCTCAGTAACGCTTTCACAGCTAAACTACTGAGTCGATTTTGACGAAATTTAGAATAAGGTAAGTTTTAACTTCAAGGAGGATATAATAATAGTATTTATCCAACTATAATAAACGGTATCCACGCGGACGAAGTCGCGGGTCACAGCTAGTACTAAATAAAATTGTCCCGGGCTCTGGCTAATAACATCGAAACGATGGAGTAGGTATTTTGGATTTTTTCGTGAGAATGCTACAGTGGCTCTTCGTGTCAATGGTTTACAGCTTAACCGTAATCAAATTGGTAAGAGTAACCGTCCGGCAACCGGGAGACTCGTGGTTCAAGTCCCGCTGAAGTACAATTTTATTTAATATTTTTCTTATCTATAAAAATAAACTTTAAAAACCCGACTCGCCCTAAAAAGTACGAAACGAGAAAATAGTCTCCGCTAAAATATTTATGTATTTTTATACGTCATACTGATAGAGATATGTTGAAAGGGCAGCCGTAATCGTATGCCACTTTGATTTTATTTTATCATTATAATGAACATGTTTTGCTACAATAGGTGGCTGACGACCACGGCTTGAAGTGAAACAGGAACAAGTTGGTTGAACACTGATTTATTGATCCACCCACATACTCTAATATTACATCTGCCTTACATACTATACTACATCTCTTTCCTTTTACCAAAAAAAAACGACTACTTAGGTTATAGGTTTTTGTTTTACATGTTAAGTAAGTATATTTCTTAAAACAAAGTAACTAGTGTAAGTACCTAAAAACTAACTAATCTTATTAAAACAAAGCCCAAACAAACTAAAATATTTAGGTCCTTTTAGTATAGGTAGTTTCTAACAATAAATAATTTACAAAAAAAATATATATGGTCTGGGTCTTTACACACGTCTGTCTATTACAATATGTACAAATTATAAGTTTTTTACTCTTTTGCGTTACCAAAAAGAAGGCTTGTCAACATTCGCGTCGTCCTTTCCCTAGACCTTTCTATAGGTAGATACTTGCGGCGGTTGACAATGCTATTGATGAGTACGAAGAGTCTGCTGGGTTAAGCTGTTCGCCTTTTTCCAAGCGACTCTTATCACGTCTACGTGTTGTACCTATAGTAGATATCGTGGTAAATTGAGTGAACGATGGTCTTAGGAATGCCTATTTTAAGACAATATTTAATATTAAGTACTACAAAAGTAGACTAGGTTAGCATGACCTTACAAACCTTAGTGGTTTTCTTATGCTAATTTTAATTTATTTTCCTTAATTTGATATTGTAAAATGATAATAAATGAAAAAAAAAAAAAAAAAAGTAGTACCGCGTACGTTAAAGATACCCGAACGAGAAGCGACTCCGGACGTAATCTTACGCTGTGTGCGCTCTAATAGATGACTGCGCGTGCGGCGGTACTTATTACCATCTTTATCGTCAACGTCTTTATCAAACGTCTACGGCAAACGGTGTCAACGGAGGCGGCACTCAGTGCTTACCATGGATACGTGTCATCGGTGCTGTCATATGGGCTCATAATGTGGGGAAACTCCGTTGAGATTGATTTAGCATTTCGGGTCCAAAAAAAGTGTGTGAGAGCGATTTGTGGTGCTTGGTTTACAGATAGCTGTAAACCTATTTTTAAGAAATTCCGTATACTGCCACTGGTTTGTATGTATATAAGGGAACTATGTGTTTTTGTCAAACTGAATCCACAACATTTTGTTACACATTCAGTTGCCGTAGGTAGAAATTCACGGAATAAATATAAACTCTACCGTCCTAGGTGTCATTTAGACATTTATGAAAAAAATGTTTATATAAAGGCTATAGATATTTATAATAAGTTACCAAATCGATTTAAAGAGCTACCATTGACATTATTTAAAAAAAGAATAACTTTATGGCTTACAGAAAAATGTTTTTACACCCTAAATGAATTTCTAACGTTTAAAGAAAATTATATGACAAATTTTATGTATAAAATTTAATTTAATTGTTTAACCTTAATTGACCACGTATAAATGATTTTGTTGACATTGTATGACATTGTAATGATATTTAATATAATTTAATTTAATTTGATTTAATAATAATAATGAATATTTTTTTTTCTTGACATATTTACGCACCATTGTTATGGTAGAATGTGATGGACAATATTTTATTTTAACACCATTATGTAACCACATTTCTTGTAAATTGTAAATAAATAAATGAATTTGAACTATATACGAACGTGGTTCAGAGGTAATTTCGATAATAGTTACCGTTTTTCTACTACCCGGTGCGACTAACGTAGCTTTATCACTTGTCGATAAACGTTGAAGTTCCCTTGCAGACCTATCATAGTGATTTTTTACCTTCTTCCTTTGCACCATTAGAGATTACTTTACTTACATTTTCGCTCAGCAGGTCCATTGTTATAGGTAGTTTAGTTTTGATGCGCCTACCCATGAGTATTTGTGCCGGAGAATCTAATCCGTTCCTAGGTGTTGATCTTAAATTTAATAAGGTTAAATTAAAATCCTGACCTGAGTCTAGACACTTTTTAACATGTTTTTTTACCGTCTGAACCGGTCTCTCGCCTTTTCCATTCGATTGAGGATAGTGAGGTGATGAGCGGGTATGCTTCACTTCCCACTCCTCCATAAAACGTTTAAATTCAAAGGAATTATATGTCGGGCCATTGTCAGTAACTAATTCAGCTGGTATACCATGTCGCGCAAATTGTTCTTTCATAAAATGGATTACTTGCTTACTAGAAATTCCAGTCAGCTCACCGACCTCAAGTACCTATAATATATTTCTTTTTTCTGTACTCAAATATATCTGAGCCGAGCATTTTCCACGGCAGTGGGGCGTGCAGCGCACACGCCACACAGCGCCGCACCGCACGCTCCACGTCGTCCGCCATGACATCACCTCCCACGCTCGCCGCTTGCAATGCTCTATACCGTCTAAGTTTTCTAAGTATTGTGTAAGTTTCGCATGAAAAACTTCGGCCGCACAGCTGATTCCGTATGGTAAACGTAAAAATTGATAAAAGGGAGTACCAAAAGTGCACAGGTCCGCGCTGACGTCATCAATTTGGAGCGTCCAGAACCCGCAGCGCGCGTCGAGCACGCTGAACACCGGCTCCGTCACCGTCGGCAGCGAGTACTGCGCGCGTCGCACGGCTCGGTTTAATGGTCTAGGGTCCAAACTCACGAAAATGCTTCCGTCTTTTTTAGCCACTAATACTATGGCATTTACCCAATCAGTCGGATGTGTCACCTTTCTCACACACGCCTAGCCGTTCTATCCTGTTTAACTCGATGAGTAACTTATCCTTTAGACCTAAAGGTATCTTTCTAGTGGGCGATATGACAGGTTGTATATTCTTATCTACCATGATACGCTACTCTCCCGGTAGCTTATCTAACCCATTAAATAATTTCGAGTATTTATCATAATTTATAGTATCAATTCTATTTATTAAGCCTAAAGAAACACAACCTTCTAAGCCCAAAATGTTCTGATAGTTTAATTCCGTAACAACAAAAGACAATATATGACTATTATTTTTATAAACTATTTTTAAATTGTCTGTTCCAGTGACGGGCAACCGGTTACCAGTAAAAGAGTGAACGCGTTTTTTAAAAGGTTTAATTTTATCAACACTCATCCCTAAATTTAAAAATTCGGTTTTAGAAATTACATTTAACATAGATCCCGTATCTACTTTAATAATTTGTTTATTATTAACTTCAATAGTTTCAAACCATTCCTTTTTCAACTTACTTAGTATTTTGTCCTCATATATATTATTCACGTAAAACATTTTCTCATCCTCGCTCTCAGTGGAGTCGACACTTAAATTAAGCACTTTCCGCATTAACTTCTTTTGTTCACACACTCGCGAAAAATGACCTTTATACCATACCTACTCTAAAAAGCTTATTTTATTCACGTCGATACACGTCGATACCGTCGATACACGAACTTTCTTCTTTTGATATTTCAGCTGCCTGACATATCTGAATCGCTTTAATCAACGTAAGTTCGTCTGTGCGAAGCAAACGGTCCCTGACCGTATTATTGAGTTTTGTTTTTATTCACTGTTTTGGTGTTTGATAATGATAATTATAAGAAAATTACGCTTAATTTCAGTCATTGCTCTAATTTTAATGTCCATTTCAATTAATGTAACATTTCTTATTTCTTGATTAAATTTCTATTTTCGCTTAAATTGTGTTTTTTTCTCGTAGTCATGGTATAAAGTATAGTATGCAACTCCTGAATAAAGTACGAATTTCTATCGAGGGCCATGAATCACTCGCGTCGCTCAGGATTCTAACAGTTGAATCACGAGCGTACCTTTACTTGCTCGTGACTCATCTACGGCCCTCGCTTTAAATCCGTCCTTTATTCACTAGTTGCATAATATACTATTATCTACTCTCATATCATAATATTCAAAATATAAAACTCAGAACGAATTTATATTGACATACTTTTTAAAATAGTATAACGAAATGAAATTAAAAAATTAAATTATAACACACTACCTCGAACAATACAATGTTATAATATTTTTTTTTTCATTTTTATATAGATAACAGACCATAGATTTCATTTTTTTTATCTGTGTCCTGCGAACGCCGCGCTACGTTACATTCTGTGGCCGCGCGGCGCGTTTTGGCGCATGCACGATAATGGCGGGAATAAATATCTTCAGTGTATGAGATTAGATAAAGTAGTGTATGAAACTGCACATAACTAGGTATTATGTGACAGTTTCATAAACTACTATTTTTATCACACACATAACACACTGCATGCCGCGCTGGACATTGCTCTCCTCCGAAGCAGGTCGCTTTACCACAGCCAGGGCACGGTACGGGTGCTCCCGCGCCGCCAGGTCAGGGACCGGACGAGCGGTTTAATTTTCAAAACCCCTTCAAGGGGTTTCCCTTTAATCGGCTAGCCAAATATTTTACTTACCATTTTAGGATGCTTACCTAGTTAGAAGGAAACCCGTTGCGATTGGGTTACCATAGTTTTATCGAAAGGGTAAGCGCTAACCCATTCTTATTTGACTAGTGGAACAATTTATTGCTTTCCACTTAATATATGGATATACCCCTTCACCTTCAGCTAATTATTTATTTCTAGTATCTTGTTATCAGAACAATTTACGATGGTATGGATATTTTGATTAGGTAGGTTTTTGGATTTCAACTATTTGACGTAATTTTAAGGTAAATTAATGTTTGTATTGATATATTTTATTGCTAGTGTAATGTACAAATGAAAATGGTGATATGTCTCATTTTGAGGTTCATTCATAATATTTGATTGGTTTTATATTGTTGAATTATTATGTACCTACCCACCTAATTAGAATAGACTTTGTGATAATTTTATGTTTGTTATGTTCGTATAGTTTAAATTGACAGGTGTTTAATTTGACAAGAATTATGTTTTGTCGTGTACCTCGTACCTAATTGTATTTCGATCATGTAGATAGTAAATAATTTAGGAACCGTTTAGCCTTGATTAAGTAGGTACCTATATGTCTTAGTTTCTTAATCATTAATATTATAGTATTATTTAGATGTTTATGTAGGTAGAGGTAGTAAAAATTCGCGTCTTTAGCTAAGTACCTACAATGAAATTACACGAAGTTAGGCACGCACGAGCTAAGCGAGCATGTGGATTATTTAGTTTGACATACAGATACTTAAGATCATAGACATTCTCGGAATCAAAATAAAGTCGTATTTAGCTGCTGATAGTTTTCCGGTATTCATAAAATATAACTGGGTAAAGACCAATTTTACCTTATTTTAAAATACTTAAAGCTTACAGTACAGTAAACGCAAGTAGACGTAGGGAGACTGTATTTTCTCACGCACTGCAAGTCATATAGCAAACGGACTTGTCAAGACACGTCTATACGTAGACTGTACTCAAACAGCACATTACCCATAGAGTGTTAAGAGAAACTCGACCATACTTTCAAAGACTTAAAGCTTTAACTAGTAAATTCTTACAGTACAGCAAACGCAACATCTAGACGTAGAGTGAACCGTAAAACTGTACAACTTTGCCCAATTTATTTTATTCCGCGTGTTTCCAACTGTAATATTTTTTAATTCAATAATACTATCAATTCGTGATTTTGATTATAACGTTTATAAATGCAATGCCCTTCGTAAAAAATTACGATAATATCATGATATGGATAAATATCATTTATGTCCTAAAAGGTACAATTTGGACAGTGGGCCAAATATTTTGAACTTTTTACAACTTTGCCCATTTTATAGAAATCTTGGTAGCTTCATTATTTTCTAACTTTGAAAAATAGTGTTTAAGGATAATTTTAGGAAAAAAAGTCAACCTGACGTTGGACCTTAACATTAATTGTCTAAATATTCTTATTGCCTGTGAAATTTGAGTGGGCAAAGTCACTTCATTTTTTTTGTATCTTACGTACAAACTATATAACCACCTACCTTGTCACTTTTCTTTTGTTAATAAGTACAGGGGTACTCAGGTTAGTACGAAGTGCTAATTTAAATACTCTTTAATGCTAATTAAAAAAATCATGTTATAAAGCGAAATCTTATTTGTCGTAATGCAAGCAACTAGGTTAATTGGCCTTTTAACTGGGCCGTATTCGACTTTACATTGTCTATTTTAAATGTCGTTAGTATTCGTTTATTGCTGTAAGCTATACAGTTAAGATAACCCACAGAAAAAAAACAGATAATCAGAAAAAAAACACAAATTAAGATTTTAAAAGTCTAGAAGCCTTGCTAGCTTGCCTGGGTAAAAAGTCAAGCTTATGACCGTATTCTGGAGCTTTTCAAACATTATTTAAATGAGAGTATATGAAGAATTGTCGTGATTTTTTTATCTGTCAACATTACATACTTAAGTAGTTCACATTGAGGTGTGAACCCTAACGGTAATATTATTATGGGCAAAGTCGTAAAAACTACGTTAGAAGAGCTTATTTGACATTGCCCCCTTCATGTTTTCAAACTTAAGAGAGATTTCTCGATGAAAATGCGTTCTTTTATGTTATGTTATTACAATATAACAGTCATCAAAAACTTTGTAACCTAGTGTGATTATAAATCAAAATTTAGAGTTAAAAATTTTGAAATTTAAGTTTTCTTGACAAGATTTGGCCCGCAAAATACATCATCAACTTCAACACTGTTTTACAGCCGACTTAAGTGAAACTAAAAAGCATCGGCTACGTGGTGACATGTATAAATGTCACCCTTAGATTTAATATTGGACAAAATTAAAAGCGTTGCTGGTTTTTTTTCAATATTTGTGAAAAGTGCAGTGCTGGGCAAAGTTAGATCACTTCGGCATTCTTATAAAGTTCAAACTCCTTTTTTTTCGATAGAAGCCGGCGCGGCCCAGCGCGCAGTGACCCGGCAAAGTGTACGCGTACCTTAAAGGTACGAGCACACTTTGTCGGGACGCATTGCAACGCATAATTCGCCTGCTAGCCTTTCATATATCTTATATCGCACACTATGCAGGGGTGCAGTGCAGTTCATGATCCACCGCTGATTTTCTCGTGCACTGAGCTGCGACCTGTGTGCTATAGCAAACGGACTGGTCAAGACAAGCTCATCTACACGTACTCATAATAGTACATTACCCATAGAGTGACAAGCCAAACTTGACCTTATGTTCAAAGACTTAAAGCTTTAACTCGTAAATTCATACAATATCTACAGTAAGAGCAACGTCTAGTAGAGTGTACCCAAAATCTGTCAATGCGGCCCGTCACAATGTGCTAGGCTAACATATTTCAATAAGAACCGGCGCGGTCCGGTGCGCACCGACGCGGCATAGTGAGCGTGTTAAGGTAAATTAATGTTTGTATTGATAAATTTTATTGCTGTTTTAATTTATAAATAAAAATGGTGATATGTCTCATTTTAAGGTCAATTAATAATGTTTGATATCGTTTTATATTGTTCAATTATTACGTGTCTAGGTTCGCGCACACTATGAAGGGTCGCATCGCAGCGCAATTCCTCAAATGCTATATTTTTTTATTGAAATAAAAACTTCATTTTTATTGTAAACTATAATAACAAAATGTTTTTAAATTTAAATTAAAAAATTTATAAAAAACAAAATTTACTTAAATTTAGATTTTTTGACATTAGTTTTACATTTTTTTACATTTTACAAACCTGTAAAAACCGTATACCCGGGTAAAACCGTATAGCGTAACTATTTTCGCCAATAATCCAAATTTCGTGCGCACAAGCTGCTCAGAGGCGCCTACCAATCAGTACTATTTGTAAACAAACACTTGTCGCTGTAGGCTAGCACAATTTGGAGTAATTTAATTTTATTGTTTTTCGGTAGTCTTGATTCTAATTTCGTGAATATGTAAGCAGTGATTGTTAAGTGTACATACGCTACAGGTAAGTTACTAATCAGCTATATTGTAGGTGAGTTATTTGTTCTGTAATTCATTGTTTATACCGGCAAGTTTGTATGATTATGTGTTAATGAATGATGTTTTGGTTCTACACCCGTGTTGGGGCACAACCGTATGGGGTAAAACCGGTTATATACGATTTAGACTCGGATAGAGAAGTCGAAATTATTTTCATTTTTTCATCAGCGCTGCTCGTTGGCCTAACACCATCAACTTTCAATGTGTCTTTCAAGACAACTTCCACTGCGCAGCAAGTTGGTCGAAACCCATCCACGACACAACGCGACCTCGTGAAATGTATAGGCTGTCGAGGTTGGGCCCACGAAGGCTGAACCAGCTGTGATGACTTCTTTTGCACAAAATGCAATGTCACTCGGTAAATTCCAGGGCAATATCGTATATAGTATACGGTTTTACCCATGGGTCGGGGCAAACTTCATTTTATTTGCTAAAAAGTATTTATTTGCTATTTTATTGAATTGTTGCTTAATTTTTTTTTTCTAAAATATGTTAATTGAAATGTTTAGGTGCAGAAGGCAGCATATCAAGCGTTACAAATCTGTCAAAAAATTTTACTTGAATCTGAACTGTATGCCCTCGACATTAAGTTAAAATTGTATGGGGAAATTTGACTGGTAATGTAACGCTTGATCTGCTGTCTCCTGTAGGTACCTAATGATTTGCGTTTTGAAACGGAGGAACTACATGCCCAGTTCCTTAGATATACGGCCTTGCCCCGTTCTCCCATATTATTATATGTAGGACAAACAACTAGATATTTTAGCTAAATCAACATTTGGTAATCAGCATTACATGAAATCAGATAAATTCTGATTTTATCTATAATCTTTGTTTTCTCTGACTAACATTGAAATAGTCAACGGTCCATGACATAATACTGCCAACTACGAACTATATAACTATAAACATGAAAATAACCGAATCAACTGAATAAATGTGAATTTTTCGTTCACTGGTATCAAACCGCGTGCTGTTGAGTAGTGCAAGTTTACGAATACTACTTTAAAGTGATAGCAATAAATTTCATTTTAGTGTGATTCATCGCCGAGTGACATTTTGTTTGGGTTCCTTCGCCGACATGAGGTCTTTATAAATAGTCTTTATTCTATAGATGTAAGAACCATATTTGCTTGTAATATTTTTGTCGGTAAGCGCTTATGAAGGGGTTTCCCTTTCCGAATGGGTAAGTCAATTGTTTTGACTGTTTTAATTTGGTTTTAGTAATTTAAATTATTTAGTGGGAAACCCCTTCAAAGGGTTTCCCTTAAAGTAACTAGTCGTATGAACAACCAGCAAAATTATAAGGCTTTTTAATCAAATTAAAATAAAAACCCGCTTAAAAACCCGGGCTAAAACCCTTTAAAGGGAAAGCGGTTCCGGTCCCTGCGCCAGGTGCAGGCCTCGGCTGCGGGCGTGGCGGCCGCACCGCGCCCGCGGCTGCCAGCTCGCCAGCCCCAACACTGCATGTACCTGCATCTCCTCCGGCCTACCGTCGATAGACGAACTTTCTTCTTTTGATATTTCAGCTGCCTGACATATCTGAATCGCTTTAGACAACGTAAGTTCGTCTGTGCGAAGTAAACGGTCCCTGACCGTATTATTGACGATTCCACAAACGATTCTATCTCGTAGTAAGCTTTCATGTAAGTCACTGAACTCGCACTGTTGACTTAGTAATCGAAGCGCAGTTACGTACTGATCTATGTTTTCATGTTCTTCTTTATTGCGTGTAAAAAACTTATATCTTCTTACATTGTATTCGGCTTTGCACCAAAATACTTATCAATTTTTTTTTACCACGCAGTTAACGTCATCCTCACTTTCACCTAAATCAAACGTGAAAGTGGAGTACACTTCGTTACCTGTCGATCCGATGAGGTTAACCAACAAACTAGCTTGAACCTCTTTCTGTTCCTTGCTAACTCCAGATGCCTTCAAGAATACCTCGAACAGCTTCCGCCATTGCCGCCACGCATTCGAGCGCGCGGCCGGGCCGCCTTCAAGCGATAATTCTGCACGAGGTCTTGCGTGTTCCATTTTATTCACTTGATAGCAATTAATAACACCGAACAAATATGACAAGCTTTTTTTCTAAAATTTTCGTTATTTTATTATATTATATTCACCGCTGTCACCATGAAGTGAAACACGAACAAGTTGGTTGAACACTGATTTATTGATCCACCCACTCTAATATTAAATCTACCTCACATACTATACTACACGGCTATCCTTTAAACATAAGTATCTCTATCAGTGTGACGTATAAAAATACATTAATATTTTGTATCAGAGACTATTTTCGTGTTTCGTACTTTTTAGAGCGTATTTTTAGTAGTCGGGTTTTAGTTTTTAAACATTATTTTTTTAAACTTATTTTGGAGTAATAGTGTTAACATATTATCTGAACTGTGCTAACAAAGCTCCTTCAATTTGATGCTCCACAAGAAACTGTTTTTTATTTTTTTTTCTTTACTTTAATTATGATTTTACTTATTTTATTTTGGATAGTGTTTACATATTTAAACTGTGCTAACAAAGCTCTTTCATTCGAGACCCCACACGATACCATCAAGAATATTTTTTAGTTCTTTACTTTAAGTCCCCCAGAGGGCGCTATAGTCAATTTAACGTGACGTCGTGTAGCCTATAACTAGCGGACAATCAAGAGGATTCTAACGACACACTCAGTTGTCCAATTAGGATAACTAGTTTAGAAGTTATAACGGAACAGATAAACCTCCTTTTTGCTTCGTCGTAATCGCGTAAAAATTATATTTAAGCATTATAAAATGCAAAAAAAAAGCTTATATCTCACCATGATCTTCATATATTTCGGGCAACAAAAACAAGTTGATAGGTGACCCGCAGCTCTCCACGCTATAGTTCTTGCAGACTTTGTCTACGTTCAACCCGTTTTTGTTACTGTCACTGTAAAGGTACATCCCTGAGTTCAGCTGCAAGTTGGATCTTTGGAAGGCGTTCCTGTGAAATCCCAGACAGTTATGTAAATGGCAAATTTAGATTAAATAAATAAACAAAATACCCAGACAATCACACCAAGTAAATGACCCCAAACTAACACAGTTTGTGACATGGGATACCATGTAGCGCACTAGGGGGGGGGGGCTAGACAAATACATATATAAATAAATAAACACCCACAACTGGAACATTCTTTTTTATTCCGTACAGGAATCCAACCCGCGGCCTCACAATTTGCATAGTAGCATCTTAGACCACTGCGCCAACCAGGCCGTTAAAATAAGGTATTAAATAGGAAAACTGAGTTAAATCATACCATGAAACCAAAAGTTTGTGTAGATATTTTATTATTAACGATGTTTTTTGTTTTATTGGAACTAAATTTGCATTTGACCTCAGTCCCCTGTAGTCAAATGTAAGTAAATATGAGACCTTAGTTGACAATACACAGGTTCAAAATCAAAATTCTGTAAATGTACACTTATATGTTTTCGGTTCATATTGCATAATTAAGTTAATTAAAATTGATGGTTTATTTTTATTACTATTTATTCATTCTTCATTGTACGCATGCAAAAACAATTTTAATAACAATGTTATAGGTACAAAGCACAATAAGCGGCCTAATCTAAAGACGATAAGAGGCAACCTTGGTTCATTAGAATTTGTTAGAAGTCATGTCGGTGCCCTGAAAGTCCAGAACTAGGTCAACTTGATGGTTTATGGCCATCCTCCTCGTCATCGAGGAGAGAATAAATACATAAATAATAAATAAAAATTTCTGACATTCACACAACATTATCTAGCCCAAATTAAGTTTTTTAAAAAAAACTTGTGTTATGGATACCAGATAACAGATAAGAGACTTATGAAGTAATAAACATATATGTCTATTGAATATATAGAGTCTTTTTATGAAGATCAAAATATTTTAGGAGAAGGTTAAGAATGATGTGTCGATTTAATTTATGAAAAAAAAAAACTTTATTTTTGTTGGGTGAATTGATATTTTATAATTCTCATAAGTTAACAACATCTTAGTTTAATCTGTTATTTACATCTAAATAGCAAGAAATAAAAGCGTTTTTCCAACTTTTTGTATTAAGAAATATGTTAAGCCCCGATTTTTCGATAGTCAGAAAAATTTGGTCACTTAAAAGAACTGAAAAATTTCAATTTAAAAATATATATGTATAATAAAATATTTTTTTTTGTGACATAAATAGAATCCACATTTTATTCTTAACCTTCTCTTAAAATGTTTTCATCTTCAAAAAAATAACCCTGTATAAATATTTTTTTAATAGAAAGCAAACTCAAATAAACATATTAAACATCCATGACTTGACTTTCGTCACACAAATATCCACCACCTCCGGGATTCGAGCCCAGCACTGGCATAGAAGGCAACGTAAGTTACCAGTAGACCGGCCGGTCGACGAAGGCTCTGCATTATGCTGATTAAAAAGTGTTGTGGTGATGATGATAGTTACTTGTAAAACTCCTGCATAGTCCTAACGGCATCCGTGGTGAAGTCTTCTAGCTGGGTCCGATTGTGAAGCATCAGTAGGTGCGGGTGGCACTCGCCCGGGTTGCTCTCTGTCTCTGTACTGGAAGGCACAGGGTTCGACGCTGACAACGACGGCTTCAGCATCTCTGCAGTTTGGATATACCTAAAATATATAATAATTGGCCTTTAGTTTTCACCTTTTTAAATTTTTCTTTTTATTAGGTACGTTTGACCTCTATCCAGGTAATGTAATGTTAAGTGGAAATTAAATCATGGAAATTAATAAAATACGTTTCTCTGTTGACACGAAGTTTTTGGGGCTTCGGGCTTTAAGGATATTTTATGAAGAAATTCCAACGGCGAGTGTCAAATATTATAAGACGCCATAAAATACCGTAAAATTTTAGAAAAAATGTCTTCAATTTCATTAATATCTGCCAAATAATCGTTTCTTGCTTTTGCGAACCCTTTTTGCATTTATTTGCTAATTAATGTTTATCATATATAAGACTAGCTTTTGCCCGCGACTTTGTACGCGCATAAACATTATTCATGTTTAACACAGCCAGTCACTCATTGAAGAACTTTTATGCCAAGTGTGATACTTGCACTCAAGGAATTAGATTTTTCATACAATTAAGAAAATCCAATGCGTCCCGTTCCCGTGAGAATTTCGGGAATTCCTTCCATAATACAAATGGACACCCATTGAAGAACCTTTATACCGAGTATCACATTCGTGCACTCAAAGAATAATATTCTTTCATACAAACTAAAATAAATTTAATTAGCGTTCCCGTGGGAATTTCGGGAATTACTTTTATTACACAACCAGTCACTCATTAAAATACTTTTATACTAAGTATAACATCCGTGCACTCAGGGAATAAGATTTTTCAGACAAAGTAAAAATTACAAACCATTCCCGTGGGGATTTCGGGAATTCCTTGCATAATACAAACAGACACCTATTTAAGAACCTTTATACCAAGTATCACATCCGTGCACTTAAGGAAAATTATTCTTTCAAACAAACTAAACAATGGTATAGGTATTTCCCTTTCCCGTGGGAATTTTGGGAATTATTTCCTTAGTGCTCCTCCACAACCTCTAAGGATTGTATGTTCCAAATTTCAGCCCCCTACAGCCAGTAGATATGGCTGTTCTTTGTCTGTCAGTCACTCAGTCAGTAACGGAAGAGTTTTATATATTAAGATTGATATATGGCGGGTTTCAATATAAAGAGAACTGTTCGTTTTGCCTACAAACTATAGAATTCACCACCAAAATGCCTTTCTATATTCAAAATTTTGACTTCCAAACCACTGCTTACGAACTGTTTGACTGTAATGGGTTGCTAGGCAACGTCGTTACATTTGACCATTTACAAAGTCGTCGTGGCGCCGTGGGAAGTCGTCGTGGCGCCGTGAGAAGTCGTCGTGGCGCCGTGGTTACTGTGTGTATCATACGATATCACAGGTTAAGCAACGTTCGGCGGGGTCGGTACTTGGATGGGTGACCGCCGACCATTCATTTCTCACGACGACTTCCGCGCTTCGGAGGGCACGTTAAGCAGTCGGTCCCGGGTGCTGTATAATTGTATACAGTAATCGTTAGGGTTTGTCAGAAGCCATCTTGCGCCCTGCAAATTCTGGCATCCACCACCCAGCACACATGCCATATACATAGTTCATGCCATATAAGCGTTTGGAAGTAGGAACATTAAAAACTGAAGTTGCCATTTTGAAAAACAAAAAATGCCACTGTATTCCGAACTCAAAAATATAAAAATAACAATCACTAATTGCAACTTTTCGATTAGACTCATACTTTTCATGTAATTAAATTAAAACAATTTTTTTTCTATGGAGAGCACCATTAAAAGGGCTATATCTCTGGATTCCCTCCTTGTATACTATTATATTATTCAATCTTCTCAAATTATTATTCAATATTGTGACAATAAGAACTTATAGAGAATGTATTCAACAAGTTTTGTGAACTCATTACACCAATAGGTTTAGGTATTTCACCTTCTAAAACCAAGCTCGTAGCTAAAAGATATTGTGAAACGCAATTTTTTTCCACCACTTTTGTACCTGTATCGGTTATTCAGACCAGTCAGTTGAACATTGAAACCCGCCATTAAGGCGGTTCGATTTCCATACAAAAAACAATCGGGATTCACTGATACAGGATATGGTTCAAAGCTTTAATTATGAGTTCTACAAACTATTTTCTAGTTGAATTTGCCGCGAAATGAACAAAAAACATACCGTTCATTTAGAAATCACAAATAAATCAACTGAAAATTTTCATCTAAAATGCGAATGAGTGTGTGAAAATAACACGATAGGCGAAGTTGCCACTCCAAGCAAACACCGAATGAGACAACGCTCGGGCGGGCGGGGCAGTTGCTCGTGTGCTATGTTGCCGTTTTTACTTACTTTACTACTGTCTGCTTGCGCTCGCTCATTCAATTCAACGTGAGTTATTCAGTCAGTCACTTTATAACTTACTTTGTTTTATTTATTCATTGCAAATAATATCAACAACGCGTCTTTAGTCATATTTGTAGTTTATTTATTTCCGAATTACTTTTGCATTTACTTTGTCGTTGATTACAAAACGCCAATTAGTTGTGAACATAAATAAAATAGAAGGAACTTCAAAGGCACTTTACAGAAGACACAAATATTCCGGCCCAACGAAATCTAAAAATAGGGTTAGAGCTCAACTAAAACGCCATTACGGTTTACATGACTTCTGATCGCAAAAATCCTGCTTCCTATCCTATTTCCTACATAAACACCTAATTTATTTGTTACAATATACATAAAATTCCTACTGCAAAATATTCAATATTTTGTAACTGAACCATAAATCCGAAACTTACACGCTTCCCTACCTACCTACTTAGCTGTTATCTATAAACAAAAGGTAAAGGTCTCCACACTTGCTGACCATCTGTGTGGATGTACACAAAAGATAAGAAATGTTTGTGAAATAAAAGAAATCTTTGTGTCTTTTGTGTATCTGCATGGGATTTCTAGGAATTTGTTATGAAATTTGAAAAAATAAATGAAATCCACTGAAACTACTTGGTTATCGATACCTGATCACCCTGTAGAGTTTCACCAGCGTTTTACAAATCTCCCTGTATCAGTACACATCCAAGACCCAGAGCCATAACATATTTATTTTTAATTCTTGTCCGTGCGGTGATCGAACCCTCGACCTTACAGCTAGCACTTTAGGCATTACGCCACTGATGTCGTCAACATCTGTGTATTTTTTATATGTGACTAAACCCGCGTTTGACCTCAATCTCACCTGATGGTAAGTGACGATGAGGTCGAAGATGAAAGCACACGGGTTTATGAAGGAACTGGCTCTTTATAAATTATTGCCGGAACACATTACCACCGGAGCGGTAACATTTGGCGGCAGACTTTATTTGAAGGGACTAGCGAGGGTCTACCGCCTGGCTAGCTAGTGACCGAGCCAGGCGGACCCAGTAGGGATCCTGCCACCAAGCGGGGGTCACTCGGAACAGTCGCATTTTTAGGTACCCGCATAGTTGGCTATTCATAATATGATAATCCATAACACAAAAACCTTGCTTTCTTTGGCGCAATGGATTACTACTCTGAGTATTTATTATACCAATACCATAGACAGAAACAAAATATTGTATAGAACACCAAAATTTTGCAGCCTCCTTTTGTATTTAGTATTTGAAATCGGGTAAAAATATAACAATATTATAGACATCTTTTTTATCCCAACAAAAAAAAGAAATTCGGTGCTCAAACTGCGAACTCGCGGCTTAGAATCTGGGCCCACGCATAAAACGCCAACATGCTAGATTTTGTCGTAAATAAATAATAACAAACTAAATATCAAACACTAGCTAAGAGGAGGCCGTAAAACATGGAAAAAGGACGCCATCTGTCGCGCTCTCTGTCGCACTTGTGGGAGTTTCTTCATCGTCATACCTTTTAAGATTGACTCACATAACCATTTTTATGGTTATATATCGTGTTCGAAATTAATGTATTAATTTGCGATAAAGTTTTATCAGTATAGGATTAATCCTTATCCAATTTAATACGTTATTCACCATAAGTATTTAATTGTGAACATTCCCTTTGTGTAGAACATTTCCATTTACTTTTTGTAGGTTACTTTTTCTATTTTATATTTTGTAGGTCTTTTTCACAAAACCTAGGTGAAACTGCGGATCACAGCTTTGTTGTAACAGTTTTTGAAGTAACTCTTTAACGCTCAGTATTTCTTTTACAGCTAAACTACTGAATCAATTTCGACGAAATCTAAAATAGTGTTAGTTTAAGCTTCAAGGAGGATATTATAATATTACTAGCCACCGCGCTCGGTTTTACCCGCGTAACTTTTGATCCCGTGGGAATTTCGGGATAAAATATAGCCTATAACCTTCCTCAAGAGTTGGGCTATCAAATGCAAAAAGAATTTTTCAAATCCCACTTGTAGTTCCTGAGATTAGCGCGTTCAAACAAACAAACTCTTCAACTTTATATATTAATATAGATTTATCCAACTCCGATAACCGGTATTCACGCGGACGCGGTCGCGGACAACAGCTAGTAAACAATAAATATGAATTTTGCTGACCTTGCTTGAAAAAATGTGTGCGCTTTATCTGTCAGTATAGTATATTTCATTACGAGTGCGGAAAGCCTGTCATTGCAAAGAGTTCCGACAAATGTCCACCTGAGCCGAGGCGCAGCCGAAGGCGAGGGTTGACAGTCGGAACGAGTTGCAATGACGGTTCCGCACGTGTACTGAACGACTATTTTTAATACAGTTGCGAAAAAATTAAGCAATTTTATAAAATATACAAAATGGCGCCAGCCGTGAAAGATTATAAACAGAGATTTTTTTTTGTTTTGTTTACCCATTCTGGGTAGGCAAAGGGAACTATGCCCATACAGCCAAGTCTTTAGTAGATTATTTGTATTGACATGAAATGAAAATGAATTGAATGAGATAAAATGAAATGAAACCTAACCTAACTCATTGCATCAAATCATTATATCTGATACTAGCTTTATCCCGCAACTTCGTATGCGCTTAACTACCCTTCTCGTGAAAATTTTTAGAAACTATACAACCAGACTCCCACTGCAAAGAACCTTTATACCAAGTTTCACACCCATGCACTCAAGGAATATGTTTTTTTCACACAAACTAAAAATCATATATTTCCCGTGCCCATGGGAATTTTGGGAATTTTTTTCGTAACACAACCAGTCACTTTTTGAAGAACCTTCATGCCAAGTATCACATCCGTACACTCAAGGAATAAGATTTTTCATACAAACTAAAAAGTCCAACCCCTTCCCGTGGGAATTTCGGGAATTCCTTCCATAATACAAACAGACACTTATTGAGGAACCTTTATATCAAGTATCACATCCGTGCACTCAAGCGATGGGATTTTTTCATACAAACTAAAACATCATATATTTCCCGTTCCCGTGGGAATTTCGGGAATTCCTTTCATAACACAACCAGACACATATTGAAAAACCTTTACACCAAGTTTCACATAGGTACACTCAAGGAATAAGATTTTTCATACAAACTAAAAAGTCCTATATTTCCCGTTCCCGTAGGAATTTCGGGAATTCCTTCCTTAGTGCACCCCTACATCCCCTAAAGAATGTATGTTCCAAATTTCAGCTCTCTACGCCCAGTAGTTACGGCTGTACGTTGTCTGTCAGTCACTCAGTCACTCAGTACCTCAGTCACTCAGTCAGTAACGGAACAGTTTTATATATATTGATTGATTGAAACAAATTAGTAGCTTCTTTTCAGAAATATTTGCATGAATCGTAAAAACTTCTATGATGTTTTTTTTAGTAAAAACTTCGTGGTTGATTTTTTATTTTTAATAGACATTATTTTGACATTTGGGAAAGAGGCGGAAAAGGTAAAGAAAAAGCACGAGTGTGTAATAAGCCCACATCCCGAACGCTAAACGTCCCTGCAATACGCCACTTTTTGAGCAACTGTATTAAAAAATAAGTTTTCAGTGAAATTTTTGGTTCGGTATTGTTATCGGTGTAATAATTAATATGTGTTCCGGTTGCTGTTGTCTTCAAGCTCATCTTCACTTACCGTCAGGTGAAATAGAAATCAAAGGAGGCATTACTTTGCAATTTAAAAAATCTATCTAATATATAAAATTCTCGTGTCACAGTTTTCGTTGCCATACTCCTCCGAAACGGCTTGACCGATTTTGATGAAATTTTTTGTGCTTATCCGGTATCTATGAGAATCGGCCAACATCAATTTTTTTTTTTATATGGCAAAACAACGTTTGCCGGGTCAGCTAGTAATCAATAAAATATCTTACCTTATAAAATTATAGTCAGCAAACCAATCCTGCACTGCAATGAGAACATGGCAGATGGACATTAGATAAGAGGCTATCTGTAAGCAGTCCACCGTCACGACGGTAGCACTTCTGGTTGTAATTGGATTTGTGTTGGATTCCTCTATGAGACCAGGGGCGAAGAGAGCTTGGCAATCTAGCAGGATTATCCGGTCTTTAGTTATATACATGTCTACACCTGAAATGAATGTTGATAGTTCATTATATTAAAGTAGAGATAGGTGAGATTATAAGAGATGAATGCAAGAAAGACAACACAGTAAGCAGAATGAAAGTGCGAGAATCAAAATGGCACGAGCTGGAATGATTGAAAAAGATAGAAAGATAGATAGACGGCGTCACTATTGGCGGCGGAAGCAATAGGTAGCAGTTTTTTTCATAGTTAATTGATGCTCGTTCCGGTGATCGGATTTGCCTCAGATGCCACTGGATCGTGGAATTGATAACAATCTTGCGTTTTGACTTCAATCTCATCTGCTGGTAAGTAACTATTAACTTGCTCTTTATAAAACATTGTCTAAATACATCACTGCCAGAGTGGCCATATTTGGCGGGAGATTTTATATGCACGGTGGTCGCCAGCCAAGCAAATACAACCTTAGTCCTGGTCGACCATAATATAAATTGAAATTATTTTTGGGTGAGTGCCTTGTCGTAAGTACCTACCTTAGAGGCCAAAAAAGCAGGTAAAGTTAATAATAATAAAAACAAAAATAATAACAGCCATACCTTTTGTGCAATGCACGCCTCTTTCAATCTCTTTAAGAGATTGCATTTTAAATTTAAAATCATGTTCACTTATCGAAGAATTTTTCTTATTGCTATCACTGGTTAAGTCTATTTTTTCCATTTGACCTTCTAAAGCTGAAATGGTTTGGCCTTCTTCATCATGGTCACTCACTTCATAGGAGTTTAAAATCTTTGAATTAATTGTTTCATCAATTTTAGTTTGAGCAATTAAATTCATTATGGTAGATTTGCCGACGCCTTGTGTACCTGAAATGTGGATCATATCCTTTATTTATGTTATAAGGGAGCTATTATTGCGTAAGGGCTGGCTAATATTGAGAGCGCCCTCAAATTAGTCGCGCGACTATTTCTTTTGGATAGGCTAAGCCCGCGTTTGACCCGGCAAGAACTGGCTCTTCAGAATATTGCCGGAACACATCACCGCCGGAACGGTAATATTTGGCAACAGATTTTAGATGACGAGTGGTCGCTAGCCAGTCGGGCCCTGACGGGATCCTATCACCAAGCGGGGGTCACTCGATTTAGTCACCTTTTACGACACGCTTATCCAGAGCAGTACGACTATTCTAGGAAGACTGTACACGGACAATTTGAAGGCCTTAATCACTACTGGCTATGGACAAGATACTTAAGGAGATTATTAAGAGCTGAGTAATTAAATTCGAAGAAAGGCAGATGCATTCATTCACTAGAAGGTTCGATGGTAGTCGACAGGTCACCAAAGGTGGGTAATAAAGGGGAACACGCGACGGGGTACTTTTATATGAAACTGCGTCTCGCGCCCGCGTATCGCAGCGTTGGCCCTAAAAGTACCTCCGCATTGTGATTTTGAAGATTTCGAACGTTATTTAGGTAGAGGCTATATTTCAAATTCTGTTTTTAAATTTGAGACCCCTCAGGTGAAATTCATGATAAGTACATATACAAATGTAACAAAATGGAGAGATAAAACTTAAGGGTTAGCTTCTATATCATACGTAGAATACACAGTAAAAAAATTAGCATGATCAGTGCTGGTATAGACTTTCATACAAATTCATTTAATTATTTTACAACAAAATATTTTGACAACCCAATAAGCTAAAACAAGACTTGTGCCGCAGTCAGTGACCTTATGACCTTTCCCGCACCGGCTGAACTTTGTAGTATCTATCGTAGTTACCCATCACTTTATTTTTACGCCATCTGTTATCGAATAGATTTCATCAAAAACTAACAGCTGTTTTTAGGGTTGACACTTAGATATTTTGATCGAAACTTTGAACTTGTTTTTCGGCCGAAGGATAAAAAAATTATGTTACTATTTATGTTACTGTTACTTATAAACTACATCACCAAACATACAATATCCTTAAGTATTATCTCTCCATTATGTTACACATTATACAATCAATGCTTAATAATCAAAATAATCTATTTTAGTACCTATTATATTTATATCGAAAACACTTTTAAATAAGTTTTGATAATGGCCATGTCAAAATTAATACAAATTAGATCTGAAAGATAGATTATAGCCCATTTTAAAAATACTTGTATTGTAAAATTAAAGAGAAAATTAAGACTACCAGAAACACAAAAGGCTTCTACTGTTTTGTGTCAGTTGATGTCTTTTTACACCACTAAGTTGGGTTCAGCCCGAAATAAGATAAGATTAATATTTCTTCATATAAACTTTACAAATAGTATATTTAACATGTTTTCTAAAGTTGATTTGAATGACCATGATAGTTTAAAAACTTATGTTAATTTTATTGTCCAAAAAGTTATAAAGGATACAAGTGAATGTATGAATAATCTAATCTCCAGTCAATGTAGTTCGACTTTAAAAAGTTTTTCTAAGTGACCATGCTTAGTGTTAGACACCTTTGAGGTTGCCAACTAGTGACTACCCTTCATTTAAAATTTTTCGAAAAACCTTAAATTTTATGGAGAGCCAGTTCCTTCTCTACCTTCGTAACCTTCTCTAATGGTGTAAAACCTCATCTTTTTTAGTTATAGAAAAAAGTCAGTACTAAGCTTCATGCAATGCCTATCACTTAATTGACTTACCATCTGTTCAAATCGAGAAACAGTAAGCGCTTCATAAGTAGGACAGACAGTTCCATCTCAAAAAAAGTAATTTTAATGAACTTAACTGCAATGTGGATTCAAGGTGGATCATACTGCCCTTTTTAGTTTACTCTTACCAATATTCTTACCCAATATTCCAATGACTAAGTAGCTAGTGCTTGAGTCATGTAAGAACTCCACCGCAGCTGCATTGAACTCCAGATTTTCATCCAGCAACTTTACAGATTCGGTCATTTGTTTCAACGGTGGAACAGGTTTTGACTCTGCAAGTAAATCATGGTAAAGTAACTGTATCGAACAGATCGGAATCGGTAAACCGACGATACAAACCCAATTGTTTTAATAATAGTTAAATATGAAATCCTACAGCTTAATTCTATGAGTAATTACGAACTACTTACCAACCTGGAGTGGTGCACATTGCGGGCAACGTGGTAGGTGTGTCTGTCTGTATGTATAGGGATAAGGGGTCCCCTTGGGAGGAAATTAAAGTCAACCTAAACTAAATAATTACAAGGCTCATTAAAATTGAAAAGGGAAAGAGAAATATTTGTAAAGGTATCACCTGAACTCCACGTGTCACAACCGGATATCACTTATGCAATATAATGCACTCGGCGTTACTTAATTACGCCACGAAATAGTTTCTTCGATTATTATAAACAATGCGCGCAACCAAATCTTCGCGTATAAACTAAACCGCGGGCGCGATTATAACTTTAAACTTTGCAAGGGACTAACACTTGCGTACCACTCAAACTCTCAAAGCAACCATCTTCCACTGACGAACGATGACGGCTCGGCCGCTCTCAATATTTTTAGGTTACGGTAGGATTATCACAAATAATTTTAATATATTTTTCTACCCGCAGATTTCAACTTAGGCTTGCGATCTATTCCGAACAATCCCCCGCCCCAGGCAGGCGTTACCTGACTGAGCCTAAACAACCAGAGAATCAGGAATAGATAGCCTAAACTTATGACACAGGGAGTCGCGACAAATTTGCGACAGCTCTTTTGAGAATAGAGCTTCCCACTAAAACCTCTGCGACACGCGGAGTTCCATCAGCACCTAGGAATAGCCTCAAAATTCGACCACGTCTCCAAGACAGTGGGGGCATATTCATCTCCTTAACTAGGACGAGGTCACCAACCTTAGGTGGGTCAACCTTATCCGACCAACGAACACGCTGCTGCAACAAGTGAAGATATTCCACATTGAACCTCTTCCAAAAGCTCTGCGAGAGCTGTTGCAGCAGTTCAAAACGTGAAAGGCGATTAACTGGAATATCCTCAAATGGATATTCTGGAAGAGCTGCCAAAGGACCTCCAATCAAAAAATGACCTGGAGTTAAAACTTCCAAATCATTTGGATCCGAAGAGATAGGGCAAAGCGGCCGTGAGTTAAGAACAGCTTCGATTTTACAAAAAACCGTTGCTAATTCTTCAAAGGTAAGAACTGTTTCTCCAATAACCCTTCGAAGATGGGTCTTAGCCACCTTAACAACTGCTTCAAAAATACCGCCCCAAGAAGGGTAAGCAGGAGGACTAAATTGCCACTTAATACCCCGACGCGACAAAGAAGTTTCAATTAAAACTTGATTCTCATCAAAAAACTTATAAATTTCTGAGAAGTGACGATCACATCCCTTAAAGTTTGTCCCGCAGTCGGACCGAATTAAACTTGGTAAACCACGACGACTGACGAATCGAGACAAACAAGCAACAAAGGCTTCAGTACTAAGAGCTGAAACTACTTCCAAATGTACTGCCTTAGTCACAAGACAAACAAAAACGCACAGGTAGGCCTTAACTACCTTGGCATTCCGCAACGATGAAACCTTAATGGAAAATGGACCTGCAAAATCTGTGCCAACACCAGAGAAGGGCCTAGCAGGCACGATTCTATCTGGGGGCAAATCTCCCATTTGAGGTTGTACAATAGTCGCTCTAAGTTTATAACACTGAATACAACGAAAAATTACATTCCTAATGGCTCTCCTGGCCGATAAAATCCAATATTCTCGATGAAGAATCGCTAGAAGACTATTCAATCCGGCATGACAATTTTTCTTATGTCTGTCAGTTATTAGCAACGTAACTAAAGGACTCTCCTTAGGTAAAAGTAGGGGATGTCGAGTTTCATATGGCAAATTAGAATAACGCAGCCTTCCTCCTACTCGCAACAAACCGTCGTTAGCAATAAAGGGGTTCAAACGTGCAATAGCACCCTTTAATTTACGTCCTTCTGTCAGACCCTTCAAAACTGACTCAAATTGAGCGACCTGAACCTGCCGTACCCAAAACAGTAGCGATTCCTTTCTTTCCTTGGGAGACAACACAAGAGAAGACAATCTATTAAACTTATTCCTTAAATTATGAACAAATCTCTTGATCCAACCTGTTACACCTATCAGTTTATCAAGAGAGCTAAATCGATTTAGCAACCAATCCGGTTCTAAAGCAGGATCCCTTTCAACAGCTAGAACCTTCAAACCAGGAAGAGGGTCAACAGTTTCAACTAATTTCTGAGGCCAACAATCCTCTGACTGGAACAGCCACTCTGGGCCCCACCACAAATTATGATTTAACAAAACGGGAGCCTCGCAGCCACGTGACGCACAGTCTGCAGGATTTATTTCTCCCGGCACATGTCTCCATTCTAACGCTGCTTTTGACTGCTGGATTTGAGAAACTCGATTTGCGACAAATACTTCCAAGGCATAGACAGAAGTCTGTAACCAAGACAAAACAATCTGGCTGTCTGTCCACGCAAATACATTCTTAATGTCGACCTTCTGACCCAAGGTTTCTACCAAGTGATTTAGGAGGCGAGTCAAGAGAGCAGCTCCTGACAACTCTAATTTTGGTATGGTCAAACGCGTCCTAACCGGTGCAACCTTGCTCTTTGCCATAACAAGCTGCACTGACACAATACCTGCGCTGTCAACAGTACGAATATAAACTGCCGCTGCATAACCGCATTCAGAGGCGTCACAAAATCCATGAAGATCAACCTTACATTTACCCTCTGGTAAAAAAGATCTTCTGATTTTAACGAATTGGATGTCAGAAAGTGATGTTACAAACCTAACCCAAGCACACAACAAGTCACCAATTAAAGGTGCGTCCCATGACAATCCTTCCAACCAAAGCCTTTGCAGAAAGCACTTTGCCCAAAATACGACTGGAGTCAACCACCCATTGGGATCGAATATCCTTGCCACAGTCGAAAGTACTAAACGCTTTGTCCATGTTTGCATTATGTCTAAATCTTGAACCTTAAATGTGAAGACATCAGGTATTGGTTGATACTGAACGCCCAGCACTGCGACGGCGTCAGGATTGTCCACGTTCTCGAAAATATAAGGATCCTGCTGATGCTCCTCAGGCAGACCAGCAAGAACAGCTTCTGAGTTAGACAGCCACTTTCTTAATTCGTAGCCACCTGCCTGCATAATTCCTATCAGCTCATCACGTAGCACCAGCGCATCTTCCTCAGTGGCAGCACCTGAACAAATATCATCGACAAATATGTCAGTGCTCAAAACAGCAGCGGCTCTAGGAAATCGCACTCGTTCACGATCTGCCAACTCTAATAGAGCACGCATTGCAATAAAAGGACTGGACCTAAGTCCATAAGTATTAGTATTTAACTCAAAAACCGTAATTTGACTGTTTTCGTTCTCACGCCAGAGGATCAGCTGATATTGGCGATCAGCTGGATGAATTATCGTAGAACGAAACATCATCTTAATATCTGTAACAAAGACGACTTTATGCCGGCGGAAGTTTGTCAGGATCTCACCTATGTCACGATGAAGTTTTGGACCCGAATGTAAGCACTGATTGAGAGAAACTCCGTTAGACGTGGGCGCGGAGCCATCAAAAACTACTCTAATTTTTCCAGCCTTAAACACCGCATGGTGTGGAATGAAATAGTGCTCCTGCCTACGCCAATCAAAATTGGAAACGGACATGTGTCCCAATTCCAAATACTCTCGCATAAACTGAATGTACCTTTCACGATATACCGAATCCCGTCTCATGCGTCTCTCCACGGAAGCTAACCTCTTCTCAGCTAACATTCTGGAATGACCAAGAGGGGGCCTAGATGGCAGGAAAGGTAGCCTCGTGACAAACTGACCCGAACAGAGCCGACCTGTATTGTTCTGGAAGAAAGACTCACATTCCAGATGCTCTGGGTTGTCACGAGAAGCTGTAGGGGGCTCTTCCACTTCCCAAAAGCGCTGAACAGCTTCAGCGAGGGAGATTCCTACTTGCAAGTCACCATCCTTGCCGTGAAGAGACTTAGCTGAAAATACAGGGCCCATAACGACACTACCAAGGTCGGTTGAAACTGCTACTAACCCTCCAGGTTGCAGAAGTGTGCTGCTTCCCAATTGCAGCACTCCTAAAACATCTGCACCGAGCAGAAGATTAACAGGACCTGGAACATGAAAGTTTGGATCAGCCAATCTAAACCCAGATGCTAACCGAACAACATCCGCTGGCAATGTAATAAGAGGATGTCTGCCCATAACATTTTCCAAAACAATCGCAGAAATTGTAATACAAGTTCTTGAGCCATGAAGCAGAGAAAAGGAGAGTGAGACTTGACCCACTAAACCAGACACCTTGACTCCACCTACTCCTCGAATGGCTCCCGCTGCAGAAGTTACCTTTAGCCGCAGTCTTTCTACCAGCCACCTGGATGCTATACTCCCCTGTGCACCCGAATCCAAAATCGCACGCGTGGTTACCTGCTCGCCCGATGGGGAACCGACGCAGACCTGTGCAGTGGGCAACAACACAGTTAACGCAGAAGGGGGAGTTGCAGGTGGGGGGTGTGGATGTGCGAGTCAATTACGTTTAGGGTTATAACTAGGTGTTTGTGCAGTGGAACAACCTCGCTGGGCAACCTGATTCCATTGCTGAATTGATGGGTGCCCACCGGTGGGCGAATACATCCGATTTGCATTGTTATACTGATGACCCAGCCGAGGCCAATCTGTGAAGTGAAGTGGCATACCACAAACATGATGGTGTTCCCTAGCAGCATCGAGGCCCACACGGGGTGGTGCACGGCTACCCCCGCCCGTGAAGGGTCGCGGTTGACCATTGGAGTTACGAACAGATACTCTCTTCTTACTACTACGAGAACCAGAACTACCAATTTGAGGTCCAACCTGCATGGCACCAGCCCACTGACTGTCAGCTTCATCCTGATTCTGCTGCGTAACGGCCTGCTGGTTTGGATCAGCTGGCACAGGCGCACCGTTACGGTTACCACAAAGCAGAAGATGATGATTACCACCGCACTGCCTGCAAGGTCGAGCAGAATTGCATTGAGATGCAAGATGGTCGCCGAGGCAACTATAGCACCACCTACGCTGGCGAGCTATGTTGCGACGCGCCTGCCACCGTAGTTCCTTAAACTTAAAGCATGAATTTACCCCGTGGCCTAAATCCCTACAGTATAAGCACCGCCCGCGCGGCTGCTGCACTGCGGCGACGTGGTACACGCGCGGCTCGCGGCGGCGCTCCGCGCGCGGCGGCGCGGCCCCCTGCCTTGCTCTAGAACCGACGACGTCGCATGCTCCAGGCGGCGGAATATTATCTGCACGACGACACTCATCCTCTAAAAATGAAACTAAATTTTCAAATGACGGAAGATGAGAGGCAGAGTCTCCACCGTACTCCTGCTCGAACCTATTGCGCAGTTCGTGAGGCAGTTTAGCTAAAACAATATGCAATAATATAAAAGACCAACTATCGACGGGTAAATTTAATCCCTTTAATCCATTAACTGCAACCAAAACCGGGTTAAGAAGCCTAGTCCGCAGTGCCTGAGGTGCGGGGTTTCGAGGGAGACCTAAAATTACCGACACATGATTATCCGCTAATCTTCTAATATTCTGGTACCGACGCATTAGTAAGTCCCTTGCAATCTCATAATTGCTATCAACAAGATCCAGATGCTGCACCAGTCCCTTCGCTTCACCTGTAAGTGATGCCATCAAATAAGCCAGCTTCTGAGCCGGAGCTAAATCTCTCCGCGAGTGAACCAAACTATCATATAAATTATTATATGCAACCCACTGACCTAAGTCACCACTAAAATGAGGTAAATCTAACTTAGGCAGTCTGCCGATTAATTCAGGTGAAGTAACTAAGTCCGACTTTAACTGATTCTGCCCTAAGGAACTCATCTTCAGAATACCTACAGCCTGTCGGATCTGGTCAGCTAAATCCTCGGCCTGGTCAATGTCCAAACTAATCTTTTCCATAACCTCCGGTTCAAGACTCAATTCAAGTAAGGCCTGATACGCATCATATAAATCCAATAATTTATTTTCCAAAGAATCATAACGCGATAATAAAGCTTGATCCCGATCCTTCCGAGAAATATTTAAAACGGCCGAACCAAGCCAACGCAATACAGCGGCTATACGAGCTGTATATTTACTAGCCATATTCAAATTCTTTAAATAAATTTATTTGAACGCACTGAATAAACCCTTAATAAAAACTTGGCACTTAAATAAAAGCCAAAACCGTATTAATGTACACGTATGTAAATTAAATCAAACGAAAATAAACCAATTCGTTCACTTAACAAAAATATTAATTTCGAAAATTATATTTTAAACCAAAAAAATGCTAATCTGAAAACAGCCTTAACGCTATTACAAAGTAACCTAAATATCGGATCAGCCGAATAAAACCTTACCGTAGGTTTCTTTATATTTTAATACGCGTTAATTAAACTAATCTTAAAACGTATTTAGTACGTACTTAAGAACAAAGGAATAGGTACGTAAATATCTATTATGAAATAACACAAGTTCAATTTCGAATATGAAAGACACAAACTAATTTACGTATAGAAATTTATCAAAACTATTTTCATACAATTAAGAAAAACTAACAATGTGCACCAGTAGAATTATCTAGAATGAAGCTATAGGACGATAACTATTATTAACCTCTAACCGATATTCTATCGAGGAAAAAACCACGCTCTGCTACCAAATTTTGTATCGAACAGATCGGAATCGGTAAACCGACGATACAAACCCAATTGTTTTAATAATAGTTAAATATGAAATCCTACAGCTTAATTCTATGAGTAATTACGAACTACTTACCAACCTGGAGTGGTGCACATTGCGGGCAACGTGGTAGGTGTGTCTGTCTGTATGTATAGGGATAAGGGGTCCCCTTGGGAGGAAATTAAAGTCAACCTAAACTAAATAATTACAAGGCTCATTAAAATTGAAAAGGGAAAGAGAAATATTTGTAAAGGTATCACCTGAACTCCACGTGTCACAACCGGATATCACTTATGCAATATAATGCACTCGGCGTTACTTAATTACGCCACGAAATAGTTTCTTCGATTATTATAAACAATGCGCGCAACCAAATCTTCGCGTATAAACTAAACCGCGGGCGCGATTATAACTTTAAACTTTGCAAGGGACTAACACTTGCGTACCACTCAAACTCTCAAAGCAACCATCTTCCACTGACGAACGATGACGGCTCGGCCGCTCTCAATATTTTTAGGTTACGGTAGGATTATCACAAATAATTTTAATATATTTTTCTACCCGCAGATTTCAACTTAGGCTTGCGATCTATTCCGAACAGTAACATTATTAGAAAATAAATAAAATATTGAGAGAAAGTTGATGGTTGGCTAGTGTAACTAGAATTCAAACCCTGGATAAGATAAATAAATCCGGATATTCCCATAGAATCAAAACTTTCACCAGTGAAGCTATCTGATACTCAGTGCAGCTGTGGTAAAAAGCTGGTCAATAAATAAATTGTTAAATTAAAAACCAAGACCAGACAGCTGGCTGTTGTATGCCAAAGGTCCTGCGTTTGAAACAGAGTGTCTCTTCTCTCTCGTTTGCTACCAACAAATGCTGAAAAACTTTTAATCCATCATAATTTACCACTGCTCAGTTTTACTTACTAAGAGATTGAAATTTGTTAATAAATACATAGAATCTTGATTAATATGACGTGTCTTTTTTTCATGATTTGGTATTCAGTATTCGGCCCAATAGTATGTATCATTCGGCCGAATACCGAATATTAAAAAAAAATGCAGGATAGGCCGAATACTGAATAGTAGCCGAATATTCCTGGCATCTCTAGTTTGAATCCCAGTGGCTCCCAGTCAAGTCATGAATGTAATAATGTTTAGGGATTGATTTTGAATTACACACCCAGAATGTAGGTTTAGGGGTGAAAGAGGTGGGGCGGGGTGGAGGGAGGGATCCCCCCACCACGATGCGGAGTTGCGGAGATGTCTAGTTTTTTTAATGAATTTTTAAGTTTTCTTCATATAACCTCAAAAATAGGGTTATCAATCACTGATTTAGGGTTTGGAGAAGGGGGGCTGATCGGTGGTGGGCTCCTGACTCCCCCCACTAAGTACCCGGGTATGGAGATGTCTAGTTTTATATACAGGGTGTTTAGTAACAGGATGCAAAGCTGAAAGGAGGTGGTAGTCTAGACCATTTAGAACATTTTGAGCCATACATGTGTTAGACGAAGTGTGATAGTTTTTTTTTTTAATAAAAGATTTAAGTTTTCCAAGAAAACTCCAAAATTTGACAATAAATCTCTAACAGTACTTCTGTTACTGTGGGTAGATTTTTTTTATTTTCTGTTTTGGTTTGTCTAATGTCTATTGCATACAGTCACTGTAATTCGAAACATCGGCGACTCAAGAAAAAAAAACTGAAGGGATTTGAAAATCAAAAATAACAGAAAAAATATTGAAGTGTTTTTTTAGGATGGATTTAAAAAAAACTAAAATATTCTTGGTTATTAAAATCATTTTAAAAACATGCTTAGCGATTGCTCTTTCATTTAAGCTATCATTTACGACAGTAGCTATCGTATCTTAGAAAATAAGCTAGCTAAACTAATCAAAGGGATTTTTTTCCTTGTACTTATGACAAACTCAAACAACAAAAATTTGGTACATATTTATTTTTATGCTTACATTTAAAAAGAAAACATACGTCACTCGTGTTCAAAATGGGACCCGTGATTTCTAATACAAGCCTGAGCTCGTCTTCTTACTTCCGTAGTAGTAGTTCCCAAAATCATTTCTTCTTTCATGGTTCCAAAAGCTATCTGAATTTTCTGTCTCAACTCTTCTACAGTATTGATTTCTTTTGTGTAAACCAGCTCCTTAGCCCGTCCCCAAACGTAAAAATCAAGGGGTGTTAGATCGGGCGACCGAGCAGGCCAAGGGATTGGTCCGCCTCGGCCGATCCAACTGTCCGGGAAACAGTTGTCTAAGTGTTCCCTTACAGCCAAGGTGTAATGGGCGGGGCAACCATCGTGCTGAAACGTTACTACTTCAGGCAGCTGATCCTCGTCAATAAGCTCGGGCAAATCGTTTTGCAGAAATTCTAAGTAATTATTTCCATTTTAAATTGCTGGCAAAAAATGTGGTCCAATAAGGGTTCTTCCTATTATTCCTGCCCACACATTGAGGGAAAATCGTCAGACTTCTGTTTTTTCCAATGTGGATTATTTTCCTTGTCAGCCCATTGCTGGAGATTATGGAAATTTGTTATACCTTCCCTCGAAAATCTGGACTCATCGGTCCAAAGAACACTTCTCAAAAACCGCCCATCTTCAATATCGGAATTTATAAAAAATCGACAGAACTGCACTCTTTGTGCAGAGTCTCCTTCTTCAAGACCTTGAACTCCAGTGCCGTGGAAGGGATACTTTCCCTCGCGATGAACGGTGCTCCACACTTTCCATATGGACAGATTCAGATTGCGAGCTGCCACTCTGACCCTCGTAGTCGGATCCTCAGCAAATGCATGTAGGATGTCATCCTCCACATCAGGACGATTACGTCCGGGATTCCCTCCACGTTGACGACCTATCCCAACTTCATTTAGTCTTCGGAACGTCTTGTAGAACACTATTGCAGGTGGCGGTTTGTTTTCAGTCATAATTCACACTTAAAAATCAGCTCTCTAGTTGCTTTAGGTAGCTTATTTCCAAAGATACGATAGCTACTGTCGTAAATAATAGCTTAAATGAAAGAGCAATTGCTAAGCATGTTTTTAAAATGATTTTAATAACCAAGAATATTTTAGTTTCTTTTTTAATCCATCCTAAAAAAAACACTTACTTAAATATTTTTTCTGTTATTTTTTATTTTCAAATCCCTTCAGTTATTTTTTCTTGAGTCGCCGATGTTTCAAATTACCGTGATTGTATACAATAGACATTAGACAATCCAAAACAGAAAATTTAAAAAATCTCCCTACAGTAACAGAAGTACTGTTAAGAGATTTATTGTCAAATTTCGGAGTTTTCTTGGAAAAACCTTAAATCTTTTATTAAAAAAAAACTATCACACTTCGTCTAAGACATGTATGGCTCAAAATGTTCTTAATGGTCTAGACTACCACCTCCTTTCAGCTTTGCATCCTGTTACCAAACACCCTGTATATAACTTCAAAAATGGGGTGCTCAATATTTATTAAACAACATTTTATATCAATCTTGCTTCGTTATAAATGTTTATTTTCTTTACATATATAACTATATGCAACCTAACATGCTCCTCCTGTAGCACCTAACCATACCAACCACCTAATAGGTTTAAGTTTTGTTTTAACCAAGAAAACATCCCGTCATGTCAATTTGACACATTAGATGCCACAAAATGGCGGAAAATATGTTTCATTTTACCAAGCAATCATATAAATCGAATTTTTGTATGTAAAATGTTGTTTCGGTATAGGAAATTTCAAACATGTATAATTAAAAAACTATGCATTTCCGCAAAACAAGACGAGTAGTAATCAAAAGGGGAGACCCACCCCTACATAAATAAACCCATTTCAAACCAATTTACTGGGTGTGTAATATAAAACCCCTCCCGGACTAGATAATGTTGTTTAACTGTCAGAAAATTAATGATTATTAATTATTACATACTTACCAATAGTCTTCTTGTCCTTATTTTCATGCTGTGCAAGTTTACTTCCCTCCACTTCTGCTCCTTGAGCCTTATCCTTATGTCCAGACTCATCTTTAGGTGCACTTTGCTCTCTTGTTTTTAGTATAAAGGTTGGCTGCTTCTCTTTTTCTTGCTTTTCCTTATTGTGTTCTTTTGGAGGTTCACGGTCAGATTTCAAGATTACAGGTCGTCTTGGTGTTGTGTCCTAGAATTAGTTAATAATATAAATGATTGAAGTTAATAGCATAATTCATTGATACTAGTATACTTTGGTGTATAATTTATTTGTTTAAATGTTCTAATATAAACATGTAGGTATGTATTAATTTATAATTAACATATTATCAATTGTGAAATCCCTTTTTATTTAATATTTCTTTAACATTAAAAGAACTTATTTAGATTTAATATACTATTTCACTGTCAAAATCATGTCCTGCATATCTACCTTTGTAGAAAATATCTTTTTTTTCTTATCTGCCATAGTAAATAAACTTAGGTTATGATGTTTACTACAAATTCATTACTGAAAAGCTCTTTTGAATAATTTTAAACAAATTAACACTAAATTATTATGAAGATAATAGTTTGAGAATTTCTGTTTCAGACTCAATAAAACTTTTCTTATTATTATTTATAGCAAAACTTTTCTTTCAAGTTATAACAATAAAACATCAGCTGTTTTTTTTAAATTAACACCATTGAGTGAGTAGTTGTAGGGTACCTAACGTTATTTTCACGAAGCTGCGTTTTTGTTGACGGCCAACAGTAGATGGCGCTTGACAGTTTGAATTGAAAAAGTTTATTTGATAGTTTGACAGTAGACTTCTTTATTGACGAAAAATGGCGTTATTGTAATAATAATTTGATTTTGTTATATTTTGAGGTATTCCCAACAACTATTACGAAACTTGAGCTATGGAAGTATGTGCCTAATACCTATTTACCAGCTGCAGCCTAGTTTTGATACGTTTAATTTTTTTATTTAATGTAGCACTCTGTTTACCATTCGTCTTTGGCCTGCAGGTAGAAACTAGCCATCGAACAAAAAATAGTAACTACTTTACTTTGAGTTAGTTACCATAGTTATTAATGATTATGTATAACTAGCTGTGTGTGACCCGCAACTTCGTCCGCGTGGATACCGTTTATTAGAGTTGGATAAATACTATTACTATATTCTCCTTGAAGTTAAAACTTACCTTATTCTAAATTTCTTCAAAATCGACTCAGTAGTTTAGCTGTGAAAGCGTTACTGATGGATAAACAGACAGAATTACTTCAAAAACTGTTACAACAAAGCAGTGATCCGCAGTTTCACCTAGGTTTTGTGAAAAGGTATAGGTAGGTAGGTAGGTATATTACATAAATGATGCCCGCGACTTCGTCTGTATTGAATTAGTATTTGGAGTAGGTTATTTTCTTCTCCAAGGTCCTAACTATCTTTAATAACAAAAATAAAAATGAAGAATCTTCGCCCATATAATATGTATAACTCCTAACCACAAACATAGGTAGGTAACTATCTATTAGGTACATCACAAAGGCACATAGCGTTATAAACAAATCGGGTGCCAAAGTGCCTTAAATTTTAATACGAGTATTGTCTTAAGTTTTCGCATTGACTATTATGTATGACTATTAAATAAAACACTTTTTAACCGGATTTATCGCGTATATTTACATTTTAAATTTTATCAGTCGCTCGTGACCACGGGGTCTGCAAAGACACCGAAACGTGGAGTTAAAATGTAAAATATAAATTATACGCCATTAATCCGGTTAAAAAGTGTTTTATTTATTGCCTTCAATTTTACTTAATTCATGCAATATCTTCATTAATTATACTTAGCTTATTGTTATTCTATGTAAAGCTAAGTAGTTTTTGCGTGAAAGAATAGCAAAAATCCATCCATCCAGCCATTATCAGTGTACATACAATACTACCTATAGTTATGTATGGCTGCTTTTCACTGCCAAACGGCTAAGCCAATATTAATGTAATTTGGTATAGTAGTTAACACATACGTTACTTTTATTCCGAAGAAATCTACGGTTTCTGACTTCCAAGAGGCAGAAACGATCATGAAATAAACAAAACCTTGATTTTCATTTTATCTCTGTATATACAGAAGGCAGTACATCAAGCGTTACAAATCTGTCAAAATTTTTTTACTTGAATTTGAACTCTATGCCCTCGATAATATGTTAAAATTGGTTGGGGAAATTTGACAGGTAATGTAACGCTTGTTCCTTCTGTACCTACCTATATTAAATCGCGCAAAAGCTTGCGCTCGCCTCCCGCCTTTTTATACCCTACCGTCGCGAGCCACGTCGAGCGCGGCAACCGTTACGCAAAAATAATCCTTATATCATTCAGTATTCACGCGCGATGGGTTATTAGCGTATTTCATGTATAAGTTTGGTGTTTCTATACCGATTTCTATGATTCTTTTTTTATTGAATAGGTAATAATGTTAATTTTTTTAAATTAGGGATGAGTGAGAGTATTATAAACGTAAGAGTAAACAAATATAATCAGAAAGCTCCGAACTGCTAAGCTATCGGGATTTACACGTGTTATTGTGAGTCAACCATAAAATATAGACATACAGTGTGGAAAAAAAACAGTGGCCCTGGAGGGAAACTGTCTTAAATCCTAGAGTTAGCTTATTTTACTTTAAGGAAACATTCCTTTATTTTTAAAAAGAAACAAAACTGCATTCAAAGATTTTCTTAAATTTGCTTGTAACACCCGGGACTCAAACCAGTAAAAATTAAAAAAATAAAGATTCGTTATTTTACTATACTAATCGATAGGATAATTGTTCAGGATAAAATTTCTCTAACAAATATTTGGTCTTACACTCGTCTGTCGTACAAGATATCCATGAAAAATAACTACACAAGTTTACATACATTACCTAGTACGGTTCACTTTCAACAAGTAAAAGACACGTTATAATTCTCTTATCTCTCTAACATTCAAAGAATGAAGTTCAATTCATTAGTATGAAGTACAAGCTTGCTAATTAATTTATTTCTAAGTACCTTGTTGAAGAATTCTACAAGGAAATCGTTTAATGTTAATAATATCTCTATGCACTTCTTACACCATATTACTTCTCAAACGATACGAGGCGTTTTGACGAAAAGTTTTTAAATGAAACGTTTGAATTCGTTTGCAATGCGGGACAGCAATTATAAAATTTGAACGAATATTTCGAACATTTATATCGATTTTATTTAGTATTGCTTCTATTACGTAATTGTGTGATCATGGCGTGTCTGGATAGGTACAAACGGGACGATTAGATGGCCTGCAAGAAGTCCAGACCTGACGCCTCTAAACTACTTTTTATGGGGTCACATAAAAAATATTATTTATAAAACGTGTTATGAGACCGTACAAAAGCTAAATGGTCGCTGTAAAAAATGTGATTACACCACAACACTTTGCTGAAGGCTACACGAAATTAATTTCAACGAGGATTCAATTTGTGTATCCGGAACGAGGGGGCTCATTTCGAACAATTTATCAGTTAAATTATTAAAGTGTAATAAATTGATAATAAAATAAAATAAATTTTAAGATTTCACGTTTTCTTTTTATTTTAAAGACCAAATGTTTGTTAGAGAAATTTTATCCTATCGATTAGTATAGTAAAATAACGAATCTTTATTTTTTTTATTTATAGTTGGTTCGAGTCCCGCGGGAGTTACAAGCGAATTTTAGAAAATCTTTGAATGCAGTTTTGTTTCTTTTTAAAAATAAAGGAATGTTTCCTTAAAGTAAAATAAGCTAACTATAGGATTTAAGGTAGTTTCCCTCCAGGGCCACTATTTTTTTCCACACTGTATACTGTTGTGGAATATTTTTTATATAATTTTATGAAGAATATTTCTGTCATACATGATTTCTATGTAGCTTTAACCATTAAGGCTGCACACGCGACGGAAGCTTAAAAAAAGGAAGTAATTTCTCCCGTTTTTCCAACATTTCCCTTCACTGCTCTGCTCCTATTGATTGTAGCGTGATAATAAGTATACTACAACCTGCCCAGGAGTATGAAGAATAATTTTACCAAGTTTCGTTAAAATCCGTTGAGTAGTTTTTGTTTCTATAAGGAACATACAGACAGACAGACAAAAATTTTACTGATTGCATTTTTGGCATCAGTATCGATCACTAATCACCCCCTGATAGTTATTTTGAAAAAATATTTCATGTACAGAATTGACCTCTCTACAGATTTATTATAAGTATAGATAGATAGATAGAAGATATAGATAGATATGTACCTGGAAAATCTAAATACCAAGTCGTAATTTGTAAATCGCAACAACTTCCAGAAAATTTATTATTTAAACTGTCACCCGCACCATGCTACAGGGCAAATGGATTAAATCATTATAAAAATTATTTGTAGATTATTCCCTGGAACAATATTTTTACGTTTTGAGGAACTAAAGCTGGTTTTGTGAAATATTTATCGCGCATCATCATCATTCTATAGTGTCTGTGCCGCTCGCTTCGTTGACCTTCGCTGTAATCTGTGGTTGTTTTGTTTCCTGACTTGTAGAAATAAGTTGTAAGAAAATAAAATGAAGTATTTCTGTAGTTTTATAATAGCATTTATTTGTTTGTTAACGCTATCTACATGTCAAGATGTCTGTACGCAGAAAGGTCCATGTGTCTGTGTTTTTCCAAATGGAACCGGTATTGACCTCACACCATCAGCTAAATCAGATTTTTTTATTGCGCAAATGTTCAGCTTGCAAGAAAACAATACTCAATATCTACTTAACACTTACTATTATCATCCTTGTTTCGACGTTATGCCAAAAATAAACGAGACGAAACCAGTGGACACGTGTAATATACCATTGTCTGTAAGTAACTATCTTTACTCACTTCATTGTATGTATTATTCATGCGTGGGGTTCTGATGTTTGCAGTGTACATCCTTAAAATATTTAACGATGTTAATTATATTAATTTAGAGGAAAACTTAAATCAATTTGGTAAGTACTTCTTATGTGTCTCACAAATATTAATGTACTTTGCGTTTTTCATTTCAGATATGCCGCCATAAAGACTCTTTGGTGCTGCAGAATACCACCAAAGATACATTCAAGATTGATAATGGTCTTAACGAGTTTATGGGCACTTCAAATATATCCCAGTTTTCTGCTGATGGCATGTCAATCAAATATCCCAATGGCCCATCGTAAGTGCTTTTTAGTTTCTAGTATGCTTATTTATGTAAGCATACTAGCATATTATCCATGGAGTAATTCTTTTCAAAGCATTTTATTTGATTTATTTTTGCAGAATAAGTTGAATATTACAATGAATGAATATTAAATATCATGCTAGTCATTGATACATAAACTCACTAGCGCTTAGATTTTAAGAATCCCTTTATTAAATAGCATCTTTTTGTCAATATTTATAAAATTCTGCAAAGAATACCTTGTTATATTAAAACTACAGTGGTTATCTAAATGGATAGACATTTTGGAAATGTTTGGTTTTGTGCCATCAGGGCTCTTAATGGGCTGGTGTACCTATGTGTGCAAACATTGACTATAGGCAAAATCTAACAATGCTGTTGTAAACATTGTAAGCATTGAAAGTTTTAAAATACTTTCCTTAAAATATTTTGTTATTTAGTATGTGAGTTGTTTTATTAAAGTTTATAATTTTTAATCTTTAAGAAATAGAACATGAAACATATAAATCATATAACATAAAATCAGATTCTTTTACCAGAACTTATTCAAACAAAGAGTGGCCAACTTCACAATGTTGATATCACCAAGAGAGAGACTCAAACCCAGATCTCCCGCATTCCGGACAGGCACTCTACCAAATGAGATTTCATCATCATCAGCCTGTAGATGTCCACTGCAGGACATAGGCCCAAGGTTTTCCACATCGCTCAGTCCCGTGGAAAACCTTGTTAGTTAGTTAAACATGTTAGTTATTTAAGTATAAAAGACATTTCAACCTCAAAACTATTGATACACAGTAATTGCTGCCTACTCAACTTTTCCAATAAACTTCATACATATTTTAGATTTACATGCTACACACTTGGCTAACCTTGCTATTGTGATATATGGTAGAAACCCAAGGCCTTCAGTGTGGTCATATGAAAAAAGTCGTGATACTAAAAAAGCCCCAATAACAGTTTAATTTCTTGGTAACTAAACCTCAATTTGTCCGCAATCTCACCTGTTAGCAAGTGAAGATGAAGGGTGGTCACGAGCCAGGTGGATGCTAAAGGGATCCTACCACCAAGTGAGGGCCTCTTGTATTCATCACCTTTACAATACGCTAATCCAGGGGTGGAAGAGCTATTTTAAGCCAAACTAAAAATATAAACATAAAGATACGAGGCTTATTTAACTTTTATATATATAGCAGCTGTTTGAGTATGATTACCATTTGTTACCATTAAAGCCAATACTGGCATTTCAAATGATGAGTATTTGCTGAACTAGTTATGTAAATTAATTCTTTATTACACCTTATCAAACTTTGTTGAAGGTCAGTTAACTATGCCACAGTAGTGTATTCTTTTCTAATTGGTAATGAGCACGAATCATTTTATACTTAAAAATGATTGCTTTATAATGGTAGTACAGTGTAAAGTATTCTATTTTTAGATATGTTATGTCCGCCATGGATCGCTTCATATTATTAATATTTATAATGCAATGTGCTATTGTAGATTGTAACGTTCTTACAAAGATGCAGCATTCTGTAATAACATGAAAGACAGTTATAATATTATCTGAAGTTTTCACAATTTATTATATTTAATAAAATTCGTTTTTAGGCAGATTTTGTAAAGTTTAATTACATTTTATGCATTCGCTCATGCATGACCAATGTGTCCGACAGGTAACCTAAATGTTTAGTTATAATGTAAAAAATAATTAACTTTGATAAAATTCTTTTATCTGACAATAATTTCAATAATGTACACATGGGCGATATTGTTGATACTATTCTTTTGGATGGCACTTGTGTCTATAGTCTATTGGTACAAAAGCCACCATCTCTCTGAATGTATTGAATCTTCATTTTATCATTCATTTTATCATTACTTCATTTATCAACTCAGACAAAGTTTTGACGTGAAGTCGGTTTTTTAATGCTCTGCATTCGTTAATTATCAATTTAATGGTTCAGGATTGCAGTTCTTAACCTAATGGCAAAACGTCAGTACAATTATGTACTGTGATTGATCTCGCTCACCACTTTAAAAATAGCTAAAAATGTTGTTGAATGCATTCACAATTAACAATGGTATTATTTGAATTTCAGGTCCAATGTGATTCTGCTAGTTTGTGCACAGACTGAGAGTCAATTACATGTCTATTCTGAGCTTGATCCCAACAATGTTGTAAGTATTCCTTCAATGTTTAATAATATTAGTACCCTTCATAAACCTTAACTTTATAATTGTACCATATTGTGGTAACTAATATGTTTAATATTACTGTTATATTTGAAATTATATAAATATTTTGGTTTCCTGAAAAAGTCTTACCAGCAAAATGTTATGTATTATACAGGGTGTTATTTTATTAGAGCATAATCCTTTAAGGGGTTATAGTACAGGTCATTTGCAACATTTTTTGGTATGGGCACTCCTGTGCGAAAGTGAACCATTATTGAGATATTTTAATTTCAGTGTTCACTTGAAAAAATAAAAAAAAAAAACGATAAAGACGACCGGCTGGTGTAGCGGTAACATACATTGCCTTCTATGCCAGAGGTCCTGGGTTCGAATCCCGGCGGCGGTGGATATTTGTGTGATGAACACAGATATTAGTAGTATTGTCTTAAGTTTTCACGATTCATAATTTAAATAAAACTACTTTTTAACCGGATTAATCGGTACGCGATTAATCCGGTTAAAAAGTAGTTTTATTCAGATATTAGTAGTCAAGTCATGGATGTTTATATGTTTATTTAAGTTTATTCTAATAAAAAATATGTATTTATTCAATATGAATGTTTATATATTTCTTAAGTATATCAGTTATCTAGTATCCATAACACAAGTTCTTTAAGAAACTTAATTTGGGCTAGATAATGTTGAGTGAGTGTCAGAAATATTTATTATTATTATTAAAAATTCAAATGATATTTACTTAATATCTTATTTTTTTATCTATGAGGGCCTAGTTACATATCCAGAGCATATTCAAGAACAGAAGAAAAAAAAAATAGTATTTCACGCAAATTTGCCAAAAAGTCACTATGACATTTGTTGTGCATATTATAAGAAAAACATCTACATTTCCTAAGCGTTCTAATGAGGTATACAACTTTTACACAAGTGTTCAAACGCCAAAGATATCATACAAACAATGGAGCAGGGAGCAGGTAGAAAAAATAAAGATTTGTACTAGGGGCGTTCAATGTATTCTCGGTATTGGGGTGATTTGATATTATTGTGGTATAATTTGAATATATCATTAGCTAACTACAGCCCAGACCTGGCCCCCAGTGAGTATTATTTCCAAGATTTTATATTTTCGTTACGTGTTACTATGTACCACACCAAATTTAAAGCCCCTTTGTTGTATCTGGCAAGCATAGCATGGCACCAAGTGATGCGGTCCGTTTTTTGAGCATCAGTCAAATTATGTGGGATCCATCGAGAACACAGATTTCTCACACCCAAATAATAGGATTTACTAAATTTGAGTCATGTTTATGTCCAAAGATGTCCGGATCTCATGGTAGGTCACATGCCTGTCTGTTTCAATCATACGGCGCACAGCATCAATGTTCTTGTTATTCACAGCAGTACAAGGGTGACCTTCACGAATTTCATCATGGAGATTGACACGACCGCGATTGAATTCTGCAAACCAGCTATAAATGGTCGTCTTGCATTGTGCTTCTTCGTCAAAAGCAGATTGAAGCCGAACGAGGCTCTGCTGAGCTGTCAAATTACACTTTAAATCGTAAACAATCACGCAACGAAAATTTTCCCGAGTTAAATCCATTTAATTGTAATCACGCAATTTTTAAAATGACGGCACAACGTGAAAACAATCGACAATAAAATGAAACAAATTGTATTCCACTGCTAAAGAGTTCCATTTTTAAATGTAGTTATAACTTTTTAAATATTGTTTATGTAAGTGGCCAATTCCGGAAACTAAGTGTGACCTACACGTATGTATTAATTTAGAAAAAAAATCATATCTCATTATCAAAATGACTACCTTGGTTTCTCACACAAACTCAAATCCTTTTTCTTAATTCCGATTTTACCACTCATGATCTTAAATTTAGTTTAGTTTGGTCAGCTGCTGTAATTGTTTTTCTTTTTAATTCTTCCACATCCGAAATCGGCTGATTGTTTTGGTAAACTAAAGATTTCATATGCCCCCATACGTAATAATCCATGGGAGTCAAATCTGGGCTTCTTGCTGGCCATGGTATTGGTCCTCCTCGGCTGATCCAGTTATTGGGAAAATTTCCATTTAACCAATTTCTGATTTGGCGCCTGCAATGTGCTGGGCATCCATCGTGTTGAAATGTCATTGCTCGTAAGGTCTGCCAATGGTATGTCTTCTAATAAATTAAACAAAGTATTTCGTAAAAAAACCTTCATAATGTTCCCCATTCAAATTATGGGGCAGGAAATGAGGACCAATCAAATTATTATCAATGATTCCCATCCACACATTTACTGATGTCCTTCTCTGAGATCCTTTAGGCCGCTTTAGGTTTGGGTTTCCGACTACTTTTTCTTCCCAATAGTGAGAATTATGGTAGTTGGTTATTCCATCTTGATTGAACTTAGATTCGTCCGTCCATAAAATATTCTTATTCTTTATTTTTTCTACCTACTCCCTGCTCCATTGTTTGTATGATATCTTCATACAAACAATGGCGTTTGAACACTTGTGTAAAAGTTGTATACCTCATTAGAAAGCTGAAGAAATGTAGATGTTTTTCTTATAATATGCACTATAATGTTATACTTACTTACTGTAATTACTTTTTAGCAGATTCGTTTTATATTTTTCCTTAAGTTATATATTTAGTTTGTAAATATAGAAATATATATAATAATATAATATAATATATAATATATTGGAACTCCTTACTGCAATACTCAATTTACTCAATACTGGCCGATGTGTCATAAAAAAAAGAAATGACATGTGAAGATTTTGAAACGTCAGTGAGAGGGAGGAAGAAAAAGGTCCGCTGAGGAGAGATGTGAGGATTCTGAAGAGAGAAAAAAGATCGGGAGAGAACGCTGGAGGACGGCTGACCGATCCGGGAAAAGCCGCCGGCCCTCCCCGGCGACGACGTCCTGGCTCTACCTGAGGCGCCCTGCTCTGCTCGGCGCTCTTCACGGCTGCGGCATTGCGCTACAACCCTCGCGGTGGTTCCTACCGCTGTGAGCGGCCTCCCTGCCGCTAACTTAGCGGTTGTTGGTGGCTGCCTCCACCACTACCGCGGCTGTGAGCCGCGGTCTCCTACGGCGTCAACTGCGGCCGAGGGCCGCTAGCTCCAAACGTCTAAAATTTAACATTTTCCCTACAGTGCTTTAGTGACTTTAAGTGCCTTTCTCGTTTTGTAAATTAAAATTAAAGTTTTTTAAGTGTTAGTTAATAGTTTTCTTCCACTTCAGCACCCTATTGAACTGCGAGTGACGGACCCCCTTCCGGGAATCGGCGCTTCGCGACAGCACAACAAATGTCATAGTGCCTTTTTGTGTTAAAGGGGTAAATTTGCGTGAAATACTAATAAATTTTTTTTCTGTTCTTGAATTTGGGAGCATTGTGTTTAAAAAAACGTTGTTATTGTAATTTTTTTGCTCTGGATATGTAACTAGGCCGTCATAGATAAAAAAAAAAGATATTAAGTAAATATCATTTGAATTTGTATCTCTATCTTTAGATTTTAAGTTACCACCCATGACTTTTTCAAGTAAACACTAAAATTAAAATACCTCAATAATGGTTCACTCTCGCACATGAGTGCCCATACCAAAAAATGTTGCAAATGACCTGTACTATAACCCCTTAAAAGATTATGCTCTAATAAAATAACACCCTGTATATTTATTACATATATACAGGGTTGATTTGTAGTCACTGGCCCAATTTTTTTTACGTAATAAGTATCATTTATGGGAAACATTTATGCAAAAAAAAGGTATGTATTTTTTTTACAAGGAAATTAATATATTCTAATTAACTGTTTGATTCCCTTCAGACTCAAATATACTTTATTTCTAGAAAAAAAAGTTGGCAACCCTAAGTAAACTCCCAATAAATACTTTATTTTATTTTGGTAATTTTCATTTACCTTTTAATTGCAGGTGCTTGCTTTCTACTCAAGAGATGCTTGCTTGAAGTTGATAGAAGAAGCAGGAAGATCATTAGGCTCTACATTACTTATTATTTTATTTTCGTTTGTGATATTCTATCTAGTCCTCGGGGTTTGCACCAAGAAATTCCTCATGGGAGCTACGGGACTTGAAGTTGTACCAAATCTTGGATTCTGGTCAGACCTGCCTAATCTAGTCAAGGTAAATACTGCTTTTTACTAAGAATAACAGATATTTTTAACATTCACTACCACATTAACCATAGAGCTTGTGTGACATTTTCTATGTTTCTTGGCCGTTTTCAAATCCTTATACCTTTTTTTTTATAAAGTATGGATGCGACGTTTGGCTTCCATGAGACCTGATGTTTAGTGAACATGAAGACTAAGGTGGTACACGTCCTTCTACGAGAAACCTATTCACTCGACGCTTAAAAGTACTAGGACTATACCTACTGGTCGGGGAACATAGTATTTTATAGTATTGACATAATCAACGAATGCAGAGCATTAAAAATAACGACTTCACGTCACAACTTTGGCTGAGTTGAGAATGTCATTAACGTAAACATTCTCCAAAATCATACATATTTTTTCAAAAGTTTGAAATTTTCAATGAAGTACCCAACCGATTTCGATTAAAATTTTAATGGCACCTACTATAAATTATCCTCTATCATATGAAACAAAAATTTTCAAAATCAATTCATAATTGTCCGAAATATCGTGTAACAATGACTCAAAAAAAAAACAAAAATAAAACACGTGTATGGACAAGGATATGTATATTATCCTTTTTTGGAAGTCGTTTGAAAATACCAGTTTTGACTTTTGAGCTTTGACAAATTTCGTATAAATCACGTGATATTTTCTAACCGACCCTACGCTGTTTTAATGCGGTTTCTTCGCGATTAGCTGCCGCAGCTCTCCATTCAACCACCGCTGCTGAAACTTTGTAGCGGTTTAGTGCCAAATTGTACCTATATTGAGCACTTTTGGACAAAGAATTTATTTCTGCAGGCTTTTTGCCTCTCGGTCTATCTAGGTTCTAATTTCTTTTCGTTTTTTAAATCCGTAGAAGTAGAAGTATCTTCGTGGGCCAAGAGACGCACACTGCTGGTCAGAGGCCTCCCCCAAGATTCTCCACCCAGCCCTCATCTACCGATTGACTTTCGTTAAGCGTTTTTTTATTAACCCAAAATGAATAAAACTTTTTGAGTTTTTGAATTTTATAGTGCGCGCAATCACTGGCGGTTGCATAATAATAATTAACTCTTTATTGCACAACTACAAATATATGCTTAGACAATCTACAGACATAAAAACTTAGAGTAGGTACAAGAGGTCTTATCGCTAAGGAAGCGATCTCTTACAGACATCATTAGATATCTATCTGAAAAAGCGCTAAGCGGCGCAGTTAGCCGCCCCTGCGGTAAACTGCTAGTGCGTAGGAGCGCTAACCATGACATTTCTGGTGATTGGAAAAATAAAAATAAAATCCCCTAACACACCAATTCCATGGCCCCAAACTAAGCAAAGCTGTGATATGGGAAATAAGACACCATGTAGCGAACTATAGGGAACCTAGAATATAAGTGAATACACATATAGATAAACACCCAGACACGGAACATTTTGTTTTCTTCTTTCGTGCGGGAATCGAACCCGCAACCACGGTTTACCCTATCGCCAAAGTGGTCGGTATTTTTATATTTTAAATTCTTTGTTAAACACGCGTGCTCTTAGACTTCATCTGCACTTGTCTTCAGATAAGATTGAGGTTATACGCGGGTTTAGTCACCGGTAAATAAATCAAAAGTGTCTGCCAATAAATGCATTCTTATTTTAAATACATGCAACATAAAAAATCCAATTCAAATCACTATATGAAACATAAGTTATATAGGGTCGCCATATAATAGTCAATAATATTTTTATAGCAAATTAAGACTAATGAGTGGGTTAATTTTTTTCATAGATTAAAAATTCAAAATTCTTATAAGTGATCAAAATTTACGTTTGATCAGTAGTTTATGACTACACAAAAAAATAATAAAAACGTTTTCATCTAATTGTGTGAGTCATAAAATGTAGATTAATCTTAAATTTTACTCACAGAGAAGAATTTTGAAATTTTAATTTATGAAAAAAATATATTTTTTTTCCGTTATTCAGACCCACTCATCATTCCTAATCTGCTATTAAAATATAATTGACTATTATATGCGGACCCTGTATAAAAATGAAACCTTTTTTTTTTAGGATGGATGGGCCTTCGCCATAAGTGGTTTCAAACTACCCACAAGAGCTCCCGGCCCGGTCACGACGCCTGACCCTAACAGCTACGACAGCATATAACAGAGGCAGGAAGACGCCATACCCGTCGGGCAACTTATACTTGAGTAAATGCAATCCTTTATCTCTAACTTTTCGTAGTTTTGGTAAATGCTATCAAGAGGCTATTTGACAGATATATGAAAACTTAGATTTTACTTTTTTTTATAGAGTACAATTTTATTTACTCTGTCGGTGTTTATCGGTGTCTGTAAAAGGATGTACCATAAAAATACTTACTCTAATTCTGTCTTCAGAGTTTTTTATGAACGCTAGATAAATCGTTAACCTACTATCTCGAGAATTATGGGTTCAGTGTTGACACACTCATATAAAAATTTTAAGTCATTTTATGATATGATACTTTTTATGCAATTTACATAGTTTTCATACTGTCAAATAGCCCTCTCTTTAAATTCAACAAGAGTTAAGTGAATTGAATGCTTTAAATTATATGATGGCCCTTAATCTATGTATGGTTTCAATATAAATTGTTGGATAGGGTCTACATTTTCTTATATCATTGTAGAAGCCGATTATAGGTGAAATATTTTTGAAATTGTATCGTATGATATTTTGAACAAACTACAGTAGGAATGTGTATATTTTTTACCATAAGATCTATCTACGCTGTGAAAGGAATTACTGTTGCCGATTTTGTATTTTTAAATATAGAATTTATACCTTTTAATAAAATTTGTATTATATTATATTTCAAAAGGCGTTATAAGTTCTTTGGTAGAGAGTACAATGTCCTTGCTTCCTAGACATTGATCAATTGAAATATTTCAATCGTTATGTTAGTATGTTTATCAGAAAACAAGATCTTTTTTTGTTTAATTATGCATATTTAGGACGACGCACTTATCTAAAGAACTTCTAACACCTAACGAAATAAAATATTTTTAAAAGTAATAAGTTTGTGACCATTTTATTTGTATACAGTTGGAGTGCTTGAATAAATTCGTGATTTTTAGATATTAGATTACGTCTAGATGTTGTTGGAAACTATTTTAAATATCACATTGTGTACCAAGTTATAATTGTATTATGCACCTATATTTGTAACCAATGCTATGACCAAGAGAACACACAATGCAAGTTATACTATTATACAGAGTTAATTTTAATTACCGCATCACCCCTTGCAGGCATCTTCTCCAGATCAATACAAACAACATTTGTTCTACGACTTTTTAAAATAAATAATTTTAAAATGTAATTTTTTTTTATACAAAATATATTTATTGTGTCTAAATTAGTGTTACTCTATTAATTCTTAATTACCGTTACTAATGCCAAGCACCTTGCAACCCTATGCCCTTGCATTAGGGCATTGGGTTGCGGGACTTGCAAAATACAGAGTAATAAATAACAGAGGTAGCAAAAATTTGTTTGTTTTTCTTTTTTGTGTTATTTATCAAGATTTGTAAAAAGTCGTAGAACAAATGTTGTTGGGATTGATCTGGATAGGCTGCCTGTAGGAGGTGATAAGCTAATTAGAATTAAATCTGTATACTGTAATAAATAATAGTAGTTAATCATAATAATTGTCTAAATATCGAGCTATATGCATAATATGTAAATTCGTTTCGTTGCTCAATTTGTTTTGAATTGGTATTAAGAATTATTCCTTCTAAGTGGATATTCAAATGATATTATGATTAAAAAAGCTTTCATAGTAAGAGCAGGTCCGAGATTTGTATTTAATTCTTTCAAATTAAGTCTTTTTAAAAACCTTGTACTTTCTAAATATAAAAAGACCGCCATGGTGTTGCTACTTTTCTATAAAAGAAAAAAATAATACGGTGAATCCACTTTTTTTCCTTTTTATTGTTGTTTGTTTTTATCATATTGTTATAACTATTTTTATTACTTTTAAAACTATTACCAATCAATATCTTTAAGGCAAAATGTTAAAGATTTTTTAAAAGTAGGTACATATCTGAAGTAATGTTGAATATTAAGTACACTGTTCTCGTATTTTCTGAAAATGTATGTATTGCCACCGTATTAAGTGCCTTGGCTTAATACTTATGCATCAATTTTACTACTTGATTAATGTATACTTAGTACGTTTACACTTTTGACACATATGTTTGTTTAAATTTTTTCTATACATATATTGCCAAACTCCACAATAACTTATAAGTATACTGATCTTATTTCATTAGTTTTATAGGCGATGAATTATACTGTCCATTGTTTTTCTTTTTATTATTATTAGTCAATGCAATCTAGTAACATACACTATGTTTCAAAGTAAAGTCGACGTAAAATCGAGAGGAGTTTGATTTTATTTGACTTTTGCTACGAGAGGATAAATAGCCTAGCCTGTCTAGTCCTGACTCTTTTGTTGTACAGGAAAAATAGGCCCCATCGTCTTGTTTATATTCTCATTAAGTTATTTTAACATTGATGTTAAGGTATGCGCACACTCAGCCGGGCTGCATCTCATATATTTTATATGAAATATCACATACTATGCCGGGGCGGGGCGGGCCGCATTTCATATAAAATGTATGAGAATGACGCAGGCGGATTATTGCGCTGCGATGCGGCCCGGCATAGTGTGCGCGTACCTTTAAATCTATTATCCACTTAAATTAAAAAAAAAAACCACTTCAACAAAAAACTTAAACTCATCAAGGTGGATTTCAATTTAATACCGAATTAATAATATTCTTTGTATTTCAAGGCCATCTTTATCAGTGCCAAAAGTAGTTGTATTACCTATGTTGGATTTTCGTTCTTTTATCTATTTATGTATAAGGAAAAGGAAAAGTTAACAAATACAGTAAAAAATCGTTTTGTGCATTCTTTAAAACCTAGTAAAAGACACTTGTAGTAGGAAATAATTCTGTGGTGTTTCGTACTTACATGATAAGCCTAAATAGCTGATATCGTGTAAATACCAAAGACCATAGTGTTATACATAAAAGCTAGCATTTTTCTTGTTATATATCTTGAGTAACATTACAATTTGTGGATATTGGTGCAACTTGCCATTCTATTTCTTTGTATGTCTATTTTATCTTGTTAAACGTTGAAATTGGATATCGGTGCAACTTGCCATTCTATTTCTTCGTATGTCTATTTTATCTTGTTCAAATTAATTTTCTAATACCTTATTAATTTTAAGTATATTACGTTATTTACTTTTTATTAAACTGGTATATGGTATATTATATAAATTTCTCATTTGGAAAAAAAGAGTATTAAAACTGTTGAAAAGTTGTGAATCTCCTTTTTCGGCCGTGTGCTCAGATATAGTTTTTATATCGATATTAAATAAAATATTTTAAAAAAAATTCAACTATGTATCTGTAAATAAAAGTTTCGTAATTATACAGAAAATAGTTTTTTTGTTGTTTTGTACTTTGATCTTTTTTGAATTTACACTTTTCAAATAGGTATTTATATACTAACAATAAAGTTTCATAGTTTGACCAGATAAATGTCACTAAGCAGCAATTTATAGTTTCTATCATGTGTTATTATGCTGAGAGAATGAAGTGTTTAAATATATTGTATACCTACTTAATTATTTTTTCCGTTTCACCTGTGTTAATTGTAAGTGAAAATGTCCAAAAAATTTTTTTTTTCTTATATGTATACTTACTTTACACACACAATGTTTAATAAAAGTGTGTATAACACGATTCATTAAAGAAAGGAATCCTAAATGGCGGCCAGCACTTATAGTGACAGATAGTACTATTAGCAAAAAAATATTCAAAAAAAAAAACATTAAAAATTATAATAAAAAGGTAATTGCATAAACTAAAATACCCGACTCCGGAATAAAGGTAGTAAGTTTCAAATAAAAAACACAAAACAAGCACATGAGACTAAAAGTGTTTAAATAATATTTTAATAACAAATAATAGCGGCAGGCTAAATATTACATAAATTACCTATTGAACTGTATATTTTGTGACTCTGCTAATTTAATGCTTACATACGTAGGTCATCACTAAAAGTTTTGCGTAACTTAAAAAAAAACAACATGTTATAGGTATAGATGTTCTATGTCACGAAGTCCGTTTGGCTATGAATGTTGTCAAGCGTGCACATGCACATTGTTTTTGTGTGCGTAACCTCGAGAGCGCTCAGTGTCGATCGGGACACGGTCCGGATCAGTAGTGTGTTTAGTTCGCGCCAAATTGTTTCACGGAGTAAGGTCAGCATGGCAACAAAACGAAGAAGAGTTGTCCATAGTGAGGTAATATTTATTTATACGTTTTCGATTAAAATTTTATGCAAAGATATTTAATAAAGCAATAGAAGTATTTATAAAATGATTTATTTTTTGTTTTATAAGATGTTTATATTTCTTAATTATTTTGATTACATTTTGTTTTAGGGATTACATATTTGGGGGATCCTTAAAATATCGAGCAAAACATGACGAATACGGAAAGACTGATCAATGGAAGTTTGGGCCAAGTTAGCAGTGAAACGTGGCAGAAAACTTGTGATCATGTTGTAAAACTTGAAAAAGACTACTTGAAATATTTTTATCTCGATTTTGAATTTATAATCAATGTACAAGATGATTCTGACGACAGCAAAACGGAATCGGAAATCGAAAATTTATCTGATAGTGATTGAAAATACTGAATAGTATTAGTTGTTTCGTTTCCATTCTGTAACACCAATGCTTAATTAAATGCCTACATCTTCTTAATATTTTTGTATTCATTGCAACCTAATCTAATTTATTTACAAAAAGTATATACTTTTAAAACCAAAATTTTATTTCGATTATTAAAGCTCGACTTGAAATATTATATTATTATGATTTCTTTGCTAACGTTACCTACATTTACACACACAAGCGCGCTTGTCGGGATACTTCACTACTACAATCAAAGCCGAACGGACTTCGTGAAATAGAATATCTGTACCCAAAATATTATGATTAGGTATACATTTGAACCCGTATACATTATCGTCAGATGACTTCTCGATATCTGTTTCAGAATCACTTTCAAGTCATCAATTCATATTAAAATTCTTTATTTCTTGTTCTCTGTTGAAATTTCTTGTCCAGTATTTTGCACGAAATTTAAAGCACACTATTGAAATTTTGTTTTGAATGTCTACATAAAATATTATAATTAAATATAATATTCTATTGAGTTATTTTCAGTTTTGGTAAAAATAATGAATAGTCACAAAGTAGATATACAGGGTGTAATTTTTTAATGCCTCCTGGAGGGAAAGTACTTTTAATAATAGAGACAGCAAGTTTTAATCCAAAGAAACATTCCTTTATTTTAGAAAAGAAATAAAACTGCATTCAAAGATTTTAGAAAATTTTCTTGCTTTACCCAGGAATCAAACCGACTACAAATTCCACCCTGTATAGTAGAGCTGCTGTAAGCAGATGCACAGCTACAATTTGGGTTGTCGTGACGTCACAGCATCAATAGTTCAAGCTACTCCGCACTAGAGGCACTGGCGTGAGTTCGACGCTTACTTCTGTGAAGTATCTACACGCGTAGATATTCAAAAAAATTAAATCCCACATTGTTTCTCGATTTAAAATTAAGTTTTCCTACTTTTATAAAGGAATTGCATTGATAATCCAAATAAAATTAACCAGACACGAAGATATTTTCATTCATAATTAATTTTAATTTATTTTTGTTTTCGAATTATTTATGTCCAAAATTCCAGATTGTTATGCCTAGGTGATTTTAATCCTGCCCAAAAATTGCTGCGCTATCAAGCGGCACGAAGAAATACTTTTATTTCGCGATTTTTTCTAACAGTTTTGGAACGTATAAAATTTCAGTAAAGTATAGCTGAACTTTTTTGATGATCATTTGAATATTTTAACCTGATGTGTCAACCGGTTTTTAGTACAAGCTACTAGGTGACTAATGCGATCGCCTGTTTGGCTATGATTGGCCATAACCAACCGCTACCCCTTCCGCAAGGCTTCACTTGAGTCCCTATAGAAAACTGGATAGGTAGGCTCCTCTATACAGGGTTAATTTTAATTAGCGCATCACCTCTTGCAGGCCGCGTCAATCCCAACAACATTTGTTCTATTAAAAACAATCTATCAACAATGTTCTATCAACAAATCTCTTCCAGTTGCGTGTATGCCATTAATTCTATGTGCAAAAACTTCTCTATATCTGTTTCAGATGCAATGCATGCAACACAACATTTTTTACAAACGCCCCTAGATTAAAACGATTATATAATATCGTTGATGTACCTACATCGATACCGAAAAATACAGACAACGACCATAAAATAATTATTAATAAAAATATACAGGGTGTCCCAGTACTCAACGTCTAGCCGAAACGGGGTGACAGGATGGACTGTAGCCATCATGAGAAAACTGAACCTACCTATATTAATAAATATAACAAATTTATTAAACTGAAATATTTTTTTACTGACGGTGCGCGAGAGTGAGTATAGACGGCACTAGTGACGAGATAACATGATAAGCGCCGCCATTTCCAATTCCTTTCTTTATTGAACCATGTAATAACCATTTATTTGTTTGCACAAAACTGAATAAATGAAAGACTTGTAGTACTTTGTTTTATTTTATTTTTGACATTCTAAAGTCGTTCAAAATTGTTCATAGATCAATGCTCAATTTGAATTGTTTATTTTCTTTGATGTTCTCAAGGTAAATATTGATCATTTTACTCATAAGAGACGGAAGCGAAGACGGAAGCGGAAGAGCGGAAACTATGACATGGATCAGGCCAAAACTTTGCGCCGACAGCTTTAAACAAATATGAAAATTGTTGGGCACATATCCACACAGCGCCATCTAGCCCTTAAGTCCAAAATTATAATTTTACAAAAATATAAAAATTATTTACACTATCACAATCTCTGCTCCTGATTTGTCTGAAAGATTTCGACTGAAAGTTTTCTCTGTAAGTACGAGGGCTGCCTTATAAATTGTGTCGTTTGAAATATAGTATAGGCAGCCATTTATTGTAAGTATTTCAAAAAATTCATCGCGATATTTAATACGATATTTGAGCGCATGTTCAAAACAGTTTTAAAACATTTATTCCTCTCCGAGTTGGGGTAGTAAAAATGGCAGATTTGTATGTGTCAACAGCTCCTTCGGGTAAGCTGAAACGTTGACCACGAAGACTAGCTTAATTTAAGGGAAAGTAAAAACATCTTTGGGATGTAAGCCGGATGATCTAAAATTTTAGGTGCTCAAAAACATCTTTGTTTGGTTGGAGTTGTGCGTACTTGTATTCCTTGCAACCAATCTTATTTACTTACTCAATACAACGACGTAAATAAGCTAGAAAAACGTCAAACTACGGTCACATACCCGAACAAAAAAACACAAATTCTTCTATTTTGAACAATTCTTTGACACCTGACGAAATTAAAGTAATCCACTATTCATTTGGAAATAAGATTTATTTGAATGAACAACCAAATTGGTGTAACGGGTTCGGAGTCAGACTATAGAAATTAGACCAAGTTTAATTTCTGCGCAATAGCTTTATTTTTACACAAAAACAGTTTTGATTGGTCTAGAAATTCGTTAAACAGTGCTTCTATCTTTGCATCGTAATGATATCCATAAATAAAAAAAGGTACTAAGTACCTACTACTTCTTTTTCTAAGCCGAGTTTGAGCTCAACCTCACCAGATGGTAAGTGTGAATGAGGTCGAAGATGATGGCAAATGGGTTTATGATACTGGCTCTTCCAAAAAATACTTCAGAATTCATCGCTGCTGCAGTGGTGATATTTGGCGGCAAATTTCAGTTAGGCGAGACAGGCTACCACCAAGCGGCGCTCACTCGGATTAGTCGCTTTTTACGGCGCGCTTATCCAAGGGCGGTTTAGGGGTAGGTAGTAACTAAATTGTCGTCAAAATTAATGCTGGGTTTCAATATTTTACATGAGTATGAGCTACGACAAACAAATGGTAGGTAGAAGAATAGTTAGTAGTAATTTCCATGACAAGACGTTGAATATTCATACATACATAACTTCACGCCTGTATCCCTTATGGGGTAGGCAGAATACCAGGGGTTCAAAAACCATATGATGTCACGTTTGTCAAATTGGGAGGTATTAAAATGATAGGAAAAGTATATTGCAGTGACAGGGGCTCAACCTATCGCACACAAAAACTCCAATAAAACCACTATAATTCCTTAAATGACTTTTATAACATATTTGCTCGTAAAGTGGTTGTAATTACACCAATTTCAATATCGTAATGTATCTCATTACGTACTTGTGCGATAATGTAATGTAAAACGCACGTGTTTTTTTTAAATAAAGTTATAAGATACCTACTCCGTCTAAAAATGAACGATACTTTTAAAAATCTTAGCAAAGAGGTTTTATGTCAAGAAAGTGGTCAATATTTTATGAATAAAATTAACTTTGGGAAATAAAATATAACAAATAAACATTTAATTCTTTAATTTAATTAATTTTGACAATACATTACAATCATTTATCTGTAACAGAAACACAAAAATATTAATTTACTTTATTAGTAACTAGCTGCTGCCCGCGACGTCGTCTGCGTGAACGCTATGCAGCACCAAACGCACCTACGATTAAAACACTGCTAGCGTGATAATATGTAGCCTACATATATGTTGACCCGACTTCTTAACTATCTTCATGCCAAATTTGAAGTAAATCCATGCAGTACTTTTTGAGTTTATCCCGGAAAGACAAACAGACAAAAATTCTAAAAACTATATTTTTTGTTTTTGTTTCTATTGTAGATCATACCCCAGGAAAGACAAACAGACAAACAGACAAAAATTCTAAAAACTATATTTTTTGTTTCTGTTTCTATTGTAGATCATACCCCAAGTATTCTTTTAAAAAACTTTCCTACCATTTTATTATATGTATAGATACTGGCTGTTTTTGTACCTTTGCCTAAAAAAACGTTGATGTGTGCATCGCTTATCTGTGGACAAGTAAAAATAATTCCGCGCGCTTTTCTTTTCGCTCTATTGTTTTTATTTGAAAATGTCGTCAAGTAGTTATGAATTTATTAATTTGACACCGCCACAACTCTTAAACGCGGCGAAAAAGGATACTCTAAGCCTCTTGCCTGAAAAATCGACTGATAGATACTTACAAGCCTATCAAAATTTCATCTTATGGAAAACAAGCCAAAATGCAAATTCATTTTCACAAAATGTGTTTTTAGCCTATTTCATTAAACTTTCTCATAAATATAAATCAAGCTCATTGTGGTGCTACTATTCAATGCTAAAAAGCACTATGAAAACAAACCGTGGTATTGATATCAAGTCATACTCCAACTTGCTAGCATTTCTAAAAAGACGCTCAGATGGCCATATGAGTAAAAAGTCGAAAGTATTTCCTCGTAAATATGTTATAAAACGTCGTATGACATACGTGCGCTTTGAAAATTACAGCCTCAGCTTCCTTATAGCCCTCGACGATGGCTCGGACTAGTAATATCGCCTCGGCTGTAATTTTCAACTTACCGCACTTATATCATAATGTACTATTACAGTATGCCCGGGAAGAGAAGCAGCGAAATACTAATTCAGTGCAGACAAATCGTGGGCAAATCAAGCTCATTGTGGTGCTACTATTCAATGCTAAAAAGCACTATGAAAACAAACCGTGGTATTGATATCAAGTCATACTCCAACTTGCTAGCATTTCTAAAAAGACGCTCAGATGGCCATATGAGTAAAAAGTCGAAAGTATTTCCTCGTAAATATGTTATAAAACGTCGTATGACATACGTGCGCTTTGAAAATTACAGCCTCAGCTTCCTTATAGCCCTCGACGATGGCTCGGACTAGTAATATCGCCTCGGCTGTAATTTTCAACTTACCGCACTTATATCATAATGTACTATTACAGTATGCCCGGGAAGAGAAGCAGCGAAATACTAATTCAGTGCAGACAAATCGTGGGCACCATCTATGCAATACATGTACCCACCTACCTATAAACCTAACCTTATACATACCCCCCTTACTTTTACTCAGTGTAACTTTCGTAGGTACACTGACATTTACTGTTTACATTTACAGTTTGACATTTACTTTTTGTAGGAGGATATTATAATATTATTTTCAACACACTTGCTCGTAAAGTGAGCGTTATTCTATTGAATTTAGAACTATAAACTGGGCTATAAGTCACGCGTGCATAATATATTATATCCTAGTGCATAATATAATGAATCCTACAAAGTTGAATTGAACCTTTGTGCAAATTACATGCGAGTAAACAGAGCATATTTTATTGATCCGGGTTATACATTAAATATTTTCAGAAACAACAAAGAGGTTTTATACCACTTCAAATCCTTATACATTTTAACCTTATATTAGTAAAACAAATTTGTATATCAAACAAATTATTCACAATTTACAATAATTTGTTATAAAATATTAAAATATTTGCATTTACCACTCCAAATTAAACATTTTCACTTAAAATAGGCTGTATATGCTATACAGACATTGACACATTTGGCGGAAAAAAAAACCTACGCGCATGCGCGAGGTTCGGCGCCATTTTTCAATCACAATTCACAGTTTTGTTATCAAGTGTGTTTGTTATTTTATGACCACGTATGTCTGTCTTTTACTCACAAGTGTGTTGAAAAACGTCGTATGTAACTCGTGAGCGTTGCTAATTACAGTCTCGGCTCATTATTAAGCCCTCGCCTTCGGCTCGGGCTCAAATCACAGCCTCGACTGTAATTAGCAACTTAGCTCACTTATTACATAATATACTATTATCACAATTATATATTATCCAACTCCGATAACCGATACTCACGCGGACGAAGTCGCGGGCAACAGCTAGTACTAAATAAAATAATTGACTGTGCATAGATTCAAATAAAAAAACTAAAAATTTTCATACCTATATTTTTTAGCATTTTTAATTGTTTATAGGATCGGGGAGGGGACAGACATACCCCTTTCTTGATATTTAAAATAGTTTTTACAAGCTATTAGATAATAGTATATTATGTAACAAGTGAGCGAAGTTGCTAATTACAGTCGAGGCTTAATAATGAGCCGAGACTGTAATTAGCAACGCTCACGAGTTATATACGACGTTTTTCAACACACTTGTGAGTAAAAGACAGACATACGTGGTCATAAAATAACAAACACACTTGATAACAAAGCTGTGAATTGTGATTGAAAAATGGCGCCGAACTTCGCGCATGCGCGTAGGTTTTTTTTTCCGCCAAATGTGTCAATGGCTGTATAGCATATACAGCCTATTTTACATGAAAATATTTAATTTGGAGTGGTAAATCCAAATATTTTAATATTTTGTAACAAATTATTGTAAATTGTGAATAATTTGTTTAATAATTTGTCATTTAAAAATGTATATGGATTTGAAGTGGTATAAAACCTCTTTGTTGTTTCTGAAAAAATGTAATGTATAACCCGGATCAATAAAATATGCTCTGTTTACTCGTATTTAATTTGCACAAAGGTACAATTCAACTTTGTAGGATTCATTATATTATGCACTAGGGTATAATATATTATGCACGCGTGACTTATAGCCCAGTTTATAGTTCTAAATTCAATAGAATAACGCTCACTTTACGAGCAAGTGTGTTGAAAATAATATTAAACCCCATATTTTTAATGCAAAAATAATATGTATAGAATCATGTATATTTTTTTTTGCAAAGGCCCAAAAATTGTTGTAAGTAAAGCTAGTGTGATAGGTTAATTGACATTAGATTTTGAATTGTTGAAAACCTACCATGACTGGGTAGGTTTTAGTACCACCATGAAAAAAATGTGCTCAAAAATCCTGGAAAAATACAAAAATATTTTCGCCCTTAACTAAATTAATTATAGTAGAATTGTTTTCAAATGATATTCGTACCACTTTAAAATTGACAATGTTAACAACAAATCCAATGCTATAATTTAATTATTTAATAGATTAACATCCATTTCAAGTCTTACTTAAAACCAACCCCCACGTTAACAACGAAGCAAGAAAATATCACCATCTATTCAATCTCGCCATCCCAATTTCCGGTCCCTGGGTGCAGTATCATACGAACGTTATTTCGGAATTCGCTGATGACTTGTGGCCAACAGACAGTGCAGCAGTGGTATGCGAGTCAGCGGTAACCGTCTTGCGATCGACTAGTACAACATTATATAAGTTTTTAATGAAAAACAAAAATAAAAAATAAATAAAATAAATAAATAATAAAAATAAATGAAAAACATGGTAAATATCCCGTTTCTAAAGTTAATTTAAATAGTACAACATTGGCGAATTGACCACCCGCGAATTGACCACGCAGTCCCATATAGCGTTAATGCCTACTGCGCTCGAAAATACTCGCCTTAATACATAAAATCCCCAGACAATCACGCAAACAGCAACTATTAACATGGTTCATTAAAGAAAGGAATTGAAAATGGCGGCACTTGTCATGTTCTCTCGCTCGCGCACTAGTGCCATCTATACTCATTCTTTAGCGTACGGTCAGTAAAAATATTTCAGTTTAAGAAATTGTTATATTATATTTGTTAATATTTTTTTATTAATGATTATTTTATTGGATATGTTCGTTGTCGGAATTTTTTGGTATGCATGTACATCGTTGTTTCTCAACTAACATCCGAGTGATATCGGTTTTTTTCGCCAACGATGTCGATACCACAGATGTTAACAAATCTATACATATAATAAAATGGCAGGAAAGTCAAAACTGTACATTGAATATTTTTTTAAAAGAATACTTGGGGTATGATCTACAATCGAAACAGAAACAAAAAATATAGTTTTTAGAATTTTTGTCTGTTTGTCTGTTTGTCTTTCCGGAATAAACTCAAAAAGTACTGCATGGATTTACTTCAAATTTGGCATGAAGATAGTTAAGAAGTCGGGTCAACATATAGGCTACATATTATCACGCTAGCAGTGTTATAATCGTAGGTGCGTTTGGTGCTGCATAGCGTTCACGCAGACGACGTCGCGGGCAGCAGCTAGTACTTAATAAGCGTTTTAAACGTTGTGTTGCATCGTTTCATGGAATAAAGTCGTTGCACTGTACATCGAATAAATGGAATACACGCAACTGGAAGAAATTTGATATCAATACTTTAATAGATATTATAAAGACTGCTATTTTATTGTTCTATGATTGGTTAATGCATATAAATATTATAATTAAAAATTGTTATAAAAGATCTACTTTTTATTTTTATTTATTTATTTTTATTTACGTTTGATAAACTCTAAATAAATTAATAACTACTAATTCATCATCACAACTCCGTGTAATGAGCCCACTGCAGGGCTATGAGTCTCTCCTCTGGGTGACGATGAGGTTTAGGCCGTAATCCACCAAGCTAGCCCAGTGCTAGTTGGTGGATGTCATATATTTCAGGGTGCCGAAATGGCTTCTGACAAACCCTAACTACTACTGTATACAAGTATCACGTCAAGCACACGGGACCGACTGCTTGACGTGCCCTTCGAAGCATGGAAGTCATCGTGAGAAATTAATGGTCGGCGGACACCCATCCTAATACCGGCCGCACCGAGCGCGCTTAACCTGCGATATCGTTTGATATGCACAGTAACCACGGCGCCACGACGAATTCGACTACTAATTATTTTTACCAAAACTAAAAATAACTCAATATTTGATTGTAATAATTAAGGTAGACATTCAAATCCAAATTTCAATAGTGCGCTCTAAACGCGCAAAATACTGCACAAGAAATGTAAACAGAGAACAAGAAACAAAGAATTTTAATAAAGAATTTTTGTAGTAGTGAGTGACGCACCTCCTCATTATGTATTTGATTATTATTACACAGTCAACTTTGAACCTCTTTGAACTTTGAACTCGTCTTTTATTTGGCTCCCGGTCGTCCAACTTCACAAGGACTAGAAAGCAGTGATTCTGAACAGATATCGAGTAGTCATATGTCAATAATGAGAGCGAGGACTCATGAGATGAAGAAATGTTGGGAGTAAAACATTTACCCTTTGATGATCCCGGTGAAGGACCGTCTCACACATAGTACCTTTTGATAAATAGTATCCGTGTTTTATTTTAACCAGGGACCGGAAAACCCCTTTATTTGATTAAGCCTATTGATAGGGTAACCCTATCAAAATCTTACCATATGGAAGTGTAACCCTATTGATATGGTAAGCCTATCGACGTGGTAACACTTTGAATAAAGTTAACTACTTTCGGATGCGCTTACCCTGTGATAGGGTTGCCTATTTCTATCTCTTTTCCGCGCATGCTGTTGAATTCGGAAGTATAATTCGAAGTGTGAGATTGAATAGATGGTGATATTTTTGATAATTTGATATTCTTAGAGATTAAATTTGCCTGCAGGTTTTAAAACCCTATTGAATCGGTAACCTTCAATAGGGTTTTCGATAGGCTTACTGCTTACATGAAGCTAACTCTATTGATATGGTAAGCCTTAAATTAGGGTAAGTCTTCGATACGGTAACCAAATTGATAGGGTTTTTTAAAACAAGTCAACGAAAAACCCAATCAAAAACCTCTTTAAGGGTAAGCGGTTCCGGTCCCTGATTTTAACCAACATTATGAGGATTTAAGGATTCTCCTGAACTTTTGTTATTTAGGTACTTTGTCAGGTGCACAGAAACGGACATAAGGTCCTTTCATCCCAAAACAGCACTGTTTCCGATTAATAGAATAATAAATGATGGCGTGAGTTCAAAAGTGTTAATTGCGAATGGTAGGCTACCATTTGTCTACGCAGGGTGTTAGAAAAAGTTCACACGACCTACATGACAACGCTTCTTCATACGTGGCCTACAAAACCAAGTCATTATTAACTCGTCACCCATCCCGCATGTAGCCCCGACCCAGCACCCAGTGATTTCTTTTTTTTTCCCAAAATCAAAGAGGGGATGATGAGAGGTTTCACTTTTACCAAATCCGAAAAGGCAGTGATCCATCAGCTCGTTGAAAACTGTTACATATAAAAAATTTAAAAAATACATGAAAAACATGTTTAAATGTGAAGGAGAGTAAATCAATAATCATAATATTTTGGTTATTTCATGTTTTTTTAAGTTACTCAAAACTTATAGTGTGAAAGCATTATATTAGCAAAGAATTACAAAATAAACAGTTTAATACTTTATATTATGTTAGCTTGTACCGCCTGCCGCTACTATGTTTTATTAAAAATATTATTTAAAGGCTTTTATCATGTGCATTTTAATTGAAACTTACTATATTCCGCAGCCGGGTTTTTTCGTTTTTGTAATAACTTCATTATTATTATTTTTGAATTAAAAAAAAATCTAATTTCATTTTGCTTACTGTAGGTTCTATCTGTCAATGCATGTACAGGCCGCCATTTAAGATTCCTTTCTTTATTGAACCAAGTTATACCTTGGCACATAATTCAATGCAGTAAACTGACAGGTCGAAATGTCAAACAGAAAAATAATGATACAAAAAATATGAACGGTAAGTCATGAAGTGACATTTCAAAGTCATGAAAAAGTAAGATTTGTAAAATTTTGTCATTCAAATTTTTTTTTCTTAACTTGACGATATTATTTAATAAAAAAGACCATTCGTTCACTTAAACCGCATCCCTATTGTTTTTCTAAAGTGGGCACACTGGAACTGTCATTTTACTGCATTGAATTATTTTCCAGGGTATACATGGCCTCAAATTTTATCATGTAGCAAACTAGGGGGAATCTAGATAGGGTAAACACCGAGACACGGAATTTGCTTTTGTGTTTCGTGCGGGAATCGAAACTCATGATTGGCGTAGTAGCGTCTATAGGTACCACTGCACCACGGAGACCGCCAGCTCCGAGTGCTTTGAGAGCGTATGGTCACTTTTGGCTCGTCCTGGATGTCTTAGAGTGGTGCTTAGAATGTGGATCGTAATATATCCAAGACTCGTCACCTCTAACCATATCATATACATGCTTTGACTCTCCTCGGTTGAATCGCTGCAGAGTTTTGCGACGCCGACTAACGGGCTGTTTTTTGGTTGTCGCTAAGCAAATGTATCCAACGAGAGATCAACTTTCTTACGTCAAGCTCTTCGTGCAGGATTGTTGAACAGTGGTTCCTGTTATGCCTACGGATGCCTCCGTTTAACGGTACATGTCACATGAAGATCTTCGAGGATTAGCTGTTGCATGGTTTTGATATTTTCTAGCGTCATGGCGGTTTTTAGACGACCTTCACATGGCTTGTCACTGAGGCGTTTGTTTTCAAATTCTAAATTCAAAAAGATGTAAATGTCCTTTGTTCATCATCGCGGGAGGTTGGCTAACGACACGACTTAAAAGGCAGCCGAGGTAGTTTAGATAATATGAAAAAAAATCTATCCTGGTAATATCTTTGCTACGGAAAAATATTTAATGTTTGACAAACTAGCACAGCATTAGTTTTCAAAGATAATTTAGATATTTCAAAGATAGTTTTCAATGATAATTTTTTTATCATTTATTGGAATAAAAGTCATTTTATTTATTTCAAAAATGTATTTTTCGCTTCATTGAGAATAGTCTATTATTTTATTGTAATACTTTTGGTTGGTTGTGTACTAATTCGTTTCTTTTCTGAACTAATGTTTAAACTAGAAAGGCGAGTTAAATTTTGTTTCTTCCAAGATAATTGAACGTTTTCTTTCCATTACGAACCCGTGGTTTCCAAACTTTTACATAAAACTTTTAATCTGGAATCCCATCTGAAACAAATTATAAAAATTGGTTGTAGATAAACTCAGTAAAAAAGAAACAAAATGACAAAACCGGGTGAATTAGGAAGTATTAAGATTCAATATTTAACGTCTGAACAAAGTCTGAACTCTAATTTATTTTCCGTTGTAAATCTATATTGTTCAGTAGCAAAGCTTATAGTTACATATTTAAATCAAGTAATTTCAACGAAACCAACAGCTTCGCGGTGGAAACGGCGTAAAACTGTTAATGTGTGTACACTTTGTTGTAATCATGCAATACCTACAACCAATTCTGGACGTCTCACGCGCATGAACTGCTTCTTAATTATTTTTTTAAAAATGGTTTGCATGGCATCTTACATTGCACCAATGTGTACCACCATTAGGTTGTCTACGTAGAAAGTAAGCCCAGGTTTGATAAAAATAAGATAAGTGATAAAGAGGTCAGTTACCTTTGGTGCGTTTTCCGTCAGACATTTAAACAAAAGAGCCGCGCGATCGCAGCCTTTGTCAGCATCACCTACAGATTCTTCGTTTACTGGAAAATTAAAGGTGATATGATTGAGTATTAAATTTTCCATATGAAAATAAATAACATGTAGGTAATAAACTGCATATAAAGGCAATAATATTGATGGTTTTTATTTATACATAGAAGTAGATAGCTGCAGAAAAGACAAAAACGTTTCGACCTTAAGATGATGACCATATTAAATTTTTTCAAATCGCTATTCCCCATATTCTGCCTAAATAACGACTAATATTTGACCACTACTTTTGATGTTGACCGTAGCTATGTCTCCGTCATAGCGGAGTTAAAAAATTGGAACGGATTCTTCGTGTAATATATGTGACTAAATAAGTGTTTAACCTCCACTTCACCTGATGGTCAGTGAAGATGACGACGGCACTCGGGCTTAGAAAGGCACCGAATATTTTACAACGACCTGTCATAAAATATAGCCGAAACACATCCCATATAGTAATGGGATATTTACAAAATTTCCGGTTTATTTTGAGTTCTCATACATACATTACTTCACGCCTGTATCCCGAATGGGGTAGGCAGAACACCATCTAATGTCACGTTTGACAAATTTGGAGGTATTATTATGATTGTGAGTTACTATTGCAGTGACAGGGATTCAGCCTATCCCCGCAAAATCGTCAACAAAACTTCTGCCCCTTAACTAACTTTTACAGTAAATATGCCCGGGAAGAGAAGAAGCTGGCACATTCTATGTTTTTCTTTCGCTCCCAGTCCAGGGAGGTAGTGCTCGATAAGTAAAACACGTCATGATTCCCGAAGAACTCGAGTATTCTGGTCTGGCTTCAGTTTTTTTTTGAAGCTTGCAAATAGTTGGGGACTTAAGCGATGAGGCTACCTATCTTACCTACCATCATGAGATAATGGATAAAAAAAAAACATCGTTAAGGTACTTTATTCCTTACTTCGTACCTTTTTATAAACAAATTTTTATCATTAATCCTCTTCTAAATTCGAATTCACCTGACAAGTGAATATAAATTATGTATGCTTTGAAACTGTTTAACGGCAATTCTGACTGCACTCTGTGTCTAGGTTTCCATTCATCAGGAGCTGGTATTGTTTTTATAAGTTTTGAAAAAGGTTCTGAGTTTTTGTGTTGTCAGGAACTTGTCAAAGAGAGTCAAAGAATATTAATGTCCTTCATTTCCAAATATTCTAGAATGTTTAGATCTGTACGCACCTGATTTACAAGTCTCGAACAGTTTCCTTCCGTTCTCGGCTTTCACAGGGTCATCGGAGGTTTTAATCAACTCTAATGCGCTGTCGAAATCGTATAAGCCTTTGTCGTCAATCTACAAAAAATACACCAGCTTTAGTATCATGTACAGCTAAGTATAGGTAAAGGGTGATTTTTGATGAAGTTCACAGTCCAGGTGCAGATTAGTAGGTGAAAACAATTATTTTTTGGTAATATTTAACGTATTGTAAAATTATGGAAAATGTGTGGAATAGGATATGATTGTAAGAAAAGATACAGAAAAGAATAGATACAGAATTGTAAAAATGTATAAGTAGGTAGGTAGGTATAATGTGATCTGATCTAGTCTAAGATAAGTGTTTAAACTCAGGCCATGATCAGACTCAAAACTTTGTGAAATATATTATGAGTAGGCAGGTATCTAACCCAAAAACTTCTATTCTGGAGTAAAATCAAGTTTGGGCATTGTTCAATAAAACCTTAGAAGATAGAGCATAATCTCAAACAATTGAAATCGTATTTTTCTGATAGTTTGATTCAATTCTAATGTAAAATGAAGGTGCATTGGATAGGTTTAATTCGTTTTTACCTGGATGACACTATTATTTTCTAAGCAGAATATTGGGAACGAGAAAAAAACTCTTATAATATACCTAATTGGAAGCCATAAAAACAAAATTTTCTGCGTGAAATAATTCCTGAAACGTACCCATTTTGCTTTTCTATAGATGCATGCCATCAAACACTTGGCGTTATCATTATTCGGCATTTTGTGATTCTGCAGCAATGCGATGTCACTGGCTGCTAGCGGGAAGTCCCTCGAGCAGATCATGCCAAGCTCCAGAAACCATGCTTTGAATTCATCTTCTGTTTTCGCCTGCGAATTCATTTATTTAAATCCAAAACTCCGAGCTTACATCAAAGCACTTACTAATAATGATGAAGCATTGCCATATGCACAAAAATCTGATTGCAATCGATGATCAGGATTTTTTAAATTGGCAATCGAGATTGAAAAGCTCAAACTCATATAAGAATATAACAAATTTGAAAAATTTATCTGATTACAAAGAAGGTTCAAAAACACGACCACTTCAGAACTCGTTGCACCCTGAGGATGCTTCTGGTTGAAGCGAAACACGTGTCAGAGGTGGCTTGTGGCGCGGGTTGTAGTGTTCCGAGTGAGCGTTTATTGTTATCCTTGCACTGCTTGCTTCTTGAGGTAGGGTGGGCGGTGCACCAACGCACGGAAATCCTGCATCACTATTGTTTGGATGTCGCGGAATTAGCACGGTAAGTTAGCTATAGTAGTTGCGATGGATTTCCGCAAAGTAACGCCTGATTCAAGCAATTGTCTAAGTAGCCAGCTTTGTCGGTAATTATTATTAGAACTACTTACGTTAAGTGCACCAAAAACACAAAATGTGAGCACATATTTAAAAATGGTATACATTATCTTCGATGTAATGTAAAACTGCCATTAAACTATGAAAACAACGAGTATTTATAGGAAATTTGTTTGTTGAAATCGATAAATAATGAGTCGATGTTTATAATCTAACTACGATCGAAACTATAATGATCTAATACTCTAGATTGTAATATGATAAACATACCTGTAATTGAAATTACATAATTGCTTTGATGGGTATTTTAGGATGTTCAGTTTACATTGGATCGATGGTCGCCAAATAACTATGTACAGTAGACTCAACTATTATTTCTATACTTATTTATATATACTTATTTTATGTACTTATTTCTACCACAGGAACACTTTCACTCGATCATTTGCATACACATTATGTAAGTATATTATCGTATAATATAAATAAGTCTTACGATTCAAAAAAGTTTTTATCTACTATACGATAGTCTGCTTATGCATTTCTCAAAAATTTAAGACGCAAAGTTTAATTACAATATCTCTACTAGTCAGGTGTTCTCTTTATCCAATTATTTTACAAAAATATCAGAACCTCAACAAAAATAAATTAAATAAAAGTATAAATATTTAAGTAAGTCGTCATGGCGCCGTGGTTACAGATTAAGCAACGTTTGGTGCGGTCCGTGCTTGGATGGGTGACCGCCGACCATTCATTTCTCACGACGTCTTCCGTGCTTCGAAGGGCACGTTAAGCAGTCGGTCCCGGGTGCTGTATACTTGTATACAGTAGTCGTTAGGGTTTGTCAGAAGCCACTTTGGCACCCTGAAAATTCTGACATCCACCACCCAGCACTAGGGCAGCTTGGTGGATTATGGCCTCCTCGTCACCCAGGGGAGAGACTCATGCCCTGCAGTGGGATCATTACAAAGAGTTGTGATGATGATGATGATGATGATAAATATTTATGACACTCACACTTCGAGCCGTCATATGGGTCCGTGGGTGAAACCCCTAGTGTGCGACGCACCCGTTGCGGAATCCCTCGATTTCATTTTAACGCGTTATTCATATTGCGTTGCAATCTAAAATTAAATACTTACATGAAAAGGTAGCTTTTTTAAACTTTTAATACGCAACTAAAGCTATCCAGATGAAGTCGCGGCCACGCGCAGGGAAGGGACTCATCTGTACCACTACGCCATGAACGCACGTTCATTGCAAAGAGTTCTGATTTTCAATCAATCAATCATTTATTTGCATAAAATATGGTACAGATTTAGGTCTTAAAATTAAAAAAATAGGTCATACCTACATATTTTTCATGACTCATACTCGGAAAGTAGTCTATGTTTGATCCAAGTATCGGTCTGAAAATGCTTCATCCGACCCGCGGGTCGGAATGTTTCATACAAATTCATTCCGAACCAAGGGCCGGATGGATTTCAAAAATAGAACTAATACATTTCTTATGAAGCCAGATGTCAAAAATTTAGATTTTTTTATGATTTTTTTTATTTTAGAAGTCTAGTTAAAAATGGTAATTTAAAAAATTATATTTGTCTATATTTTGTCACTATCATTTAAAAAAAATATAAATACCTATATAATTTTCTTAATTATATATAATTTTTTTTTTACTTTCCTTATATTCGAAATGAAAAGTAGAGTGTTCCCCGCGGGTGGATGACATCAATTCATACTCGGATTATATCTAAACACCTCGTATGGGAATTGATGTCATCCGACCCTAGCTTAACAATCTACTATTACCTTTTTAGGGCATGCAAAAATAATTACTTCTAAGCAAACATATTTAGAATTAAGTAAGTAGGTATACAATTAAATATTATTGAAATGTCATCTATTACTAAGATCAAAGAATTCTTTTACACCTCAGATCATACAAACACAGTTAGTTTTTATGATCTGAGTTTTACACTGTAAAAAGTTTTTTCACGTAACCATTTATAGGTACATACATGATTTGAATTCCACACATGGAAATAATTTGTTTCTTTAGGTACAGCATTAAATATTTTTTAATGATAACTGGGCTTCTATCCCTCCATAGTGAATATATTAAAGATTTGAAAGACATACTTCCACAGTTTTTTTTGTAGGAAAGGGTAAAAGGTAATAAGGTGTGGAATGGAACTACGTCTGTTTTTTGCAGTCTAAGATTGTCTTGTTCCATCTAAGTGTATTTGTAAATAGGTGTCTTGTCAATAGACGTGTAACACCTTCGTCTTCATAGTCACTCGCCATCACATGTTATTGGAAGGCAATAGTTCCCTCATCTCTTAACCCTTTAACCGCCACGGTCGGATATATCCGACAAATATTTTCGAGTCCATTCCGCCAAAGTCGGAAAAAAAACGACAACGACTAAAAAACACCATTCGTTTCTTATGCTTTTTTATTTAATAACGCTGTATTATATTTAAAAATGATAATATTTGGTAAATGGTTCATGAAGTAATCATTTACAATTGATAACACTTAAGTGTCTTAATTAGAAAACCTTAAAAATATTTCATAAATTACTGACATTATTTTTTGAAAATTGCATTGATGTCCAGCGTCATTGTCGAATATATACGACCATAGGGACGGGACATAACTAAAGATTTACTGATACGAAAATCCACTTAAGTAAAAATATTTCTGTTTAACCTGACTATTTAAAAAAATTTAAGCAATTGTTTCTACCGAAATAAATATGTTTCATTTCTTTGAAAATAAGTATAAAAATGTCAGTGACTGATTTGATGATTCCCATCCCTAGCGTGCATGTTTTGAAACGAATTTTGCTAGTACACCCAGCGCCACGGTCGGAAATAGACGACCGCTTCTTACGTCATAAATGAGTGCCACCTTGTAGAATTTTTCATTAGTGTTGTGCTTACGCATTAGTTACTATGTTCGTGTAATCGATAAATGTGATTTAACTAAATTAGAAAATGTAAAGTTTATCACAGTATAGAGTCATAAAAATATTCATCTCTGGCCTAATATATTGTGTGGAAATCAATAAATCTTTCAAATTCTTTAAAATGATCTTTGTTTCATTTGGTTACCGAAATACATACTATTAGAAATTTAATATCAAAGTTACTCTTTCTATATATTTGTCTGTTACCTCTTCAAGCTTAAACAGATGAAACTATTAACATTGAATTTGAAGCGTCCGAAGCTGGGACGGGTATATCGATCAACCATTGGACATCCCTATTTATTGTAGGTATTTATTTTTAGATTTACTGAGCTTGGCGCTGGGAGCACGACAACTGATATAAAGTCTGGCGGGTAAAGGGTTAATAAAGAAGAGTCGGTATTCATTGCCTTACCTCTAAGGTCATAAAAATTAAGGCATTTTTGTTTCATTCCGAATAAATATCACTTTACCTATTATCACTTTTTGTTGTGAAAATTAAAAAGATATTTTTTTTGTAATATTCCTTAAAAACCAACAATTATACATACTTTGATTACTTATTTAAAACGGCGCTGATTTAATTTGAAATAATACTTACAGGAAAATGACAAGTTTCTGATGTGTGCAGTTAGATCTATATTACATGCACTTACCTATCAAGAAATTGCTTGAAGGAATAGCTTGTTTATAACGTCTTCTTAACCTCTAATTTAAATGACGGAAAAAACGCACAATTATCTTACAACAGTATATACTTAATTATGAGTTATGGCTATGGCTATGACGGAAGTAAATTGCTACCCCTCCCCTGAGTAACAACTTACATTTTTTCTACGTTTTACGAACTCTTATATGTACCTTAAGTATATATACTTTAAAACCATAAACATTCTTTTTTAATTTAGTGTGAGTATTTTAAACTACTGCGATTTCAGAACTAGAGTTTTTTAACAAATTTTAGATAATGAAGGAGACACTCTGTACTCGATTCTGATCATCTAATATATAAAATTCTCGTGTCACAGTTTTCGTTGCCATACTCCTCCGAAACGGCTTGACCGATTTTGATGAAATTTTTTGTGATTATCCGGTATCTATGAGAATAGGCCAACATTTTTTTTTTTATTTATTTATATGGAAAAACAACGTTTGCCGGGTCAGCTAGTAATTATGTATAATTATTTAAAAAAGTAGATACTTAATTTTTCACCAGAATTCCCTATAAATAAATAAAGAGACATTACTACACTTTACCCGACGCGCTGCCTCCGTCAACACGTTTACAGTAGTGATCCCGCCACCCACTAAGTATCTATTGTCTTACGCTTATGTAACCATGCCTTGCGTAAGGAATTCTTTAACTTTCGGTTAAAATTACTCAGTAAATAATTATTTTTTATTATATTTCTCTCTTGTATGAGAGAAATATAATAATTTTCTCTTCATGTATGATCTCAAACTATCACGTCCTTGAATTTCAAAAGTGACCCACCAGTCACCCTGTATAAGGATACTTAAAACTAGCATAACTATTGCTAGCAAATGTAAACTGCTCCTATAATAGGCATGCTCGTATTAAGAATACTAAAAAGCAAGCTTTTAAGCATGTGTAACAGTAGCATTATACCAACGGCTGAAAATAGCCGAACGATATAATCAGAAGTCACTACTACTTCGCGTACAATATGGAAAAGTATCTATTACTCTTGAATTGCGCGTTATATTTTTAAAATTTTTAGCATCAAAATGCGCTTTTGTCCGTTCCACCCTGGATAAGCGCGTCGTACAAGGCCATTAATTCAAGTGACCCCGCTTGGTGGTAGGATCCCGTCAGTGGTCAACTGGCTAGTGACAACCTTTCATATAAAATCTGCCGCCAAATAATATTGCTACGGTGATGTGTTCGGGCACTATTTTATAAAGGCCCGTTTGTTTTCATCTTCACTTACGATCAGGTGCGATTGAGGTCAAACGAAAAAAATATGCAGAAAGTATTGAAACAACGACAAAGAGAGTATATTTTATTATGGAAAATAGAATATTGCAGGGTTTTCTGTGTAGATGCACTTGGTGACATGAAACGAAGCCTCGCATATATCCTTCTGATATCTATCAGCTGAAAAACAATATCACATCGTTAAATTCTATTGTCAATAATCTATATTTTGCAGGCATATGATTTTTAAGCTCCAGAAATAGTGATAAGCTCTTTTTACTTCAAACATTATATCTAATTTTTATACTTTACAGGGTGACTGCTGACAAATTTTAGATAGGTACTGAAGGAGGGTAATCTGTACTCAATTCTGATCGTAATTATGTGATAAAAGTAGATACTTAATTATTCACTAGAATTCCCTATAAATAAATACTATTATGTTACTATTTACTTTACATACAATTGAGTCAATCGCGGCACGTGACCTGGCACGCGGATCGCTGTCAACGCTAGCGTAACCATGCGTTGCGTAATAAATTCTTTAACTTTCGGTTAAGTTTACTCAGTAAATAATTAATATTATTTTTCACTATATTTTTTCTCTGATCTCATGATCTCAATATGATCTCAAACTATCACGTCCTCGAATTTCGAAAGTGACCCACCAGTCACCCTGTATATCATCATATTTTTTAGAAAGTATCTAGTTTGCGAAACTTATTATTTAAACTTATTTATTTATTTGCAGACCCCGTGATCACGAGCGTCTGCAAAGACACCGAAACGTTGAGTCAAAATTTAAAATGTAAATATAGGTACACGATAAATCCGGTTAAAAAGTGTTTTATTTAATAGTATGAATCGCGAAAACTTAAGACAACTTATTTATTGTTTAGAAAAGTAGAGATCTTTATGTACTTTCTTCTTACCTCAGAATACCATAAATAATGTAGGTACAGATAAGGTCAAAAGCTGTTACATATAAACAAGTAGAGATACTGTCAAGGCTTACCTACTTTCTTGCACGCTGCGATGGCAGCTTTAGCCGGTTCCTTTATTTCATCAGGAAGAAGTAGATCAGCTTGCTTTAATGCCGCTTCGAAGTTCAGTTTATTGTTCTTTATCTATGGGTAATGTATATTTATGGTCACTTAATTTATGAAAATATTTTTGCGCAACTATAATTTGTGAAAGCTGTGCATCTTCTAGTATATTTAGAGAGGATTTTGTTTCACTATTTTCGACATCAACAAAGCGAGCCATTGTTTTATATGACTCTGCACAAAATGGTTTGTCACAATTAAATGAAGCAATACGCTCATAGGATCAAATTTAAACGTCATGGTTATGAATAGGTATGAGCTTCATCGATTCTCTTTTAAATGGAACAATATATTTTAGATAAAATTATATATTTTGTAATATTTAGATATTGTAACACTGAAGCAAGATGTAAGATATACTAGAAAAACAGAGTGGCACCTGTGCAGTGGTGCATTTTAATATGGAGCCCAAATAATGACCATTGGTTACGCTTTTAACACGACTACAAGGAGACTCTTATACTTATAAGAGATCTTTAGTAATCGAAATAGATAATTCCAATCATGATTTTAGAATATTTTTTGATGCATGGTTATACGTACTCGTATATTTTACTCGTACTGACATACTTACAGCATTAGCCATTTTCATGATGCAGGCTATGTAACACATCACTTCTTTCTCCTCGATGAACTCGCCATCGATAATTCGGTCAATTTTAGCTAAAAATTGTTAAGTTTATTTATTATCTTTCAATTTATGTATAGTTTTTGGTCTCATAAAAAGTGATATATATTCTTTGGGATATTATATAGAGGGGACATCTATCAAGTTAACGGAAGGTAGGTAGACAATGATCAGTTGCCGGTTACCTTTACATTTTGATATCCATTAAAAATGTAGAGAAACATAGTGAACACATCAATATGTTCAGATAGCTCGAGAATTACGAAAAGCTTAGAGAAATATTACCATGGATACGATTTAATGAGGCTATGGTGGTTGATGGTTTCTTTTATTAACTTAATTATTGAAATAAACTGTAAATAAATTAAATAATAATTATATTGTAATTTTTTACATTTACTTATAGGTGCAGAAACGGTGGTTGGATCCGAATTTAGGTAGAATGTACGATGTCAATAATCGCGGGTTATTACCATAGATTTAAATTTACATTAATTGAAAGAAAATATAAATCATCATTAAATAATCTGCATTTTTTTTGTATGATAAAAAAATTGGGTTATTAAATGTTTTTATCAATGCACAATGCAGAGTTATAACTGAAGCAGGTAATTGAACATAATATGTATGAAAAATATACAATTATTAAAATTAAATAATTATGTAACTTTCAGTGCAAAACTCACTTACAGTGTACAACTTAAAGAAACCAGTATTTAACCTTTGCAATTTATTATTTTAAAATATCTGAACTCTTACCATCTTCGACATTGTTTTTTGGCTGACAAGATTTCCTCATCATTTTCCCGGTGTTTCTTATTTGTTTCATAGTCATCTGGAAATGGCGATTTTAAATGAATCTTATTAATTGATAAACAATATGATAAGGTAAATTTCTTACTGGTCTGAGATATGTTTAATACAAATTTTCACGTAAGCCCATAAATGCAGGCTTCTTTACCATATAGGCCTTATTAAAAATGTCTGATATGAAAAATACTTTAATATGTTTTTATCCCATCTCTTATTGTAAAATTTTTCTCCCTTAACCCAATATTTAGCTATAATCAGGGCCCCGATTCTGTAATATGTGCATAGAAGGTGCATTATGATGACATGTGACACTTTGTCAGTATTCTCCCAATACAAGTCACCAGGAGAACCATTTTTCCATTTTTCAATATAAGGTTATAATGATAGCTCAAATCCCCCTAGGCTACTTATGTGGTTATTTTTTTATAATCACGTTTTTTATAATCGCACAACACAGAGTATATCACATTTTCAATATTTTGTCCATGGTTTAATTACATTTATCACTACTAGAGTTAAATCTATATATCTATCTTCTTCTATCTTCTATATCTTCTATATCTATCTATACTCTATATACTTATAATAAATCTGTAGAGAGGTCAATTCTGTACATGAAATATTTTTTCAAAATAACTATCAGGGGGTGATTAGTGATCGATACTGATGCCAAAAATGCAATCAGTAAAATTTTTGTCTGTCTGTCTGTCTGTATGTTCCTTATAGAAACAAAAACTACTCGACGGATTTTAACGAAACTTGGTAAAATTATTCTTCATACTCCTGGGCAGGTTATAGTATACTTATTATCACGCTACAATCAATAAGAGCAGAGCAGTGAAGGGAAATGTTGAAAAAACGGGAGAAGTTACTTCATTTTTTAAGCTTCCGTCGCGTGTGCAGCCTTAATGGTTAAATCTACATAGAAATCATGTATGACAGAAATATTCTTCATAAAATTATATAAAAAATATCCCGCAACAGTATATGTCTATATTTTATGGTTGACTCACAATAACACGTGTAAATCCCGATAGCTTAGCAGTTCGGAGCTTTCTGATTATATTTGTTTACTCTTACGTTTATAATACTCTCACTCATTCCTAATCAAAAAAAAAATAACATTATTACCTATTCAATAAAAAAAGAATCATAGAAATCGGTATAGAAACACCAAACTTATACATGAAATACGCTAAAAACCCATCGCGCGTGAATACTGAATGATATAGGGATTATTTTTGCGTAACGGTTGCCGCGCTCTACGCGGCTCGCGCCGGTAGGGTATAAAGAGGCGGGAGGCGAGCGCAAGCTTTTGCGCGATTTAATATAGGTAGGTACAGAAGGAACAAGCGTTACATTACCTGTCAAATTTTCCCAACCACTTTTAACTTATTATCGAGGGCATAGAGTTCAAATTCAAGTAAAAAAATTTGACAGATTTGTAACGCTTGATGTACTGCCTTCTGTACATACAGAGATAAAATGGAAATCAAGGTTTTGTTTATTTCATGATCGTTTCTGCCTCTTGGAAGTCAGAAACCGTAGATTTCTTCGGAATAAAAAGTAACGTATGTGTTAACTACTAAACAAAATTACATTAATATTGGCTTAGCCGTTTGGCAGTGAAAAGCAGCCATACATAACTATAGGTAGTATTATATGTACACTGATAATGGCTGGATGGATGGATTTTTGCTATTCTTTCACGCAAAAACTACTTAGCTTTACCTAGAATAACAATAAGCTAAGTATAATTAATGAAGATATTGCATGAATTACCTAAGTAAAATTGAAGGCATTAAATAAAACACTTTTTAACCGGATTAATGGCGTATAATTTACATTTTAACTCGACGTTTCGGTGTCTTTGCAGACCCCGTGGTCACGAGTGACTGTTAAAATTTAAAATGTAAATATACGCGATAAATCCGATTAAAAAGTGTTTTATTTAATAATCATACATAATAGTTATCGCGAAAACTTAAGACCATATTAAAATTTAAGGCACTTTGGCACCCGATTTGTTTATAACGCTATGTGCCTTTGTAATGTACCTAATAGATAGTTACCTACCTATGTTTGTGGTTAGGAGTTATACATATTATATGGGCGAAGATTCTTCATTTTTATTTTTGTTATTAAAGATAGTTAGGACCTTGGAGAAGAAAATAACCTACTCGAAATACTAATTCAATACAGACGAAGTCGCGGTCATCATCTATGTAATATACCTACCTACCTATACTTTTTCACAAAACCTAGGTGAAACTGCGGATCACTGCTTTGTTGTAACAGTTTTTGAAGTAATTCTGTCTGTTTATCTATCAGTAACGCTTTCACAGCTAAACTAATGAGTCGATTTTGACGAAATTTAGAATAAGGTAAGTTTTAACTTCAAGGAGGATATAATAATAGTATTTATCCAACTCTAAAAAACGGTATCCACGCGGACGAAGTCGCGGGTCACAGCTAGTTATTAATAAAAACCGACAAATGTGATTAATTTATCACTTTAACCTCGACTTTCGGTAATTATTAATAATAATAGATAATTATTAATAATCTTCAATTATTCACTCTTACCGTAACATATACAAGATTGCCTCATAGTTCCGCTGTGTGGTCCGCAGTAAAGGTGTTACGTCGTCGATTGACTCTGTTCGGTTAGAATCAGAAGATCGGATTGGCCTAGTAAAAACTATTGATCAACGTCGACCATTCTACCGTTTTAAATAGTAGTGTTGGACCATATATTTGGAGTATAAGTAAAAAAGAAATACTTACAGCCTCGCATAATGTTACAATGAGCAAAAATTTTGAGATAAAAACTAGAAGCATATTTCACACTGAACTAAACGTGCTATTGATTGACATGACCTCGAATTAACTAAAAACGACATCTTGAAAATCGCTCTATATAAGTGCAGCGACTAATTGGAAAATAACCTAGTTTTGTTCTAATAAGGCTAGTTTGTAGTGTGACAATGCCTGCAGCGAGACAATACAAAATTTGAAATTGGAATAGCTGTTTTTTTTAAACCTTACGTTAGCAATGACATATTAATCCTGCTATTTTAATAATTTTTACGAATATTACACTTAAATGTTAAAGTTTGGGTGGATGGATGTGTGTATGTTTGTTCCTCAATCTGGGCTGAACGGCTCAACGGAATTCGAAATTGCATGAATTCAAATTACATGATGAATTTGATTTGCATGAAATTTGGCATAGTGATAGTGTACATTCTGAAAAAGCAGGTAGGCTTTTAATCGGGATGCTCTTGCAAGATTCGAAATTGAACCCGGCTCTACTTGGTCTAAATAGTTGAAGTCTTTAGAAATCAATATTATCAACTTCGTTGACAAAAACTTTAATATTCAATGTAAACACAATAACATTGATGGTCAGTAGATAGCCAAATGGTTAAAAGGAAATATAGTGTATTTTATTTAATTTCGATTGTACAATAAAAATATCTGCAGCACCCTAATGATCGCAAAACAAGCCCTAAATGTATATGCAATATTCAGAAATTTCTGAATTTTGTTATGATGAAAAGACTTCTCCAAAGTTTCTTTCAACACATCGGTATCAATAGTAAAAAAAACTTTGCAAAAACTTATAAGTCAATAATACATATCTAATTAATTACATTCAAACATAAAAAAATACCTTAACGATTGGTCACCCTATTCACACGAAGCAATTAAAAAAATCACAAGTTTCATGATTCGTAATAAGTAATTATTTCGATGCCCTATAGTTATTTCAAATCAATTACATAGCATAAAACACATCTTAACTTAGTTTTTACTAATAATATATCAATATAATATGTAGAAGACAACTATGACGAAAAGTGGTATGTACTTTTAAAATAAAGATTGCTTGCAAATCAGAAGTGAATACAGCTACAGAGCGCATAGTTTGCGTGTTAAGGGGAAGGATGTGTACCTTTACATTTTTATGAACGTGTTAGTTTTTCCTAATGTTTAGTTGTTTCAGACCTATTTTAACTAATTAAAAGGAAACATTTAAGTAATGTACTTAGCGTCAGAATTTCACTTTTCAATATAAACTCAAGAAACTAACAAGAACAAGTTAGTAAGAGAGCAATCAGGTTATTTTGTTTTATCGCAACCAGAGGACGATGAACTATTAATTTTAAATTATTAAAAAATAAATATTTCCAGTTAGATATAAGGGCGTGGATCCATTTCTACGGTACGGCGCAGCGCAGTGCCGTATGGTGTAAAATAATGTTTTACTATAATGAACCATGATAGAGATAATTTTAAGAGCTAATATGAAGCGCTGAGCCGTGCGACAACGTGGAACGGTGCGGCGGCGGCGGCGCGCGAAACGCCGTGCACGGCGTGCCGTATGCCGTGAAACGGCACGGCGACGTTGGCGTGGAGATGGATCCACGCCCTTAGAGATAAACTTGAATAGACATGATAACACACAAAACCATCCATCACATAAAAAATCACCCCGTACAGGATTCGAACTAGGGACCTCTGGTGAGGAAGGTAGACTAATAAATAAAACACTTTTTAACCGGCTTTTTAACTTTTTTATTGCTTATATTTACATTTTAAATTTTAACTCGGCGTTTCGGTGTCTTTGCAAATATTTAAAATGTACCCGGTTAAATAGTATGAATCGCGAAAACTTAAGACAATATTAAGGTAGACTAATTAATGCAGATTAGGTTTTTAAATGATTTTCAATCTTCAAAGTATATCTTAGCGCCCGGGCCCATACGCACTAGCGGTTGGCCACCTAGGCGGTTCGTGAGCGGTCCCACCTTAGGGTGTACCACACCAATCGATCGACGTCGTTGATCGATGTCGACCGGTTTTTTGGCTATAGTTGAATTGTTGTCGAATGATTTTCGTGACAGTTCTCATTTTCCATTACGCGCAAACTATTTACAACTAATAAAATATAAATTGGCGCGTAAAGAAAATAAAAACTATGTCAATAAAATTGTTTATTTTAAAATTATAAATTGAACTATTAATAAAGTGTTATTGTTATTATTAACTGTAAATAAATTGAGTAAATGTCATAAAAATATTCATCTTAAATAGACAGATTCAAAGAAACGCAATGTTCAGTTGATAGAGATTGACACTACTGAATCGACATTGAATCGATGAATATGAGCGGCCATCTTGTAATCGGAAGTTTGTATACATTTTTTTCACCAACTGATTCGATACGTCAAAGCCATCGAATGGAAGATCGAACAATTTCATTACGGCAACGTCACAAAGATTGTCAATTTTGAATTGTCACAAAAACCACTTGAAAAGAATTCAACTATAGTAAATACTATCGATCGACGTCGACTGTTCCATTGTGCCATCGATCGACGCCGACGACCGATTGGTGAGGTAACACCCTAACGCGGTTTCAACGCGGTTACTTCGTGGTTGCTTCTTAATTAAACCACCGCGGTTGAAATCTCAGTTACATCTGTATAGTCATAGGCGACTGGAAAAGCGGTTTACCAGCGGTTGACCGCGGTTAGCCGCCCCTGCGGTCAACCGCTGGTGCGTATCACAATTCACTATATTCAATCTATGTATTTCCAGTTATTACCTACACTTTTTATTCCGCTTAATAGCGTAAAGGTTATGAATCGTGAACACGTAAGACAATACTATACCTACTAGTATATTTTATTAAATATCAGCAAGATCTGTGACACTCTGTCATATTGTGCGGCTAGCGAAGATAAAAAAAAAAAAACAAATATATGCTATCATTGTTATGAGGCACAAACGACTGGATTAAAAGACTGTATTGTAATTTCAGTTAATTTATGGTTACAGAAATACAAACACTCGTTCCATTACTATTAATCAATCAAAATTGTGAGAGATGATCCTCCTTCTATATAAATACAGTGAACTGTCTCCTCTAGTGTTAATATTCAAGATGCAGTTAAATGTTGTTGCAATTTGTTTGTGTTTAGTGTTTTTTGTTGACGTTATTTTTGCAGTGAGTAAAGCAAATAATTTAAAAATAATATTTCTTTCTACCTTTTAGCAACGTCTTTGAAAACTTTTAAATTGTATCTTATACAACTCTTCAAAAACAACTCTTGAAACTAATTAAATTAATAAATAAATGTAAAGAAAGATATTTTTACTAACCTAGCTTTATTTATCTCTACAGTCTTTCTAGATTCTAAATAGATTTTAGCTGACATTAATTGTATCTAGGTGTACATGTAAACATAAACTGGACGTGGATCAAAGTCTTAATGGCATTTTTTTTACAGCTCACAAGACAACAACTGAAAAACTCCGGAAAACTCATGAAAAAGACATGCATGCCAAAAAATGACGTTACAGAAGGTAAGATAACCGAATAAATCTTATATTATTTCGCCATGAAGTGATAAATTGGTCGAACATTAAATTACAATTCTGAGGAGCAAAACTCGCGAAATAATAAGTTATCTCAATTATAGTTGGTGAGTTTAATAAAGTTTCTTTTAGAATTTTTTGATAATGGATACTAAATAAAAAAATAAATAAACGTAAGACATACGTAAACATAGGTACACGTGCATTAGATCAATATTAGGAAATTAAGTTAAATAAATAGCGAATAATGTATAATGTATTAATAATAAATGTATACCGAAGACATCCATGAATCTGCTAATATCTGAGTTCATCGTACAAATATGGTAAATACCAAGATTTGAACCCAGCACTTCTTAGAAAAAAACTTTTTATCGTTAGTCAAAGATGTCGTTAAATGAAAACTTATCAATTTCATTTGTTATATTATAAACTAGCTGTTGCCCGCGGCTCCGCTCGCGGTTTTAAAATTTTTACGATCATTACATAAACTTATGTAAGTATTTAATAATGGTATGCCCGAGTTCAAGTATTTTAATAATTCGTAACATTTACGTACACAGTCTTGATAATAATAGGTAGGTAAGAATATTGTGGTTTAGTTTCGACCGACGTTTTTTACATTATTTTGAAAAAGGAGCTATTAGTTAAGGAGTTATTTTGGATATCTATAAGAGACTGAGGGATGAAAAATATTTTAATAGTGCGCTCAAAAGTTTAATTTTTCATTTTGTAGCTTATTATAATAACCTACCTACCTACTTTCCAAATTTCAACATGAATGGGAGTTTTAGCCAGTTAAACAAAGCTGATGATGAAAGAGATGATATTGAGCTTTAACTGTTACTGCCTTCACCACGTGGAGGTAGGTACTCCCAGCTTAGGTATGTTTTTATGATTTTAGAAATGTTATTTTTGGAAATACTTTATATTCATTATAATTAAGTTTCATTGTCATCCGATCAGTGATTTCTGTTTGTAGCGTGTACAAAAACACTTTTTTATTTCTTACACTCAGGAGTATTTTTGTTTGGGAAACTATTCAATATACGGACACTTCTTTTTTACTATTTTGTCGTGATTGGGAGTGTGCACGATGATAGCCACGGACGGAAAATGCGAATTCTTGATTTGTTGATATTTTCATTTAATAGGTAATTTAAATATTTAATAAAATGTTATTCGGAATAGTACTATGTAGAGTATTATGTATGTAGGTATTTCATTTACCAAATATTGAGGACTGTAATAAACTAATGCACAAACATACATGCAAACTAAGTAGGTATTATCACCACGGTCAACACTGTTGAATAAATTATGAGGAACTTAAAATTCGATAAACTCTCAATATTTGCATAAGTCTTTCCACGTGGGTTCCTACTCGAACTATCTCGTAAGTTTGTTGGGTTTCATAATAATCACTTATTGAGAATTGGCATATTTTCCATAAATATTAAGGTAAATTTGAATGAAATAGATTTGACAGTCCCCAGTCCCCATCCCCACCACACCACCAACTTTGCACATTGTGAAGGATTTAGATTTATTGTTATTTGTAGGACACATTACAATTCGGAATAAATTGATAAGGTACTTACCTAATATCACCTCACCGAATCGAAACCATATCGAGTTTTAATATGGGATATCGCCATCTATCGGTAGGACTCAATTTGATGTGCATACAGACAAACTTACAAACAAACATAAAAACAGACCAAACTTTTTTATCAGAAGAGAGAATATTAAATGTTCGGACACGTTTTTATTACTCTTTTAATATAATGTAAAGATGGAATAAGGGATAGTGCTATTGGCATTTGCCTTGCCATCTATCGTTAGTATTAATACTAATAAATTTATTCGATTGCTTTCTGTTTCAACAACTCAATAAGGTATCATATACTTTTACCATAACGAAACCATATCGAGTTTTAATGAGGAATATCGCCATCTATCGGTGAGAAGAAACACTAAATCACTATGTTGACTTCAACAAATTAATTATTACCTAATCATTAATTTTCCAAAATCTCGATTTTTATATGTCAGCCACAGATGTCAGCAGAATAGAAGAACAAACAGACAGACACAAAAAGAATTTTTTTTCTTTCAAATTCTTACTTTTTTTTCATTTCTTAATAACCATAATACATTTTTTTTTTGTAAAAATATTTCATGTTCACACGTTATTGTTTACTGTTTTATATACATATGTATGTAAAGATAGATGTATGGTAAAGATTGATACAAAATAAAAAAAATATATAATAAAAAAAATTACGCGAGCAGGATCGAACCCACGACCTTAGACTCATGGTCGGTCTACGCGCAACTGAGCTATGAGTACTTCTGTTCTGTATGTCGAACATCTCCACCATATTCTAGTAAGTTTTGGGCATAACTTTTAAAAATCTATTAGATTTTTTTTAGATCCTAGATTTTTTTATGTCTGCAGAATCTGCTCATCATCCTGGACAACTTTTGTTAAGGCATCATATCTATATTTCTTACGGTTTTGATTATCCCTCAAGGGTTCTGCATCAGGTGTTCCAGTAACCGAAACAAAATATACCCTATATGTTGCCCCGGCTTCACAACTATACATCAAAAAAAGTTTCATGCAAATCCGTCCAGCGGTTCCAGAGATTAGCGTGTGCAAACAGACAAACTTACAAACAAACAAACAGACAATTTTTTTTATATTCTTACTCTTTTTTCATTTCTTTATAACCAAAGATAATTTTTTTTGTAAAAATATTAAATGTACAGACACGTTTTTTTTACTGTTTTATTATATGTATTGATAACTTTTAAAAATCTATTAGAATTTTTTTAGATCCTAGATTTTTTTATGTCTGCAGAATCTGCTCATCATCCTGGACAACTTTTGTTAAGGCATCATATCTATATTTCTTACGGTTTTGATGATCCCTCAAGGATTCTGCATCAGGTGTTCCAGTAATCGAAACAAAATATACCCTATATGTTGCCCCGGCTTCACAACTATACATCAAAAAAAGTTTCATTCAAATCCGTCCAGCGGTTCCAGAGATTAGCGTGTGCAAACAGACAAACTTACAAACAAACAGACAATTTTTTTTTTCAGATTCTTACTCTTTTTTCATTTCTTTATAACCCTAGATAATTTTTTTTGTAAAAATATTAAATGTACAGACACGTTTTTTTTACTGTTTTATTATATGTATTGATAACATAAATGTTACATTCACGTTTTTATCGTCATGACAAAAGTTAAGCTTGAAGAATAGATTTTAAATTAAGAAAATTAAAATTAAAAATGTTACACGACCTGCAATACAAAAACCGTGATGTACGAGTATTTATGATAGTTCACGCACACGTCTTTTGTAGGCCTGTGTGCTTCTATTTTCGACCTCATATTCGGTAAGATTGAGGTCAAACGCAGACTTAAGTCTATAATAATCAACGAATGCAGAGCATTAAAAAAACCGACTTCACGCCCAAACTTTGGCTGATTTATAATGTCATCCATTTAAACATTCACCGAAATCATATATATTTTTCAAAAATTTGAAATTTTCTATGAACTACTCAACCGATTTCGATAAAATTTATATGGGACCAACTATGAAGTATTCTCTATCATATGAAACAAGAATTTTCAAAATCGTATCATAATTGTCCGAAATATCGCTTAACAAAGACAAAAAAGAAATATACAGACATATTTGTTTTACACATTTGTTTGAGCAAATTGAACCCTTTTACCATCAGACTACTAGACGCAGACAGAACTTCCATCCGTATGTGGTAGATATTCCGAAAAGTCGAACTAAGCGCTTTGACCAACGAGAATAAAACCATGGTTGTATGCTCGTTGGCTTTGACAGTTCCTTTTTGATACGGGTCGCCATGGTTTGGAATGAACTGCCTGCGTCTATTTTCCCTGACCAGCAGTGCGATCACAGAACTTTATCGAATCGTTTGTTAACGAATGTTCGTATAGTACGGAGACGGTTTTTAAGAAAAAATTGAAATCTATCCATTGCCGCACGGCCAGCTTAAATAAATGTGTGCCTTGTTAATTTTGAATGTTTGTAAACATGTTGTACTCATAAATGTCTGTAAAATAAAAAATTACAATGTTACTCAAACCTTGTAACCGACTCCATACTATACGAGCATTCGTAAACAATCGTTAATATACGATTCGATAAAGTTCTGTGATCGCACTGCAGTATAGTCCTAGTACTTTTAAGCGTCGAGTGAATAGGTTTCTCCTGGATGGACGTGTACCACCTTAGCCTTCATGTTCACTTAACATCAGGTGTCATGGAAGACAAACGTCCCATCCGTATTTAATAAATATATATATATATATGAGATGTATATATATAAAATGAGCTACAACGCTTGACAATTATCAAATCCTTATTTATTTTTCAGAGCAAGTAGGTCAAATAGAGCAAGGAAAGTTTTTGGAGGAGAGAAATGTAATGTGTTACATTGCCTGCATCTACTCCATCACAAATGCCGTAAGTGAAGTACTCGTTATTTAAGTTCCTTTGTTTAAACGTTTAATACAAAGCTAAAAGTGCCAAAACCCCCAGATTGACCCCAGTCTCACCTAATGGTAAGTAGTCAAAGGCTTGGAAATAAACTGGCTTATTATATAAGATCGCAAATATACTAAATCACCGAAGCGATAATATTACTAACTTAACCTATATGAGTAAACTTAACCGAAGTTGAAGAATTCATTACATGCATGGTTTACTGGTACGGGCGTACGCACGGCGCTATCAAAACAATAGGTAGGACCTAGTAAAACTCTTTATTTATTTATAGGGAATTCTGCTTAAAAATAAAGTACCTATATACTTTTATTACACAATTATGATCAGAATCGAGTACAGAGTGCTCTCCTTTAATATCTAACATATATATACATATATTTAATATATTGAAGGAGAGGGTAGGAAAGAGAGGAGGCTCTGCTCAATATTTTAAGAGCAAGTTAAGAATGATGTTGTTCTAAGTGAAAAAATTGTAGGTATAGTTCAATCTGTAATTTACGACTAGGAAATTAAAACGTTTCCACCTATTTCTATTAAGAAATAAGTAAAAAAATTACTGTTATTACATGATAAAGCTCATTCAACGTTACCTATAAAATCTAGCATAATTGAGTGGTAATCAAAACCAACTAAATTGCCAACTTACGTTATCTATGGATTCATTTTAAATAGGCTAGTTTACTTCTTATAATAGAACAGCGTTGCATCTGTGATATGGCTCAAAAACAATGTAACTTCTCTAGGTCAAAAATAACAAACTTAATCATGAAGCGGTATTAAAGCAAGTTGACATGATGTTCCCACCCGAGCTGAAAGAACCTGTTAAAGCTGCAGCGACACATTGCAAGGACGTCGGTAAGTCAATGGATTACTGTTATAATGCGTTTAAAATATAGAGTTCGGTGTTTTGTTCATGGCTTGTGAGTGAGTGAGGTGAAGAGAAACTCAGGTGGTTAGCCCTCGATGTCACGCGATGGGTAGAGAGAGATCATAAAGTCGAAGTAGAACTTAATCTTCTGCCAGAGTATATTGTTAGGTGACAGAAAAACTAAAATTTACATACATATACACCTGACGTCACGCCTGTATCCCTAATGGGGTAGGCAGAACAACAGAGGCTATAAAACCATCTGAGGTCACGTTTGACAAATTTGGGGGCATTATAATGATGCAGAGAGAATTGCAGTGATAGGGGGTCAGCCTATCGCCCACAAAAACGTCAAAAAAACCACCGTCCCTTAACTGACTCTTACAGTATGCCCGGGAAGAGAATCAGCTGGCACTTTCTATGTTTTTCTTTCGCTCACAGTCCAGCATGAAAGGTACTATATTAAAATATACAAAAATTTACCATATTTTTATTTACGCTAAATATAAGAACTGTACTACAATCAAATTCTTTTCCAAGAAAAAGTTGTCTTATCTATAGCTTTATTAATAACTGCAGTTCTCAGACGTAAAAGTCAACAAAATATTTGTTTAAATCGGCAGGTAAAACTTCATTAGAACTTAGATAATTTTAGTTTTACCTGTTTGTCACTTAATAAGTTTTTCCCACGGTTTACCTGTCACTTGACGACATGAGACACATGGTGATTATTGACGCAGAATTTTTAAACTTAAAAGAAAGCACTAACCTCATATTGTAGAAAAAATAAATAAAGCAGGGAAGTATTTTTTTCTATTATGTACTTTAAATGGCCATTCTTCTTCCCTTAAGTTTTCAACTTGCTAACCAGCACTTTCCCTATGAAGACTGCCTAATATCATTTCTTTACGGTAATCTATAGCAGTATAAGTTAAACTCAATTTTGATTTCACCATCATCATAAAAAAATGATAAAAGACTAAATGTTTCTGATCTAGGACTACTTGCTGAGTCTACTTTCTCAGACAAGTCCTATACTTGACAAAGTACATACAGGCGTAAATAGTGTAAGAGGTACGTACTTGCCTCTTAACAAAAAAATCCTCTAAATGTAGGTAAAGGTGCTGAAGTATCATAATTTGTTTACAGGTAAGAAGTACAAAGATTTGTGTGAAGTTTCCTATTGGACAGCGAAATGTATGTACGATTATGACCCCAAGAGTTTTGTTTTTCCATAATAGAACTTTAAAAACACAGTAATAAAATATTTTCATTATATCCTGGTTCTTTTGTTTTTAGTCCCAACCTAGCCCTCCGCTATTTAAGTGACAAGTACGTAATGTAGTAAAAATTTTCTAATCTAAATGAAAAGAAGATGTTTGAATCATGGTAAGAAAGGGACAGAATTGTCTCACTCAACACGTGACAGGAAGCTTTGTAATCAGATCAAGTGCTCAATTGAGTATTGCAAGACAAAATTAGCTAGAAGAGTTCATCGTATTTTGGCACTTATTGGCCCTAAATATGGTAATTAACTTCCAATGTGTCCTGTAACATTATACAGGGTGACTTGTGGATCATTTTCGAAATTCTAGGACGTGATGGTTTGAGATATATATTTACTGAGTAAACTTAACCGAAAGTTAAAGCGTTGCGTAATGATTTCCGGTGAAAAATTAAGTACTTACCTGCTTTTATTACATAATTGTGATCAGAATCGAGTTCAGAGTGCTCTCCTTCAGTATCTAAAATTTGTATAATATGGTAGGATACTGGTTGCTTGGTTTTTTATAAAAAAATAACGTTGGTATATTTCCATAACATTTGGCATATTTGCACCTTTTATCCGTAAAACGAAAGATTGTTGTCGAGGAAAATGATAACGAATATACCTTCGGATATATGGTCATTTAAACGCGATTGAAATATGACTCTAAGTACTAAGTTAACTAGTTAGGATGAAAGATAGAACATGTAATTGCCATTCAAGATTGTATAGTACCTGGTAAGTGGCCATTTATTTGAAATTTCCACGAAAAAGCAAACCAAGGTTTTTTTTTAATACTCAGGCTTAATTTTACGTAACTATAGTGATTTTATCAAATTTTTGGAAAAAGCGACCAATCCATATGAACATTAGAAGACACATCACCTTGCAGATCTCCAGAACTGACTACAGCCCAACACGAGATAGCATATCCAACTGAAACGTTGCCATATAAATTTAGTACTTATACAGGTTAGTAAGTATGATAAATGCAGAAACTCTAAAAGGATTTCAAAATTATAAAAATAGTGCACTTTCTTTATAGTCAGCGCCATCTAGCCCCTTAGGGCTTACCTTAGTAAGCACATAGCTTGTGTTATAGGGAACGTGCAGGAACTGTGACAGCTTTAAATTGAACCAAGACACACTATCCAGACTGTAAAGGAATGGAGACCCGTTATCTTACTTTCAAATACTGAAACATAATTAGGTATTAATTGTTTTAAACTATCGCGGTTATTTTCACTATGACTTAATGTATTTACGGGATTCTTACCACGATTTTCGATTTTATTTTCGCACGTCCGATATTTCGATGCTGTTACAAGCACCATGATCGCAGACTGGTTCGTGGGAAGAATCCCGTAAATAAATTAAATCATAATTAGGTATCTCTTCAACTGCATTATTTTTTAATATGATAAATATGAGTTTCGGTCAAATGTACAGGGTATCTGTACATGACCCGCCATATAAGAACAGAGCATGTAGATGGGATCATTTGCAAGTAATTAAAGCCTTTATTCTACGGGTTAAGTCTTATAGATTTCGGGATTTTTTCTCCCTTTTATAATTTTTCAAGGGACATATCTTAGTACAAAATTATGCCTACCTCCAAAACTATAAGACTTAAACCACAGAAAGTAGGCTTTAAATACTTGCAAATGATCTCATCAACACGCTCTGTTCTTATGGCGGGTCATTTACCAGTCAGTCACTCTTTATACTTATACATAAATGTATATAATTGTCAGTTGTCTACATGCGGTCAGGTTTTCAATTTAACGTTACAAGTATTAATTACCCTCAAAATTAGCAAGCCACACTGCCGCATATGTCGTGTGGCAAGTGTGCAGACGCCATCAAATTTTCAATAACACAACAATTTGTGTTATTAAAAATTTCATTAACACGTATAGACGTCTACATTTCCAAATAATTGAAATCCAAAATATTTGTGCTCGTTTCTGTTTTTACATTTCGTTTATCAACATGTATTCAGTATATTATTTTTAATTAAGCTCCGCAAAAACTATATTATAAGTATTCTGGAAATAATTACTCATGCAAACAAGTGACTTTGCGTTTTTCTTCATTACAGTTATACGAACTAATACACTCGAGAGTATAGAAACCGCACACCCCAACATTTTCATTTTGACCATATTTTTTTTAATTTAAAGTATTATTACAAATGCAACTTAAATTAAATTAAAGTACACACTGCTACGCACCTTCGAAACCATTACCGTAGCAACACACCCCAATTCGCTCGTTTCAGGTAGCCCGGCTTGTGGCACTTTGAGCAGGTATAAAATATAAAAAAAAAAACAATAAACTTGTTAAAATAATAATTTATTAGTACGAGGCATTGCCCTCCAAGCCTGAATAACAGCCTCCATTCTACGTTTCATTGAAAAAATCAATCTTTTTACAAATTCTTGCGATATACTATCCCATTCTTCAATAATTGCGGTTTGAAGCTCTCTTAGTCTCAAAGGCGCCGAGTTCTCTTACTCGTTTTTTTGTTCGTCCCATAAGAGCTAAATGGGATTGAGATCAGAGCTTTGAGCAGGCCACGCCATAACTTCATTCAACCTCCTCCAAGCACTGGCTTAGTATAGCAGCGGTTTGTGGTCTTGCGTTATCGTGCATAAAAACGTAATTATCCCCGATAAATCCAAAACAGGGCAAAACATGTTCTTCTAAGATGTCTTTGTCGTAACGTTGGGAAGTCACTTTACTTGATCGACGGTCGGTATCTGGCCCTGTGATGAAGACAAGTTCTGTTTTCGTTTACAGTGACATGCCTCCCAAGAACATGTACGAACTACCGCCGTATGAGACCAGTTCGGAGTCACCAACTCTTCGGTAGACTCTACCCCTTCCAAAGTTACCATAAAGACACATCCTGCATTCGTCAGAAAACAGTACTGCCTTTCGTTGATTCATAGTCCAATTAACGTGATCTCGAGCAAATTGAAGGCGTGCTTGTTTATTCTCTGGGGTCAATGTAGGGCCAGTTGCTGGTCTGTGCGCTTTCAGGTTTCTTTCGGCTAGTCTTCTTCTAACCATCACCGATTTATTTCCACTTCTCTAACTTCCTAAAGCAGCTGTCCGAGTGGAACTGCATTAAATCGACGGATTTCGTAGTGTCATCACAAAATCGTGATTCACAATAAAACGGCATTCCGCGGTGATGTGACACGTTGTCAGCCTGTTTTTGGTCGCATGTTATAGCCACCAGTCTCTTGATATCGCGGGTATACTCGTCATAAAGCATATCTGCTCGAATTTATCTGACGAGCCACTTGACTTTGTTTCTGTCCAGCCTCAATTAGAGTAACCACTTGAGACGCTGCTTCCGGTGTAGTTTCCATTTTCTTGTGTAGACTGATGACTTTTTCGATAAAAGACCTTTTTATCTACGTGTTGGTTCACCTTTTATACCTACTCAAAGTCACATAAACGGAAGTACCTGAAACGAGCGATTTTGGGTCATTCTGTTATTTTGTTGCTACTGTAATGATTGCGAAGGTCACGGCTACACTTTACAAGTTTTTTGAAAGCTTATATTGTGTACTTTGATTTAATTTGAGTTGTATTCTCAAATGAAAATTTAAGGAGTCTGCGATTTCTATGCTCTCGAGTGTACATGGGGTATACTTAAAAATTTGCAATTGGAACTATTTGAATTTCGAATGTTAATTTTTTTTAAATCGATTGCAAGTCTTCTTATTAATAATAAAAATTGGCGAAAAATCATTTGTCAATTGTTTTTTTATCACACATTAAAATTCTACTCAACGAAAATGGAATTAAGTCGAAAGATCGATGATCTTTTATGATTTTAAAAGTATTCTCTCTCTGCAAGATTGTGCCGCTCTTCTACAAAATTCTCTTGGGAGAGAAGCACCTTATTTGAGCACCGTGAGGTGAAGGTTTCTTGAATTTGAGAAAGGTCGGGTTTCTGCACATGTCGAATTTCGTGAAGGGCGGCTTTCAACTGTTGTCCAGAAAATTAATGTGGCTACTGTTATGCGGCTAATTGAAGAAAACCCGCGGATTACCTGTGAGACAATTTGAGGACTATTGGGGGCTGGTATGAGCCAAATATAGAAAATTTTACTGGAAGAATTAAAAGTTCGGAATCTTCGCTGTCGTTGGATCCCCCGTGAACTGACTGTAGAGAAGATGTGGGCTCGCGTGGAATTATGCTCACAGAGCCTACTGAATTACGACCACGGATATTCCAAAGCTGTTTATAACATTGTCACAGGTGATGAAACGTGGATTTATTGTTTTTAAGCCGAAAAATAACAGCAATCCTTTGAATGATTATTTGAAAATAAGAACAGGCCCACACAAGTGAGGTAGGCGAGAAACGTTAGTCCAATCTGCACAATTCCACTTGAAGATCAAAAGAGTATTAATGCTGACTGTAGTAATTCTATCTTTTTTTTATTTTGTAAGGATAGGACGTTTGTCTTCCATGCCACCTGATGGAAAGTGCGCATGAAGACTATGGCCTTACACGTCCATCCACGAGAAACCTATTCACTCGACACTTCAAAGTTACAGGACTGTAGTGGTTAGGGAAAACAGACGCAGGCAGATTGTTCCACACCTTGGCAATCCGTACCAAAAAGGAACTATTGAAGCGTTTTGTTCGACTTCTTCGTAAATCTACTATATAGGGATAGAAGTTCTGTCTGCGTCTGGTAGTCCGGTGGTAAAAAGGAGTGGGTTCAATTTGGTCAAAAAGAGCACTCGCACACTCTCCAAAATGTAGCCGATACAATAATGTCAAACAAGCAACCTTACGACGATGCTCCAACGTCTGCAATTTTTTATTTGTAAGGTTCTTTATGATTTTATCATTATTTTATCATTAGTTTATCCAGGGTGTTAGAAAAAGTTGGTGAAGGATGACCAAAAATCCGCATTCTTGGTCATCCTTGGACATCCTCATCATGACAACGATTCTTCACACACGGCCAACAAAACAAAGCCATTTTAAGCTTCCGAAAAAGTACAACTCGTCATCCATCCTGCACAAAGCGCCAACCTAGCACCTTGTGATTTCTGTATTTTCCCCAAAATCAAAGATTTGATGAGAGCTTTCACTTATACCAACTCCGAAGAGGCAGTGATAGCGTTCAATCAGCACGCATATAACATGCCTTCAGATCTGTGGTACTCTTGTTTTTAAAAAATGGTTCGATCGCCTGAAATAATGTGTAAAAGGTAAAGGAGAGTATTCTGAAAAGCAATAAACATAATACTATGGTTATAAACATAACAAAACGCAAAACTTTAAGTGTGACCCACGTATATTTGAAAACGAAAGTAGCAAAAATTAACCTTACACCTGTGTGAAAATTCTCGGTTTCTTCTTTATTTAAGGATAAAAATTTCTTTCGCACAACCTACTTAATATTTGTAAATATTGTTTTTTTGCCATATTATAGTAATGTCATAATATGCATGTCTCGCTTTCGGTAAATTTAACGTAATTGATAGTTTGAGACTATGTTTACGGCAGTCTCAGTTGTAAAATGATACTGTGTGTTTATTTTCGGTAATGTGCCTAAACGTTATTTAATAATACATAATTTAAGAAACCTATGGTTATTAACCATGAAGTATCTTCAAGATCTATATGAACTCGGAGTTTTAGTTTTGGAGGTGATTTAGAGTTGGTGACAGCGTTAGAGAAAAATGATTGCTTACAAGTTTTTGATTCTGTTAACTGTTATATTAGTTCCAGAGGTTGTACATGGAGTAAGTAAACAACATTTTTGCTTAAGAATCAATAATATGCTACTTACTAGTTTTTCTGTTTGTTACTCATGCTAAAAAGAAAACAATCAATAAAGGAGTATGCGTTCTCGTATTTAAATACGAATAATATACAAACTCTTTTATCGATATTTTATTTAAAGAATATCCAAGCATTGGAAATATATGTACAATATGAGAGATTTTAATAATAATTAATTTTATAGATGACGAGGGTGCAGTTAAAAAAAACTTTGACAGTCATGAAAAAGCAATGCATGCCTAAAACTGGAGTAACAGAGAGTGAGTCCATTATTTTTGGAAATTACTTTTAACGTACAAGAAAATCTAAAAGTAATTGCTTCCAATAATAATCATTTATTTACCAGAATATGTGTAAAATAAGATGTTATGTTTACAATAAAATATTTTCCAATTCACAAACTGCTAAAGGTTTTTAATTCCAGGTAAAGTTGGACAAATCGAGCAAGGAGTTTTTTTGGATGAAAGAAATGTGAAGTGTTATATCGCCTGCGTTTATAAAACAATACAAGTTGTAAGTTAAAAGTTGTTTACATTTCTTAAAAAATATTTGGAAGATAAAAAAGTGTTGTACAAATTATCTTCGAAACGAAATCTCCTTTTCGTCTGTTTTTGGAAATACAATTAGAATCTTCTTAGAAGAAAACGTCAGACTCTATAAGGTACGGGCGCCAATGAAGGCACACTTAATTTCAAAACCTTGTAAAATATTATGTTAAGTAAAGTAAAGAAAAAAACATAATGGCAGTTGTAATTGCATTTAAACAAGATATTTAAAGAAGTAGTACAGCTTTTGGTATTTTTACATAAATACTAACACTTTTTAGAAACTTCGTATTGGGCTATCTAGGGAAGCTGGTCGCTCAAGATGGCCCGAAATATATTGATGAAAATTTATACGTTATAAATACTTTGAAAATTTTTAACATAAAATATCGAAATAAAATCACAGCCTTTTCATAACATTATTCATAAATGTAAAGTAATTTAAATAAAAATACTAGACAATACTATGTAAAGTAATTACCCAATTTTTTTTATTTGGGCTATCTTTAATCTATCAAAATAAAAATCAACTATAAAATAAACTAGGTACTAAGTAAAATTAAATTTCACTTAAAAATTAACTTTAAAAGTACCTTATCGAAATTATCAATACACAAGTTATTTTTTCTAATTTTACTATTAATATTTTTGTTTTAAGGTCATTCAAAGGGAATTATATCATGGGCCATGGTACGAAATTACACCCCGGTTAAGTACTTATAATCTCATAAAAATACAAAAAAAGAAATGGAATAATAATACTCCTCTGTTGTTTGCTAATAAATAGATTAAATAAGATGTTTAAAGTTTAGAGCAAAGAAAATTTGCTTTAGATTTATTAATTTTGAAAGGATTAAGCTGGGAGGTTATAAAACGTGTATCGTCTTAACATGACTAAGTAAAATGTAATTTGTCTTAAAAATGGCAACGCGCCGGTAATGAAACACACTTGCACTATTGTCTATGGTACTAGTAGCATAAGCCCGCAAAATTAAAAATGTTTCGGATAATCATATCTGTATTTTTTTAATCTTAGGAGCCGGGCCATATTTGGCGACACTACCTTATCACTTCTGTCAATTTTTTGCTAATTTGTCTATTTTTGGCTAATTTGATTTCGCTTTGATTTCATTTATCGAAATACGAAATACTTTCAAAAACAAAAGAAAACGACAATTATTTCGGAGAGGTAGGTATAGCTTCATAAATACTATAGTCCCATTTATTTAGTTAACATTCAACAGGTCAAGAACAATAAACTAAATAAAGAGATGATTTCAAAGCAAATAGATGTGTTATACCCAGAAGACATGAGAGCGGCAGTCAAGGCCGGCGTTGAAGTCTGTTTTCCTATCCGTAAGTTTTTTTTATGTAATTGGACATACAATATTATATTCACACAGGGTTAATAGTTGTTACTTATTATTATCGAACCTGTGACCTTTGGTGTCTGAGGCAGATATTGTAATTCCATGATCGCCTAAGTTCTCGTAAAATGGTTTACTTATTTAATAAGCTCTTACAATATATTTTAAAAATTAGCAAAGAAGTCTAATTTTCAAAGAAGTCAAAGAAGTGTTCTCATGAGTTAAGGTCGAGTCTGACCATACACTCATTATGGTCATGATCGTTTAGTACAGTGCTTAAATAACCAGAATTCAAAATGAATAAAAAACGAAAATCTCTTCTTTTTACAGAAGACAAATACGACGATATGTGCGACGCTATATTTTACGCGACAAAATGCCTCTACGAGTTCGACCCGCCGAATTTTGTCTTCCCTTGATCACTTCACCCAGCGTAACTATTTCAATATTGATTGGTTTAATGATAGTATCGACACAAATAAATAATTGAAAATTACATTATTTTTGATTTCCTAGATTAATATGATGATTATCTAACACTGGCTTTAAAGTCATCCCCATTATGATATTTACTATCTTTTTAAGATATTCGGTCAGCATTAAAATAAAAAAAAGCAATGGTATAATATTGACAAAACAAAAAAATGGGCCTCTTCATCGGTTTACGACATATCCCACCAATCTGCTCCATTGCCAATGTAATTTTGTGCAGCAGGGCTAGCATGCAACCATCGATAAATAGTCGAAACGACAAGATAAATATTATTTTGTTATTTTACCCTATTATGTAAGCTAATTTGCGCAGCATAATAGATAGAATTACTCAATTTGATACCATGATAAAGTCCACACAACCAAATATCAAATATGTCATAATCTTAATAAATTACATACACTAAAAACCATATTCTAAGAAAATATCGATAAAAGACCCGATTTATCGTTGTCGACGGTAGCATGCTAGCCCCGCTGGGCACCGATATGGTATCTTACACACCCTCACCAATAGGTACTGTACAGCACCCGGAATAGAACAATGTTCTAAGGCCGGTAATGCATCCTCTTTGGCGGAGATTAGTTGATGCCTTGTATAACAATAAAAAAGAATTAATAGTTCTTAAATAAATGAAAAATGTGATAAATAAAAATTACCCGACCAGGATTCGAACCTGGGACCTCTCGTTTGCTGGACGAGTGTGCTCTTTCTGTAAAGAAATTGATCTCGGGTGGTCTTAGCTGCAAAGCTTATACCATTAGATGGAGCTACGTTAGCAATATAACGTCAAAACAAAAACGTGGTAAGTAATTTCGAGGCGTAGCGCCAGGCCCCGGTAGCTCAGTTGGAAGAGCACTCGTCCGGCAAACGAGAGGTCCCAGGTTCGAATCCTGGTCGGGTAATTTTTATTTATCACATTTTTCATTTATTTAAGAATAATTGAGCATTTTAAATGCAAAAAACTTAAAAACGTTATTAAGAATTAATAGATTCGGTATTCTATAGAAAATGATAGAACTTCATTTGTTTGGAAAATATAGTAACGTGTATAGTTGGTATAATCCGAGTAATAGTATTAGGTATATCTGTTTGCTTTTATTTCATAATAGTTTTGTATTTTGCTTCGTGCTTTACACTAAACTTACGTTTATAATGTAAGTAAATTACAAGTTATGAGCATAACTAGTAAAAGGCGTAACACAAATACATCATACAATTACTTCGGATTTATAAGCTGCATATTTTCCATAGTTAAGCATTTGTTACAAAGTTTTCAAACTAGTAATATGTACCCAAAATGTTTTTGGATTTATGTGTTTGGATTTTTAGTGGCCCACAAATTTCAAGCCAGTGCGGTAAGTAGCATGCGTTTAATAATTGTAGTTTTTAAAAACTTTTTTGTTACTTTAAAAAACTAACAAAAAAGTAACATTTAATTCCAAATTAAGTTTGTTAAGATTTCGTAAAACGCGTGCTATTCGTTATCATTTATTTTAGATGACAAGGGAACAGATAAAGAATTCAGGAAAATTATTGAAGAAATCTTGCCTACAAAAAAATCCTGTTACTGAACGTAAGTTTATTACAATAGTACCCTATCTTTTATTTATAAGTAACAGTCCGTTCACACATGGTCTCCATATTACCAGATACGTTTTTGTACCGTAAATACGTATACTGAATACTGTGCCATAACGTGAATTCGCTCACAAAACTCCATGCGGCAGCGATTAAAAAAAAAACGTATCCATTAAAACGGAGACCATGTGTGAACGGGCTGTAAAACTAACGCTTATGTAGGCAATGTGCAGTGTGCAACAGCAACTATGTGCAACAGCCCTCTCTTTCTACTTGCGATAATTTATTTTATGATTCTAATTATAAAATAAGTACCGAAACTATGATATTTCTCGGCAGATTAGCATTAGGACGCTGTTTGGTCCGAATCGACCTAAGCGAGCAACCAAATACCTACTATAGGATTTTTTGTTTATGTTAATTCACTTATGCTCGTATTACAGAATGAGACTTAATACTCGTTTCACGTAAGCGTTGTTCACCAGCTGATTCTTGACTTGAGCTTTAGTCTTATTACAAAACAATTATCAAAACCAGATTACCTGAAACTAGTTTCAAATATCTGACTCAGTTGATACTGGGTTTTCTTTGAAAAAAATTTGTTTCCCATTACATTTAATAACAAAAACTAATGGTCTGTTACGTTATACGCAACGTTTAGGTTATAATCTATACATATAATAAAATGGTAGGAAAGTCAAAACTGTACATTGAATATTTTTTTAAAAGAATACTTGGGGTATGATCTACAATCGAAACAGAAACAAAAAATATAGTTTTTAGAATTTTTGTCTGTTTGTCTGTTTGTCTTTCCGGGATAAACTCAAAAAGTACTGCATGGATTTACTTTAAATTTGGCATGAAGATAGTTAAGAAGTCGGGTCAACATATAGGCTACATATTATCACGCTAGCAGTGTTATAATCGTAGGTGCGTTTGGTGCTGCATAGCGTTCACGCAGACGACGTCGCGGGCAGCAGCTAGTGTCTTATAAATTGCGTTAAATTCTATATGATATATGACGAAATTGCCAATGTTTTGAATAATTTATCTGTTTTTCGATAGAAGCAGTACCGTTAAATTATAACTGTCGCTTCTTTTTACTATGAAAATATATATATTTATATTTATTTATCACTCAAAAATAATACGAAACAAAAGCTAAAATGTAATGTTGCCAACTACTAAGCAAAGTCACTTAAAATTATAAATTCCAATATAGTTTTTATTCACGAAAAGCAAGTTCAAACTTGTTTTAAAAAGTTCAAAGTTGTTATAAAAATACTATCGTAATGGTCAATATCACTGAAAGGATCTATTGTAGTTAATACAGATCACTATTAAAGAAGGCACGAATCGCGTACCTATCTAGTTTTTCTCTAAGCCACAGTTCACAACATCAAAAACTTATTTTGAAGTACGCTCAAGTATGGTAGACAGCACACTCAAGTGAATACAGTTGTGAAACTAGTTTCAATCATTGGCATATGCATAAGTAAAGTTCTATAATAAGCGTGAACACAGTTCAAATAATTTAGTACTCAAGTGATATCTGATCATTGAATCTAATATTAGGCAACGTTTTGTAATAAAGAAAGTCGTTGATACTAGTTTCAAAACTAGTATCAATACATGAGTACTGTTCTGTAATACGACCATTAGAAAACTAAAATTGTACCTACTTATAGAGAATTTTTTAATGAGGAGTTTAATGCCGACGGTACTTAGCTGCGCGTGCGGGTAAGTCAGTTGACTAAAATATTTTGAATAACATAATGTGGTGTGATTGTTAGAAATATTTATTATTTATTAAGTAAGGAAATATTTGTTTCATATTTTTCTAATAGGTCAATCAGTTTCTACATTTTCTCTCAATCACTATCTTCAGAACAGATCTCAACATTATAAAAAAATCAAGATCTGTTTTTTGTTTTGTGAGCAAAGATCATGAATTGGCCACATATTATTTGATTTTTTCAGAGTCTATATTTTATTCATCTAGATAAATTTGATAATTTCGTCAATATTCTGAGACCGCTGGGGCTTGTAACAAAGAGGAGTAGAAATAGACATCTTTACTAGATATAAATATCTTTGGCCTCAACAATTTTAGCAATTTTAGATCTAAGTACTTTATGTATTAGTTCTATATGACCGTTTCGACGATTATTAGATGCGTATACATATGAGTACGAATAGCTTTAAAAGTTTTACCTCATTGACGGAAAATTTCATTAAAAGCATTTATCACATGAGTTAATATTTAACTGTCCACAAATAAGACACAACTTACAAATTGAAACTTTAACATTTTTAACACAAAACGCAAAAACAGTTAAATCCGCTTAACTTTCTTTTTATTTTATTTTTGTAATTTTAATTTCAAAGATTTACATATACAACGTGTAACATAATGAAGAGATAATACTTAAGGGAATTGTATGTTTGGTGATGTAGTTTATAATTAACAGTAACATAAATTTTTTATCATTACGGTTCGGCCGAAAAACCAGTTCAAAGGTTAGATCAAAATATCTAAGTGTCAACCCTACAAACAGCTGTTAGCTTTTTATGAAATCTATTCGATAACAGTTGGCGTAAAAGTAGAGTGATGGGTAAATGAGACAGATACTACAAAGTTCAGCCGGTGTGGGAAAGGTCATAAGGTCACTGACTGCGGCACAAGTCTTGTTTTAACTTATTAGGTTGACTAGGGTTGTCAAAATATTTTGTTGCTAAATAATTAAATAAATTTGTATAAAAGTCTATACCAGCAATGATCACGCTAATTATTTTACTGTATATTCTACGTGTGGTATAGAAGCTAACCCTTAAGTTTTACCTCTCCATTTTGTTACACGTTGTATAGTGAGTATGCAAATTATACAGTATTTCTGTGGGATGAGTTGACTAATTCAAAACATGCGTTAGATCATCCCCGCGGGGAAAGTTCCACCGACCTTAGTCGACTAGAGAGACAAAATAAATAATAAAATATTATGATACATGTTTCAGAGCAGCTGCAGATGATAGTGAAAGGGAACTTCGAAGAAAATAGAGATGTAATGTGCTTCCTAGCCTGCCTGTATACTATGTCTCAAGGGGTATGTTTTTTATTATTTTTTACCCACGACGGCACGGAGACGGTATATGCGTTTGGGGTGAGAGGGTGTTTGTGCAAACCAATGTTACCATTTATCTCCAGAACCACTGGTCCGATTTTAATGCGGTTTTCAGTAATCGCTTTGGATTTGATTGTTGCATGTTCTTAAATAGGTGTAGCGGTAACAACTCACCAGGGAGCGCTGCAGTAAACATTTGTTTGTAAAAGCCAATGTTACCGTTTATCTGCAAAACCATTGGTCCGATTTAAATGCTGTTTTCAGTGATCGCTTTGGATTTGATTAGCGCATGTTCTGAGATAGGTGTTACGGGAACAACTCACCAGGGGGCGCTGCAGTAAATATTTGTTTGCAAACCATTGGTCCGATTTGAATGATGTTTTCAATTATCGCTTTGGATTTGATTGGTATAATGTTCTTAAATAGGTTTAACGGTAACAACTCATCAGTAATACTTCACTATGTATTTAAATAAACTACATGGGTTTTCCAGCGGTGGTGGGGACATTAGAGGGCTGATGAGGAACGAGGTGTTGTGTAATGTAATGTATGGTACCTATATTATGCTCTTTAAAAAGTTTGAAATAAAAAACAAAATAAAAATTTTGAAAAACCCACGACGCGACGGTTAAAAAGTTATTGAAAAAGAATAAAATAATTTAAAATCCCCCGACTGAAATGATTTATGTGACAAGAGATAATTAACGTGAAAAGCTTTTTTAAAAGTTCACTTGATCTCACACAGAGTCGGTCATATTATGAACAACATAATATTCGTTTTCATAGCACTTCCCTACGCTTACCTATTCGGTTCTCGAAGATGTAGATGTCGCAATAACATAGGTATTCAACTCCCTATGGACTTTATAAGAAGAGCAAGAAAATCCGTCGAGGGCTGCCATCAATATTTAAAATTTCACTATAAAACTACAAAACGAATTCATTAAATGGCAGCCCCAGACGGATTTTCTCTCTGTGTGAGATCAAGTGAACTTTTAAAAAAGCTTTTCACGTTAATTATCTCTTGTCACATAAATCATTTCAGTCGGGGGATTTTAAATTATTTTATTCTTTTTCAATTACTTTTTAACCGTCGTCGCGTCGTGGGTTTTTCAAAATTTTTATTTTGTTTTTTTTTTAAGCTAAATTCGGCTGTAGAAAATTTATATATTTTATAACATATGAAGCAAAGCATGGTCTCTCTAAATTATGAATGAATACCATTTAAATAAAGACGACTACGCGCTATTACTAAACATCTTTTAGTACTACGTCGTAATATTTTCAGTTAAATGTCGTAGTAGCTGTGCTCATCAACAGCGACTATATTTAAAAAAGTTTGTGGTGCTATATCTTTATTTTTTGTACTTAGCGATACTAAAATAAATATGCAGGTAGTTAAGTTTATATCATCTAAACTAATATATAAAGCTGAAGAGTTTGTTTTTTTGTTTGTTTTTTTGTTTGTTTGTTTGTTTGTTTGTTTGTTTGAACGCGCTAATCTCAGAAACTACAAGTGGGATTTGAAAAATTCTTTTTGCATTTGATAGCCCAACTCTTGAGGAAGGTTATAGGCTATATTTTATCCCGAAATTCCCACGGGATCAAAAGTTACGCGGGTAAAACCGCGCGCGGTGGCTTGTATCAAATAAAATAACATTTACATTTGGCTGGTGACTAAAAAACAACTCTGTGTTTCACTCGGCTCTATTTAATGTGACCCGGGCTATATTTAAAACAGATTTTTTTACAGTTGTCATATTTGATTAATACCGAGCAACTGTTAACTACCGGTTTCTGATTTGTCCGTACGCCTAGCTACTAGCGCGTCCGAGTTTCAATATTCAACGGACTATAATGGATAAAAGCTAAAATCAACGACTGGTTAGTAAAAAATAAGCATTTCTTAATCGCTACCAGCAACGAACATATGACATCGACAACATGTTTACTGACGTTCCTAAGCTCGTGTGCTTTTTGATTGAGGTCAATCGCTGGCTTAGAATATAAAGGAAGGATATTGAAATACCTAAGAGGACTTTTCCATACAAAATAGTCACAAATTGTTATAAGTAACCCTGCTGTTTGTTTGAAGTCATTTAAGTGACAAAACGTTGAGTATTAAAACGTATTTAAGATACGTACGCCTTGTAGTAAATATACAAATTATACAATATATCTGTGGGATGAGTTGACTATTTCAAAACATGCGTTGAAGTAACTCGTCCCGCGGGGTGACTTCGACCGACCTTAGTACATAGGCAATACTATCAGATTTATTTGTTATTGAAACGAGTCACGAATCGAATTTGCATATCATGAGGAGAATTCTATTTCTCTTTGTTTTTTATTTGTAATGTATAACGACGTAACACATGAAACATTTTATTTTACCATTAGTTTCGAAATGCTAATTTATTTTTTGCAGGTAAAGAACAATAAACTTAGTATCGACAGCATGATTAAGCAAGTACAGACTATGTTCCCTGAAGATATGAAGAAGACATCCATGGCTGTTTTAGAGGAATGCAGAAGTGTTCGTAAGTAAAGCTGTTTTTATTTATAAATGATAATAGAGAAATTGACCAAACCGGCACAGCAGCTATGTGGACCTAAAGTACGCTTTTCATATTAGCTTTTGTTATCGAGACCGCACATTGGAACGAGCCAGCTGTGCGATCAAAGAACTTTATCGATTCGTGTGTTTACGAATGTTCCTGTTGTATGGAGTTCGTTGGAAGTTGTAAGCAATATTGCAAAATTATACATACAGTGGTGGTTAACTAATTAGGGACGGTATCACAAAAATAGAAAAAGTAATTTTAGGATTACGAAAAAGTTGTAGCTTTGTAGTTTGTACTTATGTCTATATTTTTTTTTCAAGAAATACAACTCTGCTTCTGCTGCATATTAGTTAATTAGTGGACATATAATTTGGGACAAGAGAAGATTTAATGATAAATGAAAATAAACCATGAATAATCATAATTTATATAATTGAAAACTATTAATTAAGGGTTTTGAAATATAAAAAAGAAAAAATATAACAATTTTTAGTAATTAGTATGGTTGCCCTTCTTTTTTTTTACCATTTGACATCGGCAAGGCATCAATGCAAATTAGTTGTGGCAGGTTTCTAAAGAAATATTATTCCAAACTCTGGTAAATCTATTGTAAAGCTGGTCCTTAGATCCGGTTCGCTCAATTGCCACTTTTTTCTTCACTTCAAACCATAATGCTCAATGGGTTTAGATCTGGGCTGTTGGCGGGCCAATCCAATACCGTCACAGACTGCTGTACAAGGTACGATTTGACAGAATGGGCTGTATGTTTCGGATCATTATCATGTTGAAACTTCCATGCAACTGGTAAGACTTCTTCAGCACACGGTTACATAGTTTCGTGTAATATTTTTTTGTATTGATGTTGATCTAGCGTACCCTAAAATTTTGTCACAGGCTCCACTCCGCGTGCTGAGAAACAGCCCCAGACTTGTATACTGCCGCCGCCATGTTTTACGTGCTTCTCGGTATATATAGGATGCATTTCAGTTTTTACAAGGCGTCGCACGTATTGTCTGCCATCTGACGAAATAAAATTTACAGTAGTCTCGTCTCAAAATAGTACATTACTCCATTGAGCAAAATGTCCAATACCCATACTCCATACTTACGTGCTAACGCTGGCCTCGATTTTTTGTATTCCTTCTTTAGTAATGGAACCTTTCGAACAACTCTTCCTACAAGATTTGCCTCAACCAATCGCCTTCTGACGATCCTTGCTGATACACTGGCTCGCGGAACAGGCCCAAAGACTTCACACTTTATCGAAATGGAACCTTTAAATGAGTCTCTTTTAGCGCGAGGGCGACTAACCTGCAATCATCCTATAGGGTAGTTTTTCGTGGTATCTTTTTTCTAGAAACGGTTTCAACTCTATTGTGGTTTTTAAAATTGTTCACTATCATATTTTTTGAACAGGTCAGATCGTCTACTATTTTCCTGTACCACGTTGATAAAAATTAATTATATTTTTTCTCATTGTTGTATCGCAACTATTGTTTCGACCCATATTTAAATTTATTCCTATTATTTATTCCTATTTATTCCGTGTAAAACTGATGAAACTCAAGAAAAGAAAATATCGATTGAGAATAGCGCCAAAATCAATAGAAAAATTAATCACTTTAAACATTTTGAATCAAGAACAAGGAACAATGTATGCGTCCTAATTAGGTGGCCGGAACGTCGATCAATATCAATTTATGAGATTTAATTGAAGTTTTTATATTTTTAGTTATTTTTTTTTTAAATTTTGTGTTACTGGCTAAAATACTTAATTGTTTATGAGAAAAACAAAGCAATATAAAGTAATATCCATTTTGATTAGCCACAAAGATATATGAACAATCAGTAATGCTTAGTATTCTTTGTGTCCCTAAATTGTTGACCACCACTGTATGTACAGGGTGACTGGTGGGTCACTTTTGAAATTCGAAGATGTGGTAGTTCAAGATCGGACTGAAAAAATATAGTAAAGAATAAATATTAATTATTTACTCAGTAAACTTGTACGACTTCACGAACGGTCGTCGACCTAGTAAAACTCTTTATTTATTTATAGGGATATCTGCTGAAAAATTAAGTAGGTACCTACCTTCTTTTATAAAATTTATGATCAGAATCGAGTACAGAGTGCTCTCCTTTAATATTCTAAAACTTGTCTCCAGTCACCCTGTATAATACATGTGCACAAACATTCAAAATGAACAAGACGCACTCGTATACACTTGTTGTCGTCTTCTTTCTTGAACGTCTGTTCCTGCGATGAAATCAAAAATGAATAAACAGATACTGATGAATCTTTATGCACGGACGGGATCTTTAAGCTATTTAAGGAATACTTTTATACAGGGAAAATATCGGGTCTTTCGGAATTTTTGTACGTTGAACTGAAATAAATAATACCTACAGTGTCATTAAACACGACCATATCCGACTAAAAACATATGGAATATATTATAAACATCCTCATGTTCATTAAATGTGAAAACAATTAACATTTTTTTTTACTTTCAGCAAAAAAATACAAAGATCTTTGCGAGTCATCGTTTTGGTTTACAAAATGCGTGCACGATGCAGACCCGCCGAACTTCTTATTTGTGTGATGGAGGTAAATAGTTTATATTCTATTAAGTTTCTAATAAAGTGACATCCTAAATTGTTGTTTCGTTTCACCCTGTATTTATAAATTTATTTTTCGCATCATGATAAAAAGCAACAACATTTAAGGTCGTATCATTAAGCACAAAGCATAAACCTTGCTCAGCCTTGTACTCTACAGTATACCGATTGATATAAATATACCGGTGAAACGTAAGTTGTAATTTTAGATTCTCAACAATAAGACCGCTAATTGTTCAATATAAGTCTTAACTATATTACGGTGTACAATAGATTTTTAATACATACATACATACATAACTTCACGCCTGTATCCCTTATGGGGTAGGGAGAACATCAGAGGTTATAAGACCAACTGATGTCACGTTTGACTAATGAGGTATTATAATGATTGCGAGAGGCTATTGCAGTGACAGGGGGTCAGCCTATCGCCCACAAAAATACCATCTCCTCTGTCCCTTAACCGACTTTTACAGTATGCCCGGGAAGAGAAGCAGCTGGCACATTCTATGTTTTTCTTTCACTCCCAGTCCAGCATGGAAGTAAAAGATTTTTAAATAAATGTATAAATAGCTTACATACTACCTATTCATATGTTATACAGGATGAAACATAATTCGTAAACAGAAATATGGTTTCTCACTGTTTAACTTTAGTTTAAACACGTAGACGAGACAATAAGCAAAAAAATGGAAACGTTATTTGATAATTCGTGAATTGAATACATACATACATAACCTCACGACTGTCTCCCTTTGGTGCTATCCAGACATACCTCTTTCGCTTCCTCCACGTTCATCAATCTTTTCATACATGATTGCCGGTTACAAGTACTTTTGGCTGGGCCCTTTCTCATTTCGTTATTTGAAATATTTATTAATTATTTGATTTTTTTGGTTTGCTTTTAGAGTAAATGCCTTAAAATGCTGCTATGGAAACAAAAAAATCTGTCTACGACTTATGTTTCACCCAGTAGATTTTGTGACAGCTCTGTAATGAAAATTGATAACAAATCTATGCTTGAGTTGTGGTTAACGCTTAAGGAAGCTTTTATAATACAGCTCCTAGTGACTTCCAAGTATTAAATAACTAACGGAAGTTTAAGGTAAGCGTCCACAGGTCGGTATCGTAAGCATCGTACGTATCGCATCAAACGGTTTATTGACTCTGTATAGAGAGTCATACAGTGCGTCAACTGATGCGCGCCGTACTGATCGGACATCGGCAATGCCGACACTGATGCTCCGAGAGGCAACTGTTGCGTTGAGTGCCGGTGACGTTATACGGCATGCCGATCAGTGGACGCACCTGTTGTATTCTGTCTTAGTAGGGCAAAGCTGTACAAAACCGTATACCTGGGTAAAACCGTATAGCGTAGCTATTTTCACCAATAATCCAAGTTTCGTGCGCACAAGCCACTCAGGGGCGCCTATCAAGCATTACTATTTGTAAACAAACACATATCGCTGTAGGCTTGCGCAATTTGGAGTTTATTTATTTATTTATTTATTCATAAGGTGCACCAACAGCATAACATATAATAAAATTTACAAGTAAAATAGTTCAGGTACATTTCTTATATGTATGCCTATTATAGGCGTACACAGCTTTGGTAAGAAAAAGAGTAAATAATTGTAATGTGTTCTCAAATACAATAAGATTAAATTAAATAACAATCATAATTAAAATTAAAAATAAGAATAAAAATTAAAATAAGAATAAAAATTGAAAATTTATGACTCTAAAAATTTCAATAAAGTAAAATTCAAAATTAATAATAATAATAACAATGTGAAGCAAAATAATACAGCGACATTTTGGGATAAAAATATAAATAAAAAAGTTAAACATTGAATATTTACAAATTAATAATTTTTCTTGGCCAGATTTAGGATTTAAATTTAACAAAAAGTCTATTTTTGAATGTATACAAGTTATCATTAAAAATATCCAGTTTAGGTAGTTCAGCAGAAATGTAATTGTATTGGGATAGTATTCTGGAGATTGGGTGATGAAAGCCCATGTTTGATCGACACTTAGGAATGCTGAAGATTTTGGTAATACGGTGTCTCGGGTAATTATATGGTATCTTATAAATTATTTTAATAAATTTTAATAATAAATTTATTTTATTGAGAATGTAAGCAAATTTTGTAAGAGTTATTTAATTTTACTGTTTTTCGGTAGTCTTGATAGTATTTTCGTAAATAAACAAGCAGTGATTGTAAAGTGTACATACGCTACAGGTTAGTCAATAATCAACTATGCTGTAAGTGATGAATTCGTTCATAAATGAAATGTTTGCACCGGCAATTTTGTTTTGACTATGAGTGAGTGAATGATGTTTTACTTCTACACCCGTGTTGGGGCACAACCGTAGGTGGTAAAACTGGTTATACACGATTTTGATTCAGATAGATAAGTCTAATTATTATCATTTTTTCATCAACTTTCAATGTGTCGTTCCAGACAACTTCCACTTGTGTGTTCCAATATGTCATTCAAGGGTTTGTCGAGACCCGATCTGCTCGACATCCACTACACAATCGACCTCGTGAAATGTGTAGGCTGTCCATGAAGACTGAACTAGCTATGATACATACAAGTTGGATAACTTCCTTTGCACAAGATGCAATTTCACACGGTAAATTCCAGTGTAATTTCGTATATATACGACATATACGGCTGCTCCCAAGAGGTGATGCGTTATTTAAAACCCTGTATTGTAGACGACTATTTTAGATGATGAAATCCATTTTTGTACATTATAAAACGTAGCTAGTTCTCAAATAGCTCGTCTTTTTATAATGAACCTTGCTAGTGATAGATGCTAACCCTAATAATATGCCTTTCCTAGACTACTGAATAAAGACATTAATAAAAATAACAAGCATGGAGTGATGAAGTGACATCTGGTAATCAATGTTCATTTTAAAGAAAACTGTATGATTACTAGCAAGAAAACACTACGAGTGTCTCTAATGAGCAGTATTCGTGCTATAATCATATGTAAATATAGCAGGTATAAAGGGCGAAAGGGCCTTATTGGCGGTCAGTTGGTGTGAAGTGTTTGAATTGCAATGGTAAATACTGAAATAAAGATAATATAAAGTTCGAGTTATTTCGGAAGAATGGATAGAAAGGAGTTCTGCTTGTTTGTTATCGCGGTTATGTTGGCAAGCAGTGCTGAAGCGGTAAGTATTTTTTTTTACTAATTTTGGTACCATTATAGCAAACTTATATGTGAACGCTATAGTAATGCTCGTCCTAGTAAAATCCTTATTTAAAACATGTAAATCAGCTCAAAACATTGCTTCAGTGCTTTGATTTTTCAAAGAGTCCCTAACAATCCCTAAGTTTAAAATATTTTTCTCATATTTTATGTGTAAAAATAATACAGCAGTGTTTAGGTTAAATCCAAAAGTACATTTTATATTATATTCAAACTTTGTAGATGACACGCCAGCAATTGAAAAACTCTGGAAAAATGTTGAAGAAGCAGTGTATGGCAAAAAATCAAGTCACGGAAGGTAGGCAAAAAGTTCTATTTTATTTTTAAAGGTACTGCAAATTAGCTTTACGTACCTACTAATGAAAAAAATACCTTAACAATTTAAAAGGTAGTGCCATAATCGGTTATTGTCATAAAGCGATTACCTACACAGGTGGTCAACGGCAGGGTCTACGCTGTTGCCTATACTTTATTTTGTAATCCTTGATCAACTTCTGAGACTTATAAAATCCAGAAAATAGAAGAGGAGGAAGTATTTAGCAGTAAAATTAAATCACATCTTCTTTGCACCACTAAAGCCACTTGTATAGAAATGGTATTTCATTAAGAATAACTACCCAAGAACATGTTCAAATGGCACAGCCAGTAGGTGATATTGAAATAATGCAACCATTTTATGTGTGAAACTGTGAAATGACGTGCACATAAATGGAAAGGGCAACGATCTTATCATATGAGTGAAAAAACTGACACGTCAAATCTATAGCCTCAAATAAGCTTTTATACTACTAATCAGTGCAGACTTTAAACAGCAAAAACGGGGTCTTAAGTCAGTTTAAAAAACTTGTGAGTGGCTTTTAAGTTCAACCTTATAACAGTATTGTAAGAGGCTGAATTAAATGGAGGTTTTCCAGGACGTATTCTGGCAGCGCTTCGTGAAGATCCAGTTCCATCACAAAACATAGTCACCAGGTTTACATAAATACATACATAACTTCACAATTGTATCCCTTATGGGATAGGCAGAACACCAGAGATTATTAATCTGATGTCACGTTTGACAAATTTGGAGGTATTATAATGATGGAGAGAGACTATTGCAGTGACAGATGGTCAGCCTATCGCCCACAAAACGCCAATAAAACCTCTATACCTTGACTGACTTTTACAATATGCCCGGGAAGAGAAGCACTTTCTATGTTTTTTTTCGCTCCCAGTCCAGCATGGAAGAAGACTGTATTGTAAAAGTAATATATCTGACCTGAGTCCATTAATTACAGATATGGTTGGAAGTATAGAAAAAGGGAAATTTATAGAGGAAAAGAATGTCATGTGCTACATTGCCTGTATATACCAAATGTTGCAAATTGTAAGTATGTTTAATTAAAAAAAAAATTACAATGAACTGATTTGTCATAGGTAGACTATTATTATTTTAGGTGATAAAACTGTTATAATTGTTACCATCTTAACTTATTTATTCGTAATTAACTGTTGCGCACGGTTTTGCCCAAGCAATATCGAATCCCGCGGGAATTTATGCCAATATTCATTCTCCCGTGATTGAGGAACAAACATCCATACATCCAAACTTTCACATTTATAATATTAGTAAGATTAGCAGATGTTCCCTGTATTGATATTTGTAAAATGCAAAATGTACATTATTCAATAAAAAAATAAAATACATAAGCTTAGCGAAATTCTCATGGGGGATGTTTTCTAAATGTATCAAAACTGCGATAATTTAAATGAAGTATCTACCTGACAAAATTCCTCCCAATGGGTAAGTTAAATATTACAGCAAAGTTCCTTGAAATGTCGAAACTTCGTGTAATGAATCTTTTTTTATTTTAGGTAAAAAACAACAAAATAAACTATGATGCATCAATGAAACAAGTGGATATGATGTACCCCGCCGACATGAAGGATGCTGCAAAGAAATCAATAAATAACTGCAAAGACGTATGTAAGTGTTAAAAACCTGTTAAACTAAAACCTAAAACCTATAAATGTTGGCGCAAAGATTTTGTATAGAAACGCCGTGTTGCAATAATAATACCAAAAAGCACGCATACACTGGGATCCCCAGGACGTATAGTACCTGACAGTTTGCTTGGCACTAAGAATAGCACTTTCAGTAGAAAGTCCCGATCTGAATCCGAATTGTGCGTCGATAGTTTTGAGATGTTTTTCCAATTGTTTGTCAAGCAAACCATCAAGTACCTTCGCTACCACTGTTGCCAAAGAAATTGGTCTGTAATAATGTTGGGTTCGATGGATCACAAGTTTTCACCTTGGTTATAGGAACTACTACTGTATACATTAAAGATTTTGGTAGGTATGAATGAGACAGACACAGAGAAAAAAGCATTGCAAGCATCTCGGAGACAAAAGATCTTGCAAAGTAATTTTAGATATGATTTGCAAGAGCCAGTCCTGTGAAGATATACTTAAACCGATTAAATAGGTTTCATATAATGAAATATTTTTGGGCATTTTGTATCTAAATCTGTTGCTTGGATACTTAAATTGCCTCTTTAAAAAGGCGTCGGAGAAATATGTGTGATTTTGTAACTTTTAACATTATTTATTTATTTAATTTGGTTCACCCACAATTGCTTACACAAAAAATATTCAGAATCACGTTAAGGTATACATATAAAGTGCAACAATCGCTTAAGGGTAAACACCACATGAGATTATATACGATGACGTGCATTTTGTTTAAAGATGGTTCTCCTAGTGTCATTGTTATTACCACATGATTACATAAAGTGCCTAAAAGGTGAATTATGTGATATTTTGTCAGTCTTTGAACATCTTTGAACAGTATGCACTTAGCCGTTCATAATGTTAAAAGTTCACAATCTGTCCCCAGATCTCTATTATGTCGTGAGAAACTTATTACATTTTGTTTAGAATCTGTAAACCTTTTGATATGATTGTGCTACCTTGCAATATTCTCTTGAAATTTAAAACTTATGTTCAAATTATCGTTTTTTACGTTATTTTATACAATATTGCTTCCTCCAGCCAATGCTCTAAGGATCATTTGAACTAACTTAATTACACTGTTACAAAGCAGATTCATGAAGATATAGTGGCTACTATAGGAATATCTGCTCCGTTCTATAAAAGGGATAAAAATATAAAATGAAAAAAAATATATCTGCTCCGTTCTATAAAAGGGATAAAAATATAAAATGATAAAAAAGGGGATAGCTGAATTTTAACGTGGACGAGAGCGCATCAAAGATGACCCCGCTCTAGACCGCCTTCTGCAGCTACGACTTCGGAAAACATCGAAAAAATATTATGTGATCTTATCATGAGAGAGAGAAGAATTCAGTTATCTTAGATACCTTCTAGCTAAATGGATAGTATACAGTCTGGATTTCATATAAAATGACACTAAATATAATCAATAACGAATAAGGTTTCCAAACTAACTAGACTCAATTTTACTAGAGACTGTTTAGAACCTTTTTAAGCGGATACAATCAAACTTTTGGAAAGGTTTGTTAGTATGAACGAAACATGGAATCATCACCATAGGTACCTACTCTTGAATCCAAATAATGGAAGAGACCCGGATCTCCGACCCCCAAGAAAGGCAAGGTGTGTTTGTCAGTAATCATGTTAATGGCATCGGTTTTCTGGGATTCTAAGGGGCAATCATCTTGGTTGGTTACTTAGAAAGAGGTCAAACTGTAAATTCTGCATACTGTCGCACACTATTACGTCGTTTAAGCGAAAAAATAAAGTCTAACAGCCCAGGATTGGATGGCTCAAATAGTGAATTATGGTTTAGAATTGTTTCCTAAACCCCCTTATTCACCCGACTTGGCACCTTCTGACGTAAACCTATTTCTAAAACTAAAAAAAAAATTGGTGTTAGATATTTTGCATCAATAATGAAGGGGTCACAGTGGCCGTAGATGCCTTTTTCAAAGACCTTGACGAGACCTTATATTTATATGGAATAAAGGCTTTGGAGGACAGCTGGACTAGGTGATGTGACCTAGGAGGAGGCACAACGGATTTAGATGAAATTTGGCGTAGTGATAGTATACAGTCTGGAATAGCCGCAGACATACATCTACATAGATAACGCAAATATATGTACTTCGCGTGTCCGAACCTCGACCAAGTTGGTCGCCGCTAGATTTAGTCCGCGCGTATGTATGTCTAATAGAAAATCGATATCACAATATCGATATCGTTCTTAATAATCGATTTTATCGGCGGCATCGGTGTCTTTGAATCTTTTTGTATTTCCCAGCAATAAATATCAGCTGTGACGTCACAGTAGGTGTTAAAAAGTCGGCATTCCTGGTTTCAATACAAATCGTGATACTTGCTTTATCCATGTAGATGTATGTTACTGGAAACAGCACTTTTTCTATATTCTCGCGATATTCGAAATGGCGAAACAGCTAGTTACAAATAAATTTAAGAAGTCAGTTACGAATTAGAGACTTATTGAATAATGATGTTTATTTTGACTGAGGAATGAAATCTAAGCTACCTCTACACTTTAAAATAATAATACTCTGTCTGCCAATTGCTATCTTACATAATAAAGGCGCAGTAGGTACATACTAATTAAAAAGACTTAAAAAATACACACTGATTTGGCTATTTAAACGATATTTTTCTTCTTCTGAACGGATTTTCATACGATTTTCACAAATGGTTGTGTGTAATCCTTTCAAGGTTTGCCTGGATGTCAACCAACCTTATATAGTATGCCGCAAAATATTAACGCCCATTTATGGAGCGGTCCATTTATAGTTCCTTCCTTAACTAGTGCTGCCATCTTCGTCCTCATTTCATGTCAAACGCTGGTTCACTCACCGTTTAAAAAAATAGTCCGAGTGATTGAATTATTATGAATTATCTCAAGTAATTATAAAACATTAAAACGTTAAATATCATAGCTGGTAAACGGTTTGGGTACATTTTTATGTTCTTAACCGTAGGCATCGATTTTGACGACCACTTTGGCGATGGGGTAAACCTGTTTGCCTCAGACGCCAGTGGTTGCGAATTCGATTCCCGCACGGAATAAGAAAAAAAAAATGTTCCGTGTCTGGGTGCTTATCTATTTATGTATTTATATTCTAGGTTATTTATACCCTAGTTATCTACATGGTATCCCATACCACAAGCTATGCTTACTTTGGGGCCATGTAGTTGGTGTGATTGTCTGGGGATTTTATTTATTATTATTATTTTTATCGATTACAATAGGTTATGGAGGGCCCAGAATAATAAAACTAAGCAATCGATAAAGTGACAAAATTCAAGTTAGGATTACTGAGTATAACTATTAAGATTAAATAATATAGTAAATTTCGGTAATATCCGATTAAAAGTGTTAAAAGTAATATATTTTAAAAACTTAATTCAATACTTACTTAAAATGATTTTGTTTCAGCATCAAAATATAAGGACATCTGCGAGGCATCATACTGGTCGGCGAAATGTATGTACGATGACGATCCTAAGAATTTCATATTTGCTTAGCCAGAATAAATATTTACAAAAATTATATGGTTTTTAAATTATATAGTTATAGAGTCGATTAAATAGGCTTATTAATAGCGTTTCAATATTCAACTGACTAGTATGAGTAACCGATACAGGTACAAAACTGGTAGAAAAAAATAGTGTTTCACAATATTTATTAGCTACGAGCTGTAAGTTCTCAAATTTGGCATGGGCCCTCTTTACATGACGTTCTTCCAATAAACTAGGCGACACGTGATTCATAGAATATCACGCATTCGCAAATTCTTTGTATAATATTTGAACTAAATAAATGTATAAACAGACTCAATTTATTCTTGACTAGCTGTTGCCCGCGGCTCCGCTCGCGGTTTTAAAATGTTTACGATCATTACATAAACTTATGTAAGTATTTAATAATGGTATGCCCGAGTTCAAGTATTTTAATAATTCGTAACATTTACGTACACAGTCTTGATAATGATAGGTAGGTAAGAATATTGTGGTTTAGTTTCGACCGAAGTTATTTACATTATTTTGAAAAAGGAGTTATTATTTCATAACTGTTTTTGAGTATATAAAATTGAGTAGATTTTGGATATCTATAAGAGACTGAGGGATGAAAAATATTTTAATAGTGCACTCAAAAGTTTAATTTATCATTTTGTAGCTTATTATCGTTACTACCTACCTACTTTCCAAATTTCAACTACCTATACATACAATACAATATGGGTAGGTAGGTAGTAACGATGGTTTTTGAGTGTGACATACGGACGGAGAATATATGGTGAAACTGTAAGGGTAAGTTTTTTACATTCGGCTATGGAACCCTAATCATTAGAAAATTTCTTTATAAACTATGTTGGGGGTCTTTCCTTCTTCAGCCAATATAAATAGACCTGAAGCGTTACTAACTCTCGAAAAAGCAACATAGAGTTGGCCGTGAGAAAAACACCCAGTCCTTAGGTCGACACCAGCTAATTATTTTACAACAAAATATTTTGACAACCCTAGTCAACCTAATAAGCTAAAACAAGACTTGTGCGGCAGTCAGCGACCTTATGGCCTGTCCCGCACCGGCTGAACTTTATAGTACCTGTCTTAGTTACCCATCACTTTATTATTACCCTATCTGTTATCGAATAGATTTCATCAAAAGCTATTTTTAAGGTTGACTGTTAGATATTTTGATCTAAACTTTGAACTTGTTTTTCAGCCGAACCGTAAGGATAACAAATTTATGCTACTGTTACTTATAAACTACATCACCAAAAATACAATCCCCTTAAGTATTATCTCTTCATTATGTTACACGTTGTATATAATTATTTCACCGCACTACGCAACAATCTCGTGGTAGGTTTAAATAATGTCAACAATACTTAATGGGAAATATCTTCAAAATTCTATATTCAGGTATAAGTCTATAAGGGTCAGTGACATATTTATTAGATTCTAACAAATAAAATAAGAAGAAACCTGTCTTTTATTGTATTTGTCCAAATAACGTATAGGCTATGTGTTATTCAACCTTGTCGCTGTTTGTTAAGTAATTTAAATATGTATAAACGATGGTGTTACGGTAATTTAGTAGCGACAATAGAATGTTATGACCTTGCTGTTCCAAAATATTTAGGATTAACTGATGACTGCGTACCGGAACACGAAGATTGTTAAGGCCTCCAACAACGTGCATCGAAATGGTAAATGTTACAGTAGAGTACTGGATGTAGGCAGTAAGAGACATGCCGTTAAAAGTTTTCATGGGGCTCTTTTTCTACAGCAGCTTGGTTAGAAATACTCACCTTAGAAAACCTCACCCTTTTACCATCGGACTACTAGACGCAGACAGAACTTCCATCCGTATGTGGTTGATATTCCGAAAAGTCGAACTAAGCGCTTTGACAGTTCCTTTTTGATACGGGTCGCCAAGGTTTGGAATGAACTGCCTGTGTCTATTTTCCCTGACCAGTATAGTCCTAGTACTTTTAAGCGTCGAGTGAATAGGTTTCTCGTGGTCGTCTTCATGTTCACTTAACATCAGGTGGCATGGAAGACAAACGTCCCATCCATATTTTATAAAAAAAAAAAATACCTTTTAATATATTTAAAAAACTTAATTAACCTAACCATCACTACATGTGATGAAAAAGTGTCTTGCCGCGTCTGAATGCCTGTCTGAACGAAACTCATAAACTCAGACATCCTCATCAAACGTCATGCTCGTATGCCGAGTGAGAGGACCTGGGGCCAGTTAAGGAAAACAATTTTTCTTAACTGGCGCATTTTTAGTACCACTGTACGGTTTCCGTACCACAATTTACTTTGGAACCACAAAGTTGGTGTCCTAGCTTGGGCAAATATTTATTCTGAATTGATTTACAAAAGAATTCACACATGGACGATTCTAGCAGAAGATGTCGGTGTACAATTTGTAATTGATAACGCGAATTGTTTTTAATAATAATTGCCAATGTGGCAATTATTATTCAAGACGTCGAAAAAAAAGGATCATGGTGGAGTCGGCATGATTTATCCAAAGGTTTCCTTATGTCTCGAAATTACTACGCGATTTAAGCTACGCAAGCTGGTGCTTAGTTATTAATAAAATGCATCTGCCAGAGTCAGCGTAATTTTTTAAACTCTAAATGAAAATAGAAATGTTTGTATTTGTTTTCATAATTTATGTAACGCTTACATATCTTACAATTACTGACATTTATCAAATAGTAATATTGTACTTAGAATATTACGAAGTACACATGTCACTGGTAAAATTGCTTTATCATACTTCCTCAAATCATGAGGTATGATTAAGTAGATAGTTAAATACAATTAACTAGATATCTGAGTGAATCAATTAAAATGAGACTGTTGTGTGACAAACAATCGTTTATTACCGTTGCACTTAACTGCTAGTTAAAAGTACTGGGTAATAGTGGTATATAAGACTTGGTATGTGGCGATTAGTTTCATTTTAAAGGTTTATTTTGATGTTTGATATTGCGAATTTCTGGGTTAGATTTATCGAAGTACCTATATGTTAGTAAGTAGTTAATTTATTTTGAAAATTTACAACCTGTGTTTATGGCTCTTCTAAACGAGAATAAGCATAGCTCTGTTGCAATATCTATTATAATTAACATAGCAGCGTTGTTGAACTTAAAATTATGAGGAAAACGTAATCGTATTTATACAGGGTGACTAGTGGGTCATTTTCGAAGTTCCACGACGTGATTAATTGAGATCATACATGAAGAGAAAAAATAAAATAAATATTAATTATTTACTGAGTAAATTAACCAAAATTTAAAGAATTCAGTAGGCAACGCATGGTTACATAAGCTTAATGCAACAGATTAGCAGGTGGTGGTGTGCGTGTGGCGGGAACACTGCTGTGTGCGAGTTGACTGAGGCAGCTTATCGGGAAAAGTGTAGTAAGGTCTCTTTAAAAATTTAAATACCTAATGTTATTATGATCAGAATCGAGTTCAGAGTGCTCTCCTTAAGTATCTGCAATTTGTCACCCTGTATATTCGTTCGCAATAGTTCAGTGCTATATTCCTGAATAAGACTGTCGTGTATATGCTGATTTAGCTCAGTAAATACTGATTGGAGATAGGACCACTTTAGGATTCACCTGTCCAATCATCAATCTGCAAATAAAAGCTGCGACTAAAACGACGATGTGTTTCGTTAATATTTTATGAAGGGCAAGCACTTGAAGCCCGTCTACTTTATCTTTGATCTTCGTAAATGCAAAAGAGACGACTTGAGGCAAAAGGGCCGTAATAATTTTATAAGACATTGCTTTTGCACTTAGTAATATATTGAGTTCAATAAAACTGAGATGTAGATTATTTAAAGTGTCATCTAGGTACGTAAGCTTAGGTAATTTAAGTACCTATGCTTAGAAATTCTCTCTATTGTACAGCACCAGATCAACTGTCTCAAAAGGTAAGTAGGTAAAAATAAGTAGGTAATTTTATATCGACAACATCTAGAGAACTTCCGACTCTAGTAAAAATTTCGATTTGCAGCGGTTAACCTTTTCGACGCCAACGACTTCTATAGAAGTGCGAGATTTCCGTGCCGTCCACGACACGACTTTTATACAAGTTTTTCAAGGTACGTACTCTTATAAAATACAATTACAAAACATACAACGTTTGTTTCATTTGTAATTTTGTAAGATGAACGCAAATTAAGCCCTATTTATTAATTTTCCCAGGTAAAACAGTCTTATTTGGGTTTTAACATGGACAAAAACAAAAAACGCATCAAATATTTTCATGTCCCGTACGCCAACGACTTCATATCAAGTAGGCCAGTGATGTGGCAAAAAAGTTGCATCCCAATGTCATTGATTCTATGATTAAAAATCAAATTCATAGTTGCTTACATCAGTTATTTGTAAGTAAGAAGTAATCCGTTTGTAATTGTAAGAGTGTGTCTACTAAAGAACAATAAAAAAAATTCAATTCTATTCTATTATAAAATGAATTCCGGTCATTTAATATAAACCGTAGTGCGTTTTATATTTTAAAATCAATCTACGAATTAAATCACTTCTTTAAAATGAATTAAGTTTACTGAGGATTTTCGATATTGCAACATCCATCACTACGTAATGGCTAAATGTTGATGCTTCTAGCGCCCCCGACGTCTATACAAGTCAACCCGTGACGTCATAAGCGCATCAATGTCATTGCTTCAAAGTGCCGGGCATTATAATCGTGCACACGTGCGTGTCTTTTCCGATTGGAATATGAAAGTAATAAACAAACAGTGCGAAATGAATGATAGTAAATCTGATACTGATGAATTATTACAGATTTTACAAGGCGTGGAGCCTCTTACTTTTTAGCAATGAGTATACATGTTTATTGATCTTTGATAATGTTTATTTCTCCGGACTACCAGACGCAGACAGAACTTTCATCCCTATATAGTGGATTTACCAAGAAGTCGAACAAAACGCTTCGATAGTTCCTTTTTGGTACGGATTGCCAAGGTGTGGAACAATCTGCCTGCGTCTGTTTTTCCTGACCACTACAGTCCTAGAACTTTTAAGTGTCGAGTGAATAGGTTTCTTGTGGATGGACGTTACACCATAGTCTTCATGCGCACTTTCCATCAGGTGGCATGGAAGACAAACGTCCTATCCTTACAATATAAAAAAATAAATAGGTCTTATTTTCTTTACCGAAAATGTTCATAAAATTATACAAATTACCTTTATATGGTGACAGTGATTATTTATATAAAAACAACCTTAAATTTTCACATGTATTTTCAACTGACTTCCAAAAAAAGAGGAGGTTCTCAATTCGTCTGTACGTTTTTTTTTGTATCTTTGTTAAACGATTTTTTTTAAATTCTTGTTTCATATGATAGAAGATACTTCATAGTTGGCACCATATAAATTTTATCGAAATCGGTTGAGTACTTCATTGAAAATTTCAAAGTTTTAAAACAATATGTATGATTTCGGAGAATGTTTACGTGGATGACATTTTTGGCGAAAGTTTTGACGTGAAGTCGGTTTTTTTAATGCTCTGCATTCGTTGATTATTTTTTTATCGATAGGACGCTATCCCTTCCTTGCTTACGTGCTATATAATCAATTATGCAAATATACGGTGGCTTACAGAGAGATATCACGAAATAGATAGCTTGGCGTCGAAAAAGTTAATTTTTGTTGACTGGCGCATTGAGTAGAAAACTCGACGCTTTTCGAGTAAGTAGGCTCGAGATGATGATATGAAGAGCCTTCCATTAAATTATTTTAAACGTAAACTAAAATCATGGTTGGTACAAAATTGTTTCTATAGTGTTCATGAATATATGATCTTCTAGTTGATATTTACATTGGCATGTTATTCTTAGAACATAAGTTGCATTCTGACATTTTTAATTCTACTTGACATTTTGTTTATTTACTTTTAATTAATGTTCTTTGACATTTCTCATTATGACATTATTTTTTTTTTGTAATTTTAATTTAAATAATAAACATAGTACATAACTAATTTATAAATTGTAATTTTTGAATTTAAATGACAAAATATTAATTAAACAATGATATAATAATATTAAATAGTAATCATTAAATTTTGTAATAAAATAAGTTTGCATGCTCAGACCGAGTGAATGTGTGTACTTTAAAATAATACTGTATTATAATACTGTATGTATACCTACCTATTAAGATCTTTTTATACCACATTCTGGCAAATAAATAAATTCTTATTCTTATTCTTATTCTTAAGGGGCAAACAATCTGAGCGACCTCCATTTTTCGTTTCAGATATCCGCCATGATTTTGACTAGATTCTATATATTTTATGACCTACAGGATTTTTACGTTATTCCAAACTATTCCACCTGGCTAACCTTCGAAAATTCGGCCAACAAACATCGTGCGTTCTCCGAAGAGGCAATATTTTTCTGTATTTGCGTATCATATTTGATCTCGCTTTGGCTCAAGTAAGATAAGTGTCAAACACCTAACACGAAATAATATCACATACATACATACATAACGTCACGCCTGTATCCCTTGTGGGGTAGGCAGAACACCAGAGGTTACAAGTCTATCTGGTGTCACGTTTGACAAATTTGGAGGCATTATAAAGATGGAGAGAGACTATTGTCAGGTATTGTTGAGACAGGGGGTCAGCCTTTCGCCCACAAAAACGCCTTTAAAACCTCTGTCCCTTAACTGACTTTTACAGTATGCCCGGGAAAAGAAGCAGCTGGCACATTCTATGTTTTTTTTTCGCTCCCAGTTCTTTTTTTTTTTTTTATAAAATATGGATGGGACGTTTGTCTTCAATGACACCTGATGTTAAGTGAACATGAAGACTAAGGTGGTACACGTCCATCCACGAGAAACCTATTCACTCGACGCTTAAAAGTACTAGGACTATACTGGTCAGGGAAAATAGACGCAGGCAGTTCATTCCAAACCTTGGCGACCCGTATCAAAAAGGAACTGTCAAAGCGCTTAGTTCGACTTTTCGGAATATCAACCACATACGGATGGAAGTTCTGTCTGCGTCTAGTAGTCCGATGGTAAAAGGGTGAGGGTTCAATTTGCTCAAACAGAGCACTCGCGCACTCACCAAAATGTATCCTGTAGTACACGGTTAAACAAGCAACCTTACGACGATGCTCTAGGGTCTGTAGTTTTTTGGTCGTAAGGTCGACGTTGTTAATTAATTTAGGGGCTCTTCGGTCAACGGAGTCCAGCGCTTCTAGTTGATATTTGGCTGAACCATCCCAAAGATGACTGCAGTACTCCATGCATGATCGCACTTGAGCTGTATATAAGTTAAGAAGCTGTGCAGGGCGGAAGTACCGCCGTACCTTCGAGATGATTCCCAACTTTTTCGAAGGTACTTGAGCCATGGACACAATTTGTTGACCGAAGTTTAAACTGGATGTTATAGTTACGCCTAAAAGCCCTAGATGGTCAGTGATGGGGACAGATACATTTTGGAAAGTGGGCGTTAATGTGAAGGTGCTCTTTTTTGCGGAGAATAGACACGCCTGAGTTTTGGACGCGTTGAATTTGACCAAATTCGACTCACCCCAATCGGATACTTTCCGTAAGGTCAAATCAACGCGCTCAATCATTGACTTTCTTAAGCTCTGGATTTCACGGGGGCTCGCTCGCGCATTGGATACGTATCTCCCTACAACAGTGCTGTCATCAGCATAACTAATAATGCCCGGTGTTAAAAGGTCATTAATGTGCAGCAAGAATAATGTTGCAGAGAGAACAGATCCCTGAGGTACCCCGGCATTAATTGCCATTTGGTCGGAGGAGAAGCCATCTAAGATTACTCGAATTGACCGTTCCCTCAGAAAATCAGATATCCAGTCGCAGAGCCCAATCGGTATGCCATAAGCTGGAAGCTTACTTAAGAGACCATCATGCCAGACCCTGTCAAAGGCCTTGGAAATGTCTAAGGATACAGCTATTGCTTCACCATGACCCTCCAAGGCCTCGCTCCATAAGTGAGTGGCATACACGAGAAGATCGCCGGTCGAGCGTCCGTTGCGGAAACCATATTGGCTATCGCTTAGGAGCTCGTTGGTCTCGAGGTATGCCAGGAGTCGATTGTTCAATACACGTTCCATGACTTTGCAAAGTATGGAAGTGATTGAAATTGGTCGATAGTTGACAGGATCGGCACGGCTTCCCTTCTTTGGTACTGGTTGTACGTTAGCAAGCTTCCAGGACTTGGGAACCTTACCGGATTCCAATGAAAGTCGATAAAGACGCGTCAAAACGGGAGACAACTCAGCTGCGCAGCGTTTTAAGACCACTGCAGGAATACCGTCTGGACCACTAGCTTTGTTCTCGTCTAGGTGCAGCAAGCATTTAAGAACCTCCTTTTGGCGAATGTGAACGGTACCCATTGTAGGTCCGAACTGAGGTAATTGGGGTGGGATTTTTCCTTGGCAATCTAGACGAGAATTTTCTGCGAAGATACTAGCAAATAAATCTGCTTTCTCCTTAGCAGTGTGGGCCAGAGAACCATCGGGTTTCCTCAGTGGTGGCAGCGACGGGCGACAAAAGTTCGTTTCGACCGACTTGGCAAGGGACCAGAAAGCTTTACTTCCCGAAGGGTATGCTGCTATTCTGTCTCCGATACGGCCTATGTGGGCAAAACGAGCTCTTTTGATTACCTTTTTGCAGGACTTGGCGGCAGCATTGTATCTTTTCTTAAGTTCATGCGAATCCAGGGCTTTGCTTCTGCGAGCATTTGCCCAGGCTTTGTATGCTTCCCGCTTTCGCTTTTCAGCGGCAAGGCAAGCAGTATTAAACCATGGGCGAGCTTTGGTTTCAAGGGATAGATCAGCGTGGGGAATGAAGTACTCCATTGCTTGAACTATCACACTTGAGACAGCATCAGCGCAGCACGATGGATCGGTTGATGTAAAACAAGTTTGCCGCCATGGATAAGATGCGAAGAAATGTCGCATTTCATCCCAATCTGCTGACTTGTAACGCCATACTCGCCTGGAGCCTTTTGGGCGGGTGTCAGGTGGCGAGTACAGCGATACAGATTTCACCATACAGTGATCGGATGTCCCTAAAGGTGCAGTGACGGACACCGAGTATCTGTCAGGATCGGTTGTCAGCAGAAGGTCCAAGCAATACGCAGTGTGGCCAGCAACGTCAGGGATGCGCGTAGGCTCGTTAACAAGCTGTGAGAGACCATAAGTCAGCGAAAACTTAAAGGCCTCTCTGCCAGCATGGTCAGTGTCCTGATACGGGTATAACCACTGCCCGTGGTGAGCATTAAAATCCCCAAGAAACACCAACTGCGCCGTGGGAAAACGTTGCTGAATCTTATCTGCTGTATTGCCAAGGTATTCCATAAGCCTTGTTGTCTCCCGATCTCCGCTATGTGAACGATAGATACAGGCGTAAACCACTTGGTCTAGGCCAGTATCTATGTGAACCCACATGACTGAAAGGTCCGGCACTTCCAAGTAACGGAGACGCTGATAACAGATCTTGTCACTGGCATACATGCACACCCCGGCGTGCGGGCGGAAAAGTGACTCCAGGATATAGCCTGGGTAACCAAGGTATGCCGAGTCCGACGGATCGCAGATCTGCGTCTCCGTTAGAAAGAGTAGGTGGGGTCTCTCCGTCTCAAGATGGTGGTGGACATCATTCAGATTGGAGTGCACTCCTCGGATGTTACAGAAGTGCACTTTGAGGGAGAGGAAGTGCAACCGCTGTTGAACCTTACTCTTTTTAGGACCTCTCATTATGAATTGTGGAGTGAATAGGGAGGAGAATAGAAGTTGAGTGAAGCGCTGCAAATGGAACCAAGCAACTCGTAGGGAACAACGCACCATTGGGGAACTCGCCTGGAGACTGCGGGGACGCCCGAACCCCCCCGAGGTCGCCATCGGGTCCTCTCCAACCGGTCGCCAACCGGCACGATGGAGCCTCCCGGGATTTTTCGCGAGGTGGCGGGGCAGCCTTTCGCATGTGGCTGGCATGCTACTTGGGCCCCCTACTACCTGCGGTCGGCCAGCGGTGCACCGTGCTTCGGATCCCGCTACCCTCCAAAACGAGTTACCCGGTGAGTCATTATCCTACGAGTTGAAAACTGTTCTCCGACGCAGCACGATTACTCAGACCTATCCTCCTCAATGGCTACACTAGACATCATGCCGGAACGCGACTAAGTCACTTGGCGGCATGGTTTTGTCTAGTGGGTGGTGACAAGCCACGGCCGAAGCCTACCACCAGATTTTACTGCTCGTTTAGCACCACCCAGGGACCACGTACAAGGCATCGAGGGCTAAACCTTGCGGACGCGAGCAGTTTTCAGTCCCCAAAAAAAAAAGTTCAGCATGGAAGCAAAATAATAATATATGAATATAGGTTTTATAAATATATAAAATAACTATAAGACTTGATTTGCCTCCTTCACTGTCCAGGATCCACCTAGCAACCATATAAAGTTTGTTTCCAAATAAGCATAATTACTTTCGCTTATGCAGGTAGTAACCAAATGATATCCAAAAACCAGTTAAGTAACTAGTTCTAATTTATTGAAACTCCTAAAAATAAAAAATAACAGTGTTAAGGTCGTTGACATGGTCGATTTACTTTAAGATCTAATCTATACTAATATTATAAAGAGGAAACCTTTGTATTTTTGTATGTTTGTATTGAATAGGCTCAAAAACTACTGGACCGATTTCAAAATTTCTTTTACCATTACTTAGAGGGATTCTTCCGAATCCGTATAGGCTACTTATTATCCCGAAAATCCCGCGGGAATCGAAATTGCGCGGTAAAACCGCGCGCAACAGCTAGTATATTTATACAAAGGCAATTCATTATTTTAAAAGTGATGACATATTCTTTATATAAAATAAAAATAAAAAACATGAATTTATTTTGACTAAATATTTTTCGTCTACTAAAACAAATACACCATACAGTAGAATCCGTTTATTATGACTCCGCTTATATTGACCAACCACTTATTATGACGTGTTTACACAGTGAAGTTTGGTTTTCATATAAATTATATAACTAAGTCGAATATAATGACTTCACCTATAGTGACATATCATAATTATATTGTTTTTGAGTTTATTGTTACATGGAAGTAATTCATTTCAATTCGTTTGTCTCAAAAAAATATTATAATTAATTTAATTTAAATATTATTGAATTAGCTTTAACATATATTTGGTTGTTTCAAAAAGCTAAATGAACCGAGTGGCACATGGTCTATATTGGTTCATCAAGATATTGAAACGCCGAGATAAAAAAAATTATTATATAATTACCTAAAACGAAAAGAAAATACCGTTCAAAAGCGGCCAGCCTAGTAGACATAATTGGCCTCTGATTTGGTAATTTAACACTCCTTCTCTATCATCATCAATATCTTCAGATGAGAGACGACAACTGCTGGACAAAGCCCTCCTCCTAGGTTCTTCACGTCACGCGGTCCTGTACTACCCGAGTCCAGCGTCTACCGGCGATCTTGACCAGATCGTCAGTCCAAATCTATACGAACCTTAATCTTACATCTCACTCTGGGTGCGATATGTTTAAAAAGAGAATAAAAGTACATACATACATACATAACTTCACGCCTGTATCCCTTATGGGGTAGGCAGAACATCAGAGGTTATAAGACCAACTGATGTCACGTTTGACTAATGAGGTATTAAAATGATTGCGAGAGGCTATTGCAGTGACAGGGGGTCAGCCTATCGCCCACAAAAATGTCAATAAAACCTCTGTCCCTTAACCGACGTTTACAGTATGCCCGGGAAGAGAAGCAGCTGGCACATCCTATGTTTTTCTTTCACTCCCAGTCTAGCATGGAAGTAAGAATAAAAGTCTTAAGTTATATTACTTAAAACTTTATTTGCTTAAAACCTAAGTTGTTCTTAAAACTGAGTGGGGTAAACGCAGAGGAGTATACTTTTAACCAGACCCTACATGTACACTCGAAGACACTTTCGTCTGCCCACCACTAAGTTCATTTTTGCTTACACTTAAAAAATAGAATAGATAGTAAACAGTTCGGCGGGAAAACACAGGAAAACACGGGCGGCAATGGCCGGGACTGTACCAAACTCTCTTGGCTGGGATTCGAACCCAGGACCTCTTTTAGGTAGTGTAGCAGGTGCACAATAACTAACAACCACTGACTGAGACAATCGCTTATTACAACATTACATTACAACGCTACATACACTGTTGATAAAGGCGCTCTTAACATAATCAACGAATGCAGAGCATTAAAAAAACCGACTTCACGTCAAAACTTTGACTGAAGTATAAGTTCATGAAGGTAAACGTTCTCCGTATTCATACATACATACATAACTTCACGTCTGTATCCTGTATTGGGTAGGCAGAACACCAGAGGTACCTACCTAATAAAAACCATCTGATGTCACGTTTGACAAATTTTAATAGTGGAAAGAGACTATTGCAGTGACAGGGGGTCAGCCTATCGCCCACAAAAAAGCCTCCCATAACACCTCCGTCCCTTAACTGACTTTCACAGTATGCCCGGGAAGAGAAGCAGCTGACACATTCTATGTTTTTCTTTCGCTCCCAGTCCAGCATAGAAGCATAGAAGCATCATACAGCTTTTTTAATTTGAAATTTCCCAAGAAGTACTCTATCGATTTCGATGAAATTTATATGGGACCAATTCTGAAGTATCTTCTAATATATGCAACAATTTTCAAAATCGATTCATATTTGCTCAAAATGTCGTATAACAAAGACACAAAAAAAGAACATACACACGAATTGAGAACCTCCACCGGTTGAAAAGTCGGTTGAAAAGTGCTGAAACTTTCTGTATATTGAAGGGAGTTTAAGAAGGGTAAACACACTGTTTTCCTGCTTTTTCAAACATCTGGTCTGGGTTTGAATCCCGTCGGGTTATACAGGGTGTTAGGCAGAACGTTGAACATACGCAAATGGTGGATGGGTGGGGTCATGTGCTACTTACTCAGCCCAAATTATTTAACCTTGGCACCTTGGTTTAAGCGATCATTACATGAGAATCTGATGACATTCAAAATTAAAACAAAACAAAATTTTGCCTGTTTTACTCATTGTAAATAAAAATGTTCGCCTTCAAAGTCATGAAAGTGGTGAAATTCGAAAAATATACCAAAAAAAAATTATAAAAAAAACCAAGGTGCCAAGGCCAGATAATTTGGGCTGAGTAAGTAGCACATGACCCCACCCATCCACCATTTGCTTATGTTCAACGTTCTGCCTAACACCCTGTATATTAGTGTATCGAACACAAGTATAAGCTGTCAAGTCATGTATGTTAATTTATATGTTTATTTTAATTCAAAAATAAAACTTGTGTATCCGTTATCTAGTATCCATAACTCGCTAAGCCACGCCCCAAATCGTCAGTGCGCTTCGATCTCTCGCGTTGGCAACATCTTCGTGATGGCAGTTTTGTATGCAATTGAAGATAAAGGTTGAAACGCAGGCTAAAAAGCTACAAAACTCGAGTCATTTATTGTTATAGTTACAAAGTAAAATATACAATAACAAGCGTACACACTGTCCTAAACACAGACATACATCTACATGGATAACGCAAATGCATATCCTTTGCGTGTCCGAACCCCGACCAAGCGTCAAGGTTGGTCGCCTCTAGATTTAATCCGCGTGTATGTTTGTCTGTTAGAAAATCGATTCCACAATATCAATATCGTTCTTAATAATCGATTTCATCGGTGGCATTGGTGTCTCTGAATCTTTTTGTATTTCCCAGTAATAAATATCAGCTGTGACGTCACAATAGGTCATTAAAAGTCGGCACGCTTGGTTCCAATACAAATCGTGGCACTTGCGTTGTCTATGTAGATGTATGTCTGTGTTTCTAAACACCGCCGTTTACAACCCGCCAAGGTCATGTAATTTGGTTGTCAACAGCCGTCTTCACTGTTGTAAACACGTTGTAAACTAGCAAGGTCACCTTGGTTTGATGTTTTGTTTCCATGCTTTTTTCAGGGTCTGCCTAGCTAACCACTGAAATATACAGGGTTAATTTTATTTAACGCAACACCTCTTGAGGGCAGCCTCTCCACATCAATCCCAACAAAATTTGCTTAACGACGACTTTTTACAAATCTTGAAAAAAAACAAGAAAAAAAAATGTTTGCTCCTTACTCTATATTTTGTAAGAGTTACGCTTCTAAACAGAGGTTGGCATGGCAAGAATGTTATTCCTATATAGTAATAATTTTTATTTTTTAGTTTCTAGGTAAATGTTAAAGAACTTTTTTACCCACGACGGAACGGAGACGGTATATGCGTTTGGGGTGAGAGGGTGTTTGTGCAAACCAATGTTACCATTTATCTCCAGAACCACTGGTCCGATTTTAATGCGGTTTTCAGTAATCGCTTTGGATTTGATTGGTGCATGTTCTTAGATAGGTGTTACGGTAACAACTCACCAGAGGGCGCTGCAGTAAATATTTGTTTGCAAACCATTGGTCCGATTTGAATGCCGTTTTCAAATTATCGCTTTGGATTTGATTGGTATAATGTTCTTAAATAGGTTTAACGGTAACAACTCATCAGTAATACTTCACTAATAAACTACATGGGCTTCCCAGCGGTGGTGGGGACATTAGAGGGCTGATGAGGAACGAGGTGTTGTTTAATGTAATGTATGGTACGTATATTATGCTCTTTAAAAAGTTTGAAATAAAAAACAAAATAAAAATTTTGAAAAACCCACGACGCGACGGTTAAAAAGTAATTGAAAAAGAATAAAATAATTTAAAATCCCCCGACTGAAATGATTTATGTGACGAGAGATAATTAACGTGAAAAGCTTTTTTAAAAGTTCACTTGATCTCACACAGAGTCGGTCATATTATGAACAACATACTATTAGTTTTCATAGCACTTCCCTACGCTTACCTATTCGGTTCTTAAAGATGTAGATGTCGCAATAACATAGGTATTCAACTCTCTATGAACTTTATAAGAAGAGCAAGAGAATCCGTCGAGGGCTTCCATAAATATTTTAAATTTCAATATACAACTACAAAACGAATTCATTCAATTGCAGCCCCAGACGGATTTTCTTGCTCTTCTTATAAAGTTCATAGGGAGTTGAATACCTATGTTATTGCGACATCTACATCTTCAAGAACCGAATAGGTAAGCGTAGGGAAGTGCTATGAAAACGAATAGTATGTTGTTCATAATATGATCGACTCTGTGTGAGATCAAGTGAACTTTTAAAAAAGCTTTTCACGTTAATTATCTCTCGTCACATAAATCCTTTCAGTCGCCGAACGTTGCTTAACCTGTGATATCGTAAGATACACAAAGTAACCACGGCGCCACGACGCGACGACTTTTACCCTGGTTTTCAGGCGAAAAGGCGTCTGAGTGTATACAAAATAAAAATAAAACTTTAAATAAGTACTATATCTCTTGTATAATAATTGTATAATTGTATAATAAGGATGAAAAAAAAGCAAAAAAGAAATCCTTAATCAGTGGTTATAAAACTAACGTTAGGCAAAAATATTTTCTAATTGAATAATGCAATTTATGAATTTTAAACTAACTTATTAAGTGCTAACAATTTTTCTGTGTTTCTGTTCATAAGACATGTTTTGTAACGCCTCTTGAACAAATTTTTTCGTTTCATTTTAACACAGAAAGTACAAATTTAGTTATGCATTAACTTTAAGGGCCAAGAAATAACAAAAATCTGGTACATAAAGCATGTTTGATATCTATGTCAGTCCGGTAGGCTATATGTATCTTTCTTTCTTTTGTTATTAATTTCGGGGTTGTAAAGAAGTGCGGGGTTGCTGCTTTAGGACTGTGCGCATTATAAAAAAGACGTGTGGCACTCGGAGACTGCCGCGGTAAAGCTATTGCATAGCATTTTTTATCAACTTACGCAATTATAATTATTTATTTATTTTATTAATGGAGTAATGTTTGATCTAATATGAAGTTCCAAAAGTTGATTGTTTATTAAAGCCCGCATGTAAAGTTATGAAATCAAAGTATCACCGCTGTGCCGGTCGGAGTGGGGGGTGTTAGGTTTTTTTCGTTACGGAATTTCTGGATTCGGTCCCCACGCTCAAGGCCCGCGATAGAAGCTATGCAATAGCTTAATAATTGTCTAACTGTTAGTACACAACAAGCTTTGTAAAAGAGGTACGTTAGAAATAGAAAAGGACGGAAGGTTGAGACTTTTAATACCGCTCGTTGAGCTCTCTCCGAGGATATTATTGTAGTTTTAGCCGCGCCGCCCCATGACGTAATACAGTAGGTTAGTATTGACTGACAAAGTGCAAAGTATATTTGTTTAACAAGAACAGAATCAAAACAAATATCAATTTTCGTAGTCTGCTGCTTAGCGTGTCAATATGGTGCTTAAATGTAAGAGTCTCATCAATTGTGACCCCCAAATATTTTATTTTATCAGTGTGGTATGGCGGGGCAGTCGCATCTGTTACTAAAAGTATGTTTACATTGATGGGCATAGAGTTGGGGCATGGGTGAAACATATGTACATCTACGTATAGAGAAGTGCATGCAGTTAGTTTTTCCAGCGTTTAGTGATAAGCGATGATGCTGTAGCCAGTTAATTACAACATTGAGGTCATGTTGAGCATATTAATAAACCTCCTCTTCGTTCGATGCGGAAAATAATAGCACAATGTCGTCAGCGTATGAGATTATTTTTCCACAGGTCAGTGTTAGCTTACATAGGTCGTTTATGTAAACTAGAAATAGGGTATTAAATAAAACACTTTTTAACCGGATTTATCGCGTATATTTACATTTTAAATTTTGACTCGACGTTTCGGTGTCTTTGCAGACCCCGTGGTCACGAGCGACTGTCGACTAAATCCGGTTAAAAAGTGTTTTATTTAATAGTATGAATCGCGAAAACTTAAGACAATATTAGAAATAGGGTAGGTAGAAGATATAATATACTTCCCTGGGGCAAACCATAGTGTGAGGTATTTAATTCACCGCTGAGAACATTGTCTATTTTGACGCATTGGGATTGAAGGTAATCTGCGAATAATTTAAGCTGTATGCCTGTTATACCTGTCTCTAATTTGTGTAGTAAGATAGTTTGGGACACAGTATCCAAAGCTTTGGCGAGGTCTACGAATATACCTAAGGTCCCGTTATTCTTATCAAGCTGGTGAACAATGTAGTCCGTTAATAGGTGCACCGCGTTGGCTGTAGAAAGTTTAGATCTAAAACCAAATTGTGTTTAATAATATTTTAAAGGTTTTGTATTTCAAATGCTTAATTACTCTTAAATATTATTTTTTTATTTAACACATTTTTTCATTTATTTGCCAAATTGTGTTTCTGCTAATAAGTGATTTTTCTCTAAATATTGAGTGAGACGAATATTAAGGATCTTTTCAATGATTTTGGATACGGGGGGAAGAATAGAAATAGGTCTTTAATTAGATATTTCCTTTTTACTGCCTAAAAATATTTTGACTCTTTTGAATAAATTAAATAAATGTGGTCTGCCCGCTGCACGTGGCTATATTTTGCCCACGCATGGTGCGTGGTATTACTCCGCTCAGTGTTAAGAGAGTTACGCCAGTTCAGGCAATAAGTAATATTTTTTTCGTATGAGAAAACATAAGTTTTAAAAACTCTTAATTTTTAAAAATTGCGTTGAAAACAAATTGTTGTTGGGATTGATGTGGAGAAGCTGCCTGCAAGAGGTGACGTGCTAATTTAAATTAACACTGTAGGTATATGCTAGCTGGTATCGAAGTTGTGATAGCACGATCTAGGGTTTCGTCATTGAAATGAAATGAAATGAAATTGAAATGAAATGAAATTTATTTATTTGATAAGATTTTCAAACACTTGCAATGCTCTTAGACAATAAAATGTAGTCGATAGAAAATCTGCCATCCAGGCGTTCAAATTAAGACAATTTATACTTATTATTAGGTTGAAGACATTACATTCATAATTACATTGTTTTATTATACATAATTAAATTCAATTTATATTTAATTACTCAATTCAAAAATACATTTTAGCGATACCTATGTCAAAATATATTATAATATAGTATAACAATATTGTTGATTAGAAAACCGATAGGAGTGTCTATTAAGAACAGCTTGCTTTTTAATTATTAGTCAATATTAGTTCGAATTATAAAATTATGTCAAGGGTTTATTATGCTGAGTCATATATTCAGTGGCTTAGATTAAGTTACATATATTTTACATTGTTTTTATATTCAAAGTAGTCCTTAATAGAGTAGAAACAATTTAGCCAAGTGTGTATTCTACGTTTAAATACCAACGTTTTACCTAAAATTAAAACGTAAATTAAATCACTTACCTTAATTTGAAGCCTAATAATACTTGAGAGAGATACCATCGTTCTGTCCTTTTTTCGCACGTTATTTCCTTCATATACCTACTCTATTGCCTTCTCTTTCTTTACCCCACCACCACACAGGTAGCAGCTATGCTGAATGCGTTAGGATTTTGACTCATTGAAGTCGTTGTGTAACCAAGCAGAATTAAAAAATATTAGGCTTCAAATTAAGGTAAGTGATTTAATTTACGTTTTAATTTTAGGTAAAACGTTGGTATTAAATAACTTGACCGTTAATTTGAAGCCTAATAATACTTGAGAGACGTGTTTGATATCGCCTGGTGTGGTGGTGACGTCAATGTGATTACGAATAAAAGTTAATAAGCCTAAAATAAATTGACTTGTGGTATTGTTTTACAATGCCAGGGAGATGTACATAAAAATAACCTATTATAGTATTTTCAGTAACGTAATATCAATTACCTTTCAAATACACAGGAATAAGCAACAGTTGCTAACAAAAACTATAATTAGTTTAAATGAAATAGAAATATAAAATATATTTCATCCACTGCATTAAATTGACTTGTACCTGAATTTTGATTTTTTGACATTCTTACTTATTTACAATAAAATCGTTCAAATGTATTTTCAGAACGCCAGTTATCTCTAGTGAGGATTTCATCCAACGGACCATTTTCCACCCAACTTTTTGACGCCACAGCGGAACGGAAGCTGTCGGCTGAGGCATTGATACCAGTTTGGCGTCCTCACGACGTGACCCACACCAGCAATATTTTTTTTTTCCTTCTTTTATATACATATATACTAATATAACCCGACTAGGTTGCGAGAGGCTAGTATAGGTTTTCCACGTATAGTTATAAATACATTATCGCACTTAATTTTGATTGTTATGTCTTTTCCAATTAAAATGAACTTATTTACCCAATAGACTGGGTCCAAGCATCTATTTTTTTTTTTATTTCAAAAGGATTTTTTGTATTAGGATTTTAGCAGGACAAAAAAATAAAAATATAACATTATCAATATTCCAGATCGATGATTTGGTGCATTTTTGTTGCGACCAGTGCAATAGATTATAGGATTCGCTTGACAAGAGGATGTCCTCTCAGCCGTTCAGTTCGTTCCGGGCTACAAAGCGTGGAGACGACGACGGCTTTATTATTAAGAGAATTTTTATATTATGATGCAGGTCTGCCAGAAATTGAGCTTAATCTGAGCCAGTTGGTTCGTTTACAGACACTTGCTGGACCACGGACTACACTTGACCACGCTGGTTTATAATTATTTATTGTAAAAGCTCACCAACTCTTCATGAGCAACCATTTTTGTTATTCTGACCAGTTTGTCATTTTTTTTTTTTTTTTTTTTTTTTTTTTTTTTTTTTTTTTTTTTTTTTTTTTTTAAGCTATTGCATAGCTTCTATCGTGGCCTTCTATCGTGGGCCGCCCGGTCAGTACGTCCTAGCTCTGTATGACGTGTCGCAGCCGGTGCTGGTGTCGGTGGACGCCAGCAGCGTGGCTCAGGGCGCGGTGCTGCTGCAGGCCGGCCGCCCAGTCAGTACGTCCTAGCTCTGTATGACGTGTTGCAGCCGGTGCTGGTGTCGGTGTACGCCAGCAGCGTGGCTCAGGGCGCGGTGCTGCTGCAGGCCGGCCGCCCGGTCAGTACGTCCTAGCTCTGTATGACGTGTTGCAGCCGGTGCTGGTGTCAGTGTACGCCAGCAGCGTGGCTCAGGGCGCGGTGCTGCTGCAGGCCGGCCGCCCGGTCAGTACGTCCTAGCTCTGTATGACGTGTCGTAGCCGGTGCTGGTGTCGGTGGACACCAGCAGCGTGGCTCAGGGCGCGGTGCTGCTGCAGGCCGGCCGCCCAGTCAGTACGTCCTAGCTCTGTATGACGTGTTGCAGCCGGTGCTGGTGTCAGTGTACGCCAGCAACGTGGCTCAGGGCGCGGTGCTGCTGCAGGCCGGCCGCCCGGTCAGTACGTCCTAGCTCTGTATGACGTGTCGTAGCCGGTGCTGGTGTCGGTGGACACCAGCAGCGTGGCTCAGGGCGCGGTGCTGCTGCAGGCCGGCCGCCCAGTCAGTACGTCCTAGCTCTGTATGGCGTGTCGCAGCCGGTGCTGGTGTCAGTGTACGCCAGCAGCGTGGCTCAGGGCGCGGTGCTGCTGCAGGCCGGCCGCCCGGTCAGTACGTCTTAGCTTTGTATGACATGTCGCAACAGAACACCTTATCTCGTTGAAATAGCTTTATCGCGGCAGTCTCCGAGTGCTACACGTCTTTTTTTTTATATGTAAGCCACCCTGGTATTAAAGTTCACACCTTATAGTTAAGTCACGGTATTTTTGCCCACACATGAATATCGACTTTGATACTAGGTCGAAAACCTGGATACCTTGTCAACGTGTAAAGATACAACGACATACAAAGAGTGAGCCAGCACTATTTACACAACATTCAGTGGAAAGATTCGCACATGTACACATCGATATAATCGGCCCGTTGTTGCCTACATTGAGTGATGGCTACAAATACTGTGTTACAATAATAGACTGCTGTACACGATGGCCGGAAGCAACATCTGTGCAAGACATTCGGGTCTATACGACTATCAGGCGAACTGTCGAAAAAAATAAATAATGAAAATACGCTACGAGTAACGGAATACGATTAGATTAACCAGCTACGCGCCATGAAAGAACTGAAACCAAAATTAGCTCCGCACGCAACCAAGCGCAGTATTTTTGGACACTCGGACTTGTCATCGTGCGATCACGTTTTCATAAGATGCGACGCAGTGAAGACACCACTCGCACCGGCACATGAAGGCCCGTTTCCTATACAAAAATGAAACAGAAAAGTTCTCCCGATAAAGTTACCGACTCGAGAAACTACTATAGCTATCGATCGATATAGATCAGCGTATATCATCGCCTCACCACTGCCGCATGACGACGTCCTAGCCCCGACCGCAATACCTCGCAGCATACGACACTACAAACTACTCGAAGTGACGAGGCGTCAAACCACCAATAGGCTTCGCTTGAGGGGGAGCACTGTAGCTACCCTAGCAACTAGCAACTAGCTGCTGCTAATTAATTAAGCTGTATCAATTTAATAAATAATTCTCTTTCTAATCTCCAGCCCTGATAGTTTAATTTCAATATCAATTGAGAAGCAGCTAAATACACCATAGCGCGTATTCCGTGCTCTCGAAATTTCTGGGCAACCCAATTGCAAACAAGCAAAGTCCCCTAGTGCAAAGCTGAGCCTGAAGGGCAGCCAACTCCTTTGTCCACGGTATAGTATAGTAAACAGCATGTTATTAAGCTCTCCACAAAACAATTAGAAAACAGTTCAAAACCGACTTGAAAATTTGAAAACTTGTTGAGTAAATAAAGGGAATCACATCCACTACATCATACACTGCAGCGAATTGCATCACAAATCTGTGGCAGCGGATATCATTTTGCAAGCAAGAGGAACATTGATTATTAATTTCACTTAATATCTTTAAATTCTCATAAGCCAATAATAATATGAAATGTATTACTTCGTCATAACCTGGATAGAACAACTACTTTAGTACTTATATTAATCTATGAGAACAACCAATCACGGATTGATAATTGATCAACTTAACCACAGACTAAGAAGATTATGTTCATAAATTGCCAGCATTCAAAATAACATCAATCACAAATCATACATTGCATTGCCACTGAAGCTGTCAATTATTTTCGTTCATAAATTAATATATACGTAATCTCGGCTCGATTTATTGTCTACTCTGCTGTTGGTTGCAAGAAATTACCCCTTTCTTTCCACCGGTTGTTCACGGAAAATAATAAAATAAATAATAAAAATACTCGAAGAGTCAGTATCGTCTGGATTTTTTTCTCCTATCTAGGTGGAATGAGGGAGAGCCTTAACTTCCTTGTGAAGATGCGTTAGATTTACGACCATGTGGTCAGTATCGCCTGGATTTACCTCTCCTATCCTGGTGGGATGAGGGAGAACCTTTACGTAGTTGTGCAAATTCGTTAGGTTTTCGACCGTGCGGTCAGTATCGTTTGGATTTTCCTGTCCTATCCCAGTGGGATGAGGGAGAGCCTTTAAGTCCTTGTGAAGATTCGTTAAACTACATTGTTTTGATCACTTATTTTTAAACCACGGTGCAAATAATAAATTTCGCTTACAAAAGGAAACTAAAAGGTAGATAAAAAACAATTCTAAAACGAACGTTAACAACGTTAAACTTATTTTGGAGCAGGTATAACATTTTATAAAAATTGAATTATAAATTATAACACGTTGCATTATAAATAACAATAGCCGTGCGAAATTTATCAAAGAAAACACATAGGCAAGTAAAATAATTAAGATAAAATGAACTCACCAATGTCAGCTTTAATCCGAAACAAGTTTTAGAAAAGATAAATATGTACCTTCAGTAAACACTGTGTCTTCTCTGATATAGACAAGTTGTCAGAACAAGAACAACGACGTCAAAGAGTCAAAATCCTAACGCATTCAGCATAGCTGCTACCTGTGTGGTGGTGGGGTAAAGAAAGAGAAGGCAATAGAGTAGGTATATGAAGGAAATAACGTGCGAAAAAAGGACAGAACGATGGTATCTCTCTCAAGTATTATTAGGCTTCAAATTAACGGTCAAGTTATTTAATATTTCGTTTTCCAAATCTTTTAGGTCATTAGGCAGAAAATTATATATTTTTATGGCCATTTAATACACATTTTTTGTTGTGAGGGTGAGTTTACATTTGGGAATCACAAGCTTTTCATCGATGTTTCTCCTTAACTGTCTGGGTCTCACTTCCTTGTGCTTTTGAAATAGTTCAGGATGGTTTTTCACAAATAAGCATATCTGTTTAATGTATAGTCCTGACAAGGTTAAAATTTCAAGTTCTTGAAGTGTGGTCTACATGATTCTGGGATCTGTATAGTTACCAATGCTCTAATGCACCGTTTTTGTATTTTAAAAACATTTTCTATGTCAACAGCATTTCCCCATAAAATTAATCCATACAGTAAAACAGAGGCAACATAGCCATGATAAGCTTTTACTGCTACTTCAAGTGCCACTACTTCCCGGAGGCGACGCAAAGCAAATACGAACCAGTTTAATCTCGAGCAAATAGTCAATGTGGGATTTCCACTCATTATATTTCACAGCTTCTTTCTTTGCGATTGAGGTTTACTTTATGTAGTAGCGCCACCTACTGCTAGCCTTTGCACGGATTTTAGAGTCTATGATAAGGGTTCTTTTCTTTTTTTTTTTTTTTTTTAACAACTGTCACGTTTCGCTCCCTATGTCAGCATCCAGTCTACAGAACTCATTCTGCGTTTCCGTGCTGTAGCCTGCGCACGTCGACTAAAATATATTAATTAGCTAGTTAAATTTTAAAAGTTTAAATGGTAAAAATTGTGCATCGAAGGAAGAGAAAATTCTCAAGAAAATAATTCGAGGAGGTTGAGACATCAAATTCCGAAGAACCCAACGGTGTTGGGACTTATTAGAAAAAATGTCGTTGACACAAAAACTACCCACATTGTATGTGCGTGTAGTCATCGAGGTTCGATGCATACAATTAATTCTCCTATTTAGTCCGTTACTCGATAATAATATCGTCATTGGCGATTAATCTGATGTACGGTGGAGAATCTCTAATATAATTTTAATAAATATTAGAAAAAATGTCGTTGACACAAAAACTACCCACATTGTATGTGCGTGTAGTCATCGAGGTTCGATGCATACAATTAATTCTCCTATTTAGTCCGTTACTCGATAATAATATCGTCGTTGGCGATTAATCTGATGTACGGTGGAGAATCTCTAATATAATTTTAGTAAATATTAGAAAAAATGTCGTTGACACAAAAACTACCCACATTGTATGTGCGTGTAGTCATCGAGGTTCGATGCATACAATTAATTCTCCTATTTAGTCCGTTACTCGATAATAATATCGCCGTTGGCGATTAATCTGATGTACGGTGGAGAATCTCTAATATAATTTTAATAAATATTAGAAAAAATGTCGTTGACACAAAACTACCCACATGGTATGTGCGTGTAGTCATCGAGTTTCGATGCATATAATTAATTCTTTTGATTAGTCAGTTACCAGATAATATCGCCGTTGGCGATTAATCTGATTTGCGGTGGAGACGATCTTGCACGCCGAATCCAAGATTTGAAGTGCCCGAGCTACCTCCGTCATTATCAGCCTTTTTTTTTTGATACGATTAATGTCCCGGAAGAGGTCTAAAAACCAGCAGTTGTCGGCTGAAGATCTAAAGAATCTAAAGATAAGCCTGTTGAGGACTATCTTGTACCCGCAATTTGCAAATATTTACTTGCTCCCTTTATTAAATTTAGAAGCAAAAGCAGCATTGGCTGAAACTCTTACCAAACGAGATTCTATACATCAACAAAAAAAAAAAAAAAAGGGCAAATTGGAATCGCCTTGGCAGCTTTATCGCAAGCGATGGTAATCATTTTCAATGAAACTTTGAAGCAAAAACTTTTAAAACTGCTGAGTTACGCTTGTCGCGATAGCCAGAATAGGGAAACTAAAACTCATCGTAACATAATAATGAGTTCCATAAACGTATGCCTGCGTGACACGCTGACCAATACAAGTTGCGATGATTATCTATTGGGAGGAGATGTTGCTGAAACGCTGCAAATTGCAAAAAACGACGACGTCATCTCCGCAGCCACAGCTGCCGGCTCGAGCTCCACAGCAGAGCTACACGTACCCGCCACGTAGGACCTACCACGAACGGTCGTGGAACACTAGCAACCAGCGGAAATAAACCACCAGGTGCAGTGCGATGGACGTTTACGATATTTTCATCAAAAATGGGCTTAGATAACGAGTGATCCATTAATATTATCGTGAATAGCTGGTTACTAAAGACCTTTTAAATATCTGCCCGCTAAACAAAGTAGCTCTTGTGTTTACCCAAGGTCAATACATGGCCATAAAGATTATATTTTAGCGTTGGATAAACTATTAAAAATAAATGCTATATTCGTATGTTCTCATGAGCCAGGTAAATTTTATCACAAATTTTTTCTTGTGCTCAAGCTATACGGTGAAAATCGCTTCATACATAATTTAAAATCTTTGAATTAATTTACTACAAAACACTTCAAAATGGAAGATTACAGAACCGCTGATAAGTTAACAAAACAATGCTACATGTTATTTTTTCATCAATGTTGATAAGTCTTTCCGAAAGTACCTTCGATTTGAATATAACAACGTTTTATATGAATTCAAATATTAAACGTTTGACTTATGCACCGCTCTTTATATAAGTATTTACTAAAATATTAAAACCAGTCATGGAATTTTTACGTCGGGATAATTTTTTCATCCATAATATATCTAGATAATATATTTTACATTGGCAAAGATTGTGATGATTGTAATGAGAATGTTTGGATTACAAAACATATTTTAATAAATTTAGGTTTCATAATGCATACGAAAAAAGGTTGCTTTGTTCCTAGAACACAATGTAAATTCCTTGGGTTTATTTTTGATTCAGAGAAAATTATTTTAAAACTACCCACAAAAAAAAAAAAAAAAAAGTTCTTAAAATAAAAAAAATAATACACAAAGTTATTCGAGCAATTTAAAATATTGTCACCAAATAAAAATCCTACTTATGATCAGGTAGTGAATTTACCCAGATATAATAAAGATGATTTTACTTGGTGGTTAAATTATCTAGAAGAGGGCTTTTCTCCTCTTAGAACAGGCCAATACACTAAAACTATCTATCCTGACGCATCATATACTGGCTAGGGCGGGTTTTGTGATGGAAAAGAGGCAGCGGGTCATTGGAAGGAAAGCGAGTCGTCGCTACACATTAATACTCTGGAATTAAAAGCAGTTTTTTCGGACTTAAAACATTCGCATAATTATGGTAGTTACGATTGTGATATATTGTTAAGAATAGATATTACCATTACCTGTATAAATAGAATGGGTAGTGTTCAGTTTTCACATATGGATCATATTACCCGAGACCAATGGAAATAGCGTGAAATGCGTAAGATCAATATCTTTACATCTTATATTACTTCAAAAGATAATATAGAAGCTGAGAGTTTGTCACGAAAACAGTTTAATGACACTGAATGGGATCTAAGTGACTATACCTTTAATAATATAACAAATAGGTTTGGAATACTATCGGTTGATCTTTTTGCAAACAGATGCAACTTATAATGTCCTATTTATGTAACCTGGAAAAATGACCCAGATGCAAAAACTCTTCAGAAAATTGTTAGTGAAAAGTCTGTGGGTATTGTGGTAGTACCATACTGGCCCACGCAACTATGGTTGCCATTGTTTAAAAGGTTGTGTTGTGATTGTATTTACTAAATACTAATTCGCTGAAATCTCCTTTCAGATCTGCGCTCAACCTTCATTAAACATTAACCTTGGTTGCCGCGAAATTGTTCAGAAAGCGTTAGTAAAAAGATCACTGTCTTCAAAGTCCGTTGAAATTATGTTGGCATCTTTGTTGGATAATTCTTACCGAGACAGTGTGAAGGAGGTATCAAGGCGTGGATTGAATATTGCAAAAATAATAATTTTAGTTTTACTCAAACTTCTAAACCAATAATTGTTCATTTTCTAACTGAAATTTTCGAAAAAGGTGCTAAGTACGGTACTATTAATAGCTATAGATCTGCATTATCATTAATATTAAACATAAATTCCCAATATGACAGGTTAAAAAGTTTCATGAAAGGAGTCGTTATGTGAAGACCAACCACATCAAGTATGATCTTACCTGGGATCCAGCAGTTGTATTGAGCTACTTACCTACAAAATTTCCTAATGAAGACCTTGACTTAAAGACTCTTTTCCAAGAAAACTGTTACACTAATAGCTCTTGTAACGGAACATCGTGTTCAAATTTTATCCGTGACAAAGATTAAAAATATTTTAATAACTAAAAAAGGTACTTTTAAAAGGGTTTATAAAAACCTCTAAATTTAATAGTAAACAGACCTTGGTAAAGTTTCCGTTTTTTAATATTCGTCCAGAAATTTGTCCAGCAAAAACCTTACAGATGTAGGTATATAAATAAAACGAAAATTTAAGGAAACCTGATAATTTGTTTATTAGTTTTAAGAAACATATAGGTTTCCAAACTTTAAGTCACTGGGTTAAAAACACTTTAACTCTCAGTGGTATTGATGAAAATATTTTTAGTGCACATAGTACATGACATGCTGCTACATCAAGAGCTATTTATTTAGGAGTTTCTATTGACCTATCAAAAAGACTGCAGGATGGTCGGATTCTTCCTCAATCCTTGCTAGAAATTATAACAAACTTTGTAACGAAAAATAATTTGCCTAATCATTGTTGAATTGTTTTCAATAAGTATGTTTATTTACTATTAAAGAGTTTTACCTTACTACTCTGCCAATTCATTTCACTATAACTAATCTTTAAACATCCTACATAAAGTAAACCTCAATCGCAAAGAAAGAAGCTGTGAAATATAATTGAGGATCAAACGAACTTCTAAAGTGAAGTTCGATCCTAATTATGTGAACAGCTTCTTTCGAAGCGATTTAATATAAACCCACCCGTTATTATGCTTTGAAATAAGCATAATATGAATATGTTTCAACATGGAGTAATTTCAATTTATATTTGTATTTTACCCAACCCCAATATAGTGAAATGAACAAACAGGAATAAGACAGATTGACTTTAAACAAAATGAGTTCTGTAGACTGGATGCTGACATAGGGAGCGAAACGTGACAGTTGTTAAAAAAAAAAAAAAAAAAGAAAAGAACCCTTATCATAGACTCTAAAATCCGTGCAAAGGCTAGCAGTAGGTGGCGCTACTACATAAAGTAAACCTCAATCGCTTCGAAAGAAGCTGTTCACATAATTAGGATCGAACTTCACTTTAGAAGTTCGTTTGATCCTCAAATATTGCAATCAATTGTGATCCCGAGAAATTTGTACGAATCAACCTCTGTTAGTTCATCCTTTTCATATTTTATTTTAAGTGTCTTAATTTAATTGTCTTAATTTGCATTATTGTCGTAATTTGCTGTTATTATTAAGCATTGCTAGAAGCGCAATAAAACTATTGAACAGTCTAATAAGTAAATAAACCCAAAATAGATAAGAAAATTTTGTTCAAAAGAATCTTGTCTGCGAAAGAAGCCCTAATCACTCACTTCCTCTGGACCTCTTTCGTCTCATAAAAAACCGTAATTTTATATGCAAATAATAAGAAAAAGATATGAAATGCTATTGCTTATATAATTTTTTATAGATTCATTATCAATATATATAAAACTGTTCCGTTACTGACTGAGTGACTGAGGTACTGAGTGACTGACAGACAACGTACAGCCGTAACTACTGGGCGTAGAGAGCTGAAATTTGGAACATACATTCTTTAGGGGATGTAGGGGTGCACTAAGGAAGGAATTCCCGAAATTCCCACGGGAACGGGAAATATAGGACTTTTTAGTTTGTATGAAAAATCTTATTCCTTGAGTGTACGGATGTGATACTTGGCATGAAGGTTCTTCAAAAAGTTACTGGTTGTGTTACGAAAAAAATTCCCAAAATTCCCACGGGCACGGGAAATATATGATTTTTAGTTTGTGAAAAAAAAAAACTTATTTCTTGAGTGCATGGGTGTGATACTTGGTATAAAGGTTCTTTGCAGTGGGTGTCTGGTTGTATAGTTTCTGAAATTTTCACGAGAAGAGTAGTTAAGCGCATACGAAGTTGCGGGATAAAGCTAGTATAATATAAATATAGAAGCTCATGCATCATAAAATATTCAAACATACACAAACAAAAACAAAAAAGTTTGAAGTAGTATGCGGATCAAATGTGAAAAAGTTGTTTTTCGATCGACCCAAAGCTGTTTTGGCAGGTTTTTTTTGGCTAAATAAATGTTTGACTTGGTAAGACTATATAAGAAGTTCTTACTTACTAACAAAATAAGATTCACACAGGACGTTTTTGGGAAAGGAACTCTGGTCCAAGAAAATATTAAGTAAAAATGACTTCAATTAAATTGTTGTGCTTATTTGTGGTTGCGGTGCCTTTCGTGTGTGCTCTTGTAAGTTTTAATTTTATTTTTATTTAAAACATTAAGTTTTACGAGTAGTTTTTTAAACAGAAAAAATTTAATAAGTAAAAAATACATAAGTAAAGCTTTGTTAAATTTTATATTTTAATAAGAACCGTCAAGTCAAAATGTAAAATATATTTATGCGATAACCTCGTTTAGAAATATATTTTTTATTAAAACGTAAGACATATTGGAAATATTGAATAACTTTATATCTTTTCTCTACTAACGCTACACCTGAATATCATATAAATCAAACCAAATACAAGCACGTCATATAAGACAGATAGTTGGATTACTATAAAATAACTAATAACATTGATACACTAAAAATACCGTCTAGTATTTTATTCGACAAAAACAATTTTCGAGGCTAAAGTAAAAAAAAATATAATTTTATTTTAAGTACACCTTTCTTATATACTATTATTAATTTAATGAAATTCTATATAAGTTGAAGAGCATGACAAAGTTTGGGATTGATTCCGATTACTTAAGATTTTGTTTTATACATTAGTTTTGTATTGTTTTATAGTGTATGTTTTAGAATTATTTTAAGTTACTTTTAATTTTAATTTAATGATATGTTACTTCGCGCAGTAACATATCATTAAATTAAACTTAAATTTGAATTTCTTTATGATCTGTGACTATCACTAAAAATCAGTGTTGCGTTTGCGTTCCCTTGGGCACTGCAGCATATGCTGAGTGAAGGCAATTTTGGTACATTTTTTTTAAATATATTTTTTGTTGTCTATAGACTTAAAAATCCATTTATCTCTATAGAGATAATGTATTTTTTTTGTAAACAACAGCTTTTTGTACCAAATAAACGTTTTACTTACTGACTTACTTAAGTCATTTTAAGTAATATAGAATTTACGATAATTTTAACCAGATTTCATCGCGCCTAATATATTATACTTTACAATATAACTCGACGACGTTTCGTTATCTGTAAAGCTGCTCATAACATAAGTGATCCTTGAATACATTGTAATCTTTTCGACAACCCAATAGGAACTATCGGAAGAAGAGCGGATCACTGTCAAAAATGCCGTGGCTCCTCTCGTAGTGGACTGCGCCAAGGAAGAAGGAGAGAAGTTAGAACAAGTCACGAAGGCCCTTGAGTCGAGAAACTATGACAAACTGAACCCTTGCATTTTATCTTGCCTTTACAAGAAAATTGGAATGGTAAGTGTTTAATATTAAAACATATTTGATGTTTGGCCAAGTTTGTTATAGTTAAATGAATCGTAAGAGTTGTAGGTTCAATGCCCGTTAGAGGATAAAAGTTTGCAAATATACTAGATATTTGTTTCGGCATTTATGTATGTTAAAAATATGTTGAAAGCAAAAAATATTAAGAATCAAATTTATAGTTTAGTTATAGATAAGCGCTGGGCCAGACATTCGATTTTTTTTTTCAAACTACTTTTTTATAAGTTCAGTTGGTTTTGGACACTTCTCTTTGTTTAGAATTAAACCGTTTTTAAACATTTTAATTATCGTTGCCCAATGGGGAGTTTTCTGACAGCTCATAAAAATTAGTTCAAAAAACCTCTATAGATGGCACTTTTAAAAAGCCGAAGGCGTTAAGTCTGTAAACTATAATGTAAGTAAGTGGTATCTACCATCTATGGTTATTTATACGTTCAATTTCTGATACAGACTTCAATTAATTTATTTTACTTTTAAAAACGCTGTGTGGAATAAATTCTTCGCCTTCGCCTTTTGTAAAGCGCCATCTATCGAAGCCTTTTGTACCAATTTTGTACAGTTTTGTTTTTTTAATGAGCTGTCAGAAAACTCCCCATTCCGTATTCACCGTGCGAGTTTTTTTAAAAAGGTCCAAAGATTTGTCTATGAATATTAAGATTAAGCTTTTGTTTTAGATAACTGATGATGGTGTATTTGACTACGAACAAAACCTACCAAAGAGCTCCAAGTACGTCGCCTCGGGCACCGACTTCAGCAAAATCGTCCAAATTACCAAGAGTTGTGCGACAGGTATATACGGGATTAATTTTAATTAACGAATCACCTCTTACGTTCAACCTCTCTACATCAATCCCAACAACATTTTACGATTTTAACAAGAAAAAAAAATTACATAAAAAATAAAAACAAAAAAGAATTTGCTCCTTACTCTACATTTTGTAAGAAGTTCCTTTTATTTTTATAAAGCGATATTTTACTGCGCTAGGCATGCCTACGCTCAGAGTAAAAGAGTTACGCATCTAAACAGACGCTATAAATATTAAATCAATGAAAAATGTGATAAATAAATATTACCCGACCAGGATTCGAACCTGGGACCTCTCGTTTGCCGGACGAGTGCTCTTCCACTGAGCTACCGGGGCCTGGCGGTACGCCTCGAAATTACTTACCACATTTTTGTTTTTACGTTATATTGCTAACGTAGCTCCATCTAATGGTATAAGCTTTGCAGCTAAGACCACCCGAGATCAATTTCTTTACAGAAATTGTGAATCCCAGTTAAAGTGAAGCATTGCAATGTTTTAATAATGTTTTTAAGTTTTTTGCATTTAAAATGCTCAATTATTCTTAAATAAATGAAAAATGTGATAAATAAAAAAAAAGAATTTATTTATCACATTTTTCATATATCATATATCACGTCCGGCAAACGAGAGGTCCCAGGTTCGAATCCTGGTCGGGTAATTTTTATTTATCACATTTTTCATTTATTTAAGAATAATTGAGCATTTTAAATGCAAAAAACTTAAAAACATTATCGCTATAAATATTTTTTGTATGGGAAAACTAAAATTTTAAAAACTATTATTTTTAAAGAGTTGTAGAACAAATGTTGTTGGGATTGATGTGGAGAGGCTGCCTGCAAGAGGTGATGCGCTAATTAAAATGAACGCTGCATTAATATGTCTTTTTTTTTTAAAGTTAAGCAGTCTGTTATTTTCATTATTTAAACATTTATGTACACAGGATAAAAGACAATTGATCATAAAAATATAATAAAGTTACAAAGGTCAACTTATTTCTAAAGGAACCGGAGAATTTGGTTAAAATGCAACAATAGTGTGCGTACTTATAAGTATAATTCCAATAAATAACTTAAACTCTAATAAATTACGTATAAAAACCTATAGGTGTAACAAGTTTTATATATCAATACATATATAAGATATATGTAATACATACATATTATATCATACATAGAATCACCAAAACACATACTCTTAGCATAAAGGTAGCGTTCTCTTAGTTTTTGCTTTTTTTTATTGTTTTTTAATATTTAAAACCAGAACCTACTTCGATGTAGATACCTACGTTAAAACGCCTCTACTAAGTCCATTATGAGCTTTAGTCAAGATCCAGTAGGGTAATTAGGGATTTAGAAAACTATTTATTTTTCGCAGGCTTTATGAAACATCAATAGTTTTCAATCCTATTTCCATAATCCGTTACTAAGGTACCCTTAAAACTATATGTACATATTTAAACTGTCTTTGGACTGTTTTAACATTATGTTGTCTCTTACAGTTAACGACGCCCCCGTAACTGATGGTATCAAGGGTTGCCAGCGGGCGAAACTCCTTGCTGACTGCATGGCTCAATACAGAAGCGCGGTAAGCATTGAAGCTTTCATTTTAATTGATTTGATTTCCAATAGAAAATATTTTTTTATTCACTTCATATGCATAAAGTTCACATACATATTATGTCCAAGTAGGTATAAGAACAACATAAAATAAGTATTAACAAAGTTTTCGCCCTTCAAATCTTGGTTGTGTCTGCTGTCTTTTAAATAACTTGTTTTATTTTGTTTAGACCATTTTTTTTAACATCTCGCCTTATTATTTTTATTTTTAAATGTGTTACTAATACTTTTCTTAAATGTTATGATGATGTTAAAAAATTAATTATTTTCTTTCTTTCTTTCTTTTTTTTCAAATTTAGTGTTACAAAAGGAAAGCTTACAGTGGTGTACTGGTTGACTCAGGTGCCCGTTTGTGAGCTTCCACTTGTAAACAGCTCAGCTGTCTTAAACAGAACCTATTTTCAAGAGTCCAATAAGTTTTTTTTTATGAACCAAAATTTTGCGTTATTGACTTGTTAATTAATTTGTTCTAGAGCATTGATATTGACGTGATCATGTTTTTTCAGTTTGCCGTCGTTTAAACTGCACACTTCACCGAAAATCAAATGAAACTGCTTAGAAAAAAGTGAAACTACATAAATAAAAAGGATTCTATATATGTTTGCCGTTTTTTTTAATTCTTATTAAGTACATTTGATTCTTTTTTCAAATTTTGTCCTAAAATAACGTTCAAGACAATAATCAACACTGATTTTTATGCATGGTGAAGAATAACCAGTACTGTGTGTATCTTACTGTTTAGCTTAAATTTAAACATTATGGACGTGAGAACAGGTAAATATATGCAAATATTGTTGTATAATTGTTTAATAACAAAAATAATTACTCTGTGTCATGGTTACTCTAACTACCTACTACGTTTAACTGTAGATCCTTTAGCAGTTAGATCCTTACAATTTTACTAAGATTGACCTTAGGTTGGCGTTTTTGTTATGTAAAATGATGTTCAATAAAGTTTTTAGATATTTGCTTCGAGAGTAGATGCAATGAATTTAACTTAAATAAACACTGCTATAGACACAAAAAACGACTTAAGGCTCGCATACACTAGGGAACAATTTATCCCACAACATGACGCGCAACATTATATCTACGTGACGCTGCGACGTTGCGTCGATGCCCGCAATATGTCCCTCAAAATTTTGAGAAGCATTTACGTGACGCGGGAAATTTTGCCAGCTCCAATACTGAGAGCGGGCGCTCGTGATAGTAGTCAATGCTGCGCAGGTTTTCATTGAGTGTGGACTCATTTGCGACATGTCTCTCAACATGTCAACTCAGAATGGCATCATCACAACTCCGTGTAATGAGCCCACTGCAGCGCTATGTATCTCTCCTCTGGGTGACGAGGAGGTTTAGGCCGTAATCCACCAAGTTGGCCCAGTGCTGGGTGGTGGATGTCAGAATTTTCAGGACAATCCCTAACGACTACTTTATACAAGTACACAGCATCCGGGAACGACCGCTTAACGAGCCCTCCGAAGCCGGAAGTCGCCGTGAGAAATAAATTATCGGCGGTCACCAATCCTAATACCTGCCGCGCCGAACGCGCTTAACCTGCGATATCGTTTGATATGCACAGTAACCACGGCACCACAACGACTTCGACTTTTAATGTACGAATGTAAGCAGCACTAACCAACACAACCTCTTTGGGCGACATCCGAAAAGACTGGCAAGTGTGTACAGCATTTCTCGCGACAATTTTGTCCCCGAGGCTCTTTCACGTTGTTGACGCGCGACATATTCGGGGCATGTTGCACAGTTTGTCCACTAGTGTATTCGAGGCTTTATGTTTGACCCGAATGAACGAATTCTAAGGGTCTTTCAATAGGGACTTCCAAATTTTGACAGTTAAAAGCGGCCGTCTTGTTGAAGCTACATCATTAAAATTAGTGGTAGTCTGTATGGCTATGGTATCGTCTGTATGGTTTTGCTAAATAATTGACGGATACATAATTCAACAACACTAGCAATTAAATAATGAAAAAGAAAATCGAATTTGGGATGACACCAATCCACATGAGATCCAAAAGCGTCTATTGCATCACTGCTAGGTATGGATTTTGATGTAGCGGAGTCAGCGGTCCATATTTCTCTAAGAACGACGTTGTTCATGCCATCACTGTAACGGCGATAGCTACAAGTCGATAATAACACATGCTATCGATCAAATTTGGCCTGACTTATGCGCCAGAGTCATGGAAATTGGACATTTCGGATGCGCTCCACCCAGAGACGTTGTGGCTGACATTTGAATGATATTATATTCCATACATAATGGCAAAAGATATATCTTTCAAATGAATATAAAAATTCGATGATATCTCACACGCAATTTGTTAAATTGAATAATGACAGGAAGCTTTTAATGAAAGTATAGGGTATACAGGGTTAATTTTAATTAGCGCAGGCAGCCTCTCCATATCAATCCCAACAACATTTGTTCTACGACTTCTTAAAATGTATGTTTTCCCATGCAAAAATGATTGATTGCCTTTTTTGGCGCAACTCAACTAAGTCTGAGCGTAGGAATGCCACGCATATGTAGGTAAAGTATCGCCCCGTTCAGTGGATAAAACACGTCGAGTTAAAATTATAATGTAAATATACGCGATAAATCCGGTTAAAAAGTGTTTTATTTAATAATATGAATCGCGAAAACTATAAAAATAAATAAATATAAAAATAGACTTTTTTATATTTATGTATGAGTAAAAAGTTTTTCTTCTTCTTTTTTTGTGTAATTTATCAAGATTTATAAATAGTCGTACAACAAAATGTTGTTGGGATTGAGGAAGAGAAGCCGCCTGCAAGAGATGATGTGCAAATTAAAATTAAACCTGTATATTCAATGATTTATCACACACATGTATGACTGAAAAACGGGATAAAAACTGAGCTTAAATATTGATTAGAGTACAGTTTATTTACAAATCGCATTATTGATGGCTATGCGATCTCAATGATGCAAGTCACGTAAGGTAACTTCTAGAGAAACATATTTTTTATATGAAAAATAAATAATTTACAAAGTAAGTATATTCTTCAACAAATAAGTTCTTTCAACTCTTCATAATTTGTTAGTAATGAAAAATGATTTGAATGCTAATAAAAATCGTTTCAAAAATCTTAATAACTGATTAGCTTGGAAAAACAAAAATGGGGGCGCACACATAGGTAAGAGACAAATAAGGAGAGTTAAATTTTGATCCCATTAAACAAAAATATCTTAAGAAAACAAATGAAGCAATATGCATCATATTGAGAAAAAAAAAGTAGGTACATATTTCATTTATCTCTGGAACTAGATTTTTGCCTAGTCAACAAGATACATGTTTTTCTTCGCAGAGGTAAGAGCTGTTAACACCAATATATCAAATATAATTACTCATTATGGTTCTAGTAAAGTTTATTAGTCTATAGAGCATAACCAAATGGGTAACAGGCGCTTTACGAACACGGACTATATGAAGATAAAATGCGCGCCTCAACACAAACAACTTAGTTATTGGCAAATTAGCGTTTGATTTTATTCTGACACAATGAGCAAAGATGATGAGATGAGGTTGAAGATCGATCCATGTCACCAGCTATGAGGTGAGGAAGAAAAGCCTCACAAAAATATTCATATGAAAAAATACTGTACATATTGGTGACTTCATAATAAATGAACTGTAAGGTTTGAATTTATTTTATAGTAGGTACATAAGTCGAAGTCGGAAGTCGTCGTGGCGCCGTGGTTACTGTGTGTACAATATCACAGATTAAGCAACGTTTGGTGCGGTCGGTGCTTGGATGGGTGACCGCCGACCATTCATTTCGTACGACGACTTCCGTGCTTCGGAGGGCACGTTAAGCAGTCGGTCCCGGGTGCTGTATACTTGTATATAGTAGTCGTTAGGGTATGTCAGAAGCCACTTTGGCGCCCTGAAAATTCTGACGTCCACCACCCAGCACTGGGCCAGCTTGGTGGATTATGGCCTATACCTCCTCGTCACCCAGAGGAGAGACACATAGCGCTGCAGTGGGCTCATTATACGGAGTTGTGATGATGCCATTCTGAGTTGACATGTTGAGAGACATGTCGCAAATGAGTCCACACTCAGTGAAAACCTGCGCAGCATTGACTACGAGTACTATCACGAGCGCCCGCTCTCAGTATTGGAGCTGGCAAAATTTCATGAGTAACTTATAGAAGCTAATAACAGGATATCACATCATGGTTAAATTATATACAAACAAATTCTTCGAATTAAGTAAGTACTTAGAGTTGAATTGCTGGACTACATCTTTATAGTAGCATCATGTATAAAAGTCTGTATATACGTACATATTTATTAAAGCTAAGATATTTTAAATAAAACAAAAGTGTTATTAATTGATTTAGAGTGTTAGGATAATTTTAAATACTTTACGTAAATTATGATTAGTAATGTGATAATAATAGAGTTAAATAAAATAACTTTTAGTTCGATTCTATTGTACCCATCACCAATATAGCTTTAGTATGTGTTCAGAATGTTTTGTACTATCTTTAGTTTGAATGTGTTTTTAGTAAGGAGTAATATATCTGTATCTTTAAATGACTATATAATGGACTTTTTAAATATCCGCGTATCAATGCCAGCTGGGAAGGTTAATTAGGTGTCCTAGTGGATCACCGAAACGATTCGCTATCGAGACCTAAATTAAAAAAGTTAATTAATAAATATCTCATTTCAATATTTAAAATACTATATCTATTCTATAAAAACTCTTGCATGTTCATCCATGCATTTTTTTCATGATACCTGTTGCTAAACTAATCTCGATAGAAGGTACAGAAGCCAGCAGATCAAGCGTTACATTACCTGTCAAATTTCCCCAACCAATTTTAACTTAATGTCGAGGGCATAGAGTTCAGATTCAAGTAAATTTTTTTGACAGATTAGTATCGCTTGATGTGCTGTCTTCTGTACACTGAAGGCATAGCAACCAGTATTTTTGGAAGCAACCGGTCCCAAAAGTGGTTTTCTAAATCGTATTGGAGGTTATATCTTGTTTATTTTTTACAGCCCAATGTTCAATAATTAATAATCAATGTTTTTGTTGTGAACGTTTAACTACTTAGGTACCTACGTGTTTATATTTAGAGTTCAAAATAAATATTACATAATACCATAATTGTAATGGTATGTACCCGTTTGACATAAATATTAGGTACATATTACTATAATGGTGTGCGGGTTTGATACAATTAACTTAAAATTCAGTTTGACACCATAAAAATAAAATGTTTGTCGTCAATTGAAATACATAACAATGGTTATTTAAATATAAATGGTTAGTTTATGCGTTTATGACTAAAAATTTCATGCCATTTGTATGGAATTTATAAGTTACGTAATAGTTAATACATACGTAAATTTGGGTTAAAAGTTTACCAAACTAAACTATAAATTTTAGCTTTTATTTTATTTATTTTGAAGATTTATCAATAAAAAATTATACGAAAAATAATGTTTTACGAATATAGTGGTTATTTTTAGACAGATGACTCATAATGATACCGGTGTTTGTCTGGCATTGTAAAAAAATAAGTAATGCAGAAATTAAAAAAAATATATATGAAGAAGATTGATCATCTTAATATATAAAACTCTTCCGATACTGACTGAGTGACTGACAGACAACGTACAGCCATAACTTATGGCCTTACAGAGCTGAAATTTGGAACAAACAATCCTTAGAAATTGTGGGGAGCATTAAGGAAGGAATTCCCGAAATTCCTACGGGAACGGGAATTATTGCACTTTTTAATTTGTATGAAAAATATTATTCCTTGAGTCCACGGATGTAATACTTGGTATAAAAGTTTTCCAAAAAAATACTGGTTGTGTTATGAAAGAAAGTCCCGAAATTCCAACGGGAACGGGAATTAAATGATATGTTGTATAAAGGTTCTTCAATGACTGGCTGTGTAATAAAAGTAAGCCGAAATTCTCACGGGAACGGGAAGTGTATGATTTTATACTTTGTATGAAAAACCTTATTCCTTGAGTGCATGGATGTGATACTTGGCATAAAAGTTCTTCAATGGCTGGCTGTGTTAAACGTTAATAATGTTTATGCGCGTACGAAGACGCGGGCAAAAGCTAGTTTTTGTTATATGCCTGTTATAAGTATGTTTCAAATTTATTAACTGTAGACTCGTAGTTAGATACTACTCAAGTAACTTATGTCTGTCTAGTAAAACAAATTTTATTTTCGTAGATGATAGTTTTATTATCATCGCTAAGTTTTAGTTTTTTTTTATCATTCTGATGACATTTTATTAGTAAGTGATGTTCTACACGAAGGAGAATCCGTTTTTTTCATAAGGAAACAGTTCCATTAAATTTGGCCAAACACACTCTCAAGGAAAGTAAGATTTTGATATACGATTTGAAATATGTAACTGATTCACGATTGTTTCTTTGATCTAGCTGTACTTAAATAAAAATATTTGTTTTAAACATCTTGTAGGTAATATAAATATCTTTTAATACCAATACTTTTCCATAACTCTACAAAATCATTTATAATTTCATCTATGAGAGTTTGAGAAAAAATCATGATTTATTTCATTAAATAAAGTAATTATATATGTTTTATGCTCAGACCGTTCAAAAACTGAAAAAAAATAGATTATTGACGAGTTGACGAGGGCTTGATTTATGAGGGAAAAATGTTTTGTTTGCGTCTGCTATTTAAATGCGATATCAAAACGTTTCACGATTCGACGCACTGAATTACTCACAACATTATCTATTATCTACAATGAAACGAGGAGGCTGAAGCATTTTGCTACATATTTTACAAATTGAATAATAACTCATAATCTGGCTCAATTATTTTATTTATTTATTTATTCGTATGACACACCAACAACAAATGTATTACATTAATTCCCGGTTAATTATGTACTAGCTAAACAGTTCTGATACATATGTCTGGATTCATAAAGTCAGATAATTTATATAAAAAAAGTTAATAAATTGATAATAATTAGTTAATGTATACGATAAAAGCTTAATAAAAATTATAAATAAATAACAAAATAATAAAGAAATAAATATTTCTGACACTCACACAACATTATCTAGCCCAAATTAAGTTTCTTGAAGAACTTGTGTAATGGATACTAGATAACTTATATACTTAAGAAATATATAAACATACATATTGAATAAATATATATTTTTTATTACAATGAACTTAAATAAACATATAAATATCCAATGTTATTAAAAACATATAATTATACAATATTATAATTTATAACTTATTAACATTGTATAAAGATAATACAATGTTATAGGTAATTTAAGATAAAAAAGTCAATTACAAATAAAAAAAGACGTGTGGCCCTCGGAGACTGCCACGGTAAAGCTATTGCATAGCATTTTTTATCAACTTATGCAATTATAATTACATATATACATACATACCTACATAACGTCACGCCTGTATCCCTTATGGGGTAGGCAGAACAACAGAGGTTACAAGACCATCTGATGTCACATTTGACAAATTTGGAGGTATTATAAAGATGGAGAGAGACTATTGTAGTGACAGGGGGTCAGCCTATCGTCCACAAAAACGCCTTTAAAACCTCTGTCCATTAACTGACTTTTGCAGTATGCCCGGGAAGAGAAGCAGCTGGCACATTCTACGTTTTTCTTTCGCTCCCAGTCCAGCATGGAAACAATTATAATTATTTATTTATTTTATTAATGCAGTAATGTTTGATCTAATATGAAGTTCTACAAGTTCCTAGTGGATGGCACTGATTGTTTATTAAAGCCCGCATGTAAAGTTATGAAATCAAAGTATCACCACTGTGCCGGTCGGAGTGGAGGGTGTTAGGTTTTTTTCGTTACGGAATTTCTGGATTCGGTCCCCACGCTCAAGGCCCACGATAGAAGCTATGCAATAGCTTAACAAACAATAAAATTACAATATTATAATTAACAATTATCAATTTAATCTACAAAAAATAACCTTGTATAAAATATAAAAGCCTTAAAAAAGTGCATATTAATCTAGATGGATTGCATAATTCCAAAATAATTGACTGTGCCAAGAAAAATGAAAACTGAGATACTTACCTATATTTTTATTATTATTTTCGTTCACTAAAATGAGTGAGATAAATAGTACAGTTAGACTTAAGTTAATAAGTTAGAAATAAGTAATAAGTAAGTTAATTTTAATGAAGTAAGTAAATGTAAGACATATTTATTTTTAAATTTTGCTGTTTTTATATTTTCGATATGACATTTAGAATTATGATTGAATTTTATTTATGTAAATCCAAATGTTTAATTTAATGTATATTATAGTTGGGACATTTATTTTCTTTATTCTAATTTTAATTTATATGACGACTTAATATTTTTCTGTTATTTCTGTTTTATTTTAATTGTTTTTTATTCTTTGGCGTTTAATGTGATTTTAATTTTAATTCTGATATTTTTAATTGTTTATACTTAGTATCTATGTAAATTATAATTTTGATGTGTTTTATTTACTTCTATGAGTCTATGCAACTTGAAATAATTTTTTTTTTTGTTTTTTTTTTAAGTGATCCCTGTTGCCTTATGAGATCTCTAGATTGTATTATTTTGCTTATAATATTGCCTACCACTATTGCTTGGAGGCTTGATCACTATCTATCGATAAGACAGAAGGATCGGCACAACCTTGGTAACTAAAATTAAGCTTCTCAAAATTTTACAACGGAAACTTCGGTCGGAGCGAACAGCTTCTGATTGAATGCTTCGTTGCTCCCTTATAAAACATATACAGGAAACTTAAAAATATTGCCTAGGGAATGCAATGGTAGGAATAGTTACACGATATGATGTACTTTCCTTAATAAAATAAATTTGAGAAATTGAGCAAAAACAACATTTTCACTTCCCAGTAACAAAAAATACTTAATACGTTTTCTGAATATAATTTTTACATGAAGAAATTTGTATTTGTATTCTTTAGGTTTCTCTTCTGTTATATTTTTCAAACTTAAGTACTGTTACTATTTTATTATTTTAAGATTTATTTTATTTTGTATACACTCAGACCCCTTCTCGCCTGAAAAACAGGGGTAATCTATGGCATCGATGCCATAGAAAGATGCCGAGGGAAAGACTGGAAACATGCCACTAGGTAATATACGTATAAAGGTAAATGAGATCTTTCTAACTGTAGTTCTTACAGGGGTATCTCGTTGTTATCGGCTGCTGGTAAAATAATGGCACACATCATGACCGCTCGACTAACAAAGTATGCAGAAAGTTTCCTCCCAGAAAGTCAATGCGGTCAATCGAGGTACACTAGAGATTGCACTTTGTATTGTAACAGCTCCAAGAAATGCCTTGAGCAGCACCGTGATCTCTATTTAAGCTTTGTGAACCTCGAAAAAGGTTTCGATCGCGTACCGATATCTGTTCTTTGGACTGTCCTAGAAAAGTGTGGCTGCCCGCCGAAGTTTGTCAAGCTTGTGCGCTAATTCCACGAAGCTATGTTTGCCCGTGTGCGTCATGAAAACAACTTTACAGAGGAATTCCCTGTGACGAGCAGTGTCAAACAAGGCTGTGTCATGACACCAATACTATTTGACAATATGCTTCGGAGGCTTGGTGTCTCTACAAAGCAGATATCAAATGCCTGGACACCTTCCATCTAAAATGACTTCAAGCGATTTTGCATAGCAAATGGCAAGACCGGATTCCAAATCGGACATGGACGATGGGCATGGAAGGTATTGTTGGTATGGGATCTTCCAGATTACCAAAAACTTTCTTTTACTCAGAGTTAAGTGCAGGGAAACGTCAATCTAGGGGACAATTCCTGAGGTATAAAGCAGTCCTAAAACGCCACTTAAAAGCGACCGGCGTGTCTCCAAGTTTGTGGGAAAGCCTGACTTTACAACGGCAAGAATAGCGTAGAACGGTCCACGAAGGCGCACAACCGTTCGGATACAGGAGTCTCGATGATCTCCAAAAGAAACGTAGCCTCCGAAAAGTCCGTTCAAAGCCCTCCTATCAATACACCTACAACGCAATCGGGAAACTACATTGCGCACTATGCGATCGTGTATTCAAATCAAAATGTGTCTTCGCAAGTCACGTTCTAGCACATGAGCGAAGGCAGAATCCGTGTAACTGACAGGGTGTCGCCGTCGACCGATACGTCTGGGACGACATCATCATGGCATTGATGCGAAGATCATTTTCTGCCAAAATCAAACATCCCCGCGAGCATCGTTATACAGCAGCAACATTTAGCTTCTCCGATTAGTCGCCTTATAAAACACGCTTACTCAGGTTTGGTATGTAATCAGTTTTACTAACTCTTTAGCATAATATTTAAAGTAGCAAGAACAATCGTTGAGTCCCGCGGGCGGCTATAACAAATCGTCAATTTTCATTTGCAGTGGACCAAAAAGTTCAATACAGAAAAACTATACATCGAAAAGCAAAATCCGAGTACAGACGTCATAATTGGTACTGAAATCAATGTATTATAAAGTTTTCCTCTTGTTTTTTTACGCGCTGGACGTTGCACTGATTGTTATTAGGTGACAAGGTCTATACTCTAAAAGGCAAGCTATAAAAGCCAGTGATTTCAAAGCATTGGGCACAGTCTTTTTATTTTTCCCAAACAGTGACATTAACCTATTTCTTTCATAATGTACAAGTTTTTGTTTGTTGTTCTCGTCGCTGCCACTGTCAGCAATGTCAGCGTAAGTTTTGTTTTAATATATTCAGGGTTGATAGCTGATAGGGGCAAAAAAGATCAGTCGTAACACTACCGACCTGTGGTTTATCTAATTTTTTATTTTAATTAAAAATCTATTGTCTACGAAATTTGAATACAAAGACTCAATATAAAGCAAGATCCTTTGCAGTTTTCTTACAACATAATGACTTTAATCTAATCACGATAGTGGCGAAAGTAAATATTACTGGTGTAATATTTAATTTCGCTACTAAATACACCATTTTCAAAGCGTAAAAAATACTGAACTTCCTTTTCAACAAGTGTCCATTGCGTAAGGAATCCCCCAATTTAGAGAACATAGCTTTTGAGACATTCAGTTGAAACATCATCTGAAGCTTTCACGATAGGTAGTACCTTTTTGGTGCATCAAGGTTATTTTATATATTTGTTTAACATTTAAATATAAGTTCCTGAGTCCTGGGGTCCGATTCTAGAACTTATATCATTATGTACGGAGGCGTGCATTCTGTTCACCGATGGTTATCATTGGCAGAATCCTGATAAAACGTCCCATTTTATAACAATTCACCTTATAAGGACATAATGTTAACATGTGGTAGTTAAAGAATCGGCGGCGTTCTGCTGTAGCGCTATCAAAACTAACTATTATGCCTCGGTTCGAATCCCGCTGATGGTGGATATATTTGTGAACACAGATATTAGCAGTCAAGTTTATATATTTATTTCATGGATGTTTATATATTTCTTTCATTTATATGTATTCTTATATACTTTACTAGCTGTTGCGCGAGGTTTTACCCGCGCAATTTCGATTCCCGCGGGATTTTCGGGATAAAAAGTAGACTACCTATACGGATTTGGAAGAATCCCTCTAAGTAATGGTAAAAGAAATTTTGAAATCGGTCCAGTAGTTTTTGAGCCTATTCAATACAAACATACAAAAATACAAAGGTTTCCTCTTTATAATATTTGTATAGATTTAGGAATCCGTTATTTACTATCCATGAACAAAACTTAAAGGCACCTTATTTGGGCTAGATGTTGTGCTTTGATTATTAGATATATGTATTTATTTATGTCATTTTTAGGCTTTAAGCGATGATGAGAAGAATATGATTACGTCTACCCTCGTTCCTGCAATCAAGGACTGTGCTGAGGAAACCGGCGTCGGTACTGAAGTGATCAAACAAGCCAAGGAGAGCCACACCTTGGCGAGCTTGGACCCCTGCTTGCAGGCCTGCGTCTTCAAGAAAATTGGTGTCGTAAGTTTTTTGAATATTATGATTATACAAGATGACTTTTCAACTTTTGAAATTCGAGGACGTGATAGTTTAAGATCATACATGAGAGAAAAATATAATAAAAACTGAGTAAACTCAACCGAAACTTAAAGAATTGATTATGCAACGCATGGTTACATTAGTGTTGGCAGCAATCCGCATGCCAGGTCATGTGCCGCGATTGATTCAGGCGTAGGTAAGTAAAATAAATGGTAACAAAACTTTATTTATTTATATCTACTTTTATTACATCGACAAGATCAGAATCGAGTACAGAGTGCTCTCCTTCAGTTTGTCACCAGTCCACCAGTATATGTAATATTTTTTAAATTTTTTTGCTTGACAAGGATGGGACGTTTTTCCTCCATGCCACCTGGTGGAATGTGATCACGAGACCTAAGATGGTACACATCCACTGCTGTTCTTCGGAGAGCATGTGTACGCTTTATTTTATAATAAAATTCCAAAATATTTAAGATTAACCCTTCGATAGATTTAAGGATAAGTGTTATGTGAAAAGGTTTACTATAAGATATCTGGATGCAAGAAGATGGGATTCTCTGGCTGTAAATTGTTACTGTATTTTATTTAATTATTTTTAAAAGATGATTGCTGTTGAGTTTCTTGCCACTTCTTCTCAACGGATCGACTTTCCGAAGTGGTGGTAGATTCAGTTCAATTTGTAAATTGTTTGACTTATTTCAAATGTATTTAAATACTTACGAAATAAAGAATGTTTGAGTGTGAGTTTGAGCACCTTAAGCAGTCGGTTCCGGATGCTGTATTCTTGTGTACAGTGTTGTTAGGGCTTGTTCGAAACAAATTCGACACCCTGAAAATTCTGTCATCCACCAACCAGCGCTGAGCCATTTTAGTAGTTGTAGCCTAAACTTTCTCATCACCCTTGATGATTAAGTTACTATTAAGCAACGACGCCTGATAAAGTATTGTTACTTTAGAACTTATATCATCTCTAAAATTTGCAGTTAACTGATGACGGCGTAGTTGACGTCGACCAAAGCTTAAAGACGAGCAGCAAGTTCGTCAGCGGTGCGGATTATGGCAAGGTCACCGAGATAGTCAAGAACTGTGCTTCAGGTACCTTCTTTGTTTTTGTTTAGAATTAATCTAAAATAGTTATTACATTACTTCTTTGCCTTAAAATTTGTTATAATATGAAAACACAAAATATTTACGGACTTCATTTTTAACATAACATTCAACTAAATGAAAAATAGGACAGTTACTTTTTATGTTCTTATCGATTCTAGCGACAATTTTTATGCTATAAAAGTGAATTCCTTTTATTATTTTTAATATTAGTTTTTTTCCATTTTCTTCTCTAATTTCATTATTTATTATTATCAATTAATCTTTCATTAATACTAATAAATACTATTAAACAAAATCCCGAGACATTTTCATTTCCATTTTGGATTTTTCAGTGAACTCCGAAGCAGTGAGCGACGGCAGCAAGGGATGCGACCGTGCGAGGCTGCTCGCCAACTGCCTGGAACAGTACAAAGGAACTGTGAGTATTGTGTTTGATTGATGTGTACAAGTGAGTCTTGTTTATGCTGCTTCTGAAATCATAAAAAGAAAATATGTAAATTACCTGGCATTTCAAAGTAAAAGAGGGACAGTTTTTGTAAAGCTTAGTGTACAAATAAATGTACGTCTGTGGTTTAATAAAAAAATAGAATTAAGGATTGTTAGTTGTCATTTTGAAGGTTTCTACTGAAGCAGGTCATAAAAAATCGAAAATTCAACTTTTGTAAGATATCCGATTTAAAGAGTAATTAATAAGTTTTTTCTTTCTTTTTGCAGCTGTAACTCAGCAAATGAAGAAGGATGGATTCTGAATAATGACTACGGATAATGCAGCAAAATCAAATCTTTTAATGAAAATTATTTGATACATAAATGTTATAAAATGTATTTTTTCCTTAAGATACCTAAGATATAAAATAAACTGAAAATTTAAAGTTAATGTTTCTATTGAACCAACGAATGCAAGCAACGTCATTGTGTATTTTACCGCTAAAATAGAGAATTTTCAAAACATAAGATAAACATAAGACAAACATAAGATGGTTAAGATATCAGTAAAATAGTATATATCTTAACCATTGCTCTTGTAGATCTATAGAAAGGCCGAAATATCCATTGAGGAGACGGATGGGAGCTTTCCCCCGATAGTAGAAAATACTGAAAAATATTGAATCCAATATTTAAGATCTTAAACTCGAAGCACAGGGCATATCAAAAGTGACCTCGGTCCCTATAAAAGCACAGAAATCTCGAAATATAAAGAACAAATATTAGACTAATTTTCACTGTACTTGCGCTTTACATTGTCATTAGTCACACTTTGCTCAGCTCACAATGAAAAATGTGACCTTGTTACTTTACCTATCACAGCCACCTCCAAAGTACAACAAGTAAAAAAACAAATACAAAAACATAATGTATTTGTTATTCAATATTGTAAACATGGCGATTAGAGACGAATTAGATCGCTTAAGCGAAATAAACGTTTTCCTGGATTACAAGCTGTATGGTGTCATTATAAATGTGCGTCAATTTGTTGTGCGTGTTATGTAATTCTTCTCATTAGTTACAAAACACAATTGCATAAAAGGTATTATTAAAGTATGAAACGAAGGACAGGATATATCACATCAAAATCCAAGGTACATTGAGCCATACGTTAAGGATAGTACATTAGGCCATACCGACGGCGTCGTCGATCGATGTTTGATCAATGGGTGTGGTAACAAGAACGGCTTTAAAAAAAAGTTATATATTTTCGGATCACAATAATTAAGTGTTAGTAACAGTAAATCGACGACCACTTTGGCGATGGGGTAAAACTATCTGCCTCAGACGCCAGTGGTTGCGGGTTCGATTCCCGGCCCGAACAAGAAAAAAAAATGTTCCAGGTCTGGGCGTATATCTATAATGTACTTTATATTTTAGGTCCCCCCCTAGTTCGCTACATAGTATCTCATAACACAAGCTTCGAGGCCATGTAGTTGGTGTGATTATCTTTATTTTACCTACCCAGGTATTATTTATACAGCTGTTTAAAATATTTAACTGTATTGTTAGTTTAAAAAAAAAAACGTGAAAAAAATCGATATTACTTAGGCGGAAAATGGGCGATGTAGAGTTATCTACCTGCTGTCCAGTACTTAGGGTAAAGGTTGCTATTACATAATATGAAATGCTATTATTTTGTCTGGTAATAAAAATTTTAACTGGAGTATAAAACACGTTTGGGGATGGAAATAGAGTTTTTTTATTTTTGCCAAACTTGCAAGGTCATTAAATTTTAAGTCTAACCTCATAAATTGAGAAGTTGCCTTTTGAGAAGTGGGAGTGGGAGCCCTCGCTAATCATTTTTTATAGGACTCCAGCAAAGCCCTTACGACATCTTCGAAACCTAAGATGCTGATGTTTTCATTGGTTCAGTCGTAAAGTTGCCAAGCATTATACATATAGACCATATATAAACTGGCGAAAATTGCCAAGACTAGACGTTCGATTAATACCTATTGTACCAATCTGTCCATATGTTGTCTTTATGTTTATTTATAACAGAAGGCTGATCTATCAAAATATATTTATTTTGCTGTTGAGAGAAACTTTTCGCTTTATGTAGTATCCTATACGGAAAAGGAAAATTTGATTATTTGATTTAAGTTAACATTGAAAATTATGTAAGTAAAATAATAATACACAGAAACTTAACTTCACTCCCTTTGGGGTAGGTAAGACTAGGGAATGCCACTTGCTACGCGCACAGCAACTAAACGCACATTGATACATGGTGCAGTGGGCTAGACGCTACTGCGCAAATCGTGCGGGCGCGGGTTCGATTGCCGCGCGGAACAAATAAAAAAATATGTTCCGTGTACGGGTGTTTATCTATATATGTATTTATATTCTAGGTTTGCTACATGGTATCCCATATCAGAAGCTACGCTTACTATGGTTCCATGTAAGCCGTATAGCTTAGCATCTGGGCATGTAGTTCATTCGTTTCAAAACGCAAAGTCATTAAATTAACATATAAACTAACAATAAATAAATAAATAAATATGTATTTAGACTCATTAGGTACCCAATAAAATTAACATATTTTAGAATATTAATGAAAAGCAAATAACTAATGTTTCTGGTTTTGCCCCGATCCATGGGTAAAACCATCTATACATATAATAAAATGGTAGGAAAGTCAAAACTGTACATTGAATATTTTTTTAAAAGAATACTTGGGGTATGATCTACAATCGAAACAGAAACAAAAAATATAGTTTTTAGAATTTTTGTCTGTTTGTCTGTTTGTCTTTCCGGGATAAACTCAAAAAGTACTGCATGGATTTACTTCAAATTTGGCATGAAGTCGGGTCAACATATAGGCTACATATTATCACGCTAGCAGTGTTATAATCGTAGGTGCGTTTGGTGCTGCATAGCATTCACGCAGACGACGTCGCGGGCAGCAGCTAGTATACTATATAGCATATTGCCCCGCTATTTACCGTGAGACATTGCATTTTGTGCAAAAGAAGTCATCCAACTTCTCTGTATGACAGCTGGTTCAGCCTTCACTAGCCCAACCTTGGCAGCCTACACATTTCACGAGGTCGAGCTGTGTAGCCAAATTTTGACGAGATCGGGTCTCGACCAACTCTTTGCGTAGTGGAAGTTGTCTTGTATGAGACATTGAAAGTTGATGGTGTTTGTTCAACGAGCAGCCCTGATGAAAAAATGATAATAATTAGAATTATCTAGGTATCTGAATCAAAATCGTATATAACCGGTTTTACCCCATACGGTTGTGCCCAACACGGGAGTAGAACAAAAACACCATTTACTCAAACATATTCGACACAAACTTGCCGGAGCAAACATTTTTTTTTTTTTTAATAATAATAATTCTTTATTTCTCATCACAATTTACACAGTTAAATATTTTATAAATTACAAGTACACAAGGTTAAAATTGTGAGAGCCCGAAGCCTAAACGAAGTTCCTAGGAACTTGAATTTCAGGACATCAGGTCTCCTCCATTTTATTTTACAATTTCTGTGTTAGTGAGTAACATGATTGGTACAGTCCCTATCAATGTATAGATCGAGTCATATAGAAAATAATAATAAGCAAATTGATTATAAAATGTAATTTCCTACTTGACAATTTTAATTAAATTTTCGGTATCCTCATAGTTAAATGTGAGAAGCCATGTTTTAATTTTAGTTTTAAGAGATGTCTTTGTTAATGGGTATATTGAAATGACTTTGTTTATTTTTTTATATAAATATGAACCTCGAAAGCAGTAAAAGTTATCAGTATATGCAAAATTAAATTTAGGCAACTGTGTTTTTTTTTTTTTTTTTTATAAGTGACTAAACCCGCGTTTGACCTCAATCGCACCTGATGGTAAGTGACGATGAGGTCGAAGATGAAAGCACACGGGTTTAGGAAGGAACTGGCTCTTTATACAATATTGCCGGAACACATTACCGCCGGAGCGGTAACATTTGGCGGCAGACTTTGTATAAAGGGTGGTCGCTAGCCAGTCGGACCCAGAAGGGATCCTACCACCAAGCAAAATTGTTATTGGATTTTGCCTACGAGTACTTAGGGGTGGGAAAAACTGTAGCATGGAGTGTTTCTTTGGAAGAGTTTGTAGTATATATAGTTGACGTACGGTGAGGACCTGACATTCTTTATATAATTGCTCGGTTGAGAAACGCCATGGTAAGAAGAAGGAAACTTTGAGTATGGCCCTCTGGGTTCTTTCGAGGTTCAACATACTTGATTTTGATATGCCGCCCCACGAAGTTATACAGTATGATATGAGCGACTGACATAATGCGAAGTAAACTGGTATTATGAATTTTTGTCATAGTTATAAGTGTAAGCAAAGTGTAAGTGTATAAGTAGTATATTATTTATTTTATTTTAAATTACATACATATACATAGTTATATATATACATATATTTATGAAATTTATAAATGAATTTTGAGGAGAGTAAAAATGAAAGTTCTTCGTCTTTTAAATCCTGTTCTTCAGGCGGGTTGAATAGTATAAACAGTAGTTTCCAAAGTTTATCGACATCCCTAAATTCATTTTTAAACAATGAATTCTCTGGTTTGTCGTATAATTTTAATGATGCACATATTAATGCACAGAGTATTCCTGCCCACCACATAGATATGCTAGATTCTTTTAAAATTGAAAATCTCCATGCCCTACTAGTGTCTGAAACTTGGTTCAAACCTTGTCTAGCGTCAACATTGTATGCTCTGCCGGGTTTTAACTTAATTCGTAACGATCGAATCCAAAAAACGGGAGGTGGTGTTGCAATTTACCTGCGCACGAACATACCGTATAAAGTCGTTCTGAAATCCACTAATGACGCTGGCTCAAATATGGAATACTTGTTTGTGCAAATTACTCTCAAGCACAAAAAGATACTCTTGGGTGTCATTTATGTTCCTTCGATGTATGAAAATTACTTTTCTATATTCGAGCAAATTTTGGAGGATTCCTTGCCAAACTACAGCGACACTGTAATCATGGGAGATTTCAATACTTGTATGCTAAAAAACGATTCTAGGGCTAATAAATTAAAGTCGATTGTTGAATCCAGTAACTTGCACATACCTTCACTAAATGCAACGCATTTTTTCCCAAACTGTGCCCCTTCTCTTTTAGACCTCATGTTTGTCACGTTTCAAAATAATATTCATAAACATGGCCAGTGTGGTGCAGACGCGTTTTCATATCACGATCTTATATATCTGTCGTATAAGGTACGTCCTCCCAAATCAAAGCCTAAAGTTGTATTGCGACGTAATTTTGGAGGTATGAATGTGGAAAACTTGCTTATTGATGCTGCTAATATGGATTGGTCTTTGATTGATAAAACTGTTGATGTTAATGAACAAGTAAGTCTTCTTAATAGCTTTTTGACAGAAATTTATGACCGACATGCACCCTTTCGTAAAATTAAGTTAAAACACCTTCCGGCTCCATGGCTAACTGACACCATCAAACTTCTTTTACATAAGAAAAATCTCGCAAAGGCTAAATTCAAAGCAGACCAATCCGAAGTAAATAGGGAGCGTTATAGATCGATCAGAAATTACTGCAACAAGGTGTGTAGGGATGCACAACGACGCCACATTCACGCATCCGTAGAAAACGGTGATCCAGCAAAAGTATGGAAATTTCTTAAGACTTTGGGTATTGGCAAACAAAAAAATTCTATTACTTCAAATGTCGACCTTAACTTACTTAATAGACATTTCTCCTCAGTTTCCAAAATGGACGGATATGTAAAAAACCGTACATTACACCATCTTTCTCACTTGCCACGCCCGGACATAACTCCTTTCACATTTAAGCGTTTCACTGATAGTGATGTTAAGCAGAGTATTCTTAAAATTACCTCCAATGCCATGGGTTGTGACAGCATTAACCGTAATATGATAATTCCTATCCTTGATATCCTTCTCCCGACGTTAACTAAGATCCTCAATAACTCCTTATCTTCATCAACGTTCCCTGATTCCTGGAAAGTCGCAAACCTTATACCGTTACCAAAAACAAATAATCCTGTAGATCCATCTGACTATCGACCAATTTCAATATTACCTTTCCTTTCTAAAGTCCTCGAACGTCTAGTACACCATCAATTATATACTTTCCTTAATCACAACAGTCTCCTTAACCCATTCCAATCTGGATTTCGTTCCGGACATAGTACGGTTACCGCGCTGGTGAAAATAACCGATGACATAAGAAGTGGTATGGATCATCAAAAACTGACACTACTTACTTTGCTGGACTTCAGTAATGCTTTTAATGCAGTTGATTTTGATGTTCTACTTGGTACTCTTTGCTGTCTAAACATATCTCCTGAAGTGATCGACTGGTTTCGCAGTTATTTGCAAGGCCGCCGGCAACGTATTTTAGTCGATGACAAAGTGTCCTCATGGTGCAATACTGTCGCCGGTGTGCCCCAAGGTGGTGTGCTCTCTCCGTTATTATTTTCAGTTTTCATTAATACTATAACGACCCCCCTATCTTCTTCCTACCACTTGTATGCAGATGATCTACAAATCTATACGCAATTCAGTCCCGACAGCATCAATTTGTCCATTAACACTATTAATAAGGACCTTGGTTCAATACTTGAATGGGGTAAATATTATGGTTTAAATATTAATCCTTCAAAGACTCAAGTTATCCTTATTGGTAGCTCTAAACTCATAAACAAAGTCGATTATCAGCAACTTGCTCCAATAATTTTTGATAACGTCATCATACCTTACAGTAGAGTGGTTAAAAATCTAGGAGTTCTCATGGATTCCACACTGTCATGGAAACCTCAAATAGAATCTGTCAGCAGAAAAGTTTTCTCTGCTGCACGATCTCTCCGAAAGCTACGAAATTTTCTGCCAATACCTACCAAAATTGCTCTCGCACAATCACTTATACTCCCAATACTGGATTACGCTGACACTAGCTATCTTAATTTGACCGAAGAGCAACTAAACAAGCTTGAGCGCCTTCAAAATATGTGTATTAGATTCATATTTGGTTTACAAAAATATGATCACGTTTCCGAATTCCGCGTAAAGCTCAAGTGGCTCCCAATTCGTCTCCGAAGGAATACTCATACACTAAATCTTTTATACAAAATATTATTCAACCCTTGTCTGCCATTCTATCTTAAAGAACGCTTTAGTTTTCGCCATCAACACCATGAACGTAACTTGCGGTCTGCCAGCAACTACTTGCTGGCAACTCCCCGTCACAGTTCCCACCTTTATCAGCAGTCGTTCACGGTGAAAGCAATATCTCTTTGGAACTCATTACCATCTTCTCTCCACCACGCTAAAACAATAGCTTCTTTTAAATATCATTTAAAAAACTTCTATCTCTCAAACTTATCTAATTTTATATAGAATCTATGTTAATACAAAGCGTACTTTGTTCTTCCTACTTATATATCTATTTTTAAATTAATGTTTTTATATTTTATATATATGTATTTCATATTATATTATTACACCTATTTATATACTTTAATTAGTAACATTTATAAAATAATAATGCCATGTTTACGTTTCTTTTTAATTTATTTTAAGATAAGGTTGCCTGGAAGAGATCACTTTGAAGTGATAAGGCCGCCCAAATTGTTCATTTAATGTTAAAACTGTATTTTTATAAGTATCCCATTCTATGCAAATGGCAATAAAGTGTTTGAATTTGAATTTGAATTTAAACTGTATTTAGTAAATACTTGTCAGCAACATGCCGTAGGCCTTTAAAAATATATATCAATTTTCTCAATCTATTGCACAGAGAATCAACATGTTGCTTAAAACTGAGTGTGCTATCAATCATAACGCCAAGGTATTTGAGACATTCGGTTTTCTCTAACGGTATACACGAACACTCTGGTTTTTGCATCGGTGAACAAGTGTGAACGTAGAGACTGTAAGGCAGTGGTAGGGAAGACTTTCTCATGGAAAAGGTGATGTACTTCGTCTTTTGAATATTTAAAGTTAGAACATTAGTGCTGAGCCAATCTGAAACCAAGTTCAAGCCAAATTGTGCACGTCGATAGACTTCGTCCCAATTATTACCAGAAAAAATGAGTGCCGTGTCGTCAGCGAATGCAAAAATTTGGCCTTGGGGTATAACTAAGGAGCACAAGTCATTTATATACACTAAAAATAGTGTTGGGCCGAGTACGCTTCCTTGAGGTACCCCGAAAGTTACCTCCCTTTCAGAGCTGGACAAGGTGTCTATTTTAACGCACTGAGTGCGGTTTGCAAGATAACTTTTAAAGATTTGTAGTTGTGTACCTCTTATACCAAGTCTTTCTAATTTAGTTACTAGGAGCGGAGCAGAAACAGTATCGAAGGCTTTTGCTAGGTCTATGAACACTCCTAGTACCTTACGTTTGCTGTCGAGTTTGGTAACAATATTGTCTACAAGAGACAAAACGGCATCGGATGTTGACTTCCCAGAACGAAAACCAAATTGGTTGGGTGATAGGATATTTAATAATAATAATAATAATAATACTCTTTATTGCCAAATAAAATACAATTTTACAATTACTATAAATAATACAGATAATGACAATGAGGCGGCCTTATCGCTACAAGCGATTTCTACCAGGCAACCAACAAAAGGAATCCATTTAGAATTAAATTTACAAAAAGAAACAACATAAAAGAAAAATAAACAGAAATCTTTGGGCAGAGTATTTTGACGGTAAAACGTTAATCGTATACATTACATAACTAATAGTATAAAATATAAATTAACAATATAATAAAAAATAAACTTAAATAAATATAAATTATATATACCTATATAATAAAATATATATACATATATAAACACAAATACATATATATATCAATATAAAAAAAAAATAGATAATTGTTTAATGCAGGAAAAGTATTTCAATGCGTTAATGACGTAGTTGGCGTAAATAGAACTCTTTCAGATTGCGTTTGAACGAGTGGATAGTTTTAGCTGAAAGTATAGAAGGAGGTACAGAGTTCCACAAGCATGCTGCGCGGACGGTAAATGACCTGTGAAATGCTTCCGAAGAGTGTTGTGGTGTGGATAGCAACAAGTTGTTACAAGACCGTAGGTTTCGGTCGTGACCTTCGTGTCGAAACCTAAAGCACCTCCTTAAGTACTCTGGTAGGCATGGGTTGAAGAGTGTTTTATAAAGGAGAGAAAGAACGTGTGTATTCCTGCGAAGGCGAATCGGAAGCCACTTGAGCTTATCGCGAAATTCTGAAATGTGGTCGTATTTTCGTAATGAAAATATGAACCGTATGCACAAATTTTGAAGGCGCTCAAGTTTATCAAGTTGCTCCTCGGACAAATCGAGATAGCTGACATCGGCATAATCCAGTATTGGGAGGAGAAGAGACTGTGCTAACGCAATTTTTGTTGGTATGGGTAAAAAGTTCTGTAGACGCCTTAATGATCCAGCTGCAGCGAACATCTTTCTGCGCACAGTATCAACATGGTGTTTCCATGACAAGGTAGTGTCAAAATATACACCAAGGTTTTTAACTATATTGGCATAAGGAATATGCACACCGTCAAATTCAATATGTGGTAGCGAATTTACATTAATTTTACCTAGCAGTTTCGGACTACCTATCAATATGGTTTGAGTTTTGACTGGGTTTACTTTTATGCCGTAATGTTGACTCCATTCCAATATTTTATTCAAGTCGCTGTTCATCGTATGGATTGCCATGTGAATGTGATTAGGGTGAGCTTGAGTATATATCTGGAGATCATCTGCAAATAAGTGGTAGGAAGAAGCTAAGGAATTTGTGATAGAATTTATAAAAATAGAAAATAAAAGAGGAGATAGCACGCCGCCTTGAGGGACACCAGCATTAGTGGTACACCAATCGGATACACAATCCTCTAAGCGTATTCTTTGCCGGCGTCCTTGTAGATAACTACGAAACCAGTCAATTGTCGTCGGAGATATGTTAAGCGAATGTAAAACACCAAGAAGAATATCAAAATCCACCGTATTAAAAGCGTTACTAAAATCGAGCAGGGTTAACAAGGTTAACTGTTTGTTTTCCATGTTAACTCGCACATCATTTATTTTCTCTAAGTAGTTTATCAATCTAATATTCAAAAGGCGTTCAAATATTTTGGACACTGAAGAAAGGATTGCTATGGGTCGGTAGTTAGTGACAAGATGTGTGTCACCACTCTTATGAATAGGGTGTATGAGAGATTTTTTAAATGCATCAGGAAATATACCCTCACTCATAGCCAAATTGAACACATAAGTCAGTGGTTTAGCAAGTGAGGCTGCGTTTTGCTTAAGTACACTTCCTGAAATATCATCATTACCCACAGCACAGTCATTCCGTAAAGTACCGATTAGCCTACAAACCTCTTCCTCATCCGTTAGGAGAAGAGACATAGAGTGTGGATATTGGTTGACAGGAGATGAATTCTGTCCTTGATTTTTATGAGATGTGTTCAATATTACTTCAGCAAGGTTTTTGCCTACGGTAGAAAAGAACTCGTTTGTCATGTCAAGTGATTCTTGGGGAGATTTAGAAATTTTTAATAAGTTGGATGAAACCACTCTCTTAGGTAGTCTTTTTGATGTATCGTTTATTGCCTCCCATAAACGGTTATTTGGTTTCTATCATAATCTCTTTTTACCTTGTTAAGTAACTGGTTACAAAAGTTTCTGTAACGGGAATATGTGTGTTTAAGAACTTCATTTTCGGGTGTTAATTTCAGTTGCTTATGTAATCTATCTCTATGTTTAATACACCGCAGGAGACCAAGTGTCATCCAAGGTTTTATGAGGCATTTACGACGAGAAAGTTGTACTATTTTTGTGTTGTCAGTAATAATTTTCCTAATTAAGTTGATAAGAGTATCTGCAGCTCTATTGGGATCACTGGTCTCATAAACCAACGTGAAATCGACCGAAGACAAATCACGTTGGATCTGGTCATAGTTAACATGTTTAAAGGTTCTTTTGGGTGAGTGATTTTTCTGTTTTTCTTGTGAAAGAAAAAAGAGTACCGCGTCATGATCAGTTAAAGCAGAGTGAGCTACATATGTGTAAGAGGGTCCGTTTGATTTTAAAATGAGATGATCCAGGTAATTTTGAAGTCTTGTAGGCAAGGTGTGGGCAGGCAGAAGGCCGTATGAAGCTAATAAATTCAGATAACTTGTTTTGTTGTTGGTCTGGATTGAGTCCAAACTTAAGCATCTCGTATATTTATATTTATGTCTCCTGTAATTATAATATTATTGTATTTAGTTAGGCTAGATAGAAGGTTATCAAGTGATTGGAAGAAATTTGTTAAGTCTCTTTGTGCGGATGGTCGGTACAAGGCAATCATAACAGTATCTTTATCTATTTTAATTGTTAAGCAGTTGGCATCTAAGAAATCTGGTTCTTCTACAGAGATCTCTAGGTTGGTGTTGGTATATACAACTACACCTTCGTTTTGGGACGAGTGTTTATTGGTGGCATAGGAGGTGTATCCGTCAAGAATAGGCATAGAATTTGAGCCTCGTAACCAGCACTCTGTCAGAACAATGAAGTCCCAGTCAGTCTTTAACCTAGCCAAGGATGTTTGAAAACCTAATATATTTTTGTGGATACTTCGAATGTTCTGAGTTATTATTTTAAGCATATTCTTTGAATCGGGGGGACAAAAGTCATCAAGGTTAAAAACAAATTCATCACTTACAAACTAGTTGATTAGTGACTTACTTGTAGCGTATGTATACTTCACAATCACTGCTTGTATATTCACAAAAATAAGATCAAGACTACCGAGAAACAATTAAATTAAATAACTCCCAAATGCGCGAGCCTACAGCGACAAGTGTTAACAAATAGTACTGCTTGATAGGCGCCTCTGAGCGGCTTGTGCGCACGAAATTTGGATTATTGGCGAAAATATTTATAAATGCTATACGGTTTTACCCAGGTAAACGGGTTTGTGTTGGTTTCCCTTACCTACTTGTTGTGATAGTCTGGGTAATAATACAAGATGTATACCCTGTAACTCGTTCACCTACTGGTTTTTTTTATTTAAGCGATCTTGTTCGTCGCTAATCGATATAGGTATGTTGGGAATAACACATTTAGATTTTTTTAGTACTAAGTGACATTCGACGACCGGCTGGTGTAGTGGTAACATACATTGCCTTCTATGCTAGAGGTCCTGGGTTCGAATCTCGGCGGCGTCGGATATTTGTGTGATGAACACAGATATTAGCTGTCAAGTCATGGATTTTCGTTTATTCTAATAAAGAATATGTATTGATTCAATATGTATGTTTATATATTATATTTCTTAAGTATATTAGTTATCTAGTATCCATAACACAAGTTCTTTAAGAAACTTAACTTGGGCTAGATATGGTTGTGTGAGTGTCAGAAATATTTATTTATATTTTTAATTATTTAATTATTTATATAAATATATATATACTTATATAAGTATATAATATCATATATACTTATATATATATATTTATGTGGGATGTGAGTAAAAATTTCAGATTTTAATAGTGGTCACGAGCGATCAAAATGCGAAATGTCAAGATGATACTCGTATTTACGAAGCATTCTATCATACCTGACTTCATACGAACTGTGTGTCTAATTAAAGATCTTGAAATTGGATTCAAAATTTTCAAGTAAATGGTTGTTGTATGGTGTTCTGTATGGAGGAAATCTTCCAACTATCTCCTCTATTTAAACTACTTTTATAACCAGCTGAGTGATGTGATGTACTGATGATATAACCAGCTGAGTGATGTTTGATAACATACTATGCCAGAGGTATTCGGTTCGAATCCCGATGGCGGTGGATGTTTGTGTGTAATATCTGATATTAGCCGTCAAGTCATGGATGTTTATACGATATTTTTTTTCTTAATTGAAAATATGTATACTTTCATTTTTTTTTATCAATTTCTCAAGTTTATTATCCGTTATCTCATAACACAAGTTTTTTGAGAAAACTTAAAGAAACTTTAAATAAAGCGTACTTACATACATTACATTTTTTTTTCTTTAAGAAACTTAATCTGGGCTAGATAATGGTGTATGAATGTCAGAAATAAGGATTTATAAGGTAACTTAATTTCTAAACAATCTTGATACATACATATTACGTAACATCACGCTTGTATCCCTTGTGGGGTAGGCGGAACACCAGAGGTTATAAGACCATCTAATGTCTAGTTTGACTTAGGAGCATAGACTATAGCAGTGGCAGGGGTTCAACCTATCGCCCACAAAATCGCCAATAAAACCTCTGTGCCTTAACTGACTTTTATAGTATGCCCGGGAAGATAAGCAGTTGGTACCGTATGGTTTGGGTGCGACTTACATTTTGTAAATAAAGAGTTTATAAGCACAAACCGACCTTACGGCAGATGTAAGAATTACATTTGAAAGATTAAAAGTAAAATGATAAAAAATGACGCGGATTGTCGGACAGATAATTTTTCCATTCTAAAGAATTGTTTTGATTCTGAAAGTAGCAGGATCCCGAGATTCTGCTACGCTCCACTACCACGCCTTTTAGAATAGATATGTGATAATGTATTATAAGTGATCAGTTTAAGTCATATACAATAAAAAAGTGATTTCTGAATAACTGAATTTCCATTTGTTAGTTAATCTGCTTCTCAGAATTGCCGCTTAACGGTCCCCTCTACGGTACCTACCTATATTGCCAGTCCAGCATGGAAGAGCACATATCTCTTCCTAGGTTCCAGTTATTGTATTTGCCCCTTAAATATTTGACAAGATTAGTAAAATAATATCAGTTATGAAATCTAACTGTACCTTGTGCCACAACTACTCTCGCCCGCTGCCTGTAGATTAGTATCGACGAAAGGGATTAATTCAACATTACGGAATTTTATTTCTATAATTAATAACACAATATTTTTACAATGAGCAATGAAAATGTAATCAACAGTTTATGATGCAGACGTCACTAATAAAGAAAATAAAAATCAAGAGTTTTCTACCATTTTACTTTTCTCTTGGACAATGGATCTTGGATAATTAACCGAACCAAAATATTACAATAAAACCTAATTAATAACTTATAAAAACAACAACCATAAGTTGCCCGTTGTACTCCTACTCAAAACGATACAAATCTAAATTTTGCAACGAAAACTTATTTCAGATTATAGTAGTATGAAAAAGAAACTAATAGTGCATTCGTAGAATAAATATTGCTCGAACTTATGACAGCGCTTTTTTAAAACAGACCAAGCCCGCGTATGTTCTCATTCTCACCTGAAGGTAAGTGAAGATGAGGTCGAAGAGAATATGAAAGCACCCGGGCCTAGGATAGAGCTGAGAAAGAGAAAGAGCTCTTCATAAAATTTTGCCGGAGACATCTCCCCCGTAGCGGTAATATTTGTCGCATATTTTATATGAAGGGTGGTCGCTAGCCAGTCGGGCCCTGACGGGATTCTACCAGCCAGCGGGGGTCACTAGAATTCGCCATTTACTACAGGCTTATCCAGGGGCGGTAGGGCTATTCTAGGCCAACCTTACATGGACGCATCGCTTGAACGTCAATTGTTTGTAACGTCAGAGAAGTGAAGGAATCCGGGCTTTATTTAATTTTCTCTATTGCCCGTCTGCACTAAATTTTGATCATATATATATTTTCGATATAAATATAAATCAAATATTTAATCATATCACAGTTTCTTACTTTTCACACACACACACACGTACACACACACACACACTAATACTGTAGGTTGTACTATGCATATTTTTATTTTTTTTATCGAATATCGAATCTGTTCTCTCAAATTTGGTGTTATTTACTATATTTTGATAAATTTCATTCTCATTTTGTCAATTTAAATCAATCAATAAATTAGTTGTCACTTAGAAAATCAATAATTTTAACAACGTACTGTAGTCAACTTCAAGCATTATTCTATTATGTAATTTATCTGAAAGTTGTGAACCTGTAATTGGCAGTAGGAATTGTATTTTTAAGATTATTTATAATGTGAAAGTGCTGTTGGTTCTGTATAAATAAATAAATAAAATAAGTTGATACATAAGTTTGTATTATGACTTGCAACGAGAATTGATTGACTTTTATTGTCATTTGGCCTGTCTGACGATTCATTTGACATGATATCTCCGAACAGACTTAAGTATCGACTTAGAATCGGGATAAGGAAAAAGTTTAGTGCAGACGGGCATATGTCTATGACTTAGGGCACGCTTAAGGCGACATATTGAAAAAATGCATTGACATTCATCGCAAACTATGAGAATATGACATGACGAGTGGATCTGACATTTTGATATGTGTAAATTCATATCATTATCTATACTTTGCCTGCTCAAAAACATGATTTGATGATTTTGACTGGATAGTTTTATTTTTCGAAAACACGTCTAAAAACATACTTTTGTTAAAATTACTACGTAGTTATGCAATCCATATGCTTAGAATTTACTTAAAAAATTCAAGAAGAAACATTTCGATGTGTCGTCTTAAGCGCAGACCACGCGTGCCGCGGGGCTTCGAGCGTTGTTTCCACTGTAAAGCAGGCGTGACGTGCCGCCTGTGCTTAAACGCGCCCGAAGTTTTAATCTGGCAAAAACTATCGGTTACTTCTAAAAACTGTGACACTTGGAATGATTGTTTTGCTTTTTTTTTCACTCTATTTTAATCACATAGCTTTCAAATTTCTCTAATTTGGAACCACATGAGCTCAGTGAACTTATCTATGACAGCATCTGCTTTGTTTAATTTGGTATTAAGGGTTTATAGAACTTTACTCTCATTTTCTTATCTCAATTTCAACATAGTCTTACAATTCAATGAAATCGTCAGAACCTAGAATAAGAAATGTAGTCTCGGAGGGCTTCAAGACGAGGTGATTTTGAGTATCCATCTGTCTTAGTTTATTATTTAAATGTTTATTACATCTTATCCTGTTGCCCGTACTAGATAAATGCCCGTACTACAAAAAATTGTAGTAATAAAATAAAACCCATTAGAACTCCCTAGATCAATAAAACAGAAACTACCCATATTGCAGCACCATTCTACATCGAAAACTAAGGTAGCTGAATTTGACGACCACTTTGGCGAAGGGGTATACCTATCTGCCTCAGACACCAGTGGTTGCGGGTTCGATTCCCGCCCGGAACAAGAAAAAAAAAATGTTCCGGGTCTGGGTTTCTATCTATAATATGTATATATATTCTAGGTTCCCCCCTAGTTCGCTACATGGTATCTCATAACACAAGGTTCGCTTACTTTGAGGCCATGTAGTTGGTGTGATTGTCTGGGGATTTTATTATTATTTATTTTTATTATGAATACCACTGTATGGTTGTTGGACCAAAACCATACATTCTCAGCTTGGCTTACAGAAGGTTCTGGCTTAGAATGCCCATTGATATCTTGATTGATTTTATTTTCCACTATCCTCTTCTAACAAAACCAATTATTGAGAACCTATTAATATTATAAATGTGAAAGTTTGGATGGATGGATGTTTGGATAATGATAATAAAATATTTATTTCTGATAAAAATACAATACAATACAAAACTCTTTATTGCACACCACATATTATAAAATACAGTAAGAATAAAAACATAAAAAAAATAGGGTACAATGGGCGGTACAATTTCTTAAATATAATAAAAACTTATATTTAAGAATAACATCAATAAATGTTGTTTAAATTAATACTACTTTAAACAACATAATTCATATTAACTAAATTACAAAAAATACAATACAACAAAACGTCATTTTATCTGTTTATCATGACCTAGGGTAACACAGGCATGATACCTACCTAAACTAAGTAATTATGATCACTTGTTTTTTAGGATGTGTGAATGTTCTCAATCACGGTTGAACGGCTCAACGGATTTAGATGAAATTCGGCATAGTGACAGTGTACTGTCTGCAATAACACATTTGCTACTTTTTATCCCGATGTTCCCTCGGGATTCAAAATTAAGCGGGTAAAATCGTAAAACCTAGTATTTCATATACCCGTGGCAGCCTTCCTGATTGCCTCTAATATTTTAAGACTAAGCGTTACTAGATTATAAACTTTCTGCGAATTAGCGCGCAACTCCTATTATGCAAATTAATATTATTCGAAAGCCGCGTTTTTCTTTTTTACACGTTTTGTTTCTATGAAATCGTGGTAGTTTTTTTGGTGTTATGGATAAACTGAAAATATGATTAAACAAAAAAGTAAATAAATAATAATAAATAAGTGAATATTTCTGACACTCACACAACATTATCTAGCCCAAATTAAGTTTCTTAAAGAACTTGTGTTATGGATACTAGATAACTGATATACTTAAGAAATATATAAACATACATATTGAATAAATACATAATTTTTATTAGAATAAACATATAAACATCCATGGCTTGACGACTAATATCTGTGTTTATCACACAAATATCCGCCGCCGCCGGAATTCGAACCCAGGACCTCTGGCATAGAAGGGGCAATGTATGTTACCGCTACACCAGCCGGTCGTCATCAGAATTCTACTTTCTTAAATTTTGCAAATTTCGAATTATCTTTTGTAGGTAGAACTGAAAAGTATTGCGCAAATGACAGTAACATATTTAAAAAATAAAGCAGTGCACTTAAAATTAATTGCAGGAAAATTTTGCCATTAAAAAGTTATCTAGTATAAAATAGTCATTGGGAATAAAATCATTTCCCTTAATTATATTTGCCTCGTGTGTTTTTATTAACAATATCGTAATGAAATCAGGAGTGCTATAAAAGCTAGTCATTTTATTCCATCACGTACAGTCTTATTAGTATTCCTGAAAGAGTAACAAGTGGATCAGTTCTTTGAAATGTACAAGTTTGTGTTCTTCCTCCTTGTTGCTGTTGCTGTTAGCAATGTCAGGGTAAGAGACGTGTTGTTTGTGATAAATAATACTCTTTGTTTTAACGTTATATTGTTAACTTAGCTCCATCTAAGGATAGCTTATTTTTAAATTATCATTAAAATTTATTATTTGTTGTACTAGGTATTATCCATCTTAGGGAATACTGCAAGTTTCATCAAAATTGGTTTAATAGTTTTTGAGATAGGGAATTTTAACCGACGAAAAAAAATATTTTCTACCCACAGTACCAATATCAGGTACCTTTACGGACTTACCCAGTTTACCATACTTGAGTAAAAAAAGTAAGAAATAAAAATATTCTACAAAAATTAAACCGATTTCAAAATTGAACTAAAAAGTAACAAATAAAAACGATAACTTCTGTCCTACATAAACTCACTTTTATAATATATACCAACTAACTATTCTTAGATGTCAGTGTCTTTTAACGACTGATTTATATGCTTTAATTTCAATACTTTTACTTCAATTTCCGCAGCCACTGTTTAGTCCAATATTGAAGTCCGTTTTTTTTTAATATTTTTATAATTTTTTGAATAGTTATGATCTGCTAGCTAGGTTTTCTCTTACATATATTATAAAATATGAATTTGTATGCAGAGATGGATGTTTGTTCATCAATCATAGCAGTACGGCTCAACGGATTTTGATGGAATTTGGCATATTGATAGTGTACAGTGTGGAATAGTACATTGGCTACTTTTTATGCCGATATTTTGCGAAATTAAAATTTAGTCAAACCGCGCAATACAGCTAGAACAATTGTCAGCAGGATAATATTGTTTAAGCAAGTAGTATTATGTAGTACCTACTTCCTCTTCACCCAAGAGAGAGACAATAACCCTCCAGAGGGTTCATTACAAAGTATTGTGATGATTACTTGTGTTCATTCGACAAGTGTAACAATAAATTCGTATTTTTGAAAAATGTTGCTCAGAATAGGGCTTCTTCCTTGGCATAGGTATTGGCATTCGCATTGTGCAGTGGTTCAATATAAATAATCTAGCTTTCAATGATAAAAAAACTAAATGTATAAAATTCTCAGCACCAAATATAAGACAAGTTGAGTCTGATCTTCGTTTTAATGGGAACAGGTTGAATCTAGTAGATAACACTGTTTTTCTTGGAATTACCTAAGACTCTAAATTGCAATGGGGCGCCCATATATCCCAGCTAGCGAGTAGACTTAGTTCTGCAGTGTTCGCGGTAAAGAAAATTCGCTCATTGACTGATGTTAATACGGCGAAGCAGGTTCATTTTAGTTATTTTCTTAGTATAATGTCCTACGGCATCCTACTTTGGGGCAATGCCGCAGATATTGACGCGATATTTACACTGCAGAAAAGGTCTATTCGTAGAATGTATAAACTTGGAAATAGAGAATCTCTTCGAGAAAAGTTTAAAGAGATTGGTATCTTGACCCTTGCATCACAATTTATATTTATGAAACCATTATGTATGTTTATAAGAATTGTAATAAATTTAAAACTAGGAAAGATAATCATGATAAAAATTACTCTGTAAAGACTAGGAACGACCATAAGTTAGCGTTTCCCAAATTAGGGCTGGCTAAAAGCAGCAAATCATTTATTGGAATGTCAATACGTATATATAACAAAATTTCGAAGTCAATTCAATCCCTGCCATTCAATAAATTTAAATCAATCATTAAAAACACTCTATCTCGAAAAGCTTATTATAGAACTAAAGATTACTTAGACGATACAAAGGCATGGGATAAAGTACAACAGGATATTTCTAAAAGTTTCTAATTACATATTAATTTTGTGTACGGCTTGGCTGTGCAGTATGACATATAATAAATAAATATTTCTGACACTCACACAACATTATCTAGCCCAAATTAAGTTTCTTAAAGAACTTGTGTTATGGATACTAGATAACTGATATACTTAAGTAATATATAAACATACATATTGAATAAATACATATTTTTTATTAGAATAAACTTAAATAAACATAATAAACATCCATGACTTGACCGCTAATATCTGTGTTCATCACACAAATATCCGCCGCCGCCGGGATTTGAACCCAGGCCTCCATAGAAGGCAATTTATTTTACCGCTACACCAGCCGGTCGTCAAATATGGCATACTGGTGACTGATCCACTCACTTACTTTCTTGTCAAGACAAGAGCAAGAACGTCATGACCCTCATGCGGCATGGCTAGTGGTAGGGTCGGGTATCGGGTCACCCTCTTCCCTAAAATATGCTTGAGGAGGGTGATGGCTGGTGCTTGCGTTATACTCGTCAACGGGTGCTATAATTTTTTTTACTTACGGTGCCAGTTCGTTTTGCTGATGATACTATGACTATTTTATTCCATTCTTGTTTAAATACTCTGGTCCCAGTTTGTCATGTTAGTGTTGTGCATCCATAGCTCAATGCACCTACTATGTAAGCAATTTGGTTGTGGCATGACATTGGCACAAATAGCTGTCTTTTTCGGCCATTGATGAAAAAAAATTCATTTCATTTAATTTTAGGAGCCAAATTATGTCTATGTGTTTATTACATTCCTTAGGCATAGTACATTCCGTATAAGTACTATATTACTTGATATCTCTGCTTAGTTTTATGACATATATTGCTAAAACAAGGAATTTCCTCTCAAAGTGAATATAATGTACAGTCAGCTATAAAAGTTGATTTAGGCACAATATGGTGAAAAGCGAAATTTCAATGTTATAATCAACTTTTGTAGCTGACTGTATATAATTTTTTGTTTACTTTAAATATTCTAAATTCTACTTCAGGCTTTAAGCACCGCTGAAAAGATGGCGATCAAGATGAACCTCATTCCCATAGTTAATGAATGCGCCATGAAAACAAACGTCGGTCTGAACATAATCAAACAAACTGAGGAAAGTCACACCTTGGAGAAGTTGGATCCCTGCCTACTGGCCTGCATCTTTAGGCAAGTTGGATTTGTAAGTATTGAAAATATGATGTAATAATGTTTTTAAGTTTTTTGCATTTAAAATGCTCAATTATTCTTAAATAAATGAAAAATGTGATAAATAAAAATTACCCGACCAGGATTCGAACCTGGGAACTCTCGTTTGCCGGACGAGTGCTCTTCCAACTGAGCTACCGGGGCCTGGCGCGACGCCTCGAAATTACTTATCACATTTTTGTTTTTACGTTATATTGCTAACGTAGCTCCATCTTATGGTATAAGCTTTGCAGCTAAGACCACCCGAGATCAATTTCTTTGCAGAAATTGTGAATCCCAGTTAAAGTGAAGCATTGCAATGTTTTTAAGCTTTTTGCGTTTAAAATGCTCAATTATTCTTAAATAAATGAAAAATGTGATAAATAAAAATTACCCGCCCAGGATTTGAACCTGGGACCTCTCGTTTGCCGGACTTTTTATTTATCACATTTTTCATTTATATCATGTAATATTTTCCTAAGATAATGGATATTTCTGATACTACTTGTGTTCACACAAATAAGAAGTTAGTACCAAGGTACTTGTACAAAAGTTTTTTTCAAGAAATTAAAAACCTACTTATTTGGTCTGGATTTTTTTCCAGTATTCCTTTATGCGAAACTTCGGATGGATGTTTGGATGTTTGTTCCTCAATAATGACAGAACGGCTCAATGTTTCTGGTTGAAATCACAATTATAATGAACATCAAACAGTTCTAGGGGATAAAATTATTTCAGGACCTTATTACAGGATATATTGTTCGAAATCGTCGTGGCACCGTGGTTACTGTGTGTATCATACGATATCACAGGTTAAGCAACGTTCGGCGCGGTTGGTACTTGGATGGGTGACCGCCGACCATTCATTTTCTCACGGCGACTTCCGTGCTTCGGAGGGCACGTTAAGCTGTCGGTCCCGGGTGCTGTATAATTGTATACAGTAGTCGTTAGGGTTTGTCAGAAGCCGTATCGGCACCCTGAAAATTCTGACATCCACCACCCAGCACTGGGCCAGCTTGGTGGATTATGGCCTAAACCTCCTCATCACCCAGGGGAGAGACTCATGCCCTGCAGTGGGCTCATTACGAAGAGTTGTGATGATGATGATATTATTCGGGGAGTGACGTTTGAAACATGTGTCCTTCAGATAGTACCTCAAGTCGCGAACGAAGTAGCGTGGCCATCATCTAAGTAGTTATTTTATAAATCAAATAGTGCTGTGGGGACGACGCACGCTTAAATGACGACACCTGAGTGAAACCAGTTAGTATCTTTTTGCACAATATTTTTTTGCACATTTACAGATTACAGAAGACGGAATATTTGACGTCGAACAAGCCATAAAGAGGAGCAGTGAATTTGTGAGCGGTGACGATTTTAGCAAAGCTACCGAATTCGCCAAGAACTGTGCTAGAGGTATTAAAATGACATAATTATGTATTTTTTTGTTTAGAATTATTATTTTCAACACACTTGCTCGTAAAGTGAGCGTTATTCTATTGAATTTAGAACTATAAACTGGGCTATAAGTCACGCGTGCATAATGTATTATACCCTAGTGCATAATATAACGAATCCTACAAAGTTGAATTGTACCTTTGTGCACATTACATGCGAGTAAACAGAGCATATTTTATTGGTCCGGGTTATACATTAAATATTTTCAGAAACAACAAAGAGGTTTTATACCACTTCAAATCCATATACATTTATAAATGTTTGCGCCTGATATTAGTAAAACAAATTTGTATATCAAACAAATTATTCACAATTTACAATAATTTGTTATAAAATATTAAAATATTTGCATTTACCACTCCAAATTAAACATTTTCACTTAAAACAGGCTGTATATGCTATACAGACATTGACACATTTGGCGGAAAAAAAAGACCTACGCGCATGCGCGAGGTTCGGCGCCATTTTACAATCACAATTCACAGCTTTGTTATCAAGTGTGTTTGTTATTTTATGACCACGTATGTCTGTCTTTTACTCACAAGTGTGTTGAAAAACGTCGTATGTAACTCGTGAGCGTTGCTAATTACAGTCTCGGCTCATTATTAAGCCCTCGCCTGCGGCTCGGGCTAATCACAGCCTCGACTGTAATTAACAACTTAGCTCACTTGTTACACAATATACTATTTTCAACCTAACCAAAGAAGGTCTTCCTAGTAAATTTGATTCAATGGTTGGAAACAAAAGTCTTTAAGCTGTAAGTAACTGCAATATCGTTTTTGTTGGTACTTTTGTTGAGAATTTATATGTATGTACTTAAATATTTACATGATAGTAACGTTAATATTTAAGTACTATTAATTTCTTCCATGTTGGACTGGGAGCAAAGGAAAAACATATAATATGCCAGCTATTTCTCTTCCCGGGCATACTGTAATAGTCAGTTAAGTGACAGGGGTTTTATGGGAGTTTTTCGTGTGGGCGATAGGCTAGGCCAATGTCACTGCAATAGTCTCTCCATCATTATAATGCCTCGAAATTTGTCAAACGGGACATCAGATGGTTTATAGCCTCTGGTGTTCTGTCTACCCCGTTAGGGATAGAGGCGTAAAGTTATGTATGTATGTATGATAGTAATATAAAAAAAATATAGACAAACGTCCCATCCATATTTTATAAAAAAAAAAAAACTTACAAGAACTAGGGAAAATTTGAAAAAACTTAGCAGTCTTATTCGTCCCCATAAAGCTTTGATCATCCTTCTTTTACACTTTTTTATGTTCAATTACATCAAAAAGATTTCATTTTTACAAAAAGTCAGTATCTTTAAAAATTAAATCTAATATTCAGATAATCCTGAAATTATTTAAGTTCTAATAACTTTTTATAGCCTGTATCCCAACGCCGATCCTCATTTCCACTACCTTATCCTGTCAAGACGCGACTGCCTGGTAGAAATCGCTCTACAGCGATAAGGCTGACTTTGGGCTTATGTTAAATTAAAATGTATCTTTTTTAATTTGTACTTTATGTTGGTGTACAATAAAGGATTTATTATTATTATTATTGCATAAGTAATACGTTTAATTGGAATAGGTTCCTATTATTCATACAAAAATTGCCCGTTGATTCAGCCTGATTAATTTCAGTATATTTTTACGAATGTAACATTATAATTTAACCTTTATTTAATTGTAAGTATAAGTATATTTAGTTGGTAATATCGGCACGTACTGCAATGTAAGCAAATCACCCTAATAACGTCAATACAATAACTCAGTATCCAAAAAACATCAGAAGAGTTTGGTATTTCACCACCATATCATTCCCAATTTATCTGAGGAACAAACGGATCTCTTTTGCACTTTACTGATATTCAACTTATTATTATTTAAAAAGTCAGTTATAGCACAGAGGTTTTATTGGATATATATTTTTGTGGGCGATGGGCTGACTCCCTGTTACTGCAATAGTCTCTCTCCACCATTATAATGCCTCCAAATTTATCAAACGTGACATCATATGGTTTTGTAAGTTCTGATGTTCTGCCTACCTCGTAAGAGATACAGGTGTGAAATTATGTATGATGTTCTTTTTTTTCAGTAAACTCTGAAACAGTGAGTGACGGCAGTGAGGGATGCGACCGCGCGAAGCTACTTGCTGAATGCGTGGCGGAATACAAAGAGATGGTGGGTATTAAGTTTGTATTATATCAACCAGTAGTTATTAAGTATAGCATTAATTGGAATGCTATACTTAATAACTACTGGAATGCTCTGGCATTTCATAATCAAAGAGACATTGATGAGCAATTCGAAATATAAGTGCCTAGATAGGTATTATCGAACCAACTGAATCATGCATGACCCACAACAAGCTCATTTTGGAAAATCGTTTAAATGCTCATAGGTCGAAATTTGCTTGAAGATAGGTTTCCTTGGTGACGAACTTGTTATAATTTTATTCGACAGTGACTTTCAATGGGTACAGAATTCGCACAGTAGGTATCTAAAAAGTCATAAGTGCATTATACGCGATAGACTTTACAAGTTTGACAGTTTCAAAATTTTCAGCAAAATGGGTCATGATTCAGTTGGTTCAATGGTACAATGCTTGGAAGTGCGATCACAGAACTTTATCGATTCTTATGTTCACCTAGTATGGAGGGGATTTGAAAACATACGAACAACTAAAGAAATGTAAGTCTTCACTATGCTGAAAATAACGAGAAAGTCCTCATAAAAATGAATATTATTAAATACGATTTTGTGTCCTTTTTATTATTATTATTTAAGTTTTGGTGACCTTTTGATAAAGAAGTTATAAAATTCAATTCAAGATTTAAAATGATTTTATACTGTCTGATTTGTTAGATAACAAAAAAATATTACAATTTCAAAGGGGTACTATAGGTATGGTAATGGTATAGGTATAGGTAATTTTGGCGTCTTTTTTTTTCTCACGGCCAGTAATTAAATGTGATGGGTATTGTAGGTCTAATACTACCTTACATTAAACTCTAAAAAATATTATTCTACGGACCAACGTTACCAAGATATTGAATTTTAAAGTTCGAAAAAATTTAAATATTTATTCTTTTTCATTTTAGCTTTTTGAATGCAGTAGAAATTGAATTGTTTTACGAAGTAACATTATTTAGTATATATTTTAAGATAAACTTTAGTTTTAATAATATACAAGGCTTACGATAAATACATATTTATTTTTAAAGACGTTTATTTTGTATAAAAAAATACAGAATAAAATAATGTTTTAGTTTATAACATGAACATAAATAATAACATTGTTTGATTGCTTTTTTATTGGAATTTATAGCTATGTTTCCTCATACTCCTCATTTTCTATATCATGACGCAAAATAGTAGAGTCTAAAAACATTGCTGGAGGCGTTAAGTTTTCTTGGTACCTGGCCCATCCCAAAAACCAAAAAACATGGTGTGAGAACAACAACCCAATGTCCTCATTCCTATGATACACGTACAGTAGTAGCCCACTATTGCATCTCTTCCAACAACATCTCCTTCTATCAAAATATATACCTACGTAATAAATACGTCTATTTGTGTGCCTTGATTGTATTCTTCCTCGTAAAAGCCAAGGATTATTATAAAACATGTTGCTCTCATGCAGATTTAAGAGGTTCATTTCTTTACACACTTCTATGATATATGAACCATTTTTGACATGCTCCCCGTAATAACTTCTGGCTTGCTTTAATTAGTAAGTTCCAAGGAAAAAAAGAATGAGATCATCTTGTGTCAATGTGGTGAATTCATCCAGGCCAGGTACGTTAGCGTCAATGGACTGGAACTCAACTCTTTAATTGTGTTTCATTTTAATTTTTACTTAATGGCATGTAAGGATTGTTGCCAAACGATTTCCACTCATCGATTACGTCTCGAAATCCTCTATCGAGAATAAACACGTCACAAATAATAAGCGTGTTTTATTGCACCACTTCGTAGATAACGTGCTGCGATTTAATTGGTTATTTAACTTTTACAATGGTTTTTTCTTCGCCTTTCTATGAACTAGGCCACCAGTCATTACCATTTGCATTTACACTTTGCAAAAAGAAAAGGATAGAACTATTATTACGGAAAAGTACATGAAAGAGAGAGAGAGATATTGAGAGAGAAGACCCGTGCCCCTATTTTACGCAAAAAAAGAGGCAATAAGGTGTATGAGAAATAAAATTTACTTAGTTAACCAATGTTTTTTTTCTCGTTTATAACGGCAAACAGGCATAAAAAGAGCTTATTCTCAATCTCAGTACCAAATATACTTAAAATAAACCTATGTTTTTATGTCAATTTGGATAAAAATGATGTTCTTTTCAAACAGAATAAACTCGTAGAATACTGTCAGCAAAAAGTTCAATTTATTGTTTAATTTTATATAAGTACATACAGGAGAAATGCCTTATCAATTAAAAAATATCCAATACCATGTCTATAATAGATACATTAGATTTTAATATTTCTAAATTTTTCTTCATAGAACAATATAACCTGAACTGTATAAAATGGGCTAACATAGCAAAGAAAAAATATATCAATTTTTCCGAACTTTAAAATTCAATATCTCCGTAACGTTGATCCACAGGGCGATAATTTTAGCATTTTGATTTATGTTAGGAATAGGTCTAAAATAATAACCACATTTCAACTCTGGCCGCCAGAAAAAAAAGACGCCAACCTTAATACTATGATTACCCATAGCCCTTTATCGCTACATCGGTGTTTAGTTAGTTACAAAAAGGGGCATAGCTGTTTTTAAATACATAACCTTATTTTTTATGATTAATTAATACGTTATTTTTCCTTTTGCAGTTCTAACGTATCAAGTGAACAAACAATACCCCTGGTATAACAAATGACTACGCATAATTAATACTTGTCACTAGAGCTCTGTGCACTATTCATGAAATCTATAATATCAATGTGTGTAATAACCTATGCTTTTCATTAATATATAAATTTAAACATACATTTGTTTTTTTTTTCTTCAAGGATAATCTTAACTCATATCTTGCCTTCTCTACGAAGGAAAAAAAATAACTACATAACACCACGTGGTGACGTGATCGATAACTATCACTGCTCAGCTGGACATAGGCCTCTCCAAGGTTCTTCACTAATCAAACTATGGGGCTAAGCAAATAAAGACAAACCAAGGTACCTAACATAGCCAGAAAGGTTCCAAAGCTGAAGTGCACATGGGCAGGACACTTAACTCGCACAACGGATAGCCGTTGGAGCCTTAGTACGGGGGAACGCTGCGTAGAAATCCCCCCGCAAGAATTTTGTCTTCCCGGTCGTGGCCCCAATTCTGCAACTACCGACTGCTAATAGAATGTGCCTAAAAAGTGCATTCTGTTAGGCCGTATACAGAAAGAAAGCTGGAAACTTATAAGCGCTTACCGGCGCTTGACAGCGCTGATCCGTTCTACACAAAGGAAGCAGGTTGAGGCAGACCAAGCAAAATGTCGGACTCATCGCGTGATGATTTCCCAGCGCTGACCAGCGCGTGTTGAAGCTTGTCGGCCGTGCATGGAGTACTGTAGTCACCTTTGGGATGGTTCTGCCAAATACCAGCTCGAAGCGCTAGACTCTGTTGACCGAAGAGCCCGTAAAGTCATAAATAACAACAACCTTACAAATAGAAAATTGCAGACGCTGGAGCATCGTCGTAAGGTGGCTTGTTTAACAGTATTTTATCGGCTACATTTTGGTGAGTGTGCGAGTGCTCTATTTGACCAAATCGAACCCACCCCTTTTTACCACCGGACTACCAGACGCAGACAGAACTTCCATCCCTATATAGTGGATATACCAAGAAGTCGAACAAAACGCTTCGATAGTTCCTTTTTGGATTGCTAAGGTGTGGAACAATCTGCCTGCGTCTGTTTTTCCTGACCACTACAGTCCTGGAACTTTTAAGTGTCGAGTGAATAGGTTTCTCGTGGATGGACGTGTAACACCATAGTCTTCATGCGAAATTTCCATCAGGTGGAATGGAATACAAACGTCCTATCCTTACAATATAAAAAAAATAATAAAAGCCAAACGCGAGAAAATCGAGGACAAACATACATGCATACATACTTACTCCTTTTTTGAATTCTGTTAAAAAGTAAACAAATAAAAATGATTTATTGACCCCAAGAACCTGGGGTGGGACCACAGACATCCAACTTTAAAGATAACGCTTCAATACAATAGTTTCACGATTTGTATTGAAACCAAGCGTCCCAACCATAGATGCGAAGCTGGTTATTAACGATTTTAACCACGCGGTTAAATATGCATTTTTCGTTATTAACGGTTAATTAACCGCATTATATGCTTATTACGGTTAAATACCACCGCGAGATGTCGCTAACGGATTGAAATGTGAATCGCAAGTTGCGTTATGATGCCAGCTTCGACTGGCAAAAAAAAGTAGGTTGAAATTCCCTATCTCAAAAACTACTGAACCGATTTTGATGAGATTATGATATACTCTAAGTTGAACAATACCTAGTACAACAAAAAAGAATTACTTAAATCGATTGTGTAAGTAGTCCCGGAGATATGCGAATACATACATAAAAACATACACAAACTATTGAAATTTGGCACATTTGTTCATTCATATGTTTATATAGACTAATATATACGAAAACTGGGCAATTCTGGAAATATTACATACATATGGGTGGAATTAATAACCTCTTTTTTTTAAGTCAGTTAACAAGAAAAGAAAGAAAAACTTTATCCTTTTTCGTTGTCGCCGTCAGCGCGCGGTTTGACTGTAACTGCCACACTAAATATCTGACACATCGGCATATAACATCGGTCGCCATTTACAGCTTTTTTCTATATCTGTTCGGCTTATACCTAAATGGCGACGATGCCTCTCTGTTCAAACGAAGCGACAATGTCAAGTCAATAACTAGATACCTATTTACGTAAATTATGTATTTTAGGTTTATATTAAATTACTCATACATAATTAATGAATTGGGCTATGTATATATGTCGCTTTAAAAATTATTATATCACCTACAAATTAAAAGAATTTTAAAACCTGTTACGGGTACCTATCGATCTTTTTCTTCAGCAAGGAGGTTGACTATACAAGAAAAGAAAGAAAAACGTTACCCTCTTTCGCAGTCGGATATTTAACCGTTAATAACGGCATTTTGTCGGTAGCTAACCACAATTTTGGTTAATTAACCGTAGCTAACGGGTTTTTTACAACTATCCCAACTCTAACACCTATTGTGACGTCACAGCTGATATTTAGTGATGGGAAATACAAACCGATTCAAAGACATCGATGGTGCCGATGAAATCGATTATTCTGAACGATATCGATATTGTGATATGAATTTTCTAACAAGACATACCTATATACCCGCGGACTGAATCTAGCGGCGACCAACCTTGACACTTGGTCGGAGTTCGGACTATATGTCTGTGGGGTGAACTCCCCAACAGTCCCTAGTTATTGGCATGCTTTTTATTTACCAGTGGCGTCTGCACGTCTAGGCGGATGTCGTTGTCGACCTTGTCTGGTAGGGTTTCTTCCAGGTGAACTCACTTCTGTGGGTCCTATGGTGTCACCTATCAGGGCATCCAAGACACACTCTGAGGTGCTTGGTTGTGGAGATGAAGATCTGAAACATGTGTGGTACTTTAAATAAATAAATAACATTTTTATTTGCCAATACAAACGTACATTAAATAGATGGAACATTTAATTTTTGTGGCGATACACGGAAGGCAGTGTGCAAATATTATGGTCAAGTGAATGTAGGTATACAGTCAATAAAATCATCTTACATGCTCTTATCCCTAAACTATAATAGTAGGCTCAGCCACCTTGAAGAATTATTTTCAACAGATATTTTAAAACAGATATTTACTCACGAAGTTGAGTCAGAGCTGTTTGCAAGTCGCTCATCTTCTGCTTCCGTTTGATCATATGACCAATCTATATGACCAATAATCTTAATTAGTTACCAAAAATATATACAAAATATCAAAAATTTTAATCCATAGATTTGCCCGTACGTGTCGCAAGGTTGTCATTTTTACCCACACCAGCAGGGCGCGTCCACTTCAACAACGTCATAGAATAAGATCAGATATAACTTACGCTAGAAACACGCCTAAATAGTTATAAAGGATTACGGAGTAATAAAAACGTGTAATGAATTCTATAACATTCGGTTAAGTTTACTCATTGAATAATTAATTTTTTTTATTTAATTTTTTCTCTCAGAGTATGACCTCAAACTATCACCTTCTCGAATTTCGAAAATGTACCCACCAGTCACCCTGTATATCCTACGAATAGCTTGGAAATTTCAGTGTATTATTTGTATCTAAAATGTTTGATATAATTTTGCAGCTTACATCGTATTAGTATAGTGCTGGAAATATCTTTCCCGTGAATATTAGTAGTTTCATTGATATTTTTTTAATGGTCTACAACAATTAAAAATAAGAAAATTATTACTAGTAATGACAATATTTCGTAAGTTCTTTGTACTGAAAGGGCGCATCTATTGATTTAAATCTTTGCAAAATATAAATATAGCAAATAAGAAAAGATTAGATATAATCAACGAATGCAGAGCATTAGAAAAACCAACTTGACTTCAAAACTTTGGCTGAATTATAATGTCGTCAACATTCTGCGAAACCATACATAATTTTTCAAAAAAAAAATCCATGAAGTACTCAATCGATTTCGATGAAGTTTATATGGAACCAACTCTGAAATATCTTCTATCTTATGAAACAAAAATTTTCAAAATTGATTCTTAATGGTGCAAAATATCATGTAACAGAGACAAAAAAAAAGACGTGTGGCATTCGGAGACTGCCGCGGTAAAGCTATAGCATAGCATTTTTTATCAACTTATGCAAGTATAATTAATTATTTATTTTATTAATGCAGTAATGTTTGATCTAATATGAAGTTCCACAAGTTCCCAGTAGATGGCGCTGATTGTTTATTAAAGCCCACATGTAAAGTTATGAAATCAAAGTATCACCGCTGTGCCGGTCGGAGTGGGGGGTGTAAGGTTTTTTTCGTTACGGAATTTCTGGATTCGGTCCCCACGCTCAAGGCCCGCGATAGAAGCTATGCAATAGCTTAAAAACATACACACGAATTGAGAACCTATTCTTTTTGCCTACTGGGGACGCAGCCTTAAATAATACTTAAATATACTTAATAAGGCGTACCCCTGCTTTAGGCTCACCTACATCTTCGACTAAAATTCTCAGTAGCCGCTTCTGCTGAGGACTAAACAAGTTTTTCTTTGTCTTCCACTACCTGAAGAAACATTGAAAACAAAAAAATAAAAAACAATAATAATGTTATTGTGATAATCTATAATATTCTAAGTTTTCAAGTATATTTTGCAATTTAGTTCCGACATTACCTACTTTGAAAATGAATTTTATTTCTGATACCTAATGTCCGTATTAAAAATTATAATATCTCTAACCTGTAAGAAGCCTGTTGAACTTTATTTTACGCAGTAATCTGCCCTTAAAGTCACTATAAAACTGAAAACAAAGAAAAACAATAACAATTATAGGTACATTAGGTAGGTTATTTCGTTCTTTGGCTTTAGGCAATTGAATGGCACACGATAAAAATTGAACAGTCCTTAATATATCAACAATATACAAAAATAGCATCCAATGGTTCATAATACTTACTGCTCTCCACAACGGCCACGTTTTTTGTTCACTGTCGCGTGATACGGAATTCAAAAGTTTGGCGCACTGCTGCCAAAGCCTGTTTGCGCGGCTTCGACCTTCAGAACTCCTGCTGAGATAGCTGAGTGCCAAAATCCGAATGCGCCTCCAAAAAATCTAACAAAGCGTTCATTTGCTCAGGCAAAATCATATTCTTATTTAAAATTTTAGTTGTAACTATCAGCCGTTTTCAAAATTTAAAGTTTCCCATTTATAAATATATTTTTTCCAAGCTTTCCATTCAACACAGAGGTTTAATTATCGTTCCAATGAAAGTTTTAAGCATATTTTAATAGTACCTAACTTATTTGTCCTAACTTTCTTTACTGAACTTCTGCAGGTTTTCAAAAAATATCAAGATTATTTTGTATTAATATAGAGGAATATTTGACGAGACCTTCAAATGATGATAGCAACACGAATGGAAGAGTGAAGAATGAACGTACAATGCATGTGGTTGATCGATCCACTTGCTAAGGGCGCTATAATATTTTATCTTAAGATACGATATCGCTGTCCATAAAATTCAAAGACATAATATTATGTAAGATAGAGAGCGGTATGAAAATTTATCTTAACATAACATGCTATTTATTATATATCTTAAAATACAAAATGTGACTACAGCATGTCGAGATTTGTACGTAAGTTTACAAAATCGTTGGCAAATTATCTTATCTTCGTGGTCTGTAATATCATAATATATTTGAATAAAAATCTTAAAATTATAGTATCTTAGCCGTGTTTAGTGCCATTTAGACGTGCCGCCGGTAATGCCACATGTCATGTTACAGAATACTAATGAGAACCGTCGCGTCTGCACCGAACAGACTGCACCGTGCAGTCTGTTCACCGCCGCCGGTGTAGTTCCGGGGGTGAGGTGCGGGGCGACAGCAGAATATTAAAAGTTGCAAATTTAGATGTATGGATTCATGCTTAAGTAACCAGGGACTCACAGTTGCCCTAGTAGGTTTGGCTTATAATACAGTCCCTGGATAACCGTGTCGAAAACGGGCACTAATACGATTTAAAAGAACTGTAACGATGCATTTTATTTATTTGTTTGTATTTCGAGCAAGGCCTTTATGTAGAAGTACATATTGTTTCTCTGACAAATCTAACTGAGCAATTCCGACTAACTGTTATCATTGCCAGTTTTCTTTATATTTTCAGTAAGTTAAAAGCCATATTGTATTGAGACACTGCCGACAAGTTGCAGGAATTAATAAGGTAAGTAACTTCCAGCAAAATTATCAGAACGATGACTTTTGCAAATAAGGCCTAATTTTAACAACGTACCGTCAATTGACTACAATCGTTGGTGATGATACGCTGCCTTAGTCACTAGTGGTGGCGAGTTCGATTTCTGCACAGTGCACACGTTTTTGAGGTTCGTTCAAAATTGTGAATTTCACAACCACATCTCTTACTATACAGGGTGTGCCGCAATTAATGGATAACCCGATACTTATGGGTAGAGAACACTATGCCAGTTCGGAAACATAATGTTATGTCCTTCCGTTTCCGAGATATTCGACACTGTCGAAATTTAAAAAGTATTCCACATTTTTTTGGCACCAAGACTATAAGTATATTTTTGGGCAGTACCTACTCTTGAATAAATGTGCTATCGAATGAAAACTTCTTTTTTTATATTAATTAGCACTACTCATTTTTAAAATAAGTTTTTACACAAACCTAATGGTATTTTATTTCGTACTGGACTTTTACACTGCCGTGGTATAAAAAAAATAATGGCAGTTTGAATGCCAAGTTTATAATAAAAAAAAAATCATAACATCAAATTGAAAGCAAACTCATTTTTTCTTTTTCAGAAAAAGAGAACCGCCTTCAGGAAACCGCCGCACTAAAAATTTTCAATTAATATTCATACACGCCATCCTATTCCGGTTTCTATTTCGTCCATATTACTAACCCGTATAGTAAATTTCCGCCAAAAATGAATTATAACTTAATAATGTAATATGGAACGCACTTCAGAAACGATGTAAATACCTACCCCGATAAATTATTAATGTTTTTATTATAATATTAAGTATTAATTCATTTTTGGCAGAAATTTACTGTGCGGAGAAGTAATATGGACGGAATAGGATTGATTTTATAAAAAATATTTACACATTTTTAGTGGGTCAGTTTTTTGAAGGCGGTTCACTTTTTCTGAAAAAGAAATAATGAGTTTGCTTTCATTTTGGTTTTATGACTTTTTTTTATAATTTTTTAACTTCACACTTTTAGTGTTAGGCATTTGTTTAGGGCTAGTTGTTAGTTTTTTCATAGTTAGTTAGGTTCTACATATATAAATATTAGTAATAAGTTTAGTGATAGTTCTGGTATCAGTAACTACCTAGTACTTCTGGTAATGTAATGTTTTGGTGCTGTAACACCGTGACTTTGACCTACCTACTATTATACGTTGTGCCTGTAGGCTTAGGTATAAAACTAGGGAAAAGGACGCTTTGAGAAAGAAAAGAAGAGGAATAAAACTTTTAACGAAAAAAAACGACGACTTGATGTAGTGCGAGATTGTCTCATCTAGGTATCGCCAGCATGCTGCTCGTGCTGCAGAAACTGACAAACGAAGAAAGATTCGCTTAAAAAAACTTTGTGCGAACAGTCAGCTAAGAACTTATCCAAAACTTATCACTAAAAATCTATCACAAATATCTACAAATATGGAAACTAACTTACTATGAAAAAAACTTATAGGTAGCCCAAAAATAAAAGTAAGTAATTGTAAAACAGAAAAAAACTATATCAAAATCAATTCACCCAAACGTGAGATAACTGCGAAAAAACATACAGACATACGGATCAAACTGAAACCTTCCTTTTTGAAGTCATTTTAAGAACCAAAACGTTCTCCTAAATGGGACAAATATCCTTTTAAAACCGCATCAACATCGGTTTAGCCAAACGCCATATAATCGTTAATAAACATAATTAACATAAAGGTTAAACTGAGAACCTCCTTTTTGTAAGTCAGTTCATAAAAAAAAAATAACTATTTTTTTTACTAAAACTAAAATTCTACTTTTATAATAAATTTGAAAGTTGGGAATAGTGAATAATGTACAGTCTGGAATAACACTTTAGCTACATTTAACCAGAAGTTGCGCAGGTAAATCCGCGTGAAAATACTAGTATCTTGTATTTATTCAGCAAATTCAAACATTCGGCTGAATGCAAATGTGTAATGTACGGAATACGAATGTTCGGCGGAACATTCGGCTCATCTCTGATACAAAATAAACAGATAAATGGAGAACTTTATTTTCTTTTGGAGTTGTATACTAAAACTTTTTCTTAAGCATGACAAATCTTTTTCTGAAAACCGCATCATTTGGATGCGGTTCAGTAAAACATATGTACATACAAACATACTTAAAGGTCAAACTGAGAACCTCCTTTTTTTGAATTCGGTTAAAAAACAAGTTCATGTTACGCAGATTTCGAAATAGTATGTAACATAGTATGATCAGATATAATTTATTTTGAATAAATTTCTTTTAAGATAAGGTAGACCAAATTTTTATGATATTACAAGTTGATTCCAAAATTTACTTTGTTGCCTAACTCACCTTTAAAAACATCCAAATCCGCTTGACTGTCTATTATTGGTCAAAATAGGTGCCACCAGTATAAAACCAGAAAATGTGCTCCCTATATTAAGAGGTTTACCATGTTACATACCATTTCGGAATACGTTCATTACGCCACACCCTGTATTAAACTGTTCCGTTACTGACTGAGTGACTGATATACAACGTATGTACAACCATAAGTACTGGACGCAAAGAGCTGAAATTTGGACCATATATTTTCAGGGGGTGTTGGAGTTTGTAGGGGGTATAGACACTAAGAAAGGAATTCCCGAAATTCCGACAAGAACGGGAAATATCAGACATTTTGGTTTGTATGAATTTTATTCCTTGAGTGCAAGGATGTGATACTTCGTTCAAAAGTTCTTCAATGAGTCTTTGGTTGTTATCCAAGGAATTTTTATGAATCATTTTTATATGATTTCCATTTTTTTTGTACTATTTTATGGCATACTATAAAGTGTAAATAAATATATAAATAATAGTAGTTATCACAACCATCACGTACATAACTACATTTTTTAAAACACCTAATAACCAATATCCGGTGTATCGAGTTTCGCTGCAATAGCCGCTTCTAGAAAGGTAGGATTTTTGGATTATCGTATTGGTCTCTTTACCAACTGATGTTCAAATTGTTCTTCGATAATGAACTGTGAAGATTTAATATGATTAATTTTCTAAAATAGCTCGAAGCCGTCGTGTGTATCAATAACCTAAGTCCTCATACCTCAATAAGAAAAACAATTTTGTAGGAGTTGTGAACAAAGAATTATGAAACTAGATTTCTGGTTTATGGCTTTTCCTTTATAAAGAATTTATCTTTGCAGTTTTTATACCACGTTTTCCTTATTTTTGAGAACGGAAACTAAGTCACTTAAATAGTTTTGCTTAGTCATCATGTTATTAATATTATCTTTGATCTAAGATGCATTCACGATACTTAAACTAATCGTTGGGACAGAGTCCGTATTCCACTTGGTTACCATTGATATGCACTCGACTAACGAGTATATCAAGGTTATAACTTAGACAATATTTATTTAATTTCTATACTAAAAATACTTTTTCGTAATAGGAATACGAATTGACATTGTAATTATTGAAAACAACAATAATTATGTAAGTGAATCAATTATATGAGGTTAATTGTTACAATGTTGATAAGTTGGTTTGTTTGCAACGTAACAAAATAAAATCATTAGGCTGCAAACTGGACGGCAGCGACACCGAGAGCGATTTGACGCAGGCAGCGACGCGGGGTATCTGGGCCGTTTTCGACGCCAGCAGCGGGCAGAGTGGAGCGATTTTCCGGGGTTTCATACAAACTCAATACTTTCTATCGTGTCGTGGAAATCGCTGCCCTATAAAGAGTCTATACAGGGTTGATTTGTAGTCACCGGCCAATTTTTTTTTACAATAAGTAAAAAAATATTTGCAAAAAAGTATTTATTTTTTTGACAAAGAACTTAATATATCCGCTAACATATTAAAAAAACCATGGTCACTCTAAATTACCATTAAAATAGAGGCAACCACCCACTACTACAAACATTTTGTAGTACTACGTCATAGTATTATCAATGAAATGCCGCTTCGTAGTAGGTACGTATGTTCATCATCAGCAACAATTTTTTAAAAAGGTTGTGGTTCCATATTTCTACTTTTTTGTTCTGAGCGACGCTAAAATAAATATGCAGGTACGTTTATATTGTATAAAGAGACTAACATTTAAATTTGGCTGGTGACTACAAATCAACCCTGTATAATATTTTTGAGAGTCCATAATAATCTTCTGAACAGTTGCAGGCATCATGAATACGCACAATGTTTATCGGTAGCTGTGCAGGCTTAGAATAGCCCTACCGCCCTTCGATAAGCGTGTCGTAACAGGAGAATAACCACCGCCAGGTGGTAGGACCGGACCTCATAGTTCGCCTGGCTAGTAACCCTTCATAAAGGGTGACTGGTGGGTCATTTTCGAAATTCCAGGACATTATAGTTTGAGATCATACATAAAGAGAATATAAAATCAAATATAAATACCTACTAATTATTTACTGAGTAAACTTAACCGAAAGTTAAAGAATTTATTACGCAACGCATGGTTATATAAGCGTAATGCAATAGATACTTAACAATAGATACAAAGGTGTGCGTGTCGACTGAGGCAGCACGTCGGGAAAAATGTAGTAAGGTCTCTTTATGTATTCATAGGGATTTCTGGTGTAAAATAAAATACCTACTTTTATTATATAATTATGATCAGAATCGAGTTCAGAGTGCTCTCCTTCAATATCTAAAATTTGTCAACAGTCACCCTGTATAGTATCTGCGGCCTAATATAACCAGTGATGTGTTCGGCAATATTTTATGAAGAGCCAGTTCCTCCTTCCTCCATTCGGGCGTGATCGTCGGCTTAAGTTACCGATAAAAAAACGTTTCTTTTTTTAGAGTCATTCTGGAAAGCTTCAGTTGTAGTTTATTCATAGAATTTTAGTATCTACAAATCACGTTACCCAATCATAAAAGTTCATTAAATATTCAATGATTTTGTCTTATACCAAGGTTTAATTTTCTTGGAAATATCTATAATGGGAACTCGCTTTTTATTTTTAACTGACTTATTCTTACGACCGATTGTATAAAATATTTTATAAACAAATCTTCAGGAAAGTAGAAAACCAGAAAATTTACAATTTTTATATAACAATTTAAAACAGATAGTAATGTACACCCATCGCCTGTTAAGATGTATTAACCTTGTTTAAAAAATAAGCATTTTGTTAATATTCTATTTCCTTCAATGTTTTAAGTAAATTAACTTTTTGCTTAAATTTTTTGGCGTCTATGATTTGAGTTTGAGGTTATTTTGGATATTACAAATGACTTGACCATTATTATATTATTATTTAAACTGGCCGTGCGGCAATGGATACATTTCAATTATTGCTAACAAACCGTCTCCATACTGTACGTACATTGGTAACAATACGAGTCGATAAAGTTCTGTGCTCGCACTGCTGAAATACGGTATTGATATTGACGTTACCTAAATTGTTCGGTATATCAACATACAACATAATTTGATGTGCAATTTTTTCACCTAAAATATTGATGACTACCTAGAAATGTAAATAAATTGATTAAGAACTTAATAGTCATAATAATAAATAAATTACAATGAAATAATAACTGTTTTATATGCAGTATAATTTGCCTAGGCTTATGTTCATTTTGAAAACTCTTGAACAAAAAATGATTAACAATTACCAATGATTATGATTAACATTTGTGCCTAATTTGTAAGCACTTTTATAAACGGTAATGTGTAATGTATATAATAAAATATACCCAATAAGTGTCACTTTATCGCGAAATTAAACACTTCCGAGACTCCCACGAGAGACCTATAGTGGATCTGTATTGAATTGTGTATGGAAGTGGTAAATTTCAATAATCAAACCTACCCTATATAAGTATTGTCATTTAGCAATGTTTGGATCAACTTTTATTGAACACTTAAATTGATTGACAGATGAAAAACATTCGTAATTTTCAGATCTCTGATCTCAATGTACCTAACAACCTGAAAAGGCACAAAGTTATAATATTATAAATAAAACACGATAAAATACATCGAAGGGCTACTTTTAATTTAACTTAGAACAATATTTATTTCTAGCAGGCATTTAATGTCTTTTTTTGAGTTTTCCTTAATTTACGTGTATTTTATTACTTTCCTGCTTACAGCAGAGCAACATATTTATTGTTACACGAGTTGTTTATCTATGATCTGCTGTAAAGCAACTGTGGCCTGACACATTATAACATGTTAATACTTAGAACAGATTCATCTATAAAAAGTTTAATATTCATTACTATTACACCAATTAATAATATAATCTGATATTGATAATTTTATTGTTATCTTTGTGACATTGATAAAAAGTATTTTTTAATGTCTAATATTTATCGATTTTGTAGGGTCCCTTCTGACCCGGTAAGATAAATAATGAAACAGACAATCACACGATCTTCGTAGCCCCAAAGTAAGCATAGCTTGTGTTATGGGATACCATGTAGCGAACTACGGGGGAACCTAGAATATAAATACATAGGTAAATAAATAAACACCTGCTTGGTGGTAGGATCCCTTCTGGGTCCGCCTGGCTAGCGACCACCCTTTATATAAAGTCTGCCGCCAAATGTTACCGCACACTTCCCGTTTGCGTTCGCTCCCGAACGGTCGTGTCTGCGGCCGCTCCCGAGTGTTCGTATTGCGCTGCCCTTGTTCCCTCCCCCGCACTCGTGCGGGTCAGGTGCCAAGTTAAGCTCTTTCGGAAAGTTTTCTCTTGTGGAGGCTGTGTGGTGTCGGGGCTAATTCATCTGCCCTTTTCGGGGCGGACCCGACTGCTGCCGGCCGAAGCATCGCTGGTCAGGTGGATACGTAACCGTGCCAACGAAGCCTGATCGTCCGCCGTTCACCGGCAATAGGTCCGGACTAGGTCGTTTTCTTTTTCAGCGCAGTTTGTTTTCGTTAGACTTTCTTTCAGCCCAGCATTATGCCTCGTCATCTTGGGTGTACCGGGCTTGAATGCGATCATTGCGATCAGATCTTCCATGATAAGCAATACTTTCAGGAATATTCGGATAAAGCCTACCTTGAGCTTAAACAAGTTAAGGAGGAGCTAGAAACCGAAGAAAATGAACACAGTGACAGGATCGAATTGTTCAATAAATTGGTTGGAGAATTCAAAGAATTGAAAAAAGACAGAAATGCCCTTTCCGCTAAATACAAGTCCTTGCAAAAGCAATTGTCCGCTCGTCCTCAAGTCGCCTTCGTTTCTCAGGGGTTCCAAACCGACTCTCCGGCGTCTCCAGATCCATCTGAATGCGTCGAGCCTCCTTCAGATCGCATGTCGGTAGACTCCACCGCATGCAAACGGAAAATTACCCCGCCGGGTAGTGATTCCGACTCCGCTCCTTTAGTTCCAGAATCTCCTGCTCCGTTCACCGAGGTTCGCACAAAGTCCAAGTCTAAGAAGAAGAAGCAAGAGGCTTCTTCGACTTTATCTCCATCCGTTTCAGCTGCTCCAGCCGCTATTCCTGTTCCGCAAAATGTCGCACCGGCGTCTGCTCCTGCGCCTTTTGTTTCAGCGATCCCGGCGTCACAGCCTGCGTCGCAATCAGATTCGGCTCCGCCGAAAGTCAAGTCTCCGCCCCCCGTCTTTCTACGGGACAAGAGCCGCTGGACCGAGGTCTCAGCTCTCTGCGGTAGACACAATCCCAAAATCCAGTATAGTAAGGCATCCAACGTGGGTGACTCTATTAAGGTCGTTGTCAATTCCATTTCCGATTTCAGGAATCTTACTCGGCTTCTTGCTGACCAAAAGCTCGAGTACCACACTTACGCCCTCCCTGAGGAGCGTAAGATTCGTGCCGTCCTCAGGAACGTGCCGTTCGAGCTCTCGAACGAGCAAATCCAAGAGGACTTGTCTTCTCAAGACTTCCCCGTCGAATCTGTGCACAAAATGCACAGCCGCCGAGGCAAGCAGTTCCCACTAGCGCTAGTAATCCTAGCGAGGAGCCCGCAAGGGCAGTCCATTTTCAGAGGCAAGCTCACCGTGTGCGGTCTCTCCAACATCCGCGTCGAGGTACCACACAAGCGTGGTTTTCCAGGTCAGTGCCACCGCTGCCAATTGTATGGTCATGCGGCGGCAAATTGTCATGCTTCCCCTAGGTGCGTCAAGTGCCTAGAACCGCATGGGACTAAGGAGTGCTCTCGCACTCCCGAATCGCCCACCGCTCCGTCCTGCGTCTTGTGCGGCCAGTCAGGCCACACAGCAAACTTTCGCGGCTGCCCCAAGGCACCGCGTGCTGCCAGGGCTACCGTGAAGCCCATCGAGAACTGGAGAGAGCGACCGCAGCCTAGCTCGGACGCCCCTCCAGTCAGTTCAAAGGCCCCTAAGGCCTTTACTTCTATCGTTCCAGGTCAGCGCAGCCGGGTCGCGACTCAATCGCAACCGGCCGCCAAATCGGCTTCCCAGTGCCAGAACGCAAAAGGTTCTCAAGACCGCATGGCGTTCTGGATCCAGCTCGCTCCCATCGACGAGATCCTGGCTTTCGGCGCCGCTCTCGACGCCAGCCCAGAGGGTTTCAACGGTGCTCTTCCGGTCCTAACCAAGTTCGCTCCCCTTATCAGGAAACTCCAGCAAGCTCAACGTTTCTAAACGTAGTCCTTCTTTCCAGCATTCCTATCTCAGAGTGAGTCTGATCACTCTAGATAATATCATAGTTTCAGCTTTGTCATTTCTGCTAATCTTAGTTTTATTTTTCTCACTTTCAGTTCCTTTTGGTGGCAGCCGTCTGGATGCCGCTCACTGCGCAGCCTCTCTCTCCAATTGGCTGTCGCTCCGATGAAGACTAATGGCCTCAATCAAGGTGAGTCAGTAAAGGGGGATGTTTAGTGGGTATGCTCGGCTTCACTGAGTGAGTCTCCACACTGTCTGGGCATTCTATTTGCCGTTAGCCACTGGGGTTAACAGCCTATAGAATGCCCATTCGTCCGTAATAGGATTCATCCTCCTCCCGCTAAAGCTTGCTTTACTGGTTAAAGCTTGTTTTAGGGGGTGCCCAAAAATTTTTCTGTGGCGGAAAAACAAAAAAAAAAAAAAAAAAAAAAATGTTACCGCTCCGGCGGTAATGTGTTCCGGCAATATTGTATAAAGAGCCAGTTCCTTCCTAAACCCGTGTGCTTTCATCTTCGACCTCATCGTCACTTACCATCAGGTGAGATTGAGGTCAAACGCGGGTTTAGTCACTTATAAAAAAAAAAAAAAAACCCAGACACAGAACATTTTTTTTCTAGTTCCGTGTGGGAATCGAACCCGCAACCACTAGCGTCTGAGGCAGACAGGTTTACCCATCGCCAAAGTGGTCAGCAAGATGGACCGACGATCTGGTCAAAGTCGCCGGGAAACTGGTGAAAGTCGCTGGATGAGGGCAGCGCTGGACCAAACGATGATGTGGAGAACCTTGGGAGAGGCCTATGTCCAGCAGTGAACGTCTACAGGCTGCTGCTGATGATGATGTTGATGGATCCCTTCTGAGTTTGCCTTGCTAGCGATCACCCTTCATAAAAAATCTACCGCAAAATATCACCGCTCCAGCTGTTATGTGGTTCGGCAATGTATATTGAAGAGCAAGTTTCTTAAATTCTGTAGTATTTTTAAGAGAACACTAAGAAAAAAGTATTTCTTTGAAATCAGATCAGGTCCCACTAAGGTTGTGGGTGGTCATTTTCACCTAACATCAGGTGATTTAAGTTCATCTACATATTTCTTAGTTGGCCAATTCCAAAATTAAATCCATTCATTGCTAGCATCAAGTTGATAACTTGAGAGGGCCCTGAAATATTAAGGTATGACTCTGGTATGCCAGATAGATTGAGATTTTATTTACTATTTTTTTCAAAGGCCCTTAGACGCTACTTTTCGAAGTTCAAAATCTCAAAAATAGATACTTAACGTACTCGCTAGCTCGCTCGAATATGCAGATCAACTACACGTAACATGGTAGAGTAGGTAAAGAAATACTTGTTTTCATAAAGTCAACAACAAATTATATTTCCAGACCTAAGAAAGATTTTGCAATACTAGTATTTAAGAAACTTTTGTTAACCAAAAACCAAACGAAAAATTTCCCTAGATATTGGATTGAAAGTTGATTAGAAATCCCATTATGATACAAGGTGGTCCTTAATTCGACTTCAAGCCGAAACAGATTGACAAAATAGATATAACCATCATCAAAAAAGTCCATTTCATCCTACAAGTATTGTACCATTTTCAAATTCTTATTACTTTTGATGGCACTCTAGTAAATTTATTTTCAGGAGGCTCTTTCAAAGCAGAGATAGCCGGCCACTCAGAAAGTTTTGCGAAACAAAGTTTTTATGTGTAAGATACTGTCCACTGTAATTATTTTGAAAACTTCCATTATTTGAAAATAAAAATACCACTGTTCAATTTTCAAATTTCCCTCCGCATTTTTTTGAGAGCCAATTTAATTTTTTTTCTCTCATTTAAAAATGGATCAGCATCGAGAACATTTTTGTTTACGATTTATTACGATTTCAAAATTTGGTATAAGCCCAATGAGTCATTTGATCGACTTCGAATTGATTTCATGGATAAATGACCTTCAAAAGCAACCATATACCACTGGTATAGCGAGTTCAAACGCGGTCTTACTTTAGGCAGAAGTGTGCTGGCAGTAAAAAAAATAATTCAAGAAAACAGACGAATTACGTATGAAGACATTAAGCATACTCTGCAGATTGGTTCAGGAAGTGTTCACAAGATATTGCACGAGTACCTTTGCGTAAGGAGGATAGTTTCCCGCTGGGTGCCGCACTCATCGAAGCTCAGAAGCAGGCCCGCAGGCAGAAACAAAGCTTCAGTCGATAGTTAGGCTGTTTCAAAACAAACCAACGCCTAAGAAAGTGAAGCGATCGAAGAGCGCAGGGAAAGTTTTGATAGCTTGTTTCTTCACTTCAACGCCAAATGTTATGCCACAAATTGCCTGCTAAAAGTTTTTTCTGCAATGAGCAACAAGTGACCGAACATCGGTCTCTAGGGTCCTTCTTAATCACGACAATGCGACCGCGCACTCTGCGACCAAAAAGAGGAACTTCCTGGACTCCACACCGGTCAGAGTCTTGGGTCACCCTTCTTATAGTCCTGATTTGGCTCTGCGTGACTTCTTTGAATTCCCTGAAATTAAAAATCAGCTAAAAGGGATACAGTTTTCATCGCCAGCAGCGTTAGAGAAGGCCATGAAATAGGTGCCTGCGGGGGTTCAGACGCTTGAAACTTCGTATTGTGGCTGGTGGAGTGTTTTTTGAAAAGATGAATTTTTTTTTCCTCAAATAAGTTATTTTTTTTTAGTTTCTCGTAACATTCTGAGTTTCACACTTATTTTGAAAATGTCACCAATTTCTAATATGTTCCCGTTTCGGTTTGACGTTGAATTTGGAGACCCAGTATAAACGGTACGTATAAAGCACAGCATATGAAAATGAATCAAAAATAAAAGACGAGATAAAATTATACTATCAATAATACTTTTGAATCTGACTGTACAAATTAAGTGATAACACGGGATCGTTTTAAAATAGACAATACACTATAATATATAAGGAACCATCGAATGCACGGTCACACCGTAATTGTTTCCTGCAGTGACTAGTTTTAAAATGGCAGAGTGTAGATTTATTATCGTAATGGTGGTAGCTGCTTTTTTAAAAGGCACCCATGTGAGTCAATTTCAGTGATATTAGAATATGCCAGACTATAATTAAATGCCTCAATTGGCTTTTTGTTTTCAGGATTAAATGTGTACAATAAAACAAGTTGTAAAAGTTCATTTTATTGTGTTTACTGTATTATACATTTTCACTCGATGTTTCTGGTGCTAAAAAGTGAAAAGCGTCGGTTTTAAAGCGGATTTTTAATTAAGAATAAATATCGTTTTAAATTTTAATCTATTACTATTTTAATATTAATTTTAAAACTGCAGCAGCATGTATCAGTTAGCTACCTGGTAAAAGAGTATAGCAATAATCAATGTACCTACACCAAATTTTTTGTCATCGAAAGAAAATGTTAAGAGTTTGACGCGATGAAAGGTGTCTGTTCAATGGGGCGATACAGCACCTATTGAAACGATATTCACTTCGCAGAACCGGGCTTCTCGAGGCATTTATAAACATCGAAAAAGAGGGCCCTTTAGTGAAAAACTTAGAAAAGGTCATTAGGTCCTATATATGAAATTGGTGTTTTGTAAGGGAGGAACATAAAGTCGACTTAATCAAATTATCCACATATGCTTCATTTTATTTCGTTATCTATTCACTTTTGTGGTAGATAGATAGCATATGTTCATTAATTAAAAAACCATTCGGATGGCATTCGGATGGCATCTTTGACTTTACTGCCCCATTGAATTTGAATTTTTCCCTTGCATTCAAATTTCGTATAAAATGGTAATGTTAGAGTAACATTCCGACTCAATTGCTTATAATTTGATTGTTGTCTGTTATGCACTATGTGGCCTAACGTTGTCCTAAAGCAACAGTGGCGTAGAGCGATTGACCAGCCTGGGTTGCGTAGTAGCTAGCTTCAAATAAAACACTTTTTAATCGGATTTATGGCGTACATTTTAAATTTTAACTGGACGTTTTGGTGTCTTTTCAGACCCCGTGAAATATAATATGTTTATACTATTATTATACGCGATAAATCCGGTTAAAAAGTGTTTTATTTAATAGTATGAAGCGTGAAAACTTAAGACAATATTAATAGCTAGCTCTTCTAGCATGGCTTGCCGTTGTTGACAATATACATCTGCCGTAATCGTCTGGCCAGATTTAAGAAAGCTGTAGTGAACGCCACCGCCGTTATTATTTTCGAATCAATTTACGCTTGGGGCTGGATATGGCTGGTTCTTCAGGGTTCAGCCATTGCAATGAGCATTTTTGATTATCGTATAGGATTAACTCTTCGTCACATTAAAATCCCTTCATTATTATGCCGGTAGAGATAATAAAACGCAGCAATTTTTCACCATTCCAATTTACTTCAAGAGGATTAAGACAGTTTTATTAGTAAAAGCACATCCTGCAGCCTATTCAGGAGTAGTTTGCGATGTATCACGGTTTTTTTTTGTAAAGATTTGCAAAATTTGAATTCTTAAACAAAGTTGTAGTTTTAGGTATTTATGCAAAAAGGAGATATACGCCAATTTTATATGTAAGGACCTAATACTGGGTAGCGCAAAAGAAAATAAAAACCGTTTTTTAAGGGTCGATAAAGTAAAATCAACAGAATCTAATATCTAATAATCTTAATCAATTCAAAATCAAAAATAGCATTCATTGTATTGAAACCTTCCCGTTTATGGCATTAATGTATCGAAACGGCAAAATTTCCAATGATGGCTCAGCAAGTCGACTCGGTTTTTTGTTGAGTTGAAAAGGTTTTTTCAAATTTATTGACCCATTTTAGAATGAGCATGCTCAACGGACAACACAATAGATGAAATCCTTAAATATTGTAGAATTTTCAGTTTTTTGTAAAATTCTGGAATATCACAAAACAGGGTGCGCAAAAGCTGAGAAACGCTCCATAGTGAGAATATTCTCAAGAGTCAGGTATACCCACTCCCCGCGCTCCTCAGTTTCGATGTTCATGTAGTGACCTAAATAAAGACAACTTGAAACTTGTATTTACAGAAATAATTGTTTCAAAGTTATTCTGATAGTTATTCTGTGAGTACCAGGAACGAGGAATAAAACAAAAGAAAGAATAATAAAAGCGACGTTCGATGAGTGTAGGTATGAAGGAAAGCCAAAATATTCTACATTGGAAGTCTTTTGTGAGCCCTTTGGTTTTCAATTCATCAATAAAATAGAAAAACTTACCAGTAACCGTACGTTGTTGTATAGCGTATAATTGTGATATTTTTACATCTTGTTTGTGACGAATTAATTTGGGGTTCATAGTAGATTTCCTCACTACCTTGATTGTAAGCGATAGTTAAACATTTTAAACAAGAAGATTTATTTTCGGATTGATGCTTAAAATATATTTTTTAATTACAGTCCGTAACAAATGATGAACAAACAATGATGAAGGAAACACTTGAACCTATTTTAGCGGCATGCGGCAAGGAGCACGACGTCAGCGGGGATGCACTGAAAAATGCCAAAGAGGAAAAAACTATTGATGGAATTAATAACTGTTTCATGGCTTGCGTTGTGAAGGCGACGAAATTAGTAAGTAGTTAGAATTTACACAAAACTTCTAAGGAATAGCTAGAATAAAATCTTTGAGTAATTTATTCACATTTTTCTTAAAGTAACAAATTGAGCCGTTACAGAACATAAAAGGTGTCATAACTCTTTTCGAACATACACTGTAACAAAACTTTTTCTGGCACACGGTATCAGTACATAAAATTTTGATATATCTAATTATAAATGTCACAAATTGGTTAAAAAGAAGACGCATAGTTTATTTATTTATTAAATTTTCGAGGAAAACTTACAGCTAGGAGATGTTAATACATATTTTTTTTAAAATAGAAGGCCATATAAAGTTTCCACATACAGGCATTTCAAAGATTAAAAAGAGAGAAACACACACATTTGCAAAAAAAGTTTACAGAAATAGGTAAAACAGAGAAGAATTAATAAATTATGACACAAAAATACTAAAAACTAATGACAAGAAATTACAAAAAAAAACAAAGCACAAAACTAAAAACAATATAGAAAAAATACTAAAAAGAATAAAAGTTAATTTAATAAAGGCTTAATTTACGAATGATTGAAAAATTGTTTAGTCAGAGCCGCTCTGACACCCGGAATACTGGAACACAAAACGTCTAAGTTATCAAGCTCTCGAATTGCCTGGTTCACTAGCCTGCATGATCGATTCATGAAAGAATTCTGTCTGTTGTTGGTGCTTGCAGAAGGAACGTAAAGTAGCGATGGGTTTCTGTATGACTTTTTGTGTGCACAGATACCAACTAGAGACAAAAGCGCAGGCGCGTCAATTTTATTATTTTAAATATTACAGACATCTGCTATCTGTCTACGATCCCTCAGTGGCAGAATATGATGGCGCTTACAGCGCGCTATATAGTATTTATCAGTTGTCATTTGTACTGTAAAATTTTCAAAAATTTACGTTGTAATTCAAGCCTTGTTATATAAGTATCATACAAAGGATTCCAAACAGACGACGCGTATTCGAGGTGACTTTGTACATAAGCACAGTAAAGTATTTTGATGGTTTTGATATTGCTAAGCTCAGACGATAATCTTATAAGGCTACATTAACAGTTGTCTAGGTTGAAGTTGTCAGTTTTCCACTAAGCTATGGTTTCACCGAACCAGATAACATGAGAAGGCTGAATCTCACTTATATCTGGCTCTTAATTTTCCATTTTTCGTAACATTCTTCCTGAAATTAATCTGGAAAAAATTAACTTCGCTTACATTCACAAAAGCAAAAAATAATATTTAATCTTGTGTTTTTAGTTCAACGACGAAGGAAAATTGGACGTGGAGTCAGCTACACAAAAAGTTAAGGATTTCTTTTCCAGTACTGAAGACCAGGACCATATAATTGGCATCCTCAAAACCTGCTCATCAGGTGAGCATAATCATATACGCAGATACATTTATAGTACACATTTCTGCAGCGGCTGGCAAGAAAGGCATTGATAGACGAACGTGTGAATGTGAGCCGAGGCGAATCCATCCATCAATTCCTAGTTGCGGCCAATGCTTGTATTACTTTTCTCAAATAATGCGCGGAAATTAAACTAAATAGTACAATTCAGAACTTCTATTTGAAAATACAATGACGAAGATGACGAACAACTAATAACAATAGTTCTATGTGCAAGTTAGTTTGAAATTAAAATAAAACCTTTGATAAGTTACCTCTTTGATCGCCATGTTGCCGGGTAGAAGATCATTCGATTTTTAAATTACATGACAAATATGATTTAACATAGTAATTTATTTGGCCACTAAACACGACAGGTATGGATTTTCATACAACTATTACCTGTCCTGTGTATTAATTTCATCCAAATCCGTTGAGCCGTTCTCCCGTGATTAGGAACAAACATCCACACATATAAAGAAAGAAAATCCCCAGACAATCACACTAACTACATGGCCCCAAAGTAAGCATAGACTTGTGTTATGGTAGCGAACTAGGGGGAACCTAGAATATAAATACATAAATAGATAAACACCCAGACACGGTACATTTTTTTTTAGTGTTCCGTGCGGGAATCGAACCCGCAACCACTGGCGTCTGAGGCAGACAAAGTGTTCGTCTAAATCCAAACTTTCACATTTATAATATTAGTAAGATTCCTCAAATCGACCTTGGTTTTTTTTATTGAGAAGTACAAAAAGTATGTACGTGTGTAGTATTTATTTATAATATTTTTAGATTGCACAGTATAAATTAATGCTAGCGTCATATTTTTTTCTTTTAAGTGAACAACGAAGAAGTTAAAGATGGAAGAGAGGGCTGCGACAGGGCTAGATTATTTGCCCTTTGCTTGATTGATCAGAAATATGAAGTAAGTATAAAGTCACTTCGCTTGACTGGACTTCAGAAAAATTATAAAATTTAGGTAATGTACTCGTAGTTACGGCGTCGGTCGAATGTCGACCGATTGGTGTGGATTACTTCCATGCTGGACTGGGAGTGAAAGAAAAACATAGAATGTGCCAGCTGCTTCTCTTCTCGGGCATACTGTAAAAGTCAGTTAAGAGACGGAGGTTTTATTGACGTTTCTGTGGGCGATAGGCTGTCCTCCTATCACTGCAAGTCTCTCTCCATCATTTTTAATACCTCCAAATTTGTCAAACGTGACATCAGATGGTTTTATAGCCTCTGGTGTTCTGCCTACCCCATTAGGGATACAGGCGTGACGTTATGTATGTATGTATGTATGGTGTGGTAAAACCCTTAAATTACAACTTTAGAGTTGTATTTTGTAAATAAGCTTAAGCTTTAACCATGATTTCAAGATTTATTAGAAGTCTTTTTTTATTTAGAATTTGGCTTTGATTATTCATAATAAGTATATTATACCAAACCTCAAAGCTTAATATGTTTTACTACTATTCTAACAAAGTGTTGGAGATATAAAAGATATATTAAAATAAATAAGTCATTTTGTATTTATTTATGGATGGATAATTTGGGAATTGGTCGGGGTGAAAGGGTAATACTTGGAAATATTATTATATCATTATTTTTATGTTATTTAAAATTCCGTGCTACCCATAATTTAGGTGACTCGTGTCGACGCGACAAAGCGCTACACTTTCTTTTTTTGTTTATATGAAACCTGAAAACAGTTTGCCGGTAATAAAATCAACTGAAATTGTTTTTTTAACTTAAATGTAAATAATAATAATAATAAATGATTTATTTATGGAAGTATTACAAAGGTCCTTAAAACTAAAAGCCTTGTAGCCTGTGCTGGTTATATAACAGGTTTTACAAAGGGTTTACAGGTCTACAGTTTTTTTCTCATTGCATTAATTTAAAACAAGTTAGTAAAATATAGTAGACATAACAAACAGACATGTTGCATGAGTTTATAAAGTGTGTGTTTGTGGATGGGTGCGTGTCTGCAAGTTCGGGATTTACGTTTATAACCAATTAGAGTGACATTTTTTTAAGTAACAGATTTTTGTTTAGAGAAAAGAAATTAAGTAAAAAATTAAGTTTTAGAATTAAATTATTTGTGCAACTAAGTTAACAGTTCTTTCATAGTTATGTTTAGAGAGCCATAACTTTAACTATTTTTTTAAATTCAAAGTTCTTACACTGTTTGACTTTAGATGTAGCATTTACTTTATTATATAAATTTGGAGCATGTAATCAAAGTGTCTTGTATCAAATTCACTTTTGCATGTTTTTTTAGGAACTCTATCAATTATCTTTCTATTTTCAGGCACAGTCGGATCTATTGTACGATGGTACCTTCGTAAGCATTGCAATATATAAAGTTTTCTTATTAAAAGAACGTTGCACTTTGCATACAGGTCGTTCGTGGGGTATCTGTACGGAAGTCGTTTCATAACTTTTAGCAACGCGCGTTGGGCTCGCTCGGCTTCGATAAGATACGTTTTGGAAGCTCCACCCCAAGCACAGACGCAGTAAAGTAGCAGGCTTTCAGCTAGTGCTTTGTATATTCGCAACATAAGCTCATCTTCGCATTATCTCTCAGGTTTTTGAAAATATGTTAAATGTGATTGGAGCTGCCAATTTAATCTATAGTCTATTATTATTCCTAAGTTTTTCACTCTATCACTTTTTTAATGTAATACAGTTACAGTTATTAGTTTTTGATGTGTTTCTCGTAGTCGTCGTGGCGCCATGGTTAATGTGTCAATCATACGATATCACATGTTAAGCAACGTTCGGCGCGGTCGGTACTTGGATGGGTTTCATAATAGAGAATCGACTGAAGATGCAGTTCTACGTGTAACCAATAATAGTGTTAGGTATCGTGATCAAGGGGAAAGCAAAAAGTATTTGATACAGTATCTTAGAAAACTATGGTATAAGAGTAACTCTGCCTAATGGGTTCATAGATTACTTGTTGAAACCAAGTCAGAGTGTCAAGGTAGATAAGCATCTGAGTGACCAGTCAACATTTATCTATGGCATTCCCCAAAATAGTACTCTAGGTAATCTTAAAATTGACTAATCAAACAGTTTTATGTTCGCTGATGACACTGTATTTCTTTTTAGAGGTAAAAACTGGTCTGAAGTTTTTACGTTAGCTGAGAATGGGTTAAAAAAAATAACAGCTTGGCTTGAAGACAACCTTCTTTTTCTGAACATAAAAAAAACTCAGTAGGTATATAACGTTCTGGAAAAAAAATAACAAATACCAATGGATAGTCTAAATATTATAGCACACACATACCCTCTTAACACATCATCATCACAACTCTTTGTAATGAGCCCACTGCAGGGCATGAGTCTCTGCCTGGGTGACGAGGAGGCCATAATCCACCAAGCTGGCCCAGTGCTGGGTGGTGGATGCCAGAATTTTCAGGGCGCCAAGATGGCTTCTGACAAACCCTAACGACTACTGTATACAATTATACAGCACCCGGGACCGACTGCTTAACGTGCCCTCCGAAGCACGGAAGTCGTCGTGAGAAATGAATGGTCGGCGGTCACCTATCCACGTAGCGACCCCGCTGAACGTTGCTTAACCTGTGATATCGTATGATACACACAGTAACCACGGCGCCACGACGACTTCAGCACGTATTGATGGAAATAACAATGGCTTTAATGCCACCAATGGCATCTTCTCTGTTTGATCACATAATCACTGAGAAGTTAGGTATTTTTAATTCGTTAACCTATACTATAAATGTTGTTTTTGTTTCAGTTCCTAGGTTGAAGTCAAGCAAGAAGATCAACCTCGAGCGGTGATAAAAATGAAAAGCGAAGGATAACAGTTTTGCTTTTAATGTTAAAGTAATAAAGATGTTAAGATATTATTCCTTTTTTGCTTATTTTTTTTCTAACATTACGTATCATGTAACTATCTTATTTGCTGATGATTCAACAGTCATCAAGTTCAAAAATAAAGGTGATAATGCAAATTACATAAAGAAGTCCATTCATTTTGGACCCAAACGTCAAAGTGCCGGCCAATGAAAAAAAAATATGTCAGTGCTATAGGGGACACCTGTCGGAGTATTTTTTGTTATGACACCAATACTCTGAGGTCACTTATTTGAATGATTTTGTAAGTCAAAAATCTCATACCTTTTATGTTAAAAAATATTTGCATTAATGGTCTTCTTTGATGTATCTTAAAACAAAAGGTAGGTGGGTAAATCTATTTAAAATAAAAGTAAAAGAAATAAAACAATACAAATCCAGAATTATAAGATACTAGGCTTTGGCCGCGACTTTGATCGCGTCGAAGTTTTGATAGTGAGTAGTTATTTTATGATTACTAACAATTTGAAGAGCAACAATGGTTTGCCTTGGCTCCAATAAATCAAGATTGTTAAAAGTAATTATTTGCATATTGTATTGAGTTAGTTATATGTATATTTTTATACTGAATGAACAATATGCTATCTGAAAATTTATTTTTTAATTATTTTATCGATAAATTAAATCCGTCGACATCTTGTTAAAACGAATTCACTGATAGTGGGTAGTTATTTTATGATTACTAATAATTTGAAGAGCAATTGCTTTAAACTTTATTCTTTCAGTTACTTGTTTTATTAAAGCGTGACATCAACCCTTTATTGAAACAGGCCTATGTCGCAAAAACCATTCAAAGGGGTGAGGGGTGCGACCAACTTTATATATGAATGTGAGAGCGACAGAGGCGTGGTCAACGACGCGAGGAATCTGGACCGTTCTCAACGCCAGCGGGCAGCGGAGCGATTTGTCGCGGTTTCATACAAACTCAATACTTTCTATCGTGTCGCAGAAAACGCTGCCCGCTCCGTTGTCGCTCTCGCTGTCGCTGTCGCTGACGCTGTCGCTGTCGCTGCCGTCTATTTTGCAGCCTAACACATTTTGTAGACACCAAAACACCCAGACACGGAACATTTTTTTACAAACCATAGATATTATTGAGCCAAAACAAATCTTACATCTACGTACGTCAAAAATCAGTAAAAAGCGGCTTTTCAAATGATAGTAACTAGATGAGTCCGAAATGTGGAATACGGGATCAAGCTACTAAATTTGCATAAAATATTGTCGGAACAAATCAACAGCAAAGACATATTTGACTTTAGACAAAATATGAAGGAACAGGTGGACTTTCAAGAAATCCAACCAATTAGCAAGACACTTTATTTGGTTTCCAGCTACACGCTTGTCTTGGGGTGTTATACTATATGACAAAGACGGATCTTTAGTTACTAGAAATAATGAGCGTTTAGAAATCTAATCATCACTTTTCCTTATAACTTATTCTTCTACAAATTTTCAACACATCGATTTAATGCGTGTAGCGTTTTTAAAATAAATAAAATTAGTTCAAAAATTGAATTGTAAGTGCCAAAGACATACAAAACATATAATATTCAAAATGCAATATAGTTTCTGGGGATTGTGCTGAGGGTATGGGGGAGCTTAAAGGTCTCTATTTTCAGGTATTTTCTCATATATGAACTATCTGTACAGATCGAGGAGTATTTTATCAAAGTTAGTTTTTAAGAGTGGCTGGGTAACAAAATGCCTCCTGAAATAGAGGTTGCCGGAACCTAATCATGTCAAAACGGAGTTCCTGTATGTAGATCTTCTATTCTGAGAATGCCTCAAATGATGGTATCTAACTAACAAATTGTGATTTTATTTACTTCTATGTCTTAAAAATATTCTAATAATTTCATTTTCAAATCCTACTTAAGAAACTTTTTACCTCTTTGTTAACTTAAATAGCCTGTTACTCCCAAAGTATTATGTGTAGGGTAAAAATTAATACGACCAAATCAGTAGTTAATGTTTTTGTTCAAATTCGTCCTGGCTCCCATTAATCTAGATTGTTAATAGTATTTTTTTGCATAGTGTATTGACTTAGTTATATGTATATTTTTATATTGAACGAACAATTTGTTATCTAAAACATAAATTTTAAAATGTACTAAAATATACTAAATCCCTCGACCTCTTGTTAAATTGGAGTTGTAGAACTATTTTTAATCGAGTCCGATTGCATCGATTTAAAGGTCTTGCATTATACGACTTTTACGCATTTTACACTAGCATTTTGTAAAAAAACAGTTATCCCTCATGGCAAGTGTGGGGAAAATTCACAACAAAGCTTATAATAAAGCTTATTTGATATTCTTCGTTCTTCTATCGAATATTTTATCAATACTGGCAGTTATTATAGTGTTATATATAATATCTAGTGTCCTTCATCAATCATCGCTCAAAACTACCCAAACAATAAACATTTTTGCTTTCACAATTATTATAATCGCGCCAAATATCTAGTCTTCTTCGCAACGCGTCTTGTGACAACTTCATATATTGCTACCTCACATATTCAACTCAATAATTTCAGCGCCACTATATTATACAAGGTGTTCTTGTTGATTTCCCATTACTCTCGGTTATTAATGGGACCATGTAATAGAATCAAATAACGTGTGAATAATTTTTCAATTTTATTTTTGCTTCCATTTTCCATACAAAATGATTCAATTAAATCCAAACATTTTATGCAAAACACTTTTAAGCGAAGTTTGACAACGTGGCATTTTCTATGCCTTTTTTATCGCTATGCACAGAGGTACAGTTCACAACATTTTGCGTTGTACGTTGTATGCAACGTTTAAAATGTTTTGGTTGTTTATTGTATGGCTTCAGTGACACGCGTCTATTAAATGAATGTTAAAGAAATTCATGAGATTTATGAACCCATTATATTAAGATTTATTTTGGAAAGAATGCACTTTTGAAGCACATATTCTGAGGCAAAGTATAATAAAATATAATAAAAATATAATATAATTATTCTGAGGCAAATATAATTTTACAATTATATCCTCAAAACTGCATCCGCTTATAACACTATGTACCAAGATTGTCCGTTTCATGAAATATATGGGATGAAATTAACAGTATTTTAGAATATAAGAACTAATTTTAAACTTCCAGAGCCGGCAATGTATGAAACCTCGGCAAACTCATTTATTTAGTAATTTTGTCATAAACTATAATCATCTAGATACTCGTACCTACGACCTGAAACCTGACAATACGAAATAAAAAATGCTTTATCCCCCCTCTACCACCTCGGTACATGCTTCACCCTCCAGAACTTTTAATATGTTGATTTGGACTACAAATAGTACCATTGTGCGCATGTTCAAAACTGCACGATTTATGGCTGCAACAACGTTTGGACACCACAAAGACCGAGGATTCAAAGAAATCTCGCACATGGCAAATTTCAACACTTTGTAGCTCCGAAAGTGTTGGTCGTAGGGTAACCAAATTTAAAAACTTTTGTCACAGGTCACAGGTAATCAGCACAACCCAGTCCCGAGGACTCTTTGTATGTTCATTTGGACTGCAAATTGTGTAATAAGATGTATCTGTTTTCATTGTAATTTGAACCTTATCATAAACAACCGAATAAGTTGCATAGTGACATACGTGTGCCAATTTTCGAAACTACACGAATTATGCTTGTCCCTAACTTTACTTTGGCTTTTTAATAACGAAGATACTTAGATAGAAGGTATACTTACCTTGCTAATACATGTCACGTTTTTTAATAAACCAATTTTTTAAATTGGATTCGCCTCACACACAATGATACACATAATTAGAAAACGTTATAAAGGGTGTCACAGAATGTTTTTCGTTTTTAAATTGAGCAATCGCGCCAACCGCAGGTAGCAGGAGGTCGGGATTGTAGTTCCAAAAGCTTGGCCGGCTTGTTAAGTTTAGTAGCCAAGAATTGTTTCACAGGACCGCAGCGCGCCTTTTTTGTGCGAGTTTTGTAAAAACCAACGATTCCTACACTATTTTCATCGTCTCTACAGGACACACTTAAATTAAACAAACTTAAAAGATGTGCCAAGTACCAATTTAATTAAGCATTGGGTGCGCAAGTTTGAAAAGACTTGGAATATAGTGCCGGACAAATCGTCTGGGCGTAAAAGGACATAAAGAATGTGCATGAACGTCAACCCCGTTACAATGATTTTGTTATGGACGACCCTATAGTCGTTTGAGATCGCGTGCAGCTGCTCCTAATTTGAAAAAAATCTACGGTTCAACACATTATTTTGAAAGATTTACATTTTCACTCCTATAAAATTGTTATTATTCAATAAATGAGACCTGATGATAATGATAAACAAGTCAAGTTCTGCAGGACATTGAAAAACCGTTAAAACGGAGATTCAATAACACCTGGTTCTCCGACGAGTCGAATTTTCACATTAACTGTTTTGTGCATAAACGATTTCCCTATGGAACAACCTAAAAAGTAAAGTTTTTATGTAATTTTCTCTGAAGAAATCAATTCTATTCCAAGAACGATGCTCCAGCGAGCGATTCATAATTTTAGCTCCAGGTTAAATGAATTTGAACAAATGAATAGTGCGCATTATCAAACGATTGTTTTCCGTAAATAAACTTCAAGAACTGCTCTTTAATCTAACAGTAAATAAAACGAATTTTAATTGAAATTGTTGTTTTTTATTTAACATTTTATTTAACAAAAACGAAAAATATTTTGAGTCACCCTTTATTTACCGACTAGCTGTTACAAGCGGTTATATCCGCGCTTTTTCTAATCCCACGGGAGTATTGGCATGAAAGTATATATTATTTAGGACCGTAATCTACATTTGTACTAAATTATATCCAGATCCGCCAACACATTTTTACATGAAATAGGAACAAACATCCGGATTTCTACGATAATAAATGCAGGGTAATAATAAACGTCATTTCTTACAACAGGAATCGCATATTACCGACTAGCTGTTACAAACGACCACTTTGGCGATGGGGTAAACCTGTCTGCCTCAGACGCCAGTGGCTGCGGGTTCGATTACCGCACGGAACAAAAAAAAATGTTCCATGTCTGGGTGTTTATCTATTTATGTATTTATATTCTAGGTTCCCCCCTAGTTCGCTTCTTGGTATCCCATAACACAACCTATGCTTACTTTGGGGCCTTGTAGTTGGTGTGATTGTCTGAGGATTTTATTTTACTTTTTATTATTTATTTATATCTAAATTTACATAAAAATCTTTATTTTCACGTCTACAGTGATTAAATACAATTATCTAAGAGCAAGACTGCACGTTCAGAAGATGCAGAGTTTTGTAAAATAAATGACGTCAACAAAGCAAAACATTCAATAACAAAGTCATGACTTTACCTTCAAAATAATGCACACCTTCCACCTGCTAAAATTACACCTAAACATGATGAGCTGCTGATTAGGTACGTAATTCAGGAAAACATCCACAATGCTAATGATTATAAAAAGTAACTAGAAGTTTTTATATACTTTGACCATCACAATTTTCAGAATAACAATGTGCTCCGGTCAAGTGCGTCTCAGAATTGTAGTACGAGGGTTCTGCGTTATTGTGAGTAGATATTTACTCGGTTGTTACAAAGAAAAGGTTAAATTTTCCAAGTGAATGTATTTACGCACGGTAAAAATATTATTCACTTTTTTTTATAAAAAAATGATTAGTGAATACTGTTCGGTAAGTCTTGATTATCTTACAAAACACACGCAATGATCTTTTTTCTAATATATTAAAAATTTCATTGCGTGTGTTTTGTTTTGGTTTTAGTAGAACTATTTATGGTTTGTTATGGCTTGTTCGACAAATTATAAAACAATATACTATTGAGAATAGCCATACTATGAGATATACAGGGTGTACCAAAAGGTTACGTAGCTGGGAAGGGGGGTGATAGGGGTGTGGTCACAAGGGTCACCAGAAAAATAAAAAAAAATCCCTCTGGGTGTTTAAAAAAATAAATGGCATTTTTTATTTTTATTTCCGGTCCCTTTCATCTGAAAGTCTAAAAATGTATTTATTTTAATTAGAGTTAATAATAATATTTACATGTGATAAATATTTTCATTTGTACTATTTAAATTTACAATTTTATTTAAATACTTATTAATTTTTATCCCTTCACTTTATTTATTTTTTATTATAAAAAGTTTGCGCAAAATGGAATATGAGAACTGTCACAAAAATTATTTGAAAAGAATTCAACTATAGTAGATAATTAATGAATAATAAAAAATAAGTATTTCTAATATCACACATTATCTAGCCCAAGTACATATCTTAAAGAAATTGTGTTATGGATACTAGATAACGGATGATAAACTTAAGAAACATATAAACATACATATTGAATATTCATATTTATTTATTACAAAATAACCTTAAAAAAGACATCCATGACGTGACGACTAACATCTGTGTTCATCACACAAATATCCACGGCCATCGCCGGGATGCGAACCCAGGACTTTAAGAATGAAGTAAGTATTTATTTACTCAGAAATGTTTTACAAGCTTATGGGAAGTCTCTGACCCCTAAACTAGACAGAGTCTGTATTATAGGGGTCAGTGCCCTCTCCCATTTTAATTATTTACAACTATTTACAGTATTATTATAAAGTTTAAAGTTTATGAGTACATGTGTGTACATGAAATACACATAATAGATAAATAATAAAGAATGGAATAGGGATAAATATTTATAAATATCATGTATTTATAAAATATAGTAAGTACTTATGGCATAGGACACAATTAATGTTACAAACAACTACACCAGCGAGTCGTAAATTGTATTTAAAAACGTATAACAAGAGTTGATTATAAATATATTCTTTGTCAAAGGGTTTTCGAACGTTTGCTTAGAACACGGAACCCTGTAATTCACCACGCAGGTTAATTGTAATAAAGACATTACTATATAAAGAACCTACAAATGCAGCGACAGACATACTTTAACTGTAATCCGTTCAGTGACAAGATTCAAAATGGCAGTATTAAGATTTGTGGTTGTGTTTCTGGTGGCGGCAGTCCTTAAGGATGTTCGTGTAAGTTTATGTAAAAAGAAACATATTGACATGAAGTAAGATTTAGAAGGACTTATAAATACAAACTTCTTATAAACATTGTTTACCCAAGTAAAAACAGTCTATTGCTCTCGTAGCTCTACTAACCGTGTCGTAAAATGTAACTTACCTGCGGAGGGTTTTAAATAGCCAATCAGCATATAAAACTAATCTAATCTAATCTTAAAACAGGTATTAGGTACCAATGTTACGTTAAATTAATCGATAGGCTTCCTAACATGAATGTTTCGGGATACATTTGAATCCTTTGCTTAACGTTTTAGCAAATATTATTGTATCGAAGATTAGTGGCGTTTGTTTATCTTATCCTCACAATGATTCAGGATTGAGTTACCATTAAAATAAGAATCAGAATGAATCTGTTACATAAAAAAGAAATCTTCTAAGCTGTTACTTAAGCCGATAAGAAAATCGATATTAGGAAATATCAGAACATACCTTGGTTGTCTCTCACTTCCAAGGTATGTCTGTTATTTTTTACTTTTAAGGATTTTTCTATACTACCATATGATTAGATTTTTAGAAAAAAAATATACCTATATATTAATAAAGTATAAGAGACAGTCTTGGCGCCGTGGTTACTGTGCATATCATAATATATTGCAGGTTATGCAAAGTTCGGCACTGTCGTTAAAAGGATGGATAACCGCCGATCATTTATCTCTTGCGACGACTTCCGTGCTTCGGAGGGCACGTTAAGCTGTCGGTCCCGATTACTGTATACTTGCCCGCAATGTGCGAGGGCTTTTACAAACCAAATTGGCTACATAAGCCACATGCGAGCACACAAACGGCAAAAACGGAGTTGAAGACAGGCGCCGTGGTCGAAATCGGCTGGATTACATAACATAGTAGTCGTTACTCTTTATCAGAAGCCATTTCGGCACCCTAAAAATTATGCCATCCACCAACCAGCACTGGGCTACCTTGGTGGATTACGGCCTATACCTCCTCGTCACCCAGAGGAGGGACTCATGGCCTTGCAGTGGGCTCATTAAACAGAGTTGTGATGATGAAGAGACATAAAAAAATGTGTCACAGGTCTAAAGACAGATATTAGATGTAACTTTCTAAAACATTACTATCATAGCAAATTTCTTAGTCTAAATTTCTATTTGAGCAAGTATAATTTTAAAAAATGTGTAAGTATATAATAATATTAAAAGACCAATGTCACCCGCAGCCACGTTAACAATAACAATACGTTTCGGAATTGTTTTTAATTTGTTTTTGGTTAATAATGGACTTTGTTTAATGCCCACAAAAATATTTAATTGCCGCTTCATGTGTAAGGGTGCTTTGGAAATAAGCGTTGCCTTCTCGGGCAAAACTTAGCTGAAAGTAAACATGTGACACTTCTTTGTTTAAAAAAAAAATGTTATATCTTGTAAGTTTTTGTGTCCATAAATGATTATTATTATTATTATTTACCAACGCGTATCAAAACAGGCAATAAACTTACCTACTCATAAGACTAACTTTGTTTGCAATATTTTTTTTTCTATTTATAAATAAATATATCTGACACTCACACAACATTATCTAGCCCAAATTAAGTTTCTTAAAGAACTTGTGTTATGAATGCTAGATAACTGATATACCTACTTAAGAAATATATAAACAAACATAATGAATAAATACATATTTTTTATTAGAATAAACTTAAATAAACATATAAACATCCATGACTTGACGGCTAATATCTGTTGTTCATCACACAAATATCCGCCGCCTGGATTCGAACCCAGGACCTCTGGCATAGAAGGCAATTTATGTTACCGCTACACCAGCCGGTCGTCTTTGTGATTAGTAGTGGAAATACTACCAACCGTTTCAACATAGGTGATCAGTTTTGGACGTTTTGTTACAATAATAAGGTCGTTCATCAGATGTTCTTTGCAAATGAGCCTGAGAACTGTTTTCACTTGTATAAGTAGTCGCTTATATGCGCATTGTAACCCGAAAATGTCGCAAACAAGTATTTTTTAATGTATTCAATATGAGATAAGATCCAGTTAAAAACTACTTTAATTTCCCCTTGTTATCAGGTTGCTAAAAAGTTAAAAAAATTGTTAATTTTATAATAAAAATGAATTCTTGTATTTATATTACATGATATTACTTTTCGATATATTTCTCATTATTAAAATATTCATTTGTTTTTTTTCAAGGTTTTTTTGTACTAAATAAATGATTTTTTTAAAAAGTATGTAAATACTAATATATTTTTCCGTATCACAGGCAATTACTGAAGATGAAAAAATTGAGATAAAGTCAAAACTCTTGCCTATCGTGACAGATTGCGCCAAGGAATTCGGTGTCAGCTTGGACACCCTGAAGGCAGCTAAGGAAGCACACAGCATTGAAGGCATCGACACATGCTTCATGGCTTGTGTCATGAAGAAATCTAAGTTCGTAAGTCATCACATTGCAGCCAAATTGCCACCGACGTCATTGGCATTTTTGTTCAAAATAGATTGGAATTAATACGGTTCAAAATTATGTTTGGAAAACACAGATAAAATCGCATTTTTGTTTATAAACATTTTTATAAATATTTTATAAAAAACTCAGTTTCTTTCATGTGTGTTTTACATATTTGTCACCTGGCAAAGTGAGAAACAATTCTAACACTAAAAAAGTTGTGAATATAATGCAAGATTTTAGAGCCCCAGCCACACTGTATAAAACAAGGCTTCAGACTATTGATAGCTTACAACAGTGTAGACGGGTGTTTGCAAGCAAATAACGCTTGACAACAAGATGAGGACACGGTTTAGCGCGACCTTGATTGGCGTCCTTGGGTGGAAGCTTGTTTGAAACGCCTATTACCGTTTGAAGCAGTGTGGATGAATCTTGGCGTTGGTTGTAAACAAAAGTCACCTTGGTTTGAGACCTTGTTTTAAACAGTCTAGCCGGGACTTAAAACTTACCAGGGCCCGCATTTCATAAAAATGATCAAATCCAGGTATCTGGCTTTTGGTACACTCATCCGATCTGGACCCATATTATTACACTCATCCGATCTGGATAAATATTTAGTTAGATTCCTAGCAGTCTTCTCCATTGATCTTCTCATCTTTGAACTTATGATGATTGGGTGAGATGAGAAGAAGTTCGATTACGTTGACAATTAATGATTTTGATTTATAAAACATTTTGTAGATGAGCGATGATGGGAAATTTGATGTTGACGCTGCTGAAGAACAAAGCAAGACTTTCCTTAGCAGTGAAGATGACCAGAAACAAGCTTCTGAAGTAACCAAGAGCTGCGCTTCAGGTGAGCACTATTTACCATTTATTTTTTGTACGTTGGCTTAGAATAACCCTACCGTGTCGTAAAAGGCGACTAATCCGAGTTATCCCCGCTTAGTGGTAGGATGCTTTCAGCGTTCGACTGGCTAGCGACCACCCTTCATATAAAATCTGAAGCCAAATATGACCGCCTCGGCGCGGTGATGTGTTCCGGTTTTCATGAGAGCCGGTGCTTTCCTAGGCCCGTGTGCTATCATCTTCGATCTCATCTTCACTTACTATCAGGAGAGATTGAGGCCATATACGGGCTTAGTCCTTAATAAAAAATATATATATATATATATATAATTACAAGCCCATTTTTACAGAAGCGTTCCAAACGTGTCAAAAAAATGGTATTATTTGAACTCTATGCCCTTGACATTAAGTTGAAAATTGGGAAATCAAGAGGTTTGTAACGCTGGTTCTGCTGCCTTCTGTACTTTGTACCTCAAATAGTTTTACTAAAGATTTTCCAGTCATTGTGCAGATATTGACTAATTTTCGTAGACAAGTGGCAATCGTCTCCATCTAGCTTGTCTGCAAAGAATTGACTATTGACCTATCCCTACAAAAAACGGCGGGAATTGGATCTCCGTTTAAAATAGATCTCGGCGGTCTATTAGCCATCACCTCAAAAATGCCTTGATCGTCCGATATACGCCGATAATTCTAAACTAAATTTAACCAATGCAATACTAAACTGTGCGTTTTAATGCAGAGGGAAAAAATTATCTTCTATTTTCATAATTTCGAATGGATGTAATCTGTTTTTCAAAGATCATTCCAGATAAAAAGCTTGCTCCTCTTTCCGAAAATAAATGATGTCACATTATTTGTTTCATTAAAGGAGTACTGGAACATTCATTATTTTCTGGCTTGGGATTTTTTAGGCTTAACAATAGTATTGTCTAACAGAAAATTGTATTCTTATGTTTTTCAGTAAACGATGAGGCAGTAAGTGACGGAGATAAGGGCTGCGACAGGGCTAAATTGTTAGCCGTATGCCTGATTGAACACAAGCACCATGTATGTATTCTTTTGATTTTATTTTCTCATTATTACGAATATCAATAATCATAAGCTTAGTGTATACTTTCTTTCAGATATATCAGATATTTTATGCCTCTCAAAAATTGGTGTCACATATTTTACTGATAACAGTTAAGAATGTTATTTTATAATTAACTATAATTTTATATATCTTTTTATTTATTACGTTATTGAACTGAAAAAAATATAAGTTAAAAAAAGTAAGTTCACTAAAGGTGTTATCATACAAATCGATCGACCGTGGCAGAATGGAACAGCCGACGTCAATCTATAGTTTTTACTAGGCAAAAAACCGATCTATTGCTGTGGTAACACGCTTAAGAACATACGTTGTTTTACTTACGAAATAAATATGATATTAACCATAAAACCATATGAAAATAAAAGTCTAAAAAGGTATAAAATGTTACGCATAACAACTCGCAGTATTAATAAATCAGCATTAATTTTAACAATTTTGCTTGATAGAAGGACCTCTTCAGGTTCCAAAAAGCTAACTACCACCCTTCATATTAAAACTGCCGACAAAAAAACCGCTCCGGCGGTTATGTGCTCCAGCTATATTTTTGAAGAGCATATTTGCACCTATCTCCACTTACCATCAGTCAAATAAACAGGGTTAATTTTAATTAGCCCATCACCTCTTGCAGCCAGCCTTTCCACATCAATTCCAGGAACATTTATTCTACGACTTATTAAAATAAATAATTAAAAAAATTTAAGTTTTCCTAAACAAAAAAATATTTATTGTCTCTAAACTGGCGTTACTCTATTTAAACTGATGCCACGCACCTTGTGTCACACCACATACAGCGGGGCGCGAGGTTGCGGGGTGACGCAGCAAAACACTGAGTAATAAATAACAGAGGGAGCTAACATTTGTTTGTTTTTATTTTTTTTTGTATTATTTATCAAGATTTTTTGAAAGTCGTAGAGCAAATGGTGTTGGGATTGATGGAGAGCCTGCCCGCATGAGGTAATGCACTAATTAAAATTAACCCTGCATTAAACTAATGCAACAGATATACTAATGAGTGGTATAGAATAAATTTGGTGAAACATCAAGTAAATTAGGAATTAAAGAGGTGAATTTCCTTCAAAATAGTTTCACCTAATAAATTTTGCTACTTTTTAAGTTGTATTTATATTATATTTTTTGTTTCAGTTCTTACCTTAACTCAATCGAAGAAGAAGAGCACAGTCCTGAAGCAAACATTGTTACCTACCTGAAGATTCGTAAACTATGATTAGAATTCACAATTGAATTGTACTAGCTATGTGAAATTAATAAATCTATTTTAACAGCATTGACTTTTTACTTCATTTAGATAATCTAAAAGAATTAATTTTCTCATATTTTACGATTATATAAACAATTCAGCTGAAGAGTTTTACGCGTTAGTGAACGCGATAATTACCGAAATGACATTACTTAAATAAAATGGTTAAGTAGGTACATAAAGTAGAGTAGAAGTGTATTGGTGCCATATTAGATATTATTTTCAGGCAATATTTATTTTCAACGCAGATTGTCACTAATAAAAGAAAAATCACATACGTTTAAGTTGATTGCCCAGTTATAGACTACGGCTGGTCAAGCTCATCATCACTGTATTTTCATCGATTTAATATATCATCTAGCGCGGGCTGAGATGATGATGATGATGAAATAATAATAATACTCTTTATTGCCAAATAAAATACAATTTTACAATTTCTATGAATTATACAGATAATGACAATGAGGCGGCCTTATCGCTACAAGCGATTTCTACCAGGCAACCAACAAAAGGAATCCACTTAGAATTAAATTTACAAAAAGAAACAACATAAAAGAAAAATAAACAGAAATCTTTGGGCAGAGTATTTTGACGGTAAAACGTTAATCGTATACATTACATAATTAATAGTATAAAATATAAATTAACAATATAATAAAAAATAAACTTAAATAAATATAAATTATATATACCTATATAATAAAATATATATACATATATATACACAAATACATATATATATATCAATTTAAAAAAAATAGATAATTGTTTAATGCAGGAAAAGTATTTCAATGCGTTAATGACGTAGTTGGCGTAAATAGAACTCTTTCAGATTGCGTTTGAACGAGTGGATAGTTTTAGCTGAAAGTATAGAAGGAGGTACAGAGTTCCACAAGCATACTGCGCGGACGGTAAATGACCTGTGAAATGCTTCCGAAGAGTGTTGTGGTGTGGATAGCAACAAGTTGTTACAAGACCGTAGGTTTCGGTCGTGACCTTCGTGTCGAAACCTAAAGCACCTCCTTAAGTACTCTGGCAGGCATGGGTTGAAGAGTGTTTTATAAAGTAGAGAAAGAACGTGTGTATTCCTGCGAAGGCGAATCGGAAGCCACTTGAGCTTATCGCGAAATTCTGAAATGTGGTCGTATTTTCGTAATGAAAATATAAACCGTATGCACAAATTTTGAAGGCGCTCAAGTTTATCAAGTTGCTCCTCGGACAAATCGAGATAGCTGACATCGGCATAATCCAGTATTGGGAGGAGAAGAGACTGTGCTAACGCAATTTTTGTTGGTATGGGTAAAAAGTTCTGTAGACGCCTTAATGATCCAGCTGCAGCGAACATCTTTCTGCGCACAGTATCAACTTGGTGTATCCATGACAAGGTAGTGTCAAAATATACACCAAGGTTTTTAACTATATTGGCATAAGGAATATGCACACCGTCAAATTCAATATGTGGTAGCGAATTTACATTAATTTTACCTAGCAGTTTCGGACTACCTATCAATATGGTTTGAGTTTTGGCTGGGTTTACTTTTATGCCGTAACGTTGACTCCATTCCAATATTTTGTTCAAGTCGCTGTTCATCGTATGGATTGCCGTGAATGTGATTAGGGTGAGCTTGAGTATATATCTGGAGATCATCTGCAAATAAGTGGTAGGAAGAAGCTAAGGAATTTGTGATAGAATTTATAAAAATAGAAAATAAAAGAGGAGATAGCACGCCGCCTTGAGGGACACCAGCATTAGTGGTACACCAATCGGATACACAATCCTCTAAGCGTATTCTTTGCCGGCGTCCTTGTAGATAACTACGAAACCAGTCAATTGTCGTCGGAGATATGTTAAGCGAATGTAAAACACCAAGAAGAATATCAAAATCCACCGTATTAAAAGCGTTACTGAAATCGAGCAGGGTTAACAAGGTTAACTGTTTGTTTTCCATGTTAACTCGCACATCATCAGTTATTTTGACAAGGGCAGTAACCGTGCTATGACCAGGACGGAAACCGGATTGTAAGGGATTCAACAGTTTATTGTTGTTTAGGAAAAGTTGGAGCTGATGGTGGATAAGGCGTTCTAGGACCTTCGAAAGGAAAGGAAGAATAGATATCGGACGAAAGTCGGAAAAGAATTCAGGGTTGCACTTTTTAGGTAAAGGAAGTACATTGGAGTTTTTCCAGGAATCAGGGAAAGTGGCCGAGGAAATAGAGTAATTAAATATTTTCGCAATAACAGGGGAAATAATGTCGAGTAAAGGAATAATCATAGCACGACTAATGCTGTCATGTCCTACGGCATTGGAAGTCATGGATAGGATATTTTTCTTTACATCACAAACCGAAAATTGACTAAACTGAAATTTAGAATAATCTGGACATGGCAAAGATGAAAGATGTTGAATGGTTTGATATTTATCTGATCTATCCATTAGAGTACTTGAGGAAAAATGCTTATTCAGGGCATTTAAATCTATTTTAGGATTAATACATGCAGGAGACTTGCCAATGCCCAATGTCTTTAAAAATTTCCAGACTTTTCCTGGAGTTTCATTTTGAACTGAATTATGAATGTGGCGGCGTTGTGCATCCCTACACATCTTATTGCAGAGATTCCTAATAGCTTTATATCGCTGTTGATTCGTATTACTCGGATCTATTTTGTATTTCGAGCGTGCAGAGTTCTTTTTCTTAATGAGAATTTTTATTTCATCAGTAAGCCAAGGAGCAGGCAGATGCTTTACTTTTACAGGTCGAATTGGAGCGTGGCGGTCGTAAAGATCTATCAGAAAGTTATTCAACAAATCTACCTGTTCACTTACACTTGTTAAGCGTTCGATAGATGACCAACCTATTGTAGCTGCATCCGCACAGAGTTTATCTTTATCCATACCAGCAAAATTACGTCGAAGGAGGACTCGGGGCTTGATTTTAGGAGAACGGATCTTATATGATAAATACAAAAGGTCATGGAACGAGAAAGCATCAGCAGTGTGCTGGCCATGTTTGGCAATATGATTGAGAGAAGAAACGATTATCAAATCTAAAAGTGATGGAGCACAGTTGGGAAAGAAATGCGTAGCATTCAAAGGGGCTAATTGAAGATTACTGGATTGCACAGTTGATTTGAGCTTAATAGCTCGATGGTCGTTTTTTAACAGACAGGTGTTAAAATCTCCCATGATGATGGTGTGGCTATATTGAGAAGTGATGTCTTCTAGGAGCTTTTCGAACTCCACGAAATAATTGATTTGGAGTGAGGGGCTGTAAATAACTCCTAAAAGAAACTTAGTGTGAGTAAGAGCAACCTCAATAAACAGATACTCCAGACCTGAGCCTGAAGCCTCGTTAGACTGGCAAACAATATTAAATTTCATCCCCAATCTCAAATATATAGCCACGCCACCACCTGTTCTACTGGCTCTGTCATTCCGTATCAGCTGAAACCCAGGTATTGAATATAAAGTGGAGGGAAGACACGGTTTAAGCCAGGATTCAGATACGAGAATGGCGTGGAGGTACTTAAAGTTGAAGGAATCAAGCATATCTACATGATGAGCAGGAATACTTTGTGCGTTTATGTGAACTACGTTAAAGTTATGCGGAACATCCGAATACTGTGACTGTAAAAAATCTCCAAGTGTTTGAGAGGTACTAAAAGAGCTCAAGTCACTTTCACCTGAACAAGGTTCGAAGCTAGAACTATCGCTCTTACTATCATTCATATGCAGCAAACTAAAATACTAAAATAGGAACAAAAATATGTAATATATAATAATAATTAGTATATATAATTAAAAGATGTTTAAATAAATAAGTCTAAATACGATAAATACTATATCAAGATTAAGATTTACGTTTCCATTCAAATACCTGCCAGCATAAAAACTATGTATGAATAACATTAATAAATACTACTATAAACATAAAATTAAAATCAAAACAAAAAGTTAACAAACAATAAAAAAAAGAAGAAAATATAATGATGGACCGAAAGTGGACCGGGACATAACTAGCTGATGACTTATGTCATCGACATTTGCAACTCTCAAAGTTATCACGATTGATCTGAAATCACTTTGACTTTGACAGTCCCATGTTTACATGCATAATCAATCAGTCAGATACTACAAAAAGTTAATAATTTCTAGAATCTTCCAAACACTCAATTTAGGATTTACCTTCAAAATTTTAATTATTAGAAGTAACTTGAATTTAGATTAAGAAAAAAGTTAGAAGATAGCGGAAAACTTAGAAGGAACAATGGAAAAGAATGATAATAATAGTCCAAACAATATAAGGAACATACTTTCATTTTTTTGCCGGAAGACGCCTTGACTTTGGAGGAATAACAGCCTTGGCTGGTTGTGCTGCTTGTTCAATTGCAACCGGAGCAGCGCTATGAGAGATGCTCTTCAAATCGCTTGCACTCAGAACTCTATGACGCTGCCCATCGCTTCCTATCACGAAGATATCACCATCCCTGGTCCAACACTGGCTCACACCATACTGAAGTCTGACTTGCATAAACAAACTGTGACGAAACTTTGTCAAGAATTCAGACACAGTTACTCCAGATCCCTTCAAAGACTTCTTCGACTGCCACACACTATCACGAGCTGCTATATTGTTAAATTTGATGAGAATAGGCCTTGGTTTGTCTTTTGTTTCCCTGGGCTTACCCAACCGATGGCAGTAGCGGATGTCTGCTTTACTCAGAGTCAGATTTAGCTGCCCTTCAGCAACTTTTAAGACTGCTGCTGATACATCTTCCCTTTTGACCTCTTCCACACCATGTATTAGTAAAACTTTCCGTCTGCCCTTCATCTCAAGACGGTCAGATTCCTGGATTAGTGCTGATACCTGCTTTTGAAGAATCTCCATTGTACTGAGAATGAATGTTCTGAATTCTGTGAACTCCGCAGTCAGTGAAATTAATGTATGTGAAGTTGCTGCTTGTGGTGATGTGCTTGTTTTGGTAAAGTCTTGTTGAAATCTTTCCATCTTTGTAGTGAAAAGAGCCGTTAAGTCTTGCATTGACTGTTGAAGTTTGTCCATTGTTTTGTTTTAGTACAGTAAGTAGTTTGTTTCAAGAAAATTTTTATAGCTGGCAGATAGTTGTTACTCACTTAGTTTATTACACATAAATTTTAATTAAAAACTATAATTTAAACTATTTAAATGAATAAAATCTTCAAGAGCAACTGTTTTTGTGTTTACTTTCCTACTACCCACCAAATAATAAAAAAAAAAAAAAAAAAAAAATCTGGTGCCTAGAAGAAATAGTTCTTTTGAAATGCTATTTCAGGCTTAGTGTTTGAAAATGTATATGTTTTTGATCTATATGGCAAAGCACTCTAAATCATGGGCGTTTCAATGGATTTCTTTTGTTAGCAGGGATTTCAAGTTTTTAACAAATATACTTGTGGCAATACTAAGTTTACTTGCGGTTATAACCAGTTTATACGCCATCAATCTTATAAAAATTGGTGCGGGATCTAGGAATATATTAAAAAAGCCTACCTGGCCTCATTTTTCTGTAGTTTCTTTTTTTTTTCATCGCTTGATAAAGATCTTTGAAACAGTTATAAAAAATATATTTTATTTATTTATTTCTCCATATTAGGGAAACAAATAATTCAATTATAATAATTATTAGCAAATTAAAAGTAATACAGAATCCAATTAAGTTTCCACTATCACTTATTCTTAAATTACTTTGCAATGGGGATTTCGATAACATGATTAAAACACGAAACCCCAAAATTTATCACGCGTTACTTAATTTACTTATAAAGACAGTTATTATAAAAAGATCTACTGAATTTAGCGACAGACATTATCAGTAATCCACTGAGTGAAAAGTTTCAAAATGGCAGTTTTCAAATTTGTTATCGTCTTGGTGGCGGCAGCTGTTTTAAAGAATGCTCGTGTAAGTATATTTCAAAATATCGTATCTAAGTAAGCTTAAAAAAGGCATAAAGAATTAATTGGTCAGGAAAAACAGACGCAAGCACATCGCTCCACTCCTTGGCAATCCGTATCAGAAAGGAACTATAGAGGCGCTTTGTTCGACTTCTTGGTTCAGGGACCACCGAGGTCTAAGCCTTGCGGACGTGATCAGTTTTCAGTCGCCACAAAATAAAAGGCATAAAAGTTAATTGCGGGTTTTTGGTATGTCCGTGCTAAGTTGAATTAAAAATTTACTGCAGACATGTAAAAGATGATTTATCTGAGCAAATCCACTTTTGTGGTTAGGTTCACTGTCCTTCACGGACCTTTCACGATCTGCCTGCCTACCAGCCACTTCTACCATTGGCATATGCTCCAGTAATTATGTGCTTTGATCTGCGCTACAGTCCCTTGATAAGCGTTTCATAAAAGGTGATTAATCCGAACGACCCTTGACGAATGATTCCTTTAGTTTTCATCTGGCTTGCAAATACCCTTCATATAATTTCTTCTGCCAAATATCACAATTTCGGAAGGGATATAAATTTTACAAAGAGCTAGTTCTTCCTAAATTTCTTTCATTTTCGACCTCATCCACACTTACCCTTAAGTGAGATGGAGGTATATCGCCTTTTAATTAATCAGTAATCCCGTCTACACCATTTTTGACCTTATCCTTGCCTATTATAAGGGTGAGATCAAAAAACTTGCGCTGATAAATATAAATTACAAATATAATATAATTGGTGGGAAAATTCATGTTCTTTCTATATTTATGACTGCAAAGTTACAGGAGTTAACAAAAGTACTCATAGTTTTCAGTGAAAATAATATTGACATACCTACTGTATGTAGGTACCATTTAAGTCAAGAACAGGTTGAAACGTTTTCAACATTGGTACAATAATAAGTCGTTTGCAAATTTTGTTTGCAACCTGAAAACTGGGCCCATTTGCATAAACAGTCATCAACCGAGCTACGCGAAAATTTCACAATAACAAGTTTTTAATCATTTAATTTAATTAAAGGCGATGAAATCCGGTTCCAAACGTCTTTTACTGTACTTTATTGTACGATTGATAAGAAACGAATAAAATAAGAGTTAGTGGAGAAATTTTATAGTGAAAATTGACTTCGGGATTAATATTTTCCAAAACTTCTCGACCTTGTTATTTTGCTTTTAAAATTCTTTCTTTGTGGAATTTTATTCCTGACTTTTATTTTCCTTTAAGTATCTAAATATAATCATAATATGTATAAAATATCAAAGGTTGTCTGGAAGAAATAGCTTATTAGCTATAAGACCTCCCCTTTTTACATTTCTTTGTTTTTAATTGTTTTATTACTTGGTGTACAATAAAGTATTGATAAATAAATAAATCTAATATATAAAATTCTCGTGTCACAGTTTTCGTTGCCATACTCCTCCGAAACGGCTTGACCGATTTTGATGAAATTTTTTGTGCTTATCCGGTATCTATGAGAATCGGCCAACATCAATTTTTTTTTATTTATATAGCATAACAACATTTGCCGGGTCAGCTAGTAAATAATAAATATATTATTTCGTTATCACAGGCTATAACGGAAGATGAAGTGGATTACATAAAGACAAAGCTTCTTCCCATCGTGCAAGGCTGTGCTGAGGAGAATGATGTCAGCGCGGAGACTTTGGAGTCTGCCACAAAAGCGTATGACGTTGACGCTGTTGACCCTTGCTTCTTGGCTTGTGTGTACAAGAAAACTAAGTTTGTAAGTCATCACTTTAAAGCCACTTTTGTATGATTACAGGAGTTTAAACTAGGTGAAATATAAGTTATAAACTGTTTTTTTTTTGTGTCTATAGGAGTATTTTAAGCAAAATTTATTAACTCTCGAAACAAAGAAATAAACATTAATCATATAATTTTTAGATAGCAAAAACCCAAACCCTATTGAAAGTTTATCTTAGTAAAATGCAATGGGTTTATGAGAGTTAAATTTAGCAACTTAAGGTGACTCAGAGACTAAGTTAATTTAACAATATTGCATATTTAAGCCTGATGTCACGTCATCATGTTTTAACTAAAGTGAAACAGCGAAAGACGCATATTCTTTTTCACCCAGTATCTTATTTGAGAGATTGAGATCAGACATAGGTTTATTTACTTAAAAAATAAAACGTTTTATAGATGGACGATTATGGACAATTTGATGTGGATTCTGCTGAAGAAATAATCACGTCTTATCTTAGCAGTGAAGCTGACCAGAAAAAAGCCTTTGACTATGTCGAGAGTTGCGCTTCAGGTAACAAAGTCTATACATTATGTTTAATAATATTTTTAAGTTTTTCTTTTTGCATTTAAAATGCTCAATTATTATTAAATACATAACTAAAAAATGTTATGAAATATTGCAAAGCTTCACTTTAACTGAGATTTAGAATTTCTGAAAGGAATTTGGTCTCGGGTGGTCTTAGCTGCAAAGCTATAGGTAGCATTAGATGGAGCTACGTTAGCAATATAACGTAAAAACAAAAATGTGCTAAGTTACTTCGAGGAATAAAACTTATTGATTTATTTTTAAATATTTAATCTCTTGTGGTCAAAGTTGTCGCTCCAAATCAAGTTATAGATTTCAATTGTTTTTGAAGATTATCTATACATATAATAAAATGGTAGGAAAGTCAAAACTGTACATTGAATATTTTTTTAAAAGAATACTTGGGGTATGATCTACAATCGAAACAGAAACAAAAAATATAGTTTTTAGAATTTTTGTCTGTTTGTCTGTTTGTCTGTTTGTCTTTCCGGGATAAACTCAAAAAGTACTGCATGGATTTACTTCAAATTTGGCATGAAGATAGTTAAGAAGTCGGGTCAACATATAGGCTACATATTATCACGCTAGCAGTGTTATAATCGTAGGTGCGTTTGGTGCTGCATAGCGTTCACGCAGACGACGTCGCGGGCAGCAGCTAGTTTCTTTATAAGAAACAAAGCCCACTTTTGACTTTAATCTCACCTGAGGGTAAGAAAAGATAGGGAGCAGAGATTACTGTTGAAGTCAGGCTCCTTTATTCCTAAATAGAAGGCTTTTTATACTTAGATTCTATATCGAAGTAAATAATGTAATTTCTGTGACTTTTGTATCAACGGTCACAACGGTTTGTTAAACTAGGGTTGGATGACATCAATTCCCATACGAGGTGTTTAGACTCCGAGTATCCACCCGCGGGGAACACCCTACTTTTCATTTCGAATATAAGGAAAGTAAAAAAAACATTTTTCTTAAATATTTATTTAAAATTAATGGAAAAGTTCGAACAATTCGTAAAGTTTAAAGTGACATTTTTATTCACATATAAATCGGTGACATATTTCTATGTAGGTATAGATATCATTTTTTACATAAAACAACCCTATGTATTAAAATAATTATAAATTATTAAGAAAATTATATATTTATATATTTTTTTAAATGATAGTGACAAAATATAGACAAATATAATTTTTTAAATCAATTCTATTAACTTGACTTCTAAAATAAAAAAAAAACATTAAAAAAATCTAAATTTTTGAAAGCTGGCTTCATAAGTAATGTATTAGTTCTATTTTTGAAATCCATTCCGGCCCTTGGTTCGGAATGAATTTGTATGAAACATTCCGACCCGCGGGTCGGATGAAGCATTTTCAGACCGATACTTGGATCAAACATAGACTACCTACTTTCCGATTATGAGAAATGAAAATATTGTCTATTCTCGGGTTAAACAATATTATTTTCTAACAGATTAAGAAATGTATACTATTTTTTGCAGTAAATGACGAGACAGTAAGCGACGGATACAAAGGCTGTGACAGGGCTAAATTATTGACAAAGTGCCTGATTGAAAAGAAACAATCTGTATGTATTTCAAATTTAATTATTTTATTATATTTTTATCATAGACTCAGCCCGCGATTGACCTCAATCTTACCTGATGGTAAGTGAAGATGAGGTCGAAGATGAAAGCACACGGGTTTAGGAAAGAACTGGCTCTTCATAAAATATTGCCGGAACATATCACCGCCGAAGCAGTGATATTTTGATGGCAGATTTTATATGAAGGGTGGTCGCTAGCCAGTCCGACCCTGACATCCCTACCACAAACCGGGGGCCACTTTCATGACATGCTTATTCAGGTATTTTAAGCCGACCGAATATTAATCATATTTTTTGGATAAACAACTATTGTCTTATGAATTTAGATATTTATCCGAGTTGTATTCGTTTTGTTTCAGAGCCGTTCGGATGTATATGGTTAATTAACATCTATAAAGAAGAACTAAGTTCCGCAAGTGTCACTGTAACTTAACTGAAGATTTGTAAAACTATTTAATTGTGTAAACTATGTGAAAAAAATAAAGTTTTTTAACACACATTGATTATTTACTTAAGATTTAAATAATTAGCAATCCTTTCTTAAGGTCTTAAAATCGGTAAAGATTGGTGTAATGTAGTATGCAATGCGAACAATCCTCAACAAAAAAAGTACCTAATAACAAAAACTAAAAACCCGACTGGGGAATACACTAAGTCTCAACTAAAAAGCACGGGGACAAGCTTCAAGTATAAATATAAAACTGTTATAAGCCCCTTACGGGTTGTTAGACATGTTAGTTTAAGTAAGCATTATATTAGCAGAGAAACAAAAAATGTACACTTCAATACTTTATTGGCTTGTCCTTTTTATTACAAATATTATTTAAAGGCTTTTATAGTTTTATGTCGACGTCGTCGTGGCACCACCGTGGTTACTGTGCATATCAAACGATATCGCAGGTTAAGCGCGCTCGGTGCGGCCTGTATTAGGATGGGTGACCGCCGACCATTCATTTCTCACGACGACTTCCGGAGGCACGTTAAGCAGTCGGTCCCGGGTGCTGTATACTTGTATACAGTAGTCGTTAGGGTTTGTCTGTCAGAAGCCATTTCGGCATCCTGAAATATCTGACATCCACCAACCAGCACCGGCCCAGCTTGGTGGATTACGGCCTAAACATCCTCGTCACCCAGAGGAGAGACTCATAGCCCCGCAGTGGGCTCATTACACGGAGTTGTGATGATGATGATAGTTTTATGTGCTTATGCACAGTGCAGTCTTTATAGAAATAAATAAAAATAAAAAAAACCAAAATTTTTCGTTCATTCATTGATGGTAATGCTGACATAGGGCTGCAACGTACGCATAAGATTTCAATTTACACATAGACAGAAAATTCATCCCTATCACAACGTAATATTCAAGTATATACCTATGCTGTGTTGAAATATAAAACCGTTATATTTATGTGATCAGAAACACGTGTAGTTTTTAAAATACCCAATATTAACAAACTCTTTGAAGTAAAGCTATAATAGTATATTATAGCTTTAATAGTATATTATACGACGTTTTTCAACACACTTGTGAGAAAAGACAGACATACGTGGTCATAAAATTTATTTGAAGCAGCTGTTAGCTGCTGCGCGTCAGTAAACCTGTCCCATTACACGTACACACGCTATTGTTGCTTGGAGGCGCTGCTGTGCGTGCCGCTGCTGCTGCACGCGCGCCGCGTGGCCGCGCGCCGGCCGGACGCGCGCGCTCATAATATGTTTAATGTATAACCCGGATCAATAAAATATGCTCTGTTTACTCGCATGTAATTTGCACTAAGGTACGATTCAACTTTGTAGGATTCATTATATTATGCACTAGGGTATAATATATTTATTTATTTATTTATTTACCCTTTATTATACACAATAAAAAAATACAGAACAAAGAACAAATTAAAAGAAAACAATGTATAAAGGACGGCCTTATCGCCAGGAAGCGATTTCTACCAGGCAACCCCAATATATTATGCACGCGTCACTTATAGCCCAGTTTATAGTTCTAAATTCAATAGAATAAGGCTCACTTTACGAGCAAGTGTGTTGAAAATATAGTTAAAAACTTCTACAGAAAAAAATATACAGCACAAAGGTGGCCTTTTAATAAGTTTTCACTTTAAAGATAACGTGCATTGGTCAAGTGCAATGCACCCCGGGGGTTTGTAGATAAGTAATAATTGAGAAAAAACGTTAGGTAGTTTATAGTTTAGAAACATCCAGGTTAAAGGAAATAATTCATTATTTCATCATCACAACACCGTGTAATGAGCACACTGCAGGGCTATGAGTCTCTCCTCTGGGTGACGTGGAGGTTTAGGCCGTAATACACCATGCTGGCCCAGTTTGGTGGATGTCAGAATTTTCAGGGTGTGATTTCAGCACCCTGAAAATTCTGACAACCCGAGGCCGACTGCACGTGCCTTCTGAAGCACGGAATTCATTATTTATTAAACCAGAAATTCCAATAAACTCGGACTATTTAGATAGTTGTTGATGTTAGTGCAACCACAGGGCAATGTTGCATTCTGACAGGCCTTTCATAGGCCCGTGTGCTTTCATTTTCGACCTCATCTTAACATCATCAGGTGAGGTTGAGGTCAAACGCGGGCTTAAATGAAATGAAAATGAAAACTTTTTTATTCGTAGTAGGTAATTTTATACACTTTACGAACGTCAAATGCTGGATGAGGACGGCGCGGGTCCGGACGACATAACGAATCCTGGGGGAGGCCTCCGTCGAGAAGTGTACGTCTCTCGGCTAATGAAGATAATGATCGATTAGTACTAAATAAAATAAAATTAAAATTATCAAGACTACACAGTGGAAATTTTTCTATCAACCAAGAAAGTTAGAATACAAATGTTTTCTAAGCTGAGTATCAAACCCGCCTATAAAAAAAACCAGACAATCACACCAACCACATGGCCCCAAAAGTAAGCATAGCTTGTGTTATGGGATACCATGTAGTGAATTAGGGGGGGCCTGGGGGGGGGCTAGAATATAAATACATATAAAGATAAACGCCCAGACCCGGAACATCTTTTTTCTTGTTCCGTACGGGAATCGAACCCGCAACCAGTGGCGTCTAAGGCACCTGAGGCACCTATGGACACCACAAGCGAGTTTGCAAATATCGTCTAGATCGGAGATTCCCAAACTTTTTTAGTCGTAGTCGTAGTCGTAGTCGCCATGTTTTACGGTATTGGGTAGACCCCCTACTTAACTGATACTGGTTATATTATTTAGCCTGCATCCTATAGCTTAGAAAATTTTATTTACTTTATAGGTACTTGTATGTAGAAATACTAACATATTTCTTTTTAGTATAAGATATTATAATGTAAGTAAATAGGGACTATCATGGACCCCCAAATTTTTTTTAGCTGACGTATACCCCTTGCAGTTTGTCATAGACCCCTGGGGGTTGATATAAACCACTGGTATAGATAATCCATCGCTGACGGTTACGGTGTTCTTTTAAGCACCTCTATAAAGATTAATTGGTGTATATGACTGTTATTATGCTATTGATCGAGCAAACTAATAGCTTGCCAACAATTACAATTATTCATCCCGTGAACAAGTTATAATTAGCCCGACAAAGTCACGCTAACTATATTGGACTTTAGACTTTGCTACGCTAGTGAGATAGAAAAATGTAGGTTTATATGTTTTTTAATTTTAACTGAACTGATTTTTGTGTTGAATCATCAGGTTTCAATATGCATTGTTTTTGCGATTTCACACAATAATTTCAGATGCAAGTTTTATTTTGTTTTTTCAAAGTATAGAAATGATTTCAATTGGTGTTGGTTTTCATTTCGATTTTTAGCTATCTTTTATCAACTTTTTAGGCCTAGGTAAAGTTCATAATAACAAACATTATCCTTTAGTATCCATCTAGTATCTATACGTATACTTTAGTTGAATTTTGTTCAAAGAAATCTGCGAGGTCATACCACTTGTACTCATGAACGAACATGCTGTTTAGATACATTTCTGAATATGCGTACAAAAAATACCAATCAATTGTTTAAACAAAAAACAAACCAATTAAAAAAACAAGTATATGAATAATGTAAACAAACTCAACCGTTTTGCTGGACGTAGACTAGATTAAAAATTGTGTTAAACAAAATATCTTTAATATTTTCAGACGGTCTTTGTAATAAATCGATAAAATTAGGTTTCTGCTTGTTAAAGCCAAAGCTACGCTAGCTCGTATATTATTTCAATAATGTTTTACATATATTATATTTTTCCTTATTTTTATTTATAATCACAAACAGAGCTTTATACCTCTAACTACCTTCTTAATTTCAGTCTTACTATGGCATAATAGCCATTATTTACCATAGATTATAGGTAGGTGCATTGAAAAAGGCAGACCAACATCATTATGTAACAAAGTCCAACGAGATGACGCAAGAGTGCGGTTCTTTATATTATCTACTAATACATTTACAAGTGCTTGTTGTTTTGTTCATTTCTTAGAAGAGTGTTTTTGTTAGTTAAATTAGAACAGGAACAAATGTACTGATTTGGAAGATTACCGATAGACCTTGAAGGCTTTGACCTTATGGAACCTTATCAAAACAAGAGTATGTTACTAAATATAAAAACAAAAAACAAACTTTAAATCGTATTACATCATTTATTATACCGTCTCAAGCTTGCACGGGTTATTATATTTTCGGTGTCTGTTTCTGAAAAAAAACTCTGAAGTGGAATGTAACATATTAGGTACTTATTGTGTTAAATTTTAACAGTTACCTACTTAGGCGCGTTTTTCAAGTGAACACCTATTTCCTATGTATGGATTAACATTAGCTATTAATATTTGTCTGATATTTTAAAAAACAATATGTGAATTTTAATGTACCTATTTAGTATCCATCGGAGCTAAGGCCGTTAAAGTTGTATTGTGTCACGATAAGTAAATGTCGTGAAAAGCTGCTGCTGTTACTCTTTCCAGAAAGTACTTATCCAATGAAAAACTTTTCTACCAGTAAATAAACTTTCCTTTCATGCTGCACTGGTAGCGAAAAAAAAAGCATAGAGCTGCTGCTCTTCCCAGGCATATTGTAAAAGTCAGTTAAGAGATGTTGGGATAGAGGCTTCATTGACTTTTTGTGGGCTATAGGCTGACCCTCTCTCACTGCAACAGTCTCTTTCTATCATTATAATAGGAACCTCCAAATTGTCCAACGTGGCATCAGAAGGTATTTGTCAAACGTGGCCTCTGGTGTTCTGCCTACCCCAAGCGTGAAGTTATGTAGATATTAAATTTTTTGTGGTAATGAGGAATAAGCTTATGTATAGTCAGGTGCAATAAGAGTTATACATTTTCATTGGACTTTTAACTTTATTACAAGCGAATAAGTAGTGAAGTGTATACATTTTATTAGACGTGACTGTACTATCGAACCAAGTGAATCATGAATTCATGACCTATTTTGCTGATAATTCATTTGAAACTGTCAATCTTGTAAGCTATATCGCGTATCATTAGATACTGTACGAATTCTGTACTCAGTAAATGTCACTTTCGAATGAAATGAAAACAAGTCCGTCAGCAAGGAAACCTATCTTCAAGCGAATTTCGCAATTCTAAAAACACCTGTATCTTTTAGATAATAAGAACACTACGGCTAAGAAAACTTTACACATTGATCGTCTAGGATATTGAATGAAATAGGTTGTTCATATTATCTTAAAACTAGTCAAATAAAAAAATAAAAAAGTAATCTTACTTCTTATAATAATAGGTTGGGGAAAAAGTCTTTTCGCATTATAGTATGTATGAACTTGTAATAAAATCTCTTTGGCTATAGTATTTGTATCTGGCTGGTTTTGGTATCATTGAAAGTTAAAATTTTAAAGAACATAATTCCAAATTCAAATTAGGAAACTGTGTGATTTTCATTTGTTTTTCGTACTGTCAAGATGAGTGAATCTAATGAAGAAATTCGATACATTTTAAAATTTTACTACAAAAAAGTTAAAAATGCAATACAAGCCGCAAAAAAAATTGCGATGTTTATGGACCTAGTGCAGTGTCTGTGAGAGTAGCACAAATTTGGTTTAAGCGTTTTCAATCCGAAAATTTTGATGTCAAAGATGCTCCTCGCTCTGGTCGCCCTATTACGGATAAAATGGATGCAATTTTTGAAAAAGTGGAGCAAGATCGACGTATCAGTAGTTACGACGTAGCTGAAGAACTGGGAATTGACCACAAAACAGTTTTGGCGCATTTGAAAAAAGCTGGGTACACAAAAAAGCTCGATATTTGGGTACCTCACGAGCTCACGGAAAGAAACCTAATGAACCGTGTACTCATTTGTGATTCTTTATTACGATGTAACGAAACCGAATCATTTTTGAAGAAGCTAATAACTGGTGATGAAAAGTGGATCACGTATGACAAGAACGTGCGAAAAAGGTTGTGGTCAAAGGCCGGTCAGGCTTCACAGACTGTGGCGAAACCCGGGTTAACTCGCAATAAGGTGATGTTGTATGTGTGGTGGGATTGGAAGGGCATTATTCATTATGAGCTGTTATCACCAGGCAGGACTATCGATTCTGAACTCTACTGCGAACAACTTATAAGATTAAAACAAGAAGTTGAGAGAAAGCGGCCGGAATTGATCAACAGAAGGGGTGTAGTGTTTCATCATGATAACGCTAGACCTCACACATCTATATAGTCACCCAGCAAAAATTAAGAGAGTTTGGCTGGGAGGTGTTAATGCATCCGCCGTATAGTCCTGACCTTGCACCTTCAGATTTCCACCTGTTTCGGTCTCTTCAGAATTCTTTAGGCAGTGTTAGGTTAGCATCACGAGAGGACTGCCAAATCCACTTGTCGCGGTATTTTGATGAGAGGTCCCAAATTTTTTAATGCAATGGGATCATGTCCCTACCTACAAGATGGCAAAAGGTTATCGAACAAAATGGTACATACATACTTTAGTTAAATGTCAATGAACTATATTAAAAAATGTTTTGAATTTTCTTAAAAAATGCGAAGAAACTTTTTCCCCAATTATAAATGTAAAAGTTTAGATGTTTGGATTGTTCCTCAATCACGGGAGATCGGCGCAACGAAATTGGATGAAATTTGGCATTCTGATAGTGTACCGTCTGGAATAGCACATAAGCTCCTTTTTATCCCCAAATTCCCGCGGGATTCTAAATTGCGCGGGTAAAACCGCGCGCAACATCTAGTAGATAAATAAAATAAGGGTAGTTTAGATGCTTTCCTCTTACGACTTCTATTTTGAGTTTTTAATATGTCAGCTTTAAATGTTATTTAAATCTTGTGTTATGAAAGCTTAATCACACTTGAACACTGTTTAAATTTAACTTTTATCACAGTTCAGGCAGTTTTGCAATTAACGGCAAATCTAAGCTTGAGTCAAGACGACTAATTTGGCCATGGGGTAAACCTGTCTGCCTCAGACGCCAGTGGTTGCGGGCTCGATTCCTGCACGGAACAAGAAAAAAAAGTCTGGGTGTTTATCTATTGATTTATTTATATTCTAGGTTCCCCCCTAGTTCGCTACACGGTAATAGTCCATTGAAATGTTACATTTTTTAGGCGTTTTTCAGAGGACGCAATTTTATTTTTTTGATGTGTAGGGGGGGTCAGTGTTAAGCTAAAACCAAGTTTGTGGGGTCGCCACCCTTGTCCTACGGCCGCCATCTTGAAAATAGGGGTTGAAATGGTTTTTACGATATATCTCTTAAACTATTTATCTAATAAAAAAATGTAATTACATTTTTTGTTGCAAATTAAATCTTCTACAACTTTGGTCTGGTAATTTTTTGTCGTAGAACTATAAATAAAAAAGTTATAAGCGAAAATGTTTAGAAATTCGAGAAAATAATTAATATTTTTTGATATAACTTTTTTTTATCATTTTACGAAAAAATTATATCAGCCCATTTTTGTAGATCGTTTTTTGAGAAACAACTTTTATAAGCAACATGTTTTCATTAAGTGAATAGTTAAGGTTTTACAGCGCTCCGAAATGAGTAGGTACTATTTTTCAGTATTCTTAGTGTGTATTGTTTTTTGTAATTGTTTTTTTTTTGTTTTTATTTTATTACTATAATTTTTTTCATTATTAATAATTAATTATTAACTCTTTTCCACTCCATTACAGAATTTGACAATTATTGATTTTTAAAATAATAGTAATCTGATTGCCGTTACCGAGAATACTGTCCAGGTAGAAAATACTTTGCTCCAACTTCCACTAAGCTGGGAATATTAGCTATGCATACATACACATACATAATACCTACATAACTTCACGCTGTACCCCTAATGGGGTAGGCAGAACACCAGAGGCTATAAAACCATGTGATGTCACGTTTGACAAATTTGGAGGTACTATTATCATGGGGAGAGACTATTGCAGTGACAGGGGTCAGCCCATCGCCCTCAAAAACGCCAATAAAACCTCCGTCTCTTAACTGACTCTTACAGTTTGCCCGGGAAGAGAAGCAGCTGGCACATTCTATGTTTTTCTTTCGCTCCAGTCCAGCATAGAAGAAAGTAAAAAAATTAGCTATGCGATTAGTAATATTCATTGCAACGTCCATAATACTTGTTTTTGTACTCTCATTACGTACAACACAAACCCGTGCTTGTCGGCTTGTACGCGAATTACTTGGATCCTGAACCACTTTGGCACAGATGAAACAATTGTTCGCAAAATCGAAGTCTGGCTCTGGAGCTTCTGAAACTGACGATAAACTACTGGAGCTGCTGCTGCGACGACGAACAACATTTTCGGTTCGATTTTCCACGTAATAACAATAACACGCAATATGTACAGTAACTTCCGAAACAGTTCGTAAAAATTGTAAAGCGCTGTAAAACCTTAACTGTTGACTTAATGAAAAAATGTTGCTTATAAAAGTTGTTCCTCAAAAAACGATCTACAAAAATGGTCTGATATCATTTTTTCGTGAAATGATAAATAAAAGTTATATCAAAAAATATAAATTATTTTCTCGAATTTCTATACATTTTCGATTATAACTTTTTTATTTATAGTTCTACGACAAAAAGTTACTTGACCAAAGTTGTAGAAGATTTAATTTGCAACAAAAAATGTAAATACATTTTTTTATCAGATAAATAGTTTAAGAGCTATATCGTAAAAACCATTTCAACCCCTGTTTTCAAGATGGCGGCCGTAGGACAAGGGTGGCGACCCCACAAACTTGGTTTTAGCTTTACACTGACCCCCACTACACATCAAAAAAATAAAATTGCGTCCTCTGAAAAACGCAACCCCAAATGTAACTTTTCAATGGACTAGTATCCCAAAATGCAAGCTATGCTTACTTTGGGGCCATATAGTTGGTGTGATTCTCTGGGGATTTTATTTTATTTATTTAAGATTAGGTAAAGCAGTCGTGGTTTTCGAAAATATTTAAAATTTTATTATTCTTGTATCAATATGTTAATACACTGAGAAGGTTTAAATACTTCTAAAAGATGGAGGTCAAACGCAAACCGCAGTGTAACCGATTAAAAATACGCAAACGGGCGTTGTTTTTACGTCAAATTGCCAATCCGGAAAAACATAATATATACGTTATTTACTGGGTCCAAAGTCCATTTTCTTTTTGAACCATTGATTTGTTTATAAAATGCGTTACGGGTTTTCCTAAGGTTAAACTTTAGACTTAAGTCAAAGTTAATAAAAACAACAGGAAAAACGCCTTATAAAAAATGCGACTGATATAAAAAGGACTTGTTATTGTTCACAGTAACATAAATCATTTGAATCTCAACAAGTGACTATCCTTAAAGGTTCAAAATGAATAAGTTTCTTGTTATTTCTGCAGTCCTGGTAGCTGTGAGCTTTAAAGATGCTCTTGTAAGTAATGAAGTTGTTGTATTAAGTCTCGTACTTATAATAAATATTCTCTCAAATCTATTATCGATCTAAAGCGCAACTTGTGATCATTCTCAGTGGAGAGAGCGTGTTATAAATATGGGTTTCCGTTAACCGTTGGCACATTACTGGCTATTTTAGCCTTACCATTTGAAAGGGTACTAAAATAAATAATAAAAATAAAAACGCATTTTCTAACATTCACGCCTCAATGTCTTTCGTATTTTTTTACTAACTTGTGTTATTGTTACTAGATAACGTATAAATTACTAAAAATTAAATTTAAAAACCAAATCCCGACTACTACAAACACGTTTTAAAAAGTAAGAAATATACTGATAGAGGATAGCCGTGATCGTATAGTTGAACTTTATGGCAAGTTTATCCGGGGCGGTAAGACTATTCTATATATTTTGTAATATGTTTTTGAAATATGTCAAGCTACCCAGATAGCTTATTTTGTTTTTACATACATAATAATAATTAATAAAATCCCCAGACAATCACACCAACTACACGGTCTCAAAGTAACCAAAGCTTGTGTTATGAGATACCATGTAGCGAACTAGGGGGAACCTAGAATAGAAAATACATATATAGATAAACACCCAGACCCGGTTTTTTTTTTCTTGTTGCTTGTGGGAATCGAACCCACAACCACTGGCGTCTGTGGCAGACAGGTTTACCCCATTGCCAAAGTAACATACATATCTATGACTGCATATGTCTAATGGGGTAGGCAGAACAACAGAGGCTTTAAAACCATCTGATGTCACGTTTGACGAGTCTGTAGGTATTATAATGATGGAGAGAGACTATTCCAGTGACAGGGGGTCAGCCTATCACCCACAAAAACGCTCATAAAACCTCTGTCCCTTAACTGACTTTTACAGTATGCCCCGGAAGAGAAGCAGTTGGTACATTCTATGTTTTTCTTTCGCTCCCATTTGTTTTTAATTGTTAGGTATGTATCTTATACTTTTCATGACTATAAAGTATGTGACTGATAGATTGATATTTCAGGCCATATCAGAAGACGAAAGAATTGAAATCAAGTCCGCGGTAATACCTTTCCTAGTGGACTGTGCCAAGGATCATGGGACAAGTTTGACTGAACTGAAAACACTCCGGGAAGCTGGCAAACTTAGTGAAATTGATCCTTGTTTCATGGCCTGTGTTGCCAGAAAAGCTGGTGTAGTAAGTTTTTTTTTAAATAATGGAATACATATTCTAGAGTTATAATATATACCTAGCCACATACCTAGAACAATAATAAAAGCTGAGGAGTGTGCTTGTTTAAACAGGGTCGAAAACTACCAGACCGAATTTAAAACATATTTTAGCATAAGACAGTCACAGTTCTTAAGGACAGTTATATTTTCTCACGAAATTCCAATGGAATCAAAAGAAGTGCAAGTTAATATACTAGGTGAATAGATCATAAGTGTCTTAGTGTAACTAAAATTTAAAGTTAAAAACACGATTTCTATTTTTCAGCTCACGGACGCTGGTTTATACGACCCTGAAGCTGCTGTGGCCAAAACGAAAAAGTTCCTTAGTGACCCCGCAGATATCAGCAAAACTAGTGATATTGCCAAATCCTGCGCCTCAGGTACTGATTATTTAAATAATCAAAGTTTTAGGCTTAAGATAATTTCTAAATACTTAATATTTATTATTCAATAATATCTATAATTAATTATAATTTGTCTTAGGGCTAAAACAGCGATCCGCGAAAGTGGTTCCATACAAGCGCCTCGCTTTGCGTGACTCCATCTGAGAGTTTTTTTTATGGAACCGGACAAGCTTAACCTAATGCCATTCATAATATTCAAATAGCTTTGCATCGTTTAAAGTATTATTAATTACCAATTGTATTTTTTTTTATTTAAGTTTTTTTTGTATATGTATAATAAGTAGGTACATTATATTGTTTTAGTAAATATGCAAGCTGTGACTGATGGAAGCAAGGGCTGCGAGAGAGCTAAACTTTTAGGATCCTGCTTATACAAACACAAGGATGAAGTGAGTCCCGATCCCTACTTTCTTACTAAAATAAATTTTAAAGCATATTTATTCAACATCATGCTAACTTTTTAAATAGAAATGAGACTAAATCAGTGTAATACCAGGTACAACCTCAATAGATTGAAAGCATGTATGGAGGGTGGAAACTTTATATTGCATTTTTTTTAAAAACAAAAGTTTTTAGTATCTTTTTTATTGGCAAAGTGACAATGAGGTCAAATAGGTACTGGCTAAGTTTTTAATTTAATAAATCTGGGGATTTTATTTATTTTATTATAAGATGTTGCCTAGTCCAGGCGAACCGTACATGGACTTGACTACTTTAATTAAATGAGTATTCTAAATCCCCATTTAAAACGCATGCCATGCCTCGGCAAGCTTCCACAGGCATAAGTTTATAGATAAAGCTACACAAGGTTTGGCTCGGCTTGTGTGTGTTTGCGTGAGCTAGCCTTGATCCGCGCTGGGGCCCGCTTTTGAAGACAGATCAAAGGGAGCTTCCGCCAAGGGCTAGTGACGTATTTAAACGTTGGCCATATTTACAATATGCCACGAGAAATATCAATGTTTGAAGGTTAAAAACCACAAAGTTTAAAAAAAAATAACATTCGTCATCTTTTATAGCCAACCTTTCGTTTTCTTTGTTTTTAATTTTATTATATTTGAAATGAAAATATGTCAAACTAAAAATCAATATGCTTGCGTATCCGCAACACAATAACGCATTCGCAAGTGTGTAAATGGCATCCAAGCGTTTGTTAAGGCTTAAAGCTTGTAGTACCCGCTTGCCAAGCCTCGGCAAGCGTGCAAATATAACATTATAAAAAGTACGAGCACATTTAGTTATAATATGTGATATACATATTACTAAATAAATATAACTAAATATGCTCGTTTGAAGTTGATTATAACTTATTATACTTACTTTTATTTCTTTCAGGTTCTTGGAGTGTAAGAAGATTTATACCTATCTATAGTGACGTGATATTTTTAAGTAAAACCTTTTTTGTAAATTTTATATTCATTTTTTAACTTAAAAGAAATATAATAATTTTATTTACCAAGTACTATTTTATCTTATTTTATGTATTCCTATTGATGAAAATAGCTTACTTCGCTATATCTTAGCCCTGAGGCAGAGACAACCTAAATATAATTGAAGATCAAACGAACTTCTAAGTAAAGTTCGATCGAAATTATATGAGCAGCTTAATTCGAAGCGATTTATTAGGTTTACTTATTGTAGTATCGGTCCCATGTGTCAGCCTTGCACGGTTATTTTAGAGTCTTTTTTTTTTTTTTGTATTGGCAACACTGCTTCACCTCCGGCTCCTAATTAACCGGCCCTTTTGGAATCATTTTGTTTAAAGCCGAATTATATAAAAATGTAATGGATTATTCTATTTATAGGATAAACCATTGCATGGTAAGGTAAAAAAACGATAAGCACAGGTAAGTATTTTACTTATATTAAGATATAAGGGTTGGGATATTTATTTTCAGTAAATAAATAAGTAATATATATGTTTCGTTTTAAACTGGGAGGGTGATTATAAATCGCTTCGAATTAAGCTGCTCATATAATTTCGATCGAACTTTACTTAGAAGTTCGTTTGATCTTCAATTATATTTCGCAGCTTAATTCTTTGCGATTTATTAGGTTTACTTATTGTAGGATGTTCAGAGAGAAAATAAGTAAAATAGCTTACATGATCAACAATTATTATCCATTTTTAGTTATAATATAGCAATTAAATCAATTTCCATACAAAATATAACAACATAATTAGGTACCTACATTAATTATTATGTAGGCATAAAATCACTCAAAATAGTTGTTGCGAAATTGCTAGAATTTTCAATAATTTCTTTGTTATATTTAGCGAATACTTTGGAAGAGTTACTCCAGCCAGCGGCTTTTCTAATTGTATCTAAATTAACTCCAAGCTTGTTGGCCTTAGATGTTGCAGCATGCCGAGTGCTGTGAGCACTGAACAGCGAAGTGTCGATTCCACTTTCATACAGAGTCTGTTTTATCCAATTACTTAATCTTTGTGAAGATAGTTTTGAATGTGGCTTTTTATAACTTATAAATAAATATTTACAGTTTTTACGAAGTTCTCTTGTTTTGTTAATATATGATTCTATACACCGGACAGGACAAATCTCTGGAATAAACATTTCAACACTATATTTACTTATATTATCGAGGTGCATTAAAGATAATGTTTGCTTTTTTTTTTTTTTTTGAGCCAAAAAATCAAGGACTATGTTTGTGTCCCATATGACCTCATATTTATATGTATTGCAGAATATGTATTAATAGTTCCGTATTTTGCACCTTTGTTAAAAACATCGGTTAAAAAATTAATTACGAAATGAATTTCGGAACAATAACTAAACAAGACTTGATACAGCTGTTATATTGCTTGTAAGTATTACTAGATAAAGAAGATAACATTATTTCTGTAGAATCAACAGATAACGATTTATTTAATAAAACCTGCCTGATAACTTCACGGCAATCAAACCGAGTATCTTGTGTAAGCTGTGTGTCAATCTGATAGGAGATTGAAGAAGGTTAATATTGGGTTCAAAATAAATTGATTTAGAAATAGATATCTTTTTCAATAATGGGAACCATGGCTGTGAAGGCCAATTTAGTACCACGAATATACCCTCGGCCTTATCATCTATTATTTCTCTAAGTGTCTTTAAAATGAGGGCAAATGGCGGAAATGCGTAAAAATAATAGTTAGTCCAGCTGATGGTGAACGCATCAACAGCAAATGCTTCGGGTTCATTTTTCCACGTAATGTACAATGGGCAATTTGTATTACACCTACTGGCAAACAAATCTATTTCTGGTCTATTTCACCAAATACTCGTTTAATACCACAATAAGCATGTTCACTTAATTCCCATTCAGTATCTAGAAACTTTTTGCGAGACAATGCCGTGGGTAAAAAATTGTCCTTCGTATTAATATAAGAAGCTAATACTTTAATTTTACGTGTTTCGCACCACTGCCATATTTTTTTTTTTTTTTGGACATATCATTTAAATTTGGGTACTTTATGCTGCCCATTCTATTAATGCAAGATATCGCGGTTACGTTATCAATGCGTAACAAAATTTGACAGTCAGATAATTCTTTAGCAAACGTTTTTAAACCTAAATATGCTGCTTTTAATTCAAATTAATTAATATGAAGTGTCATTTCAGACTCCTTCCAATAACCAAAATATTCCTTGTTATTACTCGAGGCACCCCAGCTTGAATGAGAAGCATCAGAATTAATTTCAATTTTATAATCATCAGATCTTAAGCTAGCATAACCATTATCAATTTTGTCTAGCCACCAATAAACATCTTCCCGGATATTTAATGATAAACTAATCTGTCGTTCATATGATGAATTTTCACATAAACTTAAATACTTAAGTCTTTCAAGACGTTTAGAATAAAGCCACGAATATTGAATAGCAGGGCAAGCCGATATGAGAAGTCCAATCAATTGTGCATAATTACGTAACTTATTTGTTTTTGCTTCGAAGATTTTTAAAAGAGATTGTTTTATTTTTACCCGCTTTGTTTGAGGTAATTTTAAAACCATGTTTTGGGAATCAAATACAAAGCCTAGAAATTGAAATGTGTTTGAGGGTTGTAAAGAACTCTTATCACAATTAATCTAGAAGCCTAAACTTTCTAAAAGTGTCTTTGTAAAAAGTACGTTATTATTGAGGATCAAACGAACTTCTAAAGTGAAGTTCGATCCTAATTATGTGAACAGCTTCTTTCGAAGCGATTGAGGTTTACTTTATGTAGTAGCGCCACCTACTGCTAGCCTTTGCACGGATTTTAGAGTCTATGATAAGGGTTCTTTTCTTTTTTTTTTTTTTAACAACTGTCACGTTTCGCTCCCTATGTCAGCATCCAGTCTACAGAACTCATTTTGTTTAAAGTCAATCTGTCTTATTCCTGTTTGTTCATTTCACTATATTGGGGTTGGGTAAAATACAAATATAAATTGAAATTACTCCATGTTGAAACATATTCATATTATGCTTATTTCAAAGCATAATAACGGGTGGGTTTATATTAAATCGCTTCGAAAGAAGCTGTTCACATAATTAGGATCGAACTTCACTTTAGAAGTTCGTTTGATCCTCAATTATATTTCACAGCTTCTTTCTTTGCGATTGAGGTTTACTTTATGTAGGATGTTTAAAGATTAGTTATAGTGAAATGAATTGGCAGAGTAGTAAGGTAAAACTCTTCAATAGTAAATAAACATACTTATTGAAAACAATTCAACAATGATTAGGCAAATTATTTTTCGTTACAAAGTTTGTTATAATTTCTAGCAAGGACTGAGGAAGAATCCGACCATCCTGCAGTCTTTTTGATAGGTCAATAGAAACTCCTAAATAAATAGCTCTTGATGTAGCAGCATGTCATGTACTATGTGCACTAAAAATATTTTCATCAATACCACTGAGAGTTAAAGTGTTTTTAACCCAGTGACTTAAAGTTTGGAAACCTATATGTTTCTTAAAACTAATAAACAAATTATCAGGTTTCCTTAAATTTTCGTTTTATTTATATACCTACATCTGTAAGGTTTTTGCTGGACAAATTTCTGGACGAATATTAAAAAACGGAAACTTTACCAAGGTCTGTTTACTATTAAATTTAGAGGTTTTTATAAACCCTTTTATAAGTACCTTTTTTAGTTATTAAAATATTTTTAATCTTTGTCACGGATAAAATTTGAACACGATGTTCCGTTACAAGAGCTATTAGTGTAACAGTTTTCTTGGAAAAGAGTCTTTAAGTCAAGGTCTTCATTAGGAAATTTTGTAGGTAAGTAGCTCAATACAACTGCTGGATCCCAGGTAAGATCATACTTGATGTGGTTGGTCTTCACATAACGACTCCTTTCATGAAACTTTTTAACCTGTCATATTGGGAATTTATGTTTAATATTAATGATAATGCAGATCTATAGCTATTAATAGTACCGTACTTAGCACCTTTTTCGAAAATTTCAGTTAGAAAATGAACAATTATTGGTTTAGAAGTTTGAGTAAAACTAAAATTATTATTTTTGCAATATTCAATCCACGCCTTGATACCTCCTTCACACTGTCTCGGTAAGAATTATCCAACAAAGATGCCAACATAATTTCAACGGACTTTGAAGACAGTGATCTTTTTACTAACGCTTTCTGAACAATTTCGCGGCAACCAAGGTTAATGTTTAATGAAGGTTGTGCGCAGATCTGAAAGGAGATTTCAGCGAATTAGTATTTAGTAAATACAATCACAACACAACCTTTTAAACAATGGCAACCATAGTTGCGTGGGCCAGTATGGTACTACCACAATACCCACAGACTTTTCACTAACAATTTTCTGAAGAGTTTTTGCATCTGGGTCATTTTTCCAGGTTACATAAATAGGACATTATAAGTTGCATCTGTTTGCAAAAAGATCAACCGATAGTATTCCAAACCTATTTGTTATATTATTAAAGGTATAGTCACTTAGATCCTATTCAGTGTCATTAAAATGTTTTCGTGACAAACTCTCAGCTTCTATATTATCCTTTGAAGTAATATAAGATTTAAAGATATTTACGCATTTCACGCTATTTCCATTGGTCTCGGGTAATATGATCCATATGTGAAAATTGAACACTACCCATTCTATTTATACAGGTAATGGTAATATCTATTCTTAACAATATATCACAATCGTAACTACCATAATTATGCGAATGTTTTAAGTCCGAAAAAACTGCTTTTAATTCCAGAGTATTAATGTGTAGCGACGACTCGCTTTCCTTCCAATGACCCGCTGCCTCTTTTCCATCACAAAACCCGCCCTAGCCAGTATATGATGCGTCAGGATAGATAGTTTTAGTGTATTGGCCTGTTCTAAGAGGAGAAAAGCCCTCTTCTAGATAATTTAACCACCAAGTAAAATCATCTTTATTATATCTGGGTAAATTCACTACCTGATCATAAGTAGGATTTTTATTTGGTGACAATATTTTAAATTGCTCGAATAACTTTGTGTATTATTTTTTCTATTTTAAGAACTTTTTTTTTTTTTTTTTTGTGGGTAGTTTTAAAATAATTTTCTCTGAATCAAAAATAAACCCAAGGAATTTACATTGTGTTCTAGGAACAAAGCAACCTTTTTTCGTATGCATTATGAAACCTAAATTTATTAAAATATGTTTTGTAATCCAAACATTCTCATTACAATCATCACAATCTTTGCCAATGTAAAATATATTTAATGATTAAACGTAAGTTCGTTTAATCATTAAGAGTGCTTCGGACTCGGCGCTGGCATAATTATGATTGAACTTCACGTACAGGTAAGTTCGTTTAATCATTAATTATACCAGCGCCGAGTCCTCGAGATTAGTACCTAAGGAAAGTGAATATTTATTTTCTTACACATGTAGACTTTGAGAGCTTAATCGGGCAAGGCATCAATGAGTTGAATATTTTAAACAATCAATAATAAGCTTTGTTTGTTGTACTGGTTTCTCTGTATAGGTACAGTTTGTGAAATTATTACAGTAATATAATACACAATTACAAATATATAATAACTTAAATGTGACTTTATTCTTATTACCTATTTATAATAATGACAATGTTTATAATTAATACTTATTTACCTAATCGATAATTTCCAATTACAGATTCAGCCAGGGCCGTATCATCGTCATTGTTATCAATGACCTCCCTTTGATAAAATCTGGCAAATGTAGCCGAGTTTCGACTCCATCTCGCTGTTTTACGAATAGTATCTAAGCTAACACTAAGAGCGTGAGCGCGCGACGCAGCGGCATGTCGCGTGCTATGCGCACTAAAAATGTCAGTGTCAAACCCACACTCGCACAGTGTACTCTTTATCCAACAGCTCATAGTTTGAGTACCGATTGGATTGTATGGTCTTCTTACTCCTATAAATAGGTCATCGGAAGTCCTCAACGATGAAGTGCGCTCGGTATAGCATATAAGTGCGCTTGTTGGACGAATAGCTGGTTTTTCTATAAAATATGGTAGCTGTAAGATAGGTTGATTAAAGCCAGGCCTAGACGTTTTGATGATATCTGGGATTTTTATAATGATGCGCTGGGATAAATTTTGAATATACTTTTATTTTCGATAAAGTCTGAATTCTTTGTCGCGTCGAAAGTGCCAAAATGGTTTAACGTGTAAGCTTTTCTAAGGGCAGCTCTTCGTTAGGATGCCATGAACTAAGTTTATCTAATACAATATTAGTGTCCCAGGTCACGCTATACTTAGGTTGTGGAGGCTTGAGGCGATATACTCCTTTAAGGAAACGTTTTATTCTGTCATCGTTAGTATTGGACCTACTACAAACACCAGGGCAGATTTGCATGTATTTAAAGTTCCGTACTGGCAACCGTTGTAAAATAAATGGGTTAAAAAATGCATGACAATAGGAACAAATACATCGTAAACGTTATACGAATTGGCTTGGCAAAAGCCCACCATTTTTACAATTTGATGAAGATAAAAACAAAACATTTATGTCTAGTTTAATTCAGTTTGATAACTTAAAATTGTTACTTATGACCAAAAATAAGATATGGTAATAAATGTTGAAATAAGTGAGAGAAGTAGAATTTACTTCAAATACGAATTAACGTTACTAATCTACTAAAAATGGTTAAATAAATTATGTAATATGGCCTAGGTATTAAGAAAAAAGGTGACAATATTCGAAAAAAGAAAACTAATATCCTCTGTTTTGGTACCGACTAGTCAGCTGTTGCTTGTGCAGTGTCGCGACGACATGTGACCTCCTGCGCTACGAACAACGCGAACGCGGAAGGACGCCTGCTATAAGGTATCTAAAGGACCGTTTAGCATTACCAAAAGCCTATTATTTCGAAAAGAAACATAGAAAAAAAAAATAAAAAAAAAATCGTGATATTCAAACTCTGACCTCACCATAGTATCCACATGCATGCGCTAGGACACACGTGGTTTGGCTCTATAAGGGAACTAGATTACAGCCTGTATACTTAGCGCATTTGTTATTTATACGGCTTGTAAACAGATCTATTTCTGGATAACCGAAGAGGCTAGTACTAATATTAAAGGTCCACTCTGATAGCGCCCACTCGATATCAGGGTGGGTTCTCCTTGATTCGATATCTGCAATTGAATTCTCACTGGATTTTATATATGAGGTGAAAACAAATATATTTTTATTCTCGCACCAATTCCATATATTTCTAGCTACTTCTGTGAGATGTGGGTATTGTATACCACCTATCTTATTTATGTAAGCTATTGCGGTTGAGTTGTCAATGCGCAATAATACTTGACAGTTAAAAAAAAATCCTTTGCAAAGGTTTTTAGAGCAATAAATGCAGCTAGCAATTCAAGTTGGTTTATATGTTCACTTTGCTTTACAATTGACCATTGACCGTTCGCAGTTTGTCCATTACATGCCGCCCCCCACCCAGTCGTTGAGGCGTCTGTGAATATCTCAGCTTTGTATTGGTCTACTTTAATTTTACTTATTGAATTAACAGTGTTTTTAAGCCACCATTTAAAATCAGATTGTAAAGATTCCGGTAAATCCATATACTGATTGTAATCATCATGACCTCTTAGACTAAGATATTTACATCGCTCCATTTGCTTGGTATGTAGCATTCCATATTCTATGGCTGGGCAGCAAGAAACTAAAGATCCTAGAAGTTGCCTCTTAATTTTTTGTCTTTTTTCAGTAGGTAAAGAAATTTCAAGTTTGTGGGATTCTATTATCATACCTAAAAACTTACAATTAGTGGATGGCGTTCTCACTGGATTTCAAAATGGAATGACTGTGGTGGCCACGTCGCTTGCCACGCTGCTGCAGGCGGGCGACTGTGCGCCATGTAAGTATGTTGCTGGTCCTGGTTGCCTGCGCACCGGAACAGCTTTGCGCTTTAACTGCTTTTGAGGGCCCTGTCTATTACTGATTGGCCGTTTTGAAGTGTTTTTAGCAGTCACGGTTGACTTCAGTTCATATCCGGTTTTTTGTAGTGCTTTAGCGGTTCTGATAGTATCCGGTAAGTTTTCTCCGAACAGGTAACTGTCAATTTTTGTTTTAGACAAGTGCTCTGTAATGTCTTTTTTAAGTAAGAACAAAATAAAATTTCTTCTTGTCACAGAGTCAGAATGTTGGACATCGCACAATAAACGGACGGCGTCCGTAAGTTTTTGCAGGAGATCATTTTTTTTGTCTTTTTGTACCATTTGAGAATTGATTACGCCCGCAAGGCTGGAGATAGCACAACCTATTTGTTTTTGTTTAGCTTCTATGTCTCTGTCCCGGTTTAAAATTGAGGCCTGTGTAGCGGTAGGAGGTACTTATTTCCGCATTTATATTAGTAGCGCCCATTTTCAAGCAATTTGCTGGTAGGAGGTACTTATCAGTTAGCTCTTTGCGGAACCTTCAGTTGCCCAGTGCTGAAGGCGTGATGCTAGCTCGTGACGTATATCCGCCCCATATTTGACATCGGTGTCTGGGTCAAGGCCTAAGATCTCAAGTACGTCATTGTCTAATATTTCAGCATTATCAGCTGAAGCATCTGTAGTAGGCTCTGGATTAAGTTGGTGGTCTGGCTAAAGTTTAAAAAAGCCACATAAGAAATGTGTATGCATAATATGTGTATGGGTAATAACACAATAACAAATTTTCATCATAAAGAAATAATAATTGTATGCATACTTAAGTATGTGTCGAAGCAGTCCCAGTGACAGTTCAGATTACATACTTAGTTTTCAAACGTAAATACGTTATAATTATTCTCATAAATTATGAAATATGTTACATTGGGATAGCCCCAATAGCGTCCCGGAAGGTAGCAATACTGCCATACTTTTCAAAACATTAAATTAAATAGTCTTTGAAAAAACAAATATTCAAAGTTAATGATTATTCATGCAAGCAGTAAAATAATATGCAAAAAATTTGGCAGCTAAAATTTTTTAATTTTTTTATTTATGAGGGTAGTTTTCTCAGTGAGAAATACACCACTTGAAGAGTGGTGTATTATACTTAAGAATACTTTTATCTCAAATCGTCATTTAGCAAGGTGAAATATTCCCAACGAATATTTCGAATGTTTGCTTCGTCGATTATAATCTTTACTTTTTTAATGAGAGAAGTATAATGACATATTTAAATAAACAAAGTACCTTGTACTGTTTCCATTTCCGGCGCATCACTCTCGGAATGATCAGAATCAGATGAAGAAATACGACGTTTGCATTAAAAAGTGGTGGGATACCGGTGAATTTATACCAATTTGGCACGACTTAAACTTATTTTTGTCTAAATCACTATTTCTTTTGTTATTTCTTATTTAATTAACCCCAGTGACTGTTCAAGGTGCATTAAACTGGTCAATTTGATAATTCGTACATATATATATTGATAATTCGTACACACTGTTTAGGTTACTATTAAAGTAATTAGTATAAGTTAGCTTAATTAAATGCGTCGAATCAGCCCCAGCGACTGTTCAGGTTGCATTTTTGTCAGTACGTAAACACGTATTATTTTTTATTGAAAAAACGTTACAAAAGTAAAAAACCACCTTAATTTAAATGCTTCGAATCAGTCCCAGCGACTGTTCAGATTGCATTGAATTTGTCAATACGTAATTAAGTATTATTTTTTGTTGAAAAAAAGGGGTATAGAAGTACATCACCTTAATTTAATGCGTCGAATCAGTCCCAGCGACTGTTCAGATTGCATTAAATTTTTCAGTACGTAAACACGTATTATTTTTTATTGAAAAAACGTTACAAAAGTAAAAAACCACCTTAATTTAAATGCTTCGAATCAGTCCCAGCGACTGTTCAGATTGCATTGAATTTGTCAATACGTAAATACGTATTATTTTTTGTTGAAAAAAAGGGGTATAGAAGTACATCACCTTAATTTAGTGCGTCGAATCAGTCCCAGCGACTGTTCAGATTGCATTAAATTTTTCAGTACGTAAACACGTATTATTTTTTAGCGAAAAAGGGTACAAAAGTAAAGAACTACTGTAATTTAATGCGTCAAATCAGTCCCAGCGACTGTTCAGGTTACATTAAATAAGCAGGTATAAAGCAAAAAACAAATCTTAAAATGTGGGTAGTAATGTTAAACAAAAAAGATATTTTTTCTTTGTTCACTCTGTATGAATTAAGATTCGAGAATTTTCTAGTCGATTGAAAGAGATTCTATACTTAATTGGGTCTTAGAATTTTTTAATTTTTAAAAAGAACTACTTATGTTAAGTGCGCCGAATTAGTCCCAGTGACCGTTCGGGTTGCACACGTAGTTGAGTAAATTAACACATTGTAAAAGATTCATATTTATTCAAATACATACCTTCTGTTATATCCACCTCCTGTTCATGGGGCACATTTTCTGTCTCCGAAACACAATTTTGCCGTCTACGCATTTTACTTTCAATTTTTTTTTTTTTTTTTTTTTATTTATTTATTCTTATAACAGTCAATGTCCTCCTCCAGTGACTTAGAATTTTTACGTTTAGGCATCGTGAAGTTAGGAAAAATAACGCGATATACTTAAGTGTTGAGTGGTGAAGCACTAAAATGCGAATGAGAAGCAACGCAAAGGTATGGCAGGGCTAAAGACAGGGTTGCCAACACAAAAAAAAAAAATACTCTAAACTATGTGCAAGAGTGGTGTTGCCTATCTGCAACTACATGTGTAAGAAAATAAATATTCACTTTCCTTAGGTACTAATCTCGAGGACTCGGCGCTGGTATAATATCTAGATATATTATGGATGAAAAAATTATCCCGACGTAAAAATTCCATGACTGGTTTTAATATTTTAGTAAATACTTATATAAAGAGCGGTGCATAAGTCAAACGTTTAATATTTGAATTCATATAAAACGTTGTTATATTCAAATCGAAGGTACTTTCGGAAAGACTTATCAACATTGATGAAAAAATAACATGTAGCATTGTTTTGTTAACTTATCAGCGGTTCTGTAATCTTCCATTTTGAAGTGTTTTGTAGTAAATTAATTCAAAGATTTTAAATTATGTATGAAGCGATTTTCACCGTATAGCTTGAGCACAAGAAAAAATTTGTGATAAAATTTACCTGGCTCATGAGAACATACGAATATAGCATTTATTTTTAATAGTTTATCCAACGCTAAAATATAATCTTTATGGCCATGTATTGACCTTGGGTAAACACAAGAGCTACTTTGTTTAGCGGGCAGATATTTAAAAGGTCTTTAGTAACCAGCTATTCACGATAATATTAATGGATCACTCGTTATCTAAGCCCATTTTTGATGAAAATATCGTAAACGTCCATCGCACTGCACCTGGTGGTTTATTTCCGCTGGTTGCTAGTGTTCCACGACCGTTCGTGGTAGGTCCTACGTGGCGGGTACGTGTAGCTCTGCTGTGGAGCTCGAGCCGGCAGCTATGGCTGCGGAGATGACGTCGTCGTTTTTTGCAATTTGCAGCGTTTCAGCAACATCTCCTCCCAATAGATAATCATCGCAACTTGTATTGGTCAGCGTGTCACGCAGGCATACGTTTATGGAACTCATTATTATGTTACGATGAGTTTTAGTTTCCCTATTCTGGCTATCGCGACAAGCGTAACTCAGCAGTTTTAAAATTTTTTGCTTCAAAGTTTCATTGAAAATGATTACCATCGCTTGCGATAAAGCTGCCAAGGCGATTCCAATTTGCCCTTTTTTTTTTTTTGTTGATGTATAGAATCTCGTTTGGTAAGAGTTTCAGCCAATGCTGCTTTTGCTTCTAAATTTAATAAAGGGAGCAAGTAAATATTTGCAAATTGCGGGTACAAGATAGTCCTCAACAGGCTTATCTTTAGATTCTTTAGATCTTCAGCCGACAACTGCTGGTTTTTAGACCTCTTCCGGGACATTAATCGTATCAAAAAAAAGGCTGATAATGACGGAGGTAGCTCGGGCACTTCAAATCTTGGATTCGGCGTGCAAGATCGTCTCCACCGCAAATCAGATTAATCGCCAACGGCGATATTATCTGGTAACTGACTAATCAAAAGAATTAATTATATGCATCGAAACTCGATGACTACACGCACATACCATGTGGGTAGTTTTGTGTCAACGACATTTTTTCTAATATTTATTAAAATTATATTAGAGATTCTCCACCGTACATCAGATTAATCGCCAACGGCGATATTATTATCGAGTAACGGACTAAATAGGAGAATTAATTGTATGCATCGAACCTCGATGACTACACGCACATACAATGTGGGTAGTTTTTGTGTCAACGACATTTTTTCTAATATTTACTAAAATTATATTAGAGATTCTCCACCGTACATCAGATTAATCGCCAACGGCGATATTATTATCGAGTAACGGACTAAATAGGAGAATTAATTGTATGCATCGAACCTCGATGACTACACGCACATACAATGTGGGTAGTTTTTGTGTCAACGACATTTTTTCTAATATTTACTAAAATTATATTAGAGATTCTCCACCGTACATCAGATTAATCGCCAACGACGATATTATTATCGAGTAACGGACTAAATAGGAGAATTAATTGTATGCATCGAACCTCGATGACTACACGCACATACAATGTGGGTAGTTTTTGTGTCAACGACATTTTTTCTAATATTTATTAAAATTATATTAGAGATTCTCCACCGTACATCAGATTAATCGCCAACGACGATATTATTATCGAGTAACGGACTAAATAGGAGAATTAATTGTATGCATCGAACCTCGATGACTACACGCACATACAATGTGGGTAGTTTTTGTGTCAACGACATTTTTTCTAATAAGTCCCAACACCGTTGGGTTCTTCGGAATTTGTAATTTGATGTCTCAACCTCCTCGAATTATTTTCTTGAGAATTTTCTCTTCCTTCGATGCACAATTTTTACCATTTAAACTTTTAAAATTTAACTAGCTAATTAATATATTTTAGTCGACGTGCGCAGGCTACAGCACGGAAACTAGTGTTGCCGATCGATAGTCGACTATCGATGATTAATCGATAGTCTATCGATAGCCAAACAATCGTAAGACTATCGATCGGCCTATCGATAGTATCGATACAATCGATAGTATCGATACTATCGATAGCACAGAACAAGGCAATACTATCGAATGAGTGCAATACTATCGATACTATCGATAGTATTGTAGTTCGTTAATAACAAACTATCGATTGTATCGATAGTATCGATACTGTTGATTTTATTTACAACGATACTATCGATAGTATCGATACTATCGATACTATCGACTGTTTTGGACTATCGATAGTTTAACAATTTGCAATAGTATTGTTTATAATATTTTATATTTTATTTATATAGAAATGTTTACAAAAATATATGTATGGGCCTATAATGATCCTCAACTACATTACTGTTAAAACATACCTAATACTATTGCAAATTGTTAAACTATCGATAGTCCAAAACAGTCGACCGTATCGTTGTAAATAACATCAACAGTATCGATACTATCGATAGTTTGTTATTAACGGACTACAATACTATCGATAGTATCGATAGTATTGCAGTCATTCGATAGTATTGCCTTGTTCTGTGCTATCGACAGTATCGATACTATCGATTGTATCGATACTATCGATAGGCCTATCGATAGGGTACATGATTTTCGATATAAACTATCGATAGTTTTAATATCGATAGTTCGGCAACACTAACGGAAACGCAGAATGAGTTCTGTAGACTGGATGCTGACATAGGGAGCGAAACGTGACAGTTGTTAAAAAAAAAAAAAAAGAAAAGAACCCTTATCATAGACTCTAAAATCCGTGCAAAGGCTAGCAGTAGGTGGCGCTACTACATAAAGTAAACCTCAATCGCAAAGAAAGAAGCTGTGAAATATAATAGCAATCTGCCTTTGTTTTACCAACGCAAAAAATATCGTCGAGATAAATAACTGATATCATATTTCTTTGATGTGATCGCAAAAATTCCATAACAGGTTTTAAAAGTTTTGTAAAGGTAGACAATTAAATTCATATAGTTTGTTATTGAATTTGAATTTTAAGTACTTTTTGTGCGAGTTATGAACTGGTAGAAAAAAATATAAGTCTTTTAAATCAATAGTTGACACAAAACATCGCTCGGTAACGAATTTAGATGCAGTTTTATAGCCTTCCATTTTAAAATGGACGGTTTCAACAAACTTGTTTAATTTTTTCAAATTCAATATGAACCTTTTGTCTCCGTTTGGTTTAGGTACTAAAATATATCGGATACAAACTGTTCACTATCGTATGTACACTTAGGTATGGCTTTTATTCGAATCAAGTAATCTATGCAAATTTTAAAATCGTTAAAATTTTTATCTGGCTTATATCTTGAGTCAGGATTACTATTTCCGAAGGGCTTTTTAATAAACGGTATTTTATATCCCTTAATCCAGGACAAAATTATAGGATCATTAGTTATTTTTAACCAATTTTTGTAAAATAGCTTTAGACGGCCAGAATAACTGACCTCAGATGTTAATATCTCCTGTTGTATTTCTTGGGCGGCGAGCGTGAGCGTGTGTAGTTCGGGGTGTGTCGCGGCGGCGGCGGAGGCGGCGGCGGCGGTCCCGAGCGCTGCACCGGGCGAGGTCTCCCCGCTTCGGGCCGCGCAGCAGGCTTCCGTTGCGGGGGCTTCCAGTTTAAACAATTTTGAGAAGTAATCCTATAATTTTGGTTGTTTCTGTTTGAAATAAATGGTTGTGAAGGCTTAAGGGATTCTCCGGTTTTTTGTATAGTTTTTGCGGACCTTAACTTTTCTGGTAAATCGGTCCCAAATAAAAATGTATCTATGGTGGTCTGACGAAGGGTATCTTTTAGTTCTGCATTGATAGTATTAATAACTAAATTTCTTCGGGCCTTCGTTAGGTAGTAGAAGGAATCGCACAACAATTTGCTTGCATCACTTAAGGGTTTTAGAATATCCTGCGATGAATATTTCTTTGTAATGACTTTCTCTGTCGTTTGCGCTAATGCAGCCAAAGCAATGCTGATTTGTTTTTGACTAAGCATTAAGGAAAAATCTTTTTTGCTTGTCAGTTCTGAAATACCCGCTTTAACTTCAGGGTTGAGGATAGGCGTTAATAGCATTTCACAGTTTTTGGGTACCCGATATTCTTGTAACAAGGACTGTTTGGTTTCTTTGATGAGACCCTTGGTAAGTATGAGCTGCCATCTATCGGATATGTTTTTATTAATTTCATCTCCCAAAATATCTTGCGACTGGGGAACTTCCCCTAATAATGACAGTATTTCGACATCAATACCACTGTCTCCTCGTACCTCCTTTGTGAGATCCGACGTCGAAGGTACTGGATTCTGTGCCGACGACGACGTATGAGGAACTGCCTCGTTCATACATGCCTCCTCTTCAAGCGATTCTTCGTGATGTGGTGAACTTTCGGGAATGACTTCCACGATAGATTCACGGTTGTTCGGTGAAGCTATGATTAGAACTTCACCATGTTCGTATTTTTTTTGTGGGTATTTTTAAAATAGGTTTAGTTCTGTAGTATAATTTTTGATATTATCATGAATACGTTTTATTTCATAAATGCTACCGGGCACAAATAATGTATGTTGTGCTTAAGTAAAGCATTATTTTATATTATATTTTTTAGTGAGTACCTACCCTCAGGCGTGGTACAAATTTGTGTCATTTGACAAGTGAGTACTTTAAATAAGTATAAATTGGGTTATAAAGTAAGTATGTTGTGCTTAAGTAAAGCATTATTTTATATTATATCTTTTAGTGAGTACCTACCCTCAGGCGTGGTACAAATTTGTGTCATTTGACAAGTGAGTACTTTAAATAAGTACAAATTGGGTTATAAAGTAAGTGTGTTGTGCTTAAGTAAAGCATTATTTTATATTATATTTTTTAGTGAGTACCTACCCTCAGGCGTGGTACAAATTTGTGTCATTTGACAAGTGAGTACTTTAAATAAGTACAAATTGGGTTATAAAGTAAGTATATCTGCAGACAGACGCGCAGAATACAAGTTTTTAAACAATGTCAAATGACATTGTTACATAATTAACTTAAATTCGATGGATTCTTCGTCAGATGAAATAACGCGAATTCTTTTCCTCAGCTTATTTTCGAGTCTCCTTATTTTTCTTCGTATTATTTCATTCTTATCTTCGTTCTTGCGCTTCTTCCCCATCTTGAGAGCTTTGTGTAACACTAGATGACCGTTACAATGAAGTCTTGAGCGTTGCCAGGAACACGTGCGAAGGCTTGAGCACGGGAACGAACAATGATTCCAAAAGGGCCGGTTAATTAGGAGCCGGAGGTGAAGCAGTGTTGCCAATACAAAAAAAAAAAAAAATAAAAGACTCTAAAATAACCGTGCAAGGCTGACACATGGGACCGATACTACAATAAGTAAACCTAATAAATCGCAAAGAATTAAGCTGCGAAATATAATAGGACCTGTGTGCCTAGTGCGAGTTTTTTTAACTTCACCATCTCGTTTACGTAAACTTCGTTTTGTATGGGATCGAAACAACGCCAACTAGTGGCACAAATGGGAAACTTAATTCCTGAGTGTGAGTTTTTACATCGTAAACAATCGACCCCTTCGCATTCGAAAGTGGGAACGATATTGCACGTGATTGGTAGTTTGAAATGTTTTGTGAGTGCGAGTTGTGTTTTTGACGTTTCGAATAGTAACGTAAACGTAAACGCGTTCGAAAACTTCTCACTTGTATTCTCGCAGTGAGATGGTCGTGAAATCATAAGTTTATTAGTTTTGTTTTGCGTGAAAATAAAACTAATAAATAATTATACTTATTTAATATGTTTAAGGACAAATTGAGTGCAATTATAATGAAAAATATTGGAAAAAGAGCTCGCGCATTTATAATCCATTGGTAGATTATATGATGTTTTAGTTTGTATGAAAAAATCTCATCCCTTGAGTGTACGGATGTGATACTTGATATAAAGGTTCCTCAATAAGTGTCTGTTTGTATTATGGAAGGAATTCCCGAAATTCCCACGAGAAGGGGTTGGACTTTTTAGTTTGTATGAAAAATCTTATTCCTTGAGTGTAAGGATGTGATACTTGGCATAAAGGTTCTTCAAAGAGTGACTGGTTGTGCTACGAAAAAAAATCCCAAAATTCCCACGGGCACGGGAAATATATGATTTTTAGTTTGTATGAAAAAAACTTATTCCTTGAGTGCATGGGTGTGATACTTGATATAAAGCTTCCTCAACAAGTGTGTGTTTGTATTATGGAAGGAATTCCCGAAATTCTCACGGGAAGGGGTTGGACATTTTAGTTTGTATGAAAAATCTTATTCCTTGAGTGTACGGATGTGATACTTGGCATGAAGGTTCTTCAAAGAGTGACTGGTTGTGCTACGAAAAAAAATCTCAAAATTCCCACGGGCACGGGGATTCCCACAATTCCCATCTTTCAGTGGGTGTCTGGTTGTATAGTTTCTGAAATTTCCACGAGAAGGGTAGTTAAGCGCATACGAAGTTGCGGGATAAAGCTAGTTACCTATAAGGCTCGATATCGTTTGTTCAAAAAGATGTTAAAATTTTTATTTTAGAACAAGTATAAAATCGTCACGACGACGGGTTCCTTTGTATTTAAGTAATAAAATAAATTATTTTTTTATGAAAGTTAAACGTTTCTAGACCTTACTTGATATTTTTTTCATTTATAGGACATGTCCTCATTTTAATATAAACATACTTGGGCTCACTGTAACCCATTCTTCAAAACTCATAACATAAACAATTTTGCTAACATAAACAAACTGCTATAACCCCAACGATTTAAACAGATTTTTTTTTTTTTTTTATAAGTGACTAAACCCGCGTTTGACCTCAATCTCACCTGATGGTAAGTGACGATGAGGTCGAAGATGAAAGCACACGGGTTTAGGAAGGAACTGGCTCTTTATACAATATTGCCGGAACACATTACCTCCGAAGCGGTAACATTTGGCGGCAGACTTTATATAAAGGGTGGTCGCTAGCCAGTCGGACCCAGAAGGGATCCTACCACCAAGCAAATCGTATTTTATAAGACCCAATATGAGAAATAGTCTCCTAAAAATGGTCGGTTTGTTTCACGAAGCTTACGGACATCACACTTCACAGTGAGTAAACGCGACTCGATTGGTTAGCTTGGGTTGAAACTCACACTCGCAAGTTTTCGATAGTCGATACGTGTAAAGTAAGCTCGATTAACGCGATGGTAAAGTTATTCGCAAAACGTTTTGCAACTCGCACTAGGCACACAGACGACCACTGTTAGTAGGTTTTATTTGATCCATTTATTTTGTCACAACTTGAGGATGAAGTCTGTTAAGAAGTTTATTTGAAGAAGTTTTTTATAATAGTACAACTATGAAGTTACTTATCAAATTTGTAAATCAATAATAAGCAATAAGTTTGTGCATCTGGTTTTTCTAATACATACTTTTTCTATAAATAGCAAAACCTAAGAACATTCAAACTTAAGGATATAGCACTCAATCGGAACCTTTCAAAACGTTTGCAAATAAAAGCTAGTGATGTTAATCACAATAAATATTTAATCAGGGAATGACAAACACATTTTTTTTTTCGAAACTCTAAACCGATGTTATTAAAATTCAAACAATGGCAAACAATCATGGACAATGACACTAATGCACCGTATATCCCAGAACCGATCGAAGGTTGTACTATTGACAATAAAATATCGTTCGATTTTGATCAGTTTTCAGATAAGTTGCAACGTTGTTAAATATATGTTGGAAATATCACAAGTAAAATGATTAACACAAAATATATTCTTTTGGTATTTGTGTATACTTTGCAATATGTGATGGTAAGTTATTCGTAAACGTTAATTTTGAAAATCATATTCCCTTGAATGGATCGGTGATAAAGCCCGCTTTTAACTTGAATGTAACCTTAATCGCTAACAAATCGAAGGTATTTATCTGAAGTTTAAATCATGATGATCCCTTAAGATTTTTTTGTAAAATGAAGCTTTTGCCTTCAATCAATCGAAATTTAGAAAATATTTGCAAAGAAATTCTTGAGGGGTCGAAAGTTGTTCTTGTTAAACCTTCAACTCTTGTCATTACCGCGTTCCTTTCATCGTCATAGCCTTAAACCTTTTTTATCAGCCCTATGCGGAGGGCTGAGTGACGATGCTTATCAAATAGCAAGTTGGCATTCTTCTACATAGTTGATTTCCGCAATTTTTGATTTATATTCAAACTTTAAACTTAACCTGCACCAATTCGTCAATGAAGAGACGGTTGAATCTAAATTACATATCTTAATTGCTTAATTAAATATTTTATCTTATTTTTTTAAGTCTGTAAAGGCAAATCAAATGCATAAAGGCATCATTCAAGCTCGACTCCTATCAAGTGGTGTCCAATGTATTCAAGACAACCCACTATCTCTTAAGGATATCCAAACTTTTAGAAAGAAAATGTTACCGGAAGGGGATTCTGCGAAATGTTTTGCTGCTTGTATGTTTAAGAAGATCGGTATAGTGAGTATATAATTTTTTTAACAATTTTCTTAACTTGTATTTGATTAAAACATCATTTAAAACAAGATCGTTAGGGGAAAATTGGATAATAGCGCGCGGCTGATAATTCCGCGCATCGGTATATTTCAAAATCTATCTATTATTGTGCTATACAGTGGGTAGACATTGAAGTCTGAGGTGCCTAAACCTTCCCTCGCACAACACCAGTTTGTCCTGCGCAACGATAGGGATGCACTTTAAAAGTTTTTTTCGTCACTTCTTATAATTTTGTGTGTCCTATAGGTACTTGTATTGTAATAAATGGAACCGATGAAATTTCAATGCTACTTTCCTGTAAAATTATTGTCAGAATAATATTGAATCTAAAGAACAGTAGTTAATTTTCTATTGGAGTTGCACTTGACTTTTATTTTTCATGTCTCATTTCAAACTATAGTGATATTAGTTAGTTTATGGTATAAACACCATTCTATTTGAAAATTTTTGCCACATTTTTTAATAAGCAAAGATCTGCTTCCTGTCTTACCTGCAAATATTTTTATTATGTGAGTCGTATGTTGAGAATTGGTATGTATATTTTTATTCATAAATATCCATATGTAGTACACACTTTTATTGGTATTTAAATCAAACTCTCCAGTCATGGGTCTGCTGTAAGAAATTTCGTAAGTGATAAGCTGTACCTATGTTCTTATTTTTGTTCATTGTCACGTTTAATTGTATCTCACCAGTGTTTACACAAATTGTGAAATAAATAAATAGAATTTATTATTTGCTGAAGTTCACTTTTTACATAAAATAATATGAAAACCTCCTGAAACCCTGAGATAAAAGGTTTATTTAATGCAAAGTTAAATTTGAAATGTAGATTAAAACGTTTACTTTTGCTTTGCTTACCCTAGAAATGGATTTACTAATAACAGTAAACAAAGTATTAGGTGTTCTAGATCCACTTCAGCTTATTTAGTATTTAAAAAATTTGATGTTTAATTAAATCCACATCAAACAACTCATAAACAGTTCCCTGGTATGTCCCACTTCCCAAATTACAAGCCTTGTGAGAAATATTACCTTTTTTTCCGGTGAAAGCTATATAAAAAATATTAAAATACTTTAAAAAAGCATTAACTATCATTACTAATCATAATTATAGTTTTATTGTAAATATTAAATAAAAAATCTATTTGTGAAAGCTGTCCTCAATTTTTTAAACAGTCCCCTGATAAAATTTGAATCCTGCGAATTTTGTAAAGCAGTCAGAGGTAAGTTCGTTCAGATGAATCGTTCAGCAGGCAACCGCCATTATTTCAGTGCTACTGCTGCATCTGCTGCTGGTGAACCACGTTAGGTAAAACAGTCCCCTGGTAATGAGTAATTTCTCTTGAGTTTTAACTCCTAATATTTGTTCAAATAATTTGATTAGTAAATATAGATGTTTTTTCGTTTACATTCGTTAACATTTGTTTCGTTAGTATGATAAGTTATTTTTATTGTAAAATAGTAGTAGTTTTATACTAAAATATATGCTTTTATTCATAAGAACATTCCCCTGTGCATTTACAATAGTCTCTGTCACGATTTTTAATAAAATCGTCTGTAACTCCAAAACCAGGACGAAAATCAATTGGCTTTTCAAAGATATCATCATCATCATCACAATTCTTTTGTAATGAGCCCACTGCAGGGCATGAGTCTCTCTCCTGGGTGAAGAGGAGGTATAGGCCATAATCCACCAAGCTGGCCCAGTGCTGGGTGGTGGATGCCAGAATTTTTAGGGCGCCTAGATGGCTTCTGACAAACCCTAACGACTACTGTATACAAGTATACAGCACCCGGGAACGACTGCTTAACGTGCCCTCCGAAGCACGGAAGTCTTCGTGAGATATGAATGGTCGGCGGTTACCCATCCAAGTACCGACCTCGCCGAACGTTGCTTAACCTGTGATATCGTATGATACACACAGTAACCACGGCGCCACGACGACTTCGCGCCACGACGACTTCAAAGATATATAATTCATTTAATATTGTCCTTCATTTTATGAACAAAAACTCTCATAATTTCATAAAATTTGCTTAGGGACAGTCTTGTATGGGCCATTTTCCAAATAGCAGAGAAACACCCAGATACCGGATACCTAAGCACAAAAAATTTCATCAAAATCGGTCAAGCCGTTTCGGAGGAGTATGGCAACGAAAACTGTGACACGAAAATTTTATATATTAGATATATATTACTCTATATTAATGTTTTTAGATGGACGATATGGGAAATATTTCTACTATGAGCGCCAAGGAAAAAGCAGAACAAGTGTTTAAAAACGATGATATGAATATCTTGAAAGTTACTGAAATTATCGAAGCTTGTACATCAGGTAAATTGATTTAAAAGCATAACTGACTATGATATACAAAGTTATTTTTGTTTAAACAAAACCTAAAAACAGTTTGTTCATAATCGGTAACAGAATAAATTGCAATCGTTTTTGTACCATGTTATATTTTAATGTTTTGATAATTTCTAAAACAATTTAAATAATGTACACACTTACTTGCGCGCATATCGTATGCGATAGCAGGATGCAAGTAGGTATGTACCTACGTCGTATGAAGAGGTAACGAGCGCTGCGCTGGGTGTCCTCACTCGCGCGACAAAAGCAAGACACCACAAGAGGATTAAAATTTGCCGAGTATTTATGATAATACTAGCTATTTCGCGCGGTTCTACCCGCGCCATTTCAAATCCCGCGGGAATATCGAGATAAAAAGTAGCCGCTATTCGAGACTGTAAACTATCACTATGCCAAATTTCATCCAAATCCATTAAGCCGTTTTGCCTTAATAGAGTAACAAACATCCAGATAGCCATACATCCATTCATGCAAGCTTTCACATTTTAATATACAAAATTTTAGTTTTTTTCGACTTTTTTTCGATAGATGTCGCTGTGCGTCGATTAAATCGCACAAGAAAAGTTATAAATGTCATATTAACATTACTATCTCAGATATTGCATTCAATTATTTCGCTCCTATTATATATTTATTGTGAAATTGTTTGGGTAAAAACAAGGTATAGCAAATTGTCCGTTTCATGAACGATACATGGGATGAAATCAATAGTAATTTAGAATATATAAAATATTTTTCCGCTGTTCCTGCTATCGGGGCGAACAATGTATGAAGCAAAGGCAAAGTCTTTTATCTCATAACATGTACGAGCTATCCACTAACCTTGCATTTTGCGTGCGTGTGAATACTTGTGTTCTGTCCTGTAGTTCAATGTTTTTATAAAGATAATAATTAAAATTAATGTTTGCGTTCGTTCCAGTAAATGAAATGCCAGTTGCTGATGGGAATAAAGGTTGCGATCGAGCCAAGCTAGCGTTTTCCTGTTTAGTTGAAAATGCTTCAAAGGTGAGGTTATAACTTCATAGTTACTTTTAAGTGGAATTAGTGAAAAATGATTTATTGTATTTTATTTATTTGCTGAACCCGCGTTCAAGTTCAATCTCACCTGATGGTAAGTGAAAATGAAATACTGTTTAAGTGCCAACGCTGCGTTACGCGTTCGAACGCGCGTACCGTACGTCCGTATCATACGCGTAACGCAGCGTTGCTAGTATAATTTCATAAGTGTGCTTGCACAGTTGGGTCAATGGAATACTTAATTTGGCGCATTTCGAAAGTCCGTTCGAACGGACGACGTTGCAGTTTTGTATAAAACGCGCGTTCGAACACGTGACGCAGCATTGTCACTTAGAAAATACAACCAGGTGGTCTGTGAAATAAGACCATAAATACACTTTCATATTTACCTTACATTTTATTTACCATACCTTTGTTAAAAATTAAGTAACATAAAATTCATTATTTACGCGATTTACCGCTTTGTACTGAATGTGACATAGGTAGTTATTTTTCATATCAAATTAATTATGAATTACTTACTGATGTTTTTTTGGGTGTTAATTAAATTTCTTTTTTCAGCTTGGGTTCGATGTAAATTTTTAAAACTCCTGTCAAAAGGTAAAACTCTCAAGTTTCTTCAAAAAGCAGAAAACGAAATCTTCCTTGATATTTTTTGTTCTAATAAATTTGATTTTGAATGAAATAAATTAAGTACTGTTATTAAGCTAAAAATATTTTATTTTGTGTATCCATATTTAATTTCTTAGTAGGTAAGTTAAACACATGATCCTAAACCACGCGCTACAATTCTTACATGCCTCTAACTAAAGCTAATGAGCCGAAAATGCTTCTACCACTTGGACTCGCGTGGTGGAAAAAGTTATACGATGATGTATAACTTTTTCCACCTATCAATCTGACACCTGACACCTGAGTCGCTCGTGACCACGGGATCCGCAAAGACACCGAAACGTCGAGTTAAAATTTAAAATATCATTATTCGCGATAAATCCGGTTAAAAATTTTAGTATCAATCGCGAAAACCTAAGACAATATTATTATTTGTTCACTTGCATACAGTATTCATTGATAAAAATATACAAAATAAAAAAGAACTTAGTGATCAGACTATTTGCAGGTTAACTTCACTTCTGAAGATCTCCGTAGTGCAGAAGTATAGAAGCTACTGTGCCAATCATGAGGTAGCTGCTTCGATTCCCGCTCGGTACAAAAAAAAAATTCATTATCTGGGTAGTTATATTTTTATATTCTTAAAAAATTGCCTATAGCCGGCGCGGCGAACCTTGATCCCTATGACACTGACAGTAATTTCCACAACACAACCTTGTAGTGCCGTCACCGTTACATTAGAATCGTATTGGAGGCTTCTAAAAATGGCATTTATTTATTTATTAAATTATAACTTACGAAGTAACTTTTGCACAACGTAAACGAAAAGTGGGATTGAGATAATTTCTTGCAAATGTTATGAGTTGTTATAATTCCATCGGAATATCATTTTATTGGAATATAGCTACGTAAAATAAATAAATGCCATTTTTAGAAGCCTCCAATACAATTCTAATGTAACGGTGACGGCACTACAAGGTTGTGTTGTGGAAATTACTGTCAGTGTCATAGGGATCAAGGTTCGCCGCGCCGGCTATAGGCAATTTTTTTAAGAATATAAAAATATAACTGCATTTAAAAAAAAGAGGTCGTGCGTATAATTTACAATTTTAGTGTAAAAATTCAGTAAAATTCATTCATTTCTACTTTCAACGCTTTTTAAAACCCTCTAAGGGATGTATTTCAAAAAATAGACAGCCGTGGCCCACGTTTATTAACTATTTTGTACAACTCTATCCAGTGGCCAGTGCCTTGAAAGTGTAACCGTTAAACAGAGAGACAGACAGATAGACTGTCTGTCTCTCTGTTTAATTTGAAATATTAGTTTGGATATGTACTGTTTTGTAAAATGTGCGTTATATTTAATTTAATATTAAATAATAAAACTACTGCATCTAATAAATTATTTACTGTATCTTTGCGATTAATCTCTTTACAAAAAAAAAATTATATCATGTGATTTCAATTTTATATCAGCCAATTGTAAGCATAACAAATTGTTAAAAATTCAGGAAATTAAGTGTTATGTATTGAAAAATCAATAATTTAGTAATTGGTATGTACTATAATAAAGATTTCAAACAATCACAATTGCAGACTAAGTGCCAACGCTGCGTTCCGCATTCGAACACGCATACCTTACGTCCGTATCATACGGACGACGTACGGACGTACGGTACGCGCGTTCGAACGCGGAACGCAGCGTTGCTAGTACAATGAGAGGTTTTCTGACAGCTCATTAAAAAAACAAAACGGTACAAAAATGATACAAAGGCTTCGATAGATGGCGCTTTACTAAAAGCGAAGTCTTGTCTGTCATATAGCCATTTATATATTTATATAGCCATTTTAAAAGTAAAATAAATTTATTGACGTCTGTATCAGAAATTAAAGTTATAAATAACCATAGATGATAAGTACCACTTACCTACATTATAGTATACAGACTTAACTCCTTCGGCTTTTGAACAGTGCCATCTATAAAGGTTTTTTGAACTAATCTTTATGAGCTGTCAGAAAATTTCTCATTTCTTAAGTGTGTTTGAACAGTCGTGTCAATGGCATATAATTTCTTACTATTTGGATAAACTTCGTTTAAAAATTAAGAAAAGACATCCGGTTAGTCCGTTTGTGGAATCGAGGTTGCGGTGAATTTTATTTAAAATTCAGTCGCTCTGTATTAAAAACTCATTTTCATAAGCGCGTGTGACACGTTTAACAGTCCAACAGGAATCATCAAAGTCGGTACACCCTGTCAAAAGTTATGAGGTAACTAACATAAAAAACATACAGACGAATTGAGAACCTCCTTCTTTTGAAGTCGGTTGAAAATTAATGTACTGTAATGTAATTTAATATAGAGGAGTTAGAACGAGAAGTGTACACAAAGCTTAGCTTACCACAGCCATGGCACTTGCACTATGGTATGATAACCTATTTTAATGCACCATACAAGACATTGGCTGATTGATAATTTGTCATTTCATTGTCATTGTGATTTTAATTAAATTTCATGTTGATAAATAAAATTATATGTTGATTCACTAGCTATTACTTCAATAAATTTTTGTAAGATACTGAAAGTTTCTTAAAAATACAACAAAATGCCGAAGAAGAAACTGACAGAAGATGAAAAAGAAATTAGAAAACAAGTGCGGGATTTTAAAAGGTCTGTAATTTACGATTAACAAATATTATGACAGTGATAATTACCAGGAGATGATTACATGGATCTATCAGCCAGGAGACGCCCACTGCTGGAAAAAAGCTTCCCTAAAGGTTGTCCACGTGAATCAGTCCTGCGATTTACTGGTGACTGATCCACCTTGTAGTGGCCTGCCTACCTTGAATTCTCCCAGAGAAATAAACTTGTGAAATAAACGATATCAATATCATAACTTCACGCCTGTCTCCCTTTGGGTAGGCCGCGATTAGGGAACGATACTACGATACGATACAGACATATCAGTTTACCGTTAGGTATGTATACTGTATGTATTTACTGATAGTCACTATTTCACTCGATCATAGGTATAACTCTAGTTCTTCAGAAGGTTGCTAATATGTAGACTGGGTGCGTGAAATTAAAATCAATTAGATATAATATTCACTGTATTAAAACATTACGTGTGTGATACAATATATAAAAGACTAGCGTTACAGAGTGGGTGAAGGACACGACTGCCCACTGTAGACGCTTAAGTTAGGTTTTACAAAATATGCTGATGTCGCATGTCGCTACATAGGTTTCCCATTTTGAAAATGTCGCTACATCCATAACCAGATAATATCGGTTATAATTACTGATTGGTTTATTGAAGGTACGTAGATAAAACTTTTTAAAGCAAGAATCGCAATGCTTAAACTGTTACCAGAGCCTTAATTATTAAACCAACATCTGCATCACTACATAAATGGCTTTATTATTTTATCAGGCGTTTTTCCTTAAGACACATTAAATAATTGCTACATCCATTTAACATATGTTTGAAGTTTCAACTAAATTAGATAAATGAAGTAAATATGAAGCAATTATTGATGCAATATATTTCGAAAAACTCTGCATGCTTGACTTTAAACTAGGAGGTGACCAGCCAACCAAACGTCAGGATGACGGGTCAAAAAAATATTTTATTTCTAAAAACATATCTTATGTAGCAGTTATGTAGCATTTTTTTAATCAACTCTCATGGACCCATACCACAGCCATTCTGACGCACACTAACCTCCTCGTTGGCTAGGGGAGAGACAAATTATTAATAAGGCTTTATTTGTGAATTACAATAATTATTATGAAGAAACGGGGAAAATTATTCAATATTTTTAGGTTTTAATTAATTAATTCATAATTTATCTGGGATGAAAGTGCCTGCTTGCAAGATGTCAGATACGCGTTGAAAGAAAAAGGATCTCCGAGTTATGCTACTGTTACACATGCTCATTTCAAGCACGAAAGCATGCTTGAATTGAGCACTTGGTTTAATTGAGTATGTGTGTCGGAATATTGCCCAAAATAAGCTTGCTCATTTCAAGCATGCTCGTGAATCGACAGCTTGCGATTTTCGAGAAAGCTACCAGCAGCGGCGTGGGTGGCAGAGGGTGTCTTTTAAGCGCGTCTAATCAGTTTTTCATACTTAACCGATTCATTGCGGATGACGGCCCAGGGGCGCCTTGCATTTCTTTTATGTAGTGCGTGAGACGCCCCACAACCGTCATATTTCAATTGATTAAGATTCTTTCAAAACATCACATTAAAGGTCCCTGCTAACAAAACTATCATAGTTTTTATGTAGTTTATGCTTATAGTATTCGTTTCAGGATACATCATGAATTTGGAAACTTCAGGGGTTGACAACCTTTGATTAATACGAGCTAATTTCTTTTCTGTATTACGGATGACAGCCGAGCAACGCGTCGCGACGTCGTTGTAATTTAAATCGTTGAATTTTGATTGCTGAGATTTTAATTATATCCGAAAATTATTAAATGTGAATTCACAAAGGTATGCTCGTAATATTCCTTCGCATAAAACTAAGTGATAGGGTTACTATCATTATTATCGTAATAGTAAATTCATAAAGTAGTATTGAAATAGTAATATGTATAACGTATTTATAGTAATATCTATAAACAAGCGAATATGGCATGGTTTTTAATAAGTTTTCTTGTTTTACATAGCTGACACGTGACTTAACACAAGTAATGTCCATTGAGTACATTTTCGGACATCCTAATGAAGTGCAGCATATATAAAATGAAATAATAAACTATTAGTATAGTATTTTTTTTGTTATTTACTGAATCATATTTGGTGGCAAGGGTGACGGAAATCGTATAATGAATTTCTTCGATAAGTATTTGTATATATTTCTTTGCAAAGTTTTTCGTATTTATTTTACTTAAGCCAGAATCAACAGGCGCGAAGGCCTTTTATAAATGCAGAACGCAAAATGAGTGGCTTTTGTTTATTTAATTGGAAAAAGGAGAAGTAAAATAAAACAATGATTTAAAGAATAAATAGAAATATTAGGCGCCGCGGTCTCCTTAACCTTTGTGATTTCGTTGTATAGTTGGTGATTTAAAAAAAATCTACTGAATCTTAGTCTATCAAGACTTCGAAAACTAGAATTTGACATTTTAGGGCTTAATTCCATTAGCTTTTATCCATTTAAGCTGCATAGTGCTAAATGCGACAGAATAGTTTTGTAATATCGAGCTTGACTGTTGATTACAGGAGCTAATATTCTATGCAATGAGCTTAAAACTTGTAAGTTTTTAGTATTACTTGCCTTTTCTTTGAAAGAAAATATATGACTCGAGTATATTTCGTAACTGATAATTTTAAAAATAATAGGGTGGTGAAATCGAAACAACTACTGAAGTGGTACGCAAAGGACTTCCCACGGATTTTTTTTATTTACAGATGAGAAAAATTTTACTGTTGTTTTTACAATTAACAAACAGTATGACCTTATTTATGCTCAAAGAAAGCCTCCTAATTAGTCGACAGAGTGCAACGTGGGCATTATCCGACTTCAGTGATAGTATGGTGGGGTGTTAGTGATGAAGGAGTGACTGAGCTATACTTTTGTGAAAAAGGTATCAGAACATCGGCACAAGTTTATCAAGATACCATTCTTAAGAAGGTAGTTAAGTCCCCTTAAATCAATAACCAAGAATGGTCCTTATAATATTGTCTTAAGTTTTCACGATTCATAATTTAAATAAAAATACTTTTTAACAACTGCTCGTGACCACGGAATCTGCAAAGACACCGAAACGTTGAGTTAAAATGTGAAATATAAATTATACGCGATTAATCCGGTTAAAAAGTAGTTTTATTTAACAACAACTTCCAACAAGGCTCGACACCGGATCATTAAGCTTGTTCCACGCAGTCGTGGTTGAAAACTAAGGTTTCTTACTTCATCAGAAATGAAGACTGGCCGTCGTCTAGTCCCAATCTTAATACGCTGGATTATGATTTATGGTCAGTTTTAGAGAGTATGGCTTGCTCTAAACGCCATGGTAATTTTGAGTTCCTAAAACAATCCATACGATTGGCGGTGAAGAATTTTCTTATGGAAAGAGTGAGTGCTTCTATTGATAACTGGAGACCACTTCGAATAAGATTTTTATTTTTGAATTGTTTTATATTTTGGTATTAAACTTACACTATAGAAGTAATAAATGTAATTTGCAAAAGAAAAAAAATCTTTCTTAACAATATTTATGGCAAGTCTAGGTATATAATAAACTATTAATATTGAAATCTTCCATCCATAATGGTATAAATTCATTCCCTCAGGTAACTTTCAAATGCCATTGAAGAAGCCGCAAGGATTTCCTTTTGCCAGTTTTCTACGTGAATAATTTTAAACAATAACCGGGAGGGAATAATAGAAGAGACTAGCCATCATAGGGATTACAGTGGCTTTGTAGGACTGCAGATGTGCCTTCAATCCCTTTGTTTATTTGTAAAAATACAGTTTACATTTTTTTCGAGTAAAAAGTCTTTCATAATATTAAAGGCAAGCATGATTTATAAATACATAGTGGCCATTTGGATAGTTTTATTATTATTTTGATCAGATTTCATTCGTTTTAAATTAGTGTATCCACTTTCATTAATTGATTTATTTTAATTTTTAATGCTACTATTTTGTTTGTGTTTCTTCGTAATTCATGAACCTCTCCCGCCCGGGGACTTGCTCACTTTTTTCGGTTTTCCAAAAAGGTTTACAACACCTGAAATTAATCATATACTAGCTCTCAATTTCCAATAAAACGCTTCAAATGTACTTCGAAAATACTTTTAAACTAATAATCAAAGTCCTTAGGTATATCTACTAGGTTTTGTGCATTTGGTAGATATAAGTCGTAAATTGAAAAAAAGCAAAAGTTTTCGCAAATTGCGGAGGCCTCCTTAGGATCGTTTCTTTTAACCGGGGCGTAAGACGCCTTAGGGCTGTCATAAAAAAATTGTATAGCCGCACCAGGCAGAAGTTTGTAAAAACGACCGCAATGAATCAGTTAAATATATAAGCATACTTAAAACTAGCTCGTATTGAGCATACTAGAGAGCAAGCTTTTAAGCATGCTTTTTTCGAGCATGTGAAACAGTAGCATTAATCCTGTTTGTACCCCTATGTAACCTATATCTTTAACAAACAGCTTAAATCTTATCTTGAATAGTTTTGATATGTAAGCTCGCATACATAGCATCCACATTCATACTATCATGCAATGCCATTAAAAATAGCTATTTTCTTGAATTGTTGCAGGAGTCAGCTTATGGGCATAGATAGTTCTGCGCAGCTACAAATTAATCAGCAATACACGGGTGCTCTCCCCGTCGCGGCGACTAGCCGCTATCAGTATGATAGTTGGATGAGTACATTGTTAGCCACTGAATGTATTTTCATAGCTGCTATGATTGCGATAAAAATAGTTTTCGCTGCACTTCACCTGGTCCCACATTGGCTTAGGAACCCTATTGAAGATGAACCTCGGCTCTTCAGTGTAGAAGATGGGCAACTTCATCGGTATCACGAACCAGAATACACCTAAATTAACTAAAGCTGGCGCCTTCAACACACTTACACATTGCTCTTGTGTGTTGTCCGTGAATAAGCGCGTGGCGTAACTTCGTACTGTATGCGCATCATGAAATGTCTGCCTGTCTCTCTCGCGCGCGGTTTAGCTTATGAGTGTGAAGGGGACAGATATCGTTATACTTTTTCTACTGTTTATTAATACAGCGTTATCTTGTGATCGCGTGTAATTATTTATTTGCAGTGAATGCAAAAATTATACCATATTTGTCAATAATAAAAATATAAACAATGCCTTATTGCGCTCTAAAATAGTTTGTAAATCGATCGCACCTGCATAATATAAATGCAAGATTAAAGCAATAACGTAATTATCCTAATAAATTATAACAAGTAACACATATGTTTAATTGTATTTATTTACAACACGCCCATCTTACTAAAACGTAACTCTAGTCAACACTTAAATAAGAGTCGCATTTTGAATCAAAATCATTTATGTAGCATTTTGTGTAGCGAAATTGCATATGTGTGAGTACTGTGAAGGCGACAGCTTTAGTTAACAAAGAAATACCAAAAGATATAATAATAATAAATTTATTTATTTTCTTTATTTTATTTCATTTTATTTATTTTCATATTTTTACAATCTTAATCTAACAATGTCATATACATCATACGTGAATCCGCCTCTTATGATGCTTTTATTTAATCTGAGGAAATTCGCCATATTGTATTTGGTTACACTGTAAATTTTTATTAAAGAAATAAAAAATAAAAAGTACCCAGATGAATGCGTGTGCTTGATATGAGCTTTTCATTGTCGGCGCTAACGATAAGTTAGCGATATTAAGATGTTTGTATGACTTCATGGTAGCGGAAGTATGTTGGTAGTATTGTTATAAAGGGTGCTAAATGCAATAAATTACTGTTTTGTTTAACATACGATTGCAGCGCCATAGGTTATATCTTGAAGTAGGATATACTGTACTCACATCATGTAGGTACTTGTATCAGGATAGCCCAGCCCCTACTACATTTACATCCGTGATTTCCATGTTAAATACGACTGTTTAAGAACGACTGGTTGGCGTTGGTCTGTGAGAGTAGGTAAAAAAATTACTACCTACATAATTTCTTTTATTTGCTACGTACAATAAATTATTGCTACATAAAATATGTGTTTAGAAATACAATATTTTTTTGACCATCCATCCTGAAGTTTGAATGGCTGGTCACCTTCTAGTTTAAAGTCAAGCAGTCAAAGTTTCATTCTAATTTAGTTGTAACTTCAAAGATATATCAAATAAAGGACGTAGCAATTATTTAATATATCCTTAAGAAAAGTGCCTGACAAAATATTAAAGGCAAATACGTAGTTATGCGGATGTTAGTTAAAGGTGCGCCTTTACTGGCCCGCACCGAACGGATTTTGGTCTGCTTTTCAACTGACTTCCAAAAAAGGAGGAGGTTCTCAATTCGTCTGTATGTTTTTTTATGTCTTTGTTACACGATATTTCAGACAAATATGAATCGATTTTAAAAATTCTTGTTTCACATGATAGAAGATACTTCAAAACACCATATAAATTACATCGAAATCGGTTGAGTACTTATTTCATTGAAAATTTAAAATTTTTGAATAAGTATATATGATTTCGGAGAATGTTTACATTGATGACATTATAACTCAACCAAAGCTTTGACGTGAAGTCGGATTTTTTAATGCTCTGCGTTCGTTGATTATTATGAAATCATATAGAACCGCGTGCACTGTCCGAGCCGGCCGCACGCCGGGCAAATAATGCGTTGCGTTTTTTTATCATCCACTTACATACACATAACACACAAGGGACCGAGGTGTTATGGGAGGTTTTTTTTGTGGGCGATAGGCTGACCCCCTGTCACTGCAATAGTCTCTCTCCACTATTATAATGCCTCCAAATTCGTCAAACGTGACATCAGATGGTTTTATTACCTCTGGTGTTCTGCCTACCCCATATGGGATACAGGCGTGAAGTTATGTATGTATGTATGTAACACAACATGTCATTTAACAATTTAAAACACCTGCATCCTAAAATATTAATACTGTTGAGTTAACGCACTCCAACTATTTACTTCTATTATTTTATCAGGCACCTTTTCTTGGGCTAAATTAAATAAATCCTACATCCTTTATCTAGCATATGTTTGAAGTTTCAACTAAATTAGATAAATGAAGTAAATATGAAGCAATTATTTACGCAATATATTTTGGGAATCTCTACATGCTTGACTTCAAACAAGGCGGTGACCAGCCATTCAAACGTCAGGATGGCGGGTTAAAAAAATGTATTTCTAAATACATATTGTATGTAGCAATAATTTATTATACGTCTATACTAATATTGTAAAGAGGAAACCTTTGTATTTTTGTATGTTTGTATTGAATAGGCTCAAAAACTACTGGACCGATTTCAAAATTTCTTTTACCATTACCAGGCCTGGCTCACTCCGCGCGGTACATCCGTTATTTACCTACAGCGAAGCGCTCCGCCGGCGCATTTCGAATGGGTCGTGTATAACGCGCGCGCCCGTCGGGACGTTGTAGATACCTACCTACCTAATAGCACTCACAGTAATTCAATGATCGAGGTCGCAAATAGTATTTAAAAATGGACATAAAAAGAAACAAATATTCAATTAGATTATGTTTAGATTTGATTATGTTCAATTTAGCAAACAAAACATAGGTAGTATTACTAATTATTCGTCGTAACTTTTTTTTCATTTTGTACTTTAGGTAAGTTGAAACAATATTTTTTACAAAGGTAGAATAACAGTAATACCTACATCGGTAGATACTTAATTACATATAAGGAGATTAATTATTCTTCACTAGGTAGCAACCCTAACAGCGTAAGAAAAGATAAGAGGCATGCGATAGAAAGAGACAAAACTTCTAGGTATATAAAGGGTTGAGTCTAGAGTGTTTGAGCCATCGGCTACAGATGTTTCAGCATAATGCCATGTTATAATTACTTTTATTCGAATAAAGATCTAGTGCAATACTGAACTGTCCAATTATCTGAACCACAAAATGTTTGGTTTTTATTTAAGTAACAATGTAAGTTGCAAGATCTCGCAAAAAAATCAACTTCGATTTCATTTGAATAAATGTAAATTATCATGTTTCACACTAAATATAGGTAACAAATAAGGCATAATACTGTTTTATTACTTGATTTGACCTATATGTATAAGTTTAAGTAGCAATATTTTACCTAACAGAATATAAGTGTTTTGAAAAACAGTTTAAAAGTGGGTTACCTACAAAACGAAAGAAATATATTTTTGGCGGTCTGCAGGGAACGATTCCCGCACGAAACAAGAAAAACAATCTTAAGGATCAGGATGATTATCCATAAGTGTATTCTATATTCTAGGTTGCTCCCTAGTTCGCTGCATGATATCTCATACATAACACAAGCTTTGCTTAATTTGAGGCCAATGTACTTGGTGTGATTGTCTGCGTTTTTTTTTTACATTTTTCATTTCCTATATTTTCAAAGTATGTTGTCCTAATGACTAGCGTGAGATATATTGTGGTTTCTTGTCTTGACCAGACTAAATACCATTATATGGTGCACACAGGTGCACAACAGCCTACTGTTCTACAGCCAACCAAGCAATTATAATAATAGTGAAGTAGGTACCTATTTGTTTATTAAATATAAATAGTAAGTTTTACAGTTTATATGTCTACTATTGATGTTCCATTTTATTAACTGAATACTAAACTAACTAGTACGTTGATGCCATCGCATATTTCTAAGTAGTAGGTTTAGTTACCATTTAATCTCATAATTTCATCAAAGTAATTAAATTGTGAGGACTGTTACAACAACATAGGCTCCCAAGTTTTAGGTTTGCATTTGCTGTTGAATTCTTTTATGTTAAATTATGTTGGCTGCATAACTTATTTACTGATGCATTATTTACCGGGCATCTTACAGTCCTCCATGACATAACATTTCTGATCTTTATTGAAAAAGTCTGCCTAAATAATTGAAAAACATTGTGTCATTGTACGATTTATAACCCTCAACAACGCACCAAAAAAATGACAATTTTAAAAACTGGCAAAATCCAGGTGTAATGAGAATAATATGTCGAATATGAGCAGCTCTCGTAAGTAAGAAGTATATTCCTTGATGAAAAGAAATAAAGAAAACGAAAATATAACATGGTAAAAACTATTGCAATCGATACTGTGACCGATTCTGAACAAACTGTTTTCAGGTTTCGTGTAAACAAAAAATAAAGTATATTTTCTGTAGTAGGTACCTACTCGATATTTTATTTAAATATATTATTTATGAAATGTCTACTTTACAAGTTTGACACATCAGGGTATCCCGCAACTCGTTCATATGCACATTTTCCCATGAATTCAAGAACCCTGCTGGGTCGGTAAAGTAGCACGACTATTTAATATCTTTTAATTTTAATAAATTGACAGTTTGCTTTCATCGTTCGCGCGCAGTGGTCGTGTTTATCGAGCTCTCAGTGCTCTCCGTTTCGATCGATAAGGGACTTGTCGACTCGGCAGGACCTTTATCGTTATCGTTCCGTTTTACCGCTTATCGACTCCGAGGCTCTCCGGTCGGTATTGCCGCGTATTAGTGCCCTTTTGCGACAGTGGCGCCACTTGCGTGCTAACGACGCATTCGCGAACTTCGCTACCATACAACTGGGAAGTTTGAGTGATTTTCGTGCTGAAAAGGACGAACTTTAAACAAACTTCCGAGTTCCGCGTTTGAACGAGTTGATACCTTACGGTGACAACGAAGCTCGTTAGCGTGGCCCCGGAACGCTATTAGCTCTCCAGGGCTAACAAATCCGGCAGACCCGAACCCAGTGCACTGGGCCTTTCCCAGGGGGACGGTTAGGTGCCTGCTCGAATTAGGAGCACGCACCCCCTCTTTTCAGCTTTTCCGCCGCCGTTCATCGGCATCGGTTTTTCGTTAGGTTAAGTTCGTTCGCCGTTCATCGGCACGTTCAATCTTCTCGGAGGGTACTCCATCATGGAGCCCTCTCAGCAAGCTAGGTTCGATGCAGCAGTGGAGGCCCGCGTGGCCGAAACTATTCAGGCCTCTGAGGCCAGACTCCTCGCCACATTTCACGTGCATGAGGCACAACTCCGTAATGCAATGTTGCAGCTTCAATCGGAACTGACGGCCGCCCAGGCCCAAGTCGCTCAGTTTTATGCCGCTCATCAGGCTCAAGCCGCTCAGACCCCTCAGGTCCCCCCGGGTTTCGATGCCCAGTCCCAACGCTCTACGGTGTCTCCTGGCCCCTCTGAGTACATGGACGGCATCTCCGAATCGGAATCTTCCGTTTCCGAGTCTGCCGAGTCCTCCGCCTAATCCGCTGCGTCTAAACGCAAGGCTTCGCCCGTCAGTGCGTCCCACTCGGATGACACTGTTACGGATGATACTCAATTCACCCCAGTCCGAGGTAAAAAGTCCTCTAATAGGAAAAAGAAAAATACCGCTTCTTCCGCTCCTCCCACGCCCTCTCCAGCGGCGGCTCCCGAGGCGGTAGCGGCCCCTAAGGCGGCTGAAGCCCCTAAGGCGGCAGAAGCCCCTAAGGCGGCAATGCGCCCCAAGGTTGCCCCGCGTTCCGAGCCCGAGGGTCCTCCCCCGAGCTCTAAGCCCCCTCCCCCTGTCTTCCTTCGGGATAAACATCTTTGGGGACAGGTGTCGACCCTCTGTTCGGGGGGTCTGACTGCCCCCAAGATCAATTACAAGAAGGCAACCAACACCGGTGCCTTCATTAAGATCGAGCCATGTACTCTGATCGACTTCAGGAATCTCCTACTAACTCAAAGGCAATTCGCCTATCACACTTACGCTCTCCCGGAAGAGCGTAAAGCCCGCGTTATCCTTAGGGGCGTGCCGTTCGAGCTATCGAACGATCTTATCGCCGAGGATCTTAAATCTCAAGGCTTCCCCGTTGAGTCCGTGCACAAGTTGCACAGCAAACGGGGCAAACAGTTTCCCCTTGCGCTTGTTATTCTCACGAATAACACAGCTGGGAACTCCCTAATTCGCAATGGGGCCCGCACTGTATGCGGCCTCTCGCAAATCCGAGTCGAAAAGCCTCACAACAGAGGTCACCCCGGTCAATGTCACCGCTGCCAACTCTATGGTCATGCGGCACATAACTGCTTCGCCAAACCTAGGTGCGTTAAGTGCCTAGAGGATCATTCCACCAAGGAGTGCTCCCGCACCCTTGAGTCCCCGACAGATCCGTCTTGTGTCCTGTGCGGCCAGTCCGGCCACACGGCGAATTATCGCGGGTGCCCTAAGGCGCCGCGCTCGGTCCGTTCCAAAGCGGTACCCGCGGTACAGAACGCGAAGGTCAGTTTTGATCGCTTGGCGTTCTGGGTCACCGTCGCTCCTATCGACGAGATTCTTGAGCTCGGCGTTGCACTCAACGCCGGCCAGGACTCTCTCGCCGATGCTCTCCCCATCCTATCCAAGCACGCCTCCCTCGTGAGGAAGCTTCAACAAGCCAACCGGTTCTAGGTTGTCCTTAACAATTAATTCACACAACATGTGTTTATAACTCTTACGACGTCGTTTCCAATTTTTTATTGTTACAGATTCGGTCCTGCGATAAGCTTTCGTGACGGGTTGTCTCTTGGGACGCCAGGTACGCGGCCTCTGACTCCAATTGGCTGTCGTTCAGATGAGGAGACACGCCCAACTCGGGATGTCTCAGCAAAGGGGGTGTTTAGCGGGTATCGCTGGGTTCGGTGAGTCCCGCACTGTTAGGGATTGGCTGATGGGGTAGTCCCCCAAAGGTCCCCTCTTCGTGCATCAAGCATTCACCTCCTCTCCTTCTGTGGCTCCCTTAGGGGCGTCAAGTCGGTAGTTAAGCTTTCTGTGGCGGAAAAAAAAAAAAATAATAATAATAAATTGAATTCTGCATTAGTTGGTTCAGACCTTTTCTTAGTATTTTTTATTAAATGTAATTCGAATTATGGAATATTTTTTATTTGCAAAAAGTACTGAAATCTTAAATGGCCTGACATGGACTCTGGTATTTGCAGGTACGTAATGCTGTGCGAGCTGAATTCCACCGTATCGCGTCGTAGCAAGACTCGAATTTATTTAGATCTTCTTGCGGAGTAATTCTTCTGTACCAACGGTACTATTACTTATTCTGTGCCATTACTTAGAGGGATTCTTCCGAATCCGTATAGGCTACTTTTTATCCTGAAAATCCCGCGGGAATCGAAATTGCGCGGGTAAACCGCGCGCAACAGCTAGTAGCAAATAAAAGCAGTTATGTAGCAATATTTTAATCTACACTCAAAGACCAACGCCACAGGCATCCACTCATTCTGACGCACACCGTCGAAGCCTACTGGTTTTCGAATGTCGTTGCCATGACAACTGTAAACCAGAAGGCTTAAGGCAGCAATATTCGAAATCTATGCGTTTTCAACCCCGATTGTAACAAGCGTTTTTATACATTTATTTCTGCATTTTAATAACAACGAATCCAGAGCATTAATAAAACCACCTTCACTGCAAAACTTTATCTGAAGTATAAGGTTGTCAATGTAAATATTCTCCGTATTCATACACACTTTTTCTAAAATTTTAATTTTTCATGAAGTTGTCAATCGATTGAAATGAAATGTATATGGGAGACCTCTGAAGTATCTTCTATCATATGAAACAAGAATATTCAAAATCGATTTTCAATTGTCCAAAAAATCAGGTAACAAAGATACAAAGAAAAAAAATACATAGGTAGGTACACGAATAGTTTTGGAAGTCGGTTGAAAAGAACACAATTATATCCAAGTGCCTGAGTTAGGTTGTCCCTTAAAATTAAATTAAAGTACAAATAAAAATGGGTCAAAAAGTATACAAAAAAATAATCCTATGTAAGTGTATAATATTCTCAGTACGAGTTCAGTAAAGGTGAAAGCCATCAGTGTTTCTAAAACAAATGCTAAACCGCAGCTCAATAATTTGAAGTAAGTAATATTTCATTTTAAAACTATTTTATTAGTACTAACAGATTTACTGTGTCTTCGTAAGACATGTTTTGTATCGCCTCATGACCGTGTCATTTAACGCGTTCGCTGCCTTAGACGTCGTGGGGCTCAGTATTGCCACATTTCAGGGATCGGGAGCCCACGTCGAGGGCTCAAATCAAAAATTGATTTTTCATTTCCCACCACTCGCCATGTGTTTTTGGTTCTGATTACAAAATAACAAGAAATAGTAAAAAGCCATGGTTATGTTCGTACGAAGAAATAAAACATAATTATTAAGTTTCAAATGTTAACACGTACGTACGTACGTAAACGTAATTATTGGGTTTCAAATTACCAAAACAGCAAAGTACTATAAAATGTTTTAATGGAATTCAGATTAGATTACCGAAAATTGTTTTACTATAAAGAGTGAAATGCAAAAAATATTATTTGGTTGACATCTTACTACAGTCGTATGCCATTTAAAGAACCTTTTGACTTTATTAGTTCTCATACAAGGCACGTCATTGTGGGAACTATACAGGGTCCGGATATAATAGTCAATTATATTTTAATAGCAGATTAGGTATGACAAGGGTCTGAATTTAGAAAAAAAATATTTTTTTTTCAATATTTTTCATAAATTAAAATTCTAAATTTTTTCTCTGTGAGTAAAATTGAAGAATAATCTAGATTTTATTACTATTAGATGGAAACGTTTTCATTACTAGTTGTGTAGTCATAAACTACTGATCGAACTTTTTTGATCACTTAGAAGAATTTTGGAACTTTCGTTTATGAAAAATATTTAAAAAAAAATGTTATTTTTCGTAATTATGACCCACTGATCAGTCTTAATCTGCTATTAAAATATTATTGACTATTATATGGCAACCCTATATATTGCGGAGTATAGATTGCACCAAACTTCTTGTCCCTTCTGAAGTGGATGCAAGGCGTTTTACTCACAAGAAACCTGCTCGAAGCATCTCGCAACAACTGCACAGGGAACTTCAGAGATTTTTGGCGCCACCTATGTATGCCACTTTTTTAGAAAATATTTATTTATTTATTTATTCTTTATTGTACACCACAGAAAAAAAAAACAAAGTAAAACAAAAGCAGAAACATGGTACAAAAGGTGGTCTTATCACTAATAAGCAATTTCTTCCAGACAACCTTTGGGTGAGAATTGGAGACTAATTTATAGGGTGCCTAGGCGTACATATACTAAAATTTAACTAATATACAAATACTATAGTTATAATATAGTAATTTCATAAACTTACACACGAATAATAGATGATTAAACGAACTTCTAAGTGAAGTTCTATCGCTATTATATGAGTCGCTTCATTCGAAGATATTATATAACAGGTAGTCCTTTTTAGGTACTAGGTAACTTCGCATAATTTAAAGTATCATAAAAAAAACACTGTGGTGGGGCGCCGCGTGGCATGATCCACCCGGTTCGCGCCAAGCCCTCATTCTTTAGAGACCCTAAACAAAACTTTTAAATGGGTTCTGGGGTGGGTGGGTACGTCATATCTTCGAATGAAGCGACTCATATAATAGCGATAGAACTTCACTTAGAAGTTCGTTTAATCATCTATTATATTTCGTCGCTTCATTCTTCAGATATTATATAACAGGTAGATTTTCAGAGATAGAAAGTTTTGTTTAGGTACATACTTGGAATTGAAATAAGTAAAGATATAAATATGTAATTACATATTTTATTATTATAGTACTCAATAATTAGTATTATTACATAATGAGCTTCAAATAATCTTACTTTATTTGAGTCGCTAGAAATTATAATCAGCTTAAATTAATGAAACTTAGTGATAGTCTATTTATAGACACATAATTTTTAATGTAGTAATTTACTTAATATCAAAATACGTAATATTCAATAACTATTTTTAATATTAGGATAAGTATTGTTCATGTCTCGATTAAGTATCGACAAAGCAAAGTTATTTTGTTGATCATCTAAAGGCCGATGGTAAAACTTTGCGAACACCTGTGAGTTTTGTGTCCACCCGGCCGTTTTTCGAATGACATCGACACTGATACCGGCCGCGCGCGCGGCTGAGGTCGACGCGTGTCGTGTGCTGTGCGCACTAAAACGCTCATGTCAATGCCGCTCGTGGCGAGCGTTTGCTTAATCCATCGACTTAGCGTCTGACTTGATGCAGTTCTGTGGGGAGCTTTGAATGTTACGAAGAGATTCCCGGAGTTTGAACCTCAGATATTTTTTGTAATAAAAATATATTCTTTTAAAGTTGATACTGGGCATATGTTGATATTGCTTTGAAAGTTTGGGAGAGATAATAAGGGCTGTTCACGATTTGGAGCGGAAGTCTTGATTATATCTGTTATAATAATATTTACTTTATCAGATTGAAAAACAATATTTTCTAATTTAAGTAAAGATAATGTCTGTACTCTTTGACCGGTACATAAAGCTAATAATGTAACGAGTTTTTTTGTAATATTTTTTAATGATAAATTAATATTTGGATACCAAGAAGACAGTTGATTTAGTACTAAATTTGGATCCCAAGTAAATGAATATTTAGGCTTGATATGTTTAGTTTTATAGGCTCCTATTAAGAGGCGTTTAACACAACTATTATCACGTATCTCTTCTCCTAATAAAAGAGATAATGCAGATCGATGTGTATTTAATGAACCGTAAGAACATCCCTTATTAAATTGCTCGTTTAAGAATCAAAGAAATAATGGAATGGATTTTTCGAAACTATTAATTCATAACCACACTTCTTGAAACCATAACTTCAATGAGACGTTGTACTGGCGAACAGTGGTGTCTGCGAGCGAGGCGAGCATCAACGTGAGAGCCTCTGGTGGGCAGTTGCGCCGGCTGAACGACGCCCGGAGAGCCTCGTGGCACCCAGGGTAAGGCTGGAGGGCAGTGGGTGCTGACTCCATGGCTGGGAAGGCCAGAAGGGGAATACAAGTACCCCTTCGGCTTTATCATCAATGATTTTTCGTATACATTTTAATACAAGAGAAAAGGGAGGAAATGCATAAAAATCCAAGTCAGCCCAGCTTATTGTAAATGCATCAACTGCGACTGCATCAGGTTCAGGCTTCCAGGTGACAAATAATTAACATTTGGCATTGGCTCGACTTGAGAACAAGTTGATCTTAATGGGCCCGAAACTATTTACAATAAGTTGGAAAGCGCTATCCGAGAGGGCCCATTTCTGGACTCGAAATCTGCTCGATTTTCTTTGGTGTTAACATAAGAAGCAAATATCCATAAATTGCGTTTTTCACACCATTGCCAAATTTCTCTACTTAAAATATTCAAATGTGGGAACTGAATACCTCCCATCCTATTAATGTAGCTAATGGCGGTAGTATTGTCAATACGTAATAATATTGCACAATCTTTTCCTTCACTAGATATACTTTTGAGACCTAACAAAACCGCGAGTAATTCTAAAAAGTTCATGTGATTTTCTTTTTCACTGTTCGTCCATGAACCACTATATTTATTATTTTTGCATACTGCTCCCCAGCCTGTCCTAGATGCGTCGGTGTAAATTTCTGACTTATAATTTTGAGTAATGATTGGACAAGAAATAATATTAATATTATTTTTCCACTACCATAAATCTTTTAGTAATATCTTATTAAGATTCATTTTCACCTCATAGTTTCCTCCGAACTTATTTAAGGCTAAAACTTTTGTCTCTCTAATATTTTTGTATATAAGAATCTATATTTTGTGGCTGGACAGGCTGCGATCAATACACCTATAAGTTTAGCGAAATTTCGTAATGAACAAGTTTTAAGATTAATGTACCTATTTATTAACTGTGCAATGTTATGCCGCTTATCGCCAGGTAACGTAATAGACATCTGTTCTGTGTTGAACATAAAACCTAAGAATTTGATTGACTTTTTTGGTACAATGTGACTTTTATCGAAATTTACAATAAAACCTAGACAATGTAATAACTTCAAAGTTTCTCTTACATTAATCATGCATTCTTCATATGTATCTCCAATAAGAAGATCGTCTTAATAGGTAGTAGACTTAAAACCTTGTTTTCTCAAATGACTCATTACTTCACGCATAATTTTTGTAAATACCCACGGAGCTACCGATAATCAATACGGCATTGCTGTGAACTCGTAAGTGATCGGCTCAGACGAATCATTTTCTTGGAATTCGAATCGTAGGTACTTTCTGTCACTAACAAAAAACGGCATAAGTAGATATGATTCTTTCATATCTATGTTGGCTAAGTATCCATTACGAGGAATTAATTTCGAGGCTGTTTTATAAGATTCCATTTTAAAATGTACTTTTGTTACGAACTTGTTTAAAGATTTTAAATTTAGTATAAACCTTTTTTCTCCGTTAGGTTTCGGAGCTAAAAATATATTTGAAATAAATTGATCATTTGAAGGAGAACAAGGTTTTATAGCCCCTAAGTCTAATAATTTATTTATAGCTATTTTCATGTCTCTTTTTTCACATGATGACAAATTATTTTTAGGAATAGAATACTGACAAATTTGAGTATCAAATGGTATTCTAAATCCATAATTTATCCACTTCAATATAACTTCGTTTTTACTTACTTTTGTCCAACAATCATAAAATAAATTACTTCGACCTGCATGTACCTTGATTAATGTTGGATCGGAGCACGCGTCCTGGACTAAGTCTGCGGCTGGAACTTGGCGTTGAACGCAGAGTTCGATTGAGGGCGCCGCTGTATTTGAGCTGCTATCGGTTTCCTCTGACCTCCCCGCCCCCCCCTGAACGACGGGTAACGAGGAGGTCCTGTCCAGTTTCCCTGCTGAGACGACCGGTTGACCGTTGATATTTGAGAGGAGACTGTTTTGGCTGGGCCTTTTTTAATTAGGGCTCCCTACTTTTCAATGGCTTTACTTGCCTTTATTTTTTCCGGCAACGAACTTCCGAATAAAGTTTCGTCTCTTTCGGAGTCTTGTATAACATGTTTAAAGTTTGTATCTAAATTAGGTAAAATCAGTTTTACCCTATCTTTGGTTAACATAAAGTGGAGGTCTGATAATAGGCAGCATCCATCACTAACGTGACGGAAGGCCTTCATTTTGTTTTCTTCCTTCTCAGGGAGGACGTCCATCTCTCGATTTATGGTGGTAATACCGTACCCCAGCTGTTGCTGAAAGTTTTGGTTTTTTTTTTTTTTTGTCACGTGCTCGTGTGCAGTTATGGCTGCTGAGATTTCAGCATTTATTTCAGCTGTAATCGTATTGAAAACAAAAGGTGATCGATAAGATCAAATAAAATTTATTAAATTTTACATCATTACGATATTGAGCGGATAACGTGATATATCTATTATAGATTACACGCATTTTCTGCTCTGATTTTTTAAATAACCTTGGAGGCGACATGTTTATGTCTAATTCATATTAATATAACGCCCATAACGTATTACAGACAACGAGATAAATCTCCTTGAGATTACCCGCATTTTCTGTAATCGTATTGAAAACAAAAGGTGATCGATAAGATCAAATAAAATTTATTAAATTTTACATCATTACGATATTGAGCGGATAACGTGATATATCTATTTTAGATTACACGCATTTTCTGCTCTGATTTTTTAAATAACCTTGGAGGCGACATGTTTATGTCTAATTCATATTAATATAACGCCCATAACGTATTACAGACAACGAGATAAATCTCCTTGAGATTACCCGCATTTTCTGTAATCGTATTGAAAACAAAAGGTGATCGATAAGATCAGATAAAATGTATTAAAGTTTACATCATTACGATATTGAGCGGACAACGTGATATATCTATTATAGATTACACGCATTTTCTGCTCTGATGTTTTAAATAACATTTTTAAACTAAATAAGTAGGTCTTACCTTGTAAGATTTCTTCTTCATCGGAAGAAATAATTCGCTGTTTCCGTTTTTTATTTATTTTTTGTTCCAACTTTTTTATCTTTATATTATAATGTTGAAGCTGTTCTTCTGCTGTACGTTTAGGCATTTTCTAAAAACTTAAGTAAATGATTAAAGTAAATGACGTATGCTTGTTACCACGCACGAAAAAAGAATGAGGGCTTGGCGCGAACCGGGTGGATCATGCCACGCGGCGCCCCACCACAGTGTTTTTTTTATGATACTTTAAATTATGCGAAGTTACCTAGTACCTAAAAAGGACTACCTGTTATATAATATCTGAAGAATGAAGCGACGAAATATAATACATAAATATAAAATATATACATATATCCACTAACTATAATGCTTAATATATATACTAAATAAATTAAATACATTGTACTATAATGTCGTGTCTTTAGAAAGGAAGTACTGCTTGACCAGTCTTTTAAATGTGTCAATTGATTTGGCAGACTTAATCTCCAGTGGCAAATTGTTCCACAGTGACACATATACACTGTGGAACAGTGTATATGTCACACATAGTGACATATTCTTTAGGTTGTGTAAGGTTAACATTAAGAGTCCGCCTTAAGCTAAGCCAATCTCGTCGCGGTGCTCGGAATAATATCTTGCTAATCCACTCTGCTTCCCGCGCAGGTTGACATGTTTGTTGAGACGCACGACGATATATTCTTACAGAAATTTGGTCGCGAAATATTTTAAAATGCTTTTGAGACTATTGCTCGAAATATAAAATTAACATTTTTATGAATAAAAAATAACTTATTCAAACTAAATAATAAATAAACTACGTCTGTAGATATAAAACTTTAATATATTTTTATTAAGTACTAATATGAATTATTTTTGCCTAAAGTTGCGTAAAAATAAATTCCTAAAACCTAATTTTAAATTATTTTTCAATCATTATAATTTTCCTTCTGGATTGGGAGCGAATAAAAAAATTTAATGTGCCAGTTGCTTTTCTTCCCGGGCATACTGTAAAGTCAGTTAAGGGACATAGGTTTTATTGGAAGTTTTTATTTGGGTGATAAGCTGACCCCCTGTCATTGTAATAGTCTCTGTCAACCTTTATAATTCCTCCAAATTCGTCAAATGTGACCTCAGATTATTTTATAGCCTCTGGTATTCTGCCTACCCCATAACACATTTTCGTAAGACATACAGGCGTAAATGTATGTATTACTATAGTTTCATGAGATTATGTGGTGTGAATGGAAATATTTACTTCATCATATTTAGTTTTTGGCATCATCGTTCATCATTCAGCCAGGAGATGCTTACTGCTGGACATAGGTTCCTCCCCTAGGTTCTCCTCAAAGATCGGTCCTACGCTTCCCTCATCCAGCGTTAACCGGCGACTTTGACCAGATCATCGGTCCACCTACGGTAGGTACGTCTCCCAGTACGTAGTTGCCAATCGAGAACCTTACTGCCCCAACGGCCAAACGTTCTGTGAGCTATGTAACCTGCCCATCTGCCTATTGCCACTTCAGCTTTGCAACTCTTCTGACTATGTCGGTACCTAGCCGAGCATAGCCCATTCTATTGCTCACTGAGCGACTTTGAGCTTATTTATAAGGCCCATAGTGCTCACGTCTCAGTACCATACGTAATTGCTGGCAACACACATTGGTCAAAAACCTTTGTCTTCAGACTCTGCGGTAATTGACTCTCAATCAAGACTAAATCAGGTAATCAACTGAAAGTTCGACTTACCTATCTGATTTTTTTGTCCAAGATATACAAAATCGTCTACAACCTTGAGCGTAGACCACTGGAGCAGGTGTTTATTTTATTTTTGGGTTTATTTTATGTGTAGATGTTTAATTTTAATCGAAAAATGCTAATCACCTTTTATTCAAATCTTTACGTTAGTGTCAAAAAATAGATTGCTATTTTACCGTTTCGTTATAAATACTTTGATATTATGAATTGATTTTTTTCTCAGCCTGTATATAATCAAACAATAATTAAATTATAAATTGTGGTACCTTAGTTATCTGAGACATTTTGAATAATGTGCCATGTATCACCGGTTTATTATCTATTGTATTTTTATTGGATTGAGCTTGTTATGTTTGGAAGAATCACAATCGGAAAATGTAAAATTATATAATAATACTCTTATCTTTTGTACCGTTGAAAGTATTTTATCGAAGTATAACTTTTGAGTTACCAACGTTCTGTTATAAAGTTTATTTGGTCAAACAGTAAGTAAAGCCGCATAGGTTGGCTTAGAATAGTTTAACCACAAATAGAGGGATGTAAAAGGTGACTTATCTGTGCCACTAGGTGGTAGAACTGGATAACAACCACGTTTCATATAAATTCTGCCGCCACAGCAAAATGTCAAAAAGCAGCGGTAATGTTGTATGAAAAGCCAGTTCTTTTATTATCCAGTCTGCTGGCATCTTGGAGACGCGCAACAACGTCAACTTTAATTCGTTTGTTGTGCGCGTACCCCGGGACCACGTATCGATGTTCCTGAAGGAAGAGCTGTGGCCGAAGGGAGTCATTTTCCGCAAGTTCCGCGGCCGCCCACCGCCCTCAGCAGCCGCGAGACCCGCGCCTCACGCCGCCGCCGCTATACATATATATGTTAGTTTTTAAAGTGTTTATTTTACTATGGGCCTCTGTAATCAATTATCATTGTATTTTTGTTTATATTTCCTAAAATAAATGATTATTTAAATAAATTATTATCTGTGTCTAAGGCGAAATAAAAATACTTGACACGTGAGAAAGGAGATATCTACCGACATTAGGGAAACTCTTTTAAGAGTCAATTTAAAATATTTTTCGTGGAGATCTTACTACATTGTGGAAAATTATTTAACCAGTAGGTTTTCGGTAAGTGGACTACCAATGGAAAGATACTAATTAACCAACTTTAACTTTCTTGTGACTATTTCATTTAATTTTTTTGTCTAGCCGTAAAATCTTTTAAATAGCCTTCTTTATTCTATTACTACAATGTATAATACATTACTGTATATCTTCCAACAAGGTTTTAAAGGCATTTTTGTAGGCGATAGGCTGACCCGCTGTCGCTACAATGGTCTGTCTCCATCGTTATAATACCTCTAAATTTGTCAAACGTGACATCAGATGGTCTTATAACCTCTGGTGTTCTGCCTATCCCATAAGGCGTGACGTTATGTATGTATACAACGTGTAACATAATGAAGAGATAATACTTAAGGGGATTGTATGTTTGGTGATGTAGTTTATAAGTAACAGTAACATAAATTTGTTATCCTTACGATTCGGCCGAAAAACAAGTTCAAAGTTTAGATCAAAATATCTAAGTGTCAACCCTAAAAACAGCTTTTGATGAAATCTATTCGATAACAGATGGCGTAAAAATAAAGTGATGGGTAGCTAAGACAGATACTACAAAGTGAAGCCGGTGCGGGAAAGGTCATAAGGTCACTGACTGCGACACATGTCTTGTTTTAGCTAATTAGCTAGGGTTGTCAAAATATTTTGTTGTAAAAAAATTTAAATAAATTTGTATAAAAGTCTATACCAGCACTGATCATGTTAATTTTTTTACTGTATATTCCAAGTATGGTATAGAAGCTAACCCTTACGTTTTATCTCTCCATTTTGTTACACGTTGTATATGTTTGTTAATCTTCCAAATGTTCTTAAAAAAGAACTAAGTATAAGGCTCAAATATGAAATAATTTTGTGTACTAGCGGTCAAAAATACATACAAAAATACAAAAAAATAGTACATACATTATGAGTAATACAAACGGTATTTTGTAATAGAAGTTTAATATGGCAACCCAAGACTCATGGCAGCCAACCTAACAGCTGGAGGTAAACTAACTGTGAAAGGACTATAAGTTTGATTCAATAACGTGTTTCAGTTTATGTTACTCATAATTTTGTTAAATAATCCAAAAGCATCGTAGTATACCTAAATAAAACTTTGGCGTTCGCTGGAAATTATGAATAAAATAAAAAATTAATAAAAAATTATGGTATAATAAATCTATTCAGATTTAGGGCGACGCCGCTGCTTTGCAGAGGTGCGATTATTTTCATTCAAACTCTAATAAATTGTCAATCGAACAATTGTAAATCCGCCTTTCGCAACTATATAACAAATGTATTCATAAATGAACACATTTTATTCAGATTATAATCATATGGTGTTAGTTCTCAACGTCTATAATGATGAGGGTCGCCTTGTTAAACTTTCCACACATAAACGCGGCAATAATGCGATTAGCTCCGCGCCAGCTTGCCATCAGATGCTCTGAAATGAAAACTAATCCGCTATTTGATCTTCAGAATTTGGCTTAAATTGACGGTCTCTTCCTATGTCTACGGCGATGGTTGGGCGAAATTAGCCTAGGCCGTGATGAGAAAAGGAAAAAAGCGCTTGTGATTTTGTAACAACAAACATAATTATGCACCTGTTGTGGTGCGAGCGGCCGACCGACCGAACTAGGTTAAAGCACAGTCTTCTATGCTTTTCCTATTTTCGGCAAGTTTCTTCCTTTTTTTAAATTTAACTCATCTTTGTCATAACAATGAATCGCAAAATCAACCACCTAGAACAAAAAAAGATTAAACAGGGTTGATTTGTAGTCACAGGCTAATTTTTTTTTACACAATAAGTATCATTTATAGGAATGATACATTTTTTTTAGAGATATAAATATATCCCCTTACATATAAAGCAAACCATGGTCACTCTAAATTACCATTAAAGGGGTTTGAAAATTTTTGGTGCACCTTCTGTCCGCCATTTTGATTTTTTTTCGATTTTGCGTCGCACTATAAAACTTGTATATTTCGATTGCTGACATACAGACGAGCAAAAAATGTTTTATAACATATGGGTCTAAAACGTCACGTTTTAGAGATAATATAAAAAACAATTTTGCTAAATAATTCAAATTTTTCATATATTTAATCGTTGAAATACCTCTCAGAGTGTATCAAATTAGCATGAATGTTTGTAGTTTTATCTTGCACATTAGTTAAGAGTAAAAATAACTGGTTTTTACACCTACCTATCTAAAACTTGACAATGCCATATTAACTTGGCAAAGGTACCTAGTAGGTACGTACCTAACTATATTAACTATATTATTCTAGTAACTTACAAGAAGTAATGACACAGATTACTAAAGAGTTACTACGTGTAATGATATGATTAAGAGTTTTCTTTTTTAGAATTCTTTTACATTTGCTTGTACCTATTCGGAAATGCGGGATAGAGAAAGACGCGTCATTTCAACGCCCTATAATATTTAAGTCTGTCTTTAAATACTTATAGCCCACACGAGAAGAAGAAGATGGGCTTGTGTATACACTTCTACAACACGGTTGCCCATGACATACAGGAACTTACGTAAAAAAGGCAACTATAAAGTGGATGACTTCTTAAATGAAAAGGAGCCATGGGTGTGAAAAAAACGCCCAGCTCTTTGCCAAATGTGAGACCTATATATAAGTGATTATAATGTAAGTTATAAAGTAGATTGTAAAGTGTTTCTGGAGTTTCTTTATCTCCAATTCTTCTCCATATTAGACTCCCACACCTCACACTAAACTAAATAATTAACTAATTAAATTAAATTAAAAAGTTAAACTAATAGTTTACATTTTTTTTTATAAGTGACTAAACCCGCGTTTGACCTCTATCTCACCTGATGGTAAGTGACAATGAGGTCGAAGATGAAAGCACACGGGTTTAGGAAGGAACTGGCTCTTTATACAATATTGCCGGAACACATTACCGCCGGAGCGATAACATTTGGCGGCAGACTTTATATAAAGGGTGGTCGCTAGCCAGGCGGACCCAGAAGGGATCCTACCACCAAGCAAAAAACAAAGTACAGCCATAACTACTAGGCGTAGAGAGCTGAAGCTTAAACATACATTCCTAGGGAGATGTTGGGGTGCACTAAGGCAAGTAACCCGGAAAAAATCTTACTCAGGATGCCCGTATTGAATGCTCAGTTCGTGCGGAATACACGTACAAATACAGCGAGCGCAGGCATCGGACGCTGGATATTACATTACTAGCAATTTGTACGCACCCTAAGAGTGCACAGGTCTGAACTGGAGAAAAAGTCGTTGTGTATTATTTTTACTGACATGTTTCAGGAGAATATTGTAATATTCCCAAGAAATAAATTATTTTTCATGTCTGTTCTAGTCCTCGCGCCATAGCCTCAATAATTAATACTTACTGGGAATTAAAACTCCCGAACTCCATTAAGAGTAGGTAATTAAAAAAAAAATAAAAAAAAAAAAAAAAAAAATTAAGTATGTAAACTATGTAAGTACTACATTTTTTTGCTAAAGTAGCTATATCTGCATTCAATAACAATTAGTTATAGATACCTACACAATCTGAATTGCCACAGAGGCGTTGCGCTCTATGAGCACAATCCATTTTAACGCGTCTAGCCGGCTGGGAGCGCGGTGCGGCGCGGCGGCGTTGCCGGGTTGATATGGCATTGTCAGGTTTCAAATAGGTAAGTGTAGAAACAAGTTATTTTTACTCTTAACTAATGTGCAAGATAATACTACAAACATTCATGCTAATTTGATACATTCTGAGAGGTATTTCAACGATTAAATATATGAAAAATTGTAATTATTTAGCAAAATTATTTTCCATATTATCTCTAAAACGTGACGTTTTAGACCCATATGTTATATAACATTTTTTGCTCATGTGTATGTTAGCAATCGAAATATACAAGTTTTATAGTGCGACGCAAAATCGAAATAAATAAAAATGGCGGACAGTAGGTGTGCCAGGCTCCATACAAAAATTTTCAAACCCCTTTATTTTATTTACTTTTTTCAGAAAACCAACAGTGTTATCTATATCTATATATCTTCTATCTATATTTATATCTATCTATCTATATCTATATCTATCTTCTATCTATCTATCTTCTATCTATACTTATAATAAATCTGTAGAGAAGTCAATTCTGTACATGAATTATATTTTCAAAATAACTATCAGGGGGTGATTAGTGATCGATACTGATGCCAAAAATGCAATCAGTAAAATTTTTGTCTGTCTGTCTGTCTGTATGTTCCTTATAGAAACAAAAACTACTCGACGGATTTTAACGACACTTGGTAAAATTATTCTACATACTCCTGGGCAGGTTATAGTATACTTATTATCACGCTACAATCAATAGGAGCAGAGCAGTGAAGGGAAATGTTGGAAAAACGGGAGAAGTTACTTCATTTTTTAAGCTTCCGTCGCATGTGCAGCCTTAATGGTTAAAGCTATATAGAAATCATGTATGACAGAAGTATTCTTCATAAAATTATATAAAAAATATCCCATAACAGTATACGTCTATATTTTATGGTTGACTCACAATAACACGTGTAAATCCCGATAGCTTAGCAGTTCGGAGCTTTCTGATTATATTTGTTTACTTTTACGTTTATAATACTCTCACTCATCCCTAATTAAAAAAAAAATAACATTATTACCTATTCAATAAAAAAAGAATCATAGAAATCGGTATAGAAACACCAAACTTATACATGAAATACGCTAATAACCCATCGCGCGTGAATACTGAATGATATAAGGATTATTTTTGCGTAACGGTTGCTGCGCTCGACGCGGCTCGCGGCGGTAGGATATAAAAAGGCGGGAGGCGAGCGCAAGCTTTATAATTCATTCAATATTTGGCTGTTGATGCGTTCAGAGCGTTCGACTTTATTGACAGACAATAATCAATCAATATATATAAAACTGTTCCGTTACTGACTGAGTGACTGAGGTACTGAGTGACTGAGGTACTGAGTGACTGACAGACAACGTACAGCCGTAACTACTGGGCGTAGAGAGCTGAAATTTGGAACATACATTCTTTAGGGGATGTTGGGGTTCACTAAGGAAGGAATTCCCGAAATTCCCACGGAAACGGGAAAAATAAGACTTTTTAGTTTGTATGAAAAATCTTATTCCTTGAGTGCACCTATGTGAAACTTGGTGTAAAGGTTTTTCAATGTGTGTCTGGTTGTGTTATGAAAGAAATTCCCGAGAATCCAACGGGAACTGGAAATATATAATGTTTTAGTTTGTATGAAAAAATCCCATCCCTTGAGTGCACGGATGTGATACTTGATATAAAGGTTCCTCAATAAGTGTCTGATTGTATCATGGAAGGAATTCCCGAAATTCCCACGGGAAGGGGTTGACCTTTTTAGTTTGTATGAAAAATCTTATTCTTTGAGTGTGCGGATGTGATACTTGGCATGAAGGTTCTTCAAAGAGTGACTGGTTGTGCTACGAAAAAAATTCCCGAAATTCCCACGGGCACGGGAAATATATGATTTTTAGTTTGTATGAAAAAAACTTATTCCTTGAAAGCATGGGTGTGATACTTGGTATCAAGGTTCTTTCAGTGGGTGTCTGGTTGTATAGTTTCTGAAATTTCCGCGAGAAGGGTAGTTATGCGCATACGAAGTTGCGGGATTAAGCTAGTAACACATAATTTCTTTATCTAGTATTTATATCTAAGGAAGGTGATTTACAAGTTTCCCTTTAATTACCATACAGAACTGACGTGAGTTTTTTTTAAACATTCGTACAAATAAAGTGAAAAATTAAACAGATACATAAAACATTGTATACCATACATATAAATAGAAATTCTATTCAATATTACATACAAATAATTACATATAAATATAATTAAATAATTCTATTACATAAACATACATACTATAATAAAACTACATAAAAGTTATTATGCATATTATTTTTTTTTTTATCAGAGCAAGAAATCAATTTGAGTACATATTTCTATTTTTAATTTTATTTTTGGAGTCGTCAAAGAGATCCATTTCATAAAATATGTCATTATAAGTTCGTGGCAATCTGGAAATTGGGGCATTACGAGCATAGTTCGTAGACGTTTGGGGAGCAACAAATAGTGGTAAGATGCGGCGGCGTGCACTACTGGCCTTTGCATTATACCTAATGCTTTCCACCAGTTCCACGCAATCCACATTACTCTTCACAATGTCACAAAGAAAACACAGATCTATCAATTTACGTCGGTTTTCAAGTGTTAGCAAATTGTACCTTTTATATCTTTCCTCGTAGGTAACGATTTTGAGAAACGATAATTTAAGTGCTTTACGAATATTTTCTAAAGACGTTCTAGTCGGTTACTAGATGGCGTACTGAGGATTCCATATCGGATAAGCATATTCAATAACACTTCGAACGTGAGCGTTATTTTTTGTATTGATTTTTACTATTGATATTGGTTTTTATTGTATTGATGTTCGGAATGGTTTGCAGGTTTGTATTACATATCCAAATTATAAGATAACCCTTATAATAAGATAAGATCTCATAAGAAGCATCTTGTCATCAAAATGCAAGCCTGTCTCGAACTAGTGTCACTTTGCGAATTGGGACGCCATTGAAATTGTAAGGGTAGAATAAAGGTCTGGTTTTGCAGGTAAAAGTGATATACCAATTCACATTTTTATGCTGACCGTTATTTGTGTTTTGTAGTAGTATTCAGATTACATTTTGATAAAAAATAATTAAATCATGATTAGGGTTTGTATCAATCATAACTAATGGATGTTATTACGTTTAGTATGTATTTGAAGCGCTTAAAATTATATTTAATTTGAATATATACAACGTGTAACAAAATGGAGAGATAAAACTTAAGGGTTAGCTTTTATACCATACGTTGAATATACAGTAAAAGAATTAGCATGATCAGTGCTGGTATAGACTTTCATATAAATTTATTTAAGCATTTTACGACAAAATGTTTTGACAACCCTAGTCAACCTAATAAGCTAAAACAAGACTTGTACCTTTCCCCCGCACCGGCTGAACTTTGTAGTATCTGTCTTAGTTACCCATCACTTTATTTTTACGCCATCTTTTATAATATAGATTTCATCAAAATCTAACAGCTGTTTTTAGGGTTGACACTTAGATATTTTGATCTAAACTTTGAAGTTGTTTTTCGGCCGAACCGTAAGGATAACAAATATATGTTACTGTTACTTATAATAATGTATTATATAACAAGTGAGCTAAGTTGCTAATTAAATTCAAAGCTGTGATTTGAAATTTGGCTTAATAATGAGCCGAGACTGTAATTAGCAACGCTCACGAGTTACATACGACGTTTTTCAACACACTTGTGAGTAAAAGACAGACATACGTGGTCATAAAATTTATTTGAAGCAGTTGTTGAAGGTACAGTTAACAAACTTAAATTCTACATTATGAAAGCTTGCGCTTAGGTTTTTTTCAACCAAATGTGTCAATGTCTGTATACCATATACGGCCTATTTTACGTGAAAATGTTTAATTTGGAGTGGTAAATGCAAATATTTTAATATTTTATAACAAATTATTGTAAAATGAAAATAATTTGTTTGATAAACAAATTTGTTTTATTTAATATAAGGCGCAAACATTTAAAAATGTATATGGATTTGAAGTGGTATAAAATCTCTTTGTTGTTTCTGAAAATATTTAATGTATAACCCGGATCAATAAAATATGCTCTGTTTACTCGCATGTTATTTGCACTAAGATACAATTCAACTTTGTAGAATTCATTATATTATGCTAGTGCATATATAACATATTATGCACACGTGACTTATAGCCCAGTTTATAGTTCTAAATTCAACAGAATAAGGCTCACTTTACGAGCAAGTGTGTTGAAATAGTATATTATGTAACAAGTGAGCTAAGTCTCGGCTCATTATTAAGCCTCGACTGTAATTAGCAACGCTCACGAGTTACATACGACGTTTTTCAACACACTTGTGAGTAAAAGACAGACATACGTGGTCATAAAATTTATTTGAAGCAGCTGTTAGCTGCTGCGCGTCAGTAGCCCTGTCCCATTACACGTACACACGCTATTGTTGCTTGGAGGCGCTGTGCCGCTGCTGCTGCACGCGCGCCGCCTGTCCGCGCGCCGCCTGTCCGCTGGCCGCGCCGCCTGGACGCGCTCATATATTTAATGTATAACCCGGATCAATAAAATATGCTCTGTTTACTCGCATGTAATTTGCACTAAGGTACAATTCAACTTTGTAGGATTCATTATATTATGCACTAGGGTAAAATATATTACTGCACGCGTGACTTATAGCCCAGTTTATAGTTCTAAATTCAATAGAATAAGGCTCACTTTACGAGCAAGTGTGTTGAAAAGTACATTATCAAACATACAATCCCTTCAAGTATTATCTCTTCATTATGCTACACGTTGTATAATCAATCAATATATATCAAACTGTTCCGTTACTGACTGAGTGACTGAGGTACTGAGTGACTGAGGTACTGAGTGACTGACAGACAACGTACAGCCGTAACTACTGGGCGTAGAGAGCTGAAATTTGGAACATACATTCTTTAGGGGATGTAGGGGTGCACTAAGGAAGGAATTGGCAGGCGGGTTGGCAATCGCAGTAAGGAGTTGTAATCGCAGAAGGGTGCTGCTGCCCATCCTCTGGATTGTTGTCCTTTAATCGCCTCTTACGACACCCACGGAAAGAGATGGGGTAGCGCTGTTTTCAAGGCGACGCCACACGTCAAACTAACAATTGTGACATTTTTATCATTCCGTAAATAAGTTTATGTGAAGTAGGTGTTCGAGAGATGATGAGGTAATTAGTAAATTATAGTGACAGCTCATATTTTGCGGTAAAATCAAATTAAAATAAATTAATAAATAATTTATTGAACTATTTATTCCACAGGCTAAGGACCTTTCAGAAACGATGGACGTGGTGATGGAACTATTAAAGGACGCTGCGCAATACTGCATGCATATAGAACTTACATGGGAACAGTTAGAGACACTAAAAGATTTCAGAATACCCAAGGGTAGAAAAGTGGGCTGTTTCTTGGATTGTGTACTTCAACAAGCTGAGATAGTAAGTACATTATTTAATGTTTTCAATAGTATTTCCTTTTATACCATTTTACCATTCATATCTCACGACGACTACCGTGCTTCGGAGGCCACGTTAAGCAGTCGGTCCCGGGTGCTGTATACTTGTATACAGTAGTTGTGAAAGTTTGTCAGAACCCATCTAGGCGCCCTAAAAATTCTGGCATCCACCACCCAGCACTGGGCCAGCTTGGTGGATTATGGCCTATACCTCCTCTTCACCCAGGGGAGAGACTCATGCCCTGCAGTGGGCTCATTACAAAGAGTTGTGATGATGATGATGATGAAATTTTAGTACAATAAATTTTATTCGTTTTTACGTAATGCACATTAATTTTTACATTAATTGTCTTCATCCCTATCCGAAACTTCACTATTTCTGTTTTCGTTATGTACTGTTCAAAGAATTTTTTGTGGATTAGAGAGCTGAATGTATTTAGAAATGACAGTAAGGTTAGCTTAATTGAAGCTCGTATTTTAACTAAAGTTTTCAACTGTGCGTCAGACATTTTAAAATTTAAATGATAATTATTGTATGAATTTAAAGTAAGACCACTTTGATTGAAAGGCAAATGGTGCACGAGTAAGCTTTAGTATTTAAAAGAGTTTTCTTTTAAGGGTCTTATATTCTCTGCTTATAGTACTGGTGTTGCTGAAATAGTTTTCTAATAATTTTACAAAAATCTATTTTAGGAAGTGAAGAACTAATGCACAATAAGACATTTTTTTTAAATTAAATTTGCAAATTATTTCTTTCGACGGTGTCTTTCATTATAATAATGTCGAGCAATGGGTTTGGCAGCCGGCCAGTACTTGATTTGTATTACGTGATATCCCAGCATACAGTAAGCCATAGGATAGACTATTTATTTCCTTTCGGATCCCATGCAGTAGGTAGTTCTTAGATATTTCTGTTCTCCTGGTACTTTTTACGAAGGTACGTTTTGGAAAGACCCATAGATGCTCAATGGGATTAAGGATATTGTGCTGGCTTTCGATAAATAGGTACCTACTTAGAAGCAAAAACAATTTAAACAATGTTAAGAAGGAGCCACATGTTTTACCACATGAGCCACTAACCTAACTTAAGAAAGTACCAGGGAGGCATAAAGTTGAAAGAAATCGAAACAATATTTCAGAATCCTTTCAAAACGAATAGAATCGAAGTTAACTCATGTTCTATGGCGGTGCTATTAGTGCAAATATCCAAAATAATAAAAGAGCAAACATAACATTAAAAACATATACATAGTATATACAGTTTCAAGGTTGTTTAATTTAACAAACTAAGTAATATAACTAGCACAACCTTAGTAAGGAGAAATTATGGGTGTGACAAAATCCGTGGTGTGACTAACAGTAAAAAATATTTCTGTTTGTCACACTGGTGCTACAACCTGGTGTGACTACGAGTCATCCCTCACATTTGAAGATATATATTTGTGCATCAAGGGCGATATTCAAGATACACTTTCACAACTAGACTCGCCGCTTACCGCTTACACAACAACAGACGAAGAATAACAGGTCGGATAATTACTTAGGTCAAGTTAGGCAACCTAGGATTGAACTACCTACCGACTCGGGTAGCTATGAAGACTGGCCGACTAATCAAGACTTATTTATCAGTTTACTGCATAATCACGTCGGATAATTATGTATATCATTACGTGCAAAAACTTCAAGATAGCGGACGAAGCTGAAGCACTTTTGAAACATGTACATGTGACGGATATTAACTACGCAGTAGCTTGGGAAGCGCTGAAACGGCGCTATGGTAACAGAACAATCATAGTCAATTCACTTCTCAAAAGATTATTTTCAGTTGGAAAGATTATTGTGCAGTCAGCCAACCAAATTAAAATATTACTCGATACTACAACCGAGTACATAAACACTTTGAATAATTAAAATATCAAGACCGACACTTGTGATCCTTTAAATAAATTTCTTCTTGAGCAGAAATTGGGCCAACAGTCACATAAAGATTTCCAAATTTGTTCATACAAAGTTAATACAGATGATTTACCTTCGTTGTTTCCTGGAAACCAGATTTTGAAAACAATTAGTAAACACCATATGGCTACTCCTATAGTGAAAAAGTGTGTTGTGTAGTGAAAATCATACATTGTGCCATTATTGTAAACAATTTTCAAATATGTCGGTCGCTGATCGTAATAGTTTAGCTGTACAAAAAAAACTGTGTTTTAACTGCTTGTTAATAGGACATTCTGTTTTAGCGTGTCGATTGCCAATGTTCTGCCGCATTTGTAACAAACGTCATCATACTCTTCTTCATCAGGTCAAAACGAGAATTTACGCAACGCATGGTTACACTAGCGTTAGCAGTGATCCGCGTACCAGGTCACGTGCCGCATGTGACACAGGCGTAGGTAAATTAAGTAGTAAGAAAACTTCATTTTTGCATAGGGATAATTTCATATACGTAAATAAAGTGTAAACTATACATAAAAAAACTATAACTAGAGAAAAATCAAGTACCTACTTTTATTACATTACTGGGATAACTACAATATCTAAAATTTGTCACCAGTCACCTGCCCCGTAAACTTGCTATACTGACTGGACTATAGCTGTTATATTCGTATGAACAGAAAATATATATATATTTTTTTTCAGATAACTGATACTGGAATTGTAACACCTGGCTTAGTTAGGAGGAACATTTTGGCAGTTAGTGGAAATCGCGACCTTGCAGCTATGGGGTTTCGTATTGTAGAACGATGTGACTCAGGTAAAACATATTGATTTCCCTTGTAATTTTATAATAATAATAATTATTTATTTATTTGCAACCAAAAATAAATAAGTACAAAAAACATTATAGGTACATTGTTATGGGCTTTAAACAATTAAGACTTAAATCTAATGGTTACATAATATAATGGTCACAGAGAGAATGTCCCTGACTCCGAAACTACTGTAAGTGTGCTATCGGAGCCAGTGATTCCTAAGGAAAGGCATCTGAATAAGATTTATTGGTAGTTTTGTCACGTATACAAGATTTCAAAAGCTGTTACAAAAGTAGGAAAAATAAAAAAAATTTGTACATATGAAAGGAGAAGTGTGTGTGTATGTATGCGTGTGTGTGAATGAGGAGTGTAATTGATGGATGAGTATAGTGTATGACAATATTTTATTTATTGAAATTTAATTGAAATGTATTAAATGACCTTATTAATAATATTTTCGGTTTTTTCATAATCTAACGTTAAGAGGTAGTTTGTCAGTTTTTTCTTGATTTCAAATATGGTAAGTTCATAAATTGAGATGTTTTTATTGATATAATTATAGATTTTTGAGGAAAGGATGTCAAAGTGGTTAGAGGCAGCTGAGGTTCTGTGATTATTTATGTGACAGACTTTTACACGGGAACGTTTCGTCAATTGGTAAGGCTCAAGTGGCAAGTCCTTATGCTTTCTGATAATGCATCTGAGAATAAATAATTGACGCACAGTCAAAACTTGACACTCGTTATATAAGGATGAAGTAGAGTAGCGAATGGGCTTAAACGTCATGACTTTGAGTAATGCACGTTGAGCTCTTTCCAGTTCCAGCATGAGAACTTTACCTGCACCTCCTCATACAGGGATGCAATAAGAAATAATTGACTGAGACAGTGCCAAGTAAACATTCTTCACTGTTCTGTAATCTGCTATGTGTCTGAGAGTTTTAAAAACGTAGATTAGTTTTCTAGTTCGTGATTTTAGCGATTTAATGTACAAGTGCCACTTTAAATTAAAATCAATAATAATACCAAGATATTTGACACTGCTTACAAAACCTATAGAGACACAGTCACAGATACTAGAGGCAGAATTTCAGGAGTGTATTGTCAAGTTACGAATATGAACTGGAGGAGCGCTTGCTAAGGTTAAAGAAAAGGGTATTATGTGGGTTTTTTTGTAGTTTAGGGTCAAAAAATTTGTTGAGAGTCAGTTACCAACATATTTAAGAGCCTTAGTAGCGGACGCTTTGGCACTATCCCAGTCTTCTCCATGCACAATTAGCGCAGTATCATCTGCATAAACGAAAGTTTCGCAATTCGGAATAAGAAGCTTACATAAATTGTTTATGTACACAAGAAAAAGCGTGGGACCCAAAATACTACCCTGTGGGACGCCAAAATTGATAGGTTCTATGTCACTGATGTATGAGTCAATTTTCACCCTCTGCATACGATCAAGGAGATAGCTCTTGAAGATATTCAAAGAGTGACCACGAACCCCATACGATTCCAGCTTGTTAACAAGTATTGGGATCGAGACTGTGTCAAAGGCCCTGGAGAGTTCAAGAAAAATGCCTAAACACTTTTGTTTATTATCCATTTTGGAAACTATGAAACTTGTAAGCTTGGTGACTGCATCTTCTGTGGAAACTTTTGAGCGAAAACCGAATTGATTGCTGGCTATCAAGTTATGTTTTTCCAAGAAACTAATGAGTGCATTGTTCAAGATTCTCTCCAAGACCTTCGAAAGTACAGGCAGAACAGATATTGGTCTGTAATTTGTGACCTCGGATTTATTCCCTTCCTTATAAATGGGATGGACCAGTGCTGTTTTAAGTGCTTTTGGAAAGACTCCAGTTGAAATTGAGAGATTACAAATATGCGTAATTGGGAGCACGAGACCATCTTTGGAGGCTTTGATAATGGAAGGGGAGATATTGTCCCAGTATTTTAGACATCACATATTGTATTTAACCCTAGCAAAGAAACTTTGGTTTGTTTTAGGTAATTTTTGTTCTGAAATTTTAGCATTACGACTCAATTAGCCTTATTGCCTTCTTTTTAATGTATGCTTTATTATTAAAAAAAAATACTATGTATTTTTTTTATAATAAATAAATGATTAATAAATTATATAAATGATTAATAAATTAGTACAAGTGATTATTCCTAGGTCCCTGTATAACTATAAAGACATCCTATCACATTGACATTATTAACATCACCGCTATCACTATAATAGGCTATTAGAAAAAGGTCTCGTGTTAATCATCAAATTATGGCCATGTGGTTTAATAGAAGCGTAACCTTACCTCACAATAAAACACATATTAAACTGCTGACCCTTCTTGATTCCAAAATATCTACTATAAGGTAAAACCATATAATTTTGAGGAATAAACGAGGTTTTACTATATACTTTCATTACCAAACGAGACATTATTATGTTATTGAAATTTTCAAAATACGGTGCTGATTATGAATGATATTGACTGTTAAAAATGAATTAATATTTGCTTGCTTAGAATTGCTTGCGTTTTGTACTTTATACAGTCAAGGATAGTTAGGTTATTCAGACGCACCGTAAGAGTTGCATCATTACGAATAGGTACTTACTCTACTGTCACCTGCACTAAGTATAATTATTGTTTGAGCTTTGTATGTAGTTAACTTATGTTACTATAGTTTGTTGTTGTAGTTTTTTATTTGTTTTGTTGTTAAGTGTTGACAAAAATGGAGTCAGTGCCAATTGATAAATCATCTTCCCTTCGTGCCTAGGATTGAAGGAAAATTGATTTGGTTTCGCATTTTATCAGTAACTGTCTTGTGCAAACTTTGTTACCTCGTTAGATAGCTAGAGACTTCTGGATATTTTCAAAGCATAGTGCAGACCGTATTAAGCTGAATTTTTTTGAAAGAAAAAATGTTCTTATAAAAACTTCTCCAAAAACATAAAATATCAATGAAAATTCAGATTTATAGTTGGTGGCGCAAAAGTACTGGCACTAAAGAAAATACTGTTTTTTTTATATGACATTTGCTGTCATTCTGTTCTTGAAAATTGTGTAGTGAATAAATCTATACTAATATTATAAAGAGGAAACCTTTGTATTTTTGTATGTTTGTATTGAATAGGCTCAAAAACTAGTGGACCGATTTCAAAATTTCTTTTACCATTACTTAGAGGGATTCTTCCGAATCCGTATAGGCTACTTTTAATCCCGAAAATCCCACGGGAATCGAAATTGCGTGGGTAAAACCGCGCGCAACAGCTAGCGTAAAATAAACTGAAAATAAACATGGACCGTTTTACTCCCAAGAACGAGGAATAATCGCATTAATGGTCTTACGGAAAAATTCATCAGTGATAAAAACACAACGTGAATTTCGTCGACGATTTCTCCGCCTTCCAGCACCGATTGGTCGCACAATTCAACACTTTCCCACACGCCTTGCAGCAACTGGCTCAACATTGGATAGACCTAAGTCTGGGAGACCAAGAACAGGCCGTTCAGCTGAAAATATCGATGCTGTTTATTTATTTATTACAAACTGTGCATGAAGATGTGGAAGAGTGTCTAGAAACATCAACGAGGCGACGTGCCACGCAATTGGGCAGTTCCAGACGAACCCTGCAGCGTATTTTGGTGAAAGACTTGTTCCCGTATAAAACTCAAATGACTCATCAGCTGCTGCCTACTGACCACGGAGCTCGTCTAGAATATAGCCAGCGCGTCATAAACCTCCACCTTGAAGAGGATGATTTTTCTTCAAAACTGTTTATGAGTGACGAGGCGCATTTCCATCTCTCAGGCCATGTCAATAAGCAGAATACTTGGTCCAGGGGCATTGATTATCCGCGCATTATTTAAGAAACACCTTTACAACCGCTAAAAGTTACTGTGTGGTGTAGCATCTGTGTTGACAGAGTGATCGGACCCTATTTTTTCGAAGACGCTGTAGGCAATGCGACAACTGTCACTGGAGAACGCTACAGAACCATGTTACATGAGTTTTTGATACCCAGTTTGGACGAATTGGGGCTGGAACACATCTGGTTTTAACAAGACGGCGCTACGGCACACACAGCGCGACATTAAGGACTTAGTGAGGGACGCTTTTCCAGGCCCAGTTATCTCTCGTTTTGGTGATTTGCCTTGGCTTGCAGGTCTGACCAGTCCAGATTTCATTCTTTTTGGTTTTTTGAAATCTCGGGTGTATGTGAACAAGCCCCAGACTCTTACACCTCTAAAAGAAAACATTCATCAGGAAATAAGAAACATATCGCAGGAAGTGTTATGGCAAGTTAAGCAAAATGTCATAAATAGGTCTCAAATGTGCATCAATTCTAGAGATCACCATTTAAAAGATTTCTTCTTCGAGATCTTTAAATCCTAATGATATGAAATTTAATGGCACTAATATACATTGGAAAAAACCTAAATCTAGTTTTCTAATAAAGAAAAAATGTTGGGCCATGACCCGTCCACCCACCAGCTTCACCTGGTACTTCGCATTTACCCGTGCACCCACTGCGTCAAGGTTGGAATTAAAGTTATAAGTTCATCGATACATTTTGTTTTTAAATTGTTTCGAAAATTACAGGAGATTGTAGTGCTTTAGATTTGCTTAACCGTGCCCAATAATAGGTTTTCGATAATTTTCAAAAAAAACTAATAGGATAACTAATAGTTTTGAAAATTGCGTTGATAATACCAGGAACACATCCAATAGGGTCTTTACTTTTGCGCCACCCAGTATACGTTTATTATTGTTCATTAATTCAAAACTATTAAAACCAATCCAACACTGATAACAAAGAAATTAAAATTAAATGAATTTTATGAAAATATAACAAAAATGGTTCAGTTTCGGATCTCGGAACTCCCCTACATTGCAAAATAATACGTCGTGACACGTCCTTGAACGCCTGAGGAGAAACGGCGGTGTATTTGGAGAGGAGGCCAGACTGACTAAAAACTTCCAGGTAAAATTACGTCGTCAGCCATAAGTGATGCCCACGGTGTCGTGATTGGCATTACCTGCGAGCAAAATTATCTCAGCCTGAGGTGAAAAATATCGGGAAAATGAGATAAGTAAGGAATAGGTAATGAAAGCAAAGGCATCAGGTTGAATTTGCGTTAAGCAGCTGGGTATGATAGGATATATGCTGAAATGCTCAAGCCAGGTGAACGTGTCACTGCAAACCATTTTAATAAGTGTTGACGGTCTGGCCGTGTTTCATGTGATTGGTGCAAGGCCATTACGGTCCCACTTTATAAAAGTAGAATTAGTCTTTCGACTATTTAAGGCAAATGTATGCAAAAATGTTAATTGTGAGAGTGATGAATGAAACAGAAGGCAAGAGTTGGAATGTGCAACCGGGATTTGGAAAGCGGGTGGAAGGAACGGATCAAGTATTTTACTTAAGATAAGTAACAGAGAAGGCTTTTGATAATAGTAGATAGGTTTTCTGCTGTTTCATCGACTTGGAAAAGACCTACGACAGTGTAGTGAGGAATTAACTGTGGTCAATTCTATCCGAGTATTAGTTAGACATTAACTGGATATGGGCGATTAAATCCTCGAGAGCCTTTTCAGGTTGAATGAAGACACGGACATGGAATGGTTTAGCATCGAATGCGGAGTAAGACAAGGCTGTATAACATTTTCATGGTTGTGCTACGTATTCATGGATAGCTGTTTGACTGATCAGAAAGAATCTGAATGGGGTTTAAAAGTTTGTCCTTCCATTCCGACCAACCGAAGAAGTGACCAACTGGTTGTGCAGAATGGAACCCAATGAAGGGTTTTACTCCAATCTAATCGACTAGTTGATCAATAAAATCAGATTTTTTTTTATTATATTTGGATTATGATATGGATATTATATTGGAAGCGATTTATATCAGGCAACCCAAAGTGTAGTGTTTACAATGTTATTCTTTGTTAAAATAACTTCTTAATTTTTAGCACCACCTTGAGTAACATAATTTAATAAATGCTTAAAAACTTACATTGAAATTAAAGTAAAACAACAAATTACGATACTCACAGCAAAATTCAAGAAGAGACATTTCACAAGATGATGGTATAGTCTGGCTAACAAAAATGTTATATGGCAGTACTAGCATAAATGTAAAAGTCGTTTTCCTGGTGTCACTGTTGTCAATCGGATGATTGTTGGTGGTTTTGGTAATTGAGTTTCTGCAAATTTCGTAGGTGAATAAAAAAATCAAAAACGTTTTATTGAATTGCCCGCGGTTTTTCAGTCTCTACTTTCATAAGCCTGACTCTAGCTCCAATTTTTGCCAGTCGCAAAAACAACCTTGTGGGACTTTACACTGTGATGACGTATTTTCAAACTCTAGTTTGTATATAACATCAGTGAAAATAGTGTTAATAATAGCAATATAAAGTATTAGTAATAGCAATTTCCCAGCTAGAAAAAAACATATTTTCATAATTTATCGACATCCCGCCCGATTTTGTTATATTTTCTCTGACGAAGTATATGAAATTTTTAATGAAAAATCTGATTTATTGACCTACCGCTGCATTCTTTTATAAAACTTATTGCAAATTTTGCAATTTCAGATACTTACAGAAAAGAATACAGTATTGTAGAATGTGATAGAGCTATCTTCCTTTGCAAATGTTTCTTGAGGAATAGACGTGTAAGTATTTTCACAATAAATTATTTTATACAACGATCAGTGACAGAAAGCATTTCTTACAGCTCCTTCTGTCCTCAGAAATAGTTATTTTCCAATAAGAACAGAAAGCAAGCTATAGTTTTGACAGCTCTCAGGAATGCATTCTCTTACCAGCCATAAGTACTTTACTAAAAACAATAAAAATCCGTGCGAGAAGGAACTCTCACTTACTATACTATAGCTCTTTCTGACTATTTCTCACGAATTTTCTTTTTTCAAATTTTTTTTTTTTTAATTTATTCACACGTTCTTAAGCTGCGATAGTTATATAAATAAATTACTCTCACTGAAACACAAAAAAATTAGGCTCAAAGTTCAATAAGCTTCTTTAATGGAGAACACACATTAGAACACATTAGTAGCTTAGTACCTGTATACTCTGATATGTAAATTTCAATTTTTCAAGCTGATGTTGTATGGTCTCCAACACAGCACCTCTTTTTTTTCTCTTTCACCGGAGTAAGTAATAAGTGCTCCGGTTAGGTTTACAACAATGAACTTTATGTACTGAGTAAAGAAATAATAAAGAGCGCATAGCTTATTGTGCATTAATTCTGTACAAATTGTACAGAAACAAAAAAAAACTGAATTTTTTTAGAAACAATATCGGGATTTTCATTTCCAGTGGATGATACGTGTAGTCTATAGAGTATTTGAGAGGTTGAATTACTGGAATCCTTGCTGCGGTTTCTAATATAAGCAAATGATTGGAATTAACCGAACATGAGCTATTATTTGCACTAAGTATATGTGGTTTTAATACATTTCATGACTTGTCAAAAATCTGACAGGTCAGCTATGAACATTACTCTTTGTCCATTAAAAAGGCTTTACAAGGAGTAGTCACGTATCAAAGTGTCAAGTAAATCAGAAGCCAACAGCTAACTTAATCTCTGATAGTAGTCGTGCCTTTACCGCCTAAAAGTACTTTATAATATCAGAGACCTGCTTAGTACGGATGTACGTGTTCTCTTGTGTGAGGCCCTGGTTTTGTCTCGATTAAACTACGCTGATGCTGTTTATTGCTCCATGGCTACATCTTCATCCAGGAGAATGCTACAAAGAGTTCAAAATGCTTGCTGCCGCTTTTCTTTTAATATTCCTCCGCGCACACATATAACACCCTATTTGCACAAATATAACATGTTAAATATTAATTCACGACGTGAACAACATTTTGCAACTCTTGTGCACCAAATTTTATCTACGCAGATACCTAGATATATTTTTGAAAAGCTGCGGTTCTCTTGCATGGACAATCGTTATAAAACTAGGGCCTCTAAATATTTATTGCAGACGTACAAGCACAATACCGCTGCATTTAAAGGCAGTTTTCGCTATCGAGCTACCCACTGTTGGAATAATCTACCCCCACCTTTGCGAAATCCACAGACAAAATATACTTTCAATAAAAGAATCAAAGTTATTTTATTGGGTAAACAGAGTGTTCCAAAGTAGGTAGCTTGATAATTTTTAGTCATAACATTTATGTATGTGTATGTATATGTATGTGTGTGTATGTATTGTATATAATAATATAAATAAATAATAAACAGATAAAATATATATATATATATATTATTTTATCTGTTTATTGTATTTAGTAAATTATCATAGATATTTAATTTAAGTCCATTTACATTTTTAATAAGTAGTTACTATATTTTTATTTAATTTTTCAATTTTTTATTATGTGTGTGTATGTGTTGAGAGTACGGGGGTGGCCCTACTCAGGCCGCAACTGAAAATCAGTTTTTAGCTTAACTGAGTTGTGTGCCTTTGTATTGCAGTACACTTCAAGATAAATTGAATTATTTAAGTTGTAATTATTCTTTTTTTATTATTATAAAGTGTGTGTATTGTTCTTGCTGTTATGTTTTTTTCCTATATGTGTACTGTATTTACAATAAAATGATTTTTACTTTTTACTTTACTTTTTCTTTTATATAGTTTTTGTAACTGGACTTATTTAAAACCATAAACCAACTTAAAAATCAAGTTAGAGTCACTTTCTTTTAACTGAGGCCTTGAGGCGAGTCATCCTGAAAGAGAGATGGTCTCGTTCGAGTAGGGTTAAAAATCACACATGTGCAATCAAAACTGAGAAAAATGTCATTTTTAAGCAATACGCCAGCGCCGCAGCTCTCGAACGTCCGAGCTGCGGCGACTTTCACACGCACGCATGTTATTGAAATGTGCACATAAGGTCTTACCAAGCACGTTACTTTAGCCACTTCCATCGCTATTCATTTTAAAGTTTGTTGCTCTGTCAAAAGAAAATATCATCTTTTTAAAAGTAGTGATGATATTATTGGGCGCCGTAATAAAGAAAAAGCAATCTATATGTACCTGCCCTAAAACTGAAAAATGTTCACTGCACGGCGATAGAAATCTTTGATAAATTAACTTATAATTTTAAAAGCTGGCCTGATCACAAATCTTAGACTATATTATTTAATTCACAATATTTAACTAGAAAAATTGTACTAATGCATCGTTGAATATATGAGGGAATAACAAATAACGCAATGATTATTAATAGTAATGAATTAAATCTTACTTCTTACTAAATATTATGAATGTGAAAGTTTGGATGTATGGATGTCTGGATGTAATGATGTTTGTTCCTCAATCACGGGAGAACGGCTCAACGGATTTGAATGAATATTTGGCATAGTGATAGTGTACAGCTTGGAATAGCACATAGGCTACTTTTTACCCCGAAATTCCCGCGGGAACAGCTAGTATTACATATTGTAGCAAAGCAGGCATGATTATTTTATTTACTGTTTCAAGCAAAACACTCACTTTTTGTTGACATAATATTAGAAATATTTGCAAACCTAGCAATTTCTATAGAACTATGACGTCAGACCACAATAACAATTAAGTCGAATAGCTTGCGTTTGATGCTGCAATTAATTTAATTAGGTACTTATTATAATATATTTTTAGCGTCAGAAGTGATTAATAATTAAAAAAAAACAACACTCAGGTTAACCGGATCTTTAATTTTACAAATACAGCAACAAATTTATAAAAACTATGATTGACAAATTTACAGAAAGTATAACAAACAAGTAATTCACAATTCAAATATGAAACAACACTTTTAAACACAGTAAAATAACGAAAGCAGCTAACACAATATGACTCACGTGTACCGAGTAGTTCCGTTCCGCACGCACCGAGTTACCAAGCCGAAAAGGTTGGCAACCACTAGGTGGCGTGCTTTTATAGACTTACTCGGCACAGTGCTCTGGTCAGGTAGGGGTACATCTATTAATATATATTTTAGTTTGGAAGGAGGTCATAACCTTTTTCTTTAAAAATAATATGATTTTAAACAGACATAGTTTTAACAAAATGAATGTCTTTGAAAATGTAAGCATAAAAATAATTAAACAAAGTTATTTAGGGATAAATTATTATGCTATCGCAAACAAACCTAACTGGTGGCTTACGAAGTCTGCGTGGTCGAGATACGTCATTATTTCTCTCGCTGAGGACTTGATAATTATTCGAGCTATCGTCAGCATTGCCGATTGTTCATTTGTATCTTCAAATATTTATCGTGTCTTTCTAGAACTTGATAAGAGCCTTCGTATGGCGGTATTAAACTTCGCTTCATGCGGTCGCATCTTACGAACACATGTGAACACTTAGAGAGTTCGGGATGTACAAAAGTAGAATTTCTACAGGGTGTTCTTTTATATCTATTGTGTATGTTCGTAACTTTCGAAATATTTTCTCGCAGGTTTTCTATGAACGTTTCGTACGTTGTCAGGCTCGTATTCCTTTCGAAAAACTCTCCCGGTAATCTAATGGGGGTGCCGAAAATCATTTCCGCAGCACTGAGTCCTGTATCTTGGCGGAGACTTGCACGTAAACCCAACAATACGGTGGGTAGTTCTGTAGACCAATTTTCCACACAGCCGCGAGCCATTATTGAGGCTTTCAGGGAGCGGTGCCATCTTTCAACCATCCCGTTCGATTGGGGTGGTATGGAGTGGTTCTAATCTTCTCAATGCCCATGAACTTAGCTAATTGTTTGGACGTTTCTGATTCGAACTGTCGGCCTTGATCGGTTGTAATTTTCTCTGGACATCCAAATCTTGTGATCCAGCCATTGTATATTGTTTTGGCGACTGTCTCCGCTGTGATATTCGAAACCGGGAACGCTTCAGGCCACGATGTACAACGATCTATTATTGTAATGATGTACTGTTTTCCTCGCGAAGTAGGTAGTGGTCCGACTATGTCAGTATGAATGTGTGCGAATCGCTGAGCAGGCAAAAAGGTTCCGAGCGGCGAGACAGTATGTCTGGTTACTTTAGCTTTTTGACATTGTAAACAGGAGTCACACCATTTGTTTATGTCTGAGTTCATTTTGTACCATATGTATTTTTGAGTAATTAATTTTCTTGTAGTGCGTTTTCCGGGAAGACTTAGGCCGTGAATATTGTGAAATATAGTTTTCCGCATTGATTCGGGAACGTAGGGGCGAGCTTTGCCGGTTGAAACGTCGCAATAAACATATTGTTGACAGTTGGAAGGCTGTACGTATATGATTTTCAAGCTCTTACTTTGTTTGAGCTTTTCCAATTCTGGATCATTTTGTTGTTTCATTGAAAGAATTTTGTAATCCACTAGCGAAGGTAATGATATTTCTTCGACTATTTGAGATAATGCGTCAGCTACAATTTTGTCGTACCCGCTAACGTGTTGTATCTCGGTACTATATTGTGATATGTAACCCAGCTGTCTTATTCTTCGAGGGGTGTCGTTTACGGATGGTTTTTTTGAAAATGCGTAGGTGAGTGGTTTATGATCAGTATAGATAGTGAATTCTCTGCCCTCGATTAATCGTTGAAAATGTTTTATCGACATGTAAATTCCAAGCAGTTCTCGGTCGTAGGTCGAGAATTTTGTTTGTGCTGTGCTTAGCACTTTTGAAAGGCTGCCACTTGTTACGTATTTTCTGTTGTAAAACTGCGCCTACGCATTTTTCGCTAGCGTCGGTAAATAATGCTATGTGAGCATTTGCTACGGGATAGGACAGCGTCACGGCCTCTCGCATATTTTCTTTACACGATTTGAAAGCTTGTTCGGCTTCTTGAGTCCACAGAATTGGAGTTTGATCGTTTTTCTTTGAATTTTGTAAATATTTGTTTAGCACCGATTGTTTAATAGCTGCGTGTGGTAGACGACTCCGGTAAAAATTTACCATTCCGAGAAACCGTCTCAATTCTTTAACAGTTGCAGGTTTTGGGAAATCTAAAATAGATTTTGCTTTCTCATCAGTTGGAGTGATTCCTTGGCTCGTTATATGATAACCTAGGAATACGAGTTCTGTTTTGAGAAAATCACATTTTTCTAAGTTAATAGTTATCCCATGCTCATGCAGACGTTTTAAAATTATGTCAAGGTGTTGCATGTGTTCTTCTTTTGAGCTCGAAGCGCAGAGCAGATCGTCGACGAAAATATAAACGAAGTTAAGGTCTCTGAATATTGAATCCATGAATCTTTCAAATGTTTGTCCAGCGTTGCGTAGCCCAAATGTCATCTTTGTAAATTCGAATAGTCCGAAGGGTGTTATTATTGCCGTCTTAGGTATATCCTTTTTTGAAATGGATAGGCTGTTATAGGCTTTCCGGATATCGAGTTTGCTGAAGATACGTTTTCCTTCCAGGATGTAGGTAAAATCTAACAATCTGGGCAGTGGGTATTTATCTGGAACTGTGACTTTATTTAACATTCTGTAGTCACCACATGGTCTCCATTCTCCGTTCTTTTTCTTTACCAGATGAAGTGGACTGGCCCAGGGGCTGTCTGATGGACGACAAATACCCCTTTTTATAATTTCATTAAATTCTTGCTTTGCGATCTTATATTTGTCTGGTGGTAATGGCCTCACACGTGCTGAAACGGGCGCTCCTTTTGTTTCTATATGATGTTCCACTTGACACTTGGAGTTAGATATGTTTGCAGCTGGCTTGGTTATATCTTCATATTTTCCTAGTAATTTTCTGACGCTCTTTTCTTGTGAAACAATTTCGACGATAGGATGATTTGCTCTGATACTTGTTGCAGGCATTGTCAGCTCAGTAACTTTCTCAATGAGCCTTTTTCCGTCTAAATCGACGAGTAATTTATGGTACTGTAAAAAGTCGGCACCAAGGATAGATGTGTTGACGTCAGCAATAACGAAATTCCATTTTAATTGGCGACTTAGACCTATGTTAAGGTTCAATGTTTTTTCACCGTATGTATTTATAACGCTGCCGTTCGCAGCGCGTACTTTATGGTTTTTAGCATGCTTGTGCTTGAATGAGTTTCTTCTTAAAACTGATATATTTGCCCCGGTATCGACTAAAAACCTCTCGCCACTTTGTAGGTCGGCTAAGATAAGGCAGTCGTAGGGGTGAATAGCACAAAGTTCCATCCTAGTTCGATCTAATTGTAGTTTCCGTTGTTTGATCTGGTTTTTTCTGGCACATGGTGTTTGATAATTATATGTCTTTTTCATGAATCGCTTATGATATTGACCTTGGTTACGATTCCAAGATGCACTTTTTGACCTTGATCTTGAACGGAATTCACTGTGTCGATACTTTTCGTTTTCGTCGCGTAGTGCAGCGATTTCATTTTTCATCTCTGTCAGCTGATTTGCAAGTCTAGTGACCTCGTTAACTTCCTAACTTAAGTTTTCAAATATCCGGTCTGCCATCTCACTCATTTTATCGAGTGTTGCGTTTTCTAAAATTGTAAGGATGGATGTTACAGTATTCGGGAGTTGATGTAGCCATAACGACCGGATTGTCTCGTCGTTAGTAATACCTTCTCCTAGTTCCTTCATTTGACGCAGCAACTGAGATGGTTTTTTGTGACCGAAATCCATTTTGTAGAATAAACGTTGAAACCTCTTTTGCTTCGAGTCTTCGTAACAATAAATGAGGCGGTCCTTAATAGTTTTATATTTGTTTTCTTCGGGAGGGTTAACGATGATGTCACTGACTTCGCGTAGTTCATCCTTCGATAAATGTGCGATTACCAGATTGTACTTATAGACATCTCCTTGTTTCTGTGCGGCGATTATAGCTTCGAAATGGGTAAACCATAATTTGGGTTGGTCTTGCCAGAAGCGTGGGATACGTTCCGATATGTTTCTGGCGGCAACTTCAGGTTCCAATGTAACAGGATTGACTGGAGCTCGTAGTGCCATTTTCCTTTTTATTTCTGGTCGGGTCCTCAAAAATCTTCTTGCTTGATTGGCTGCGTGACTAACTTCGGGGTCACCACTTATTACGACCAGGAAAGGGTTGATAGAGCAAGACACAGTTACATCTTGAGTGACAATTTATTAACTAACAGAAATAGTTTATATAGTAAGATGTAGGTGCATAATTAAGTTAACAATATTTGATTTTATCTTGGTATTGATTTTATCGAGCACGTTTGATGAATAGGAAATAATATATTGATTCTCTGTGGGTCACGTCGGAGGACGCCACATTTGGTATATTGGAATTTTTCGTTATGGTCGTAATGGTCTCTGGTAATAAATCTGGACATCTGGAGGACAGGCTCAAGCGTGTACTGGTACTGAAACAGTTCGTTATTGATTATACAGTACTTCAGAGCAAGCTCTCGGTGGAGAATATTCGCTGCTTGATTGTGTCTATGCAGATTCTCAGTCTTAATTATTATTATTTACTTATTAGTATTACAGAATAAACTCTTAGTTGAGAATATTCGCACCCCACAGTAATAGAGATACTTTATACAATAAATGGCACGAAGCATAGTTTTCATCTCGAAAAAAAATTACGAATCCTTCCGTTAAAGTTTTAAGTGCATTTATGTCTGTTTTCTCATGTCTGCAGGTTCAATATTTATATAGTGTGACAAGAAGAACTACAACGACCACACCTGTGCTGATTCCAGAATTTCTTCTGAATAACGCTAAGAGCGACTCGCCGAGAGGTATACCAACTTCTGGAGATGGTCCCCCAGAAGTTTAAGAAGGTGTCGAATAAGTTGAAGATGGTGCCGTAGATCGGCTGCACTAAGCTAGAACCAAGTATCTCGTTTTTTTTTAAATATTTGATTTTTACACTGATGGATTCCTCATCAAAAGAAGCACATTTCTACGTTAAAAAAACACATATAACCTTTTGGTTTTAAAGATATTAAGAAAAAAGGATTCAAGTATCTTAATTTTGACAAGAAAATAAAGCTAAAACCAAGTATTTCGACAGAAAAAAACTAAAATCAAGTATGTCAAACCAGTAGGCCTATTACAGTTCTTTCATGACATGACATGATAAACAAGATTTCTTTGATACAATGATCAACAATTATGACATAATGAATAAACGAATTCCCTATACATTTGCATGCAAGAGGCATTGCATTACCTTTTGCAATGACAGTTTCAATTATCATCTATGACTTAAAAACGTCAATTGAAAAAGGTGAGATCGCACCCACCTGTATGATATGTTTGTTTCTTGATTTCATTTGTGTTTTTCCATTTCGTTTGCTTTCATAAATAAATACTTTATTATTATATATTGGGGTTATTGTATTCAATCTACATGGTATACCAAATAATGATCGCATGATATGTTTTAAGGCCGCTCCACATTCTCGCGAGTCGTTAATATAATACTGCATACTGTAGTTTTACCTTAAGTAATAGCCTAAGTAACCTACTATTTTAATGCAGAGATAAAGAAAATTAAAAAAATAAAGTTAAATTTAATATATATTTACAAATAAAGGGGTACAAGATTGTATAAAAAAGGCACTATTTACACTTACAGTCCTTAGATAGTTTTTTTATATACACACTGAGATTTTCCAAATGAGTAGGTGTCCAGAAGTTTCCAAGTTATCCACAGCTCCAAAAGATTATGCAGTTATTTGGTACTCTAGTAACTCCAGTTATTATATCAGACTTTTAGTATTCCTTTTCTGCATGCTCTCCTTCTTCTCAGATCGATGTTATGATTTCAAAAAGCCAGGAGATCAGCTCGCCACTCCTTTTATAGCCTCGATTTCGTTCGACAGCCGTAAATTAAATTATGTTTCGAGAGGCATCCATTCTATAATCGGCCAGCGGCTGTCACTTCTATTATCAAGGAGGTTTTAGTCTCTGGCGCAGCGGTGGTGGTATGGTAAAAGTGGAGCTGATACTTCTCTTGATTCTAAATGTGCAAGTCTCAGAATAATTTATATTAAAGTAATAATTTAAAAATTAATTGAAAAAGAAATGAATATAAAAACCTAATAACAGTTTATAAATTATCTGTGCTGAAAAGTGACATAAGCTACATGACAAATTTAGAGTTGAAAGGTAAATAATCAATATTTAGTTTTCATAATAGTTTACAATAGAAGAACATTTTCAGCTATAAAATAAAAATAAACTGAACCCTAATACAATATAACAAAAATAATGCATTATAAAACAGTAAGTATATTACAATACATAGAATATAAAGCCTTCATTGGCTTTATATTCTATGTATGCTATGAAAGCATTTTGATTGATCTCAAATCAACATGTTTTCATCACAATATATCTTTAATTGTTAGTAAATAAAACATATTAGATATTAATTTTTATCAGCTTCCATGCTGGACTGGGAGCGAAAGAAAAACGTAGAATGTGCCAACTGCTTCTCTTCTCGGGCATACTGTAAAAGTCAGTTAAGGGACAGAGGTTTTAAAGGCGTTTTTGTGGGCGATAGGCTGACCCGCTGTCACTGTCAAACGTGATATCAGATAGTCTTGTAACCTCTGGTGTTCTGCCTACCCCATAAGGGATACAGGCGTGACTTTATGTATGTATGTATGTATTTTTAACTTCCTGAACCATTTTCAATACTAACAATATAAAAAAATTACTTCAAAACTATCTCTCTCCCTCTCTAAAGGGAGTTACGCGGGTGAAACTGCGGACACAAGCTGCCTGTCAATGCATTCAGTCATTCACCTAAGCATTCGAATGCTTTATTTCAAGATCATTCGGCCATATTGAATTTAACCATCGTTAGTAATTACGATTATGATTCCAGCTTCATTCTTTGCGATTTGAGTTAACATATTGCAGTATGCGGTGCCACGCATCAGCCTTTGCACGGTGATTGAGAGAATTAATTATTATTTTTTTCTTCTTTTTTTATTGTTGGCAACACTAACCACGGTCCTTCCCACCAAGATCCATCCTTCTTGGTGTACTCCGACTCATTATGCGTTTCCGTGCTCAAGTCTTCGCACGTCTTCAAATCCACGGCAACTAATAAGTAATAAGTTACTCTGAACATGGGGGGTAACAAGAAATCTGAAGATAAAGGGGAACGAATATTACGCAAGATCAGGAAGCTGCAAGATAAATTGGCGAGAAATCAAGCACCTGTCGTTGATTCTTCAGAGGAAGAAGATACACATAAGTATATTGGTGCATTGTTCCTTAAGTGATGCGAGCTACTATACTGGGTTGTCTGTGTCACGAAATTGTAATGCGTAACTGCCACACTGGGCTTTTACTGTTACTAAATAAATATAAAAAATGGGAACTTACCATACTGGGTATTTTCTGTCTTGTATAATATTACTTTTATATTTAACGAGTTCTACCCGCAAAGTCCGGAACAAAGAGCTGTGACAAATTTGTGCACTCTTTACGCTAATTGCGATTTTCTTGTAGCACCACTTTTAAATCCGGAAGTTAAAGCCACCATAACTGAGCCTCTCGTCAAAAGAGATTTCTCCCTATTTATAAAACAAAATCAAATAGGAACCACCTTAGCCGCATTGGCTCAAGCTACGGAGTTGATTTTGTCAAGTGAGACCTCTGCTCAAAAACTCTTTAATTTATGGGTATAAGTGACGCTAGTCGACTTTTGTGCGATAGCCATTATTTTGAAACTAAGACCAGGCGTAGTTTTATTACGAACGCCATCAATAGCAGTCTTAAAGATACCCTCATAAATACTGCCAGAGATAAATAGCTCTTTGGAGAAAATGTGACGGAGAAGTTAAGATCTGCTCAAACTATTCAGCGGTCAGGAGAAACGTTGAAAAATACAGCAAGGGCAACACAACAAAGAAAAAATTTCGTAAATTCTGATAATAGATAAAGATCGTTAAATTTCCCTGCACCAGAAACAAGCGGGTTGATTCGATGCAGGGCAGGCTCCTCCGGCACCCAGGTACCCGTTTAACCGATCAGTGCCGCGGCGTGCCCGCTCACTGCCGCCGACGCCGCCTCCTTACCGGGCGTTAGAGACAGATTACCAGGTACAGCACGCTGGCAATTTGCGATAATTTATGAAAAATTAAAAATTACCACTGATGCCACAATTCTCTCGTGGGTAGAAGGGTACACAATACCATTTCATTCCACTCCGTCACAAAAAATAACGCCTTATGTTTATCCTAAATAATCTCTCGATTTTAATGAATCTTTGCAAAAATTGATTAGAATTAATGCAATTTCTGAGTGTGTACACGTTTCCGGTGAATTTTTGTCTTGTGTATTTTTAGTACCGAAATCTAATGGTCAAAATCGTTTCATTTTAAATTTAAAACAATTGAATAACTTCATTTCAACTTCCCATTTTAAAATGGAGGATTAAAGAACGGCCTCAAAACTAGTCACTCATAATTGTTACATGGCATTCGTAGTTTATAAGATGCATATTTTTTTATAAGTATCAATAAAACTCAAAGAAAGTACCTGTGCTTTAAGTACAGTGATAAACTGTACGAATTCAACTGTTTTTACGAAAATATTAAAGCCGGTTATCGAGTATTTACGTAATCAGGGTTTGTTGTCAGTAAATTACTTGGACGATATTTATTGTGTAGGTAGAACGTATTCAGAATGCGAAAATAACGTTAATAAAACAATGAGGTTATTACAGTCCCTTGGCTTTATTATTAACACCCAAAAAAGTTGTTTGATCCCCAGCAAACAATGTCAATTTCTAGGCTTTATTTTTGATTCCGAACGTATGATTTTAAAACTACCTGATTCAAAAATAATAAAAATCAAAGAAGCAATTACATACTGATATGCTAAATAGATTTTTTTTTTTAATTACCTGAATTTGCTCGGCTTATTGGTTTGTTAATTTCTGCTTGTCCTGCCATACATTATTCTTGGTTGTGCACTAAATAATTGGAACGTATTTGTATTTGTTGAAGAAAATTTGTTATGAACAACGTATCTTTAATACAGAACTTATAAAGATTGATTTGCGATGGTGCCTTAATCACATACAATCGGACATTTCCTTTCTTCCTCATTATAACAATAGATCAGAAATATTTTCTGAGGCTTCCACTACTGGTTGGGGAGCGTTTTGTAACGGTATTAATGCGTTAGGGTATTGGAAAGGTGATGAATCAAAAATGCACATTAACGAGCTGGAAATAAGAGCAGCTTTATTTTCGCGTTAAAAACATTTGCTAAAGATTTATGTAATTGTGAGATTTTATTAAGAATTGACAATGTTACTGCCATTTCATGTTTAAATAGAATGGGTAGTTTACATTAATGTAACTGTATTTAAATAACATTTCCAAAGAAGTTTGGCAATGATGTGAGCAGCGTAAAATTATAATTTTTGCCTCGTACATTAAATAAAAAGAAAATTGTGATGCTGATCGTTTATATAGAAAGAAGTTTATTGATACAGAGTGGGAGTTATCTGATTATGCATTTAGTGAATGAATAAAAGTTAGGACGCCCAGAAATAGTTTTATTTGCTAGTCGTAGAAATGCCAAGTGCAATGTTTATTTAATATGGACAACTGATCCAGAGGCCTGGGCAGTCGACGCATCCACAATATCATGGCAAAAATTAAGATTTTATGCTTTTCTACCTTTCTCTTTAATTTTAAAGATGCTTCAAAAAATTATTAATGATAAAGCCGAGGGTATTGTGGTAAAAGTATTGGCCAACTCAGGCGTGGTTCCCAGTTTTTAAGAATCTTGTTATCTCCGAAATTATTTCGTTCGAACTCGATGTAAATCTTTTGAATTCTCCTTTCAGACAGTCTCACAACTTGCATTGCAGCCTGCGACTGGTTGCCGCGAGGTTGTCCGGGAAGTCTTATTACGAAAATCATTTGCACCATGGTCCGTAGAAATAATGCTTTATTCATTGTCCGAAAACAGGTACAGACAGTATGACTGTGCTATAAAAGCTTGGATAGTGTTTTGTAATTCACACCAGTATGATTATAGATTAATCAATGAACGTTTAGTCATTCAGTTCCTAACTTCTTGTTTTGATTCGGGAGCCAAATATGGCACTATAAATTCGTACAGATCGGCATTATCTTTTCTACATGGAGGAGCTTTAGATTATACTAGTATTTGACGATTTATGACAGGAGTCTTCAGACTACGGCCTTCAGATCCTAGATACAGTTTAAACTGGGACACTACAGTAGTTCTTAATTATCTATCACAGCAATGGCCTAGTGAGAGCCTTAGTCTGAAAAAACTTTCTAAAAAGACACTGACTCTATTGGCCTTAGTAACTTAGTAGAAGCACATCGAATCCAGACATTTTCCAAAATAAGATTAGAAAATATAGAAATCAACACAACAAATATTATAATTAAAATTCCTGACTTATTAAAAACCTCTAAACCCGGTGTAAATCAACCTGTTTTAATTTTACCGTCTTTTGATGAAAATCCAAAAATCTGTCCTGTAAGATGTTTAAAAGAATATTTAAACCAAACTGTACATTTACGTAAAAACGATAACGTTTTCCTTTTCATAAGTTACAAAAAGCCGCATTAATCAATTTCAAGTCAGAGAATGAGTCATTGGATTAAAGACTGTTTATCACAAAGCGGTATAGATATATCGATATTTTCAGCATACAGTACTCGTCATGCCAGTACATTTGCGGCCAACAGACTCGGTATTAGTCTTGATGTCATTAGAAGGACCGCTGGTTGGTCCAATTCATCTATTACGTTTGCAAAATTCTATAACAAATGTATAATAAACAATGAGAGTCTAAACTAATTTGCAAGAACTATTCTATCTCATTAAATAATTCGTTGATATTGTGATCATTCGATAATTCAATGATATTGTATTCTAATCATGCATTAATTCATTGATTCTGTAATAATTAACAAGTCATTGATTTGTAATAATTTTGAATATGTTTAAATAAGAAAAATGATATCTTAATAATGTTTTATAATGTTTTTTAAGTTTTTTGCATTTAAGAATGATATCTTGTTTCTTTTTCATTCCTGGAACTACCCTGCAAACAACACTCTTTGAATAAATTCACTGTATCGCTTTGAACATCCTACAATATGTTAACTCAAATCGCAAAGAATGAAGCTGTAAACATAATTGACAGTCAAACGAACTTGCAAAGTGAAGTTCGATTGAAATTATGTGACAGCTTCATTCGACGCGATTTATATACACCCACCCTTAATAAATTTGTATATTATACTGAACACCCTACCCTAAAAAATAGAAAGTGAATAAATTCAGGAATGTGTTTATTTGGCTTTCAACAAATGAGTCTGAGTACACCAAGAAGGATGGATCTTGGTGGGAAGGACCGTGGTTAGTGCTGCCAACAATAATAAAAAAAAAAATTAATTCTCTCAATCACCGTGCGAAGGCTGATGCGTGGCACCGCATACTACAATATGTTAACTCAAATCGCGTCGAATGAAGCTGTCACATAATTTCAATCGAACTTCACTTTGCAAGTTCGTTTGACTGTCAAATATTAGAAGTATCATCCGACTCAGGACGTTAATATATTACTATCGTTCAAGTCGAATATTCAAGTTAGTATTAGTAATTTATTCGACTGACATGTTCATTCGCAGACGCGCATCGCTGAGATATACTCTGCGATATAACCGTTCAAATCGGCGGCACGCTCGTGACTCCTACACACCATTCCAAATTCCCCACAAACCCCAAAACCCACAAAAAGTAGAGAAAAACGAAAGAAATTGAGTAGAATACGAATGGCTTCCACATTCTCGTTTCTCGCGTTCTCGCGAGAATGTGGAGCGGCCTTTACGTCAAAACTATTTCATATCATTGCTTGGTTTTGAGATCCATAATAGGCCTGCAGACTTACATGGTTTAAGGTATTTCATCTCTATTTGCTTGTTTTTAGGTTTGCCTAACCATTGAGATACTTACATATAGCTTTGTGAAATACTCAAACAGATTCAAGGTCACTCTCGACTGAATCGATAACGTTTCGTTTTCACTCTATTTAATAAAAATATAATTGTATAAATCATTCAAAAATTGACTTTCAAGTGAAAGTTTCAAAATCAATTATAAAGAAACAATATTTTTCATTATAATTATGATAAGTTCGTTTATATTTGAGTGATGAAATTTAATTTTATTTTCGTTTCGTGACTATTTATTTGGAAGAAACTTAAAACTAAACGCATAATTAAGATTTTCGCGCATTATTTAACACATAATGTTTGGATGCGTCGTTGTTCGTCTATGAAGAAAGTTCGTTCGTTTTCGAAGCGTATTTTGAGTGATAAAAATTGTTTTAAGAGTGAATAAGGACTGCAATCACTTATTAAAATGGATAAAAAGTACATGAATAGAGCCAAGAGACTAGTTTGTTTGTCTTTAGGCAATGATTGTGATAAAAGGTAGGTTATTACTTTGCTTACTTGAGAAAAAACTTCAAGTTGAAAAAATATATTCGACAAGAAAAATATTTGATTGTCTAATTATGGTGATATAGCAATATTTGGTTTATTTTGAATGTTTTCGTTTCCTTTATAATGAGAACATTATATTTAATCGAGAATGCAATGACTAACATTGCATTTCTGACTATAATCAAGCCTTTTGTCCTTTCACTGGATAGTCCTTCCCTTTACCCGGCCTAAACTATGCATAAAAGTATCTACTTATTATACCTGGCTGTTAAAATAGAGAGAAGGAAGTAGCAGTATGACAGGTGTTAAATAACAGGTGTTACGAATAATAGGTGTTACGACGACCGGCTGGTGTAGCGGTAACATACATTGCCTTCTATGCCAGAGGTCCTGGGTTCGAATCCCGGCGGCGGCGGATATTTGTGTGATGAACACAGCTATTAGTCCTCAGGTCATGGACGTTTATATGTTTATTTAAGTTTATTCTAATAAAAAATATGTATTTATTCAATATGTATGTTTATATATTTCTTAAGTATATCAGTTATCTAGTATCCATAACACAAGTTCTTTAAGAAACTTAATTTGGGCTAGATAATGTTGTGTGAGTGTCATACTGAAGCCACACTACCGTACCGTCTACCGGCAATAATTATGGCATTAAATTACCGTTTAAATTACAGCATGAACTGGTGTGGTTATACTACGGCCACACTACCTTGCCGTCTACCGGCAATAATTATGGCATTAAATTACCGTTTAAACTGCATGATATGTAAATAAATTTGGCGGAAAATATCACTTTTTCAAAATGTTTTATGAGTGCCATTTATTTTTACATGAATCTTTTAAATTTCAACAAAGCTAAAAGAAGACAAAAAAGATATCCCAAAGAGACGGTTCGGATTGGAATAATTCTAAAAACTCGAGCGCTTTTTCATTTGACCACTCCATGTCGGTCAATACGTGCGTCGCCGGTGAGCTCATATTGCACACTGGACAAACGGTAGTGTGGCCACAAACGCAATAATTACTGCGGTAATCTTCTTTGATGTGTGAAAAAAGACCGCCGCCGGAGCTATTGCCTACCGCCATTTGCCATATTGATTGGCATTGTAAAATTATGGCCGTAAATTGTGGTTACACCTAGGTGTTGTTTAAGTTATGGCAATAATTATTGGCATATCACGGTAGTGTAGCCTAAGCATCAGAAATATTTATTATTATTATTTATTAAAGCCAATTGTTTTCTTAAACCTATAGTGAGAGTCGTTTATGATTACTTTTTGATAGTTTTCCCAGTGTGTTACATAAAAAATAATAGTTTGTGATGCATGGTATGTTTTCTGGAGCGCAGTAGGAATTAACGCTATATGGGACTGCGTGGCGGGCAGTCACGTAAATGAACTCGTCAGCGTACAGAAATGTCACAGAGTACCTAATAGTACAGAGTACCTAATTATATAGTAGTACAGAGCTATTATTATTATTATACGAAATTCGTTTTTACGATAACGAGGTTTAGTTTTTAGGTAAACTTATGTCAAGGATAATATAGGTAGGTAATATAATCTTTATATTTTATTTATCTGGATTTAGTATTGCGATACCTATACTTACTATTTATTTTTTTATGAATATTATTATAGTCGAATTGGTTTCATAGCTACATGAAGAATACCTACAATACATACATACATAACTTCACGCCTATGTGCCTAAACGGGAAGGCAGAACACCAGAGGCTGTAAAACTATCTAATGTCACAATTGACAAATTCGGAAGCATTATAATGATGCAGAGCGACTATTGCAGTTGTCAGGTGTATGTTAATGTGCGTCTACCCTCCTACCATGTATAATGAGGAATAAAGCAGTTGTAAGCTAACACTCTTGTTTCATTGACATGGCGCAGTCGGTAAATTAAAATATTTTTAACAAAGTAAAAATCAGATAGTTTTAAAGTGTTTACAATGATGGAATCGGTACTTACACCGCCCTCGGCTTTTATTTTCGATCAGATTATCCTAAATGTGACAAGCGGTGGTTTGAGTGAAAGTTGGAAAAAATGGAGTAGTGGTTTTAAAATATACTTTGAGGCGTGCGAATTGACTAAGAAGACTCCGGAGATTCAAGTAAACATACTTCTTCATGTCGTCGGTGAACAATGCAGGGAACTGTCTGAACAATGTTTTTTAAGTTTTTTGCATTTAAAATGCTCAATTATTCTTAAATAAATGAAAAATGTGATAAATAAAAATTACCAAAAATGTGATACGTAATTTCGAGGCGTAGCGCCCGGCCCCGATAGCTCAGTTGGAAGAGCACTCGTCCGGCAAACGAGAGGTCCCAGGTTCGAATCCTGGTCGGGTAATTTTTATTTATCACATTTTTCATTTATTTAACTGTCTGAACAATTTAACGTAAAATGTACTACCGTCGAGCAAGTTTTAAATAAATTCAAAAAATATTTCGAACAAAAGAAAAATGTAACCGTTGAACGTCATCGCTTTTTCACAAGAAATCAAGGTGAAAATGAATCAATCGAACAGTATGTGTATGATTTAAAAGAGCTAGCAAGCACCTGTGAGTTTGAGCAACTAAGTGATTCGCTGATAAGAGATAGATTAATTTGTTGAGTTACTCATGCGGGCATACGAGAACGCCTATTAAGAGAAGCGGATCTATCTTTAGATCAGGCATGCGAGATTTGCAGATCAGTTATTGTGTCAAAAGTGTACTCAGAAAATTTACTAACACAAAGTGAAAGGTGCGAGAACATTTGTAAAATACAAAAGAGTTGAACCGAGAGGCAAGGCAGGACGGCGGCGGCGGCAGTGCGTGGAGTGGCAGTGGCAGCGGTGTGGCGGCGGCAGCCGGGTGTCGCTTGGTCGCCTGCTCCAAGTGCGGCACGGCACATCCGCGGTATCATTGTCCCGCGTACGGCAAACGTTGTGTTATGTATTGAAGACCAAATCATTTCGCGCGAGTGTGCAAAGTGAATAGCTTACAGGATAGTGATAATCAGGTAATTCTAAGTTTAAATAATAACGATACCTGGTCAACTATTTTAAATATCAATGGTATAGGTATAAGATTTAAATTAAACACAGGTGCGGACGTTAATGTGTTGCCAGAGAGGTACTTAGAACGGTTAGGTTAGGTTTAAACCGTAAACACATAGTAAAATCACACACTAGATTGCATGAATATTCGGGGTCTCAAATAAAAATTATAGAAAAATGTCATTTGTAAATTAAATATAAAAAAATAAACACAGTGTTAGAATTCGAAATAGCAGCCGTTAATTCCTCACCTATTTAAGGTAAACACTCACGTGAACAGTTAAATCTTTTAAAACGCATTAACAGCATATCAGTGACAGATAAACCAAACATTATTAAGCATACAGGGACGTATTTGAAGGGTTGGCATGTTTGCCGGGTTCCTATAAAATAGTGTTGGATTCCTTGCATAAGCCCGTAGTTCATGCGCCGCGAAAAATACCGTTAACCATAAAAGAAAAAGTTCGCACAAAATTAAATGAGATGGTTACACAAGGAATAATAGCAAAAGTAGAGGGGCCAACTGACCGGGTCAGTAGTAAAAACTAATGGTGATTTAAGGATATGTTTAGACCCCAAGGAGTTAAACTTAGCTATTAAACGAGAACATTTCAGGTTACCCACGTTGGATGAGATTGTGGCCAACCTGTCTGGTGCTAGGTACTTCTCAACAATAGATGCTTAATGTAGATTTTGGCAATTAAAATTAAATTCAAGTAGTACAAATTATTGTGCATTCAATACCCCGTTTGATAGGTACAAATTCCTAAGGATGCCATACGGAATATGTTCCGCAAGTGAAGTATTTCATAAAAAAATGTACGAAAACTTCGATGTTTGTCGATGACCTGTTGATTTACGGAAGCACTAAAGAGATGCACGATAGGAGGTTGAAAGAGGTTCTTGAGCGATGTCGAAAAAATTATCTTAAACTAAATTTGGATAAGTGTAAATTCGGTCTCGAAGAATTAAAATACTTAGGTCATAAAATTACAAAGAACGGGATTTATCCCGATGAGAGTCATATTAAAGCAATTTTAGAAATGCCTAGGCCTCAAAATACAAAAGATGTATGTAAAAAAGGAACAACTATTACCAGAGGACATTGAAAGCATTAAATATATTATAATATCGTTACTCATCCTTTTTTTCTAGATTTAAACATATTATAGAAAATAAGTGAAAAGTCAAAGTCAAAGTCAAAAGAATCTTTATTTCGTAAGTATTTAAATACATTTGAAATAAGTCACAATTTACAAATTGAACTGAATCTACCACCACTTCGGAAAGTCGATCTGTTGAGAAGAAGTGGCAAGAAACTCAACAGCAATCATCTTTTAAAAATACACAATAACAATAACAACAACAACAATTTACAATCTTCTTGCATCCGGATATCTTATAATAAAACTTTATGCTTATCCTTAAATCTATCGAAGGGTTAATCTTAAATATTTTGGAGTTTTATTATAAAAGCGTACACATTGACCCATGAACGAGTTGGTGATCTTCTGGAGTCTACTATTATATTTATACATTAGGCAATCAAGTACTAGACAGAAACGTAGACATAGATATAGAGGTAAAGATAGAAGTAGATAGATGTAGCGATAGAGGTGAGAGATATTACAGATAATGTGGATGGAGATGAGGATAGTCGTGGACAGAGACTGGACACTAACACGGACGTGAACATGGGGGAATGGGATGGAGATGAGGAAGTCAGAGTCAAATTCAAAAAAGTAACATAGTCATAAAGTCTTCAGCAAAACGACCTGCCACCGCTAGCAGCACCCGTTCACGAGTATAACGCAAGCACCAGCCATCACTCTCCTCAACCATATTTTAGGGAAGAGGGTGACCCGACACCCGACGCTACCGCTAGCCATGCCGCCTGAGGGAGCATGACGTTCTTGCTGTTGTATGGATAAGAAGGAGATGGAGATGGCGTTGGATGAGAAGGAAATGGAGATGGTGTTGGAGATGGAGTTGGAGATTGAGAATATTTGAAAAACAATTTACAACCAAGGACTTTTATCGTCCATATATTCAGAAACTGTATAAAAGCATTTACTACACAATTTTTGTTTAATAGTTTCTTTAAATTTATCAAGTGGTAAGTCTTGAATATTTGTGGGAACCTTATTATAAAAACGTATGCATTGACCCATAAACGAGTTAGTGACTTTATGAAGTCTAATATCATAGCTGGCTAGCTTGTACTTATTTCTAATATTAACATTATGCAAGTCACATTTTCTATGGAACATGTTTAAGTTCTTTTTTACGAACATAAGATTTTCAAAGATATATTGTGAGGCAAAGGTAAGAATATTAATTTCTTTAAACTTATTTCTAAGTGTCGCCCTGGAATTAATTTTGTAGATTGAGCGAATAGCCCGTTTCTGCAGCACAAAGATGGTTTTAATATCGGCAGCACTTCCCCACAGGAGAATGCCGTATGTCATTAAGCTATGAAAATAACCAAAATAAACCAACCGCGCAGTAGCTTCATTAGAGATATTTCGCATCTTTTTGACGGCATTTATGCTGCAGAACTAAGTCTCTTCGCCAACCTTTCTATATGTGGTCCCCATTGTAGTTGTGCATCTAGGGTTATGCCAAGGAACACTGTTGAATTTACAGGGCTCAATTCTTGTCCTTTTACAATCAAGTTAGTATTTACATGCCGGACATTAGGCAAAGAGAATTTTAAAAATTTAGTTTTATTTTCATTGAGTAGTAGGTTATTGGCTGAAAACCATTTCTCCACAGTTTCAATACAACAGTTTATTTCAAAGCAATGCTTCAATTGCCTACTCACTTTAAATAGAAAAGAGGTATCATCAGCAAATAATATGACCTCACACTTGTCTTTCACTAAAAATGGCAAATCATTTATATAAACTAAGAATAAGAAAGGCCCATGAATCGAGCCCTGGGGCACTCCCATATGAACTGCTGATCCCGATGATCTCTTTCCATTAATATCAACTCTTTGAATTCTATTGCATAAATAGGATTTCATAAAATCAAGTGCCCTATCATTGATTCCATAGTGGTGTAGCTTCATGAGGAGTGTATCGTAGTGAACACAGTCAAAAGCCTTGGACAGATCACAAAAGACACCGAAGGCATCACGTGACTCCTCCCAGGCATCAAATATATGTTTGATAAGCTCAACACTGGCATCAGTTGTTGAGCGACCCCGTGTGAAACCAAATTGATTTGAATTCATTAAATTATTGCTAAAGAAGTGTACCACTAGTTGGTTTAAAATAAGCTTTTCAAAAATTTTACTAAGTGTTGGTAATATAGAGATTGGTCTAAAGTTACTGGGGTCGGTTATGCTTCCTGCTTTAAATACGGGAATAATTTTACTAAGTTTCATTAAGTCCGGAAACACACCATTATCAACACAATTATTAAATATACTGGCTAAATAAGGTGCAATACCGTCAATGATAGATTGGATGATTTTAACAGAAATACCATCCAGATCAGCAGTGTTCTTAATTGTTATACTTTTATGAGCTTTCAATACCTCACTTTCAGTAAAATGCCTGAAAGTAAAGTTAGTTTTACACTTATTTACATTATTTTCAAGAAAAGACTTTGCAGCTTTAACTGATGAATTTAATGTCTTCGTAGTCGAAACTGGAATGTCTGCAAAGAATTTTTCAAAAGCTTCAGCAACTTCTGTATCTGATGTCAACAGTCGATCACCAATTTTCAGTTTATGTTCCGCGTTTCTAATGTTTGACTTTCTAGTTTCGCTGTTTATAATTTGCCAAGTAGTTTTAGGTATATTTACACTATTTTGAATTTTATTATTAATAAAATTTGATTTCGCAATACTACACACATTTTTGAACATTTTGGAGTATTTTTTAACATATTCCTTAAAGGTTTCGCTATGATTATATGATTTTTCATCATATAATTCATATAATCTGTCTCTGCTTTTGAATATTCCTACTGTTGCCCAGTCACTAAACTTAAATGAGTTATCATCTATTTTAATTGTTTTTGATTTAAATACTGTATCATACTCACATTTAATTAAATTAAAAATACAATTATACTCCTTAACAGGATCATCATAACATTTAAGTTCCCACAACTTATCCAAGACATTACTTCTGAATCTCTCCAGCCGACCCTCGTTCATGGGTACAAACTTAATCTCTCTTCTTAATGCCTTGTTTGTGTTAATGTTAAAAGATGCTAATTGTCCACTGTGATCCGATTTTAACTTATTAAATATGTATTGACTGTTGGGTGATGCATCAGTGAAAATGTTATCAATACATGTTGCTGAAGTGGCTGTAACACGTGTAGGCTCTAAAAAGAGATTTTTAAGTTCATAACAAAGAAACAAATTAGTTAACCTTTGGCTAACGGATGATTGGATTAATAAATCAATATTAAAATCACCACAGACAATGATATTTTTTTTAGTATCACTAAGTTTAAGTAAAGCTTCCTCCATGATTTTTTCAAACAAATCAAAGGATGAAGCTGGCCGCCTGTATACGCTTATTATAATAACTTTCCCTAGTTCTATACATGCCATTTCAATGGTTTGCTCAACAGAAAGACTAATAATATCCTTTCGTTCTTTAAATTTAATTCCTTTGTGTGCAATAATCAAGGAGCCGCCACAATTAGCCTGGATTCTGCTGTATGAACTGGCTATTTGATGATTATTGAACGAAAATATCATTTGATGGTCTTTTAGCCAGTGCTCCGTTACACACAAAATATCTAAATTTTCTTGATTCATAAAAAGTTCAATTTGTAAATCCTTACCCAGCATGCCTTCAATATTTTGGTGGGCTACATTTAATACATTTTTACTACATTTTAATTTTGCAGCTGGGGCATATGTGCTAATAACATTTTGATTATAGCTAGAAGTCTTATTATCTATTGTCGTCGCCTCTAGTTTAAATTAACTAGAGTAGTCCTAATACTATTACTTGGAATGTTATATTCCACCGGTTTAATAAATATAAGTGGCTGCTCAATAGAAGCAGAGGTTTCAGTCAAGATGACTGGTAAATCATTACTAATAATATAAGATAGCGAAATTGCTATTTGTCGTATAGAATAATCATACAAATTGTACTTATCATACTTAAAATAAAAAGGTTTACTAACTATAATGTTAGTATCAATCATATGGAATTTATCACTATGCCTACATGTCATAGTGTGTAATATTTTATTCAGATGGTGCCTTATATTGTTTTCTTGCTCTGAGAAAGAGTGGCTAAAAGGTAATGCAAATAATATTATTCTACATATATTTTTCTTTTCATGTAATTTGGAAAAACTGTGAATCATATCTTTTTTATTTGCATGGTCCCGTCTGCCAACTAAAATAATCAAGACAGTTTTGACTTTAAAGTCAGTCACAAAAACTTTATTTAATATATCACAATATGAAGCACCAGGGAAACAATTATTTATTATTGGCTGCCTTACATATTTACTTACTTGGAAGCCCATTTTTTTCCCAAGTTCATCGCTGTACATCACTACTTCTGGCTGACTTAGCTTATTATTACATAAATAAGATGGCTTTGGTTTTATAAGCAGTACATTATCCTCTATAACACAAGGCATCTGGGACTGGGACTGGCATAGCTCGGGCTGTGGACAACTTAATACACTTTGTTCACAATTATTTTGGGAAGTCAAATACTCAAATTGATCCAGATTATATTTAGATAGTCGAAGTAAGCTGTCCATGGCCAAAGTGTGTTCTTTTATCTCTTTCTGAGCAACTTCATATTTATTATTAAGTTGCTCATAAAGCCTGATTATTTCCAGCTCAAGGTGCCTTCTGTCACTTTCATAGGTTAACCTATTTTGCTCCAATTCAGAACTACATGATTTTAACTTACTTAGTAAATTTAAACGTTCTTTTCTGTAATGGCTATTTTTACATGAGAAAATTTTATTCTTACTAATATTTTTATTTATATTATTGGTCTTTATACATTGCTTACTTTTGTTTGATTTAGTCCTACTTTTATTACAGTCAAGTTTATTGTTAGTGCTTGTAGTAGGACTAACCGGCAACTCTGCATCAATCGAGCAATCACTGGTAAGGTCAATAGTGGTGGAAGTATTTTTACATATAGATACCATTGAGGGGGCAGCGTCAACCAACTCCTCAAATAGAGACTGAGATTGTGCTGACCTGGATTCATTAATTTTAGATTCTAAGGAAGTTATTTGTGAAAAGGAATCACATAATTGGACTTTCAAATGTTTGTTATGCCTAATAACATCTTCTAATATATTACTTTTACCATCAAACTCATTTATTATCCTTTGCAGTTGGTCTCTTTGCTCAACAACTTCTAGAAATTGAATATGAATTTTTGATAGTTCCAGTTTTAACTGTTTATTTGAGTTGAGTACACTGATAAACTCTTTTTCGGCATCATTTCTCTCATCCAGCAACTGCTCACACATAGACTTTGATAATTTAAGCTCCTGTAGGGTCAGATGAAGTTTGTCTTCCAGCTGACGAACAGCAGCCTGGCGAGTCATCATTTTTGATACCGAGTTAGGTCTTGAATAGAAAATACAACGATTGTTTTTTCCGAATGAATCAAGTGAGCAGTTACTTGAAGTTGAGGTTATGGAATTGGAACAAAAAAGGTTTACACCGTAATTTTACTATTGCTAACTACAGCCAAATCAATTTCAATATATTCTATAGTAATTTCAATACTCACAAATTACTTTTCTTTGTTATCTAAGTCCAAAAAGTGTAACGGTCGGGTTCAAATCACTATTTAGAAACAGTTATGTTTTTCACAATATGTTCAAACAATTGAGAATATGTTAAATGTACACAATATTTCAGCGATTTACTTAGTTTTATACAAAAAAAAACTTTGATTGGTATACAATTCTTAAAAAACTGCTTTTGTTGCTGTTTTCAAAAACAGCTGTAGAAGACAAAGAGAAAACTGATTTCACTTTTTTACTTATTTGTGCACTTATAAACTCTGGAAATGATATCACTGAATAATTATCACTTAACTTATGTTTATTTTCACAAATTTCGATATTAAGGACGCTTAAAACTTATTTATAAAAATATTATTTACGGAGCAAATGTTTATGTTCATTATCGATAGTTAGTCCATTATGCACCAATGCTGTGTCCACAGTAAAAAAAGTGAAGCTTGGGCATCCTTAACTTCTGAGTTCAACAGTAGCGCTGAAATACCCAGACTCAGAAGCAATTAAGTAATGCTTACTTCAATTTGAAAAGGACTACTAGAAAATATTTTGCAAGTGAAAATGTAAGTATCTAGCAAAACATTATAAACTAGGAACATAATTTGAGCTATATAAATAAAACAACAAATGTATAAACATGGTTTTATTTTTTTCTAGGAAAAAATATATTAAAAAATAAAAATCAAATTGTACAGCCACAGGAGATTACAACAGAACCATCTCAGATCACAACCTCAATGGAGAAACATTAATGAGAAATATATACCAACATAATAGAATAACAAATATATATATAATATCTAACATACAATCCATCCCCATATGTTAAAGCTAAGATATATTAATATTTACAGAAAGGTGTAAAAGCAACCGGTGGTGGTGTGTATAGACCAATACTGAGCACTATTGGTGCTCAAATGTTAGCAGTAATGGGAGGTCAAATTAAACCACTTTCGAATAATTGCGATAGTGCATCAAGTTATTACCTGAATGGTATATAAACAGTAAATTATACTTACTCTAATCAAAACTAATCAAAACTTATATAAAATCTTAATTATAATATATTTTATTATTTCAGATAACAATGTATTGTCAAATGAGAATTCTCAAACTCTGGATGTTCTACCACCAACAACAAACAAAACTAGCCCCATACCTCAAACATCACCAGCTGTAACTAAAACTTGATATTTTGTTACAATTTATGGGCTCTCTTAACATATCAGTAATTGATTTTTTTTGTAGATACCTTTGTGGACGCCGGCAACGTATCGTCATGAATGACGCTCGTTCAACTTGAGCTCTGCTCGAAACCAGTGTCCCGCAAGGTGGCGTGTTGTCTCCTCTTCTCTATTCCATTTTCTTTAACTCAATTTTTCTCAACATTTATTCTTCCTACCACATGTATGCAGACGATTTACAGATCTATCCCCATTGCACTCTAGAAAATTGGCCTGCTGCGATAGAGCAAATAAATTCTGATCTCTCAGAAATATCCAAGTGGAGCAAATCACATGGACTGACTGTAAATTCAGCAAAATCGCAAGCCATAATTATTAGCAGTTCCTATATGATTAGTCGCTTAAACTGGAATACGATTGATCTATTAAATTTAAATGGCGTGGGTATTAACTATAGTGACAAGGTCAAAAATTCAGGTGTTATTTTCGACACAACTTTGTCTTGGAAACCTCAAGTTGAAGCAGTGAGCAGGAAGATGTTTGCCATCAACAGTTCCCTAAAACGCTTGCGCAATCTTTTGCCTATATCAACCAAAATTTCTATAGCACATTCTCTATTCCTCTCCTTTCTCGATTATGCTGATGCTGATGATACCTTGATCTAACAAAAGAACTTTTAAATAAACTTGAGTGACTCCAAAATCTTTGTGTACGTTTCATATTCGGCTTACGTAAAGATGATCGTATCTCCGAATTCCGCGCTAAGCTCAAGTGGTTCCCTATTCGCCTTCGCCGGGATACTCATATTCTTTCTTTACTGTACCGCGTGCTGTTTAGTCCTATGTTTCCAAGCTATCTCGGAGAACAAGTTGTTTCCAACATGAAACTCACAAGAAACAATTACGGTCCACAGATAATTTCATGCTAAGCACTCCTATGCATACATCGCACTGTTTCATCAATCTTTTTCTGTGAGAGCAGTATCCTTGTGGAATAAACTACCATACGAAGCAAAATCTGCTCCTCACTAAATTCCTTTAAATTTAAATAAAAAAAAAAAAAACATTATCTGTCTTTGCTCAAACATTAGAAGTATTCTTATATTTGTACGTATTATAATTATATTATTATATTCATGTATAATTAAGACTTATATTTAAACAGAGGTATTTTATAATTTATGTAAGTACTTATATAAGTTTGTTATCTGTATGTGTATATGATATTTATATATAGGACGTTTCTTGTTAAAATGTGAACTTGTGATTTGCTCGTACCTATTGATGTTTTGTATATTGACTGTTGTTGTCTGTAAGATATTAAAAAATATTTATTCTTACCTACATAATTTTTTCCGTTTATTTATAAAAATAAAGTTTTTCTATATATCACTTTAACCAAGGCAAGTTCTTCATAATAACCGCCCAAACCACTGTTGAGCCGTTGTATAGATGAACTTTCTGTACGCACCTCAGTATTTCTAGGCCGACGGTACTCTTGCCCTTCTAATATCAGGCTTGAACACAAATCGATACTCAAAGAAAAATATTCCACAGAAAACACAAACGTATTTAATTGTAGTGAAAAGCGCTCATCACATCCGGGTAGTTAGGACAGAAAGCCCTAACTTGAGGCTGAAAAAACTTGTATGGGATGTCCTCTCTATACGTAGTATTATACCTCGATGGTTTTAACTTCAATTTTAGTACTATACTAACATAAAGCAACATAACCTCAAACTGGTAATTTAAATATAATGGAATTTATTCATTTCCTAAGGTGAGGAATGAATTGCGGGGCGTCCCCTTAGCCCTCGTCAGCCCCCCTTTTGACAAAAGTCCGTATTAAGTGTTCATGAGATTCCGATGCAATACCGCAACAATAACTAAAGTTATACAACTGATTACAATCCGTTTTATCTGCCAAAATGAAATTCATAAATATCCTTACATAAATGAATTTTTCAGATGCTGTGGTGTATGCAAAATGTACTGTCCAGTTCTATCACTAAAGATTCAGCTTTGATTGAAAATCTCCCAAGCAGTTATTATTGCTGCATCTGTATTGCATAACATTTCCTAGTAAAATAATATCAGTGATATGGAACTTGAAATAGAAGTATCAACAGAGCAAGCTAATCGGTTGACGGAGTGGATCAACAACATCGTGTTAGGCACCAAATAATCAAAAGATAATTGTGTTGGTAAAATGTTGTCTTATTATTTTTATTAAAACTGTTATGAATATAAATGATAAATGATATTTTTTGTTTTTTTTTGCGAAAAATCCGTTCCCTTAAAAGAAACATGTAAGAACTTTGTTATTGAAAAAGCTTTCAACAAGAAAATTTTTACATGTTTTGAGCTAAAGCAATCTTGAGCTTAACCAATAGGGTTACTTTTTGAGCAGATGAAACCAAACATAAAATACATAATAATTATTTATTATTCTGACAATAACACATCTCTAAACCGTCATCATACACAATGAAACTAAAGTACTTAGTTAACTATCTATTTTAGTAATAATAAAAACCAATTAAAATAAACATTCTCACTTTAATTTACACTTTTCTTAACATTCATCAAACATAATGAAACAAAATATTAAATAATCCTTATTGACTATAATTTGTAAAGTTTACAAAAATGCACTCTCACTATATTCAAAACATAGGTATAATACATAATGTATTATACATAATGTAGCTCTAGTTTCTTATTTATTAATTCTAAATCTTTATTATACCACTCCAATTTTCAACTTTCAAGTACAACTTTTTCTGTTCTAGGTAGGTTTACAATAGGTTGTTGGGGGGCACACAATCCCTACTTTATCTGATTTTGGTTAACAATATTCTCTATTTAAGCTACCTGAACCTCCTCACATAGTTTTTGGAGCTTTAATCTAGAAACAGAATGAGAAATTAGTGGTAAATAGTACATACATACATATCTTCATGCCTGTGTTCCTTATAGGGTGGGCAGTAAACCAAGGTGCTTTAAATCCATCTGATGTCAAGTTTGTCAAATTTGGAGGTATTATAGTGATGGAGAGAGACTATTGCAGTGACAGGGGGTCAGCCTATCGCCAGCAAAAACGCCAATAAAAGCTCTGTCATAGTATAAAAAGCAGTAGGTAACCATCATCACTATCAACTTGAAAACAATATCTAGGTATTAAGAGATCTAAACTGATAGATCTATGTTAATTGTGAAGTGGTTCACATGATCTATTCTATTATGTTAAACAATCACCCCTTTAGTACATTTTAGACAGAAGCTTTTAAAATATGTAGTTTACAGCCTTTATTAGTACAAATAGTGAAAACATCTTAAACATCATCAAACAACAACAATAGATCACAACTTTTGAAGAACTACAGACCTTAGCAATGATTTGTAATGAATATTTTAAATACTCCCACTAGCCATTTTTATTGTGGATGCTGAAGGTTTCCCGTCAGAGCGCGAAATTCCTGCGTAGTTTATTTCTAAGCATCAGGATAAAGTTTATTGTTAATAGCATCCGTGGCTCCCGATGTGTATTGTATATGGAGTGATTGGAAATCATGTCCATATACAATATCACCTCAACATAAAGTAAGTGCTTTTCTAAATCATCTTAATACCCTAAATACTAAAATACAATTCACTATGGAATTAGAACAAGACAATAAGTTAGCCTTTCTTGATGTTTTAATTAAAAGAAATCCAAATGGTACACTCAGTCACACAGTTTATAGGAAACCCACCCATACTGACCGATATTTAAATGTAAAGTCCCACCACCACTCGAGCCAGTTACTCGCCGTAGGCTCCTCTTTGTTTCAGAGAGCACATGGAATCTGCGATCCTCAGCACATTGATGATCAACTGAAACATGTTGTCAAGGTGCTTCGTGAAAATGGCTTCAAACCTCTCCGTCGCCGCCGCAGTGCCCACGTGAAACCGCAGACAGTTGAACGCATGCCTGGATTTTTACCTTTTGTAAAGGATGTTACAGACAAAATATCAAACATTCTTAGGCTCACTTCAATTAAAACAATATTTAAATCTCATTCAAAAATAAATCAACATCTTCGCTCAGCTAAATACAGCATCCCTTGACAAGACACAGGTGCTTACAAGATTGACTGTAGCTGTGGGCTTTCCTACATTGGTCAAACCAAATGAAACGTATCAACCCGCATAAAAGAACACATAGCTGATATTAAAAATCGAACAGCTTCAAAGTCTGGCTTCTTTTTATTTCTCACAAAAACTAGTGATAAATGGGCGCCCTTTAACCGCCACGGTCGGATATATCCGACAAATATATTCGAGTCCATTCCGCCACGGTCGTATATATACGACTAAGAACCACCTTTCGTTTCATCTGCTTTTTTTCTTTAAAAACGCTGGATTATGTTAAAAAAATGTTAATATTTGGTAAATGGTTAATCAAGTAATCATTTACAATTGAATATACTTAATTAGAAAACCTTAAAAATATGTCAGAAATTAGGTATATTACTGATTTTATTATTAGATAATTGCATTGATGTCCAGCGCCATTGTCGGATATAACCGACCACAGGGATGGGACATAAGCAAAGATTTACTGAAATGAAAATCTACTTAAGTAAAAATATTTCTGTTTAAACTGACTATTTTTTAACAAATAAATTAAAATTAAAAGAAATAAAGAAATTGTTACTATAGATAAATTTGTTAAATTTCTTTGAAAATTAGTATAAAAATGTCAGTGACTGAGTTGATGATTCCCATCCCTAGCGTGCATAGTTAGAAATAAATTTTCATAAGCAAGTGCTGGCTTTTGGAATTTTCCATCAGTGTTGTGCTTACGCATTAGCTATTATGTTCGTGTTATCGATAAATGTGATTTAACTACATCAGAAGATGTAAACTTCATCATAAAATATTCATAAAAATATTCATCTTAGGCCTAATATATTGTGTGGAAATTAATAAATCTTTCAAAATATTTTAAATGAGTTTTGTTCCGATTGGTCACCGAAATACATACTATTAGAAATTTACCTGTTACCTTTTCAAGCTTAAACAGCTGAAACTATTAGGATTAAATTTGAAGCGTGCGAAGCTGGGACGGGTATATCGATCTACCATTGAACATCCCTATTTGTTGTAGGTATTTATTTTCAGATTTACTGTGCTTGGCGCTGGGAGCGCGACAACTGATATAGAGTCTGAGGGGTAAAGGCTAACAGTAAAATCCTAAAAAGTGAAACAACTAGAAAATAGTAAATTGTAGCAAGGGTGGTTCCACAGTGAAAATGGTTCGTATTGATCTACTGTATAACCCCTCAACATATGTGGGTTCAATAAAAAGTAACCCTTTAAATTATTTTAATGTTTTATTAAAAACAAAATATCATCGTCGTCAATTAAATAAAAAATAGGTATGAAAACTCTGCATTTTTAAATGATTTTTTTTTTATAAACTTAATTTTATGTTTATGTTATGATAGTTTATGGTAAATTGAACTTACCTTAAGTGAACTTTAACCATACGAGTTGCTGCATCCGTAGAGATATAATAAACTATGTAGTCCGTTTCCTGTGGTACTGCGTTATTTGGTACTATGTGGTACTGAAAATTATGTGGTAGAATTAACATCGAATACTGTTCAGCAAAATTTATTTCTTGTGTATCGTCAGTTAAAAGTTAGTTGTAAAACTTAGCAAAGCATGGAGAGGAGCCGCTCCAGCCCGCTACGCGCTAGGTCACGTCGACAGAGAGGCCCGCACGCCGCGCCGAGCTGCGGCCGCCAAAGTCAACGCGTGCCGCGTGCTGTGCGCAGAGTATGTATCTACGTCTGTGTCTCTATCCTTCAAGGAGGTTTTTATCCAACAACTTATAGATTGAGAGGTAGCATATTTAAAGGTTTACGAGTAGTTAAAATTAATGTCTCGGTTTTCGGGTTACTACGTAGGTCTTTTGTCATATTAATTTACGCAGAAAGAGCTCCCACTGGGCAGATTCGAGGATTTTCTTGAAAAAATGTAGAGTAAGGTTTGTTAGCGGCCGAGGTTTTGATAAATATCTATGCTTGTCTCTGTTATGAAAATATTACTTACACTAATCAAAGATAACGTCTGGGCACGTTGTCCCATGGACAATGCTAACAGAGTTAGCAGTTTTTTAGTCACATCTTCGAGTTAATGATTCATTAGGAAAAAGATTTAATAACTATGTTAACACAATATTAGGATCCCAACAATTTCGATAATTGGGAAAGTTCGGCCTAACTTTAAAAACGCCGAATTCAGAACCTTATTACATAATCATTAGTACATATTTCTTTACCTAGAATTAATGAAAAATCTGAGCTGATCGAATTCAGTGAGCAATAACTAGCTCCATTTTTAAATTGATTACACATAAATTTTAATAATATGTAAACTGGCACGTTAAAAAGTTCTAAGTTGTTACTATTGCAAAAATTAAACCATAATTTAAAACTTGTAATTATATTGCTGTAATGACAATTAACTAACAATTGAATAATAATTTCTATGGTATCTCTGTCTAATAATTGTTTATCAAATGCCTTCCGAATAATTTCGCGCACGCCAGGGTAAGATGGCCCACAAAGGATGAGGTGTTCGGCAAGGAGAAAGTAACATATTTTTATCAGTACTAAAGTATATATGTATATAATACTGTAAGAGATTAAATGAGGGGGAACCATGGTTGGCTTGGCCAATAGGGCACGACTAATATTCCAGTATCATTTATGATATATATTAACTTTTAAATATATATATGTTAAAAATATATTTATATACATTTTTAACATTTTTTGTTTATTCTTAATGCAAATAGATCAATCTCGGGTTTTCCAAACACTTTGAGTAATTAAGAAAAATAATTATAGTGTAACTCCCACTCGGTATCAATATTAGAAAACCTCGATGCTTTATCGGATTCTACATTATCACGAGACCTAATATATGATGCAAAAATAAAAAGGCCCTTTTCTCGCACCATTCCCACATACTGCGCGTTATTAAGTAGTGAGAACTGTACACAGCCCATCCGATTGATATTCGAGATGGCCGTGGTGTTATCAATTCGCAATAGAATTTCAACATTTCTTAGGTCTTTACAGAAACATTTCAATCCTATAAAAGCGGCTAGTAATTCTAAAGAATTGATATGTTTATTTTCTTCATCATGCGACCAAAACCTGTTTATTGTTTCTCCATTACTGAAAACTCCCCATCCAGTAAGTGAAGCGTACGAGAATATCTCGATTTGATAATTATTATTATGAATCGGATTATATGTACCTACAGTGAGTAGTTTTCTCCCACCATAAAAAGTCACCCCGTACTAACTCATGGCGTAATTTTCTTTTTATATATTGTAAGGATAGGACGTTTGTCTTCCATGCCACCCGATGGAAAGTGCGCATGAAGACTATGTTGTTACACGTCTATCCACGAGAAACCTATTCACTCTACACTTAAAAGTTCCAGGACTGTAGTGGTCAGGAAAAACAGACGCAGGCAGATTGTTCCACACCTTGGCAATCCGTACCAAAAAGGAACTATAGAAGCGTTTTGTTCGACTTCTTGGTAAATCTACTATATAGGAATGGAAGTTCTGTCTGCGTCTGGTAGTCCGGTGGTAAAAAGGGGTGGGTTCAATTTGGTCAAAAAGAGCACTCGCACACTCACCAAAATGTAGCCAATAAAATACTGTCAAACAAGCAACCTTACGACGATGCTCTAGCGTCTGCAATTTTTTATTTGTAAGGTTGTTGTTACTTATGAGTTTACGGGCTCTTCGGTCAAAAAAGTCTAGCGCTTCGAGCTGGTATTTAGCAGAACCATCCCAAAGGTGACTACAGTACTCCATGCACGACCTCATTTGGGCTGTGTATAAGTTGAGCAGCCGTTCAGGGCTGAAGTACCGCCGGACCTTCGAGATGATACCCAATTTTTCGGAAGCCGTTTTTGCCATAGACTCAATTTGTTGACCGAAGTTTAATTTGGACGTTTTACTGACTCCCAAAAGCTCTAGTTGGTCGGTGATGGGAACAGATACATTCTGGAAAGTGGGCGTAATAGTAAAGGTGCTCTTTTTGCGGAGAATAGACACGCTTGAGGCCTTGAATTTGACCAATTTAGATTCGCCCCAATCGAACACATTCCGCAAGGTCGAATCAACGCGCTCAATCATAGACTCTCTCAAAACCTGGATTTCATGGGCGCTCGTTCGCGCATTGGATATATATCTCTCAACAACAGTGCTGTCATCAGCACTGTTGTGATCAATAATGCCTGGTGTTAGGAGGTCATTAATGAGCAGCAAGAATAAAGTTGCAGAGAGAACAGATCCCTGAGGTACCCCGGCATTAATTGCCATTAGGTCAGAGGAGTAGCCGTCTAAGACTACTCGAATCGACCGTTTCCTCAGAAAATCAGATATCCAGTCGCAGAGCCCGGTCGGTATGCCATATGCTGGAAGCTTGCTTAAGAGACCATCATGCCAGACCCTGTCAAAGGCCTTGGAGATATCTAAGGATACAGCTATTGCTTCACCATGACCCTCCAAGGCCTCACTCCATAAGTGAGTGGCATACACGAGAAGATCGCCGGTCGAGCGTCCACTGCGGAAACTATATTGGCTATCGCTTATCGTTGGTCTCGAGATATGCCAGGAGTCGATTGTTCAATACACGTTCCATGACTTTGCAGAGTATGGAAGTGATTGAAATTGGTCGACAGTTGACAGGATCAGCACGGTTTCCCTTCTTCGGTACTGGTTGTACTTTAGTCAGCTTCCAGGATTTGGGAACCTTACCAGATTCCAAAGAAAGTCGTCAAAGACGAGTGAAAATGGGAGACAACTCAGCTGCGCAGAGTTTTGTGGCGCAGCCTCCAGAAATTATAAAACACTATTTTTATTACTTTCATAAATATCTTTTAAAACCTGGATATTTAAATATGTAAATTATTCAACTTAACGTAAAATCAACTTTTCATACAAACTAATTCTAATTTAATATTTCCAAATTCACTAATAAAATTTTAACTTACCGATCGATGCCTCTGAAGCGTCTTATGTATTGCGCTCGCGTCGGAATAATTCGCCACGCGGTCTCAGTCTGAATCGGCTATCGAACGGGGAACCTGTGTCGCTCGGTGCTCCCGAATATATGAGCGCGCATACATAAATTACATAAAACTGTACATAATCCGTTATATTAGTGTTTAGATAAGTGTTTTGTATTATAGCTTAAGTGTCAGTGTAGTTTTAAGGACCTTTTGTGGAAGCTGTATTATATATTTGTGCGTGTGCTATTTGAGTGTCTTATTTACTGTCCGTATAAACTATATACATAACCTAGAATTAATATAGGTCCTATAATTTCCTTCTGTCCTATAATTGGTGACCTACCGACAATAAAGTGAACATTAAAGTGAACTATATAAGACAGTTACTATGCAACGTCACACGGAATCGGTTCCGACAAATAAGGGCAGTAGTGCAAATTTGTGCCCACCGAGTGAAATCTTTCGTGTTGGTGTAAAGGTGCCTCCCTTTTGGCCTGAACGTCCTGCATTGTGGTTTGCGCAGCTGGAGGTCAATTTGCGCTGTCTGGGGTCACTGCTGACACTACCCGCTTCTACTTCGCGTGTGCAAACCTCGACCACCAGTATGCAGTTGAGATTGCAGATATTATAGTAACCCACCAGCAGAGAAAAAATATGACACTCTTAAAGCAGAGCTGATTCGACGACTGACTGCGCCGCGCGAAGAACATATCAAGCAGTTCTTGAGCAGCGAAGAAATGGGAAGCCGAAAACCATCCCAGTTTCTGCGGCACCTTCAACACCTAGCAGGACCGAACATTCCAGAGGAGTTCATAAGAACGACCTGGTCCAACAGATTACCTGTAACGTTACAGCCGATAATCGCTTCGCATAGCGACATGGCCATAGACAAGTTAGCCGAACTCGCCCCCAAGGTAATGGCCATAGCATCCCCCGTCCCGCAAGTAGCTGAAATTAAGCCAGCGCCTTCTACCTCCCTGGACCCCACATGGGCTGCCATGGAAACAATGGCCAAACAAATTGAAGCGCCGACCAAGCAAGTAGCTGCCTTCAGTATCCGACAACATCGGCCTAGACGTAGGCAATATTATCGTGGTAGATCCAGATCCCGATCCCGTTCGCAATCAATGCACAGAAATAACGGCCAATGTTACTACCATAATAAATTTGGCAGCAAGGCATACAAGTGTACGCGACCATGCAGTTTCCCGGGAAACGCCAGCGGCAGCCAATAGTGGCGGCTAAAGACTGCCATGAGTGTAACGGCCGCCTCTTCGTCACTGACAGGAAGAGTAAGTTAGAATTCCTTATAGATACTGGTTCTGATTTATGCGTTTTCCCAAAAAAAGCGACCAGAGGACACCGAGGTAAAACGAAACTACAACTATTTGCAGCAAACAACTCTGAAATAGCGACTTATGGTTTTCTTCCTCTTCACCTGGATTTTGGCTTACGTCGCGATCTCACCTGGCGATTCGTAGTAGCTGACGTGGCGAAACCTACAATCGGAATCGACTTCTTAAGCCACTACAACTTACTTGTCGATTGCCGCAACCACCGCCTAGTAGATGGACTAACAAGCTTATCAGTTTCAGTTCTCCACCGCAACTCAAAACCTGACGAAACGGTAACCATCAAAGCGGTCACTGGCAACTCACCATACCACGAGCTACTGAAACGATATCCAGAGATCACAAAACCAGCTGGTACACCAACAGAAGCCAAACACAATACCAAGCACCACATAAGAACAACACCTGGCCCACCGGTAAGCGCTCGCCCTCGTCGTTTAGCCCCAGATCGCCTTCTCATAGCAAAGAAGGAGTTTGACGAAATGCTGCAAAATGGGACAGCTAGGAGATCGGAGAGCTCATGGTCATCTCCATTACATCTAGCCCAGAAGAAAGATGACTGGAGACCGTGCGGTGACTACCGCGCATTGAATGCCAGGACTGTACCAGACCGATATCCAATCCGCCACATTAATGACTTCTGCTACCAACTCTCAGGAGCCACAATCTTCTCAAAAATAGATTTAATTAAGGCCTATAATCAATTACCGGTTTTTGAAGAAGATGTACCAAAAACCGCAATCACTACACCATTCGGACTCTTTGAGTTCCCATTTATGACCTTTGGCCTCCGGAACGTGGCTCAAACCTTTCAAAGGTTCATGGATGAGGTACTGCATGGCATGGAGAATATATACAGTTACGGTGATGACATTTTAGTCTTTTCCAGCACAGAAGCCGACCACCTGGAGCACTTAAAGCAGCTGTTTGAGAGACTTAAGAAATATGGCATATTGATAAACAATTCGAAGTCTATTTTTAAATTCGGGGGTGTCCCTGTAGTCCTCGGCACGCCCCCCTTTAGCCAAAAGTCCGAATTTATTGCCGCGAATTTGGAAAGCAATCCCGTTTTTATACACGAGTTATAATCATCGGCCACGCACCAGGTATCATCCAAGTACCCGACAATTTTGTGTTTCGAACTACGGCAAGTATGTAAGTACCGGCCTCATTAGCTTGAGTAAAACAAAAGGAGCCGAACACAACCCGAACTGCAAACAAGTAAACTCGTACAATTTATCATCAAATCGAAATCGTAGGTACTTTCTATAAGACCAATGAATTGGAATAACAAAATAAGAGTCGGATTTATCGCGTATATTTACATTTTAAATTTTAACTCGACGTTTCAACTGAGGTGTCAAGCGTCGAATTGATAGATGGAAAAAGTTATACATCATCATCTCCATCTGTTTTTCAGTCTTCGAGCGTAGCGTTCTGGATTGACACAAAACGAGCTGACAAGTTTAGTATCTTGAGCTTTAGGTCATGCAGCTTGCTGGATGTTAGATTTAATGTTTTTCAGGATAGGGTCACATGTCGGTGATAGTTCCCAACCATCTTCTCTATTGAAATTAGGATCGCTTCTCTGATCATTCTAGGAATGTAATGTTTCTCTCTAGATAAATTTTTCACAGAGTCAAACCTTAAGTATTGGTTGGGCTTGTCCATAGAATGCTTACAAACTGCAGACTTGGAAGCTCTTCAATTTTTAATATCAGCTATGTGTTCTTTTACGTGGGTTGATACGTTTCTTTTGGTTTGACCAATTTGGGCTGTGGGCTTTTCTACATTTGTTCTATTTTTTTAATAGATTTTAACATTTGAAGTTTTGAACATGGTGCATTACTTGGTTTAGTGACTTGGATGGGAGTCTGATTAAAATTTTAATTTAAATCCATTTACTATTTCAACTATTTGTGGATCTGTTGTTATGAGCAGCCAATTGGCTAAGTAATACTTAATACGGCCATCGTACGGTACCTGTTCTAACGACGACGGCTGCGATAGTCCTGTGAGTAGGTCTGATCTAAGGGACGTCGAAGAGGCGGCCGTGCTGGCGGCGGCGGCGGCGGGTAGTACCGCGACGTCGAGGGCTACGATTAAACTGTTGCTACTTCTGGATTTACCTTGGATGCTTTTACAAGTTAAAAATTCTCTGGAATAAAAAGTACTTTAGTCAATAAGTTTGCTTTGTGTTGTTTCGCCAAGCCTTCCATGAGTATTTTGCCCAGCCGTTTAGATACCCCTTGTAGAATATTTTTTCCAAAAGTCTCTTCAGATTTTTTGGCCTCGCCGAGCATTTTCATAATTTCTTCTGGAACTATATACTCATTTTGTGCATTAGCTGGACATAATGTGGGGTCAGATAATACGGTATGATTCGGATTAGTGTCCGATTTTTCATCAATTCGGGTCGGAGAGGACTCGAGATAGATTGGAAATTGATCGACCTCAAGTTCTGGTGACTTAGGTGATCTATTGATCCCTTGAAGTTTGGCTTCCCCTTCATAGTTGTACAGAGAAGATTGAGGGGAGTCCCACTCACGGATCTGTTACAAAGTGGTTTGATTAGGTTTGAGATCTACTTTCCAGTTGACATCGCGTGCCATCCCTTATGAAACCATTCAAGTATATTTAACAAAGACGTTAAATAGGTAATAGTTATTTCCAGATGACATCACTTGCCACCCCTGAGGAAATACTGGATTAGTGTACACAAAGTACGAATACATAATAATAGCCTACCTTCATATAATTTTTTTATTATAATTATTTTCCTCATTCATTATTGTTGTTTTTTTCCCGAATTGTAACTTATAGTCTCAATGTTATTTATTCTATTTTATTTTATATTAATTTATTTGACACCATTATACTGTGCTTACTGTAATTTAACTGAGCAAATTACGACTATTGTGGTATTTATTCAATTCGATATTAATCAATATAAATTACATATAATCATTTAATACTATTATGCGTCGGTATAGTTACACGCACCTCTGCGCAGACCTCACTGGCGGCGGTAACTGAAAATCGGTGGTTTGCTTAAATGCAAACGTCTCACTGAGTTATCGCCATTTTGCATCAGCATACTCTACTTTACTTAACCAATTTAATTTACTGTTTTATTCGCTGAAAAATATTTACTTTATTTAGTGTTTTCTTGTTTTATTTTTTATTTTGTTTATCAATATGCATGTGTATTTGTGCTTGATTATATGAATATGTGTTTGATGTGAATAAAATCTATCTATATTGGTTAGAAATTGGCGGCAATAATCCTTGGCGAGTGTTTAGTTCTTTTTCTAAACGTTTAATTTTACGTTTGATTTCATCATCTGTTTTATCCTTAGCTCCTTTTCCCATATTAACTTTTCACTTTTATAAAGTTAATAAGAGAAAAAAAGGCAAACACTTTTATAAAATTTAAATACAGCAATAGTTAATAATCGCACTGGCAGGTGTGAACGATGCTGCATACGAGAATACGAATGGCGAAACCGACAGAGAGCGTCACCTTGTAAGAACAGCTGGAAGCTCGTAACAAAAGAATTAGTCAAAGTAATCCTTTTTTCTTCTATATTTTATAACAGATTGATTCTAAATAACGTGTGAAGATGTAGTACCACAGGAAATGGACTACATAGTTTATTAAATCTCGTAGGATGCAGCAACGAAGTATAATTAGTCTACTGAAATCGTCGAGAAAATAGCTTATGTTTATACATTTAAATTTGATTATACCAGCGGAATTCAATTATCTGAGTAGATCTGAACCAAACAACATTCAGTTACTTTATTTTTATGGAAGATTACAACTATACTTACTTATTTACATATATCGGTCATAGGACTTAGGTCCTTCCTCTTTTAAGTGATGGCGTGATATACAAAATGCCATAAATGCACAGAATTTGCAACACCAGAATAAAATATTTTTTATAACTCTATTACCTTTATCAATTTCTATTAGATATTAAAAAACATTAAATTTCAGTCAACACATATTATTCCACGCAATTCAGCCATAGCAGTGAATAACATATATTTTTGAAGGAACATGCTGAACTGTACGCTAGATTTATACGACTGATTATTCATAATAAGTTTTTACTAGTATTTTCAGAAATTGAAATAGTACTTTTCTAATTTTAAAGTTATGCAGTGAAGTTTTACTCAGCAATCATGTGTCCAAGAATAATTGAATTATTAGTTTTGTTATCTTAGTTTGTTGCAGAAATTTTAAATGAATATCATGAAATGAATTACGTTATTATTTTCTTTTTTGTTTGTATTGGATTATGTTATTGTGTGTCCATGGATTCTATAGAATCTTTTGAATCTATGGAACCCACGGAGTCAATGGAGGCTAAGGGTACCCGGAGGTCTAGGGAAAATATATATAGAGAGGATAAGGAGCCCGAGAGTTCTAAGAAATATATGCGAAACGATAGTTCTAGAGAGAATAAGGATAGCAGTGGATCTAAGGAGAGTAAGCAGACCGATGGCTCTAGGGAGAAAAAGGAATCTAAGGATAGTAAGCAGACCGACGGTTCTAGGGAGAAAAAGGAATCTAAGGATAGTAAGCAGACCGACGGTTCTAGGGAGAAAAAGGAATCTAAGGATAGTAAGCAGACCGACGGTTCTAGGGAGAAAAAGGAATCTAAGGATAGTAAGCAGACCGATGGTTCTAGAGAGAAAAAGGAATCTAAGGAGAGTAAGCAGACCGAAACGACCGAAGGGTATCCGGGTAATACTGACGCAGAGACTTCTAAGGAGAATAATGATGCTAAAACGACAGCCGGAGATTCTAAGGAGTATACGACAACGCAGTCTGCGGATGATGATGAAGCTAGGAAGCTTGATTCTTCTGAAGAGCGTTTGTTGCAGGCTCAGAGTGCCCAACAAAAGGTAAATAGAAAATGTTATATATTTTTAATTTATTGATTATTTTCATCACAGTCTCAATTTCTGGGAAATATGGCAAAACTAGAGTTGGTTGCTAGCAGGTTGGTACGCCCAGCAGCTGAAATTATAATTAAATCCAAAATACCTATTTTGATTTTATTTGCAAATATTATAAGAGAAATTGCACACGGTGTGCTAGTGGCCTAAGAGCCAGTAAAAATACCAGTTACTGTGTGTGTACTTTGCAAAAGAGTTAAATAACTATCGGGATACCTTTCTGAAATATAATGTTAAACGACTTGAAGATCTTAATCTTAAACCAAGTGTAATTGTATTATGTTGGTAATGGCCTTAACCTAAGGTAATGGATTAATTAGTTCATGTGATCTTATATTGTTTTCTAATAATAAGGCCAACCTATGACTATTTACTATATCTATTTAGTATTCTTGGTTCCTTAAAAAATGATAAAATTCAGTGAAACCGAACGATTAAAGATATCTCCACTGTTATTGTGACAATAATTTTACTATCGATACGTTGTACCTGCTACGGTGTACTGCTTAAGTAAAAGCTTAAGTTTTGTTAGAAAGCGACGGGACCACGACTGCTGTGGTGACCACACTTCTCTTAATGAAACCGAGCCGGAAAATCTCGCTGCAGCCCTGGCTGCAAATGGTTTGTTCTGGAAAGATAAATAATTTCTTTTCAAAATCGAACGAGTGCTCAGTGAAAGAGCACTCGTTCGGCAACCGAGGGGTGTCCTGGTTGGGTTTTTTTTTTGTAGTTTATTTTTCCCGTTACATATTTAAGAATAATTGAGCAATATTTAATTGCAAAAATTTCAAAACGGCGTGAATGTATTAATTTGAAGCATTTCAAGAGAGAGTAAACGCGTCTATAACCGTAGCTTCAAGATCTCGTTACCAAGAAACCTATTGTGAGCATTTAGCATTGGTGCGAGAAGCAAACAGATTTACTTGAGGTTGACCGAAAACTTTGATACGCATAATTGGGATGTGCTATATTTTTTCCCGAGTTGATATACGGAGCAAAGAGTCAAATATTCATTTTCTCAAACTATTACCAAATACTTTTAGCTAACGCATTTAAATGAGGGAATCGAATTCCTCCCATAAAATTAATATCGATAGTACATACAGCACAAACGTGTTTATCCTTTGCAAAACACTGTAACCCATTTAAGGCTGAAAACATGCCTCACTATTTTTCCAGTTTCCATTTGCATGATTACCTTTACAAATTAACCCCCCCCCCAAGGCTGTGACGCAAATATTTCTATGACAAAATGTCTTTCACATGTTTTTCCACCACTGTAAATCTTCTAAAATCTTACTATGAATTTGTATTTTTGCTATTTTTGAGAGCTTTGTATCTATCCTTTCGAAATTTTGAGTGCTAGTATAATCACTCATATTTAACCGTTGGACAGACTGAAGAAGTTAATGGTTAGTGTGAAATGTGCAAATTCTCTGATGGTGCAAGACCTTACTTTTTTTAAATTTGTTTTTGATACTGTCAAATAGCTCTAGAAATTAACATTGTTGCTTGTATTAACATACTTTTTTCAAAGTTGATAACGAAACCGAGACGTTGTGGCAAACTTAAAGTTTCTTCAACGGTTTGTTTACTCTAAATCACCAATACACAATAGATCTGCTAAATGTATAGCGGAAGTGAATCCCTGAAGTCTCAAATTCTCTACGACTTTGCGTATGGTTTTTGTATTGTTCTAAGAGCAATCGACGATCCATACGGCATACCCACAAATTCATAAGTTTGTGGTAAGAACGGAAATCGTAATTATTTACGATGTTCCTTTAATATAGGAACTGAAAGATAAGATTCTCTGAAATTAATGCAAGCTAAAAAGGACTTTTTTATCACTATGCTCAGGGAGGTTCTAAAATCTTCTTTTAAAATGTGATTTGTTATTAAGGAATTTATAAAATATATATAAGAATAAAAATAAATCTTTTGTCTCCATTTGATTTTGGTACAAAAAATATATTCGGAACAAACTGATCAGACTGAGAAGAGCACGAGACTATTGCTACTACTTAGATTAATTAATTTATCTATGGAGAGAGCTTATCTTGATAGCCTGATTTTATTTAGGAGCAAAATTGCTTATAGGAGCTATGATCTGTTTATCTTGACAGATTTTTGTAATGAGACGCCTTCGGAGATCCACTTTAAACCAACAGAGTCAATGGTAATAGCTGTACCAGAATTATAAAAAATATGCCATTTTATTTATTTATTTATTTATACTTCATTGCACACTTACAAAATAATAAAAGGAAAAGAAAACATTAGAACTAAAACAGTTTTGTAAGGTACAATAGGCGGCTTTATCACTTTAAAGCCATGTACCTGCGTTAACGATGGGTTAGGGATCATTGTCTCGTTGATATCGTCCATCGAGTTCGGGGGCGTAGGGCTGACAATAATACTGTTGCGTAGTTGCGAGCCGATATTCGGTCCAGTTTCCTTGAAACCGCGGGCGTGTGTTCGCTTGACATGTGGATATTTTAGGCAAATCAACATGTTTTTTTATCCCTTTTTTCATTTCCAATATGTTCACAAATCTAGACCTTCATGGCAGTTTCGTTCTTGTTTCAGTTTCAAAAAATGTAAATCAGACAGAACTCTGCAATTCTCCACTAGGAATTTTATTGTGTTTACTTTAATATACAACAAAATAATAATCATAGCTTGGCTTATGGCTTGTTATTCCGAGCCCAAGTGCTCACCTTCAAATTTTTGGTTTCAGACTAGGGGTTTTCAATAATCTGGTTGACCTTAAACCTCTCTGGGTAGCCCTTTGCGCAATAACGGCAGCCATCTTTGAGCTAAATCTTGGTGAATACATTCGCCTTGTTTAGGGCCTTTGTTAAAGGGAACTACCAGAACCGTTAAGATTTAAATTGGAAGCGTTTGTATTTCCGCTTGAATTATTGCTGTTTCAGATGGAACTTTCGGTTACAGTTGATTAGGCCATACCTTAGGTAACTTAGACCTAGGTATATACTTTACTTCTTTAATATGGGATTTAAGATAGAGCGGACGACAACTCTTTAAATAAGCCTCTGTCATGTAGGGTTTCCCTATCGCGGTTTACTTTGGGAGTATACGCCATTGACTGTGAGCCTTACCCTCTACCCTGAATGTTGAAGAAAGTTAGTTAAGTTTGATTGTTTAAGATGTATGTCCGAGATGTATGTATGTAGAAAGTAACTGCCTAAGTAACACCTCAAAATTTTTCGTAAGCTAAAAATTTTCTGGGGTTTTTGGGGAAAATGTAATATATACTGTTTGTGATTTAAGGTTGTTAATATTTTACTTACATGAAGTCACGTTGTATGCATGTGTAATTTTAGCTCATTTCTTATATTGTTTTAAAGTATTACTGTTTATTTTCCTTTTTATTTTATAGCTGAAAATGTTCTATTGTAAACTATTATGAAATCTAAATATTGTTTATTTACCTTTCAACTCTATATTTGTCATGTAGCTTATGTCACTTTTCAGCACAGATAATTTATTAACTGTTATTAGGTTTTATATTCATTTCTTTCTCAATTAATATTAAAATTGTATTTCTATATTACAAATTAATAATAATAATAATAATAACAGCTGACAATAGATACAATAGCTATGAAATATTTATATAAACAAAGCAAAACCCTTCACACTATGTACATAGACTACCAGAAAGCTTTTGATTCTGTTCCACATAGTTGGCTTATTGAAGTTCTCAACATATATAAAATTCACCCAACGTTAATATCGTTTCTTCGACACACAATGAAAAATTGGCAAACTCACTTAAAGGTACGGAACCAAGAATCATCATTTTTAAGCAGCGCCATCAAGATAAAGCGAGGCATTTTCCAGGGTGACGCACTAAGCACACTTTGGTTTTGCTTGGCCTTGAACCCACTCTCGCAACTCCTTAACAACAGTAAAAGTGGACTTACATTATCTCAGGGCAGAAATAAATACATCCTCTCACATTTGATGTTCATGGATGATATTAAACTATTTTCTAACCGCAAATCCGAACTATACAAACTCGCTAACATCACAGAAGCCTACTCTAATGACATTTGCATGCAGTTTGGTATAGATAAATGCAAAATATTTTCAATTAGCCGGGGTAAATCAGAAAAAAACATATATACTTTAGAAAACCAAAACACTATCAGTTCATTAGATGAAAACACTGCATACAAATATTTAGGATTTCATCAAACAAAAGAAATACAGCAAAAAGAAACCAAAGGCGTACTCACCACTAAATTCAGACATAGACTCATAGCCATCCTCAAATCACACCTCAATTCAAGAAATTCCATTAAAGCTATTAACACCTTTGCTATACCGATACTTACTTATTCTTTTGGAATCAATGGTCCCAAACAGATCTTAAAAAACTACAGACGTTAATAAATGTCCTAATGACAAAATACAGAAAACACCATCCGAAGTCATGTATCCAACGCATAACGTTACCTAGATCCGAGGGTGGACGAGGCTTATTAGATTTACAAAATCTCCATAATGCACAAATAACTATCTTGCGAAACTATTTCTTTAGCAAAACAGAAAAATCTCAGCTCCATAGACAAGTAGTATCCTTAGATAAAAAATTAACACCATTAAATTTACACAGCACAACAAAACAATTAAATGAAAATATTTTGACCAACGATCATAAACTAGAACAATGGAAAATTAAAGTTTTACATGGAAGACACTAAGCCGACTTACAGCAAAACCATGTTGACAAAACGGAATCGAACGCGTGGCTTCATCGTGGGGAATTATTTCCAGAAACCGAGGCTTTTATGCTAGCAATACAGGACCAGGTTATAGCGACAAGAAATTACCAAAAATACATAATTAAGGATATTCCACCTCAACAAACCGACCTGTATCGGCACTGCAATAACACTCCAGAAACCATCCAACACATCACAGGTGCCTGTAGTAAACTTGCACAAACCGACTACAAACATCGCCACGATCAAGTCTGCAATATTATACACCACAGCTAGCTTATACATTTAAACTCATTCCTAAAACGATTCTATATTATAAATACACCCCCAAAGTCATACTTGAAAGTAACTCACACAAAATGTATTGGGACCGCACTATCATTACAGACAAAACCATATACTTCAACAGACCAGATATCACATTATATGATAAAGAAAATAAAACAACCTATTTAATTGATATAGCCGTACCTAACACAAACAACCTGAGGGGTTGGTACTCGGTGGTTTTGTTGAATGAAACACAAGTTCACTGTTCGGCGTTCATTTTATTAATAATTCAAAAATCCATGTGTTTGTAAAGGTTTAAAAAAGCTTACTCGGCGCAACGTGACGCGAAAATATATCTAATGCAATTTACATACTTCACCTCCCCCGAAAAGTAAGGGGTAGGTGCCCTTCCCATCTGAAGGGAAAAAAAGTTATAACATTTTTCACACAATTAAAAGTTACTGATCTTACAAAACAAAAACTTTTTTTTTTATAATTATTCATGAAACAATTTGGTCATGTTCTTATGTAATAAAATTTCTTTATTATTTTTTAAAATTAATACATTTGGTGAAATATCTCTAATAACTTTATATGGACCATTGAAAACTGAATCAAACTTATTTCCTACTTGATTTTAACTAAAATTAAATCTCCTGGCTTATAGCAAACACTGTTTTGATTTTTGTCATAATTTATTTTTCTTAGAAATTTACATTGTAATAAATGGTCTCTGGCATCTTTTTGTAAGTGGTACTTTAGTTCTAATGAATAATTCTCAAAATTATACAATGGGTCAATCTGCTCTGATAAATTACTTGGTAAATTACATAGTTTTCCAAAAACTAATTCGTAAGGAGTATATTTAGTTTGCGAGTGTACACTGGTATTATATGAAAAACACCAAAACGGGATCCAATCGCTCCAATCTGATTTATTGTTTTCACATTGAATTCTGAGGTACGCACCTAAATGTTTATGTGTATTTTCTATTCCGCCCAAAGTCTCGAAGTCTCGAACAGTCTACGATATCACAAAAAATTAATAAGGAAATTAATAAGGAGCTAGCAATCGAACTTAAGATCCAATGGAGGTCCGACACCGTTCACATAGTCCCAATAGTAATATCAACAACAGGTATTATACCAAAAACCCTTGCCCAAAGCCTTAAAAACTTAAAACTACCACATTACATCATAAACACAATTCAAAAAGCCGTCATACTAAACACGTGTCGTATAACTCGCAAATTTTTATCATCATCTACAGTATCATCATCATTTACCATTTAAAAACACCAGCAGATACTCTTGGCTTAAGCCCGAGTACCCTGCTTCATCAGACCCTCTTTGCGTAAAAGGGGAGAGACTTATCGTCTTTTTTGAATAATAATAATAAGCATTTATTTCGTAAGAAAATACATTTTTACAATAATTATTGATAAAAGCCTTCTTTTAAGCACAAGGTGCCTGTATCAGAAGACTCTGATCTTCCATTTCTGAAGGAATTCTCTATGCTAGTTACATATTAAACTAAAAAATATACATTTTTGATTCACTTTTTTTACTTTAAACAAAATATATAATATACTTTATGTCTGTGAGTGTGTGTATGATTGCGAGTGTCTGTATGTGTGAGTGTGAGTGCGTGGGTATGCGTGTGTGTTACGGTGGCGTTTGTGTGGAAGTATGTATTTACACATAGGATTTACATAGGAACTCAATTTTTATTGGTATTTTAATTTTATGTTGGGTTAATCAAGAGGGCCTCTGTCTCATCATATGTTAGGGGTTTTTATTCAATTATTCTGAGACTTGCACATTTAGAATCAAGAGAAGTATCAGCTCCACTTTTACCATACCACCACCGCTGCTCCAGAGACTAAAACCTCCTTGATAATAGAAGTGACAGCCGCTGGCCGATCATAGAATGGATGCCTCTAGAAACATAAATTAATTTACGGCTGTCGAACGAAATCGAGGATATAAAAGGAGCGGCGAGCTGATCTCCTGGCTTTTGAAATTACGACACCTATCAGTGAGGAAGGAGAGCATGCTGAACATAAGTAACAAAGTCTAAATACGATAGCATACGTATACCCACATAAACTCTTGAAGTTCAGAACTCTGGAAACTATTTTGGAAACCTACTCGTTTGGAAAATTGCAGTGTATATATGTAAAAATCTTAGTGGACTATAAGTGAGAAAGTGTTTTTGTATACAAGCTTGTAAGTCTTTATTTGTAAATATATAAACTTTAACTTTATCCTTTTTCTCTTATCTCTTCCTTTAAATAGTAGGTTACTTAGGCCTTTACTCCAGGTAACACTACAATATTTCTTATACCGTCAATGAGTAGTCTCGAAGAAATTATATTTTGCACACCCATAAACTTGCCACCTTCATTGCGTTATCGGCGGCTAGTGCGAGGTCCTTGATAGTGCAGTTTTATATACCTTTGTAGCGCCCTACTGTGGATGCCTCAAGTTTATGTGCAATGGAAATGTTCCAGGGAGAATAAAATAAAATTAGTTAGCATCCAAACAGCAGCGTTTTATTTCTTACAATTTCCAATCATGAAAAGTTCAGCAAATAAATGATTGATTAAACAATTTTATTCACAGGCTAAAGATCTAGCAGACACCATGGATTTGGTGTATAAAATGTTGCTACAAGCTGCGCAATTCTGCAGGCATATACGAATTGACGCAAAGCAGTCAGAGGCACTAAAACAATTCCGAATACCACCAGGTAGAAATGTGGGCTGTTTTTTGGATTGTATACTTAAAAAATCTGAGGTTGTGAGTAGTTTTTTTTTTCAAGTTTTGCAATTTTTGTATTGTATGTCTTTTAATGCAGTCTAGGAATGTGGCATGTGATTATGGTTCGAGACTATAAGGTTGCATTTCCACCGAGATGTGCCCGGTATATTGAGGCTTGGGCCGTAAAAAATGCTTTATTTACTTATCCACGCTCAAGCGCAGCTGTAGTGGTAATAGCAGCAGAGTGAGGTTTTCGTACCTATAAATTTTATTATTATTAATTATGCCTAGTCATTTTCACACTGCTCTAGGTCACAACTGAAATGATTAAGAGATTGTCCATCAGTGATAAGTGGTACCAAGCATAACTTTGGCTCACATTGAAGGCTCTGCCTACCTGTGTCGTGCTTTCCTTGAATTGATGGCTATGAATACTTGTTCTTAATATATACTAACGATTTGCCATTTTTGGTGCAAGACAAGTGTTAGGACATATTGTTTGCTGAAGATCTCTCTATTATTCTTCTGTCTACTATTATTAAAAGTGAGTAGAAAATTGAATCATTGCCTTGAACTAAACCAATGAATTGCAACTGCAGAACTGTGAGGTTTTCAGCCAATAATCTGCTGCAACCGATTATAAACATACAGGTTCATATAAACAAAAATATATATTGTATATTTTCAGATAGCTGCTAATGGAGCGATAACATCTGGCTTAGTAAAGCAGAACATATTGGCCGTTAGTGGAAATATCAGGCTTGCAGCAACTGGGTACCAAATAACACATAGATGTAACACAGGTAAAATATCTTGATTTCCTAGGAATCCTTAAACACTGAATTATATTTGATTGACGCATATTCATTATTTTTTGTTTATGCAAAACATACGTGGAACACAAATTTTCGTTTAAAGAATCGATAAATTGAGAGTAATAAGCTTCTTCTAGTGCGACGTTTTTGCCGCTAAACGTAATAAAATTAGGAAAAAAACTAACCTGAAAAATTAAGTTTGATTCCAATTATTTGAGGTTTTCAACCGAAGACGAACTAAAATAGTTAATAATGGTTTTTTGTCACACTAACTCAAGCCTGCACTTCTTGCCTGCGCGAGCGCCCCTGATGGGTATTTATTGTTTTAGAGAAGATAATATGTAATCAATTATATTAGTCGCTCCATTCGAAGATTTAATTAACCAATTAGTCCCCCTATCTTGCAAGCATCGACGCACTTTTAGAGATAATTTGGCATAACCAAAAAAATATTTAAAAGGTAACACAATATTCACTCCTGTTCGAATCAAGACTTCATTACTTTAGTAAGGACGCGAAGAGGATAAGACATTAGGAACAAAGTGGAGTTCAACAAAAAACTCACCTGAATACGGCTGCAGCTCCTGGTTAGTCTCCGGGGTAATCACAAACTTAATCACTATTTAACAGCACTTAACACAAAAAAATATCATTTTTGTATTGCTACTGATTACATAGATTTGCGGAAGGCCATACATGTAAATAAAATCAACACATAAATAAATAAAACATATTAATTAGCAATGAAATATATTTTTTTAGAAACTTCGAGAATAGACGGTAACTTAATTAATATTAAATCAATAATAGGCTATTATCTTCCATGCTGGACTGGGAGCGAAAGAAAAACGTAGAATGTGCCAGCTGCTTCTCTTCGCGGGCGTACTGTAAGACTCACTTAAGGGACAGAGGTTTTAAAGGCGATTTTGTGGTCTATAGGCTGACCCCCTGTCACTACAATAGTCTCTCGCCATCTTTATAATACCTCCACATTTGTCAAACGTGACATCAGATGGTCTTTTAACCTCTGGTGTTCTGGCTACCCCATAAAGGATACACGCGTGACGTTATATTATTATTTTTTTATATTATATTTCTGACACTTACACAACATTATCTAGCCCAAATTAAGTTTCTTAAAGAACTTGTGTTATGGATACTAGATAACTGATATACTTAAGAAATATATAAACATACATATTGAATAAATACATATTTTTTATAAGAATAAACTTCAATAAACATATAAACATCCATGACTTGACGACTAATATCTGTGTTCATCCATCACACAAATATCCGCCGCCGCCGGGATTCAAACCCAGTACCTCTGGCATAGAAGGCAATGTATGTTACCGCTACACCAGCCGGTCGTCGAATGTATGTATGTATGTAATTAGCAATGAAATATATTTTTTTAGAAACTTCGAGAATAGACAGTAACTAAATTAATATGGCCATTATTTATTTAGATTAGGTATTGGTTTAGATGTTAATAAAGCTAAGACATCAATGAAAACTGTCAGTTATAATCTTGTAAAGTTACATAGAGCGCTAAACATTTTTTTCATACAAATTTAAAAAGTGACCTTATGGCAGGCACTTACTGTTTTTTTTTTTGGAAATTATAACAGTACATTAGTTTCTAAATAAGTTTACAATGTCCAACATTATGGAAATGGGGTTTTCAGAAAACTAAAGTTGACGGATTTTTTTTAGTATTTTTTACTGTGTGCCCAAAAAGCCATCAACCAAAATCTAAAACAGTTTAATAGTTTTAATGATTAAAATAATCCGTCGAATTAAGGGTTAATGAACCACAAAGTGTAATTAATGTTTTTTGTTCTAATTTTATTAATATACAGGGTCTGTCGTAATTAATGGATAACCCATTATCTGGAGTTGGTCCGGATGTAAAACTGTAAGAAAATCGTATCTATTTGGCGGAATACTCCGCATAAAAACGTCGGAGATTCATACTTTTTCATAAATTTCCCGAATTCTTTCATTCATTTAGCTGCCATTTCATCAAATTTAGGTTTTTTGTGTAATTTTTACTGAATTATATTCCAGAAGAATTGTTCCACCTAATTTTCATACAATTTTAAGAGTTCTTAACGTATAAAATTGTCAGAATTGTCGTTTTCAGGCAATTTTTTTCAACTTTTTTCATATTGTCAACTTTGATCATCTACTGTGACAAAAAAAGTATGGAGCTATAACTGCCCAATATCTTATAAACTTGTCTAGTATGTGTAGATTCTACAAAAGTATAACGATGTATAGTTTACAAGCAATATTAAGCTACAGGAGCGAGTGAGTCATTGCTATAATTTCATAAGTGTGCTTGAACTTGAAGTCGTGTCAATGGAATATAATTTCTTACCATTTGGCTAAACTTCGTTTAAAAATTAAAAAAAGACATCCAGTTAGTCCGTTTGTGGAATCGAGGTTGCTGTGCGGGGAATTTTTTTTTAAATTCAGTCGCTCTGTATCAAAACTTATTTTCATACGCGCGTTTGACACGTTCAACGGAGCGTTGCCGACTGAAACGGCGCATTTCGAACGTCCGTACCGAACGTGCGTATGTTGATGTTTCAGTTTCGTAGAAAACGCGCGTTCGAACGCGTGACGCAGCCTTGGCACTAAGTCCTATCCCAATCTATACCAAAATATACTTACATTTTTGAAGATATTTACCTTAATATTAAACAATATCAACCGAATTCAGAGAAAATCAATCAACTATCCTATGCAGCATCGACCGCGTCACATCACTACTCGACGTAATTTTATGTCAAAGAGCAAAGAGAATACCTATAAGAACGGGAATATACGAACGAAAACTTAAGCTATTAACCTTAGAACAGTAATTAAGTAAATAAAACATTTTTGTTTTATATAAACTGTAGGTAGATTAAATATTTAAAGAACAATGGTTGTGATTTTACAGAATAGTTTTAATACATTATATCATTATTTCCAATGTATGATTATAAAGTTTTATTTCTCATCTTTAAAATCTGGATCAGTAAAGATCACTTTACACTTCCATGACGAACAAAGGAGGCGGAGGAACGCGTCATAAACGATAACTCGCTATTAAACTAATGGAATTGTAAATCGGGCTTAAGAATAATATCTCATCACGTAGATGACTTCATTATATATTTATGTGAATCTTTCACCATACGAATTAAGGAGTTTTAAGATAGTAAGAATATCTTGTTTTTCATACGGCTTCTTTAGATAATTATTGTAAAATATTCTGACGTTTATCTTGTAGGTAGGTACTATTAGCTTTATAAAGAATGGGGAGTTTTCTGACAGCTCATAAAAATTAGTTCAAAAAACCTCTGTAGATGGCACTTTTAAAAAGCCGAAGGCGTTAAGTCTGTATACTATAATGTAGGTAAGTTGTATCTACCATCTATGGTTATTTATACGTTCAATTTCTGATACAGACGTCAATTAATTTATTTTACTTTTAAAAACGCAGTGTGGAATAAATTCTGCGCCTTCGCCTTTTGTAAAGCGCCATCTATCGAAGCCTTTTGTACCAATTTTGAACAGTTTTGTTTTTTTAATGAGCTGTCAGAAAACTCCCCATTGAAAAAATAAAGGCTGGAAAATACTATGCAAGAATTTGAACCTCATTTTCGGCTTTAAAATTTTTCTAACAAATTTTATATGCTGGCTCAGATATGTGTATACCGGGTTAATTTTAATGAGTGCATCACCTCTTGCTGGCATCCTCTTCACATCAATCCCAATCAATCTAATACTTACCTGGAAGTGAGGAGACGGCCGGCTGGTGTAGGGGTAACGTACATTGCCTTCTATACCAGAGGTCCTGGGTTCGAGTCCTGGCGGCGACGGATATGTGTGATGAACACAGATATTAGTCGTCAAGTCATGGACATTTATTTAAGTTTATTTTCAAATAAAAAATATGTATTTAATCAATATGTATGTTTATATATTTCTAAAGTTATATCAGTTAACTAGTACCTATCCATAACACAAGTTCTTTAAGAAACTTAATTTGGGGTAGATAATGTTGTGTGAGTGTCAGAAATATTTATTTATTTATTATTTACTTAATGGTAACCCTAATATTACCCTCACGAGCACCATCGAAGCGCCAAAAGAGCCATATCGGATTATATTCCTCTACAGACACAGAAAAGCACGTTTTCGTAATTTGTATAAAAATCCCGTTTCTTTTCGTTGAAGTCCTATAAAATGTTAAAGAAAAGAATCTAAATTATTAACCTAACATTAAAATCATTCTTATAACTTATACATTTTTTTATTTTTCAGTTCGTTACAAAAAAAACATTATGTATAAAGAATGTGATAGAGCGATCTTCATTGGCAAGTGTTTCTTGGAGAATAGACGTGTAAGTATTGCGTTCAGAATAATTTGGTTTATAGCGCGGTCGGTAAGAGAACGCGTTCCTAGAAACTCCTTATGTCCACGAAATAAAGGTTAAAATTAACTAAATACATTCCAGATCAGTAGGGAAAGAATAGCTATGATTTTAACAGTTGTTTGAATATTTCGACATTTAATTATTCTGTGATCATGAACCACACAAATTAGAAGTATAATTACACTATCAGATAAATGTCTTTCATACAAAATATAGTGCACACAAAATCCTATCTTTTGATTGGCCATCGGAAAATTGATGGCATTTCTCAAAAGTGAAGGATATTTATTCAATTCATTTTCATTAATCATCAATCCATTAAGTGACATTACTTTAATGCAGATAAAATTTTATAACTGCCTAAGGAGATACACATCTTACTGTCTCTAAGCAAACCAACTTAGTGAAACAGGAGGGAATCAAAAAATTAATTAACTTAAACAACAAACATAGGTTTTTCATTTGGGTTAGGGGCTGTTGGTCATGATGTGGGTTTTGACATTATTTTTAACTATCATATAAAGAGTGTTTTTTCAACATTGATAAAATAATTTAAAAATATTTAGGGGCCATTAGTCATCGGTACATCTGCTTCTTAAATATTGTTCAGTCAACAAACAAAATAAATGAAACAAATCACTTGTGTAATTTTTACAATTCTGTATTTTAATTAAACATTTTAATTTCAAACACTATTTCTTTACATTCACAATTATAAAGCACAGTTTAAATTACATATCATATACAACTAACACAAGGCTACAATTTTAAATGCAACAGCAATAAAAACTCGATAAAATTAACAATTTAAAATCACAGGCATGTTTTTGATATACCTATTTATATATAATAAAAAATAAAATCGGCAATAATATAAAAAAAAATTAAAAATCACAAATCAATCACAGGTCCTTTATAGACTAATGATCAAAAAAAAATGTACATAATACAAAAATATTTTATAAAATGATTTGAGACTTAATTACATAAATTAAAAGAGTCATAATTACAATCACAGATATTCAAACACAGCTACAAAAAAGCTAAAAGACTAATCAACAGAAGGCACGTATTGGCCGTATATTATTCATATAATTTTAACATTAACTAGGGGGCAATCTAACTAGGTAGAAAACTTAGTGTTTAATAAATTATCGTCTTATATATTATTTAAATGTAAATCAGAGATCATTTTATCACTTTGAGACAAAATGTATCATAGTTTGCTAAAATCGCTGTTAGTTCTTTATCAAATTCTATAGACCGTCCTTTTCTTGTATTTATTTGTACACCACTATTAAGTTTTTGCATCTGCAAATCGAAATATTCCCATTCTTTCTTAAATGCAACAAATCCGATTTAATGTTTCCCATGTTATTATTTAAGCGTTGATTCTACCGTTTTTTTCTGTGACGACGCGACGGCCGTAACAATTCCAAACTTACTTAATTTTTTTCATTCTAACCAATGTGTCCATGCTGACTCCACATTCGCGGCGCGAACGCCGCGAAAGGCCACAACAACCGCGAACTGCGAAGTGTGGATGTTGTTCATGTCTTACCGCGACATACCGCGATAACTTATCGGCGATAAGACATCGTAATCTTTATTATTTTAAAATGTTTACTTAAAATCTACATAACTATTATTTAGAAACCTTTATTTTGCATTTTATAACGCTTAAATTAATATAATTTTCCCATATTGATTTTATTTGTCCCAACCAAATTAAATCGATTTTATTTGGTTGGGACTTTAGATGCGAAGCTGGTTAACCTCTCAGGGACGGACTACCCGAGGGCGGGCTCGGAATTTGTCTCCGTAATGGACGGACTACCCGTATACGGGCAGCGCATACTTCAATTCATTTTGAACCCCATATGTTGGACTCTACGGTATATTTTCGTTTGTTTCGTATTGCAAATGAATGAGCTATAAATAATCTACCATAAAAAGTTCAATCTCATCTGTCAAACAACAATTGTTGAACAAAAACTTCATTCAAAACTATACGAAAACTTTTCGTTGGTTTTGAATTCGAAATTACGAAATAACTTTATATGAAAAAGATATACAAAAAGTACCATGTTTTTTAGGAAATTTTGTGTAGATTACAAAAATATAAAAAAAATTGCATAAAATTGTCACGTATTTTATAAGTAAGAAGTTTTTTCCGACTACTCGTATATTTTCAAAAACGCCTTGATAAACTGCCCTAAATAAAATTCAAGCAATATTTCTCTACGATATTTTTTGTTCTGTTAGCTAGCACAATTCATTAGCTTCTCAGAAATATAAACATCATCAACATTTGTTGAGGAGAACCGTCATAAATTAGATAAGAACGACTCAAGGGACTCGAAATGCGCGCCGTTTCGGATTACTGCCGTCCACGCGACATTCACGCGCGCCGCCGCTTCCGTCCCTGAGAGGTTAATAACGATTTTAACCACGCGGTTAAATATGCATTTTTCGATATTAACGGTTAATTGCCAGCTTCGACTGGCAAAAAAAAAGTCGGTTGAAATTCCCTACCTCAAAAACTATTGAACCGATTTTGATAAAACTTATATTATACTCTAAGTTGAACAATACCTAGTACAACAAAAAAAGAGTTAGTCAAATCGGACATGTAGTTCCGGAGATATGCGAACACATACATAAAAACATACATTCACTATTGAAATTTGTCACATTTGTTCAGACTTTAATATAGAGTAACGTATACGAAAACTCGGTCATTCTGAAAATTTTACATACATACAAGTGGAATTGATAATCTCCTTTTTTGATGTCGGTTAGCAAGAAAAGAAAGAAAAACTGCATTTTATTGGTAGTTAACCATAAATTTGGTAAAATAACGGTAGCTAACGGGATTTTTACAACTATGGTTGGGACCTATGATATTTTCATTGCTAATTTGATGTCACTACAAAAGGTATTTTTTTTAAATCCCCTGACAATCACACTTCACACCAACTACACGGCCCCAAAGTAAGCATAGTTTGTATTACGGGATACCATGTAGCAAACTAGGGGGAAACTAGAATATAAATACATAAATAGATTAACACCCAGATGCGAAACATTTTTTTTCTTGTTCCTAGCGGGAATCGAAGCCGCAACCACTGGCGACTGAGGCAACCCGGTTTACCCCATTGGCAAAAAAAAAGTTGATTGATATTACAGCATTTTTTTTTTTTTATAAGTCACTAAACCCGCGTTTGACCTCAATCTCACCTGATGGTAAGTGACGATGAGGTCGAAGATGAAAGCACGGGTTTAGGAAGGAACTGGCTCTTTATACAATATTGCCGGAACACATTACCGCCGGAGCGGTAACATTTGGCGGCAGACTTTATAAAGGGTGGTCGCTAGCCAGGCGGACCCAGAAGGGATCCTACCACCAAGCATATAGTTATTAAAGTTGACCAAAAGATGATTTTAATTGAAATAAGCAATAAGCAAGCACTGACACAGCAGCAGCAGAAATCACGTCTTTGTCCTCCATGGTTACGAACAAGACTGTGAAGATTTGCAAGTGTGGACGGTTACAGTACAACTACCTTTCTTAATTTTACTTCCTAGCAGGTAGATATATAATGTGTAATTTTTTAATGGATAAGTAGTTATTTCATTTTATCTCTTTTAAACAAAGATGCCTGGCTTAATAAATAAAGTGATGGAAAGTAATTGACACGAATAAAATAGGTAGTTATGCAAGGACTGTATACCGGTATGAATTTCTGTACAATTATTTTCTGTATCACGTCATACCGTTAAATTAGGTGTATTTAAAAATAACAGTACAGGAATTCATACTGAAATAATTCTTGTACCTTTTTTATTATTGTAGCATAACTGATTTTTTTTTCAGTTAACTGAAATTTTCCGGTATTAATATTAATATTAAAATTTTATTTTTAAATAACTGTAGAATGTTCGATAGTTTAGTTGAAGCCTATGAAGCGTAGGTACATATGCTGACCTATACATTCGGTACAAAAATTAAATAAGTTAAAACATCTACAGAAATTAATCCGGTATACATTATTTGGGTACTGATATAATTAATTTAGATTTTAATAACTTGTACAGTTATTGTGTTTGATGAAGCAGTACACTAATAAGGGTACTGAAATTTTACTAGTGCTGTTTAAAAATTCTATACCGATTTGCAGTCCCTGTATAAGCGGTTAAAGAGTCATGATATGGTAGGCAGGTAAGCTTGTGTTAAAACCTCGGGCATGTGTGTTCTGTTTTGTAAGGTTTTACATATAATTCAAAGTAAAGACTTGGTATTTTATGATTACTTGATAATAGTTCTTTATTGTACTGTGTGTATGAATAATACGAGAAACAATAAATTTTCCTGTACATACATACATACATACATATCGTCACGCCTGTATCCCTTATGGGGTAGGCAGAACACCAGAGGTTACAAGACCATCTGATGTCACGTTTGACAAATTTGGAGGTATTATAAAGATGGAGATAGACTATTGTAGTGACAGGGGGTCAGCCTATCGCCCACAAAAACGCCTTTAAAACCTCTGTCCCTTAACTGACTTTTACAGTATGCCCGGGAAGAGAAGCAGCTGGCACATTCTACGTTTTTCTTTCGCTCCCAGTCCAGCATGGGAGGCTGTTAATAGATACCTATAACAGATAGATACCTAGTTGAAATTTTCGCAGATAAAGTATTTCTTTTTAGGTATTAATAACAACAACACTCATGAAATATCCCCAGAATGGCAAGTTCCCAGCGGTTCATGATTTAGGTGCCAGGGGTACCTCGGCAAATTTTAAAACTTCATACTTACAACTTCATACTTGACGACCACTTTGGCGTTGGGGTAAACCTATCTGCCTCAGACGCAGTGGTTGCGGGTTCGATCCCCGCACGGAACAAGGAAAAAAAAATGTTCCGTGTCTGGGTGTTTATCTATTTATGTATTTATATTCTAGGTTCCCCCCTAGTTCGCTATATGGTATCTCATAACACAAGCTATGTTTACTTTGGGGCCATGTAGTTGGTGTGATTGTCTGGGGATTTTATTTATTTTATTATTATTATACTAGTGGTTTCAGCGGGTCCACGAAAACTTTGAGAAGTCCAGTCGGCAGTAAATTAAAAATAGACATTTAGCTTTATATGAAGTTTACTTTCGTTCATAAGTCGTATGGGTATCAAATTGGCATGCCATCATAATAAATTACAATTATTCAGTACACACACTTTTAGGGCTTTACCTCCAAACCATTTCTTACTAAGGTAGAGCGTCTGTTCTATTATTTATACGTTCTGTTGTTAATTCAATTTCAAAATTCTTAAATTGCAAATATTTTAATCTAGCAAATTTATAAAACCTATTTGTTTTTTAAACAAAAACATGGTATTTTCATTAAATATATAAATCAAAAAACAACAATCATTTTTATTGAACACTTCCTATTCCAATCACAAAGTATTTTATTTGTTTATATAAAAAAAAAAGTTTATTTACAATGATCACAAAACTAAATCGAAACACAAAGTAGTCAAATATAAATAAAATGCTGGACGCGGGTAGCCCTATTGCATGTTAACTTACCGCGTAACAGTAGGCAATTATTTCAAAGATTCGGCCGAGTTGAATTACTGTAGATAGGTGTACTGTGACACAGTTCACGGCGTTCACAGTGTTTACGCGGGGTTCGCGCTGCGTTACTCCTTCAGTAGATGGCGCGTCTTCCATGACACTTATCGAGTCATTACATTCATACTTACGCTTTGAACTAATAGATTCACACATCTGTTGAGAATAAAACTGCATTGCTGACTGTACTTTAAGCGAATGACGAAAGGCCCCTTAAAATAATAAATTTTAAACAGCAATCACCAAACGCTATTTTTTTTTTTTTTTTTTAATAAACATACGACACGATGACCAACAGCCCCTAACCCGTTTATTTACAGTCTTCTTTTTGTCTTGTAGTCTTTTCTTCATAAAATTAATTTTAGCTAAACTATGTCTCATTCTTCATAGTTTAAATTAAATATTCCAATAGTTAACTGTTAACATTAACTTGAATCTGTTCACTGCAAAAATCTTCTCTATATATTTAGTTAGTTCAATTACCTCAAATTCCGGAAAAGATGTAACAAAATATTATTGTACACACATCAAAAAAGATACAAACCTAGTATTCTTCAGTATTATGACGGAAATAAAGTTTGTTTATCAGTCAACGTTTTTATCATCAATGTCGATAAATCAAAATTAGTAGTTTTTTTTTACATTATACCCAAATTTGAAAAAAAAACATAGGTATTTCCATTTTTATTCTAAAAGAAATATTGGGTTTTATTGTTATTGATGCTTATTACAAGAAGGTAATTTCCTTAATTTTAAAGGTAAGTTTTATTTCTGGCTGCACCAGGTAATGTCACGATACAAGTTCGCATTATGAAATTCTTACTTATAATATAATAATTATGGTTATTTACGATAGCTCTAATGCGATTGATAAATATTCTTCAAGAGTCAAGTTAGAGCCTACATCCCTTCAACTCGAATCATTTTAAAGAGTTTTACAGTCAATATAATCTTTAAACTTTTTGATTCTTTTCGTTTATGGAATAAAACTGCGTTACCCACAAAACTGGATAAAAAACACGTTAAAAATATCATAGATAAACGAAATATAAAATTACAAGCTTAATTTTAGAGGTAAAAGTATCAAATATAATATATCCCGGATAGGACTCGAACCCGGATCTCCCACATTCAGCCCAGTTCCAATTTTATTTATTATTTTTATCTATATATATATATATATTATAAAATGCAAAATATTTACTTGATTTTACATTTTTTCATTTCATTTTATTTATTTAGTTCAAGGAATTTGAAAGAAGACTAGCAGAATGGCCACAATACCCAAAATAGCCACGATACAAATGAAACTCAATTTAGGTATGGATTATGGATATTTGTTTTGTTTATCCAATTAGAAAATACCAACGACAAAAAAATGTGTCAAGAAAACTTTAAATAATTTTCTGGTTGTCCAGTAAATTCTGCTAATTCATTTGTACCCGCGTCATTAATCGAATACAATTCGTAAGTCATAATCGATAATACATACATAATTGTAATACAAAAATAATACAAATGTAAACTTTGATATAATTTTCATTAAGAACATTTATTGCAATATAGAATAATATCAATCCTCATATTGTATTTTAAATATATTTTTTTTATTTCTTTTGTTTAGTAAGTACTTCATTTATTAGATTCAATAAAATCGGTTTCCAATGAATTCTACTATACGCTAAATATCCTAAAATACTATTATATCAATAATCCTGTTTTCTCTTTTTAACTTATCTACAACTGTTTGTGAGAAAATAGACAAAAATTTTTTAGATGACACAATTTATCTTATGAATGTACTGTTTTACTAATTTACTGTGAAGTCTTAAAAATATGTTTTTGAAGATTTGTGAGGTCTATAATATGCCGGATTTTGAACGAAATATGCTGACACAAGGATATGTGACAAAATGTTTGCACATGGACGTGTTTTCAATACAGTTTCACTGTGCAGGTCCAGGTGGATACATTTTTTACAAACTCAAACTCAAAACATTTGAGGGTGAACGATCCAACTGGCTCTATAAATCTTTAATATTTATTATGTACACTTTATTGAGTTTTTATGTATTTATTTCTACCAAAACGTTATAGGTACTAACAATATTAAAATAGTGGGTATAATATTCATATTATTAGGCTATACAAAACAGAAAAAAAATAAAGGCTAAATGTGGAGCCTGTTGCTCCAAACTTAGCCTTCAAAAATATTAATGCAAATGGTGATTTTCAAGGAAAGTTTATAAATCACTCTTTATTGTTTGAGTTGGGTATAAGACTTTCTCGTTTGATATGTGCGTGACGTGGTTACGTGGGATACCCGGTGTCTATATTCCTTTGTGTGAATAAGCTTAATTTAATAATAATTGTACCACCAATTGGAAGAAGGGAATAAATCCAAAAAATAAGAATGGAGTAAAATCAAAAAAACTTTATAACTTTTACCTCTCAATTGATATGCTCATGTGGTATTAATTATAATGTTGAAAATATAAATATACATTCATGCTTGACTGGGAGCAAAGGAAAAACATAGAATGTGCCAGCTGCTTCCCTTCCCGGGCAAACTGTAAAAGTCAGTTAAGGGACAGAGGTTTAATTAGATATTTTTTTGTGGGTGATAGGCTGACCTCCTGTCACTGCAATAGTCTCTATTCACCAATATAATACCTCCAAATTTGTCGAACGTGACGTCAAATGGTTTTGTAGCCTCTTGTGTTCTGCCTACCCCATAAGGGATACAGGCGTGAAGTTATGTATGTATGTATTACTTATATACCAGTCTGAAATATATTATATTCATTTATATATTTATGAGTAAATGTGATGGATTTATTCCGTTCTTCCAATTTACCAAATACTACAAACAAAATAATGTGAAATAATAGATATCATACGAAAACTATTTATTTGCAAGAAAAAACGTAAGGACACTACTACTCATCTATAGCATCACCTTTGGATCTTGTAATTGGCCAGGTCAGAATAATATCGTAAAAATCTTTGAATTCTGTCAGGAATATATTGGGTTACTAGCTGTTTCGTACTACCTATACTCAAAGCAATATTGATTTTACAGATGTTCTTGAAACATTGATACCATGAGTTTTTAAAATCAAGTACTTTTGTTATAGAAATAGCGGATTTAACCGAAAACCCCCTGATTTTTTGTGCAAAAATAGCATTATTTCTATACTCGTACAGTCAATAGTTGGAAGAACGGAATAAAGGAAGGATTTGTTTCTCCCTTCCAACTGCTTTTATGGCCGCATGAATCTATAATGTAGCAAATGGTTTTTGTCCTCTTCTTCAAGCTTACAACTATGCGCTACGTCTATAGAATTTAAAATTGAAGAAAACTGAAAGTTTTTACGCTTTATTTAAAGATAAACTGACTTCAAAAATAAAAACAGGATGTCCTGCAAACCTATTCACACAAAAAAAAACGATTTTTTTTGTTAAATTTTTGTATGAAAGCAATAAATTTCGACATTTTTTTTTCATACAAAATTTTCATATGAGATTTCTTACTTTTAAGTACTGTTGCCGTCTTGTATTTTTTGTACTATCAATTTCAATATAAAATTTTAAGTAATGCCATGATTCAAAAAAATGTCTTAAAATCTCTTAAAATCTTAAACAGTAAATAAAAATAAATAAAACCAAAACCAAAATGAAAGCAAACTAATTATTTATTTTTAAAGAACAGTGAACCGCCTTCAAAAAACCGACCCACCAAAAATGTTTAAATATTTTTTATAAACGCCATCCTATTGATTCTGATTCTGATTCTGATTCTATTCCATCCTTATTACTACCCCAGATAGTAAATTTCTGCCAAAAATTAATGAATACTAATTAATGTAATAAGAACATTAATAATTTATCTATGTAGGTATTTACATAGTTTTTGAAGTCGGTGCCAAATCCTAACGAAAAAAACGACGACTTGATGCAGCAAGAGACGGTCTTGTTTAGGTATCGCCAACATGCTGCTCGTGCTGCAGAAACTGACTAACGAAGGGAGATACGCTTCAAAAAATCTTCGTGCGAACAGTCAGCTAAGAACTCCAAAATCCAAAACTTATCTAAAAAATCTATCACGAATATGGAAACTAACTTACTATGAAATAACTAAAAGCTAGCCCAAAATTAAAAGTAAGTAAATGATAAACAGAGAAAACTGTATCAAAATCAATTCACACAAACGTGAAATAATTGCGAAAAAACATACATACATACATACGGATCAAACTGATACCTTTCTTTTTGAAGTAACTTAAAATACCAAAAGGTTCTCTTAATGGGACAAACATCCTTTTAAAAACCGCATCAATATCGGTTCAGCCCAACGCGAGATAATCGTTGGCAAACATAATTAACATACAGATTAAACTCCTCTATGTAAGTTGGCTTCTTTTAATCAGAAGTTGTGCAGGTAAATCTGCAGGAAACTGCTAGTATTCGGTAATTAATCGGCAATTCAATCAAACATTCGGCTGAACACAAATATCGAAATTACGAAATACGATCGTTCGACCGAACATTCGGCTCATGCATGATACAAATAAAATGATACATGATACAGAATAAACAGATAAATTGAGAACATTTTTTTTTTAAGTTGGTCAATATACTTAAACGTTCTCCTAAACATGAAAAATCTTTTTCTGAAAACCGCATAACAATCGGTTCAGCCAAACACGAGAAAATCGCAGACAAACATACATACATACTTAAAGGTCAAACTGAGAACCTCCTTTTTTGAATTCGGCAAAAGAGACCTAGTGAGGAAGTGATTTTGAAAAATAATTAATCTAACGGCCCTTTACATTCGTTTATTAGGATAAACAAACAAGGCACTTCTGCAACTGGTTCGATACGTTGTAAGTTCTTTTTTCCATTGCAAGTATGATTGGCTCCATACAACGTATAATTAATTTTACCTTTTCAATTATATTCAACGAAAGTACCATTTTTTATATAATAAAGAATGTAATGATGATTAGAACATTTGTTTTTGGTTAATAAGGCCTTTTGATATTGTTAATTTATGTAAAATATGCTAAATATTTTTCTTGTTTATGTAAAATTTTTATAAAAATAATGGACAATGCGTTTTTATACCAGGGCCTTCTTTGTTTTTCTTTAGTCATTACAGAAACTTCAATTTTGTAAGCCTAACTCCGGTAAAAAAGTCCATACGAGGTCAACTTGAAAAATTTAGTTTTATAAATTGGCACATGTCTGGATGTACCATCTTACCCATATTCCCGATGTGTGGTATTCATAAAACAAGCCCATCGAACTTAATTTGGGCCTACATAGTTAGTGTTTCAGTAAGAGTAATTCATTTAATAACTATCGCAGCTTAGGAGCGTATCTAGATAAAAATAGTTGTTTCCCTTTTTCGAAAAATTAACATGCATTAATTGTATCGAAAAGAAGAAATATATTTTACGGAATGGTAATCCGAATAGCAAACATCCGCCTTGACAACGTCATTCAAGACAAAAATTGCACCAAGAAGGATTGGTTTTATTAAAAACAATTGAAACTTCATCAGAAATAAGTATATAGTCATTGAGAGAACTTCTCGCTTGGACTGTCAATTCTAGCCTAGTGCGCCATCTTGTAATTAGTAAAAGGTCTTTGTAATAACATGATACAAAACCACAACTATTGTGCGTTCACAGTTAGTTTAACTCCAGCTATTAGGTTGGCTGCATTGAGTCTTGGCTATTGTGCGTTCACAGTTAGTTTAACTCCAGCTATTAGGTTGGCTGCCATGAGTCTTGGGTTGTAGAATTAAACTTTTATAACAAAATACCGTTTGTATTACTAATAATGTATGCACCTATATTTTTGAACGTCTAATATTATTTCATATTCGTTGTTCGTCTTGATATTAATTGAGCGTTTGGTATAGACCCCATTTCAAAACCAGCTTTAATAATGATCCATCATGCACCAACAGAGTCATTTTTAAGACACCTTCATTTCATGCCTTTCCATTAGTAACTTTCTTTTTTATCCACATCTTTTAAACAGAAATCCTAATGGTTAAATAATTTTCCACAATGTAGTACGACCTCAATAAAATTTAAATCGACTCTGAAAATAATATGCTAAGAATTTCCCTAATGTCGTTATATTCTTTCTCACGAGCCGAGTATTTTATTTCGCCCTGCATACAGATCAAAATCGTCTTAGAGTTTGGCTAACGAAAGTAGACACTGGGGCTTGCAAACTTTTTATATGGCAGTACTAGCATGAATGTCAAAGGCGTTTTTCTGGTGTCACTGTTGTCAATCGATTTGTTGTCGATTTTGGAATTTTCGTATTTGAAAATTAATAAAAAATAAAAGTTTTGATAGTTTCATAATCAATGTACGAAACGATACCAGTGACTGACGATTCAATCCATTTAGAATTGCTGGATTCAGATTTTGATAAAAATGAATAAAAATAATTATTGTATTTTGTTGTTTTATTTTTAAACCTGATTAATGCTAGTTGCTATATAATTCTCGTCAAAAAGTAGGACAGTACCAATATTGTTATTTTTTACGATAATTTAATTTAAAAAAATCTAGTAAGTATCGCATTTGTTTAATCCATCTATTTCGTACTATTGTCGGGGTTACCATAATGCTGCTTCTTTTAATTCGCCAGGTTTTTCCAGTCTCTACTTTCATTGGCCAGACTATATACGATTTCCTTATCTTGCTTGCGTCTTTTTCTTGGTGTGGCTTTTTTGTGATGTGGAAATTTCGACAACGCTTTTTTAACTGAAAGCTTTTACAGACATGACAAACAAGAAATACATCCAAATATTATCTATTCAATTCTTTTGCGATGTGGCATTCGCCTGAAATCCAGTTAAATGTTTATGCGGGTAACCCTAATTTTCTCTATGACGAAAATTTCTTAAGGCCCTTCGTTGTCTTTTTCTTTTAATAAAAAGTTCACACTGATAATACGATCTTTCTTTTTAACAAAATCACGCAATTTTTGAGAACAAAGGAACAGCTTCTGGGTGGTTTGGGGATCCGCGGAAAATAACGAAACCTTAGCTTAAAATATATTTTTTACGTAGTTGAGTAATCATAAGTTATTGTTTTTTAATATATTAAAGGTTATATACATGTAAATACTTATATGAGTGTTAGTATATTATTGTTTATAAAATATATTATTTTTAGATCGAATTATTTGTAGTATTTTAAGTTTAATTTGGAAAAAATAATTATGTTTAATTTATGTACATTAATACTTATGAAATATATTATTTTGAAATACGTTTTTATGTTTTCATCAAAAAAATGAACGTATAACGTAACAAGACTTAAAAAACAACAAAACAAAAATTTTGAAAAACCCACGACGCGACGGTAAAAGTAATTGAAAGAGAATAAAATAATTTAAAATCCCCCGACTGAAATGATTTATGCGACGAGAGATTATTAACGTGAAAAGCTTTTTTAAAAGTTCACTTGATCTCACACAGAGTCGGTCATATTATGAACAACATACTATTCGTGTTCATAGCACTTCCCTACGCTTACCTATTCGGTTCTCGAAGATGTAGATGTCGCAATAACATATGTATTCAACTCCCTATGAACTTTATAAGAAGAGCAAGAAAATCCGTCTGGGGCTGCCATTGAATGAATTCGTTTTGTAGTTTTATATTGAAATTTAAAATATTGAATTCTTTCTTTGTGATACAAGGTATTATCCCACTTAGGGAAGACTGTGAGTATCATCAAAATTGATTCAGTAGCGCGTGAGGTAGGGCGTTTCAACCGACCAAAGAAAAATACGCAGGGTGACTGGTGGGTCATTTTCGAAATTCCAGGACGTGATAGTTTGAGATGAAGAGAAAAAGTTATCAACAGGAACTTCAAAATCTCATTGAATGCTTTACCGATTATTGGCGGGTTTCAATATTCAACTGACACTATGCGTAACCGGTACAGGTACAAAACTGGTAGGAAAAAAGTAGCGTTTCACAATATCTATTAGCTACGGGCTCTAAGTTCTCAAATTTGGCATGGGCCCTCCTTGCGTGACGTTCTTCCAAGAAAATAGGTGATATGTTATTTATAGAATATCACGCATTCGCAAATTATTTGTATGATATTTGAACTAAAGAAATATATAAACTTATTCAATTTATGTTTGCTATGTTTTAGTATTTGATAAATATATTATAGTATGTTTTTAGAGCTTTTTATTAATAATTGCGTTTAACTGCTTACGTAAAACGAAACGCCAATCCTTCGACTAATTTTGCCATTGGTTGAATCACATTTTTATGACGTCAAAGTAAATATTTAAAAGAAAAATTATGTCATTCAATAATATTCGTCCTTTTTTTCAAAAACAGTTATAGATAAGTTAGAAAGAGAAAACTGGATTATTGATATGTTGACAGATATTTGATAGGATATTTCGTTAAATGAATAAATTGTTTCGTCGTTGGCTAGATAAAATGACCTATTCTTTATTTGGTTATACGTAATGAAAACATAACTCTTATTGGCCGCAGCAGACTGCCATGCTACCTTTACCTCATTGGTTTATAGTATATTATGTAACAAGTGAGCGAAGTTGCTAATTGCAGTCGAGGCTTAATAATGAGCCGAGACTGTAATTAGCAACGCTCACGAGTTACATACGACGTTTTTCAACACACTTGTGAGTAAAAGACAGACATACGTGGTCATAAAATAACAAACACATTTGATAACAAAGCTGTGAATTGTGATTGAAAAATGGCGCCGAACCTCGCGCATGCGCGTAGGTTTTTTTTCCGCCAAATGTGTCAATGTCTGTATAGCATATACAGCCTATTTTAAGTGAAAATGTTTAATTTGGAGTGGTAAATGCAAATATTTTAATATTTTATAACAAATTATTGTAAATTGTGAATAATTTGATTGATATACAAATTTGTTTTACTAATATAAGGCGCAAACATTTAAAAATGAAATGTATATGGACCTCTTTGTTGTTTCTGAAAATATTTAATGTATAACCCGGACCATTAAAATATGCTCTGTTTACTCGCATGTAATTTGCACAAAGGTACAATTAAACTTTGTAGGATTCATTATATTATGCACTAGGGTATAATATATTATGCACGCGTGACTTATAGCCCAGTTTATAGTTCTAAATTCAATAGAATAACGCTCACTTTACGAGCAAGTGTGTTGAAAAATTAATAACTTGTTACGTCGTCGTTGGCTAGATATAATGACTTATTTTGTAAATGGTCAAATGTAACACCTAGCAACCCATTACAGTCAAACAGTTCGTAAGCAGTGGTTTAGATGTCAAGATTTTAAATATAGAAAGGCATTTTGGTAGTGATTTCTATTGTTCGTAGGCAAAACGAACAGTTTTCATAATATTGAAACCCGCCATAAGTCAATATGACAATGAGTGACAAACATATTCAATAAAAAACTCCACAGTCATGGGTGTTTCTGATTCAAAGCTAATTTAATCATATTTTTTAAACTCGTGACAAAACATAACTGTGTAAAATAAAAAATTGTATAAAAAAAGTATTTTATGCACTAGAAACCCACAATTTAAACAAAAAATAACAAAGAGTATCATTTATTCGAGATTGATCATTGTAAATTGTCAGTCATTGCTGCGTGGGAGCGCAATTTTTCTGTAAGTTCCAGTATTAAAAAGCAACGAGGCTGTTCTGATTAACGAACGCGAACGACAACTGAACCGTCGCAAAGAGTAAGAGAACACACGAATCGGGTAAAATTCTGTGGTCGCATTGCTGTTGCGTACCTGGACGAGACCTTTCACGTATCCTATAGGTACAGAAGAAAACACATCAAGCGTTACATATCTGTCAAAAAAATTTACTTGAATCTGAACTGTATGCCCTCGACATTAAGTTAAAAATGGTTGGGGAAATCCGACAGGTAATGTAACGCTTGATCTGATGCCTTCTGTACAGTCAATAAATGCTGGCGAATAGAAAATGAAGGTGTCTTAAAATCTACATTCTACTCTGTTGGTGCAAGATGGATCATTATTAATGCTGGTAGTGAAATGGGGTTTATGCCAAACGCCCAAAGGGCACTAAATCCAATGAATGACTGTGACGTAATATTTTAACCACCAGACTACCACACACAGTGGATTTACATATTTGGTCCTTTTTGGTACGGATTGCCAAGGTGTGAAACGATCTGCCCGCGTCTGTTTTTCCTGACCACTACAGTTCTAGAACTTTTAAGTTTCGAGTGAATAGGTTTCTCGTGGATGGACGTGTACCACTGTATTCATCGTGCGCACTTTCTATCAGGTGGCATGGAAGACAAACGACCTATCCTTATAATAAAAAAAAACACTTTTTAACGCGATTTATTGCTCATAATCTTATTTTAAATTTTAACTCGTGGGGGCGCTAAATGCAATGAATGACTGTTGCAAGAAATACAGAAAACCTATGCAAATGACAAGCAGGCGTGGCCTGCGTTTCAATAGTAAGCGATCTATCTCTCACTCGCCGGAAGAACAACTACTACCACTATTATAGAAATAACGGATCAGTCTCTCGTAACCACGGGGCATGCAGACACCGAAACGTCGAGTTAAAAATTGAAATGTTATTATATTGTGTTTTCTGAATATCGCTTCTTTCTAGTTTTTCGAAAAAAAAAAGTATTAACCCACTTTTTGGAAGTTTAGTCATTACTGCAAATCTTTTTTTATCTATCTTAGGAAGACTTTTACCAAAATACGGGATCATATTCTGAATAGTTTTTATAACATGCGGCTTATCATTAGACAGAGGAAAGACCGAAAAAAAATTTGAGAAATTTTAAGATCCTGAACACCGTTTAAAATTTTTCAACCGACTTCCAAAAAAGTAAGAGGTATTCAATTCGTCTGTAAATTTCATATGAAAGAAGATACTTTATAGTTGGTCCCATATAAATTTTATCAAAATAGGTTGAGCACTTCATTGAAAATTTAATTTTTTTTTAAAAATATGTGTGATTTCGGAACTTTGCATTCGTTGATTCATGTGCATGTAAAGCCAAAGACTGAATTTTTTTTTTCGATTTCGAAACTAAGAATGCAAATAAAATAAAAACTAGTAAACTTATGATATTGTTTTATTGGTTAAACGAAGCCTAAATAAAATCAAAATTAGCTGTATACACTGGATACTTTTTTATTTTTATTGTTTTATGATGATTTTGGGGTGATAAACAAATAAAGCTTCAAAATTCTATTAAAAAAAAACACATTGGTTTGGAAGTTTTAATGGCCAGTTAGACATAGCAGCTAACCTACTCTACAAGCCATATCAATTTGGCCGGCGATGTATACACCCTGTATTTTGTCAAAGACTAGATGATGAATTTTAAAATATGATGTGACTCGGAGTTTCATATTTGTAATCATTGGGTGATAATGTCTTAGGAGGCATTTACTATTAGGTAACTTCACCTTCAAAGAATACTTGTAATAAAATAACAATACATTCATACATAACCTCACGCCTGTCTCCCCTTGGGGTAGGCAGAGACAAGGGAACACCAATTGCTACGATCCAGACATACCTCTTTCGCTTCTTCCACGTTCATTGATCTTTTCATACATGATCGCCAGTTACGGAAACTTTTAACTAGGCCCTTTTTAAGAACGTCGCCAATTTGATCGGCATACGTTCGCCTAGTGCAGCCCCTTTCGACAGCACCATCTATTCTTGCTCTGTACACCTCTTTCGTAAATCTACTTTCACTCATCCTTTATAAATGTCCAAACCACCGTAGCATACCCTTTTCAATCTTAGTCACGACATCTTCTTTCAATCCGCATCTCTTTCTTATGTCACTGTTGCACACCCTATCATTGAACTGCAGCATTCCGTGGTAGTTTCAGGTATCAGTCAAGCAAATGCTGGAATAATATACCACCACCTATCCGCGATACTAAGCTCCGCGCTAGTTTCAAGGAAAAGTATAGAATATACTTATTTAAACATAAACTCAATGTCTAAACACATAAACTTATATTTGTATCTGTTATACCTGTTGTTTAAATCTAAAGTTAATAGTTTTATTATTAGTATTTATTTATTATTAGTTTCAAATAAAATCCTGTTATATTTATTCATTTCATTATTTGTAGGCTTTTCTGTTGTGCCTATGTATTATTGCTTGTTTGTTTCTATATATATTTACATTTTAAATTACTCTGCTGGCTTCTTAATGTGTATGTCGCGTTTTAACTTACTCTTATTTATTTGCATTAATTAAGAACATATATATATATATATATATATAAGAAAGAGTGTATCTACCTACTCCCAAGCAGCGGCTGAAAATCAGCGCTTTGCTAGCTTCCTAGCAAAGCATTAGGCTGAGTCGTCGCCTTTTGTTTTTTAGTTAAGGTATTTATGTTTGTATAAGTATGCACTGTTTAATCATAAGTTATTTGTAGGTTTAATTATGTTACCTAAAAAATAATAAAGATTTTCTATTCTATCACTCAATTTCACTCCACACATACTCCTCAAAGCTTTCATCTCCAAAGCATTAATACTGCTGTCATGTCTCTTCTGCCACACCCAAGATTCACTGCCATACATTAGTGTTGGCGTCAAAACTCTCTTAAGTACGGCAAGCCGAGCCTTATTCATAATAATTTTGCTTGCCATAATCGAGTATAAGGCACCATTAACGCAAATTCCTGCTTTTTGTGATAAAATAAATGGGCAGAAAATGGTGCAAAACAATTGGAAAGCATGTTTGTTTGCAATCGTGGATGATAATATCTTAGAAGTAAAAAAAAGACAATAATTATTAAGTAACTTCAGCTTCAAAGAATAAGTGTAATAAAACAAATAGGAAGAACATGGTGGAAAAGAATTGGAAAGCATGAGCAAGGATAACAAAAGGACAAAACATTTGATAGTTCACAATCCATTATCTTGTCTCAATAATCAGAATCTAAAAAGTTATGTTTTGTCTTTAATTTTATAGGTTATGTTATAAGCAAAATTAAAAAGTTGTAAAACAAAGCAACTAATTATTTTTTCAGATATTATTCAAATTTCCTCTCTTACTAAAACTCCACCCAGAAAACTTACATGTGCCAATTTTAAGTATCAAATAATGATCATCCCATAAGCACAGCAAATAGCTGTCTTTAACATAACTCTAAAAAGTCCCATTTCTCCCCAACAATAACTATTGTACAATACATTTTTCCTGATTGGTGGTGTATACTGTCTTATGTAAAGACCGTATTTATTGGGAGTTATCATCTCACTTATTGGACACTTCCACCTCGAATTAACCATGAAGATATATTGTTGGATATGAGAACTCGGAGTTTTATATTTGTTTATAGTGAATGATCCTAAGTTATAATTAGATAGCCATAATTATCAGGTGAGATATGAATGGTCGGCGGTCACCCATCCAAGTACCGACCGCGCCAAACGTTGCTTAACCTGTGATATCGTATGATACACACAGTAACCACGGCGCCACCACGACTTCCACCTTATCAAAGAACTATTGTTGTGACTTATAAAACGAAATAGGAGGAAAATTGCAAAAAAAAAATTGGAAACCAAAAGGATTAAACATTTGAAAGTATGCAAACCATCTCTTAATAAGAATTGGAAACGCTGTGTTTTTTAGATTTTAATTACAGTACTACCTTGAGGTAATCTTATAAGACCTTGTGGTATAATAAGTTTTTTTATTATAATGTCTTGCGTTGTTAATCGATTCACTCCTAAATGTTAGTGTTAATGACATAAGGAAGAGCAGGACGACCTGCTACACATATTTTCACATGCTTACTAAGTAGGTCCTGGCCTCTGAATGTATACTGAAGTATCTGTTAAAGCAAATAAACTATTTTAATTTATATTTATTTACAAATAGATGTTTTAAGACAAGAGTGCTTTTTCCAATAATCAAGTGACCGAAATCTTACTTATTCGTAATAGAGAAGAGATTATTTCACGTGAGTTACCTGTCCTAACTTTGATAAGATATAAACATATCACAGCGCAAACCCTAGCGTAGTCTGGTTCAAAAACCGTTTTTTAACTCTGGGACATTAGATCGTCCCGTGTTGCACTTGGCACAAAACAGTGCCTTCTGGTATAAGTAGAATTTAAAAATGTCCATAGTTATTGACGTCTTTAAAATTATTGCAGTGATTATTATTTGGCCTTCTTAAATTTGCACATTTTATTGTGCTTGTTCAAAATATATAGGCACAAAAATACATGCTGCGGTAGCTGAAACAAACAAAATATCATTAATTAATTGGCAAAGCTCCCAAGTTGGAATGATCAAAATACAGTCACATATGTAACAGGGTAACTGGTGACTGGTGGGTCACTTTCGAAATTCGAGGATGAAATAGTTTGAGATCATATATGGTGAATAAAAATAAAAAAATATTTACTGAGTAAACTTAACCGGAAGTTAAACAATTCATCACACAACGCATGGTTACACTAGTATTTACTTACCGCGGACGTACTTACGCGCGGCGCTTTCAACACAGAATGGGTAGGTTGGCATAGACGACTTCACGAACGGCAGTCGAGCCGTGAAGCATTCTTGAACTCTTTATTTATTTACAGTGTCCAAAAAGTATTTTGGAAAAAATATTCTAGATCTTTTTCTCCAAAATACTTTTTTGTCAAAATACTTACCCTTGTTTTCCCCATATTGTTCCCCATATTTTTTTTTATTTGGACTTATTTTTTACATAAAAAAAATCTAAACATTTCACGGAAAGCGCGCTTTTACCTAACTTTATAACGCGTGCGCCTCGAGGTCAGCTGGCAGACATTTACATTGTTGTGATTTCGAGTGCGCACGTGACAATGTCGTGGAATGTATAAACTTGGAAATAGAGAATCTCTAAGAGAAAAGCTTAAAGAGATTGGTATCTTGACCCTTGCATCACAATATATTTATGAAAATATTATGTATATTTATAAGAATAGTAATAAATATAAAAATATGAAAGATAATCACGATAAAAATTATTCTGTGGACAAGGAACGACCATAAGTGAGTCAGCGTTTCTCAAATTAAGGCTGGCTAAAAGCACCAAATCATTTCTGGGAATGTCAATACGTATTTATAATAAAATACCAAAGTCAATTCAATCCCTAACATTTAATAAATTTAAAAGAACATTATGCAAAAAAGGCTATTATAGACTCAAAGATTATTTAGATGATAAAAGAGCGTGGGATTGATGTCTCCACAGGTTATTTCCAAACATTAAACATTAATCACTATGTGCCTAGTGCAGCTTGGCTGTGACATGATATTGGCAAGCACGAGTAACTGTCTTCTGTTTCTTTGTTCATGTCATAGCAGAGCTGTATTTCTGCCAGATGGTACCTATATGAGCATTTTTTACAAAAGAGTGCCGCGAGTTTTTTATCCGCTGGCTTTCTTCCTAGGTCTTTCCTAGTTCTACTTTCATTTCGTTTTTTAAAGCCGAAGAAGTAGTAGTAGACAACACCAAGACATCAGTGGATAATGGGCGATCATTCTCTTTATTAGCCGAGAGACAGACACGGACCCAGGATTCGTCATGTCGCCCGGGCACGCGCCGCCCTCATACAGCGTTTGACGTCACAAAGTGTATAAGAATACCAACTGTTAATAAAAAAAAACATTTCATTAAATTTTCAGTTGAACTCAAGATTATTTTGTGCATAACCTTAGATTTTCAATAGAGGAACATTGAATTATTGAGTTGATTTAATTAATTACGGTTAAAATTTGATTCCATTTTAAACTTTTATTTATTTTATCTATAATTTATTTTCATTTATTATGTAAGTACCTACCAGCAGAGCGTAAGGCGCGCGCGATTTCTGACCAGGTAAAAGGTCGCGCGCGCGCGCTCTCCTGTTTTTTAAGGGAATGGAATGGAAAATGGTAAGATTTTTTAATGGAAGAAGTACAAGTCCAAATAAAAAAAGGTTTTTGTATTCGAATGGAGAAGACTAAGCCTATTTAGAATATTTTTCTCCAATGTACTTTTTTGGACACCCTGTATAGGGAGTTCTGGTAAAAAAATTAAGTACGTACCTACTTATATAACATAATTATGACCGGAATCGAGTACAGAGTGCTCTCCTTCAATGTCTAAAATTTATCACCAGTCACCCTGTATAGATTTAATTCTTGTTGCTCCCTCATCACTTTCTGGCCAATGCACAGATTTCATTTAAATAACTTTGAGATAGGCCAGGTTCCAGTAATTCTTAGGTATTAGTTTGGACATGTATATAAGGTAGCAGATCCAGCGTTACATTACCCGTAAAAATTTCCCAACCAATTTTAACTTAATATCAAGGGCATAGAGTTCAGATTGTAGTATTTCTTTTTGACAGATTTGTAACGCTTGATGTGCTGCTGCCTTCTGTAATATGCTGCATATTTCTTCAACCGCCAAGAAACAAAGTAATATGAAAAAACTATGCTGCAATTAAATAGTATCAACATACATACATACATAACTTTACGCCTGTATCCCTTATGGGGTAGGCAAAAGACGAGAGGCTATAAGACCATGTGGTGTCACGTTTGACAGATTTGGAGGTATGAGAATGATAAATTATATAGTGAAAGATACTATTTCAGTGACAGGGAGTCAGCCTATCGCCCACAAAAACGTCAAAAACAACTCTGTCTCTTAAGTGACTTTTACAGTATGCCCAGGAAAAGCAGCAGCTGTTACATTCGACTTATTCTTTTGCTCCCAGTCCATCATGGAAGAACAAAAGGTATCAATAAAAGTAGTTAAGTCTGCTCACATACCACTTGAAGATCAATTCCTTGAATAATTGCATTTTTCTATAGAACTGTATGTCGATTTGAAAGTGATATCTGACATAGATTTTGGTTCCGTGGGTAATCAGTAACCTTTAGGTATGAGCCCAACAGGCATAATAAACCCTGCCTTCGTCGCGTATCTGCAATATTAATAATAATTAATTCTTCAGAACCCTGTCATATAAACATCTATTTTAAATTATACAGGGTGACTGGTGACAAAATTGCAATACTGAAGGAGAGCACTCTGTACTCGATTCTGATCATAATTATGTAATAAACGTAGTACTTGATTTTTCACCAGAAATCCCTATGAATAAATAAAGAGACCTTACTACACTTTTCCCGACGCGCTGCCTCAGTCAAAACGCACACATCAGTGTTCCCGCCACACGCACACCACCACCCGCTAAGTATTTATTGTATTACGCTAATGTAACAATGCGTTGCGTAATGAATTCTTTAACTTTCGGAGAAGTCTACCCAGTAAATAATTAATATTAATTTTTAATTAATTTTTTTCTCTTCGTGTATGATCTTAAACTATCACGTCCTGGAATTTTGAAAGTGACCCTCCAATCACCCTATATAGGGATCAACAAGGAATCCAGTTGTCTTTGAGCGCGTCAGCATGCATTTGGTTCCTTCTATCAAAAACAAACATTAGTTTCACAATGTATTATGAGATCCTAGATATATCTACTTTGCAAAACATTAGCTAAGCACTGTGCAAATCAAGCTCCATCATAAGTTATCTGGATACAGGTTATTAAATTAACTATATTGAACACACAGCATACAAAATATTAATATTAATAATGGATACAATTCTAATAGAAATAACTTCATATCTGAAATTATGTTATAGAATAGAAGATGTCATGTAATATTCACCCTCAGAAACAACAGACGAATAAACCAAACAGCACGCCATTTTGTTACAATCCGAAAATATATGTGTTTCTACAAAACTTTTTATATGTTCAAATCAATTTTATGTTTTACATTTTGTGACAAATATTATTTTATCTGAAATAGGTAATCGATTTCAATTTCTTATCACGGAAAAAAGGTTTCAGTATGTTACAACCCATGGTCGGAAGCTTATAAATGTTGTTATGTGTAAAATTCCGTCATCCACGAACCAGCAGAGGGCCTGTGAAATGAAATGAAAAATTTTATTCACCATAAGACAATTCGCCGTTTTATGACCTCAAAATTTTGTACTTCGGCTTTAACAAGGTGTTAATAGTTATTGAATAAGATAAGATATTACCACGAGACAAAAAAGCCGGCGGAAAAAAACTCTTGTCACACTTTTTCAGTTAGGATTATAGGAATTAATACAAATAGGTACAGTACAAATTGATCATGACATAAAAAAAAAAACAAACATAAGACAGCTAATCGTGAGAGCCAATGTCATGCCACAACCAATTTACTTACATAGTAGGTGGATTGAGCTATGAATGCACAACATTAGTTAACAAAGTGTCGTGGATTACCTATTGTGTAAACCTCCTCTCACATACATACATACATAACCATACGCCTGCCTCCCTTTGGGGTAGGCAGAGACAAGGGAATACCAATTGCTTCGATCCAGACATTCCTCTTTCGCTTCCTCCACGTTCATTATTTCTTCAATCTTATCATCTATTCCTCCACAAACATTCATCTTCGCAAAAAGACATTTCCCTGCCCTCTTTTTGCCTGCTGGGGGGACAAGACGTGACGTGTGGCAATGAACGTCGCCTCCTCTTTTCTCCGGGAATAGACCCAAGGACTACAGTGGGTACATAAAAAGAGTTGTGATATGACATGTATTTATTTGTTAAGGCGATATATTGAAAAAGTGCATTGACTTTCATCGTATACTAGGAGATGATGACAAGACGAGCGGATTAAAAATTTTGATATAATAATAATAATAATAAAACTCTTTATTGTACACCAACATTGTTACACATTTTAAATTAAAAATAACAATCACAATTAACATACAAAGGGCGGCCTTATCGCCGAAGCGCGATTTCTGCCAGGCAACCCAGGCATTGGTGGAAATAAATGTGGGCGAGGTGTACGGCTCGTAAAAAAATAAACTACATACGAATAATTACATACACATACATAGACGTTTACTTAAATACTTATGTACTATATAAATAAATACTATATCAATACACATATAAATATATAGGTATAGATAGTTAAGATGGACAGTGTTTCGCCAGGTAATGCCGTTTAAGCATTCGTTTAAAAATGCGCGGTGTGCGCGCCAAGCGGATCTCAATCGGGAGCTCGTTCCATAACGACACCGATCGAATAAAAAAAGACTTGCCTAAAAATGTGGACGAATGCGATGGTGTTGCCAGGAGTAAATTCGATGAGGAACGCAAGTTACGGTCGTTGTTGGTATAGTGGTAGTTTAAACGGTCTTTCAGATACGTAGGTATCGCTTTATCGTACAGAATACGGTAGACTAAAGAAAGAATGTGAGTATTCCGGCGAAGGCGAATAGGAAGCCACTTGAGTTTAGTCCGGAAGTCAGATATGTGGTCGTATTTGCGTAATCCAAATACAAACCTTATGCAGAGATTTTGTAGTCGCTCAAGTTTATTAAGAAGTTCTTCAGTTAAGTCTAGATAGCTGGCATCGGCATAGTCGAGAATAGGTAATAGGAGATATTGTGCAAGCGTAATTTTAGTGGCAATAGGGAGGAAATTACGAAGACGCTTGAGCGAATTCGCCGCGGCAAACATTTTCCTGCTCAACTCAGTGACTTGTGGTTTCCAAGACAACGTGCGGTCAAAAATAATACCCAAGTTTTTCACAGTTTCGCTATATGGAATAGAAATACAGTTAAACACTATTGGCGGAACTGACTTCCAGTCAACTCGAGAAATCATTTTATGACTTCCAATGATAATAGTTTGAGTCTTATGAGGATTGATTGTGAGTCCATGATTATAACTCCAGTCCGATATCCGTTTTAAATCAGCGTTGTGTAGCAGGATAGTGTTTGACAGGTTCTCGAGATTATCTTGTGTATAAATTTGAAGATCGTCCGCATACAGATGGTAAGAAGAAGATATATTGAGAGTAATCGAGTTGATAAAATGAGCAAACAGGAGAGGAGACAACACGCCACCTTGCGGCACACCGGTTTTGACATCACACCAATTGGAGAATTCCGTCTCAGTAGATATTCGTTGCCGGCGCCCATGCAAGTAAGAATGAAACCAGTCAATAGTCGATGGAGATATGTTAAAAGAACGTAGCATTTGCAAAAGGATGTCAAAATCCACCGAATTGAAAGCATTACTGAAATCTAGAAGTGTAAGTACAGTAAGCTTCTTCTGCTCCATTCCCATACGAATATCCTCTGTGATATTAAGCAATGCAGTAGTCGTACTATGCCCAGGACGGAAGCCTGATTGGGGGGGTTCAGTAATACATGTTCTTGCAAGAAAGTACTGAGCTGTTGGTGTACGAGCCCCTCGAGTACTTTGGAAAGGAAAGGTAAGATGGCAATAGGACGATAATCAGAAAAGGAAGAAGGATTGGTTTTTTTGGGGAGAGGTATGATGTTTGCATCCTTCCATGCATCAGGAAAGACACCATTTAAAACCCAATAGCATTGGAGGCAATAGAGAGCATAGTCCTTTTGACACCACATTCCGAAAATTGACTTATAGAAAAGGATGGAATATTTGGCATCGGTAAACTAGATATATGATTCAAAGTGTTGGTTTTTGTAGCAGCGCCTATAGGCTAGAAGAAGTGAAATGACCATTTAATGAGTTGAGGTTGACATTTTTCGGAGAGCTATCAGTCTTAGATTTACCGATACCCAAAGTTCTAAGAAATTTCCAAACTTTAGCTGAATCGCCATTTGAAACTGATTTGTGAATATGGCGTCGTTGTGCATCCCTACACATCGTGTTGCAGCGATTCCTCAAACTTTTATACACCAATGCATTTTCATCACTCGGATTTTTTTTCAATTTGACCTTTGCACGGTTTCTTCTGTTCATCAATTTCTTAATGTCGTCCGTCAACCAAGGAGCAGGAAGATGCTTAATCTTGACAGTGCGTAATGGTGCGTGTCTGTCATATAGGTCAATAAGGAGTGAATTGAAGGTCATAATTTGGTCGTTGACCGATAACTTATTGACAGCAGCTGACCAATCAGTATGACTAGCGTCGTCAAGAAGTTTTTCTAAATTAATGCCATTAAAATTACGCCGCAGAAGGATTCTCGGCTTTGCTTTGGGAGGGCGAATTTTGTATGAGAGTAACAATAAGTCGTGATAAGAAAAAGCATCCGCGTCTAACTGAGCAAAATGGGATAAATGATCTAAGGAGGAGACTATAGCTAAGTCAATAAGAGAAGGAGAACTATGAGGGAAATAATGTGTAGCGTTAGACGGGACAATATTAAGATTGGTCGACCTTATTAATGAGCGAAGCTTTGTGGAACGAAAATCAGCTTTCAACAGGCAGGTGTTAAAGTCGCCCATCAAGATGGTGTGACCATATGAAGGAACCAATTCCTCCAAGACATGCTCTAAAGAAGAAAAGTAATTTATTTGTGGTGGGCTATACATTACTCCTAGAAGCACTTTAGATTGGCACAACGTTACTTCCAAAAATAGGTACTCAACTGAACTAGTTGGTGAAGCGGTTGATGTGCTGACAATAGAAAAAGGAATATGTGCTCTAAGGTATATGGCTACGCCTCCACCAGTACGGTCGGGACGGTCACTACGGATTAGGCAGAAACCCGGCAATGCATACGCAGTAGAAGAGAGGCATGGCTTTAGCCAAGTCTCCGAAACTAGGATAGCGTGTATAGCTTTGCTATCGAAAGCTGCCAGCATATCAGGGAAGTGAGCTGGAATACTCTGCGCGTTAATATGGACAACATTAAAGTTTTTACGAAAATTTGAAAAGTTATTGTCAAGCGCAATGTTTAAAGAAGGAGTTAAACTTTGGTAGCTACCTGTACTCTGTGATGAAGGTGAGGAACAAGAAACATAACCAAGCAATAATTTGTCATCTTCACTATCAGAAATATACATAAATGTTAAATAAAAATTAAAATAAAAATTAATATATACAATATAAAATAATAATAATAAACTAAACTACACAATAAAACAAAAAAAAATGAATATTAATAAAAAATGCAAAAACAAAAATAAAAACAAGTTCTACCTCCGGCTAAATTAATAAAATGAAACTTATAACTACATCAGAATAAATATATTGAGAGTCTATTAAATTATTGGCAATAATATTGCGATCAACTGAAGTGAGTGATTCACTGTCAGAGTCAGTCATTGATAGTAACGATTGACGATTGAAAAAAGAGATAGATAGATACACAGTAAAATATAACGAATGTAAACATAATAATATTAAATAAATATCGGAGGTAGCTAAAAATATAATAAAGAGATATATCTACATAGAAATCTACACATATGCGTAATGGGAATGAAAGGAAATAAACTTGGATTATCTACGAGTTGGACGCTTACTCCGTACAGATTTTGTTGGCTTCGACTGCGCCGGGGATCCAGTTTCAGCATCGCTGGACTCGGGATTCGGGATTGCGATGAGGTCGATCATGGTCACGATCCGATGTCGCACATCATTAGGTCCGAGTACAAACACCACACCGTCCTGGGTCCAGCACCGCGTCACACCGAATTTTTCACGAGCAGCAATAAAAGTGTCATGACGGAGTTTTGTTAAATACTCCGAAACAGTAATGCCTGAACCTTTGAGCGTCGTCTTGGCTTTCCACACCTTACTTTTCATTTGAAGATCAGCAAATTTGACCAGGACTGGACGTGGCTTCTCAGGCCGAATAGAACGACCCAACCGATAACAGTGACTTTTGTCGGCTCTAGTTAATTCAGCAATCTTCATGTTGTCTGTTATTACTTTAACTGCTGCTGAGGCCACATCTTCGTTCTTGTGTTCCGGCATGCCATGAAGAAGGACAAATTTTCTTCGGTTGTGCATATGTAGTTTGTCCAGCTCTAATGCCAGAAATTGCACCTGCTTATGGAGGTTGTCTACAGCTTGTTCAATAAATTTTTGGAACCTGTCGAAGTCTTGAGATAGTGAAGATGAAGTTGATGCTGGATTAGATGATGTAGACTTCTTGTGCAGTTCCTTCCTAAACTCAGACATTTCGCTCTTGAACAAATCTGCCATGGCAACAATAGACTTCTGCATGGACTCCATAATGTGATATAGTGAGGTTAATTGATATAGTATAAGTGATGAGGTGTAGAAGTTGGAGATTTTTTGCCTTGGAGGTAAAACTTGTTAATTACATACAAAATATGCACATAAATTTTTGGATTACTGTCAATATCCAATTAAATGAATTAAAGATAAAAATTGGTGCTGTTACTTTTTCTAAGGCCTACCCCCAAAAAAAAAAGTTTAAATTTGTTATGTTTAAATTCATAATATCTTTATCCATACTTTGTTATAATTGTTATGTTTAAATTAAATTTAAATTAAAATTTAAATTTAAGTTTAAATTTTAATTATGTTAATTTAAATTTAAACTTAAATTTAAATTAACATAATTTGTTATGTTTAAATTCATAATATCTTTATACATACATAAACATGATTTAATGCTTTTGACTCGACAGTTTTATTTTCGAAATGTCGTCTAAAAAATACTTTTTTCTTCAATTACCACGTAGTTATGAAATTGATATGCCTAGAAATAACTTAAATACAATCTTCGCATTATTGTTCGAACTTTGGCTGATCAAAAGAAAAAACCCAACTTCCCATACATGGGCCGAGGCCTTTGTTGAGTTAACACTATGAAATTTAAAGCTACAGACATAATATACGATCAACAACATAATAAAGAAAGTTTCAGATTATTTTTCAATCTGAAAACAGAGTTATAAATGCTTGAAATATGGTAAGAAAAATTAACAGAAAAGACAGGTTGAAGCTATTGTTATTTTTTGGAGAATACATACATACATATATGTATAACTTCACGCCTGTGTCCCTAATGGGGTAGGCAGAACACTAGAGGCTATAAAACCATCTGAAGTCACGTTTGATACACCCTTCCCGTTTGCGTCCGCTCCCGAGCGGTCGTGTATTCGGTCGCTCGTATTGCGCTGCCCTTGTTGCCTCCCCCGCACTCGTGCGGGTTAGGTTCCAAGCCAAGCTCTTTTCGGAAAGTTTCTCTTGCGCAGGTTGTGTGGTGTCGGGGCTAATTCATCTGCACTTTTCAGGGCGGACCCGACCCGACTGCTGCCGGCCGAAGCATCGCTGATGAGGTGGATACGTAACCGTGACAACTAAGCCTGATCGTCCGTCGTTCATCGGCAATACGTCCGTACTAGGTCGCTCTTTCTTAAAGCGCAGTTTTTGCAGACGCCTCGCCGTTCATCAGCATCGTCTTGGATAGACTTCTTTCAGCCCAGCATAATGCCTCGTCACACTCAGTATACTGAATCTAATAGTGAAGCCGCTCGTCGTCGTATTCTTAATCTTTAAAATGACAAAGAACCCCTTCAGGCTCAGATCGATTCCTTGCATGAGCAATTAGCCGCTTGTCCCACTTATTCATCAGTCACATGTCCAGAGAATAACAGTCACTGGAAGCTCAACACGCAGCCGAGAAGGATACTCTTCTGGCTCAAATCCAGTCCTTGCAAGAGCAATTGTCCGCTTGTCCTCAGGCCACTCCGGTCGCATCCTTTTCTCAGGGGTTCCAAACCGATTCTCCGGCGTCTCCAGATCCATCCGAGTACTTCGATACTATGTCAGACTTCATGTCAGTCGACCCTTCCGCTTGCAAACGGAATCCTACCCTTCCAGGTCCGAATCCGACTCCGCTTCTATAGTTCCAGAATCTCCTGCTCCGCTCACAGAGGTTCGCAAAAAGTCAAAGTCAAAGAAAAAGAAGCAAGATGCTTCTTCGATTTTACTTCCATCCGTTTCAGCTGCTCCAGCCGCTGCACCTGCTTCTGCTCCTGCAACTCCTCCTTCCGTTACAGTGATCCCGGTGTCACAGCCTGCGTCGCAATCAGCCTCGGCTCCACCGAAACCCAAGTCTCCGCCTCCCATCTTCCTACGGGACAAGAGCCGCTGGACCGAGGTCTCAGCTTTCTGCGGAACTCATAGTCCAAAAATCCAGTACAATAGGGCATCCAACATGGGTGCTGCTATTAAGGTTGAAGTCTCTTCCATTTCCGATTACAGGAATCTTACTCGGCTTCTTGCTGATAAGAAGCTCGATTATCACACCTACGCCCTCCCTGAGAAGCGTAGGATTCGTGTTGTTCTAAGAAAAGTGCCGTTTGAGTTATCGAACGAGCAAGTTCAAGAGGACTTGTCGTCTCAAGGTTTCCCCGTCGAGTCTGTGCACAAAATGCACAATCGCCGGGGTAAACAGTTCCCACTTGCGCTAGTGATCCTAGCAAACAACCCGCAAAGGCTGTCAATTTTCAGAGGGCACCGCACTGTGTAAGGTCTCTCTAATATAAATTATCTTGTTTAACCTCGGATTTCTTAAGTTTTTCCTTATTATTTCAATTCAACAGCTTTTTTAACATAAATGACCGATTATTGGATCTGATTTTTTGTAATTTACCTTGTGAAATTAAAACTCCTCAGCAAGCTTTAGTTAAGGAAGATCTACATCATAAACCTATAGAGTTTAACTTATCAACAGCAATATTAAGCAAAAACGCGAAAAAAAGGGTTTTTTCTAAATCGGATTTTGATTCCATAAGAGCAGGTCTTGCCTCATACGATTGGGACTTTACTTTTTCAGTTTTAAATGACATTGACTCCCAAGTTGCAGAGTTTTATAAATGTTATATTACTAGTTGGAACAACATGTAACAACTAGTAATATAACATATAATAATACCTTTCCACCCTGGTACACTAAGCCACTCATAAAATTAAATAAAGAAAAAAGAAAATTTCATAAAAATTGGAAAAAATATGGTAACCGACATGATTATTTAATATTTTCATTACTTAGGACAAGATTAAGAAAAATGGAAAGAGATTGTTATAATAATTATATAAGCATAGCAGAGGATAAAATGAAATCTGATCCAAAGTTTTTTTGGTCCTACATAAAATCAAAGAATACTGGTCAACAAATACCACATAGAATGATATTCGATGGTGAAGTCCTTTCAGACGAGAATGCAATATGTGAATCCTTCAACAAATATTTTCAGTCAGTTTTTATTGAACCCAATCAAATAAATAGCAATAACACTACTAGTAGCGCAACAAAGATTTTGGATTTTGATATTAATTGTAATGTTATAATAAATGAAATAACTGTTTTAAAGGAACTGGCAAAGGTTAGCATACATAAGGGTGCTGGGTCAGATGGTATCCATCCGCTTTTAATTTCTGAATGCGCTAAAGAATTAGCGAAGCCTATACATTTAATTTTTTCTAAATCACTTGCCACAGGTACATTTCCCTCCGTTTGGAAGAGGGCACTTATTACTCCAATACCAAAGTCCAATCAAACAGATCATATAACACAGTATAGGCCCATATCCAAATTATGTGTCTTTGGTAAAATTTTGGAAAAGATTGTCTCAGCCCATTTATCTTCCACTGCAAAGCATCATATTTCTGACAAGCAACATGGCTTTACTAAATTCCGTAGTGTGGAGACGAATATGTTGACCTTTACTAATTTCTTATTGAACAAAATGGATTCCAATTCACAAGTAGATGCAGTGTATACCGATTTCTCGAAGGCGTTTGATAAGATTAGTCACGACAAGCTTATTACGAAACTTCGAGCTATCGGTATACACGGCAATCTACTACGATGGATAGACTCCTATATTCGCAACCGTAGCCAGGCTGTTTGTGTAAAGGGTTACTGCTCCAGTTTCTTGCCTATTCCTTCCGGTGTCCCTCAAGGATCACATCTCGGACCTGTGCTCTTTATATTGTATATTAGTGACATTGATAGTTGTATTTCAAATGCCGAATATTTTCTATATGCTGATGATACAAAATTATATAAGCCTATAAAAGATCCCCAAGATTGTCTAACACTACAGTCCGAAATAGATAAACTTTCATTATATTGTTCACTAAATCACACATTTAAAAATTCTGAATAATGATATGTTGTGACATTCACACATAACAAATCTCCTATCCTCTACGACTATACTATTGATGGTAAAATTTTAAAAAGTGTAAAGTCAAGTAGAGACCTTGGTATAATCATGGATGAGGAAGTTTCGTTTATTCAACACATAGACAGTATTGTGCAAAAGCATTTAAAAGTCTAGGCTTTATTAACAGAGTAACTCAACCTTTCAAACAGACCTCAACTCTAAAAATCCTTTACTTTGCTTTTGTAAGATCAACTTTGGAGTTCGGTTGCACCGTATGGAGCCCATCTTACAAAGTACATATAGACAGAATTGAAAAAGTTCAACGTAAATTTATCAAGATTATAAATTATCGATGCAATTGCTCAGGAAGGTCATACTTAGAATCCCTTAATGATTTAAAACTGTTGACACTTGAAAACCGACGCAAGCAGATAGATATATTGACTTTATTTAAGATAATCAACAACAGAATCGATTCCATAACACTGTTGTCAGAAATTAATTTTATTTCTAATGCCAGACTACCCGTTTGCCACTCACGAAAGTTAAATATATTTGTGCCACCTAATCTTCGTAAAAACTACTGTCGCAATAACTTTTTGTACCGCAGCATTGACTCGTATAATAAACAATTTCATGACTTAGATTTGTTCCATGATTCTTTGAAAAGCCTAAAGCAAAACTTGTACAACAGACTAAAGCCTTCTCAATAAAACTGTAAACCTTCTCAATAATATTATAGTTAGTACTGCTTCTTGTTAAACTGTAAGAAATAGTGTTTAATATTTATAACTTATTTTTGTCAGCTATAAATATATATATTTGAATATTAGATGTGAAATATGTGTGTCCCGAAATTATAATCATTTTTGTAAATTAAGTTTTTTGGGCACTCCTTGTCTTTTGCTTACACAATTGTTGATATTATATTCTCTTTTGTAAAATTTGTGACTGTTTTGTGCCAGAATAAATAAAATAAAATAAAATAATATTAGAGTCAAGAAACCGCACAGACGTAGTTTTCCCGGGCAATGCCACCGCTGCCAATTGTAAAGTCACGCGGCGGCAAACTGTGCGTCAAGTGCCTAGAGCTACATAGGACTAAGGAGTGCTCTCGCACTCCCGTCGGAATGCCCCTAAGGCCAAATCATCATCACCTTCCGCTTCAGGTCCGAGCAGCCGTGTTGCGACTCATTCGCAATCGGCTGCCAAACCGGCTTCCCAGTGCCAGAACGCAAAGGGGTCTCACGACCGCATGGCGTTCTGGATCCAGCTCGCTCACATCCATGAGATCATGGCTTTCGGCGCCGCTCTCGACGCCAGCCCTGAGGGTTTCAACGGTGCTCTTCCGGTACTAAGTTTGCTCCCCTTATTAGGAAACTCCAGCAAGCTCAACGTTTCTAAACGTAGTCCTTTCTTTCAGCGTTCTATCTTAGAGTGAGTCTCGTCACTCTAGATATCTCTTCGTCTCAGCCTCGTCATTTTAGCTTTCAGCTCACTCATGGGGACCAGGGTGTCCCCGCTGAGCAGCCTCTATCTACCGATTGGCTGTCGCTCCGATAATGATCAGTGGCCTTTCAATAAGGCGGGTCATAAAAGAGGGTATACTCAGGTGTTCTGAGGAGTCTCGTGGCCGGTCTTGCAGTCCCCACACTGTCTGGGTACTCTATATCTGTTAGCCACTGGAGTTGGAATTCCCTTTCGTCCGTAACAGGATTCATCCTCCTCCTGCTAGAGCTTGCTTTATTTGGTGCCAAAGAATTTTCCTTCGCGGAAAAACAAAAAAAATAGTTGTATCAATTTGGAGGTATTATTATGATGGAGTGAGACTTTTGCAGTGACAGGGGGTCAGCCTATCGCTCGCAAAAACGCCAATAAAACCTCCGTCCCTTAACTGACTTTTTGTGCGAATATATACTAAGAAATTAAATAAATTAAGACAAACAGTTCATTAACACATCTTTCATCAGTAAGTTTAAATAAGGACAATAAATAATTGGTAAATAGAAAAACACAATGAGAGCACTCGTAACGTACGGAAAGCAACGCAACGAATGACGGTTGGAGTTATGTCAAATTTGTCATATGTTTATACTGCTGCTGTGATGCCAAAATAAAAATGAAAAATCCAAAATATTTTTCAATTGTTTTTACTAATTAATGTTCTTAATAAAATGTGTATATCATTTGAATATTCAAGTGAAATAATCAAACAAGTATTTAAATTTTGTGGATGAATTCTTGATATTTCCAAAACAATAAGCATAAAAATGAAGACGCCGTAATCATAGTTCAATCTTTATTGTTTATTTCGTTTCATAGGTCCAATATTTTTGTAGCTTTTTTATGCAAATTGCAAAATAAAACTATTATGAATCTTTTAACCGAAAAGCCTAAGACTTAACATAGCATTAACCATTATTATTCTTATCGATTTTTGAAACGATTTCAATATCTGAGTGGTGTCGATAGTCGCGATTTCTATGCAATACACGACCTTATGTCGGCGTGTTAACGTGCTAACATTTCAAGAAAAAACATTTCAATAAGGCGTCTGAACTCAGTTTATTCTAACAGATTAAATAAAAAAAAAACACTGTGATAAGGGGCTGATTTTTTAGGTAGCTAAAAAAACTAAAAAAAATATTTTACCAAGGTTTTCGGCTAAACTAAAAGATTTCGTGTACTATTTTTCATTACTCTTCTTAATAATAGTTATAATTAGTGCTAGAAAATATCATAATCTTTCAAATAACTTTTGTGTATGGAGGCGACATGAAAACATGAAAAAATGAGTTTCAGTGTACTCGTAAGAAAACATTAAATTTTAGGATAACTTAAGAGATTTACATTCAGTATAAATTTAAAGACTTAAATAAAATGGCTGCCATTTAGAGAGGTTAGAGGTGACACCTCCCTTTTTTAGTATTTTATCGATAAAATATAATGAAAGTTTACGTGGGTCCATTATCGGAAATCCGATCCCTAGCACACTGTATATTTATCAAAATATATTCCTTCTGTTCTTTATATTCATATACTTAATAAAAAAACTTTCTTGCTTAAAAATTTAAGGGATAGCTATTTTGCCATTCCAAAGAATGGGACTTGACGCTGAATGTTCAAGGATAGACACTCTTTTAATTCCTTCCATTATGTTTCCAGCTTCATTCTTTACGATTTGAGTTAACATATTGTAGTATGCGGTGCCACGCATCAGCCTTCGCACGGTGATTGAGAGAATTTTTTTTTTATTGTTGGCAACACTAACCACGGTCCTCCCCACCAAGATCCACCCTTCTTGGTGTACTCCGACTCATTGTGCGTTTCCGTGCTCCGTCTTCGCCAGGGGGCGTCGACATTGTATGGAGATGGTGCAGACTACATACTGGAGACAGAGTGAAAAAGACAGAACACAATAAGAGAAAAAGAGCAAGAATGATACCAGTGTAGCCCATGAAAAAAAATATTCAATCGATTGTTCGAATACATCGCAATATTTTTTTGAGTTTACACTCATTCATATTTTTCTTCAAGAAATCTTCGCTTTAATTAGAAATAACATTAAACGAAAACTTTACATGACTTCTTCATAATTTTTAAATAATTTAACAAATATTTAAAGGGACCGTATAACATAATCGAATGAATTAGCGAATCGATGTTATTTGAATATAGCAACACAGACATAAAAAGAAATGTCAAAAATTAACGTCTACTTCACAATGTGAAAATATTTTTTCGCGATTGCGGTTTTGCGATATTTTTAAATTGTGTTTGTGTTTTAAGTTTTCTTGTGATTTAATCGCCTTTTCTCCCTCTGATTTTTGAAGAAACTCGCGTCAGTGTGAATTTGTATTTTTAAGAAAGAGTGTCAATTTATCCACCCTTTTTATTGTATTACTTTAAACAAAATAAAAGTATCAAAAACTTATGTATTGTTTTACTTATTGTTCATCAAGCTAACCTTATATTTAGCTAGTCGCAATAAAAATAAGCAAACCTTACAGAACTGATGGTATGGTATTTCACCTAACCAGTTTGTAAGTATTTGCTTATTTTTATTCAGACCAGAGCAAGTTGAAATCTCGAAGTCGTTTGATTTGTTTGAAATTCCCGCCATATTAGCTATGTGGACCGTTTTCAGATGGCGTCTAGTCTTAACTTTTAATGTATAAAGTTGTACTTCTTCTCTTGAGTATATGTGTTCTATGGTCTTCGCACGTCTTCAAATCCACGGCAACTAATAAGTAATAAGTTACTCTGAACATCGGGGGTAAAAGGAAATCCGAAGATAAAGGGGAACGAATATTACGCAAGATCAGGAAGCTGCAGGATAAATTGGCGAGAAATCAAGCACCTGTCGTTGATTCTTCAGAGGAAGAAGATACACATAAGTATATTGGTGCATTGTTCCTTAAGTGATGCGAGCTACTATACTGGGTTGTCTCTGTCACGACATTGTAATGCGTAACTGCCAGACTGGGCTTTTACCGTTACTAAATACATATAAAAGATGCGAACTTACCAAACTGGGTACTTTCCGTCTGGTATATATAATATTACTCTTATATTTAACGAGTTCTACCCGCAAAGTCCGGAACAAAGAGCTGTGACAAATCTCTGTCACGAAATTGTAATGCGTAACTGCCAAACTGGGCTTTTACCTTTACTAAATAAATATATAAAAAACAAAATAAAAATTTTGACAAACCCACAAGAGCAAGAAAATCCGTCTGGGGCTGCCATTGAATGAATTCGTTTTGTAGTTTTATATTGAAATTTAAAATATTGATGGTAGACTTCGACGGATTTTCTTGCTCTTCTTATAAAGTTCATAGGGAGTTGAATACCTATGTTATTGCGACATCTACATCTTCGAGAACCGAATAGGTAAGCGTAGGGAAGTGCTATGAAAACGAATGGTATGTTGTTCATAATATGACCGACTCTGTGTGAGATCAAGTGAACTTTTAAAAAAGCTTTTAACGTTAATTATCTCTCGTCACATAAATCATTTCGGTCGGGGGATTTTAAATTATTTTATTCTTTTTCTATAACTTTTTAACCGTCGCGTCGTGGGTTTTTCAAAATTTTTATTTTGATTTTTATTTCAAACTTTTTAAAGAGCATAATATAGGTACCATACATTACATTACACAACACCTTGTTCCTCATCAGCCCTCTAATCAAACCCAAAGCGATCACTGAAAGCCACATTTAAATCGGACCAATGGTTTTGCAGAATTATTGGTTGTTATTACAAACAAATGTTTACTGCAGCGCCCCCTGATAAGTTGTTACCGTTAAACCTATTTAAGAACATTATACCAATCAAGTCCAAAACGATAATTGAAAACGGCATTCAAATCGGACCAATGGTTTGCAAACAAATATTTACTGCAGCGCCCCCTGGTGAGTTGTTACCGTAATACCTATCTCAGAACATGCGTTAATTAAATCCAAAGCGATCACTGAAAACAGCATTTAAATCAGACCAATGGTTTTGCAGATAAACGGTAACATTGGCTTTTACAAACAAATGTTTACTGCAGCGCCCCCTGGTAAGTTGTTACCGCTACACCTATCTAAAAACATGCACCAATCAAATTCAAAGCGATTACTGAAAACCGCATTAAAATCGGACCCCACTGGAGATAAATGGTAACATTGGTTTGCACAAACATCCTCTCACCCCAAACGCATATACCGTCTCCGTTCCGTCGTGGGTAAAAAGATGCGAACTTACCATACTAGGTATTTTCCGTCTGATATATATATATAATATTACTCTTATATTTAACGAGTTCTACCCGCAAAGTCCGGAACAAAGAGCTGTGACAAATTCGTGCACTCATTACGATGCGTCGGCGTCATTACCGGAAGGTCCGCCATTTGCATCCATATCGCCTATACCGGGACCATCTTAAGAGGTTGAAAATATCCTCGGTGATGCTCCTAAGCCAGAAAGCACTTTCGGTAAAAACATCCATAAGGATGTCGTAGCAAGATGGCATGAAATACTGGCTAAAGGCCTTAATAAAGAGGCCAAACAAAATATACTTGCGGATTATCTTATACCCGCTAATTGCGATTTTCTTGTAGCACCACTTCTAAACCCGGAAGCTAAAGCCACCATAACTGAGCCTCTCGTCAAAAGAGATTTCTCCCTATTTATAAAACAAAATCAAATAGGAACCACCTTAGCCGCATTGGCCCAAGCTACGGAGTTGATTTTGTCAAATGAGACCTCTGCTCAAAAACTCTTAAAACCCATAAGTGGCGCTAGCCAGCTTTTGTGCGATAGCCATTATTTTGAAACTAAGACCAGGCGTAGTTTTATTACGAAAGCCATCAATAGCAGTCTTAAAGATACCCTCATAAATACTGCCAGAGATAAATATCTCTTTGGAGAAAATGTGACGGAGAAGTTAAGATCTGCTCAAACTATTCAGCGGTCAGCAGAGCCCTGCACCAGAAACAAACGGGTCGATTCGATGCAGCGCAGGCTCCTCCGGCACCCAGGTACCCGTTCAACCGATCAGTGCCGCGGCGTGCCCGCTCACCGCCGCCGCCGCCGCCTCCCTACCGGGCGCTGTTCCCGGCACGCCGCAACCAGCAAACACGTCGTTAGAGACAGATTACCAGGTACAGTACGCTGGCAATTGGCGATAATTTATTAATCAATGGTTAAAAATTACCACTGATGCCACAATTCTCTCGTGGGAAGAAGGGTACACAATACCATTTCATTCTACTCCGTCACAAAAAATAACGCCTTATGTTTATCCTAAATCATCACAAGAGGCTCTCGATTTTAATGAATCTTTGCAAAAATTTATTACAATTAATGCAATTTCTGAGTGTGTACATGTTTCCGGTGAATTTTTGTTAAGTGTATTTTTAGTACCGAAATGTAATGGTCAAAATCGTTTCATTTTAAATTTAAAACAATTGAATAAGTTCATTTCAACTTCCTATTTTAAAATGGAGGATTATAAAACGGCCTCAAAATTAGTCACTTATAATTGTTACATGGCATCCGTAGTTAACAAGATGCATTTTTTTTATAAGTATCAATAAATCTCAAAGAAAGTACCTGCGCTTTAAGTACAGTGATAAACTGTACGAATTCAACTGTTTACCTTTTGGCCTATGTACAGCGCCTTATGTTTTTACGAAAATATTAAAGCCGGTTATCGAGTATTTACGTAATCAGGGTTTGTTGTCAGTAATTATCTTGGACGATAATTATTGTGCAGGTAGAACGTATTTAGAATGCGAAAATAACGAAATAAAACAAAGAGGTTATTATAGTCCCTTGGCTTTATTAATAACACCGAAAAAAGCTGTTTGATTCCCAGCAAACAATGTCAATTTTTAGGCTTTATTTTTGATTCCGAACGTATGATTTTAAAACTACCTGATTCAAAAATAATAAAAATCAAAGATGCAATTACTGATATGCTAAAAAGATTTTTTTTTAAATTACGTGAATTTGCTCGGCTTATTGGTTTGTTAATTTCTGCTTGTCCTGCCATAGATTATTCTTGGTGGCACACTAAAGAATTGGAACGACATAAGTATTTGTATTTGTTGAAGAAAAATTGTTATTAACAACGTATCTCTATTACAGAACTTATAAAGATTGATTTGCGATGGTGCCTTAATCATATACAATAGGACGTTTCCTTTCTTCGTCATTATAACTATAGATCAGAAATATTTTCTGACGCTTCCACTACTGGTTGGAGAGCGTTTCGTAACGGTATTGATGCGTTCGGGTATTGGAAAAATGCGGGTATTTCATGTTTAAATAAAATGGGTAGTGTACAGTATCTGTATTTAAATAACATTTCCGAAGAAGTTTGGCAATGGTGTGAGCAGCGTAAAATTATAATTTTTGCCTCCTACATTAATTCAGAAGAATTGTGATGCTGATCGTTTATATAGAAAGAAGTTTATTGATACAGAGTGGGAGTAATCTGATTATGCATTTAGTGAAACAGAATTAAAGTTAGGACGCCCAGAAATAGATTTATTTGCTAGTCGTAGACATGCCAAGTGCAATGTTTATTTAACATGGACGCCTGATCCAGATGCTGGGGCAGTCGACGCATCACAATATCATGGCAAAAATTAAGATTTTATGCTTTTCTACATTTCTCTTTAATTGTAAAGATGCTTCAAAAAATTATTAATTATAAAGCCGAGGGTATTGTGGTAATAGTATTGGCCAACTCAGGCGTGGTTCCCAGTTTTTAAGAATCTTGTTATCTCCGAAATTATTTCGTTCGAACTCGATGTAAATCTTTTGAATTCTCCTTTCAGAAAGTCTCACAACTTGCATTGCAGCCTGCGACTGGTTGCCGCGAGGTTGTCCGGGAAGTCTTATTACGAAAATCATTTGCACCATGGTCCGTAGAAATTATGCTTTATTCATTGTCCGAAAACACGTACAGACAGTATAACTGTGCTATAAAAGCTTGGATAGTGTTTTGTAATACACAACAATATGATTATAGATTAATCAATGAACGTTCAGTCATTCAGTTCCTAACTTCTTGTTTTGATTCGGGAGCCAAATATGGCACTATAAATTCGTACAGATCGGCATTATCTTTTCTACATGGAGGAGCTTTAGATTATACTAGTATTAGACGATTTATGAAAGGAGTCTTCAGACTACGGCCTTCAGATCCTAGATACAGTTTAACCTAGATACAGGGTAGTTCTTAATTATCTATCACAGCAATGGCCTAATGAGAGCCTTAGTCTGAAAAAACTTTCTAAAAAGACACTGACTCTATTGGCCTTAGTAACTTAGTAGAAGCACATCGAATCCAGACATTTTCCAAAATAAGATTAGAAAATATAGAAATTGAGAAATACCTATCTGGTTCTTAATAAGCAGGAGATAAATGATACACGTATTGCTTCGAGAAGTTGTAATCCGAGAGAAAAAGACACAGATTAAAAAGACTACCTTCTAAAATGAATATAACAAGTACCTACATTACACCTCCACCCTTAATCTAACAGCTACATTTACAGTTTATATATTCCAAAAAAAAACTTACAACTACTTAATTAAATAATACACTTTAAAAAAAAACTTACAACTAACTTAGGTACCTACTTAACTATTATCCCACTATTATATACCTATTTACAAACAACTGATTTTACATTTTAACATTCTTTAATCAAATTCAAATCCGAGCCTTTGGGGTGGTTTCCGTAAACGTTTCTCACGGACCTGGGGCGATTGCGGTGACGGCGGAGGCGATACCGTTTGTGAACACGGTTGCGGCTCTGATAGCTCGGCAATAGGGACTGTGCGGCTGTTACGTAAATTATCCATATCCTCCCCTGCTATATCATTACCCTCTTCCTCACACACGTTTCTCTCGCCTGACTGTTGTCGCGGGACGGCGTCCACACTCCGCGGTCCTCCGAGTCCGACGACGGAACCATGCAGTTCGAAAGCCGGAACCTGCGCCTTAATTGGTCTACATGTCTAGGTAAATACTTCCCGTGACCGCTATCCACTAGGTACGTGCGCGCCCCGACGTTACTGACGACCGTGCCCTTGACCCATTTTTGTTTGTCGGCGTAGGCCCGCGCCCACACGGCGTCCCCGGCGGCGAGCGAGCGCGGCGTGCCGCCCGCCGCGCGCACCTGCCGCTGCTGCTCGCGCGCCACGCTCGCCTCGAGCGCGACCCTACTGCGCAGCAGGTCCAACCGGGATCTCAGGGGACGTCTTTGCAGTAATATAGCTGGACTCTCGCCGGTCGTGCTATGGACGGTGTTCCTATAAGTTAGCAAAAACGTTTGCAAAGCTGTGTCGATGTCGATGGAGTCCCTAGTCGCTTTTTTTATAGCCCGCTTACATATTTTGACTGCGTTTTCGGCCGCTCCGTTTGACGCCGGGTGGTATATTGGTGAAAATGACTGTAATACACCATTTAATTCTAGAAACCGTTTGAATTCAGTGCTCGTGAAGGGCGGTCCCTGGTCAGAAACTATTTCTTTCGGTAAACCGAATCGCGCAAACGTAGCCCTCAGTGTTTTAATGACCGCCGACGCATTGGTTCGTGCCATTTCGTAAATTTCCAACCACTTTGAACTGGAATCTATTAATACCAAAAACGTTTGTCCCTGGTAGGGACCGAGAAAGTCTATATGTATCCTACTCCACGGTTCAACAATATAAGGCCAGGGCTGCGGGGGCGCCCGTGGTGGCGCCGGCGCTTCCGCCGCGCATGTCTCGCACTGCTGGCAGACCGCCTCCACGTCCGCATCTATATTAGGCCACCAAACGTAGCTACGAGCTAATGATTTAGTCTTTACAATGCCCATATGACTGACATGTAACTGTTTTAGAATGCTATCCCGTAATGGTAAAGGCACAACTATTCTGTATCCCCACATAATACAGCCACGATCTATATATAATTCATTACGCCGTTGAAAAAAACGGTTTTAAGAAATCTTCTCTACAAAATGGTGGCCAACCTGACTGAATATAACCAAGGACTCTGCTTAATGTGCTGTCTAACGCTGTCGCTTTGTTAATATCAATATTAGTGATAGGTAAAAAATTTTCAACAAAATTTAAATATAACGTCATCTGTCTTGCTATCTTTTGTGTGCGTCACTTTTTGGGGCAGTCTCGACAAAGCGTCTGCGCAGTTTTTCGAAGAAGACACGTATTCAATGTCGTAGGTATAACCGGACAATAAAATAGCCCACCGTTGTAGTCGCGATGCAGCCATAACTGGAATACCTACCTTATTCCCAAAAATGTAAGTTAAAGGTTTGTGGTCTGTTTTTAAAGTAAACCTACGGCCGTACAAGTATTGATGAAATTTTCTAATTCCAAAAACGATAGCCAACGCCTCCCTGTCTATCTGTGCGTACGCTCTCTCCGTGGGCGCGAGCGTGCGCGACGCATACGCGATGGGTCGCTCGCCGGCCGGCGTCACGTGTGAGATGACTGCGCCCACCCCCACGCTGCTCGCATCCGCCGTCAGCACCAGCGGCAGCGACCCCGAGTAGTGCACTAGGACTTCACTAGAACTCAATATACGCTTTATCTCTTCAAATGCATTATTACAATCCGCGCCCCATTCGTACTTAACACCTGCTTTGAGTAGTTTGTATAGTGGTGAAAGTATAGTGCTAACGTTCCTAACAAACTTTGCGTAGTACATTACTAAACCTAAAAAGGATCTTAATTCAGATACATTAGAGGGCGCGGGGGTGTTTTTTATCGCTTTGATTTTATCGGGGCACGTATGCACCCCTTCTTTTGTGATTACATGGCCTAAGTAGTTTACAGACTCAGCGAAAAATGTACATTTCTCTCTTTTCACACGAAGGCCGCTTGAATTTAATCTTTCAAATACCGTGTTTAAGTTATATAAATGATTCTTTGTATCGGTCCCGGTTATGATGATATCATCTAAGAACACCCCGACGTACGGCAAATCTGCGAACAATTGCTCAAGTCTACGTTGGAAAATACCTGGGCTCGATGCTAACCCGTAAACTAAACGTTTGTACATGAACAACCCCTTGTGCGTGTTTATAACCGTGTATTTCCGCGATTCATCTAATTCAAATTGAGCGTACGCTTGCGATAAATCTATTTTTGTAAAACGTTCCCCGCCGTGCAAGCGGGCTAACAAATCTTCTACTTTTGGTAGTGGATAGCGGTCGACTTCTATAACCTTATTTAATGTTAATTTATAATCGGCGCAAATACGAATGGTTCCATCTTTTTTTACCACTGGTACAATCGGCGTGGCCCAGTCGGAGTGGTCGACGGGCGCGAGGACGCCGTCGCGCACCAGCTGGTCGATGGCGCGGCCGACGGGCTCGCGCAGCGCGTAGGCCAGCGGCCGCGCGCGCATGAACACCGGTCGCGCGTCCTTTCGCACTCTGATCTGCACCGGTCCGCCGGTGAATCGCCCCAAGTCCGCCGCAAACACGTTACAGAATCTGGAACTGAATTCATCGAAGTTAAACTCACTGAATTGATTACAATGTATTACTTTACTCGAATCTGGCAATGGCAATTGTATTCCGAGCTCAAACAACCATTGTCTGCCTAATAATGCAGTTTTACCGTCACGAATAACATACAATTCTAATTTTTTTATTTTGTTGCTATAACGGACTAATGGTTTTATCATCCCCACTGGCCGTACCAACTCGCCTGTATAGTATCTTAATATTAAATCGCTTTTTTCTAACTCCAAGTCTTTATAAAATTCATTATAAATTTGTTCACTAATGCACGACACTGCACTCCCTGTGTCGCATTCCATAGTCATTGTTCGACCTTGCACATCTACTGATACTAGCAACGGTTTACACTTAGATAATTGCAACTGATTAAACTCAACTATCTTTACCTCATCACTATCGTCCTGCGTTGGGTCCATTTCCATTTGCTGAACCACGTCGACGCTGTACTGCCCGGTCAGATTCGGGCAAACCCTTTTTAAATGCCCCCGACGGTTGCACACCCTGCACACGTAGCTTGCGAACTGACACCGCTGGGCGTCGTGCGCGCCCCCACACGCCTGGCAGCGCGGCCCGCGCGGCGCTCGCTGCGCCTGCCCGCTGCCCGCCAGCGCTGCCCGCCGGCTCCGACCGCGCCCGCCGCCTCGCCAGGCTCGCGTGTCACCGCAGCCGCCGCCGCCTGGGGCTCCGATAGCGGCGCCCGCGCTGCCGCGCCGCGCGCTTACTATCGTCTGACACTCGACCGCACGCCCCTGGCTGTCATGACATTCCACAGCCGCCGCGTCTTTCTCTGCCGCCTCCATGCTCATTGCCAAATTGTACGCCTTCCCGAAGTCTAGGTTATTCTCCGTAAACAACCGCTGTCGAATTGTGTCACATTTAATGCCGCAAACTAACTGATCACGCAAACTTTCTTCTAACCACGAACCGAACTCGCATGTTTTTGACATCATTTTTAACACTGCCACATATTGCGCAATTGTTTCACTGGTACTTTGTTTCCGATGCCGAAATTTATATCTTTCTGCTAAAATGCTTGGTTTGGGTTGCAAATATTGTTCCAAAATGGCAGTTAATTCACTAAACTTTTTGTCCGTTGGTTTCACCGGCGTACACAAATTTACAAGTAGCTCGTAGCCTTCAGCACCAATAACTGTGATCAACGTAGGCACATGTAAATCACTTTTAATGCCATTGACAACGAAATATTGTTCTAGGCGCTCCACATATAACCTCCAGTTATCCGTTCGTACATTGAACTCGCCAATTTTACCGATAGACATGTTTATTGGTTTATGTCCTTTATTTCACTTGCACTGCGTGATTCGTAACTCGTCGCCACTGAGAAATACCTATCTGGTTCTTAATAAGCAGGAGATAAATGATACACGTATTGCTTCGAGAAGTTGTAATCCGAGAGAAAAAGACACAGATTAAAAAGACTACCTTCTAAAATGAATATAACAAGTACCTACATTACAGAAATCAACACAACAAATATTATAATTAAAATTCCTGACTTATTAAAAACCTCTAAACCCGGTGTCAATCAACCTGTTTAAATTTTACCGTCTTTTGATGAAAATCCAAAAATCTGTCCTGTAAGATGTTTAAAAGAATATTTAAATCAAACTGTACATTTACGTAAAAACGATAACGTTTTCCTTTTCATAAGTTACAAAAAGTCGCAATAATCAATTTCAAGCTAGAGAATGAGTCATTGGATTAAAGACTGTTTATCACAAAGCGGTATAGATATATCGATATTTTCAGCATACAGTACTCGTCATGCCTGTACATCTGCGGCCAACAGACTCGGTATTAGTCTTGATGTCATTAGAAGGACCGCTGGTTAGTCCAATTCATCTATTACGTTTGCAAAATTCTATAAAAAATTTATAATAAACAATGAGAGTCTAGACTAATTTGCAAGAACTATTCTATCTCATTAAATAATTCGTTGATATTGTGATCATTCAATAATTCAATGATATTGTATTCTAATCATGAATTAATTCATTGATTCTGTAATAATTAACAAGTCGTTGATTTGTAATATTTTTTAACATGTTTAAATAAGAAAAATGATATCTTGTTCATTCCTGGAACTACCCTGCAAACAACACTCTTTGAATATATTCACTTTATCGCTTTGAACATCCTACAATATGTTAACTCAAATCGCAAAGAATGAAGCTGGAAACATAATTGACAAACAAACGACGCAAACTTGCAAAGTGAAGTTCGATTGAAATTATGTGACAGCTTCATTCGACGCGATTTATATACTGGGTGTACCCTTAATAAATTTGTATATTATACTGAACACCCTACCCTAAAAATTAGAAAGTGAATATATTCAGGAATGTGTTTATTTGGCTTTCAACAAATGAGTCGGAGTACACCAAGAAGGATGGATCTTGGTGGGAAGGACCGTGGTTAGTGTTGCCAACAATAAAAAAAAAAAATATTCTCTCAATCACCGTGCGAAGGCTGATGCGTGGCACCGCATACTATGTTAACTCAAATCGCGTCGAATGAAGCTGTCACATAATTTCAATCGAACTTCACTTTGCAATTGCGTTTGATTGTCAATTATCGCGCTTCCGCGGGTAGAAATGTATCAGCAGAATCTACTGAATAACTGGAAAATGGTTTGAATTTTTGCCGTCACAATTTTTGGTCGGTTTATATTTGTCATTGGATAAGGCAGAACATATTTCCATACAGCTTATATTGAGTTTCATTCATTATTAAACAAATAAAGCAAAATAAATTTTGTAATTTTATATTTCGTTTAGCTATGATATTTTTCAACGCAGTTTTATTCCATAAAATATTTGGGAAAAGAATCAAATAGTGTTTAGATTATATTGGCTAAAATGCTATTTAAAATGATTTGAGTTCAAGAGATGTAGCCAAATAACTTGACTCTTTTACCGTATTTACCCCTGAAAACCTTCGCAAGTAATCATAGTTATTATAGTCTGGCTAATGAAAGTAGAGACTGGAAACACCTGGCGAATCGAACAAAATAGCATTATAATAGAGTAACCCCGCCAACAGTACAAAATACATGGATAAAACAAACTTGATACTTGACAAAAAAAATTATAAAGTACCTATTGTAAAAAATAACAAGAGGTTTTATTGGCATTTTTGTGGGCGATAGGCTGACCCCCTGTCACTGGAATAGCCTCTCTTCATCATTATAATACCTCATATGTCAAACGTGACATCAGAAGGTCTTTTAACCACTGGTGTTCTGCCTACCCCTACCCCGGCGTGAAGCTATGTATGTATGTAAAAAATAACAAAATTGGTACTGTCCTTCATTTTCAACCGATTTTCAAACGAGGAGGAGATTCTCAATTCGTCTGTATGTTTTTTTATGTATCTTTGTTACACGATATTTCGGAAAATTATGAATTGATTTTGAAAATTGTTGTTTCATATGATAGAAAATACTTCATAGTTGGTCCCATTTAATTTTCATTGAAATCGGTTGAGTACTTCATTGAAAATTTCAATACTTTTGAAAAAATAAGTATGATTTCGGAGAATGTTTACGTTGATGACATTCTCAACTCAGCCAAAGTTTTGACGTGAAGTCGGTTTTTTTAATGCTCTGCATTCGTTGATTATTGCAATACTTCTTATAGGTATAGCAGTACTAGCATGAACAATTTTTAAAATCAATTCCTAATTGTCCGAAATATCGTGTTACAAAGACACAAAAAAAATACATACAGACTAATTGAAAACCTCCTCCTTTTTTGGAAGTCGGTTGAAAATTCTCTGTGTCTACTTTTGTTTGCCAGACTATATTTTAAATAAGAATACTATTGTATCTGCGGTGGCTTGTTAATGGCATACTCAACATTGAATGTTTAACCTAGTTTTTAAGTCAAAGCTGTTAGCCACCCAAATAAAATAAAATAAAATTATGCATATTTTTATCGTGTCATCAACTGCAGGGCTAGCATGCAACCATCGATAAATACTCGAATCGACAAGATAAATATTATTTTGTAATTTTATCCTATTATGTAAGCTAATATGCGCACCATAATAGATAGAATTACTCGATTTGATACCATGATTAAGACAACAGAACCAAAGATCTCACATTCTTAAAAAATTACATACACTAAGTACCATATTCTAATAAAATATCGATAAAAGGCCCGATTTATCGTTGTCGACGGTCGCATGCTAGCCCCGCTGGTGCAGCAAGAAATAAAACTTATCTTTAAATGGAGTTGACTTATTATAAGCATCAGTAAAATTAATATTTCCTTTAAGTTGATCTACAACAATGAAAAAATAGTATTTTTTTAAATCCATAAGAGAAGAATACTAGTTTTAATTTATCGCAAAAACATTTTTTTATCTTCTACTATATAAAAATAAGTCGGGTTTTCCTTCCTGACGCTATAACTCCAGAACGCACGAACCGATTTCCACGGTTTTGCATTCGTTGGAAAGGTCTCGGACTCCGTGAGGTTTATAGCAAAGAAAATTCAGGAAAAATTTCAACAGAAAAGCGGGAAAATCTTTTTTCGCATACCGCGCCATCTCTGATACATAGCATGTACTACAAACCAATATTTCTAGTATACCGGTCAAACTTTTTTATGTGTAAGACACTGACAACTTGTGATTATTTTGAAAACTTCGATTATTTAAAAATAAAAATACAAAAAAAAACGTATGCGCAAATTGTCTATTACTTTCTGATCGCCACTCGAATGGTCTTGACCATTTGACTCTCAAAAGGCGTCCAAAAAGTGGACGTATTCGTTCGTTGTCGCATGTCTTTGTGTGTGTCATTTTTGTTGTGGTAAATTGGTGCGTGCATAAACGTGAACGTAAAACTGAATAATGGATGAGTTTGTAGCGGCTTTTGTACAAGACATGTTGGAAGATGGTGAAATCGCTGCAGCTGTCCCACGACGCCGTGCTATGTGCCGGGTGGAGCCATTCGACTTGAGCGACGCCGACTTCGTGAAAAACTTCCGTCTCTCAAAACATCTCGTGAGGAACCTCATCCAAATAGTGGAACCGCTTATTCCTCAGAAGAAAATTGATTTAAAGACAAAAGTGAGTTTTTATAAGTTGTTTGTTTATATAAACATCCCATACGTTAGTTACAATCATCAATTACTAATTATAGCAAGTGCTCCTCATTATTCAGTTCCTCCACTGGGCTGCCACCACCAGTCATTCTCGCCAAACGATGTTGGGCAGAGGCCTTCTTCTTTGTTTTGGCTTTTTTTGTCCTGATAGGTCTGAAAAAATAAATGAGTTCGGTGGTGATTAGACTGGCATTCCTCATTATATAGATAAATATAAAAGTAATGTCCACAAACTTATGTACCTTTCTCCATTCGCTCCAAGTTTTGTGAGCCCCACCGATTGAATTTAGTTCGTCGGCTATTGTGGCCCAGCGTTACTGCGCCGTCTTATATGTAAAAACCGGCGTAAATTTGCCGGACCGCAGTTCTGAATCTGCATCAAACAGCTCCACCAACCTTTGTGTCTGTGTGTTTGATGCATAACCAGTTTTCTTTTTCGGTTCCATTTCTAACCGCTCTTTTATTTAGGCACTTGTATTTGTTGTATTGATGTTGTTTTGTAGATGAAGGATGAAGAAAAATTGACGTTGACATTGACAGTTGACGAAACGGACGGAAAAAACCGTAGTATTCACAGAGTAAACTTTAATTCCGGTCGCATTGGGTCCCTGGGTCCCAATTCTCATTTCAATAGACAATTTCCCAATACGCTTTGAAAACATGTACGACAATTTGCTTATAGAAAAAGGCGATGGGTGGCTAAAATCTGTATTCTAGACCTCCGTAGACTTTGAATCCGCACGGAAATCCCAATGCGACCGGAATTAAAGTTTACTCTGTGAATACTACGGTTTTTTCCGTCCGTTTCGTCAACTGTCAATGTCAACGTCAATGTGTTTTCATCCTTCATCTACAAAACGGGAATCGGTACAATTGATAGAAACTGGAAATGAAATTATTATTTGTAGTCAACATTCATTGTACATGCATAATAATTTAATGCAGTCCACATTACAATTGAAATTAGCTGATTTCAGTAATGTTCATTTCATTTTCGAAAAATGCTTAGTAGTATAATCGTTCTTTACACCATGATCAATAATATAAAAGAACTAATAATATTGCAATGTTGTATTATGCGACACAGGTACAGTAGGTATATGCATATTATTATATCCTATCCTAACCATACAATGACTAGAGCTTATGAAATGAAACATACTCTCTCATTATTGCATTCATTTCTATGAATGTCTCCGGGAAATGCACCCATCGGCCAAACACACTTTGATGGTTTAGGGCATAAATAACTTCCCCTATGCACCTTGATATGGAGGGTTGAGAAAGATTCACAATATAATTATTTCCAACCGGAGTTTGATATGACCCTGTGCCCACAAAGTTCAAAGTACACAAAACCTGAAAAACAAGCAAATTATAATTAGTAATTGATGATTGTAACTAACGTATGGGATGTTTATATAAACAAACAACTTATAAAAACTCACTTTTGTCTTTAAATCAATTTTCTTCTGAGGAATAAGCGGTTCCACTATTTGGATGAGGTTCCTCACGAGATCTTTTGAGAGACGGAAGTTTTTCACGAAGTCGGCGTCGCTCAAGTCGAATGGCTCCACCCGGCACATAGCACGGCGTCGTCGGACAGCTGCAGCGATTTCACCATCTTCCAACATGTCTTGTACAAAAGCCGCTACAAACTCATCCATTATTCAGTTTTACGTTCACGTTTATGCATGCACCAATTTACCACAACAAAAATGACACACACAAAGACAAGCGACAACGAACGAATACGTCCACTTTTTGGACGCCTTTTGAGAGTCGAATGGTCAAGACCATTCGTCTCGAGAGCCAGTAAAGGCGATCAGAAAGTAATAGACAATTTGCGCATACGCTTTTGCCAGAATACATAAAATAACTTTTTGATAGAAAAAAGACGTAGACGGATACTTTTTGTCGTGGACGTCTTCAGAGTCGAATGGGTGAGAATTGGCTCCCTGGATCGAGAACATTTTCGTCCTATGATTTTCTACCAGTTCGTCCCACGATGGCTGTCACCGAAGAAAGTGTATTAAAAAGTGCAATTCAAGAAAACAGACGAATTACGTACTAAGAGATTCAGCATACTCTGCAGATTGATTCAAGAAGTAATTGATTGAATCAGGCGTTACTTTGCGGAAATCCATGACAACTACTATAAAAAGTTATTTTGCTAATTCCGCGACTTGTACTTGCACTAGTGATGCAGGATTTTCATGCGTAGGTTCACCGCCCTCCCTCCCTCAAGCAAGAAGCAAGACATGCAATGAACACACACCTGGAAACCCACACCACAAGCTATCACCGACACGTGTTTCGCTTCAACCAGAAGCATCCTCAGGGTGCAACTACCACCACCGAACTAAATTAGTATCGCCAAAGGCCAGCTTATATACTAACGCAAAGCCCCACCCACTCATTATTAAGGGTATTATGAGTCGCATTGTCATTGAAATGGAATACTAAACAATACTCCAACTTTAATGACTCTGCGACTCATCATTGTCAATAAATAATGGTCGTATTACAGAACAGTACTCATGTATTGATACTAGTTTTGAAACTAGTATCAACGACTTTCTTTATTACAAAACGTTGCCTAATACTAGATTCAATGATCAGATATCACTTGAGTACTAAATGATTTGAACTATGTTCACGCTTATTATAGAACTTTACTTATGCATATGCCAATGATTGCAACTAGTTTCACAACCTGTATTCACTTGAGTGTGCTGTCTACCATACTTGAGCGTACTTCAAAATAAGTTTTTGATGTTGTGAACTGTGGCTTAGAGAAAAGCTAGATAGGTACGCGATTCGTGCCTTCTTTAATAGTGATCTGTATTAACTACAATAGATCCTTTCAGTGATATTGACCATTACGATAATATTTTTATAACAACTTTGAACTTTTTAAAACAAGTTTGAACTTGCTTTTCGTAAATAAAAACTATATTGGAATTTATATTTTTAAGTGACTTTACTTAGTAGTTGGCAACATTACATTTAGCTTTTACGTTTCGTATTATTTTTGAGTGATAAATATAAATATATTTTCATAGTAAAAAGAAGCGACAGTTATAATTTAACGGTACTGCTTCTATCGAAAAATAGGTAAATAATTCAAAACATTGGCATTTTTGTCATATATCATATAGAATTTAACGCAATTTATAAGAAAGAAAGAAAGAAAGAAAGAAAGAAAAAACGTTATAAGACATTATAATCTAAACGTTGCGTATAACGTAACAGACCATTAGTTTTTGTTTTTAAATGTAATGGGAAACAATTTTTTTTCTAAGAAAACCCAGTATCAACTGAGTCAGATATTTGAAACTAGTTTCAGGTAATCTGGTTTTGATAATTGTTTTGTAATAAGACTAAAGCTCAAGTCAAGAATCAGCTGGTGAACAACGCTTACGTGAAACGAGTATTAAGTCTCGTTCTGTAATACGAGCATAAGTGTAATAAAGGATTACTTGTCGTTGTAGACTGCTCATTGAAAATTTGACTATGTTTTCCATGTTTCAGGATTTCTAGTTGTTCTAAAATATTCAGTGTTCACAAGATTGTGCATTAGTACCATACCTTCGCGTAAGAAGGATAGTTACCCACTAGGTGCCGCACAACCTCACCGAAGCTAGGAAGCAAGACAAGGAGGATTGGTGCCGTGACGTGATACTAAAATTTGATGCAGGCTCGTCACGGCGCGATCACAACATTGTGACAGGTGACAAATCCTGGATTTATTAATAGGATCCAGAAACAAAGCGTGAATCGACAGTTTGGCTGTTTCAAAATGAACCAATGCCTATGAAAGTATTTTAGGAGCGCAGGGAAAATTTTGATCACTAGTTTCATCACTTTGACGGGATACCTAATTTCAATTCCAATTCGAGGCCAAAGCAGCATCAACGCCGAATGGTGTACCACAAATTGCCTGCCAGAAGTTCTTCTGCTATGAGAAAAGACCGGGCTCCGCGGGGTCTTTCTTCACCACGACTACACGGCCGCACACTCTGCGATCAAAATGAGGGACTTCCTGGACTCCACACCGGTCAGAGTTTTTGTACACCCTTCTTATAATCCTGGGTGGCTCCGTGTGACTTTTTTTGCTCCCTCAAATTAAAAATCAGCTCAAAGGGATATAGTTTTCATTGCCGGAAGACGCGCTTACAGCGTTTGAGAAGGCCGTGGAATAGATGTCTGCGAGGAACTGGAAACAATGTTTTGAAAATTGGTGCATGAAACTTTGCATAGAGGGTGGTAGAAAGCTCTTTGAAAAGATTTAGTAAAAAAAAAATCAAAGAAGTTTGTGTTTTAGATTCTGAAAACTTTGTGAGTGCCCCGTATGATTGAGTGTGGCTGGTGTTTTTGTTGGAAGTTTATAACATAGGCATTTCTTTTTTTAGAATTTTTTGCTGCGAAGAGATTCGAGATCGCGAATGTTAACAGTTATTGGAATATTCGAACTATGAAATAACGAGATTTTATTTAAATGAACTCCACAAGACTCCTGCATTGATAACTCCGCAAATACCTACTAATGTTAGTTGTTTAAGGCACTTATAGACAATAAATAAATAAATAAAAAATAAGAACTTGCTTTTTGCTTCCCCCCTATTTTGTTTAGTTTGTTTTTTTTTGTAGACTGTTAAAATGGGTAGAAGTCCTGACGCAGTATTATTGCAATTTCTTTGCCTTGAAAATATAACTGATTGATGAGATGATGATTGATGATTGATGATAATGAGCTTAAAATAAATTCCTTCACTCTTCAGAAATGCCACCTTCAATTTTTCACCACCAAATCAAAAGATACTATTCTGTGTCCAGTACATTTTGTATAGAAGACGTCTATTTGAAATTCAACTATCCTTCCGATTTGTGCGCGCTGCGTGGCGCGATCGCGGACATTAACTTTGAAAGTAGTTTGACCCAATAATGGTAATAGATATAGCATGAATTACAATTTCAATCTAATTATAAACTATACGTTGTATGTATGCAATTTTTGTAATTATTTGTAAAAATGTGTTAAATTTCTCTCTTCTCTCATGTCTGCAGGTTCGATATTTATATAGTGTGACACGAAGAACTAGAGGGACCACCAGGCGCAGAACTAGAACTACCCCATTTGACCCTTATAAAAGTAGTAAAGAAAAGTCTCGGGAATCTGACATAATACCTCGCGACACAACACCGCCAGATATCCCCCGCCGCCGCCGCCACCGCTACCTTAAACGAGGAAAATATACGCAATTATTCTAAAACTACATATTTTCATTTAAAAAACAAAAAACTGATCAGATTGTCGGGTCTTTACCGCCAAAAGCAATATATAATATATATTGAAGAATATGAGAGTAGTGGAGGGTGGAATGATATATAAGGAGGTGTCAACAGCAGTCAGGCTTTCTTTTGCGTTTCGTCCGTCGGTGCGGTATATTGTTAGTCGTAATATTTTTGTAGTTTGGTTTGTCTTTGTCTTGTCATTAGAGTCAGATTTAGTTTACCGATTTGATAATTTAGTGATTTGCTTAGATTTATTAATTCAAATTGTTGCATTGTTTAATTATTTGTGATTTTTGTAAATTTATTAAATAAGTTTGTACACTGTGAGGAATATTATTTTTAAAAAAAGTCCCTTTTGATCTGATTTCCAAGATCAGAAGTGGGATTCTTACTTTTTGGGCCCATTTCGGCTTGGTCAGTACGCTCTTTTTTTTCTGATTTCTATTATTTTCGACTACCCTACGCGTCAAGTTATATTTTTCTTTTATATTTCATTATTGTGATTTCTAAGTATTCTTTTTATTGATTTACTTTAAATATCGTGTTGTGTTGTTGTATAAACTAAATCTGATTCAGTGACTTAGTTCAATTAGGTGTTGTGCGTATAAATTGTGTTTGTGTGCGTTACGAGGTGAGTCTCATTTTTTTTTTCTCTCTATAACTGTGTTTTCTTACTAGAATATCTGAGTGTGAGCGTAACCGTAGTCGCAGTGTCCGTGATGATAGTTCTCGCCCTGATCGCCGCTATAGTCAAAGCAATAGGTCCCGCGAACAATCGCTTAACGATAACGACATGTTGAGACTTGAAATGAAGGCAATGATGTCTCGACTTAAGGTGTTAGAGGCGAAAACAAGGGATTCACCCTTGCCGGGGCCATCTTCAGGCCATGTGTTAGCGCACTCCCGCGACTGTATAGACAAAGACAAACCCGTGACACCCGCTAGTGTCCGTGGTAGGCAGATGTCGCGAAGATTGCGGACACCGTCATGTGAGCGTAATCGATCTCGTGTATCTGATTGTCGTGCATCTCGTAGCGTGCGTGCATTAACTCCGTTGGGACGTCGTTCGGTTTCACCTTTGCCTGTTACTCGACGTGAAACAACCACTCGCGATCATGACCACCGCCGCAGTTCGCAACCTCGCTCGATTACTCCACCGATACGGTCCTCAGGCCGCGAAGTAAGGGACGCGGGTATACGATCTGGAGGCCTATTTTGTAAATCGAAAGAAGGACGAAAGACGTACGACGTATACGATACGTGAGTAGTGCAAAAGTGCTATTCTGTGCGGCTTTCGTATCGTTCAACGTTTTTCGGATCCATAGACAAATTATAGACCCATTGGCGGACTGAATTAAATAACTTAGGGTTTTACAGACGAGGTAAGTTATCAATCCTTCTGTCAATCCAACTGTCATCATTCATGGAGTAAAATAAAAAAGTAAATTAAACTTTGTGCAAACTGCTGCAATTAGATACCTACTGTATTTAGTTTACAATGGAAACAGAAGTGGTAAGTTGTACTTATTGTTTTAAATATTAGGTATTAGTAGAAACGCACGACCCGACGCTTGTTGTGTTGTTGTGACGCTTTACGTTTCCCGCGTATTCCTTGTCTCGGCACATCTTCATCGCTCGAACTCAACATTAATAAATCCTCCAAATCACTGCTTGATAATACGGACATGTTTATTTTTCAACAGTAAAACCGAGAAATACGAAAGATTGCAGATTTGGATCAAAACGTCAATCGAAAGAAACGTCAAAATTGTGGGATAGGTTATGGAGACTGTCAAACTGTCATTTTCATACGGAGGACAATCCATAATCTGAGATTGAACCTCCCATGGATGGCTTGCATCCACAGATAGCAAATGCAATCTGTGGATACATTATTGGCACACTAAAACACAATTTCGGATTGAAATCTCAATCTCGGATAGGCAAAAATGGATTAGGATCGAATATTGGGTTCGGGCGTTAGTAAATAAGAATCTAGTAGATAACACTGTTTTTCTTGGAATTACCTTAGATTCTAAATTGCAATGGGGCGCCCATATCTCACAGCTAGCGAGTAGACTTCTGAGTAGAGTTCTGCAGCGTCGCGGTAAAGAAAATTCGCTCATTCGTGGAATGTATAAACTTGGAAATAGAGAATCTCTAAGAGAAAAGTTTAAAGAGATTGGTACAACAATATAAATATGAAGAAGTAGTAGTTGACAACACCAAGACATTGGTGGATAATGGGCGATCATTATCTTCATAAGCCGAAAGACGCACACTTCTCGACGGAGGCCTCCCCCAGGATTCGTCATGTCGTCCGGACCCGCGCCGCCCTCATTTGACGTTCGTAAAGTGTATAAAATTACCTACTGCGACTAAAAAAGTTTTCATTTCATTTCATTTTCATTTAATTACCTCCTTAATATTTACAATGAGCTCTGCCACGAGGGAGCAATTGCAAATGCTCTTGCAGTTTATGCAGGAGCACAGTGATTTCCTGCGAGAGCGGCTGATGAAAAGTGTGGAGGGTAGGGTCCGTGCCAAAGCACTTTGGGCGGATCTTGCATCCGCACTCAATTCCACTGATGGGGCCATAAAAACGGTGACCCGGTGGCAAAAAGTAAGTTTTGTTGCCTAAATTAATGAAATGCTTGCTAACGCATATTGCATGATAGCACGAAGCTAACAAATTTCTTTTGCTGACAAGGTATGGGCTGACCGCAAAAAAAGCGGCTGCAGCATGCAGGCGCTTAGCCTCGGCCACTAGTGGTGTACCAGCTCCAAGATTTGCTGGACTCAGAAAGACAAAAGAATGCTGAGCTTGCAGGCATCCGTAGGGAGCTAGGGGATGTTACAAGCGCCCTACGGGAATTAGTGATGGTGCTACGGCAAATAAGGGAGTGAACGTGGTTTAATTGGTTTCTCTATACCTACCTCTATAAGTACTAATATTTTTTTTATTAATTTTTAACATTTAATTCGGTGGTGTAGTGAAGATTTATCAGTCGTAATATTGTTTAGTACTTTGAGTAGGTAGCTATTATGTACCCAAATACCTTAAACACTGAAAATTATAAGTGATTTTTGTATTTTATAGCTATTAAGTGTGTGATGTATGACCCGGGCAACACCGGGCTTCGCTGCTAGTATGTATGGAAATACTCATTTGGCTCACGTAATGGGGTTGAATAAATAAACTGAAGAAATTTATAATTTTGTTTTAATATTGAGTTCCCACATACATACGGCCTGCAATTTGTGTGACTGCAGAATGGATGGTATTCACTCGTATTTAACATTGGAATGGCTCCTATAAATTGCTGCCTATCATCATCAGATAGACCATTCTGACAGTCACCAATTTGTGGAGTTTCTTGAACCTCATCATGTTTCCATCTCATCATAGATAGTATTTACTTGTAGTATTGTTTCTGGGCTAAAATATAATTATAAAATAAAATTTCATTGTCAAATATAATACACATTTTAATAAAAGATAATATAAAAATCAACTAACATATCTTCTTGATCATTTCTCCTGTGGCATACCAAATATAATATCTTTTCATCCACATACATACATCCACAGCCTGTAGACGTCCACTGCTGGACATAGGCCTCCCCCAAGGTGGCGTGTGGCTTCGCCTTAAGAATAGCGCTACCCCCTCTCTTCCCGTGGGTGTCGTAAGAGTCGACTAAGGGTCAAACCAGAGGACGGGCAGCAGCGTCCTTTTGTGTATATTAACATCACACTGCGATAGCCAACCCGCCTGCCAAGCGTGGCGATTACGGCATTTCCCCCCCAAATATCTTTTCATTTTCATACAACGTTCTCGAATAAAAGTTGCAAACATTTAGTCATAAAGAAAATGAAATAAATTAAGGTAAAAACGCCAACCGCATTCGCTGTCTGAGACGCCGGCATTCTCGGTGCTCTTCAGCTTCAATTAGGTCAGCCAGAATTAAATTAGCCATTATGATGTTCCTATAATTCACCAAAATCAATAACTATACTAAATTCAAAAGAACACATGAATAAAAAAATATATTGTTTACTCACGAAGCAAAAACGACAACCACTTTGATATCGTAATAATTGAGATTAAATTACGAATAGAGACATGTCAAACCGACGAAAGACGTGCTGTCAATTGGTTCACAGAATAGCACAATACGTCAAAAATTGAATGATTTCGTGTTTCGTTTCGTATTTCGTATCCGCAAACGATACGCAAGCCCCACGGAATAGCATTTCGTAAAAACGAGGGCGATATCCGTCTTTCGTCTATCGTTTCGATTTAAAAAATAGACCTCCTGATCCGGTACAGGCTAGCGTTGCCGATTGTATTGCAAATGCCATTCGTTCGATTAGTACGGCAGGCAGATCGTCTCAGCATTACTACATTTCAAACTTTGACCCAAACTTACATAACATTGATGATTGGTGTTTAGAGGTAGATCGCGCAAAACTTTTAAATAATTGGAATGATTTTGAATGTCTTTCGCGTATAGGAAACTGTTTACTCGGCGATGCGAAATCATGGCTCAACGAGTGGGTCTCCAGTGATCGTAGTTGGACCAATTTTAAGAAAGAGTTTAAACCTCTATGTCCTAAAGTACCAGATTTTGCTGGCATATTGTTTGAAGTTATGACGAAAAATTCTGATAACTATTCAACATACGCAGAATATGTACGCCGTTCATTACTTCGTTTACGTATAGTGCAGGGGCTTAGTGATGAGCTTATTTCGGCTATAATAATTCGCGGTATCACTGATCCGAATATCAGAGCTTCAGCAACGAATGCAAAACTATTACCGAATAATTTAGTTGAATTCTTTTCGATCTACGTTAAGCCTAGTATGAGCAACGTTTCCAAACAGTCATCCTCGCGCCCTGATTTACGAAACGTTAGGACAGGAGGACGTCCTTTGGAGTATTCGCGTAAACGCAACTTGAGCGATATAAGGTGCTACTCCTGCGGTCAGTTCGGGCATAGGCAGGCTTCATGTAACAAAAGACCCAGGGTTGAACTATTGCCGGAAAGTTCATCCAGTAGTGAGGGGGTTAAGTCGTCATCAACTGCGTTTGTACCATCGAAGCCCGAACCGTGTACATACTGTCGGAGACCGGGACACAGAGCTGAAACTTGTTTTGCTAAGCATCGTGTAGAATCTTCAAATAAGGACGGTGTAAATTTTTGCAACGAGTCTGTCCCGCCAGGGATGTCATAACAGCCGTAATACAGAATGTACCGGTTGGCGTTTTAATTGATAGCGGTTCCACTGTTTCGTTAATCTCATCATCACTGTTAAAACATTTCAATTGCTCGCGTACGCCGACGTTTCGGGTTTTGAAAGGGGTAGTCAAGAAATTGAAAGCACTTTTTACGTTACGCTACCTATTCAGTTTGACGGTTTGACTCTTGAAGTAGATTTGTATGTAGTTTCCTCCGAGTATATGAACGTGTCGGTAATTATAGGTACGGATGTTTTAAACAGGAGGGGTGTTCGATATATACGTACTAATGATCGCCAGTTACTTACTAGAGCTATTGACAACTCGGAGACAGTGATGAATGTTCAATCTGAGACTTCAATACCAATTAATACACCTTTGGTAGATAATGATTTAGACAGATTACTTGGGATAATTAGTAAATTCTCGCAGTACTTCATTACAGGGACTGCAACTTCAACTGTAAACACGGGATGTATGTCAATTAAACTCAAAACCAGCACTCCTGTTTACTATCGACCGTACCAATTGTCACACGCTGAAACGCTTCGTGTTCGTGACATAATAAAAGATTTGATTGATAAACGGATAATAGAGGAATCTGAGTCTGACTACGCTAGTCCAATCCTGCTAGTTAAAAAGAAAGATGGGTCGGATAGGATGTGTGTCGACTATCGAAAACTTAACGAGATTACCATCAAAGACAGATTTCCGTTGCCTCGTATAGATGATTGCTTAGATCAATTGGATAATAATAAATACTTTACATCCTTAGATATGGCACCTGGTTTTCATCAGATTCTTTTGGATCCTGAATCAATTCCGCTTACAGCATTCGTCACACCGGAGGGACATTATCAATATCGATAGATGCCTTATGGTTTGGTCTATCAACGTATAATTTCTGAAACACTTCGCGAGCTCATAAATTCTGGGGACATTATTGTTTATATTGACGACATCTTAATTATGAGTAAGACCATCGATCAGGGCTTAATTTTGCTTCGTAAGGTGCTTGATACGTTGACAAGAGCGGGTTTTTCTATCAACTTAAAGAAGTGCTCATTTTTGGCTACTAACATAGAGTATTTGGGTCGCACGATTAGTGAAGGTCAGGTTAGGCCGAGTCATGAGAAAGTGCGGGCTTTAATTGACTCAGCTGAACCGAAAAACGTGAAACAGGTGAGGCAATTTCTGGGGTTGGCCAGCTATTTTAGACGGTATATTGCTGGGTTTGCTCAAAAGGTTTCTTGTATTGCGGCACTGACTAAAAAGGGAGTAAATTTTCATTGGGGTACTGAACAACAGGCCGCTCGTCAATACGTCATAGATTGCCTTACAAGTGAGCCGGTACTTGCCATCTACGATCCTTCATTGCCGATAGAGATTCACACGGATGCAAGTTCTATTGGTTATGGAGCTGTCTTGATGCAAGTATATGAAGGAAATCACAAGCGAGTGGTATCCTACTTTAGCGGACTCACCCATGGAGCTGAGAGTAGTTACCACTCGTACGAGCTTGAGACCCTGGCTGTGGTGAAGGCTCTCGAGCATTTTCGGCACTATCTTGTGGGTGTACACTTCACCGTGGTTACCGACTGCAACGCATTGAAACTTACTCAGCGTAAGAAAGACCTGTTGCCCAGGGTGGCCCGGTGGTGGGTATACCTTCAAGACTTCGATTTTAGCCTCGAGTACAGAAAAGGATGCCTTCTGTCTCATGCAGACTACTTTAGTCGGAATCCGGTTAACGTATGTACCATTCAAAATCCAATCAATTGGGCACAAGTTGCTCAGGCTGCTGATGAGGAGACGCTGTCTCTAAAACAAAGACTAGCGGATGGGCAATTGGATCCTAGTCGTTATATTGTTAAAAATGACATCCTTTATGTTAAGCTCACACCTACTGGTGAAAATTTTATTTTTTTATTTTTTTATTTATTTATTCATGAAAATCCTAAGCTTTGTTGTTTTATCCCAAAGGGACATAGGCTTAGCCTTATGCGCATTTTTCATGATGAACACGATCATCAAGGTGTTGATAAAACGGTAGATTTGATCACGAAACACTTTTGGTTTCCCGGGTTGAGAATATTCGCTCAAAAAATACATTTCGCATTGTTTAGTTTGCCTCTCTCACAAAAAAATATTTAGGGCTCCTTTACAGCCAATTCATTCTTGGGAAAAACCAGACGCACCCTTTGAGACTGTCCATATTGATGCTTTAGGCCCTCTGCCAGAAACTGACGGTTATCGTCATGTGCTTATTATTATAGATGCGTTTTCAAAATTTTGCTTATTGTATCCCATGTACCGACAAGACTCTGACGAACTGAAAAGACACTTTACGAACATGATCTCTCTCTTTGGAACTCCAAAATTGATCGTCGCTGATAGAGGACGCATGTTCCAAAGCATCGATTTCCTTAATTGGGTAAAGGACATAGGATGTGACACTCATTTTATAACACCCGAGATGCACCAGTCTAACGGACAAGTGGAGCGTTATTGCCGTACTGTGCTCAATATGGTCCGAATTGAGTGCAACCATCGACAGCAGAGGTGGCCAGCGGTTATGTGGAAGTTACAGCTGACCCTGAACATAACAAAACACAAGACGACGCAATACTCTGCCTTGAAGCTCCTCATAGGTATTGAAGCTGCCACACCGCTCATACGCAGTTTGATAAGGGATATAACTGTTGAAGGCTCCAGTGGTAATCGGGAAGCCCTTCGTGAGATGAGCCGTCAGAGAGCATCTGAACATCTTCGTGCCAATCAAGTTCGTCAGGATACTTACGTTAACCAGGGACGTAAGTCTGCTCAAACCTTTACATTACACTCCTTAGTCTTTGTTCGCAAACAGGCGCAGTCAACTGGGACGCTAGACTCGTGTATGCGAGGACCGTATCGGGTGGTGAAGATACTCCCACACGGTCGCTATGAACTGCAGTTGCTAGCTGGCTCATATGGCAAGTCGACCCAAGCAGCTGCGGAATATATGGTTCCGTGGCGGGGAGAATGGACTCCCGAAGTGTGTTCTACTTTCTTTGATGGTGAGTTTATGCTCTGTTTTTGTTTATGATTTAAAATTGTTTTTGAGATATTAAACCCATCAACACTCACTATGTTTTCTTTGTGTTGTTGCTGTCATTTTATGATAAGAGTCTCTCACATTTGGCGAAAGCAAGGGGAAGTTGAATTAATTGTTATGAGGTGAGCGTTTGTCTTGGAGTGCATCGGACACGCTAATTTAAGAGCCGGGTCCCTGGGCCGGGATGACCATTTGTCTTGGAGTGCATCGGACAGTGGTTATTCGGGGGGACCTTGGGCCAGTGATAATCAGTTGTCTTGGAGCGCATCGGACATTGGTTATCACGTGAGGAAATATTGACCTGCGATAACCGTTTGTCTTGGAGTGCATCGGACAGGTTATCCTGGGGGGGATTCTGGGCCTGGGATAATAGTTTATCTTGGAGTGCATCGGATATGTTATCCCAGGAAGTCGGGTCCTTCGCCTTGAGATAGGATGTTGTCTTAGAGAGTATCAGACACGCGATTCTAGTGTGCTCGTAAAATTTGATTTTGAAGGACAGCTGTGCTAGAGCTGAGGCCGTCGAGCCAAAATGCAAAAAATGTCTGTGGTTATATTTCCTTGTTACAGATGCAGACACTGAAGGAGAGGAATTACCTCCTCGTGTCGACTCGCCTCCCGATGTTGAGCAGCCTGTGGAAGAGATCTTGCCGCAGCCAGGTCCTTCTAGGATACAGAGACACCCCGAATCGATCGTTTCACCTGCGAACGAAAAGAGTTCCCTGCCCTCTGTACCAATTCTAGACACGGATCTTGAATGCTGATAATGAAGGAGTCCGAGGACGGTCTCCTGTCAGGAGAGGCCGTGTAGAAGAATATGAGAGTAGTGGAGGGTGGAATGATATATAAGGAGGTGTCAACGGCAGTCAGGCTTTCTTTTGCGTTTCGTCCGTGTCGGTGCGGTATATTGTTCGGTCGTAATATTTTTGTAGTTTGGTTTGTCTTTGTCTTGTCATTAGAGTCAGATTTAGTTTACCGATTTGATAATTTAGTGATTTGCTTAGATTTATTAATTCAAATGGTTGCATTGTTTTATATTTGTGATTTTTGTAAATTTATTAAATAAGTTTGTAAACTGTGAGGAATATTATTTTAAAAAAAAGTCCCTTTTGATCTGATTTCCAAGAATATATATATATTTATATACATATATATATATATATATATAAATATAAACTATTTTCTTCAATTAAATTTAGTACCAGATTTTTTTTTATTTATATATACAGGGTGACTGGTACCAAACCCGCCATAGCAAATTAGCATATAGAGGAGGTCATTTGCTAATTATTGGACCTTACTTTCCCTAACTAAAGTTTTATACTTTAGGAGATATGTCAATTTTTATACATTATTGAGATTTTTCCAAAATTTGACCTTAAAGCATTCGTAACTTTATTTTTCGTCATTAGTTTAGAGTTTTTTTATTATTTCTTGGTAGTCATTAACATTTGTGAATAAAATACGTCGGAACTTCCCTCAAACTAGGGTTAAAAAATAAGACGCTTATGCTTTTAAAAAAAATCAATAAAGAAAAATTACTTTGCGATCAAATTCAACCGGAAATAATAAAAAAACTACGGCGTTTTAATAATTTATTCTACTCTAAATTAGTTCTCTAGTTCGTCACCTTACCAACGGTACTAAATTTGCAACGGAAAGTTTGATTCGCTAAACATCGGTAGGATTTTCAGGTCAACCAGTCATTTTGATCAAAAATAGTGAAGGTCCCAACGACAGGATAAAGCTAATTTAGCAAAGTAGTTTTTGCAAATTTATGAGTAGGTATTACATAATAGAAATTGTGTGCTTAGTGTACTTAATTTTTTTTTTTTACTTTTACCATGTAAAGCAAGACATCAGGAAAAGATATCGAGCATCAAAAGAAAAATTTAAATAGAGTTGAAACTAAAAATTCTGCTCGAATTGCTGCCCGCAATTTCTGATACATGCCCGATATCTTTTCCTAATTTCTGTGGTGGTAAGACTGAGCCTAATTTCTTCTTTCATAACAGAAAACGCATTATTAATTTTTTGAATTAACTCATCTTTTGTAGTTACTTCTTCATTGTAGACCAACTCTTTTCATTTGCAATGACAGTTTCAATGACTTTTAGACGTCAAATGAAAAAGATGAGGTCGGACCCATCTCTATGACATTTAAGTTGTTGTCATATATGCTTTTCCTTTCCGTTTCGTGTGCTTTCACAAATAGTTGAGTAGACACAGGTATAAATAAATAAGACATTTCGTTTTAAAATGCCGGGATACACAAGGGAAGAATACGCCGACATGCTGCTGGCGTATGGTGCTGCACACAGTAACGCCCGCAAAGCGCGGCGAATTTACCAGGAGCGATATCCAAATAGACGCTTACCTGACCGTGACACATTTCCTACCACATATCGTCGGTTTAGAGAAACGGGTAACTTGAACGTCAGGGTACCCCAAGCAGCTGTGCGACAATTACCTGTTGAAATTGATCAGCAGATTTTGGCAGCTTTTGAAGAAGATCCCACGACTAGCACCAGAGTGGTAGCTGCCGCTTTGGGCGTCAGCCAGTGGAAAGTCTGGTCAGTGATGCATGGGGACCATCAACACCCGTATCATTACACGCCAGTTCAAGGTAATTTTGAGTTTATTTATGTACCTACTTACACTAAAGCGACCAGTGTTATCTTTAGAATTAAAGAAATTATTAATATTACGACGAGCTTCGATGTAACATAATCCAAATCAAATTTTGTCTTTAGATCAACATTTACGTAAATAATTAACAAATGGAGTGTTGGCAGGGCTTGAAAATGGCGACTACGAAAGGAGGTTGAATTTCTGTCGCCTCGTTCTTCACACTGATGTCGACGACCCAACATTTCTGGAGCGTATCCTTTGGACCGACGAGTCACAGTTCACCCGAGAAGGCATCACCAATTTCCACAATCTGCACCACTGGTCCCATGATAACCCCCATAAAAAGAGGGTTACATCGGTCCAGCGGAAATTTTCTGTTAATGTGTGGGCCTGCGTTATTGGTCGTAATATCTTTGGACCCTATTTCCTACCAGACATTTTAAATGGGGGAAATTATTTAGAATTTTTAAGGGACGTCTTGCCTGATCTGCTGTTGGATGGAATAACCGACGACACGCCCATTGTGTTTCAACACGATGGGTGCCCGGCGCATTTCAGGCTGGACGTCCGAGAACTTTTAAATAGTTCATTCCCCGATTCATGGATCGGTAGAGGTGGGCCAATTGAATGGCCAGCTCGGTCGCCAGACTTGACACCTCTCGATTTCTACGTTTGGGGCCGGGCCAAAGAGTTGGTCTACAATGAAGAAGTAACCACAAAAGATGAGTTAATTCAAAAAATTAATAATGCATTTTCTGTTATGAAACAAGAAATTAGACTCAGTCTTACCACCACGGAAATTAGGAAAAGATATCGGGCATGTATCAGAAATCGCGGGCAGCAATTCGAGCAGAATTTTTAGTTTTAACTCTATTTAAATTTTTCTTTTGATGCTCGATATCTTTTCCTGATTTCTTGCTTTACATGGTAAAAGTAAAAAAAAAAATTAAGTACACTAAGCACTCAATTTCTATTATCTAATACCTACTCATAAATTTGCAAAAACTACTTTGCTAAATTAGCTTTATCCTGTCGTTGGGACCTTCACTATTTTTGATCAAAATGACTGGTTGACCTGAAAATCCTACCGATGTTTAGCGAATCAAACTTTCCGTTGCAAATTTAGTACCGTTGGTAAGGTGACGAACTAGAGAACTAATTTAGAGTAGAATAAATTATTAAAACGCCGTAGTTTTTTTATTATTTCCGGTTGAATTTGATCGCAAAGTAATTTTTCTTTATTGATTTTTTTTAAAAGCATAAGCGTCTTATTTTTTAACCCTAGTTTGAGCGAAGTTCCGACGTATTTTATTCACAAATGTTAATGACTACCAAGAAATAATAAAAAAACTCTAAACTAATGACGAAAAATAAAGTTACGAATGCTTTAAGGTCAAATTTTGGAAAAATCTCAATAATGTATAAAAATTGACATATCTCCTAAAGTATAAAACTTTAGTTAGGGAAAGTAAGGTCCAATAATTAGCAAATGACCTCCTCTATATGCTAATTTGCTATGGCGGGTTTGGTACCAGTCACCCATACAGGGTTGTTTTGTAGGCCCTTGCCAAATTTAAATATTACGTACTTTGAGATAATACGAATAACTGCATTTTTATTTTAGTATCGCTCAGTAGAAAAAAGTAAAGATATGGCACCTTGATTTGTTTCACGAATAGTCGTAATTGATGAATGCCCTATACACAATACGATACTATGACGCGGCACTTTATTGATTACGTTTAATAATACTACGAAGACGTAGTACTACAAGATGTTTTGTCGCGCGACAAAACATGTTAACGATATGAGGTTGCAAGGTCACACTTTGAGTTCAGTAGTTATGCATACCTACAGGCAATAAAAAAAGTTACCTACACAAGTTACGTACAATCTTTTCTTCATACTTTTACAGGCTTAGAACTGGCAAATTGCAAAAGGTTTGAGGGATTTAATGTGAGAAAATTTAACATAATACTTTTAAGTGAATGCAAAAATAGATAGAAAGAAGAAGCATTTTGCACTTCGGCGTATTTAAAAAGATTTAATAAACTTATGTACATTAATTAAAGCTCTAATCTGTGTAATAAGTGATCAAAATGCATACCATTTTTCTCCAGGCAGAGTCTAGCACGTTTTAACGTATTTTCATGGGCTTTATTTAGCACTGCAGTGTCACTTTGTCAAATTCACACACTATTTGGTTTTTTAAATCAGAAAGGCTTCGAGCTTCGTTCTGATAAACGATTCCCTATTTGTAAATATTATCGATAGTTAGCGACGAATCACTGTCTAATAAACACATGCGGCGCAAGTTTCGCGGACTCTCGCGAACGCAGCTGCGTTCCGCACGCTGCGCGTGCACTGCCGCCGAGGATGCGCGAGCGACTGAAGGTCATGGCAACAGACAAGTGGGGTTTGCGACGGCGCGGCGCCGCGAACATGTTGGTATCTTACCTGCTCGATGTAATGGCACTTATTGTCAAGAGGATACGATTGTTTTTTGAAAATTTAGATGTCTGTGATGTAATTCATTCGGTTAAACAAGTTGTACCACTGCGCGTAGTCTTTATAGTATTCAGTATGATCATGTAGTGCTTAACATTTTAGTGAATAATATGAATTTCCGTGTAAAAAAATAACTACTTTTTTGCAGAAATGGTTTCTATTAATGATACTTATTACGTAAAAGAATTTGGTAGATGTTGTCAAATGAACCCTGTTCGGTTTGCAATCGAACACCCATTGTGTAGGCTTTTACTACACATACGTAGAAATAAAAACTTCGATACTTCTTCTTTAAGTTTGTTTTATTGTAAAACGTAGTAGTATGTACAGAGTTGTCTTCTTGTATGAGCGAATGAATTATACAAAAAAAGCAATATAGGATGAAGTTTGGTGCGGGTAGTTTTTCGTGCGTATTTGCTTCACAAAAGCTGTAGGCGTCAACATACTCCCCTCCGTTGAAAGAAGTAGGCTTTCAACCATTTAATTCTTCTTGAGAAGGTAAAGGACAGAGACGAACCAAAGGGCGTCGCACACAGCCTCGTATTGTGTTTACTTCAGCGACGCGAGTAATGCCGTCACTTCCAGGAAATAATCTTGCGATGCGTCCCAATCTCCAACACAGTGGGGGAACATCATCTTCTTGGAGCAGCACCAAATCTCCAACATTTATAGTTGTAAGCTTAGTCTTCCATTTTCTGCGATGCTGCAGTTCAGCGATGTATTCACGCTGCCAGCGTTTCCAGAAGTGCTGGTGAATTTGTTGGAGCCTGGCGAAACGTTGAATACTCGATGGATCACAGTCGTCCAGATTCGGCGAAGGCAGCGCGGTGAGTGAACGACCAATTAGAAAGTGCCCAGGAGTGAGGCAATGGAAATCATCGGGAGAGGAAGAAAGTGGACACAAAGGACGGCTATTCAAGATAGATTCTACTTGCGCAAAAAGAGTAGAAATCTCTTCAAAAGTAAGGTGGGAATTTCGCGGATATGATATTTCGTGTATGATATTCGCGGATTTCACACCGGCTTCCCAGATGCCACCAAAGTGAGGAGCGTAAGAAGGAGAAAATATAAATTTAATGCCTTCCTCACTTGCAAAATCAGATAAATTGTCGACGTTAGACTTGAAAAAATTATTAATTTCCTTGGCTCCTGCCACAAAATTTTGACCATTATCACAAAATACTTCCGCAGGCCGACCTCTGCGAGACACAAATCTACGGAAAGTCATAATAAATGCATCCTTAGACATATCACTTACAGCTTCGAGATGTATGCATTTATAACGTAAACAAATGAAAAGTGCAAGATAGCATTTTATTAACTTCGAGCCGCGTCCCTTTCTATTTAAAATTAGAAAAGGTCCGGCATAGTCAATACCCACAGTTACAAACGGGTGACTGGGTACGACTCGTTGGGACGGTAAGTTTCCCATCATAGGTTGGAGTATTTTGCCTTGTAGACGTCTACATTTTACACACCTACGAACTGTCTGACGAGCTAATCGCCTACCGTTTATTGGCCAAATATATTCTCTCACTAGAGATAATAGAAGCTGAGGCCCCGCGTGTAATGACCGTTTGTGTTCATATTCAAATATAAGACGTGTAAAATGATGCTTGGAATCTAACATTATTGGATGTATTTTATGAAAATTAAGTTTAGATAATTCTAAGCGGCCACCAACTCTGATGAGTTTGTCATGGCTAAAAAATGGACTTAAAGATAAAATGTTAGACGTAGGCCTTAGTGATTTATTGTTACTTAGCAGATTACTAATATTCATTAGTAAAAGATTCTTGCTGAGCAAAACGACATAAATGTAAAAATGAATTGTTTATTTCATCAGTAGATAGTGATTTTGATAACTTTGGTTTATTTTTGGTGATATTATTTATAAGTCTTAGGACATAAGCAAAAGCACGTTTAAGTCTTGTTAAATTGGAATATCTTTCAAAGTCGATTATAGATTTAAATTGAGTTGTAATAGATAGATAAGATAGATAGATAGATAAAACATTTATTTGCATCAGACAATAGGTACAATAAGAGTTACAAAACGAAAACAAAGAGACATAAAGAGAAAAAAAAATACAGGAAATTACACACATTAGAAAAAAAATAACAAATAAAATTGAAAACGAAAAAAAACAAAACAAAACCGAAAATAACATAATTCACAATTGTTAAATAAAATTTGCAAGTTTGCAACCCAAAGCACCTAAGTATGCCGATGCAAAATGGCGATATCTCAGTGAATCGTTTGCTTTGAGACAAACCACTGATTTTCAGTTATCGCCTGAGGTGTGCGCAGAGGTTCGAGCAACAGGACCAACTGACGCGTCCATCATACAGTAATGTTTTATATGAAAGTAATATATAAACAATATCTAAAATAAAAATAAAAAAAAGCAATTACAAACATACCAAAAAAAAAAACTAAATATACCTACAGAAATCCATTTTGTACATAAATTTTAACTACAAAAATAAATAGATAAATAAATAGAAGATCACATTATATAGGTATCGATACCAAGCAACCAAGCAAATATTTGCGATCGTTGAATTATCTTTAACTTCCGGTAAAATATTAATATTTATTTTGTTGCTTAGTGTTGGCCATGAGTCCTCAGACTGTAGAAGATAGGAGGGACCTGACCACCACAGCTGCAAATTGTTGAGTTTATCTGGATTTACACCACGTAATATAAGATCTGCAGGGTTAAAAGATGTAGGTACGTAACGCCAGTTTGTTTGGTTTGTCAATTCACATATCTCGGATACTCTGTTTGCAACATAGGTTTTTAGATTACGAGTACCAGTATTGAGCCATCCGAGTACAACAGAAGAATCACACCAGTGAAATTGACGTTGAAAATTGTAAATATTTGAATCTTGAACTGCCTTGCACAGTTCAGCTGCAATCAATGCCGCGTTTAGTTCAAGTCGGGGAATGGTTGTGTCTTTTATAGGGGCCACTTTAGATTTTGAAGTTAGCAGCCTTACTGTTACCTCACCAAGACCATTCACCGAACGTAAATAAATACAGGCTCCGTAGGCCTGCTGGGAGGCGTCACTAAATGAATGCAGCTCTACAAGTATTGGGTTGTCACATAGAGTAAGTCTAGGAACTTCGACTGAAATAAGACATGGTAAGGCTTTACAAAAGTTATTCCATTCTTTCTGAACTGGTGGAGGAACGGGTTCATCCCAAAATAACTTGAGGAGCCATAGTTGTTGCAATAATATTTTAATTTTAATGACACATGGACTAAGTAAACCTAATGGATCGAAAAATATTTTGAAAAGGTAAAATAGCATTGAGCGTTTGGTTAAGACAGTTGAGGTGGGTGGAATTTTGATCGGAAAATGCAATTTGTCAGTTTTAGGATTCCATCCCATGCCCAGAGTGCTAGTAGATTCACTGACAAGTAAATTATCCTTTGAAGTTAAATAGTTTTCGTCAAACAAAGATGGTAAATTTGATTTGAATTTTCTTAGATTAAAACAACCTTGTTTTAGTGCATTAGTGACTGAACTAAGTATGTATTGTAAATCACGTTCAGAATCCGCGCCGGTTACTAAATCATCAACTAGAAAACAGTGTTGAGTTATATATTTTATTTTAGGATCAGAAACTTCTTCGCCAATCTGCCAAAGACACCTTGTACTTAAATAGCTGGAGCTTGCCATGCCGTAAGTTACAGTATTTAACGTCCACGTTTTAATGGGCATTGACTCATCTTCCCTCCACAATATTAATTGAAGATTTCGATCCCTTTCATCTAGTTCTACGGCCCTATACATCTTCTCGATGTCTCCAGTAAGTAAAAATTTATACTGTCGGGCTCGAATTAGGATGGAAAAGAGAGAGTCTTGCAAATTGGGCCCAATCATAAGAATGTCATTAACAGATTGACCAGATGATGTTAGTGCTGAGCCGTCGAATACGACCCTAACCTTTGTAGACTCGCTGTTGTCTTTAATGACTGCGTGATGGCATAAAAAATATGAAGGGTCAGGTTTGGTGACAGAAGACTCAGACATATGTCCTAGCTGGGCGTATTCACGCATAAAGTTGACGTATTGTGACTTCAAATCAGGAATTTTACGAAATCTTTTTTCTAAATGGAATAGACGTTTTTTGGCTAGCGTGTAAGATTCACCAAGACAATCAGGTGAGTCCTTTAGAGGTAAACTTACTGAAAATCTACCTGTGTCTAATCTTGTAGTATTAGATACAAAATGGCTCTCGCATTCCCTTTCAATAGGGGTTAGCTGAGACTTTGAAGGAATCCGATCGAATTCCCAGAACCTTGTTAGCTCTTGATGAATTAAATCGTAAGAAAATTGGTTATTAATTATTGTATGATTGCACTGAATGTTATTGTTTGTATTAACTACCTTGGCGTAGTTCTTGTCGTATATGGGACCTGAGACCAACCAACCAAATTTGGAATCCCTTAATTGAGGATAATTAGGACCAATCGAGCGGCTCTCACGGCCAAGAATGTCCCAAAATATATCGGCGCCGATCAAAATATCAATAGATGCTGGTTGATGGAAGTTAGGATCTGCCAAAAATATATTGCTAGGAATATTTAATTGTTTCCTATTAACTGGTATTTGAGGTAAGTCACCGGTTATTGACGGCAACACAAGAAAAGCAGATGTTAAGTTAAATTGATTATACAATGAAATTAGTTGTACTCTACATGTTTCTGTGACTTGACTGGTCGTATTATTACCGATGCCAATTACATTCACAGCCAGATCGGAATTTGTTTGCAAACACAATTTTATTATTAAGGAATTTGTTATAAATGAAGACATACTACCACAGTCTAAGACAGCTCTAACTATCTCAGTTTGTTTTGTTATAGGATTTCGCACTTTAATCACAGCTGTAGATAATAAGACTTGATTAGTGTTTTGATTAGAGAAATTCGCAATAGTATTTTTTGAATTACTATTAATTGTATTAGAGTTGGATTGAGAATTATTTTCATCATAGGTATTCGTTCTATGTAAAAGACTGTTGTGCCTAGCCTTACAAACACGACATGAGCTTAATCTACACTCACCGACTGCATGGCCAACCCTTAAGCAATTACAACATAGATTTAGTCTGCGCACATCTGCAATGCGTTCATCAATGTTTTTAGCTTTAAATATAGGGCAATCGTAAATTCGATGCTTATCTTTACATATAACACACAACGAAGCTGAAGTTGTATTATTGTTGTTAAAAGATGAAGTAAAAGATTTTGTGTTATGTTGATTAGATTTAACGGCCTTAGTCGTTGCATTAGATTTATTAAAAAATGAACTATTGCGATTTATTGTTTCAAGGACATCTAAAAATGATCAACTAAAAATGAATTAAATTAATGTAAATTAGGTACAGTATCTGAAGAGCTGCGCGATTCTTCCCACTTCGTTAGAGTATGAGTATCAAGTTTCGAACTCATAATGTGGATAATAAGAACATCCCACTTGTGTGTTGGTTGTCCTAAACTAGCTAAAGCGCGTAAATTTTTATTAATGTGATCTGCTAAAAATCGCAAATTCTTATCGGACTCTCTTGTTATAGTTTGCACATTTAATAAAGAATTTAAATTATGATTTATTAATTGCCGCTTGTTATCATATCTATCACACAATAGCTTCCATGCATGATCATAGTTAGCACTGGAAACTTCCAAGTTTGAAATAATACGGGCTGCGTCTCCTAATAAATTATATGAATTAAGCAAATGAAATTTATGTATGGACGCAATACGGTCTTTATTATGCACTAAAGATAAAAATGTATCGCGGAACTCGAGCCAGCGGAAGTACGAACCATCAAATTTGTTTATTTGAATTTGTGGTAATTTAAAACCAATATCTGCATGATCTCCCTGCGCTGAAGACATATGACTGCTGTTCACAGTATTATACTCAAGCTTATTTGTGTTGTATTTTTGCATAATACTTTGCGCGGACGCAATGTTTGAAACAAACAACTGCTCAATTTCGTCGCGCTCGTCTATCTCGCTATCTAAATTAGTAGGATTCAAAACTTCTATCTGATTTTGCAAGTCATCGAAACGGCTTGAAAGAGACTCAAATTTACTTAACTTCAACGTTAATTCAGATAATTCAACCGACGATAAAGTTTCTTTAGTTTTAACATTAGATAAAAAGTTTTTAAATTTAGTTATTTGGCCTTTCACACTACTTCGTTTAATCAAAAGGTCCTGTAATAATTGAGGATCTCTAGTGCAAGCTTCAGTTCCATAATCTTTAGGCATTATGAATAAATAACCTTTATTTACCTATTAAATGCAACACTACGATCAATAACTAATTTACTTTAAACTTAATAGGAATCCAAACTAATTGAAGTATACAGGTATTACAGAAACACGGTGTAGTCTTATTCGCCTTTATTCGGGAACTGACTGCCTAAGTATATAGGTACAAAGAATACTTAAAACTACCCACATACATTACACCTCCCTTCTTATTTGACACATCTCTTATGTTATATAATATTATGCAGCACAATACGTAGGTAAAATAAACTATAACTAAATTTTGACCTTATGTAAGTATTCGGTACAATAATTAAATGTTTATCTAAGCTGAATACTTTAACTTACAACTACTTTTGATATATCAATAAGTAAACAATATAAGCATTATATCTTAGCATTATAGGTACCTTGTAACAATTAAATAAAACTTATTCTACTCGGAATCTTACAACCGGTTGTCGGTTCCTTTTGACGGGAGCCACGGAAGGTTCACTTGCAGGTGCCTGAGGTGAAGTAGGCGGCGTGCCAAATGGATCGTTGTCTGATTTGGAAGAGCTCTCCTCCGTAACTAGTTCATCGCCCGGGTCTGCGACCGCGCGCGAGCCGTGCTCCCCTCCCGTACTGAGCTGCGCTCCCACCGGGCCACTCGCTTCTAACGGACATTGCACATCTAAAAGACCTGACCTGCGCCTCATTTGATCTACGTGCCTGATTACCTGTCGACCGTCCCCCTTATCAACCACGTACCTCCTAGAACCTTCCCCGTGAACTACCTTACCTTTTACCCATTTATCGCTCTGACCGTACTCCCGCAGCCATACAGGCTCTCCGTCCGCGACTGACCGCTGCACCCCGCCGGCGGCGTCTACCTGCCTACTCTGGGCCTGCCGCACCTTGTTCACGAGCGCCTGCCCACTCCGCAATAGATCGAGCCGGGAACGTAACGACCGTTTTTGTAAAAGCATTGCCGGGCTGTCGCCTGTACTAGAATGGATTGAGTTACGATAAGAAAGTAAAAAAGTTTGTAATGCGGCATCAATGTCGATGGACTCCCGAGTTGCTTTTTTAATGGCTCTTTTACAAAGCTTATCGCATTCTCGGCCGCCCCGTTTGAAGCGGGATGATACGCAGGTGAAAATCGTTGTTGTATACCATTATTCTGTAAAAATTGTTTGAACTCAAAACTTGTAAACGGCGGGCCCTGATCAGATACTACTTCAGTAGGTAAACCAAATCGAGCAAAGGTACTCCTTAAAGCTTTAATTACGGCAGTAGCATTGGTTTTCGCCATTTCAAAAATTTCTAGCCATTTCGTACTAGAATCGACCAATACTAAAAATGTTTTATTGTATAAGGGACCCAAAAAATCAATGTGAATCCTACTCCACGGCTGTACGTGGTAAGGCCAGGGCTGCGGCGGCGCGCGGGGTGGCGCCTGTGACTCCGCCGCGCACGTATCACAATTTTTGCACATTGCTTCGATATCTGTGTCGATATTAGGCCACCAAACGTAACTGCGCGCTATTGATTTGGTTTTTACTACGCCCATATGACTTATGTGTAACTGAGACATTATTTTTTTTCGTAAGCATTCCGGTATTACAAGCCTGTAACCCCACATAACGCAGCCTCGTTCTACATACAATTCATGACGCTTAATATAAAATTGCTGAAGTACCTCGTTAGGACGCGACGTTGGCCACCCTGACTGTATATAACCTAACAACCTACTGAGTTCCAAATCCTTAGAAGTTGCTTTTCTTACCTCTTCGTTTGTAATCGGAAGAAAATTCTCTACAAAATTAACGTAATTAACTTCCTCCGAGCGGCTAGATAACCTCTGTGTGTTTTGTGGCAGCCGTGACAACGCGTCCGCACAATTTTTGTTTGTAGGGACGTATTCTATGTCGTAGTTGTACCCGGACAATAACACGGCCCAGCGTTGTAAACGCGAAGCCGCCATTACCGGAATACCTACCCTATTGCCAAAAATGTAAGTTAAAGGCTTATGATCGGTTCTCAATATAAACTTCCTACAATAAATGTATTGATTAAATTTTTTAATACCATAAATAATAGCTAATGCTTCCCGGTCTATCTGCGCATACGACTTCTCGGCCTGCGTGAGTGTACGCGACGCATATGCGACCGGGCGCTCCCCCTCCGGCGCGAGGTGGGACAGCACGGCGCCGACGCCGACGCCGCTGGCGTCCGCCGTTAGTACTATCGGTAAATTTAAAGAATAATGCGCTAAAACTTCACTTGAGCTTAACTTGTTCTTAATTATTTTAAAAGCGCTTTCACACTCAATGCTCCATTCGAATCTAGTACCCGCTTTTAATAATCTATACAAAGGGGCCATAATCGTGCTTACGTTTTTTACAAATTTACCGTAATACATAACTAACCCAATAAATGCCTTCAATTCTGATACATTGGTAGGTACCGGAGTTTTAGTGATAGCCAGCACTTTCTCTGGACTAGTGTGAACGCCGTCTTTGCTAATCACATAACCTAAATAATTAACCGACTCGGCAAAAAATACGCATTTCTCTTTTTTTACCCGCAGCCCGTTCGATCGCAACCTCTCAAATACCTGATTTAAACTTTTAATATGACTACGGCTATCTGGCCCTGTTATAATTACATCATCTAAGAATACCCCCACGTAGGGTATTCCCGCTAATAACTGCTCTAAATGTTTCTGAAAAATACCAGGACTCGACGCCAGTCCGTACACTAGTCGGTTATACCTATACAGACCCTTGTGGGTATTTATAACGGTATATTTTCTCGTATCATCTAACTCAAATTGAGCGTATGCTTGAGATAAATCAATTTTACTAAAACGTTCGCCTCCGTGTAAGCGCGATAATAAATCCTCAATACGAGGTAAAGGGTAACGGTCGACTTCGAGCACCTTATTTACTGTTAGTTTAAAATCAGCGCAAATTCTTATATTACCATCTTTTTTAAGTACCGGTACAATAGGAGTGGCCCAGTCGGAGCGCTCGACGGGCGTGAGCACGCCGTCACGCACCAGCTGGTCCAGCGCGCGCTCCACCGGCTCGCGCAGCGCGTACGCCAGGGGGCGCGCGCGCAGGAACACGGGCCGCGCGCCCGCGCGTAGTCGTATGCTCACAGTACCGCCCGTGAACCTCCCGAGGCCCTCCGCAAACACATCACAAAATCTGGAACTGAAATCATGCTCATCAAAGTCTTTATTCTCAATTTTGTTTATATGACAGTATTGAAGGATAGGTATTTGAATTCTAAGTTCGGCAAGCCATTGTCGCCCTAAGAGACTAGTTTTACCGCCTTTAATCACATACAAATCTAAATCTTTTTCTAATCCCTTATATTTAACGCGAGGCTTAGCTACCCCCATCGGGTTTACTAGCTCTCCGGTATAGTACCTCAGTAAAACATTACATGGCTCTAATTTTATATTTTTAAAATAATAACAATAATTTTTATAACTTATACAGGATATGGCACTCCCCGTATCGCACTCCATTGATATTTCTTTGTCGTTAATATTTAACTTTATCACTATAGGTTTGCACTGTTCGATCGATAGTTGATTAATTTGAATTATTTTTACCTGGCTGTTCTCACCATCCGCTTCCACATCAGAATCGGCACTTAAATTGTAGGACCCCGACCAATGATAAGGGCAAACTCTCTTTAAGTGCCCTTTTTTGTTGCACTTCCGGCACACATACGACGTGAACCGGCAAGTGGAAGTGCCGTGAGCTCCGCCGCAAGCCGCACAACGCTGCTGGCGCAGCTGTGGCCGCGCTCCGCCGCCGCTCGTGCCGCCACCGTACCCGCGGCCGCCGCCGCCGCCGCCCTGCTGGCGAGCATAGCGCGCGACCGAAGTAGTGGCCGCCGCCGCCGCCGTCGCCGCCGCCGCCGCGCCGCGCTCCACCGCGCACGCCGGCTCCGCTGTCCGCCGCGGCGGGCCGCTGCCGCGCCACCCGGCCGCCATCGCCTTGCAATCCGCCGTAATGGAGTCACCCGCCGTCGTCGTTCCCTTGTGCCCTTCGACCGCCGCGGCATCTTTCTCTGCCGCTTCGAGGCTCACCGCCAAGCTATACGCTTTCCCAAAACTTAACTTTTCTTCGGCGAATAACCGTTGCCGTATCGTTTCACTCAAAATACCGCACACTAACTGATCTCTCAAGCTTTCTTCCAACCATTGTCCGAATTCACAAAATTTTGACAGTTTTTTTAATACCGCCACATATTCAGATATCGTTTCCCCGTTATATTGTTTCCTATGACGGAATTTATATCGCTCGGCAAGCGCGCTCGGTTTCGGTTGCAGATGTTTTTCGAGAATGTTCGACAGTTCAATAAACGTTTTCGTATGAGTTTTTACCGGAGTACACAAATTGACCAAAAGTTCGTAACACTCCGCTCCCATTACTGTGATTAATGTTGGCACTTGTAAATCACTCGGTATCTTATTCACAAGAAAATACTGTTCTAACCGATCGACATATAATCTCCAGTCATCCTTACGTACGTCAAACTCCGAGATTCTTCCGATCGACATTTTGTAAAAAACAAAAAAAAATACCACGCGTACACACGACACTGCACTTAGGTTCGTATCGATTCGTCGCCACTGAAGTATACTAGACCTAGGTACACTGGGATTAGGTATTACAGAAACACGGTGTAGTCTTATTCGCCTTTATTCGGGAACTGACTGCCTAAGTATATAGGTACAAAGAATACTTAAAACTACCCACATACATTACACTACTTGTCTTATCAATGTCGGTATCTTTATTCAAATAAAGCTTTGGATTCAGTTTTATTATTCCATAAGTCTCTATTTTATTGAGAAAACAGCATTCTAATCATAATATTAATTACAATAAATATTTTTGCACAGACCAAATAATAATAACATTAAAAATTGGTTACCTTAAAAATAAGATGTTAATGTGAAAGTAGTTACCTAAATGCGTACAGAACAATCTTGCAAACCAAAAAAAGGTTCGGGAGAAAAAACTACCTAACATTTTCAGGCTTTCCTAGAAAAAAAGGTAAATTAAAGATAGTATCAGTAAAAATGCGTTATGTGTGTAACATGGATATACAGGTTGACTGGTGGGTCACTTTCGAAAATCAAGGACGTCATACTTTGAGATTTCAAGATCATATAATGAGAAGAAAAAATAAAATAAATATGATTTATTTACTGAGGAAACTTAACCGAAAGCCAAAGAATTCATTAACTAACTTATTGTATTACTTATATAAGCGTAATACAATATATACTTAACGGTTGGTGGTGTGCGTATTGATGGCGACTCGTTGGGAAAAGTGTAGTAACGTCTCTTTATTTACTTACAGGGAATTCTGGTTAAATATTAAGTAAATTAATTACTTTTATTACATAATTATGATCAGAATCGAGTGCAGAGTGCTCTCCTTCAATATCTAAAATTTGTCACCAGTCACTCTGTATAAATTTATTTTGATAAATATACGCTAGGAAACGAAAGTCCCTATCTGAAAGTGAGTGTACCGGCATTTTCAAAGTCTTCAGATGACCTTGATGTCAAAAGCGAGCACCGTCATCGATGAAACAATGCGTTATATCCGTGTATATATATTTTAATGGTACCTAACGGAATTCTGGTTGACCTAAATCCTTCTTGATGGCAAGCAAACATGAGAATAATAATTGTACTCTGTACAAGAGTACAAGTCAGTAAATGAAGTAAATGAATAAAGAGTGTATGTAAGTAAATAAATAAAAAGCTTGAAGACAGTTTAACTCAACATGCTATTCAGGTTTTATTGGTTAGGTTGGTTATAATAATTACACCAAATTAATAATCGCAAATTAACATTTAATATACATATACAAAACATAAACAAGTTCAACACTTTTTTGTAATATTAGTAAAATTATAATTCAAGAGAGAGGTTCTATCCCCAAATAGAACTTCCATAATTTTTAAAACTAAACTTTTCCAGGCCAAGGTTGATTATTTTTGGTAATTTTCATTCAGCAGTCCTTTGCGAGTGATTCAAATTTCGAAACCGAACTGAAAAAGAAAAGCAATACTGTGTAATTAGTCCAAAACCTATAGAACCCTCGGAGTAACGGTATTCCAGTAAGGTTAGAAATTTGTATACTTATGATTTATACCATGCTAAGAGAAATAGTCATGACCTGGCAGGCCTCAGCCCTGCAAATCATAAGCCCCTTTATTGCTAAAACTGTAAAATAAATTCAGAAAAAAAACTCGTTTCTGTAAGGCTACAATTTTTATAGGATGTACTTAAATTATTGTTAATCTTGGGAAAAAAAATGACAGGTGACGAAAGTGCATAGTTGATTAGGTAAAATAATAAGTACTGGTAAAACTACACAACTATGGTCCAGGGTCTCATTCAACTATGGTCCACCGATAGCAACGAACAAAAACCCTTTGTTTACGGTAGGAAACGACATCTACTTTATTGTTTCGTTCTATTTCGTTTGCTTAAGGCACGAAGAGATTAGTTTTACGTGCATTTAACAGGTGGTGCCATGGATTGATGCCATTCGATGTTCGCAAGAAGAACTTGTTTACGCTGGTTTTGTGAGTGTCGAAAACTTTTGTTTATTAGTAATGGTTACAGTGCATAAAAAATACCTAATTGAACTTAAATTGAATTAAATTAATTTGTGTTTTGACTTCAAGTACTTAGTATTCTATAAAATAAAGCTCTCAACTATGGTAAAATTGATTGTAATAAGCGACTATTGCCATACGTTTTAACCAGGACCATAGTTGTCAACATGCCATACAACTATAGTTCAATATTTGTTAAATAGAAAAAAATCAAAATATGATTCAAAATACATTTGACTACATATGTACTCAATGACTACGCTTTACTTAATATAAAAACGTCAACAGATATTATATTTATAAATTAATTCTAAAATAAAAAGAAAGTAAAAAAATAAAAAAAAAGTTTAAGCAATACCAGGGCTGATGACGTGCAGGGCTGTTGACTGCCAGGTCATGGTTATTGCTCTTAGCATGCTATAAATCGTAACCTTACAGGAAGACCGTTACTCACAGGCTTCACTAGCTCTCCAGCTAAATTCATCATCATCATCACAACTTTTTGTAATGAGCCCATTGTATGGCTGTGAGTCTCTCCTGTCTATGATCTTTATTCAATACTCGCGATGCGCTTTTATTATATTTGCGCTACAAGGTGCTTATGGCAGTTTCAGTAACAAATCGTTTTACTCCTCATAATTGCTGCGATTTGTTAACTATGACTTAGTATTTCAGTTGTGCCACATTAATAATATATTAAATTATTTAGGCTTTGTTTGGTCTTCCGGGTCCCAACTCCCACATCGCTTTTTGTTGAACGCCTTTCGACCCATTCACTCAACCTAAACTGGTTCGCTACATGGTATCCCATAACACAAGCTATGCTTACTTTGGGGCCATGTAGTTGGTGTGATTGTCTGGGAATTTTATTTATTTTAACTGTTACCCGCACAATGCTTCAGCGTAAATATAAAAGAAATGGTATGTGCCTCTCGCACACCTTCTGTATAAGTAAATATTGTTGACTTCAATATAAAATAAGGAAATTAAGCTTACGGACGTGATATTGTAGAGTAAGTACTGTTAAACAATTCTTTTGCCATTGCCGTTTCTTTGACCTGAATAGTTACTCTTTTAACATCCTTTTTTTACAAGAAAAACTGATGAATTTTAAAGTAGGCACAGATGCTTTCTAGACTTTTTGGGGCTTTGGCATCGTCCTAATATAACGCGAACGTGAATATTACTCGAAGTGTACAGAAAGTACAAAACTGTCAAAATTCCCCAACTTATATAAGCGTTCCAAACCTGTGAAAAAATTTTAATTGAATCTGAACTTTATGCCCTCGACATTAAGTTAAATATTGGTTGGGGAATTTTGACAGTTTTGTACTTTCTGTACACTTCGAGTAATATTCACGTTCGCGTTATATTAGGACGATGCCAAAGCCCCAAAAAGTCTAGAAAGCATCTGTGCCTACTTTAAAATTCATCAGTTTTTCTTGTAAAAAAAGGATGTTAAAAGAGTAACTTGTATATCATTCCATGCTTTGCCCAACTTGAATGCATAATACCAGCTTAATCATTTAAGCCGTTTAACAAAAATTCATCCATCTATCCTTACAAACTTTCACAATTTATGACCTTGCTACACTTTGAGCCTCTGCCCTGGGCCATAATCCACCAAGCTGGCCCAGTGCTGGTTGATAGATGTCAGAATTTTCAGGATCACCCGGGACCGACTGCTACGAAGGTCGTCGTGAGAAATGAACAGTCGGTGGTCAAACATCAAAGTATCAACCGTGCCGAACATTGCTTAACCTGTGATATCGTTTTATACACACAGTAACCACGGCCCCACGATGGCTTCATTTTATACCCAGTGAAATAAAATTTAGAAGCAGTTTATTGATTTGATTGCAGTTTACCTTGGCAGCGTTTCCCAGCATGCATTTGAAAGCAAGAATGGCTCTTTCGCAACCCTTCTCGCCGTCGCTTACGGCTTCTGAGTTAACTGAAACATTAATTAATTAATAAATGTATAAATACAATTTATTTGTAAAATGCATGGCAGAAGAGAGATGACAGCAGGATTAATGCGGTGAAGATGAAAGCGTTGAGAAGCATGTGTGGAGTGAAATTGGGTGATAGGGTGCGCAACAGTGAAATAAGAAAATTAATTATGAAATTAATATGATCTCGAAGATACATTGTCGCAATATAGATTCATCTACATTCAATGTTTTCCTTTAAGACTCCCTGTCCAATTTCGTTTTTAAGTTAGTTATTCTTTTAGGAATACATATTCATATAGTTGAAATATTAGAAAAAGTATATGAAATATCTTACTGTGTGAGCAAGAATGTAAGTAATCGTGTATAAGTTGAAGTTCCTCCTCGTCGTGGAAGACCTTCTTTGCTAGCTCCAGTACATCTTCTTTTTGAAGCATTCCTTTGTCATTCATCTGAAATTGAAACACTCCTTTAAAACTACTATAACTAAAAATAAATAATTCGGAAAACTTTATATGGCCTTCCGTTTTTCCGAACATTGTTAAAGAAAATAAAACAATTTAAAATAAGCGACGCATGGCTAATACAACCTTAAGCTTATGAACCGAACTGTAAAAAATTAAAAGCCAATTGTAGTTTATTTGACAAAAAAATTACAGCTAAGTAATTTTTTTTACGACCACTTTGGCGAAGGGGTAAACCTATCTGCCTCAGACGCCAGTGGTTGCGGGTTCGATTCCCGCCCGGAACAAGAAAAAAAAAACAAATGTTCCGGGTCTGGGTGTTTATCTATATATGTATTTATATTCTAGGTTCCCCCCTAGTTCGCTACATGGTATCTCATAACACAAGCTTCGCTTACTTTGAGGCCACGTAGTTGGTGTGATTGTCTGGGGATTTTATTTTATTTTATTTATTTTTATCTACGATTAGCAAACCAAATTGGCGAGATACTTTAAAATTTAGCTAGTTAAAAGTACCCGTAACCGGCGAGCAAATTATATGAAACGATTAATGAACTTGGAGGAAGCGAAAGAGGTATGTGTAGCTAGATCATAGCAGTTAGCGTTCCTTAGTCTCTGCCTACCCCAAAGGCAGAAAGGCTGATGTTATTTATGTATTTTTTAGGAAGTTACCAGTACCACGGTCTAAAATTTGGCTTATTTATAAAATTATCTAAAACCTTCATTTGAAAACAATGTATCAAAAGCTCATAAAAAACCACTTTTGAATCTGTCTTTTAGCCAAGAGACGCGTACTGCTAGTCAAAGGCACCAAGTTTCTACGTTCGACTTTCTCCGTGGTGCTATGGTATAGACGTTATTACGCCAATCGTGAGGTCGCGGGTTCTATTTCCACATGGAACAAAAAAAAAATTCCATGCCTGGGTGTTTATCTACATTTTATTCCTAGTTCGCTACAAAGTTCTTTCCCATAACACCAAGCTATGCTTACTTTGGGGTCATGTAGTTGGTGTGATTGTCTAGGGATTTTCTTCTTTTCTTTTCTTTCTCCACACCGCTCGATCCTACGCTCCCCACATCCAGGATTCACGACTTAGATAACATTGGCGGTTGACCTTGCGGGGGATCAGTGTACACTACCTCTCCCACGCTAATTTTCAACCGAAGTTCAAAAGGATGGGATTCTCAATTCGTGTATATGTTATTTTTATTGATACAAAATACTTTAGAGTTAGCCTCATATTAATTTCAACAAAATCGATAAAGTAATTTTGTCTCTCTCCAGCCAAAGTATCAGCAAGGACTTGAAATATCGCTGAAGTCGATTTTTAATGCTCTGCACTGATTATTATCTCAGCATGTTTTTACATCTAGGATATACAGGGTGTCCCGCTTACCCTATATAATACCTTCTCGGAGGTATTCTATTACCCATAAGGATTACAGAAAAAATATGAAAAAAAGAAAAATTCGAAAGTTATTTTTAAATTTTTGTATGTCAGCAATAAATTTCGACATTTTCTTCCACAAGCGTAAGCGGGACACCCTGTATAGAGTGGTGAATAATTATATTAATTTTACTTACCACGCCAGTTTTTCTAAGCATACAAGCTACAAAACATGGAGCATTTGGCCCTGTAGGTGTGGTCTTTGCTCTAAGGGCTGCTATGTCCTCGGCTGTTATAGGGCTTTCCTTCATACAGTCCAAACCAACCTCTTCAAAATGTTGCCGAATCACTGACCTCTGCTCATCTGTCATAGCCTATCAATACATATAATAAAACAGTAAAAAAAACGTGTCTGTACATTTGATATTTTTACAAAAAAAAATATCTGGGGTTATAAAGAAATGAAAAAAGAGTAAGAATCTGAAAAAAAAATTTTGTCTGTTTGTTTGTAAGTTTGTCTGTTTGCACACGCTAATCTCTGGAACCGCTGGACGGATTTGAATGAAACTTTTTTTGATGTATAGCTGTGAAGCCGGGGCAACATATAGGGTATATTTTATTTCGGTTACTGGAACACCTGATGCAGAACCCTTAAGGGATCATCAAAACCGTAAGAAATATAGATATGATGCCTTAACAAAAGTTGTCTAGGATGATGAGCAGATTCTGCAGACATAAAAAAAATCTAGGATCTAAAAAAATTGTAATAGATTTTTAAAAGTTATGCCTAAAACTTACTAGAATATAGTGGAGATGTTCGGCATACAGATCAGAAGTACTCATAGCTCAGTTGCGCGTAGACCGACCATGAGTCTAAGGTCGTGGGTTCGATCCTGCTCGCGTAATTTTTTTTTTATTATATATTTTTTTTATTTTGTATCAATCTTTATCATGCATCTATCTTTACATACATATGTATATATAAAACAGTAAACAATAACGTGTGAACATGAAAAAATATGTACCTAAGGTTATTAAGAAATGAAAAAAAAAAGTAAGAATTTGAAAGAAAAAAATGTCTTTTTGTGTCTGTCTGTTTGTTGTTCTATTCTGCTGACATCTGTGGCTGACATATAATATTATAATAAATCCGAAAGATAGTTGGTATGTAGTATAAAAGTTTACTATGTTGATAGGGCTAAATCATTAATAAATAAAGCTTCTTGCTAGATTTAATGTAGGTAGTGTACATACAGAGATATATTGTAAAAAAGTTAAACGTAAAATAATAGAACTCAATATCGTTTAGGTTTTCTTTATTGATCGTTTTTGCCTCTTGGAAGTCAGAACCCGTAGAATTCTTCAGAATAAAAAGTGGTGTAAGTGTCAAAACTCAACACAGGACTTTATGAACTACCATACCAAATTACATTAAAATTGGCTAAGCCGTTTGACCGTGAAAAACAGCCAAACATATAGGTTACTAAACATATTATACACTGATAATGGCTAGACAGATGGATTTTTGCTACTCTTTCACGCAAAAACTACCGAATGGATTTTTATGAAACTTTACAGTAATATAGCTTTAGTAATATACCTAGAATGCGCCTTTGTAATGTATTGGTTAGGAGTTATACCTACATATTATATGGGGGAAGATTCTTCATGTTTATTTTTTTAGATAGGACCTTAGAGAAGAAAATAACCTATTCGAAATACTAATTCAATGCAGATGAAGTCGCGGGCACCATCTATGTAATAAACCTACCTACATATAAACCTACTCTTATACATACTATAATAATCTTATACATATATACAAAGGCTGCAAACTGAACGGCAGCGACAGCGACAGCGAGAGCGACAGCGGCGCGGGCAGCGACGCGAGCAGCGATTTCCGCGAAACAATAGAAAGTATTGAGTTTGTATGAAACCGCGACAAATCGCTCGAGCGCCCGCTGGCGTCGAGAACGGCCTAGCAGGGCTAGCAACCATTGATAAATAGTCGAATCGACAAGATCAATATTATTTTGTTATTTTATCCTATTATCTATACTAATATATAAAGCTGAAGAGTTTGTTTTATTGTTTGTTTGAACGCGCTAATCTCAGAAACTACAAGTGGGATTTGAAAAACTATTTTTGCATTTGATAGCCCAACTCTTGAGGAAGGTTATATTTTATCCCGAAATTCCCACGGGATCAAAAGTTACGCGGGTAAAACCGCGCGCGGTGGCTAGAGTAAGCTAATTTGCGCACCATAATATATAGAATTACTCGATTTGATACCATGATTAAGACTACAGAACCATATATGTCATAGTCTTAATAAATTACTAACTCTAAATACCATCTTCTAAGAAAATATCGATAAAAGGCCCGATGTATCATTGTCGACGGTAGCGTGCTAGCCCCGCACAATCCCCGCGTCGCGTCGCTGCCCGCGCCGCGGTCGCTGCCGTCCTTGCAGCCTAACTTTTACCCAGTGTGCCTTTCGTAGGGTATTCCTGTTTGGTATATACTTTTTGTAGGTTGCTTTTCCTATTTTATTTTTTGTAGGTCTTTTTCACAAAACCTAGGTGAAACTGCGAATGACAGCTTTGTTGTAACAGTTTTTGAAATAACTCTTTCTGTTTATCTATCAGTAACGCTTTCACAGCTAAACAACTGAATCGATTTTGACTTTGAACTTCAAGGACGATATTATAATATTATTTATCCAACTCCCATAACCGGTATTCAAGCGGACGAAGTCGCGGGCAACAGCTAGTTGTAAAATAAAATAGGTATATTTTTAGCTTTTTTGATCATCAAGTTTAGTTAGTTTATTCTTAATACCCATATTACTTATCCATTATTTCTTAGATATTGACTTTTTCAAATAAGGCTGGGCTTTTTAAAATCTATGAATACTTTGAACCACTTTATGTAGATAAATAGGGGTTTAAGGGGGCTTTTTAATAACATTATTATTTGTAAATTTCCTGTTACAAAATGTATAAATATTCGAACGGAATTTTTCAAAAATTCAAACAATAATGACTTGACCTATATTTTTTATATATTTATGTACGAATTGATCACCCGAAATTCCCATCCAAATATGACTCGAAACTATTACCTTGGTCATAAAAGGCAAAGTTTTTACCGCTTACAATAACAAACCCAATAAAAAAATATGTTACTACAGTCTTACTTTAAATCACGAAATAAACGAGATCTTCTGGAATATATTAAGGGTAATCAGCTCTGCGTAATAAAATGAGGCACTATTTTATGAAAAGCGAACGCGTAGCACCTTCGAACTCAGCATCACTCTTCAATTGACGTTCCAATTGGAGGTCAGCCACACATTTAGTCGACAAATACAGGGTGTAACGTAAGTTTTCAAAATATAAATGTGTTTACTGTTTAGCTATACCACGTTAATATAATCTATAATTACCGTGGTTTGACATGTTTTACATGTGGAAGTGATTTTTAGTAGTTTATTAAATTGAAAACATATTGTTTACGAAGTTTCATAGCCCTAATTGCTACGTTAAGCTATCATAGATCAGGACACAAAATGTACATAACTAAGATTAAATATTCAACAGATGGGTGACAAGATCGATGTTATTGCTTTCAAAATTTTTTCAATAAAGTTTCAATGAAAGTTTCCTAAAAATATTGCTATAGAAATAAAAATTCTTATGTAAGACTTATGTTCCAGCCTGTTTAAAAAAATCTAAACCCATACTTTGCAAAATACTGAATGCGGAAAAACTTTAAATACCTATCATGTACCAAACCCTTGAATTACTCAGATAGGCGATAAAATAATATTATAATCTAATACTTACATAAATGTATGGTGTTAAACACATGAAGTAGAGACAGCAAAAAACTGTTAGCCGAAACATTTTATTTTTAGTGTATATTTTTCTAGTTGTTACTACAGAAGCTGTCAGTACTTGAATACTTAATATTGTCAAAAAACTCATTTTATATTGTTTTGTACCTACTTATTATTGTACGCCGAAAGTAATAGTATACTATTAGTAAGTCATGATTTTTGTTGCCATTGTAGGTAATGAATAGGGCATTTGAACCTTGATTTCGTAGCAGACCCGGCTTTATTATCTATTAAAGGAAACTCGTTAGGTACTATAAAAAATACTACCTACTTGGTAATATCGTCAATGTTGCGACGGAAGAAATGAAGAGAAAAATCTTGAAATTCTTTCTTTCACGCAGTTGTCTTAATTTTACTTTAAAAAAAAAGATTGTTTGAAGTTGGTACAGAAGGCAGCAGATCAAGCGTTACCTGTCAATTTTCCCCAATGAATTTCAAGTTAATGTCGAGGGCATAGAGTTCAGATTCTAGTAAACTTTTGACAGATTTGTAACGCTTGGTATGCTGCCTCTGCTTATTGAGCATGCTTGTATCGATCAGTCATTCATTCTTAAATATATAAGCACATTTAAAACTAGCATGCCAACTGCTGGCAAATGTAAACTGCTCCTAGGCATGATCGTATTGAGCATTTTAAGCATGTTATTCTGGAGCATGTGTAGCAGTAGCTGAGTTTCCTGTTTTTATTAGATTCTAGGTATTTTTCAACGGCCGAGGCTAAGCGCAACCCGCCGGGGCTCACGGGTAATGCCAATAGCGGTACCGTGAGCTCCACTTATGGCGGATGAGGTACATACACCTGGAGGTTTTTAGTGGGTGGCTCCGGCCTTCTGCCGGATCACCCCCACATACCCCGCCGCCCCCCCTTGGGCGGTCGGGGACGTGATTGCACGTTTTCCTCCAGTAAAAAAAAAGGTATTTTTCAACGATTATAATATTAAATTGTCGTTTATCCACCAAGTTTTTTGCCTTAGCTCGCTTCTGAGTGGTAAGGATTACAATATTACAATACTAGTTTAAAACTCAATGGCCTAAATCGATGATGCCGTATTGGAATGTATGTAGGTTAATATATAATGGTCTGACTTGGATTGTCAATCTCCTGCTAGTAAACCTGCAAGTTCGGTGTATTTAGTTATTAATTGAAATGTTTAAGATCTACTCATTTATTTGTGAATCGCTGTGACTTTATTATAATTTGTTGAACATTGATGAGGAATTTGACAAACATTGAATTATTAAATAATTCATAAGCTAAAACTTGTTAAAAGGTTCGACAAGTTGTTTTACTTTTTACAGTTACTTTTTAATACACGACAATATGGTAAGAATAAAATCTCTTCATAGATTATTGTACTGTAATACTAATTAGTAATTAATTCACAAAGAAATAAACTGACTTATCTGACACAAATCATCTCATCTGATACAATTCGTCCAATTCTTGAGAAAATCTTCCGCAATTGGCCAAGAAATCTACAGTCGCCATTACTGACTCAAAGGTTGTTCTCGCATAAATAAATAAAATACAATTAAATTATTGCCCAGAAAAACAATTTACATGAAAATTAATTGTCAAGTCCGTACAATATATGTTGCGCTTCCCTCAACTGAACATAATAAATTGAACAACAATATGATCATTTCTGACTGCTCTATTCACGATCGTTATCAGACATATTTTGGTTGGTGGTAGGACTCCTTCAGGGATCTCCTGGCTAGCAACCACCCTTCGTCTTAAGCCTACCACCAAATGTCAACGGGGGTGATGTGTTCCGGCAATCTTACAAATATTATAAATGTAAAAGTTTGGATGTAGGGATGTTTGTTCTTCAATAACGGGAGACCGGTTAAAAGGATTTGGATGAAATTTGCCATAGTGATAGTGTACAGTCCGGAATAGCAAATAGGCTACTTTTTAACCCGAAATTACTGCGGTATTCGAAAATGCGCGAGTAAAACCGCGCGCAGCAGCTAGTATTTTATGAAGAGCCAGTTTCTTCCTAAGCCCATGTACGAATTCATCTTCACTTATCATTCGGGGGAGATTGGGGTAAAGGCAGGTTTAGCCATAGATAAAAAACCTAATGAATTAAAACACGGTCACGATAGATAACTTTATAATAAACAAATTGTATCCATCTTTTTAATTGGACCCATATGATATTATTTATACATTATATTACCTCACTCTAATGTTCAATATGTAAATTCAATAATTATATCTCCCGCATTCCGAGCTGCTCTACGAACCCTTACAGGATCAGCTTAGTTCCATCAGATTTTATTTGATATTTTTATCTCTAAAACTATAGGTATTTAAGTAGTATAAAATTCAAAATAACTTTAAAAACATACATATTGTATTTTTACCCGAAGCAAGCACGAGGGTTGTACATACCACATGACGAGAACCTCGTGAAGGCCGAGACCTAAAAGCAACGCAAGTACTTGGACCTTGCACACGAGGTGACTGAAATGTGGGAGGTTGTGTCCACCGAAATCATCCCGGTTGTAATATCCGCAAACGGTTTGATCCCAGCCACACTGGTCAGACACCTTGAAAGGCTGGGATTTGGCGGTGGTTCGCTTCCAGCACGCATGCAGAAAGCGGTGTTGCTCGATACTGCCCGAATCGTTCGCCGGTTTCTTTCTCTCTTGCCCTGATACGCGACCGACTGGTCTTTTCCGCCGAAAGGCGAGTTGTTTTGGATATACTGAATAATAATAATCATTTATTTCAGGCAACACAATGTTTAAGAAGATGGTAAATATAAACAAAGGGCCCATTGATATATTAAAACCAGCGTATATAAAATATACTTAAAACTACACTAAATTTGATACCATTAAACACGTAAAGTCGGCGCCGTTTGACGAGAGTCATGAGACAGTCGCCCTCGAAATTTCCAGAAGACGACGCACTGCGGCTAGAACTCATCCTTCATGAAGGTCGGTAGAAGTTGGGTCGGAACTCTAACCACATAAGAGCTGAAACTCACTTTATGGCGTGGTTCCAACTGCTCAACCTTCAAAACAAAGGTGGTTTTCTTTCGTATATAGTCTATGACCTCCTCGACCTTCGTAGACCAGTGTACTCTGGACACGTACAGCTGCGTCAACGGTACTTCACGGCACATCAGCTGGCCTAGCACGGGCGGTGTGGTGCCGCGATGGTTGCGGACGGTAGGCTTCTGCTTCCTCTACACTTTGACGAAGCCTTCCTCATCACACTTCTTGTCCTTCTGAATTCTCCGTTATTAACCGCTGCGATGTAGCGGCAGCGGCGGCGGTGACATACGCGTGGGAAGTCCTAGTCGGTGCGCGTTGCGTCATCGGCTCCGTTACAGCGAGGGAGCTCGGGGCGCTGCACGCGAGGGAGCGGGGGGCGGGGCGCGGGGTGTCACAAGCGGCGACCTGTGTCATGATTTTGACCTATAGGTATATACAAGGTGTGCTTTTTATATCCCATAACTTTGAGTTTTTGTTCCTTACTAAAACATTATACTTTTTCCAAAGGATATGCGGTTCAAAAGTGCATACTTTCCAAGATATTATCAATCTTAATATTATGAGTTCATAAATTATCATCCTTGTAAAATCCCTTTACGATTTATTCAATAGACGCGTGTCACTGAATCCATACAATAAGCAACAAAATCTACAAAAATGTACCTGTGCATAGCGATAAAAATGGGCTAGAAAATGCTACGTTGTCATACTTCGCATAAATGTGTTTTACTTCAGATGTTTTGACTTAATTGAATTATTTTGTATGAAAAGTAAAATTTAAAAAAATTAACAATTATTTACATGGTATTGAATTCTACTATATGGTCCCATTAGTACCCTAGAGTTATGGGAAATCAAAAGGAACACCTTGTATATGTATAAGTAAATATGCATGTATGTATGTTAACCAGTACTCATAATCGGACCAAAGAGGTGTCCTTAGAAGCCTCTAGATTATGGTTTTAAAAAATTACATGTTTTAGCTTTTATTTTAACAGATTACCAATAATCCCTCAAAAATTACAAATTAATTAGAGAGATTAATCTTTTCCTAACTATCTGCAAAAATGAAAAGTTTAAAAAAATGCATGAAATTAAAGTTATGATACATTTTCTGCACGCAGTAGGGGAAAATCCTATAAATATTCAAAATCGGTATATCTCAAAAACTACTTAGACTAGGAAAAAAAATGTGTTTCGCATTCAATACAACGCTTTGTATTTCCAGGTTCCCGTTGGTTATTTACGGGACACCCTGTATATATAAAAAAATTAAGTACTCAATAGATTTTGATGAAATCGGTTACGGTACGAATTGAGAACCTCCTCCTTTTTTGAAGTCGGTTGAAAATATGGCTACGTCACCAAGCTACCTTCATGAATATAATGCAGGCCTTCAAACTTCATGAGTACATTTAGATAAAATAGTAAGTATTCCAAGCAAGCTTTATAGAATACTAGCTGACCCGGCAAACGTTGTTTTGCCATATAACAAAAAAAAATTGTTGTTGGCCGATTCTCATAGATACCGGATAAGCACAAAAAATTTCATCAAAATCGGTCAAGCCGTTTCGGAGGAGTATGGCAACGAAAACTGTGACACGAGAATTCTATATATTATATAAATGTATGTTTAGTTTTCCATACCATAAAAGAAAAGAACAGGTATCCGTATAGGATTGTACGAACAGTTGTTTATTCCTACTTCCAAGGAAAAGGGATCTTTGGCTTCGTGAAGTTGTTGCCAAATAGCGTCCTTAGATGTCGCTACAGGATCTTTAAAAGACAGTCCGTTTTATTCACAGGAACACGCTGAGAGGAAGGATCAAGAATCAAACAGAAATAAATATCAAATACTCACATCTGCTATCCCTTGGGAAGAACACAAAAACTCCTAAGTTTTTGAAAACATTATTATTTAAATTATAATCATTACAATATTTTTTATATGGTCAAAATTTCACACCTTGAACTAAATAACCAAACTAGAGCAATTTTGGTCAATCCTAATGTGTTTCCAGTACCTACCGTAACAAAAGGTGATAATAATGATAATTTCACAACTAACAGCCAATGGTTCACATAGAATACTATCATTATAATTCAGTGTCAGAATTTGTAATTTTGTCCCTGTATATAAATAACTTTATTCAGAAGTTGTAAATCATAACAGTTTAGTGACTGAGTCAAACCGGTGAATATTCTGTGGTGCAACAACATGTATCTCTCTGTAGTTTTTGTGACTTTGTTCCTGGCTTACAATGTTTCGGCAACGGTTAGTTTTTTCTTTAATCTTTAAAATTCCTGATGAAGGACTCAGTAAAAAATATTATTATTATTTGTATGCAATTCAACAACAAGCAGAAATAACGCATTTTTTTATCGGTGACGGTACTCGCTTTCGACATCAAGCTCATCTGAAGACTTCGATAGAATTTTCTTTCACCAGAATTCCCTAAAAATAAATAAAGAGACATATTTTTTTTTATAAATTATGGATGGGACGTTTGTCCTTCATGCCACCTGATGTTAAGTGAACATGAAGACTAAGGTAGTACACGTCCATCCACGAGAAACCTATTCACTCGACGCTTAAAAGTACTAGGACTATACTGGTCAGGGAAAATAGACGAAGGCAGTTCATTCCAAACCTTGGCGTCCCGTATCAAAAAGGAACTGTCAAAGCGCTTAGTTCGACTTTTCGGAATATCTACCACATACGGATGGAAGTTCTGTCTGCGTCTAGTAGTCCGATGGTAAAAGGGTGAGGGTTCAATTTGTTCAAACAGAGCACTGGCGCACTCACCAAAATGTATTCTGTAGTACACGGTTAAACACGCAACCTTATGACGATGCTCTAAGATAACTACACTTTTCCCGATGCACCGCATTAGTCAACACGCGCACAGTAATATCCCCGCCACACGCACACCACCACCCGCTAATTATCTATTGTATTACGCTTAACCATGCGTTATTTAATGAATTCTTTAACTTTCAGTTAAGTTTACTCAGTTATAAATAAATAAATAATAAATAATTCTGACACTCACACAGCATTATCTAGCCCAAATTAAGTTTCTTAAAGAACTTTTGTTATGGATACTAGATAATTGATATACTTAAGAAATATATAAACATACGTATTGAATAAATACATATTTTTTATTGGAATAAACTTAAATAAACATAACATCATGACTTGACGGCTAATATCTGTGTTCATCACACCGATATCCGCCGCCGCCGGGATTCGAACCCAGGACCTCTGGTATAGAAGGCAATGTATGTTAGCACTACACCAGCCGATCGTAGTTAATAATTAATCTTTATTTTATTTTTATGTTTTTTTGGGTCTTCAACAATAGGTAGGTACCCCAGATAGTAACTAAAATTGCTATGTTAAATTATTAGTACTCCAAAACTGAAAAAATAGTGCAGCATGCTCTGCAATTATTAGATAAAATAATGTGAACATGATATTATAATGTAAAGAATCAGAAAATATAAGCATTATGCTTAGATACATAAAAGCCGTCTTAAAAACAACATAAAATGATTATTTTTTTTGAATAAATGTTATAAACTTAATTTCATTTCAAAAATACAATTTAAATATTAAGAAAACTATATACGTCACATGCAAATCATAGAGGCTACTGTTATAAATGCTAAGTACATAGTAAACATTACCAGAATATCAGCGTTTTGCTTTCTAAGCAAAAACATATTTTGACCTACGGTTTTTTAGCTGGCATTGTAACAAATTATAGATTATTTAACGGGATTCTATTAATTTTATACAGGGCCTGTCGTGAAGAAAAAAAGTATAAAATTCTAAGCCTTTATATGGCTGAGGAGCCTGGTCAGGACATACGATTTCCTCACAGTCTTACACCCGGATCAACTCCAGTTAACGAGTTATCCATTCATTACGACAGACCCTGTATTAAAGCCCTTTTATATCGCGGTGTGTGGGTATTCACACGCACATTACTCCCAGCCAAGATATCGCTAGGAAAGATTCCCCGATATGAGAAGGCGCAAATACGATTAATGACTATATTTTTTTAAAATTAAAACTATTCAAAAGTTTTTCATTAACTATCGGTTAGAATGAGTATGCTTTATGTTTTTAAGCAACTTTTACATGAATCTATTGTGGCATTTCGTAGAAATATCCGTTTGTTAGTGTTAGTGTTATGTTTGTGTTTTTTTTTCATAAATCCTGTTTGTTTCTTTGCACATCGGTTGGGTCACGGGGTTGGGAATATGTTCAATTTTTGTGAATATTATTTTCAGACACAACATGTACAAATTACTGGGTATAATATAGTTTAAAATATGTAACAACGCTGAATCCTCGCCTTGATATGAAAACTGCTCCCTAGCAAGGCAGACTCTACCACCAAGCCATGGCCGCTCGGCCACGCTGACCGTATTTAAGCCATTTAATGTAGCACTTGCTTCAATTTGTAGATTGATGAACTCAAACAGAAGATGAAGGTTACTGGAATGCAATGCATGCAGGAGCAATCGTTTGATATGGCCGAGCTTCAGCAGGTTAAGCAGAAAGAGGTGCCCGAGTCTGCAAACTGCTTTTTAGAATGTGTCTTTAAAAAACTCCATTTCGTAAGTACCCTTAATTTATAAATTAGTAATGTTCACACGGCGCCATCTATCGATAAACGACGCACATGGCAGTTTTTAACATGCTAGATGACGGATTTAAAGACAATATTTTATGTTCGGTTTTCATTAATAAATCAATATACATATACACCGGACAAGACTTTTTTGGCGCTTGGATAATTACGTCATGGTGGCGTGTTGGTGAAATTAGGATTACCATTCAGTATAAAAAACAAAATAAAAATTTTGAAAAACCCACGACGCGACGGTTAAAAAGTAATTGAAAAAGAATAAAATAATTTAAAATCCCGCACCTGAAATGATTTATGTGACGAGAGATAATTAACGTGAAAAGCTTTTTTAAAAGTTCACTTGATCTCACACAGAGTCGGTCATATTATGAACAACATACTATTCGTTTTCATAGCACTTCCCTACGCTTACCTATTCAGTTCTCGAAGATGTAGATGTCGCAATAACATAGGTATTCAACTCCATATGAACTTTATAAGAAGAGCAAGAAAATCCGTCTGGGGCTGCCATTGAATGAATTCGTTTTGTAGTTTTATATTGAAATTTAAAATATTGATGGCAGCCCTCGACGGATTTTCTCTCTCATGTTTCTAAGAACATGCACCAATCAAATCCAAAGCGATTACTGAAAACTGCATTAAAATCGGACCAGTGGTTCTGGAGATAAATGGTAACATTGGTTTGAAATGAAACCGTCTCCGTTCCGTCGTGGGTAAATATCTGACTTCTCTCAGTGAAAATATGGTGTATAAGCAAGTATGTTTAAATCATCGGAAAAAGGAAATTAACTCTCTGTAAGATCCGTAAAAAATATCCTAAATAAAACCACCCGATCAGGACTGGAACCTGGGAATCCCGCTTGCCAGGCACGTATTCTAACCCATGAGCCCTGGGAGCCCTGGAAGCCATGAACACTGGGCCCTGGAAACATGTCATTACTTACTTTTTCGTTATATTGCTTACATAGCTCCTTCTAATCCATACTGGGCCCTGGAAACATGTCATTACTTACTTTTTCGTTATATTGCTTACGTAGCTCCTTCTAATCCATACTGGGCCCTGGAAACATGTCATTACTTACTTTTTCGTTATATTGCTTACATAGCTCCTTCTAATCCATACTGGGCCCTGGAAACATGTCATTACTTACTTTTTCGTTATATTGCTTACGTAGCTCCTTCTAATCCATCTCCATTTCTAATTCAATAACACATTATACAGGAAAAGACGTTAGAATATTTTGCAATAGGTAATTAATGGTCGTATTACAGAATAGTACTCATGTATTGATTCTAGTTTTGAAACTAGTATCAACGACTTTCTTTATTATAAAACGTTGCCTAATACTAGATTCAATGAACAGATATCACTTGAGTACTAAATGATTTGAACTGTGTTCACGCTTATTATAGAACTTTACTTATGCATATGCCAATGATTGAAACTAGTTTCACAACTGTATTCACTTGAGTGTGCTTTCTACCATATTTGAGCGTACTTCAAATTAAGTTTGTGTTGTTGTGAACTGTGGCTTAGAGAAAAACTAGATAGGTACGCGATTCGTGCCTTGTTTAATAGTGATCTGTATTAACTACAATGGATCCTTTCAGTGATATTGACCATTACGATAGTATTTTTATACACGAAGTGCGTATTCCACGACAATTATTACGAGATGTACAGGATCCCTTCGCCATGGACGAGCTAAACTTTAAAAAAAGATATAGGTTTACACAATCTACAGTAAAAGATATGATTTTTTCGTCGCAAGCAGTGTTGCAGATTCATAAAGTGTTTTTCGCCAAATCATATAAAGATATTTATCACATGTTGTTATCTTATATAGCTATGGAGTTATTATAAAATGAGGAATTAGTAGTAAATTATGTTTGAATTATATTATGGTGCCTTTGATGGCTTTGAAAAGTTTGAACTTGCTTTTCGTAAATAAAAACTATATTTTAATTCATAATTTTAAGTGACTTTATTTAGTAGTTGGCAACATTACATTTAGCTTTTACGTTTCGTTTTATTTTTGAGTGATAAATATAAATATATTTTCATAGTAAAAAGAAGCGACAGTTATAATTTAACCGTACTGCTTACTATCGAAAAACAGATAAATAATTCAAAACATTGGCAATTTTGTCATATATCATATAGAATTTAACGCAATTTATAAGACATTGTAATCTAAACGTTGCGTATAACGTAACAGACCATTAGTTTTTGTTATTAAATGTAATGGGAAACAAATTTTTTTCAAAGGAAACCTAGTATCAACTGAGTCAGATATTTGAAACTAGTTTCAGGTAATCTGGTTTTGATAATTGTTTTGTAATAAGACTAAAGCTCAAGTCAAGAATCAGCTGGTGAACAACGCCTACGTGAAACGAGTATTAAGTCTCGTTCTGTAATACGAGCATAACTGTATCAAGAGGCCGTATGAAAAACAAATATTCTATTATTACTAACTAACGTCACCACTATAACACGGTCACAATATCTGTGCACCTCGCTGGAATGCGGAGCCCTCCCTCTACCCTTTCATTTCCCCGCGCTCGCCTTGCTTGCTCAGTATTGTCAACCATACCAGCGCGATGACGTCACGACGCCAGGTGCACAGATATTGTGACCGTGTTGTACTTACCCAATTCTTAGGGTGATTCAGGGTATTCAACTAACTTTACTTTACTTTTAATAAAGTCCTTACAGTAGTGGCTAATCTTTTGAAATCGTAGTTAGAATTACAAAAATACTTACATTTCAAAATAAAATATTAATTAATTAATGTAAATCCAGAAAAAGTAGTGATACCTGTAACCTGTAGCCTAAACAGCTGTAGAATTTATGAAAATAAATAAATAAATTTAATATGATATAAAAAAGTTACACTTAATATAAAAAATGTAACTTTCAAAGTACGGAAATATGTAAACATTGTATAGGCAACTTGCTTGTTTACTCTTTTTATGTATTTATAGAGATTTTAGATTGTTTTTCTATACTATAACAACTTCAATTTTACTACTACTATGAGTAAGTTCACATTTTATAAATTTTGGCGTTTTTAATAGCTTAATATTGAATTAAAAGTACAACAATAAATATGAGACGGGAAAAGTTATGAATTGTTTGCGAAATGGCAAGATGGCGGATCGTTCCAATATTTTCCCCGCGCCAAAAGATCCTTGTCGGACCTTCCAGAACAATGCAAACAAATATTTACACTGAGCAAGGATAATACTCATTACTATTGGCATTTCAGGCAGATATTGTTACCTCATTGTCACATCGTGATGGCGAATAGCGCAAACTCCATCAACAAGTTGGTAGATAAGCTTGTATTTACCATTTTTTTCATTGAACTCAAGATAAGCGACACTCGTGCGTGACCACGGGGTCTGCAAAGACACCGAAACGTCGAGTTAAAGTGTAAAAATGTCGAGTAAAAGTGTTATACGCGATTAATCCGGTTCAAAAGTAGTTTTATTTAAATTATGCATCGTGAAAACTTAAGACAATATTAGGTCATTAATTTATCTCGACGCCTTTCGTAACCGTAATTCATTACAATGTATAAAATAAAATACAGAAATAACATAGTAGTGATATTGATTATATTGAGAGTGATACTAATATTAAGAAATGTATTTTTAAAACATAATGCGGTTTTATATTACTTAACTGTATTTGTATAATTGTGCTTAAATTTTTATTATATATTCTAAGGATAGGACGTTTATCTTCCAGGCCACCTGTTGGAAAGTGCGCATGAAGACTATGGTATTACACGTCCATCCACGAGAAACCTATTCACTCGACACTTAAAAGTAACTGTTATTTCGTTGCGTTGTTGTTGTTTAAGTATAATAATTGTAATTGTTTTTAAATTCACTTATTATTTTAATTAATAGTAGTAAAGCATGCGGTGTTTTCTGTAAGTGATAGGGCACTTAGTTTTTATTTATACCCTTTTATTGTTATATGCACCAGGTTATATGAAGTTATATGCAGCTTCAAGCAATGGTGTGACATTTTTAAGATTGTTTTTATTTTTCTCAGGAAAACGCCGATTTCATAGCGTAAAAAATACTTTTGACGAAAATAACTACAAGCTTAGTATCATACCAAATAGTGTTTTGCAAAGGAGGTGATTTTTTTCTGATTTAACATAAAAACATACAAAAATTCAAAAATATAATAAGGGGCGGGTTCTTTTTGATGTATGAAAAGTTTGTCTTCAAACTTTTACGTGGAAGAAAAATTGAGGTTTAAACCATCCATCCTTTAATCAACTTTTCTCTGAAAATATTTAGTAATCATAAAAACTAAATAATAAATTAAAATTTGCTATACCATTTTGATAAAAAATAATTAAACCTACCATTTTTGAATTACAATAGGCGCACGGAGGTGTGTATGATCTTACTTAATGTTATAAATGTGATTTTGTATGAATGGACGTTGAAGTCGTCGTGGCGCTGTCGGCGCGGTCGGTACTTGGATGGGTGACCACCGATCATTCATATCGCACGACGACTTCCGTGCGTCGGAGGGCACGTTAAGCAGTCGGTCCCGGGTGCTGTATACTTGTATACAGTAGTCGTTAGGGTTTGTCAGAAGCCATCTAGGCGCCCTAAAAATTCTGGCATCCACCACCCAGCACTGGGCCAGCTTGGTGGATTATTGCCTACACCTCCTCTTCACCCAGGGGAGAGACTCATGCCCTGCAGTGGGCTCATTACAAAGAGTTGTGATGATGATGATGATGATGATGATGAATGGACGTTTGTTGACTTTGTTCCTTACTCTCGGCGGAACTGCTCAAGGGATATTTTCATCCCAATATTCCCGCGGCAAACTTCATGTAGAGAAAGAGCGCAGAAAGATGTATACAGGGTTAATTTTAATTAACGCATCACCTCTTGCAGGCTGCCTCTCCACATCAATCCCAACAACATTTGATCTACAACTTATCAAAATTAATATTTAAAAAAAAGTGTTTTTCCATACAAAAAACGTTTTTTTTTTTTTATATTGTAAGGATAGGACGTTTGTCTTCCATGCCACCTGATGGAAAGTGCGCATGAAGACTATGGTGTTACACGTCCATCCACGAGAAACCTATTCACTCGACACTTAAAAGTTCCAGGACTGTAGTGGTCAGGTAAAACAGACGCAGGCAGATTGTTCCACTCCTTGGCAATCCGTTCACCTATAGCCTCAATTTAGTGGCGTAGCTTTATTAACTCTGAGCGTAGGTATGTCACGCACCTTGCGTAGTAAAATATCGCTTCAAAATAATAATAGGCACTTCTTACAAAATGTAGAGTTAGGAGAAAACGCTTTTATTTTTTTTTATTTTTTTTTATTTTTGTGTTATTTATTTATTTATTATGTGCTCAGACACCAGTGGTTGCGGGTTCGATTCCTGCAGGGAACAAGAAAAAAAATTATGTTCTGTAACTGGGTGTTTATCTATTTATGTATTTATATTCTAAGATCCCCCTAGTTCGCTACATGGTATCCCATAACACAAGCTATGATTACTTAGGGGCCATGTAGTTAGTGTGATTGTTTGGGGTTTTATTTATTTATTTTTTTGTATGAAAGATGGGACGTTTGTTCTCCATACTACCTCGTGGTAGAAAGTTACCATGACAACTTAAGCAGTACATGTCCATCCACGACATACCTATCCATTCGACACTTAAAAGTACCAGTAGTGGTCAGGAAAAACAGGCGCAGGTAGTTCATACCAAAACTTTTTTACCGGATTAAATGACGAAAGCCTTAGCATAATGGACGGTCGTTAGCCAGGTAAAACTCTCACCACTTAGAAGTTGTCACTTGGATAAATCATTTTTAACTAATCACTTATCCATAGCTTGCAGGCTATGCTTAGATGACTTGAACCCACATTATCGCCGAAAATTACTTTTGAAGTCACATGAAGAGTGATCGTTAGCTACATGGGCCCGTAGGTAACCATCAAATGAGTAAATAAAACTACTTTTTAACCGGATTAATCGCGTATAATTTATCGTGAGCGACTCGTGACCACGGGGTCTGCAAAGACACCGAAACGTCGAGTTGAAATGTAAAATATAAATTATACGCGATTAATCCGGTTAAAAAGTATATTCAAATGATGAATCGTAAAAACTTAAGACAATATTATCGAATGAGTACTTTTATAGAACTATCCTTTACAAGGCAATCATCCTTCCAACTTGCAAAAAGGAGATTTTCTGCAGGTCTATTTTTAGCCTATCTTTATTTAATGACAAAATAACTTAAAACATATTTGTCATTGGGATTTCTAACCATCAAATTGCGCACAACTCACTGAATTTGTCTTCATAATAATTCATAGATGCAATCACCTCTTTTCAAGGCCAACTCTGATTGCTATAAATTACACGGTCTGAACCGCGTGTAACAATGACAAACTGATTCATACATAATTGTGCGTGTCATTTTAACTACTTACGTGGAAACTTTAGGGAAATTTGTAAAATTATTGTAAGTGTAACATACTGGACTGGATGAAGTATAAGTCTCAAACAGAGTTTTGTTTGTATACAGGGTGGAATTTTTTAATGCCCACTGGAGGGTAAGCACTCTAAATAATAGAGATAGAAAATTTTACTCCAAAGAAACATTCCTTTATTTTGGAAACGAAACTGCATTCAAAGATATTTCGAAAATTTGATTGCTTCGACCAGAAATCGAGCCGACTAAAATCTAAAAATGAAGATTTTATGGTTTTTCTTTCTCTAAATTAACCTTAATTAAATTAATTAATTAAAAGTATGTCACAGAGACTTCATTCTTGTGATTGACCCTAACAATCGATACAATAAAATTACAAGGTGTCATTTTTACAGATTTTAGTCAGCTTGATTCCTGGGAGAAGCGAGCGAATTTTCGAAAATCTTTGATTGCAGTTTTATTTCATTTCCAAAAAAAGGAATGTTTTTATTTTTTTGGAAAAGAAATTATTATTTATTAAATTTGCTATTTCTATTATTTGGAGTACTTTCCCTCCAGGGGGCATTAAAAAATTCCACTCTGTATATTTTAAGGAACTATCCACTGGTTTAGAGAAAAAGTTTCGTTTAGTGTTCTTTTAGTGTAACGAAAACACACAATGCCCCGGTGCGACAACGCGCCGCCTGTGCTTGAACGCGACTAGGTCAGATTAATTGCAATAACTCGAAAATCAATTTTAAATAGGTGTCAAAACCACCAAACTATGTTTGAATGATAAATCTTAATACCATGCTATATAAAATAAATAAATAAATAATAATCTCAAATAGTCAATTAAGATATCAATTTTTTTTATCAATTACTAATGTAATTTGCTAAAAAATACTGGATTGATCATGATTTCGTTTATCAATTAAACATTTAAATTTTAGCCATCTTAGTCCAAGAACATGGCAAAAATGTACCTACTTACTAGTAAAAAACTAACTAATATGTCTCGTATCGTAGTTCATATCTTTTTCAGATTATAGATTGGTAGAACACAAATACATTGTAATATGATAATCATTTGTTTCAATTTTCCGAGGTCGGGTTAAACATTTTTTTTTTTTGTTAAACTTATGATACATAAATTTTGCTTATACTTTCTTTTCAGTTCAACGATCAAGGCATGTTTGACTCGGAGAGTGTGAAAGCAATGTCCCAAGAATATTATGGAGATGATGCACATATGCTGCAACAGGCGCTGGCCTTCGTCGATGATTGCAGCAGCGGTAGGTTCTCTAATCTGAATTATGTTTATTGTTAACGAGCTTTTGGGCGCTTGCTACGGGCCTTATAAATAAAAGTCCGTTTTTTTTTTCATTTATTTAAGAATAATTGAGCATTTTAAATGCAATAACTTAAAAACATTATTAAAACATTGCAATGCTTCACTTTAACTGGGATTCACAATTTCTGTAAAAAAATTGGTCTCGGGTGGTCTTAGCTGCAAAGCTATACCATAAGATGGAGCTACGTTAGCAATATAACGTTAAAACAAAAATGTGGTAAGTAATTTCGAGGCATACCGCCAGGCCCCGGTAGCTCAGTGGAAGAGGACCTGTCCGGGAAACGAGAGGTCCCAGGCTCGTATCCTGGTCGGGTAATTTTTATTTATCACATTTTTCATTTATTAAAGTGTAAGTAGCTCCGCGAGCAATGGCTGTGCTCGGAGTTTCCCTGCGGGATCGAATCAGAATTGAGGAGATTAGCAGGCGAACCGAAGTTACCGACATACCCAGAAGAGTTGCAAAGCTGAAGTGGCAATGGGTAGTGCACATAGCTTATAGAACGGATGGCCGTTGGGGCATTAAGGTTCTCAAGTGGTGACCACGTACTGGATGCCGCAGCGGAAGCAGGCCCCCCGCAAGATGGACCCACGATCTGATAAAAGTCGCTGGTAATCGCTGGATGCAGGCAGCGATTACCAAGTTTCTCCACACTGGACTATCAGTGTGGACAAACTTGGGGCAGGCCTTTGTCCAGCAGTTGGCGTGTCCGGGCTGAATGTTGATGATGATGAAAACGAGATTTTGCTCGCGACTTTTTAGATGCATAAAAATGGTTTATTATGTAATTGTTAAAAGTCAGAAATTCCTTCCATAATGCAACGAAACACCCATTAAAATAACTTTTTAGATAGGTGACAAGTTTCACATCGGTGCACTCAAGGAATAATAATTCTCATACAAACTAAAACATCCTCGCAAAAATTTCGGGAATTCCTCCTTAATGCACCCATACAACCCTCAAGGCATGTATGAACCAAAAGTCAGCTCTATACGCAAAGTAGTTTGGCAGTTAGTTGTCTGTCAGCCACTCAGTCAGTAACGGAACGCGTATTGATTGATTTGGGACAAACATTGGAATCAGAATATCCTAACCGATATCATAAATACGAAAGTCTGTTTGTCAATTTTCTTTTGTTTTCTTATTTTAATTCTTTACTTTTAAATCATTCTAAACACCTGATTGAATGTTTTCAGTAAATAACGAACAAGTTGATGGATGCGCCAGGGCAGGTTTATTGCAAAAATGTGTCTTAGAAAAGGCCCCGCAGGTAATGTTTCAGTGATTTTATAATCTCCAATACAAAGCACAGACTAATAAGGAGAACAAGTAATTCTAGTTGAAACACAGAACCGTCATATGCCATTGAACCATGTCTTGGTGGTGAATATTATATAATTCAATATTATTTTTCATAGAACTGTGTGGAAAAAATAGCCGAATTATCTTATTAATGTAGCTCAATCTTTTCTTTTTTCGCACACGATAGTTTAATATCAAACGGAAAAATATTTTTTATAATATTTTTCCTATTTAGCATGTATAAAATTTTTTGCATTTCATTTAATTAAAATAACAATATAAATAGTGAGAAAAATAAATACTACTTTTAAGATCAACTATTTTATTATTTTATCTTAATTTTGAACAACTGGAAATATTGAATCTCTTATTAATCTTGTAGCCCATATTCTGAAAGTTAAGTTACGAGTATTCGTTGGCGTTGACTAACTCGAGAATATATTTGCTGCAATGACTATTGATTTGCTGTCAATTTTCCATTTAGAAGTGTCATAAATCTATAGCTCATGTAACGTTCATGTCTGAGTTAGCTTACAGAAATCGAGACAAGGCGTATTATTATAAGGTTGTTTCAACTTAACTATTACCAAAATTAAATAATTAAACAAACATTTCTTTTCAGTATGGATTGACACCATGATTTATGAATAACGAAAACCGAAGTTCCAGTGTTATCAACGATCATTTCCTATAGATCAATATCAACCATGTTCGTGCAATTATTGTTATGAATCGGCCATTAAAATCACCAATTTATTTAATTCGATACGATTTTGTTACCAAATAAAAGAATGTTATTGTATAAAACTATTCATTTTTTATTTCACCACAATACAGTGAGTTTGTAATTTGAAAATGTATAAATTTCTATGTGTTGCTCTCATCGTTTTTAAAAGTTCTGATGTAAGTATTTTTATAATTGTAATACTTTTATTGGGAGCAAGTCCCATTCAGGGTTTACCTGGCAAGCAATCACTCTTTATTCATTGTCTACCAAATGCTTCAGGAATAGCCAGATCGTTCCTCAGCTCATTTGCTTTAAAACTCCTTAAATCCACTCCTGGATTCAAGGAGTTTTAAAGCTTTGAACTCCTTCGTCCCTCACCGCGAGATAAGGTTAAGATTATTCAGTTTTTGGGGACTGAAAACTGCTCGCGTCCGCAAGGTTTAGCCCTCGATGCCTTGTACGTGGTCCCTGGGTGGTGCTAAACGAGCAGTAAAATCTGGTGGTAGGCTTCGGCCGTGGCTTGTCACCACCCACTAGACAAAACCATGCCGCCAAGTAACCTAGTTGCGTTCCGGCATGATGTCTAGTGTAGCCATTGAGGAGGATAGGTCTGAGTAATCGTGCTGCATCGGAGAACAGTTTTCAACTCGTAGGATAATGACTCACCGGGTTACTCGTTTTGGAGGGTAGCGGGATCCGAAGCACGGTGCACCGCTGGCCGACCGCAGGTAGTAGGGGGCCCAAGTAGCATGCCAGCCACATGCGAAAGGCTGCCCCGCCACCTCGCGAAAAATCCCGGGAGGCTCCATCGTGCCGGTTGGCGACCGGTTAGAGAGGACCCGATGGCGACCTCGGGGGGGTTCGGGTGTCCCCGCAGTCTCCAGGCGAGTTCCCCAATGGTGCGTTGTTTCCTACGAGTTGCTTGGTTCCATTTGCAGCGCTTCACTCAACTTCTATTCTCCTCCCTATTCACTCCACTACCAATTCACAATGAAAGGTGCTAAAAAGAGTACGGTTCAACAGCGGTTGCACTTCCTCTCCCTTAAAGTGCACTTCTGTAACATCCGAGGAGTGCACTCCAATCTGAATGATGTCCACCACCATCTTGAGACGGAGAGACCACACCTACTCTTTCTAACGGAGACGCAGATCTGCGATCCGTCAGACTCGGCATACCTTGGTTACCCAGGCTATATCCTGGAGTCTCTTTTCCGCCCGCACGCCGGTGTGCATGTATGCCAGTGACGCGATCTGTTATCAGCGTCTCCGTTACTTGGAAGTGCCGGACCTTTCAGTCATGTGGGTTCACATAGATACTGGCCTAGACCAAGTGGTTTACGCCTGTATCTATCGTTCACATAGCGGAGATCGGGAGACAACGAGGCTTATGGAATACCTTGGCAATACAGCAGATAAGATTCAGCAACGTTTTCCCACGGCGCAGTTGGTGTTTCTGGGGGATTTTAATGCTCACCACGGGCAGTGGTTATACCCGTATCAGGACACTGACCATGCTGGCAGAGAGGCCTTTAAGTTTTCGCTGACTTATGGTCTCTCACAGCTTGTTAACGAGGCTACGCGCATCCCCGACGTTGCTGGCCACACTGCGTATTGCTTGGACCTTCTGCTGACAACCGATCCTGACAGATACTCGGTGTCCGTCACTGCACCTTTAGGGACATCTGATCACTGTATGGTGAAATCTGTATCGGTGTACTCGCCACCTGACACCCGCCCAAAAGGCTCCAGGCGAGTATGGCGTTACAAGTCGGCAGATTGGGATGAAATGCGACATTTCTTCGCATCTTATCCATGGCGGCAAACTTGCTTTACATCAACCGATCCATCGTGCTGCGCTGATGCTGTCTCAAGTGTGATAGTTCAAGCAATGGAGTACTTCATTCCCCACGCTGATCTATCCCTTGAAACCAAAGCTCGCCCATGGTTTAATACTGCTTGCCTAGCCGCTGAAAAGCGAAAGCGGGAAGCATACAAAGCCTGGGCAAATGCTCGCAGAAGCAAATCCCTGGATTCGCATGAACTTAAGAAAAGATACAATGCAGCCGCCAAGTCCTGCAAAAAGGTAATCAAAAGAGCTCGTTTTGCCCACATAGGCCGTATCGGAGACAGAATAGCAGCATACCCTTCGGGAAGTAAAGCTTTCTGGTCCCTTGCCAAGTCGGTCGAAACGAACTTTTGTCGCCCGTCGCTGCCACCACTGAGGAAACCCGATGGTTCTCTGGCCCACACTTCTAAGGAGAAAGCAGATTTATTTGCTAGTATCTTCGCAGAAAGTTCTCGTCTAGATTGCCAAGTAAAAATCCCACCTCAATTACCTCAGTTCGGACCTACAATGGGTACCGTTCACATTCGCCAAAAGGAGGTTCTTAAATGCTTGCTGCACCTAGACGAGAACAAAGCTAGTGGTCCAGACGGTATTCCTGCAGTGGTCTTAAAACGCTGCGCAGCTGAGTTGTCTCCCGTTTTGACGCGTCTTTATCGACTTTCATTGGAATCCGGTAAGGTTCCCAAGTCCTGGAAGCTTGCTAACGTACAACCAGTACCAAAGAAGGGAAGCCGTGCCGATCCTGTCAACTACCGACCAATTTCAATCACTTCCATACTTTGCAAAGTCATGGAACGTGTATTGAACAATCGACTTCTGGCATACCTCGAGACCAACGAGCTCCTAAGCGATAGCCAATATGGTTTCCGCAACGGGCGCTCGACCGGCGATCTTCTCGTGTATGCCACTCACTTATGGAGCGAGGCCTTGGAGGGTCATGGTGAAGCAATAGCTGTATCCTCAGACATTTCCAAGGCCTTTGACAGGGTCTGGCATGATGGTCTCTTAAGTAAGCTTCCAGATTATGGCATACCGATTGGGCTCTGCGACTGGATATCTGATTTTCTGAGGGAACGGTCAATTCGAGTAGTCTTAGATGGCTTCTCCTCCGACCAAATGGCAATTAATGCTGGGGTACCTCAGGGATCTGTTCTCTCTGCAACATTATTCTTGCTGCACATTAATGACCTTTTGACACCGGGCATTATTAGTTATGCTGATGACAGCACTGTTGTAGAGAGATACGTATCCAATGCGCGAGCGAGCCCCCGTGAAATCCAAAGTTTAAGAAAGTCAATGATTGAGCGCATTGATTTGACCTTACGGAAAGTATCCGATTGGGGTGAGTCGAATTTGGTCAAATTCAACGCGTCCAAAACTCAGGCGTGTCTATTCTCCGCAAAAAGAGCACCTTCACATTAACGCCCACTTTCCAAAATGTATCTGTCCCCATCACTGACCATCTAGGGCTTTTAGGCGTAACTATAACATCTAGTTTAAACTTCGGTCAACAAATTGTGTCCATGGCTCAAGTAGCTTCGAAAAAGTTGGGAATCATCTCGAAGGTACGGCGGTACTTCGGCCCTGCACAGCTTCTTAACTTATATACAGCTCAAGTGCGAGCATGCATGGAGTACTGCAGTCATCTTTGGGATGGTTCAGCCAAATATCAACTAGAAGCGCTGGACTCCGTTGACCGAAGAGCCCGTAAATTAATTAACAACGTCGACCTTACGACCAAAAAACTACAGACCCTAGAGCATCGTCGTAAGGTTGCCTGTTTAACCGTGTACTACAGGATACATTTTGGTGAGTGCGCGAGTGCTCTGTTTGAGCAAATTGAACCCTCACCCTTTTACCATCGGACTACTAGACGCAGACAGAACTTACATCCGTATGTGGTTGATATTCCGAAAAGTCGAACTAAGCGCTTTGACAGTTCCTTTTTGATACGGGTCGCCAAGGTTTGGAATGAACTGCCTGCGTCTATTTTCCCTGACCAGTATAGTCCTAGTACTTTTAAGCGTCGAGTGAATAGGTTTCTCGTGGATGGACGTGTACCACCTTAGTCTTCATGTTCACTTAACATCAGGTGTCATGGAAGACAAACGTCCCATCCATATTTTATAAAAAAAAAAAAAAAAAAAACAGTTTAGTCAACGGTCAAACAAAGTGTACAAATTCCATGACTATTTTGAGATATATACCTACTTAACGATATACCTAATAATAAAGTATTAAGTTTATCTTCTTAACATGCTTCCCGTGTAAGTTTAAGAGGCGGACAGCCTCATATTATTACATCTGCGTAAGTATTTTGATAACGCGTTAAAAACATACAAATTCATCAAATGACTAACTTATACTGGGGGCTGGTCTATCTCGATAAATAACAGGTGAGCATTATAAGTAAAACACTTTTTAACCGGATTTATCGCGTATATTTACATTTTAAATTTTGACTCGACGTTTCGGTGTCTTTGCAGACCCCGTGGTCACGAGCGACTGAGGTGTCCAGCGTCGGATTGATAGATTGAAAAAGTATAATCATCTCCATCTGTTTCGCAGTCTCCGAGCGTAGCGTTCTGGATTGACACAAAACGAGCTGACAGTATCTTGAGTTTCAGGTCTTGCAGATTGCTGGATGTTGGATTTAATGTTTTTCAGGATAGGGTCCCAAGATACTGTCAGCTCGTTTTGTGTCAATCCAGAACGCTACGCTCGGAGACTGCGAAACAGATGGAGATGATTATACTTTTTCAATCTATCAATCCGACGCTTGACACCTCAGTCGCTCGTGACCACGGGGTCTGCAAAGACACCGAAACGTCGAGTCAAAATTTAAAATGTAAATATACGCGATAAATCCGGTTACAAAGTGTTTTATTTAATAGTATGAATCGCGAAAACTTAAGACAATATTGAGCATTATAAGATTAGAAGTTTTAAAAATAATAAAATCTGCAATTCATAAAATCCTCCGCTAAATAAAGTCTTTATTTAAGGAAGGGTCTATTTCAAAATAGAATAAAACAGGCTGTGTGCGAGATATTAACGAAATTATTCTTTTATGCCTTCCATGCTGGACTGGGAGCGAAAGAAAAACATAGAATGTGCCAGCTGCTTCTCTTCCCGGGCATACTGTAAAAGTCAGTTAAGGGACAGAGGTTTTAAAGGTGTTTTTGTGGGCGATAGGCTGACCCCCTGTCACTACAATAGTTTGTCTCCATCTTTATAATACCTCCAAATTTGTCAAACGTGACATCAGATGGCTTGTAACCTCTGGGGTTCTGCCTACCCCATAAGGGATATAGGCGTGACGTTATGTATGTATGTATTCTTTTATTTGAAAGACGTCTGTTATTTTTGCGTCTGGCGCCCGGCTGAAAATTGGGCCTCTCAGTTTTGTACTACTGTTCGAAGACGCGGCGGGCAGTTGAATGGTGTCATAATCAAAACAAAATGGCATGAATAGGTCTTGCAAATAAAATAATAATTCCGTCAATATCTCGCACTGTCTTATCAGCCTGTTTTATGCCATTTTGAATTCGACCCGTCATCTTTGAAAGACCCTTTATAACCTCTCTAGCGGTGATGTGTTTTGGCAAATAATGAAAATTCAGCTCCATTCGAAGCTCGTATGTTGTAATTTTAGAACTTATCTTTACTTACCATCATGTGAGATTAAGTAGGTATAGTCACTGATACACATAAAAAAAGGATATAGGTAGAAACTGTCTAAACGTTAAGTATTTAATGCTGATGTGAAATAATAAATAAATCGCCAGACAATCACACCAACTACTTACATGGCCCCAAAGTAAGCGTATCTTTTGTATGGGATACCATGTGGGGGGGAACCTAGAATATAAATACATAAGTAGATAAACACCCAGACTCGGAACAATTTTTTTCTTGTTCCGTGCGGGAGTCGAACCCGCAACCACTGGCGTCTGAGGCAGACAGGTTAACCCAATCTCCAAAGTGGTCGTCAAATACTTCACTTAAATTTAACTACATTCAGCTAATTCTCAGAAGGGATAACCACAACAGAAGACAGGAATGAATTTCATTGCGTTGATGATTTTAAGTACTTACTTGGGAAGATTTAAGGTTTTGTCCTGAAGTGGACCAGGTAACTGGTGTTACAATGTTTCTAATAATATTCTTTTGAATATGATTTCTTCCGTTCTTCCCCTTTTCATTAATAGAGCTAGTGAATTATTTTACACTGTGATACCCTGTTTTTTTTTCAATAGCCCTGGTAAGTTAAAGTTTAATCTAAAAGTACCCAATTAACAGTTAGTTATGCTAGGTGTATTTTGTGGTTTCACGTGTAGATAATCGCCATTATTATCAATTGAATTTACTGCGCTTTCAGCAGTGTAGGGTCAGCTTAGAATAGCCCTACAGCTCCTAGACACAGAATAAGTAATAGTACCGTTGGTACACAAGAATGACTCCGCAAGAAGATCTAAATAAATTCGAGTCTTGCTACGATGCGATACGGTGCAATTCAGCTCGCACAGCATTACGTAACCTGCAAATTTATATACCTAGAAGTTTTGTCTCTTTCTATCGCATGCCTCTTATCTTTTCTTACGCTGTTAGGGTTACTGCCTAGTGAAGAATATTTAATCTCCTTATTTGAAATTAAGTATCTACCGATGTAGGTATTACTGTTATTCTACCTTTGTAGAAAATATTGTTTCAACTTACCTAAAGTACAAAATAAAAAAAAGTTACGACGAATAATTAGTAATACTACCTATGTTTTGTTTGCTAAATTGAACATAATCTAATTGAATATTTGCTTCTTTTTATGTCCATTTTTAAATACTATTTGCGACCTCGATCATAGAATTACTGTGAGTGCTATTAGGTAGGTAGGTATCTACAACGTCCCGACGGACGCGCGCGTGACACACGACCCATTCTAAATCCGCCGGCGGAGCGCTTCGCTGTAGGTAAATAACGGATGTACCGCGCGGAGTGAGCCAGGCCTGTCCTAGATAAGCGTGTCGTAAAAGCGTTGCAAAGGACAAGACTCGTTTTGCAAAGCTGGCTGCCCACCTCCGATGGACGGTTAGGCACGTTAAGAAGAAGAAGAAAAGGCGACTAATCCGAGTGACCCTTGCTTGGTTGTAGGATCCCGCCTGGCATGACATTATGCGACCACCCATCTTATAAAATCTGCCGGCAAATATTAACGCTCCCGCGGTGATTTATTCCGGCTATAGTTTATGCAGAGTCAGTGCTTTCCTGAGCCCGTGTAATTAGACCTCATCTCCTCTTACCCGTAGGTGAGATTGAGTTCAAAGGAGGGCTTAGTTATTTGATAAAATACGACTGTAAACAAATTTGATGGCTAGTACAAGTAAATAACTAGGCAGATACTATATTTAAAAATTTTAAATTATTAGAGCCACTCGTAACCATGGTGTCTTCATGGCACTAAATGTTACAATATACAAAACAATTAATTGACACAGTTCAGAAAAGTCTTTTGTGAAATGATAATTACTTTCTTAAAATTTTAAGGCTTTAAATGATGCCGAAATTAAAGCAGAATTCACGAAAACGGTGATGCAGTGCTTCAAGGACCACCCAATAGATATGCAAGAGTTGACCAAATTGCAAACATATGTAATCCCAAAAAATAAGGAATCTAAATGTCTTTTGGCATGCACTTACAGAAAGATTGGAACGGTAAGGTTTTGGATTTCTCACATAGATAGGTATCTCGATTTTGGAAGATAAAGAATAATACTAATATCTTTCCGATTCTAGCTGAATGACAAAGGAATGTATGATCTAACAAAAGCTTACGAAGTTGCGGAAATTGCAAAGGATGGCGATGAGAAGAGATTAGAAAATGGTAAAAAAATGGCAGATTTATGCGCTAAAGGTAAGTGTGAAATTAAAAACAGATACTAAGTTTATCTCAGTCTTGACGCAGTTAGTGGCTCTTGTGTACATAAACATAGCAGGTTTGGCGCGGTCGGTACAAGTATAGGTGTTCACTGATCATTAATTTCTCACGGCGACTTCAGTGTAGGGCACGTCATGCAGGTCCTGGATGCTGTAAACTTGTAAACAGTAGTGCTCAGTAGAGATTTTCGGCAACCAGGACTGGGCTAGCTCGGTGTTTTATGGCCTTCACCTCCTCGTCACGTATCATAAAAGACTCATAGCACTGCAGTGGGCTCATTACAAAGACTTTTGATAACAATATAAATTAATACCTATATTGCTTATTTATCTTATGCTATAGTACGCTTATAGCAATCAAGTATGAATTGTATTTTTAATGACCCAAACTGACACACCTACCAAGAGGGCTCAAAATATGATTTTTATACAGGGTTAATTTTAATTCCTCTCTTGCAGGCAGCCTCTCAACATCAATCCCAACAATATTTGCCCTACAACTTTTTAAAATTAATAGTTTTTGAAATTTTAGTTTTCTCATACAAAAAATATTTATAGCCTCTGTTTAGAGGCGTAACTGTATGTACTTTTGTTTTTATTTTTCGTGTTATTTATAGTGATCTAAAATTATTATCAAAATTTGTAAAAAGTCGTAGAACAAATGTTGTTGAGATTGATGTAGAGCCTGCAAAAGGTGATGCGTTATTTTAAATTAACCCTGTAATCTGATGTTTTGGAGACCACACAGCGGAAGTCAGGGGTATCCTAGTGTGTACTAGTTTATAAAACTTCCTTTCATAAGCTAGCCCGGCTGGGAGGCGAACCCAGGACTTCTCACACTGCAGCTGAACTCTCGACCACGGCGCCACGGAGGCCTTTGCATATAATCAATACATATAATAAAACAGTAAAAAAAACGTGTCTGTACATTTAATATTTTTACAAAAAAAATTATCTAGGGTTATAAAGAAATGAAAAAAGAGTAAGAATCTGAAAAAAAAAATTTGTCTGTTTGTTTGTAAGTTTGTCTGTTTGCACACGCTAATCTCTGGAACCGCTGGACGGATTTGAATGAACCTTTTTTTGATGTATAGCTGTGAAGCCGGGGCAACATATAGGGTATATTTTATTTCGGTTACTGGAACTCCTGATGCAGAACCCTTAAGGGATCATCAAAACCGTAAGAAATATAGATATGATGCCTTAACAAAAGTTGTCCAGGATGATGAGCAGATTCTGCAGACATAAAAAAAATCTAGGATCTAAAAAAATTGTAATAGATTTTTAAAAGTTATGCCTAAAACTTACTTTACTAGAATATGGTGGAGATGTTCGGCATACAGATCAGAAGTACTCATTGCTCAGTTGCGCGTAGACCGACCATAAGGTCGTGGGTTCGATCCTGCTCGCGTAATTTTTTTTTGTTATATTTTTATTTATGTTGTTTACAATAAATATTTAATTGTGAACAAAATTTTCTTTGACACCACTTGATTTCAATCAAGATCCAAAGAGATATCATAATAATTTTAAAATAACTCCGTTATAAAATAGGTAGGTATGTTCGATAAGACGCGGGCGGGCGAGCGAGTGATTCGCTGGCATGGCCGGCCACTCACGCTGTTAATTGTTCGAGATACCTACCAAACTCTGGGTGCCTATGACCATATTCACCCAACTTTTATTATTTCACTTGGAAATAAGATTTCTCTGAATGAACCACCAAATTTTTGTAACGGGTGGGAGTCAGACTACCCACGAGTTTAATTTTATAACTTTCTTTTCCAAAATATTAAAAATACTAAGTTTTTTTTTCAAATCGGTAAATAAGTCCGAATTTGACCTCATCCTCACCTGATGGTAAGTATAAATGAGGTCGAATACCGAAGCCAAGCCAGTTCTATCATAAACCCGTTTACGGCTCTAGAACTGGCTCTTTATAAAATGTTTTCGGGACGCGTCACCGCTGGCAGTAGTGATATTTGACGGCAAATTTCAGTCAGCCGAGACAGCCAGTTTACCACCAAGCGGGGCTCACTCGGATTAGTCAATTATTCAGAGGCGGTAGGGTTATTCTAGGGGTAAATTATAACTAAATTGTCGTCAAAATCAATGAATGCTGGGTTTCAATATTTTACATGAGTAAAAGCTACTACAAACGAATGGTAGGTAGATATAAGAATAGTAAGTAGTAATTTGACAAGACGTTGAATATTGAAACGCTTTATACGCTTCAATATTGAACGTGTATGATAGCTAAATCTACTGTTCGTAGATTAAACGAACATACATACATATAACTTCACGCCTTTATTCGTTACTAGCTGCTGCCCGCGACGTCGTCTGCGTGAACGCTATGCAGCACCAAACGCACCTACGATTATAACACTGCTAGCGTGATAATATGTAGCCTATATGTTGACCCGACTTCTTAACTATCTTCATGCCAAATTTGAAGTAAATCCATGCAGTACTTTTTGAGTTTATCCCGGAAAGACAAACAGACAAACAGACAAAAATTCTAAAAACTATATTTTTTGTTTCTGTTTAGATTGTAGATCATACCCCAAGTATTCTTTTAAAAAAATATTCAATGTACAGTTTTGACTTTCCTACCATTTTATTATATGTATAGATAAAACCTCTATCCAATAAAACCTCTATCCCTAAAATGACTTTTAAGGTATGCCCGGGAAGAGAAGCAACTGGTACATTCTATGATTTTCTGTTGCTCCCAGTCCAGCGTGGAAGAAATGAACGAACAGTGTTTTTGATATTGTAACGTGGCATTAGTAGATTAGATAGATGTTAAAGCGTTCGGATAGCCAGAAGAAAAAAAAACTGAACTACACTAAAAATAAACATGGGAATAAGAATTCTAAGGAAATTCTCCTGGTAAAAGTACTAGGGGCTTAAAAATAATAAATCTGAAAAATAGTTCTTAATAAAGCTTCTTGCGCGATTTAATACAGGTAGGTACAGAAGGCAGCAGGTCAAGCGTAACATTACCTGTCAAATTTCCCCAAAAAATTTTAACTTAGGTAATGTCGAGGGCATTTCAGATTCAAGTAAAAAAAATACCGGTTTGTAACGCTTGATGTGCTGCCTTCTGTACATACAGAAATATATTGTAAGAAAGTTAAACTTAAAATAATGGGACTCAAGGTGTTATTTATTTCGTGATCATTTCTAGCTCTTGGAAGTTAGAAACCGTAGATTTAGCAGTAGAATAAAAAGTAACGTAGATGTGTTAACTACCAAAAGAAATTACATTAAATTGGCTCAGCCATTTTACCGTGAAAAGTAGCCAATCATAACTATAGATAGATACACATTATACACTGATAATGGCTGGATGGATGGATCTTTGCTACTCTTTCACGCAAAAACTGCCGAATGTATTCTTCTGAAACTTTACTGTAATATAGCTTTACTTAGAATAACAATAAGCTATAATTAATGAAGATAGGTATTGCATGAATTATGTAAAATTTAAGACACTTTGGCACCCGATTTGTTTATAACGCAAGGTGCCTAATATAGTTACCTATGTTTGTGGTTAGGAGTTATACATATTATTTGGGTGAAGATTCTTCATTTTTATTTTTGTTATTAAAGATAGTACTTAGGACCTTGGAGAAGAAAATAACCTACTCGAAATACTAATTCAATACAGACGAAGTCGCAGGCATCATCTATGTAATATACCTACCTACCTTTACTTTTTCACAAAACACCTAGGTGAAACTGCGGATCACAGCTTTGTTGTAACAGTTTTTGAAGTAACTCTGTCTGTTTATCTATCAGTAACGCTTAACTACTGAATCAATTTTGACGAAATTTTGAATAAGGTAAGTTTAAACTTTAAGGAGGATATAATAATAGTATTTATCCAACTCCAACAACCGATATCCACGCGGACGAAGTCGCGGGTCACAGCTAGTAAATAATAATAAAATCCCCAGACAATCACACCAACTAAATGCCGCCAAGGTAAGAATTACTTGTGATGTGGGACACCGTTTAGCGAACTAGGGGAAACCTAGATCGGAAAAACACGTTGACACGGAATTTGCTTCGTGCGGGAATCGAACTCGCGACCTTACGATGGCGCAATAGCGTCTGTACTACTGCTCCACGGTGACTAAGTGCCAACGCTGCGTTACGCGTTCGAATCGATACATCCGTATCTTCAAATAGGCACACCTACCCATAGATTTATATAACACCTACTAAGAGAGATTCAAACATACAAACTTTCGTAACATTTTCCGTACCGTACGCGCGTATCACACCCAGCGCTTGGCGCATTCCGAACGCGCGTATATGTTACGGAAGTTGCAGTTTTGTTTGAAATGCGCGTTCGAATGAGTGACGCTCCGTTGGCACTTAACCCACAAATATTTTCTTTTTCACAGTGAATGAAGAAAAAGTCAGCGACGGAGAAAAGGGCTGCGATCGAGCCGGCCTTATGTTTAAATGTATGGTCGAAAATGCACCAAAGGTGAGTACCTATAGAAAAGATATTATAGCTAGATGGGTTGTATTAGACCAGCCCTAATGCTACTTAAGTGATAAAATCACCTAAAGTTCTTCTTAGTGACAACCATTCACTCTGCCAATATTTTCAGCGCAAAAAAGATATAAAACAACGGTATTTTATAGAGATACAGTAGCTTTTTCCATGCTCTGATTGATCAAATGATTGTGACGTAGATATCCGTTTAGGGTTGGCTTAGAATAGCCCTACCGTCCTTGGATAAGCATGTCGTAAAAAGCGACTATTCCGGGTGACCGCCGCTATGTGCTAGGACCGCTTCAGGGTCAACCGCCTGTTGAGCGCCAACCTTTATATAAACTCTGCAGGAAAATATTACCACTACGGTTGCGATGTATTACGGACATGTTTTACTAAGAACCAGTCTTACTAAACCCGTATATTCTTTTTTTTATACTATATACAGGGTTATTTTTTAGTCATCGGCTAAATTTTTTTAACACCATAAGTAGGTATCATTTATAGAAAGGGTTTTTGCAAAAAAGGTATGTGTTTTTTTACAAGGAAATCAATATATTCGCTAACATTTAAAGCAAAGTAAGGTCACTTTAAATTAAGAATGAATACCATTAAAATGAAGACAGCTACGCGCTACTACAAAACGTCTTGTAGTAGCACGTCGTAAAATTATCTATAAAATGCCACGTCGTAGTAGCTATGTTCATCAACAGCGACGATTTGTAAAAAAGTTTTTGGTGCTATATCTTTATTTTTTATACTGAGCGATGCTTATTTATATCGTGATGATCGTGATGATTTATATTGTATCAAAGAAAATAACATTTAAATATGGCTGGTGACTAAAAAAGAATCCTGTGTAATAAGGATAGGACGTTTGTCTTCCATGCCACCTGATGGAAAGTGCGCATGAAGACTAAGGTGACACACATTCATCCACGAGAAACCTATTCACTCGACACTTAAAAGTACCAGGATTGAGTAGTCAGGAAAAACAGACGCAGGCTGATCGTTCCACACCTTGGCAATCCGTATCAAAATGGAACTATAGAATCGTTTTGTTCGACTTGACCCCAACTGCATCGGTTGTGAGTGATGGAAGTGAAACACGGAGCTAATATTTTTTTATGATTAAAACGAGTATAGCTCGAAATGTTTGTTTATATAAGACCTGTAAAATTTCATTAAATATAGAGAAAGTTTTGAGCATGTTTACAGTGCTGAAAAAATCGCATAACAGCTTATTCTTGTTTAGACTTTTCGCCAGTACCTTGTCAAAGAAAGTTTAATACTACTTCGATAATATTCTATTTATTATTTTTTTTGTTTCAGTTTGGTTTCAAACTGTGAGCATGCGATGAAGAAGCGGGAGAAAATGTTTCAAACAGAAAAACTAGTTCTGCTTCAACCTAGTTCACCAAATCCTATTTAAATACCTATTTCTACACATTGACTGGCCTGTTTAAGATAAAATAATATAATGCAATCCCAAAACTACTTACCATACTGAAATTTGGTTTGCTCCACTGGACGCAGTATTCCATTTGAATAAAATAAACATTTTTATAATTATTTTGTATATTATTGCTCATGATGATTAAACATTCTCATGCGTGAGAATTTGACTCGCGCTAAAACCTAGTTATCTTTATATGTTTATCAATTTTGTTTTACAAAGGTATCAATTTTATCGTCGTCATGGCGACGTGGTTACTGTGTGTATCATACGATATCTCAGGTTAAGCAACGTTCGGCTCGGTGGGTACTTCGGTGGGTGACCGCCGACCATTCATTTATCACGACGGCTTCCGTGATTCGAAGGGCACGTTTAAGCAGTCGTTCCCGGGTGCTGTATACTTATATACAGTAGTCGTTTGGGTTTGTCAGAAACCATTTCGGCTATTTAAAAATTCTGACATCCACCACCCAGCACTGGGCCAGCTTGGTGGATAATGGCCTCCTCGTCACCCAGGGGAGAGACCCATGCCTTGCAGTAGGCTCATTACAAAGAGTTGTGATGATGATAATGACAAACGTATTTTGACTATTGTGTGAATAATAAGATAAGTAAAAAAATATAAGTACCTTAGGTTATATAGACTGCCTATACGTAGACATATATTTATTTTTATCTCATACATGCATGATACAACTTACTACAGGATATTTTTATTTATAAAGGAAAACTTAAAAGGAAACAAAATTTCCATATAGGTAAATAAATTTATTGCGTTATTATTTTTATATCATGGCCAATACGTGAAACGACTCTTTTCATCACTTTTTAAGTACCTACCTATATTTGTCTATTACCCGACCAAGTTAGAAGTTAAGTGTAGGTATAAGAAAAAGGTAAGTAGCTGACAAATTTTGCAAACCTAGATGTAAGTACCTATTGTCGGAAGACAAACAAAACGAAAAGAAGCGTTACTCGCAAAACACGATAGAATTAATCCCTGGACAGTTACTCAGTACCGAGTCTGTGGGCTTGGCTTAATCACAACAAAATCTTAATTCGCGAGTCCGTTCCGTCAGTTACTTTACAGTTACAATACCAACTCAATGAATACCGAGCTACTATCGACCGTCAGTCCGAGATACGTCCGCGCACCTAGCCGTCCTAACCGTATCTGTGTCACTTGCCATCATCCTACATCAAGATACAACCTATGGCGCTGCAGTCGAATGTCAGTCATTTATTGCATTTAGCGCCCTTTTTAACAGTACTACCAACATACTTCCGCTACCATGAAGTCATACAAACATCTTAATATCGCAGACTCATAGTTATCGCCAACACGGCCATCCTGCGATGACACACGTCCTCGTGTGTTAATCTGAAACAATCATACCAAAGTGGCGGCTTGGCCACTCCTGACAATGAAGTCAAGCTAATTCTCAAAAGAAAAAACACAAGTTTGAATTCTTTACATTATAAATCTTTTAGAATACTCAACAACAAAAATACCGTTTTAGTTAACCAAGTTTCAAGCACCATTGGGTAACAATTATCTCCAAATCAAACATTGAAATCCATTAATTTCATTATTAACAACAAGGAACCATATAGTTCGTGGTTAACAGCAATTACATCATTTTCCCACGGAAAACCTGAGTCAACCAATGACTCCTTCAACACACTACCCAGAATCATTCTGGCGTAGTCACAAAACCAACGAACGAGAACCTGTATCCACAACACATTAAATCTCTTCCAAAACCAGAAATTACATCTTTCTTTACAACTGCAATGGATACTTGTACTTTTGGCAACTTCAAAACTTTAACCGCTGCAGATTTTTTTTTTAATTTTACTTCAATTTAATATTTCCATCAAAATTCTAAATCCACGATTTAACAATTTACGTAAAGCTACCACTGGTTCGGAAGATCCATCTACTGAGAAGAACCAGCAAGAAACTCAGTAGGAATCGACTAACGTCAACGCATTGTACGAACCACTATACTTTCGATAAGAAAACCGCACATTAAACAATGAAATTTACTTTGAATGAAACATCAAACAATCTGACAGCGGTCGAACAATAAACAAAGCAAGCATAAGCTGCTAGAATAACCCAATTAATTAGCAAACAATGCAAAGCTCTTCTGCAGTGACGTCCATCCCGTCACAAAACGTAATGTAACCTGCACTAGGTTACATCACCTCACACTCATAACCTCTATCCGGTTATATCAACTCACACTCATAACCTCCATCCGGTTATGGCGTATATCAAACCAATAAGAGCATTGCATTGTACTTCATAATTCACAACAACAAAGTACTAAAATTGTTCGACAACTGCAAACAGTTCGACAGTAAAATCCAGCTCTTTTGTCAATCGCAACAAGTTCAACGCATTTTCAATTTTCAATCTTTTCAATCTCGACGTTATTACCTATCTCCGTGATTCATTAAACACACACTATCGTAATATTACGTTTCAATTGCCAAAATAATAACAAGTTTACTGTAACTAAAACATAAGAAATGGTGTCTCCTAAGAATCGCAGCAAAATAATCTAAGATTGGCAAGATACAAAGCGATTTCTACCATCAAAACTTTTGAATATTATCTTTCGCCTTAAATTGAACTTCATCTATATCAACTAAAGTTACGAAAAACCATTTGATACGTCTCGACAAACCGTACGTTATTTCAAAACAATTTTACCTTGTCACATCTGTGCAAGCTATACAAAAGTAACAAAAATGATGAACTATCTTAGGCACGTGAATTTACTCTAATCACTGACTCTCTCACTCTAAAACTGTTTCCATAATTAATCACTTCTTTAGACTTAGACAGGGATTAATTATAGTTCTCTCCATAATGACACAACCACAGATCCTTCCGTCAGATAGCTCCTTTAGACTTAGGCAGCATCCGATAAGTTTCAGTTATACACCTTTATTCTTAGGAAATATACTGCCTTATTTCAACAGATCTATGATTGTATGATAATCACACAACCACAGATCCTTCCGTCACATAGCTCCTTTAGACTTAGGCAGCATCCGATAAGTTTCAGTTATACACCTTTATTCTTAGGAAATATACTGCCTTATTTCAACAGATCTATGATTGTATGTCGGAGGTTACCACAACTCACTCTAATCACAAACGAAAGTTAAGCTTGGGCAGATCCGAGAAGACTATACGCAAAAATAATTCGACACACTAATTAATATTAGGATTTAGGCTTATCCCACTTCTGATGTCGGAAGACAAACAAAACGAAAAGAAGCTTTACTCGCAAAACACGATAGAATTAATCCCTGGACAGTTACTCAGTACCGAGTCTGTGGGCTTGGCTTAATCACAACAAAATCTTAATTCGCGAGTCCGTTCCGTCAGTTACTTTACAGTTACAATACCAACTCAATGAATACCGAGCTACTATCGACCGTCAGTCCGAGATACGTCCGCGCACCTAGCCGTCCTAACCGTATCTGTGTCACTTGCCATCATCCTACTTCAAGATACAACCTATGGCGCTGCAATCGAATGTCAGTCATTTATTGCATTTAGCGCCCTCTTTAACAGTACTACCAACATACTTCCGCTACCATGAAGTCAACAAACATCTTAATATCGCAGACTCATAGTTATCGCCAACACTATGCATTAGCTCCTTATAAAAATTATTCACTTTCTTCATCCCCTATGCAAAAGAGTAAAAAATTACCAATGAAATCTTAAATTATACGCGATTAATCCGGTTAAAAAGTAGTTTTATGTCCAATGAAATCCTCTGAAAATACTAAGTTAAATACTAACTAGGAATTGAAAATTTTGGTTGTATCTTTCTCTGTCGTTTTCTATTCTACGATTCAGTCACAATGAAAGTATTTATTTCATTTGCTGAAGGTAGCTGAAGCCTTTTATGTATTCTGTAGCTGTAGTAATGTATAAAATTAACGATAATAAAATGCACCGACACATTTCACTTATATGAGATTTTTTTTACATGAATCCTCTCCATACGAGTATCTAAATAAGCAACTGTAAAGAAGTCATTCAACATTTAGTTTTATATCACTAGAATGTGCGCTTAGGTATTTTATAACGTAAAATTTATGGTCTGAGGGAACGTGCACAAATACGGTGCTGCCAACTAGCGTCGCAAATCCGCAACTTGTACTATAAGCTGTGGTAAATATTGTTACTATAAGGTACTAATTTGTAAAACAACGGCTTAATTGCAATGTCTTTTATAACAGATGGGCTAACGTTTATTTTTCAAAAAATAAAGCGTCCAGATGCCCTAAATTACTGTTAAAAATAAACTTTGTTCCTTAGGAAATTTCATTAAAAAAATGCAGTTATTTGCCAGATTTTTTCTTTGTTGTGAGTTACTTTATTCTTTTATCTTTTAACTCACACTTTTATTGAGATTATAAGACGTTGAGCTTAAACAGCCGTAGTTTAACAAATTTTGGTAAATTTTGGGCAACAATAGTTCTTAAACTGTAAGACCGCGAGCAATGATTATTGCACCAATTTGTTAATCAATAATTTTTTAAATCATAATTTGTGAAAACAGGGTTACTTTTCGCAAATTTAGTTTAGCGCCATATATCCTGACTACCTCCAACTAAGTATGCAGTAGGCATTGTGCAAAGTCAGCCCGAAACATAAACTGATTCATTTGTTTCTGCGTGATCATTACAGAGGGAGCTACTATGACCAGTCTAAAAAATTCGACGTTCTCTGAAATACAGGCACCCAGCAGACTGAAGAATATACTTACCTAGTTAAGTACTTGAGTATTTTTATTTTTTTGATGTTGGTCGTGGTAGCGCAATAAATAAAACACGTCTTTCTTATTCTATTAAGTTTTTTTTTTTATATAGAATAAGATTTTAAAAAAGGATATGATTTTTAAATAAATAAATATGATAGTGAATAAAACAGTTCATTAATGCCGCGTTTCAATATTAAGAAAACTACTCGGTCTGCCTACGAACAGTAGAATTAGCTACAAGGCGAAGCTAAAATGCATTTAATCTGACACCTGAGATACAGGCTTTTTTGCCATGTTTGGGTGTCAGAGACTTTCAAGTATTTTGTTATAACGATAAAAGTGATTAAAGTCAAAATAACAATTAAAATTGAGAACGAAAAAAGAATAATAATAATATTGAATAATAATATTTAATTTCAATACCTAATCAACGTCTTCTTACTTAAGTACTAGGTACTAACTATTATTATACCTAAATACTATTCGTTGGTCGTATCGGTTACTCATACATAACAATCCGTAAAGAACCATAATAACTTAGCTAAGTAATATACCTAGTGTTTGAAAATAATAAATAATATGAAGATATAAAATTAACTTACATAAACAAGCAACCACAGATGACTTGTATACTTAACTGAGTTCATTACACAAAATTAAGTTTAAAAACTAAAACACGATCTAAAAAGTATGAAACAAGAAAATGAAATATTTATGTAAAATTACGTCATATTGATAATTTTTTTTTCTTTATTCAGGTTTACCAACAATAATTGTTCACACTGTTACTTAATAACAACATTTTGATATAAGGTAGTTATATAGTATGACAGCATGCATAAATTATAAAGATATGTTCAAAGGGTAACCGTGATCGTATGTCACTTTGATTTTATTTTAATATTGAAATTAATCTGTTTTGCTATAAAAGGTGGCATACGACCACGGATATCCTTTGAACATATCTCTATCAATATGACACAAATACATAAATATTTCAGCGGATACTATTTTCTGGTTTCATACTTTTTAGGGCGTGTTTTAGTAGTCGAGTTTTAGTTTTTAAACTAGATTTTTTTTAATTATTTTGAAGTTTGCATATTTGAAATGTGTTAAAAAAATAATTTAAAAAAAAACACGAAACAGTCAAGAATATTTTTTTAGTTCTTCACTTTAAGTCCCCTAGAGGGCGCTGCAGTAAATTAAACGTAAGTTTATATGTATAATATAACCAGCCTATAACCCGCCTATAACCAGCGGACAGTGAAGAGTCTTCTATCGACACCTCATTTGTCCAATTATAATTACTTGTTAAGAAGTTCTGAGGGAACAGATGAACATCCATCTTACACACATACATTCTTACATACATACATACAGGTCAAAATCATAACCCTACTTTTTGCTTCGCCGAAGTCGGGTAAAAAGGTATCACCTTCAACTAGAATTCAAGCTCAAGCAAAAAGAGTTATGATCATACTGAGTACTTCATCCTCATCATCATCATCACAACTCCGTGTAATGGGCCCACTGCAGGGCATGAATCTCTCCTCTGGGTGACGAGGAGGTTTAGGCCATAATCCACCGAGCTGGCCCAGTGCTGGGTGGTGGATGTCAGAATTTTCAGGGTGCCGATATGGCTTCTGACAAACCCTAACGACTACAGTCTGTATACAAGTATACAGCACCCGGGACCGTCAGCTTAACGTGCCCTCCGAAGCACGTCGGTCGCCGTGAGAAACGAATGGTCGGCGGTCACCCATCCAAGTGCCGACCGCGCCGAACGTTGCTTAACCTGTGATATCGTAAGATACACACAGTAACCACGGCGCCACGACGACTTCACGACGACTGAGTACTTAATACAGGAGGGGAGGTAGACCACCATATATGGGTGTTTTTGTCGATGAAATTAGGTATATTTTGTAACCTTAAATTATCGCTAGGTCGTGACCGGACACACTGTATATGTATAACATCAAAGAAGTTAAACATTGGCATGATTGAGTCCATTCTTGACCACCCCGGTTGATAACAGGAATGTCTCATAAAACGAAGAGCCAGATTGCGAGTTCTCGACATTCCATAAACATTCCAATAAGTTAGGTACATTAGAACTTTGGAGATTTTTTTTTCAGTAAGTACCTACTTATGTATTAGGATAAAATATCTTTGATTCCCTACATATAAGTACCCTATTATTGTTATAATATACAACACTGGACCTAATGAACAGAAAACCTACCTCCAAAGTTGAAGCCGCGCGCTAATTTTTTTACAGAATTTCTTCTATTAGGTCTCCTCTGTTGCCAACCATTTTCTGATTGTTTTTGTTTTTTAATCAAGCCTCTCGTCATATTCTACTCCGTTTTAAATCTACGTGTAGAAACTAATTATTTAAGTAAGCAGAGTATGTATTAAAAATTATTTTCGTAAGTGTGATGTCTATGTCTATTGCACATTTAGTAGGTAGTATCAATTAATGGTCCAGGAACAGGATATGGTCGACAAAAAGGCGAACCTACCCTAGGTATACCTACTTACTTTTACGCCTTGTTTATATTTTACTATCAGCGGAAATTAGCTCAATTTTATTTATTTATCAATTACTTACCAAAAACACACTCCAAAATACTAGGTAAGTACCTAAAACCTACCTAACTACTTACACACTAGGTCCTACCCAACGTCTCTAAAAAGCTGACTAAGAAAATCAATGCATTCAAATAAGGACGTCTTGCATTTAGAAATTATCTGTCAGACATACATCAACACGTACTGTAAGCAAGGAGATAAAAATAAAACAGGAAGGATAAAAGAACCCCGCCCTCAAACGACAGCTGATTTAAATAGCTTTTTAAATGCCCAGGCGCACTCTCCCATTGACATATATCTACACTCTCCTTACACGCACACCTGCAAAAACTGCATCCCACCCACACTACCATCATTCAAATCAACGTATTCATGTAGAATAACATTGCACCCTTTGATCGACTGAAACCAATTGATTTAATGTTATTGAAATGAAAAAAAAAACTCTTTATTTTATATTTCGAACATAAAATTGCGAAACGTAAACTATTGCTTAACCATAAAAATATAAAGTAGGCGGGCACTTTCTTTCACTCACGCAAACAAATTAATGCAGAGCTAACTTCACGTTGCAGGCTACGACAAACGATGAGATGCAAGGCGTGCGTATGACTCCGTCTTGCTTTTACTTGACGACAGACAGTACAGTTATGTTGTAGCTAACGTCACTCAGGCGCAGTAAACTTCAACGTCTCGTGTTAGACCGGCCGGTGACGTTTCTGCCTAATTCATGTTTTCAATGTTTTGTTATCGTTTCGTAAATATTTATGTTAGTTTAGATTCGACTTTATGTAGTGTTTAGTATGCGGAGTGAATTAAAAGAGTGCAGTGATTGTGGGTTTTTGTGAAGAATTAGTGTTACAAGTGTGGCTAAGTTAGTTTTATGTGATTTTGGAGTAAAACGTGCCGCTTTGGATACGAACGTGAGATAAGTTTTCTGTAAGTATTTACTGTATTCCTTAGCAAATTAAGTGTGTCATTTTATATGACAATTAATAACAGAGCCTATTCTTAAGTAAACCTATTTAGGCAAGTTAGATGATTAATTTCTGTGCCTAATAGCTACCTAATTGACTTAACCTAGGGTTAAGTAATTGCGTAAAGGCATAGGACTAGTCTTAAAGTAGGTAAAGCTATGTTTTTATGTTGTTCCGATCAGCAACAATCCCCATGCTAGGTTTTAAAGCCTACAAACATGAAACTGAATAATAAATACCCAAATAGATATTCTTTAAGCTTTAATAATCAGTAAAAAGGTGTTAATTTAGTTTGTTTGTTCTTAATATTTAAACTTCAACGGAATAGGCACGAAGGTGAGTGTATCATCTCCATATTTCTTCTTAAAACGTGAATCATCAGCTTCCGAGGAAGTAAAAATATCGCTTCGTCTTTTTGAAATCAAATGTGTTTTGAACAACCTCTTTTTCAACTTTTTCTTATCAATTTTCGAAGCAACTTTAGGCTCGGGTATATCCTCATTGCTATACAGTGGTGAATCCAAGTCTAAGCTGGTATCTTCTTCGGTGTCTCGTCTTCTTCTCTTCTTTCCCGACACGACGCCAAGTTGAAGGAGAATGGGGTTGGTGACCAGGGCAGCCGCAGCACCGAGAAGTGCTAAGCCAGCTATTGGCCATAATATCGCTTTTTCTAAACCCTGGAAAGATATTAGGTAAAATAAAAATAAATCTGTAGAGGACGAAACGTCGAATGAAAATTTACTTTACTTACTTTAATATCTACCTACATAAAATGTCCATTTAAGGTCGGATTATAATAGCCCTACCTCCACTGGGTTACCGTGACCTCGGCTTGGTGATAGGAGTCCTGTAGGGCACCTTCATATGAAATCTGCAGCCAAATATTTTCCGTTCTGGCAATGTTTTATCAAGAGCCAGTTCCATCCTAAACCCGGGTGCTGTCATCTTGGACCTCATCTTCACTTACCACCAGGTGAGATGGGGGTCAAACATGGGTTTAGTCATCGATGATAAAATGTAGGTACTTACTAAATTCGGTCAAAAAAGTGATTTTATTCTAGCATAGCATAGTCAGATTTTTGAGAGGTTCGATTAATGATAATCGATTAAATTTGTTATTATTTCATCAGCTTGACGACTTGAGTCGATATTAAACATAGTTATCGGTAGGGTTAACCCTGGACTAACACATCTGAGGATTATTTTTATCCTGTCGGATCAGGATTTACGCGTGTTAAGCCGTGAAGAATTGTATCTATCTGTGTCGAAGGTGTTTGTACCTATAAGGCTGAGAGCGACATCGGCCAAAGCAGCGATTTTCGCGACACGATAGAAAGTATTGAGTTTATACGAAACCTCGACAAATCGCTCGAGCGCCCGCTGGCGTCGAGAACGGCTCAGATTCCTCGCGTCGCTGCCCGCGCCGCTGTCGCTGCCGTCCAGTTTGCAGCCTAAGGCGAGATGTCGCTCTGCGATACTAGAACGTCTCTATGGAAGTCTTAACAGTCGACAAATAAATAACATTCGTCGAGCCTATGGCTGGGCAGTAGCTTCTTCCTACGCAAAAGATCACCGTCTTTCTACCGCCAATTCACTAACTTATCGTGTCGATCGAACATCCCTCCATTTTAAGAAAGCTTATTTTTATATGATAAGGATGGGACGTTTGTCTTCCATGCCACCTGATGGAAAATGCGCATGAAGACTATGATTCACTCGACACTTAAAAGTTCCAGGACTGTAGTGGTCAGGAAAAACAGCTTTTCATAACACCCGTTTTTTTTTAAATTGAAATAAAGTGGTTCTTGTTCGTAATGGTTTACTTTTTAAATCCAAAACATTGGTCACCATAATTGCATCATCAATGAGAATGAATAATCGATTGTTTGTCTTTCTTGCTCGTATTATGCAATATTAGTTTTTATTAAGGCTAGTGTTTAGTTCAGTTTTCCCTGGATTGAATAGCTAGATGGTTTTAGGCTGCAAACTGCACGGCAACGACAGCGACAGCGAGAGCGACAGCGAGAGCGACAGCGGCGCGGGCAGTGACGCGGGGAATCTGGACCGTTCTCGACGCCAGCGATTTGTCGCGTTTAAGAGACGTACCGAACAATACTTTCACAGTTCATTTATACGATACGACTTACTATCGACATATGAAGACGTAAATCCGTACAAAGGAAGCAAAGAGGCGAGTTTCATCGTTATTACGAAGACCAAAGACGAAATTCAATCAAATTCTTTGATAACACTAGAATGTTTGTGAAAACATTAGATTATGTCCTGAAGAATATTAAATCAGAATAAGGATCGGATTATATTTACGAACGTAGTATATCTTCAGCAGAAAAATAGTTTTTTACTCTCTCGCGTAAAAAATTCTTTTACGCGAATTCTACGTTTTTTTGTGGTTGAAATTTTAGCTGTTTTATTTTTTTATTTATTTACTGTTCTATATCGGTTGTCTTTCTTAAACAGCCGAAATAATTTCTTCCAACGACATTTAACAAGGCTAGTTATCGATATCAGTGTGCAATAGACTAGGTACACTATAACCGCTCGATCGCGCACTCCCCGCTAGACTGGCCCTCGCCGCTCTTTGCCCGCTGCCCGCGTGGCTGCCGTCCAGAACGCTTCATACAAACAAACTCAATACTTTCTATCGTGTCGCGGAAATCGCTGCCCGCGCCGCTGTCGCTCTCGCTGTCGCTGTCGCTGCCGTCCAGTTTGCAGCTTTAGAGGCCGTAGTTCCTGGGTACCTGTCCCAGTTTAGGAAACTTTTCTATACTGGCTAGGGTCTGAGTGTGTACTAAAATACCTCCTAGTTCCGCTGTGTGGTCTCGTCTCCAAAACACAAGTTTAGGTATAGCTTAGGTACTATAAGGCCACATGGTTGGTGTGTTAGTTTAAAAAGTAAAGATATTCTCAGTGCGACTAACTTTTCGACTGGCTAGCGACCACCCTTCATATTAACTCTGAAGCCAAATATTACCGCTCCGGCGGCGCGGCTGTAATATTTGGCGGGCAGTATTATTTATGAAGAGCCAGTTCTTTCCAAGGCTCGTATGCTTTCATCATCGACCTCATCTTCACTTACCGTCAGGTAAGATTGAGGTCAAACGTGGAATTAGTATTTAATAAAATAAAATTACATCAATATTAATATGGAACCGTTTTACAACTCCCTGATTCATTACCTATAAATCATATAATCATTATGTTTGTTAATCTCCTATAAAAGTACTCGTTTGAAGGAAATATTTTGCTCATGATAGGTCGACTTTTGAGGCTATACCTCAGTTATTTTATAAGAAAAATCTTATGAGATCAAAAATGCGAGTTAAACAGCGCGAAGTGTCTAGTATAAAATAGGGCCTTTTCACACATCAATGTGTGTTTAGAATCTAAACTTACTTAAGTACGTTACTTAATAAAAATAAATATTAGGTATAGCTGAGAAGAAAACTATTTTGTGAACGCGTAACTATCAAATTAACTTAAGTTCAATTTTGACGACTGAAAAAAAAATTGCATTCTTGTTTAGGTAATAGCTCATTTCTTGAGAGTGTTAAGTATATCTTTTTTACGAGATTGGAATTTTTTTTTCTGGACAGCCCGCGTTTGTCCGCTCTAGCCTTATCTAAAGTCACGTTGCGTCTATGTGTCTTCTAAAGGCGACCGACATACTCATAACACTACTTAACGGATTCTCATAATATTTTCGTCATGAGTTTTCCGTTCATAGCAGTTTTGTGTAAATTGGGTGAAACCGACGAAAAAAAGTCATCCTCCCAGACATATCGTACCGTCATTCAATATTCTTCATTATCATATCTAAGCACTATACATGACATTGCTTTTATGCAATTCTTAGTCACACCAAGTATTCATCACGGAATTATCTGAATCAGACAAAACTATGACGGTTTCTTCTCCGACATAAACTCAATCCCATTGACTTAATGTTTATTTTACTATGTGAAATTCTCACGGCATTACGGTTCAGTTAATACAACCCGTGAAGCCAATAAGATCATTGTTTGATAAACTAATTGTTGATATGAATCCAATTATTGTTTGCCGTTATGACATTAATGTTTATTGGCTGCTGTAGGGGCCAGCCGCTACCAAAACTGGTTTTCTGTGTCTGGAAGACTGAATATACGTGTCGCTAAATACCTGTGTAGGTTTGATAAAACCTGATGGCATTTGTTTACACAAATACATTAAAGATATCGTATCCACTTAGTACATCTCGACCCGAAAATAAATAAATATAAATATTTTTGACACTCACACAACATTATCTAGCCCAAATTAAGTTTCTTAAATAACTTGTGCTATTGATACTAGTTAACTGATATACTTACTTAAGAAATATATAAACATACACATTGAATAAATACATATTTTTTATTAGACAATAAACTTAAATAAACATCCATGACTTGACGACTAATATCTGTGTTCTTCACACAATATCGCCGCCGGGATTCGTTCGTACCCGTCTCTGGCATAGAATGCAATGTAGGTACGTTACCCCTACACCAGCCGGTCGTCAGAAAAATATACGAAATACACATCAATCGTGTCGGATCGGTTAGAATAGCTCTGCCGTCCCTGGATAAGCATGTGGTTAAAGGCGACTAATCCGCGTGACCTCCGCATAGTTGTAGGATCCCGTCAGGGTTGGACGGGCTAGCCTTCATATAGAATCTGTCTCCAAATATTACCGCTGCGGTGGTGATGTGTTCCTACAATATTTTATGAAGAGCCAGGTATATGCCCTTTCTATGCCCGTGTGCTGTCATCTTCGACCTCATCTTCACTTACCATCAGGTGAGATCGAGCTAAAAAATGTGTGCACAAGTTAACTATGCCCCATGGAGAAGTCCCGCCTGTTAACCAACGCAAAAAACATAATAAAACGACCACTTACATAGCCATAATGTCTATGGTGATGGTCTAATCCATGGTAGCGATGACCGTGATAGTCGCCTCCATGATGAACGAGGTCTGGAGCATAAAACTGCGGTCCGTAGCCATAGGGGGGATGCTCCTCATAGTCGTGAAGGGCGTATTCTGTGGAAATATATCAAGTATAGATAATTTACTGTTTAGAAGCACTGCCTTTAGTGAGGTTTTATTCTTAGCTTCGTACAAGGGCCTTTGATGACTGCCTGCCATCCAATTTGTTTGTATTGGGAAGGCACACCTTCTTAATGAATACATATTGTCACTTAGTATTCCAGTACTTAAATAAAAATGTAATTCCTTAAACAAATCACGAAAACATCAAATACTATGTTTACTTTACAAATTCTACTAAGCAAAAGATGTAATATTTTTTTATTTTTACTTTTTAAAGGAATCCTGCTTATGTACCTAACATTTTTTAAATAAAAAAATACACTTTCTGAAATATTTATTTTTTTAGTTTTTATTAATCAAAATTCAATTTAAAAGTCTTACTTAATGCAATTTTGGATAGTCAATTATTGAAAGTAAAAGAGGGTTTAACTAAATATTGTCAACATTTATTATGAAATTGTTGTTATTAAGTACAATATAACTCCTCCCCTGGCTCAAACACATGCGGCAGTCCTTCTTGGCATGCTGAGAATTAAGTTATCCAGCATTTCTTGCGGTAACCTGTCCCATTCTTGAATTAAGACTTTTCTGATCTCTGGCACTGTCTGGGGAGGTGGCTAATGGTACCAAACAGCTCGCTTGACAGCATCTCACGCGTGCTCAATCGGGTTTAAGTCAGGCGAGCCGGCAGGCCAGTCTAACCTGGTAATGTCGTATTCACGTAGAGCAGCGTTGATTCGTTGAGCTCGATGTGCCGGGTGCGGTCAACCATTACAAATCGAGGGCCATGGTTTATTCTAAATGACCTCACAATTCCAATAGCAATGGTTTGTTATAAAGCTGCAGTCATCGAGCCACGATACGGGATCAACGGCGTTCTAGCGCTAATCATGATACAGCCCCAAAAGGATACCGATTTCCCGCGTTGTTGAACGGTTTCGGTGGCAGTTCTTTGTCTTTCTCCAGACACGAAGGCGTCGGTTGTCTAGGTGAACCGAGGTCTTCGACAAACAATTGATATTTAAAATTATTTAAATTAAGTAGGTATAAGAATTAAAAAAATTAATTTCTTAGATTCTTAATTTAAATAAAGAATCTTAGAAAATAAAGAAAAAACGTTTTATGCTAACGTGACAAAAATGAGGTCGTATTATCAAAGTGATCTCAAACTTTTTTTGATGTGTGTAGTAGATATGTTATGAAAATACACATGCTCGAAAAAAGCATGCTTAGGAGCAGTTTACATTTGCGAGCAATACGCATGCTAGTTGTAAGTATGCTTATATTTTAAGTATGAACAACTGATCGATACTAGCATGGTCAATAAGCAAACTTGTTTAGACGCGCTTAAAGCACACCCCCTTCTACCCGCGCCGCTGTTAGCATGCTTGAAAACCGCAAGCCTGTCGATTCACGAGCATGCCCGAACTGAGCATGCTAATTTTGAGCAACATTCCAACACACATGCGCAATTCAAGCAAGTGCTCAATTTAAGCATGTTCTCGTCCTTGCAATGATGCATGTAACAGTAGCATTATACAAAACAGATTTTATTGTACTGGACCGTTTAGTGTTCCACTTGGTAGTAGTGGTTCTGATGGCCGAGCTAGCTCAAGGTTCGCTTAGCAAGCAAAAAATCTTTTTATCAAATCTGCCTCCAATCAACTATTGAAGCTCCGGTCATTATAATATGTTGCGGCATTTGTTTTATCAAGAGCTAGTACCTACTTTCATTAATCTCCATGAAATCTCCCTCTTTCCTCTAGGATCGCGAGGAAAGAGGGAGAAATCGAATCCAGAGGGAGAATTCCCACTGCCTCTGGATAAGCGTCTCCTAAAAGGCGACTAATCCCAGTGGCGCTCGATTGGTGGTAGGACCCCATTAAGACGACACATCGAAATGTTTTTTCTTGAAATCTTAGCACCTTAACACGCCGACATAAGGTCGCGTATTGCATAGAAATCGCCACCATCGACACCGCTCAGACACTGAAATCGTTTCAAAAATCAATAAAAAAATAACGGTAAATGCTATGTAAATTTTGAGCAACCAAAGTCCGTACAATAATGTGAAGATTGAATTTAATTGAATTCTAAGCATATGGATTGCATAACTACTTAGTAATTTTAACAAAAGTATGTTTTTAGACGTGTTTTCGAAAAATAAAACTATCGAGTCAAAATCATCAAATCATGTTTTTGAGCAGGCAAAGTATAGATAAAGATATGAATTTACACATATCAAAATGTCAGCTCCACTCGTCATGTCATATTCTCATAGTTTGCGATAAAAGTCAATGCATTTTTTCAATTTGTCGCCTTAAAATCTGCCGCCAAATATCATCGATCCCGTGTGCTGTCATTACGACCTCATCTTCACTTACCATCAGGTGATATTGAGCTTCAAGTATTCGGCATCTAAAATCTGGAATAATCTTCCCCCACCTCTTCATGAAAGTATGTCTTTGCAAACTTTTAAAATTAAATTAAAAGTAATTCTTTTGCAAAAACAACTTACTATAGGTTCCAGGTTATACAGAAATAATATCCTATCTAGTAAATTAGAAGTTCTAGCAAACATAAGTATAACACTAAACACATAATCTTTTTAGTATGGTAACTATGTATCTATTAAAAGAAACAGTCCTAAAGTGTATTTTTTTTATAAGTTTGTATGTATATATAGATTTAATATAACAAAAATGGAACTATGTATTTATGTAAGTAATATTATTTCTAGTTTTTAATATACCTACCTAATTAAGACTTATTAATTAATTAATTATTAATTAATTAATTATATAATTAATTAGATAAGATAATAAATATATATAAATTAGAAAAGTAAGTTTTTATTTGTGTCAATAGATTAAGTATTTGTTTTGTTCTGGGACTGACAGAAAACCAGCGCTGGTTATAAGTATGACTACATTTTATGCCAGCAACATGCTGAGTCTGTTCCCTTTTCCCCACTGTACATAATATTAAATATGTTTAAATGTAAAAATGTAAGTTATATGTCTGTGTTGTCTTTGTGGGAAATAAATGTTTTCTTTCTTTCTTTCTTTCTTTCTTTCTATATTCGAGTTTAGCACAAATATAAAAAGGACAATTAATGATCATAACTTTCTGTTCTCCCATGAGTGTAAACTTAAAACGATTGAACGACTTTTTAATCTGTCATTCAATATGTAAAATGGATCACACAAACCTGATTTGCTGTACGGTGCGTTACCCTTGATGTGGTTGGAGCTGGCAAGTGCACTGTCCTGCGTTTCCTGTAAATAGGTTATGATGTAATTATTTTAAACAAGGCACTTATAAATAATAAATAAACACAATCAACAATAAACAGACAATCACCCCAACTACATGGCCCCAAAGTAATTATAGCTTGTGTTATGGGATACCATGTAGCGAACTAGGGGGGAACCTAGAATATAAATACATAAATAGATAAACACCCAGACGCGGAACATTTTTTATTTTATTGTTCCGTGCGGGAACCCGCAACCACTGGCGTCTGAGGCAGACAGGTTTACCCCTTCGCCAAAGTGGTCGTCTAAGTAGCGTAATGTAAGTTATACTCAAAATAGTTTCTTTTCTTTGCCGATTCTTCCATTAGTTGTGACGACAATTGGGAGGGACAGTCATAACTGAGGTATCAATATAGGTACGGCTAAACTTAATCCTTCACTCTTTAAATATGATTTGAGTGAACTTCTGCTTGTTGGTAGAAATGAACCCTTTATGTTCCGCCTGGCTAGTGACCACCTTTATTATATCGCCAAATGTTATCACTTTGGTGAAGATTTGATCGGAACAATTAAAAAATCGTTACATTTAACAAAATTAAATTCGAAGTTAAACAAGCGAGTATAAAGATTAAGAAGTCGTTGTGGCGCCGTGCCGTGGTTACGCTGTCAAACGATATCGCAGGTTAAACGTGTTCGGCGCGGCCGGTATTAGGATGGGTGACCGCCGATCACTTATTTCTCACGACGACTTCCGTGCTTCGGAGGGCACGTTAGGCAGTAATACAGTAGTCGTTAGATTTTGTCAGAGGTCACTTCGGCACTCTGAAAATTGTGACATCCACCAACCAGCACTGGGCCAACTTGGTGGAGGCCTAAAGCTCCTCGTCACCTAGTGGAGAGAATCAGCCCTGCAGTGGGCTCATTACATGGAGTTGTGATGATGATGATAAAGATTGGTCAAAAACATCGCTGACCCCCGTCGGAGCGACGATTAAACTCCTTCTAGCAGCAGACTTCATTCATTTAAGAGTTGTGTGTCTAGTCTTACTAACGAATAACTGCCGACAGTCCTGAGTCATTCGCTGTTTCGATTTCATGACACACTTTTCGAGAGGTGGTAGAAACGAATAAGTACGAAAGATTTTATTGATTGAAGGTCGATTTTTAACTCTTAGCCTTTTCATATCCCTTCACCCTGAACATGAAATAGAAAAATTGTTTATAAATTTGGAAAAAAAATAAGAGAGGTTTTATTTTTAAAATAGCATGGATGGTAGTAGAGCTCAAACGCTTATGGCAATCTTATAAATCATAACATGAAAACATTTTAACTGAGTAATGCATAATGCCAGGCGTCTATTATCAAGCTAACTTTTTTTGTATATTATACTGTATTTTTCTGATTTCAAGGACAGATTGAACTTTGATTGAACAGAATTAAATTCATTTATTTTTAGTTATTCTGTATAGTATCCAAAAAGACACTCTATTTATTAACCATTGAAGAAGTTGTTATGTATCAAACAACCTACAAGTTCTACCGCAAAATATTTAATGTCTAGAAGTTCCGCATTTTTTGTGTAACTGAGGTAATTATTCCAATTAGGGAACTCTGTCTTGGCACGCTTGGGTGGCCCGATTTGGGGCGACGACTGTCTGTATTTTACACAATGGGCTCAATGCATCATAGCATTCTTTTATTATAAGTGTATCTTATTTATTATTAGTTAAAAAATCGATTGAAGTTCTTAAAGATAAGGCCTTTATTCTGACTCAAAATTTACGTAAGAATTGAATTGATTTATAAGTTTTTTATCTAGGTAATGCTTATCCATAGCTAGCGTTATTACAACTTTAAACAAATTGAAACCTTATCAAGAATTAATCAATAAGAGGTCAATGCTTCTCCGACATTTTTAAATGCTCTTCAAAACTTTGGCCGAAGAAAGGTCATTAACGTAATATTCTCTGTTTTCATACATTTTTTTTTTTAACTTTGTATCGATAAAATTTGTATACCTAGAGGACTACCTCTGAAGTAACCTCTATCATAATATTACAATATTTAGAATTGTCCAAAAAACGCCTAAAAAAGATACAAAAAAAATATTTAAACACGACTCGAAAACCTTCATTTTGGAAGTCGGTTGATAAATATTTTCTATTTCAAAACAATCTCAACATTTAACATGAAACTTAATCCACTTACTTTTACGGGTTAATCTTCCACGAAATCTTTTTCGAAGCTGTATCAGTGTATCGCATACATTATTCAACATTTACGAATTGATCTGAATTGTAAGGTCGTCATGGGAGGTGACTCCGAGGTATGCATGGTGTGAACTGTTTATAGCAAATTACTACTTAGGAGAAGGGCGTTCCATTGGGAAAATGTAAAACCTGTCTGGAAGTGTGGAGGGAAATTTTGCTGGTATTTTGGTTTTAAATAAGGTATAATTTCAATAAATTAACAATGCTGGATGTTTTAGATAGTGCTATCCGAGGAGCAATCTAATGGTGCGTACAGATTGCTAGTAATGTAACAATCTTCGCACGTGTTTGGACGTGTACTGCGCAGAATGTTACATTACAAGTTCCGTTACAGCAATAAGTACGCACCATAACAGTGCCAAATAGCCTCAGGTATGATCTGAGAGAATAGCTGCAGTGTTTTCCTACCGGTTTTTTGTTATATTTATCTTCACTATCTGCCTGATCTAAAATAACTTGCCGGATTTACAAAAAAAAACTATTTTTGCGTTTGATACTTAGGCGTAATTTAACAGCGTATTAGAATATTTCGGGGGATTACTCGTAGATATCCGTTAAATTTAAATAAAAATTTAATTTTAATTAAGGTAAAATTTTTTGACAGATTTGTAACGCTTGATGTGCTGCCTTCTGTACATTGTTATATTCATTTTTACCTGTATGATTTGCTTAGCTTAGAACTAAAAAGCTATACATAAAATTATGTCCAACAGTATTACCTATACTCATATATGCAAAAATGAAGCTTAAAATTTAATTTGATTATTTGTTTGAACGTGGTTATCTCAAAAAGAACAGTTCCGTAGAAAATTCATAGAGTAATTATATCAAGAAATACAAGATGATATGGTCTTATGTATTCACGATCCATAATCTTAAATAAAACATTCCTTAACACGATGCATACAATTTTATATTCTAACGATATTTCAGTACCTTAACATTCTTAACAACCCGTAATTTACTCGGAATCAAAAGCTAAGCAAGCAAAAATGCTTGTTAGCTAATTAAAAAATTAAATCCCATAGATTATAAAATATAAAACATTGCTTAGTCAAGGTAAGCACTTACATTGCAGTAGTTGATTCAGCTTCCGTCCTAGCTAGTTTATCAAGGATGTGGCCGCATGATATCCTAACCACTGTGTTAGGACTGTTGCACATTGGCTTGGCATTCACATTTTATTACAATATTCCTGACGAGCTTTTGCTGGGACTTCGTATGCGCATATACCTTGTTTATGTGTTATTGTTTGAAGCACTATGACTACCGTTCCTATGGTGATTTCAGATATTCCTTCCATGATACAATCAGAGCGACATCTAGCCTTAGGCGTCGTCCTAATTGGCAGCGATCGTACGATGGCGCGATGCGTTCTCGTCGTGCGATGAGTTCAAACATACAGATGCTCGCACAATGACTTGCGAAGTTCAAATAGGACACTCTGAAGATATCTGTATGTTTGAACTCATCGCACGACGAGAACGCATCGCGCCATCGTACGATCGCTCCAATTAGGACGACGACGCCTTAAAGTAAGTTCGGGTCCGTGGGTTAAACCCCTTATGTGCGACACGCACCTGTTGCGGTCGTCCTCGAATTCCAATTTAGTAATAACAGCCGATTGCTTCAGAAAAAGTTATTGGTATGAGATACAGTCGACGAAAAAAGTGTTTCTGTATTATGTTTTAATTTATGTTTCATTTTTATACTCGTGTTATTTGTATATTATAATAATAATAAATTTATTTATTCATCAATAAGGCTACATTCTTGAAGTGCAACTTAATGAATCTAAGCATACAATACATATACATACATAAATTCACGCCCGTAGCCCTTATGGGGTAGGCAGAACACCAGAGATTATGAAACCATCTGATGTCACTTTTGACAAATTTGGAGGCATGTAATGGTGGAGAGAGACATGGATTGCAGTGACAAGGGGGTCAGCCTATCGCCCACAAAAAACATCCAGTAAAACCTCTGACTTTTACAGTATGCCATGCAAACAATATTTATAGTTGCACACAATTAATATTTGCATTGTACGGGAATCGAACTCGCGACAGCCTGAGTTTTGAAGCAGACTACCCATCGCCACAGCGACGTCGGAAATGGAAACTCTACACTTGAAACAAAGTAAGTGATGGTGAACTAAAGTAAATACCTGTCAAACTTGATAGTTTGAAATTGATTACCGGGTGACAAATTGAAAATTAAAAAAATATTGGTAAAGCAACGCAAGTAAATGTTGCACTTTTTGCCGTGATATCTTACATGATCTTAAGCAAGTTAAGGTTTATTATTGTCTTAAGTTTTCACGATTCATAATTTAAATAAAACATTATTTAACTGGATTTATCGCGTATAATTTAAATTTCACATTTTAAATAGACGTTTCGGTGTCTTTGCAGACCCCGTGGTCACGAGTGACTGTGATTTGTTTAAGTTAAAGTTATACTGTTTAATACTTCTTGTTATTTACAACAAGCTACCCGCGGCTTTTCCCTTCAAATTGTCTTACGACACAACTCACATAATTAGTTAGCAATCCAAAAAGTATATATGTGTTATTTCAGCAATTATGTAGTTTGGACCAACACGTTTCTTCACACAAAAAATCAAGTTATTTTAAAATTAAAGTCAGACGCTTCTCCTCTGGTTAGTTCTCAGTGTGCATGCTCCGTAATGAACATTATTTCAAAACGCGATAAAAATGTCAACAAATAATTTGTTGCAAACCTACTCATTCCGAACTAAGTGCTCTTATTTATTTATTTACTTCTATTTTCCTGACCACTATTAAAGCACTGCTGGTTCGTTTAAGTGTCAAGTTAGATAAGCAGGTGCACCTGGTTACATGAAAAATAACGTACCTTCTTTTGTAAAAATACATAATGTAAAACCATTACAAAGCAGACAACCACAGATATAATGTAGCGTGTACATATTTGGTTAAACTGTAGGCAACATTTTTACACTGACTAATTTTCTTCCATGCTGGACTGAGAGCGAAAAAGAGAATATAGAATGGAGAATGGGTCAGCTGGCTTCTCTCTCTTCCCGGGCATAGGTACTCTAAAAGTCGATTAAGGGACTGAGGTTTTAGTGGTGGTTTTTTTTGTGGGCGATAGGCTGACCGCCTGTCACTGCAATAGTCTCTCTCCACCATTATAATGCCTCCAAATTTGTCGAACCTGACATCAGAAGGTTTTTATGACCTCTAGTGTTTTTACAGACGTAAAGTTATGTATGTATGTAATTTTAAGCCCCTTTTGTGACAAATTAAGGGACATCAAACTGAAAAGTTGCCAGTAAAAACAAATTATGAATCCTTTAAGTTTGACATTATACTTAAAACTGGGGAGTATTATGTCGAATACTGCCCACTTACTGCAAAAAGAAAATATTTTAATAGGTACCTAATTTTTATAGACATGGTTCAAATAGGTAATTGCCTAGAGGAGCAGAACACAACACATAAAGCGTTACAAAACGGTCAAAAAAAATTACTTGAATCTGAACTCTATGCCCTAGACATTAAATTAAAATTGGTTGGGGAAATTTGACAGGTAATGTAACGCTTGATCCGCTGCCTACTGTACAACAGAACATCTTATTAAATAATCATTTTAAATTCCTACCGGAGTTCGTAATGTCGGCTTTTAACAAGATAAGCCCCAGCTTAAAGCTGCCTACATTTTCCGAAAGCTTAATGACGTTTCTTTGTAAACGGCTTCAAGAGATTTAGAGAGTTATTACGTATTTCTTTCTTGCGAATTAAAGAAATATTAAATAGAGGGTTGATCTGTTTGTTGACCTTTTTGAGCTATTTTGTTTTTTATTTTACTGGAAGTACGGAATTTACATATCCTGTAAGAAACATGTCATTGTCTTTACGTTTTGCTTATTTACATACATACATAACTTCACGCCTGTATCCCGTATGGGGTAGGCAGAACACCAGAGGTAATAAAACCATCTGATGTCACGTTTGACACATTTGTAATAGTGGAGAGAGACTATTGCAGTGACAGGGGGTCAGCCTATCGCCCACAAAAAAGCCTCCCATAACACCTCGGTCCCTTAACTGACTTTTACAGTATGCCTGGGAAGAGATGCAGCTGGCATATTCTATATTTTTCTTTCGCTCCCAGTCCAGCATAGAAGCACACTCAATTTGTGGTTATTGCGGAGGTAGGTACCTATTCTTGAATGCCTACAACTCGCACCAGCATAGTGCGATAACAGAACTCTATCGATTTGTCCGTTTGCATTGTGTGGACTCTTTTGCAACTTGTAAACAACATTTTACTTTATTTAATAACTAGCTTCTGCCCGCGACTTCGTACGCGCATAAACATTATTTATGTTTAACACAAACAGTCACTCACTGAAGAACTTTTATACTAAGTATCACATCCGTGTACTCAATTAATAAGATTTTTCAAACAAACTAAAAAGTCCAATAATGCCCGTTTCAGTGGGAATTTCGGGACTTCCTTGTACATATAATACAAACAGAAATCTATTGAAGAACCTTTATACCAAGGATCACATCCGTGTACTCAAGGAATAAGTTTTTTCATACAAACTAAAAAATCATATATTTCCCGTCCCCGCACAAATTTCGGGAATTACCTTCATAACACAACCAAGTACTCATTGAAGAACATTTATGCCAAGTATCACATCCTTGCACTAAAGGAATAAGATTTTTCCTACAAACTAAAAAGTCCAGTACTTAATTCCCGTTTCCGTGGGAATTTCGGGAATTCCCTCCTTAGTGCTCCCCCACAACCTTTAAGGATTGTATGTTGTAATGTTCTCTCTACGGCTAGTAGTTATGGCTTTACGTTGTCTGTCATTCACTCAGTAACAGAAAAGTTTTATATTTTAATAATTATTTAACAAATCGTACAACATTCACAAACATTTAAAATTAACAAGTAAGAGGGCCGCCAGACTGTTGAAAACACGTTGAAAACCAATGCTTCCAACCAAGGTTAAGGAAGGTTAACTTGTTGACAACCAATTCCGAGTCATCCACACTGTTACAAACGGTGGTTTCCAACAAGCAGACAAACAAGAACACAAGCCAAGGGCACGCCAGGCCACGCCCCTTAATCGTCAGTGTGCTCTGATCTCTCGCGTTGATAACATCTTCGCGATGGCAGTTTTGTATGCAATTGAGGATACAAAGAAGGAAAGGATAAAAAGCTACAAAACTCGAGTCATTTATAGTTATAGTTACATAGTAAAATATACAATAACAAGCGTACACAGTCCTAAACACAGACATACATCTACATAGATAACGCAAATGCATGTCCTTTGCGTGTCCGAACCCCAACCAAATGTCAAGGTTGGTCGCCTCTAGATTTAATATAAAGCTCAACCAAAAATTGTTTCGGCATGCATGAAGTCGCGACTGGCCGCATGCCGAGCGCATGCCGAGAACGAGCTCCCGCTTCGTCCGTTTGTGTGAAGTTGAAATACTGTATAGATAATATTACCGTGCTCTTGGGCTATCACTTTGGGTAATTAATTAATTTAATATCTTAATTTAGTAGGTTACTTACCTGTAAAGCTACCGAATTTTTGATTGGAGATAAATAAGCATGCCTCGCCGATTCTACCGTTTGCAGAGTTTTAACATCACTTTGGTGTGTCTGCAAAAATAATAAATTAAAATAAGTTAACACTTTAATGATAGGTACACTAACTATTTATCCTTGTATACAACCAGACACGAGCTAGCTGCATTCATTACTTAAGGGCCTCTTGTAGAGCGGTGCGTACTTCCATACTTCCCGACCAGACTAGCGGCATGGCTAGTGGTAGCGTCGGGTATCGGGTCACCCTCTTCTCTAAAATATAGTTGAGAAGGGTGATGGCTGGTGTTTGCGTTATACTCGTGAACGGGTGCTGCTAGCGGTGCCAGGTCGTTTTGTTGATACTATGACTATCATCTGATACTATGACGATGATACTATCTGGTTCCGTGCGGGTTCGATCTCCGCACGGAACAAGAAAAAAAAAAAGTTCCGTGTCTGGGTGTTTATCTATTTATGTATTTATATTCTAGGTTCCCCCCTAGTTCGCTATATGGTATCCCATAACACAAGCTATGCTTACTTTGGAGCCATGTAGTTGGTGTGATTGTCTGGGGATTTTATTATTATTATTATTATTATATTACTATTTTATTCCATTCTTGTTTAAATACTCTGGTCCCAGTTTGTCATGTTCGTGTTGTGCATCCATAGCTCAATGCACCTAGTATGTAAGCAGTTTGGTTGTGGCATGACATGGCTCTCACAATTAGCTGTCTTGTGTTTGTTTTTTTGATCAATTTGTACTGTACATATACAATAGGTGTATACAATGTATACAATAGGTACATATTTGCATTAATTCGTATAATCCTGACTGAAAAAGAGTGCCAAGAGTTTTTTTCCGCCGGTTTTTTTGTCTCTTGGTCTACTGTAATATCTTATTCATTAAATATCAACACCTTGTAAAAGCCGAAGTACATTTTTTTGTTTTTTGCGAAATACAATTTGTGACGTCATTAAGCGGCCATTCGATGGTCTTATGATGGATAAAAAAAATCATTTAATTTTTTTTATTTCATTTCAGATAATTTCGCTACCGAAATTAAGTTTAACTGGTTTATTTTCAAAAATTATAACTATTTAAAAATTTTGTTGTACACATCGGTTACGAGAAATTCGTTTTATGTTTTTATGTAATTTTTACATAAATCCATAACGGCATTTAGTACAATATCCGTTTGAATTGGTAAATTAGTGTTTGTGACTTTTTTTATCAAGCCAATTTTCATTAATCATGTTTCTATCTTTACACAGCCGTTGGTTATATCGTTGATTTTTGTTAATATTTTTTTAGACACAACATGTATACATTACTGGGTATATTATCGTTCAAAAAAGTGTAAAAACTTAAACTTAAACTGACCCGGTTTGACTAGAATTTCTTAACGCAGATGATTTTAACACATAGTACTTACTACTAATTAACAAATTATGGTAAAAACAACATTTCTTTTTTAAGCGCCCAAATATATAACAAGCTTCCCAATAATATAAAAGACGCTAAAAGTACGCAAATATTCAAAAAATACTTAAAATCCTACGTACTAAACCAAAAATATGAGGCCACATCTAGTTACGTACGGTGTATCGGTGTAATTTATCCCTGTTCTGTCATATTCATCGTTCGATTTTGTATTGTGATTATGCATGTACCCACATTTAAAACTATTATTTGTTAAATGTTATGTTCTTGTGTATTTTTAGATTTAGTTTATAAGTTCTCATGTAAGTGAATTGATTTGTAATTCTTTTTGAGAATAAATGTCTTTATACCTACCTACTATAGAGATCGTCAAAGTAGAATAAGACATAATTTTATGACTGAAATCATTAAATGCTATTTTTGGGTTGGTAGGTACAGAAGGCAGCAGATCAAGCGTTACAAAGTTACTAAGTTTTTCTGGCCAATATTGAAATTTCTAATCCTCATAAGATACGGAAGCTGCTATCATACGTTTTATGATGATAGTTTTATGAAAAAATACACGAAATGTACAACTTTTATAAGGATCCTTCAAATTACTTAAGTGCTGCACTGAAAGCATTTTAGCACAGTACAGATATCTACAGTAATTCAACTCGGTCACATCTTTGAAATAGATGCCTACAGCGCCGCGGTCCGTTCACATGTGATAGGGCTCGCCTTCAGCGTTTAAATCACATTTGCCTACTTTGTGTTTACTTCCATTTAGCTTTGTGATAATATTTGCATATACATTTTTTATATTTAAACAATTAAAATACTTTGTAAATTCAACAAAAATACGTTTTGTGTCAATAAAACATGTTTACGTTTGAATAACAAACCAGTCTTATAAATTAGCGACCGAAAAATACATGCGCCTCGCCTCAGACGCACGAAAAGATGGATTATTAAATTTTAAAGTATAAACAATACGCATACTCAATCAACAATTATTTCGGTATGTAGACACTCGCGGCTGGCCGCATGCCGAGATCGAGCCGCGTAGGTATAGTTCGCGTTTCGTTCGTTTGTATGAAATTGAATTACTGTAGATATCTGTACTTTTATTTTAGCTTTGATAGCATAATATAAATACCTGTTTAAGCAACTCAACCTATAAAAATTCCTGCACCTTATATATATTTAATAAAGTAGATAATGCTGGTAAATAAACTTCATTCTATTCTTAGTATTATATGGAATATGAGCTATAAATTGATATGAGATGTAAAGTGATAAGCATAGTGTAGGTAGTAGGTACCTGTTTTACTTATATCATAATACTATAGATTTTTAAAATGTCGTACTTAGTATATTATATTATACTTTTTCATCGAGAATAAGTTGGTAATTGTTTTATGAAATTTCATCTAGAAACTTATTTAGCAAAGGACGATGGTTTTCAAAAAAGTGTTTTTATATAAATAAAAAAATGTTCCTACATTGTATCTTATTAAAATGCTGAAGACACCGATATGTAGCAAAATGGGGATATGTTTAAAATTTTGCTCTTAAACAAATATATTAATTTATAAGAATTGTCTAGCTTTTTTCCGCACTTTAATTTCGTCATAAGGAGACATAATTTTATGTACCTACCCTTATGTCGTGTGTTGGTCAAGAATAATTTAGTTAGCCGCCTGTTTTTTTAAGATTAATTGAGTAAACCTTAATCTAAGAATAAAAAATATCTTACAGCGCCATTATCGCCGGAATATTCTCTCAAATTCGCATTGAAGTTCGATATTTTACCAACCTCACAGTTCACCACGATCGATAAAGTAAAAATCGATAAAACTAATCGATAGCACTTAGACCACATGACAGACACGCCCTACTGTTAAAAAATAAAACGGAATTGTCAAGAAGAAAAGTGAAGCAGTATTTTTTATAAAAGATATGAGAAGTGGGGGTTGTAACAAGTATGCAGTACTTTAAGAAAACAATAGTATAGTGAGCGGCAGCTGGTTTTCTTGTTTTATCTAAGTACTAGCAGTTTCGCGGGTTTTACCTGCGCAATTTCGAATCCTGAGATAAAAGTTAGCCTATGTGCTATTCCAGACTGTACACTATCACTATGCTCAATTTCATCCAAATCCGTTGGGCCGTTTTGCCGTGATTGAGGAACAAACATCCATACATACATCTAGACATTCATACATCCATCTATCTAAACTTTCATCATCTGTAGACGTCCACTGCTGGACATCCAGCAGTCCTCATCCAGCGTTTATCGGCGACTTTGACCAGGTCGTCGGTCCATCGTGCGGTCGGCCTGCGCTACGCTGCGTCTCCCAGTACGTGGCCGCCACTCGAGAACTTTGCTGCCCCACCGGCCATCTGTTCTGCGAGCTATGTGCCCTGCCCATTGTTACATAAGCTCTGCAATCCTGGCTATGTCGGTGACTTTGGTTCGCCTGCGAATCTCCTCATTCCTGATTCGATCCCGCAAGGAAACTCCGAGCATAGTCCTTTCCACTGCCCGCTGAGCGACTCTAAGCTTGTTTATAAGGCCCATAGTTAGCGAGCACGTCTCAGTGCCGTATGTTATCACTGGCAACACACACTGTTCAACAAACATTCACATTTTTAATATTAGTAAGATTTTCTTGCTTTGACAAATAAATTCATGAATTATGTTGGACATGATTACTATTTTTAGCCCCAAAATAAGCCGAATTTTGATATAGGAAACAGATTGGGGATAGATACTTGCATACTTTTTCGAACACATAGTTATGGTGGAGGGAGAGATTAGATGCCTATAAGAAAATAATTATGGGCATTCTACAATTTTATAGCTTTATTAAGGTGAAAGAAGAATTTGTCTATCAGTAATTCCAATTCCAAATAAGACAACATAATATTTCGGTTTGTAAGTGTAATATTAGGTATGCCTTATTTTTGGCCACTAATTTGAGTGGGTCTCTCTCTAAGTAGGTGGATACTTTGAGGTCAGCCTGTAAAGCTTTCGACTCTCCTTCATATAAGACATAGAATAAAGTACTACAATATGTCCTGTGTACTTCACCCGGTCACACCCTGATGGCTACTTACGAAATGGTTTCACTAGCCTTTGTTCATAATAAATAATAATACCACCATTTGTACTAAATTGTTTTATGCTAGTTGAGCACCGACGATGTTCTTAAATTGCTTTAGTTAGGTACCTGTATTTTACGGCATTGTGTTATAATGAGCTAAGTTTATATAGTTAGTTGGTGTTCATTATTAAAGAAAAAGAGCTCTGATTTTTTAACTTATTTTAGTTCGAATGGTTGGTAAGTTAATCAACTGCTCTGTGTTTCATTATAAAGAGCTCTTAAATCCCGGCTCGGCTGTCCAAAAAGCGGTTGTAAACGTGGTTAAGCAAAATTCCGGCAACCAAGGTTAAACAAAATTTCTATGCAAAAAGCCTTCTAAACATTGTTTTAACCTACCAAAGTCAGCTCTGTTAGCCTCGTAGCCTAGTTTTAAACAATGTAGCGCGCGCTTAACATATTAATTAACAGCAAATTCACTATTATGGATTAAACCCATACCAAGAACAAGATGTATCCTAAAATACACCCAGATCTATTTGGAAAAGTTCTGAAAACTGACTCGAGCTAGTACTTAAATCGTTGTGCCAACGGGTTCATCTATACAGCTTACCATAGACAAGTATGTCTTAAAGTGCTATTTCCCGAAGAACTAGCTCGTACATTCGATTCCTTGAGTGAACAAGTATCTTAAAAGTATTGTGTTTTTCGTGTGTTTCGGAAATGTTATGTGGAAGACAAGTGCCTTTCATTCTTCAGAATGATGAAGCCATGGGACATGGGAGTGACTGAAATTAAACGTGAGTTTACTGTGTAGGTACTTACTTCATCATCATCATTAGCCAGTACTTATTTCAATATAATTAACTTTACTTTTAGTAGTATTTAAAAGTAAAAATTAAAGCATTATGAGACAGATATTGAAAACTTGATAGCATTAAAAAGATCTGGTAGGTACTTATTATGTCGAAAAGTGAAATGACCAATCAATTATGGCCATGTCGATAAATTGTTAATCATATTCGTGCAACTCCCTTCTTTCAGAAAATCAACTACCTAATAAAACAAAAAAAATATCCAAAAGAGGTGCATAGTATTTTTTTAAATATTTACGGATGTTCCACAGATAAATTAGGAAAACACTGGTCGTAACCACAATAAAGTGATTGAAAATACCGACGGAAGCCATTTTATTGGCTATTTAAATTGTTTATTTCGTACCAATAGATTTACGGGTGCCTTTTTCATACATCAGGCGTCCCCTAATAAAAAAGGCCTGTATACTATTCGGTGAACAACCGTGTGGTTTATTCCCAACTGGAATAGTTGCACTATCAAGAAGCTACTTTTGGTTATTTTTTGAACCTAATAAATTTTTTACCTTTTTACATAATTTTAGGGGACAGAAACATTTAGTATTTTTTTGCGCTTATAGCTTATTGAAACTGCAGATTGTTCGATGTATCGTAGGTTACGAAAAAGCTGAAGTGTTTGTTTCTTTGTTTGTTAAGACGTGGCAAATATTTTTTTACGGAATCGGTAGTCACGGAAGTAAAATCGCGCGTCTGCAAGTGAGTTATAAACGAAAGTTTAGTTGACCAAGTGAGATTTGTACAAGACGAGGTGTAATCAATAATATTAATAGGAATAGATATTAAATACTGGAAAGTGCAATATTGAGATGTTTAGCCAGACATTGTAGTTTTATAGCGAAGGCATTTTTAAGTGTACCGTATTTTTAAGTATGACCTGTAATTTGGTTCAAATTAAATACGAAATTATAATAATTTTGACTCATATTTTAAATTCATATTTATTTGAACGAAGGTAATAAATAAATAAATATTTCTGACACCCACACAACATTATCTAGCCCAAATTAAGTTTCTTATAGAACTTGTGTTATGCACATACTAGATAACTGATATACTTAAGAAATATATAAACATACATATTGAATAAATACATATTTTTTATTAGAAAATAAACTAAAATAAACATATAAACATCCATGACTTGACGACTAATATCTGTGTTCATCACACAAATATCCGTCGCCGCCGGGATTCGAACCCAGGACTTCTGGCATAGAAGGCAATGTACGTTACCCCTACACCAGCCGGTCGCCAATCTCAAGGAAGTCAAACATGTTACGGCAAATATTGTCATTTGCCGTAACAAGTTTGACTTTCTTAAGATAGCTTAAGTTAATTTATTTGTGCCATATTTTTTTAGAAAATATCGATATTAAGGCCCGATTTATCGTTCTCGTTGGTCGCATACTAGCCCCGCAAATTGTGGAATGTAAGCTATATTTTATGAAGACATTCTTGGGATTAAAAGTAACGCAGTAAATACCGTGAGCACCGGTCAGTGTAAAATAAAGTGCCACTTCTAGAATATTTATCAATTCGAGACATTCTTGGGATTAAAAGCAACGCAGTAAATACCGCGAGCACCGGTCAGTGTAAAATAAAGTGTCACTTCTAGAATATTTATCAATTCGAGACATTCTTGGGATTAAAAGTAACGCAGAAAATACCGCGAGCACCGGTCAGTGTAAAATAAAGTGCCACTTCTAGAATATTTATCAATTCGAGACATTCTTGGGATTAAAAGTAACGCAGTAAATACCGCGAGCACCGGTCAGTGTAAAATAAAGTGCCACTTCTAGAAAATTTACCAATTCGGATAGAGCCAATACTTTAGCTCTTTTGACCAAAAGGTTACACTCAGGAGATGTGTTTTACGATCTTAATGTTTAGTCGATAGCTTGAAAAGTTCCAGAGACATGTACCTAAGTAGTTGTAACAGACTAGGAAGTACCATTCTACGTAAATTGTTTACTCTACATAAAAAAAACATAATTTATCTTACAGCACTGCATCCAACATGTACTACAGGATACATTTTGGTGAGTGCGCCAGTGCTCTGTTTGAACAAATTGAACCCTCACCCTTTTACCATCGGACTACTAAACGCAGACAGATCTTCCATGAGTATGTGGTAGATATTCCGAAAAGTCGAACTAAGCGCTTTGACAGTTCCTTTTTGATACGGGTCGCCAAGGTTTGGAATGAACTGCCTGCGTCTATTTTCCCTGACCAGTATAGTCCTAGTACTTTTAAGCGTCGAGTGAATAGGTTTCTCGTGGATGGACGTGTACCACCTTAGTCTTCATGTTCACTTAACATCAGGTGGCATGGAAGACAAACGTCTTATCCATAATTTATATAAAAAAACATATGGTAAGCGCCATCTATCTAGCCTATAGACGTGGCTATTTGATTGTACGAGTAATGAACGTTGCCATCCTGACTGATCCTTCCCTCTATATTGAACACTACTTAATTTAGTTTTTACGGCGTTTAAAAGAAGGAGCTCGGTAGGTAGGTACTCCACGCGCAGCCTTTTTTGTCGCTCAGTTCTTCGGTCGATTGTCGGTAGAAAGACAAAAGATCATCAAGGGGGAGTTTAGTGAGTAAAAGTCTCACACTGTTGGGTGTCATCTGGCCGGGGTCTAATGCCCCTGGCAAGTGCCCCTTCGTACTTCTGAGTATTCTCCTCCTCTCCTCTTTGAGCACTTGTATGGTCAATAGGCATACGGGTGTCCTGAGGAGTAGTCTTCTGTGGCTGGAAAAAAAGGTACTCAGTAACAGGCGCCTCCAAACAGAAGGGCCTACATTTGATTATCGGCTTTGATTATCAACCAATAGCTATTCTCAACCGACTTCCAATAAAAGCGGAGGTTCTCAATTCGTCTGTATGCTTTTGTTTGTTTCTTTCGTTTTGTCTTTGTTATACGATATTTCGGACACTTATAAATCGATTTTGAAAACTCTTGTTTCATATGATAGAAGATACTTCATAGTTGGTCCCATATAAATTTCATTGAAATCGGTTGAGTACATCATGGAAAATTTTAAATTTTTGAAAGAATATGTGTATGATTTCGGAGAATGTTTACGTTGATGACATTATAACTCAGTCAGCCAAAGTTTTGACGTGAAGTCGGTTGTTTTAATGCTCTGCGTTCCTTGATTGTTATAAGTAAGTTGTACTATTTAACCATCCCGCTCAAGCAAGTGTATATTTTTACAAGCAATATTTTTTAAAGTGAATATTAATACCTAAGCGCTTATTAGAAAAGTAACCAATATTTTTTTTCCCACAAAGTCTAAAAAGTCGATAAACGTACCGTATAAATTACCTTATTCTAACTACTTAGTACTTGGACGCAACTTCGTCTGCGCTATATCACTTTTTCTCACTCAAACATTTTTAAATAATCGACACAGCCATCGATCACTGTCTACCTTCAAAGACGAATCAGAGTCAGAAATGGCGGGAACTCGCTGATGGATCGAGAGAGACGTATTGGACTATTTCGATATCAAGCTGTTGGAATCAAGTAATCGAGTAGCAACAGAGCGAATGATTTGTGTTTGTCGTAATTTACAGCTCGTTTGATTTGAGGAGGGTGATGGATAGTTTTAGGGCTAAGGTTAAGAGAGCATGTCTTTTGGTTAGAAGAAGCTTTATTTTCAAAGCGTAATTCTTACTTTGAAAAAATCTCAAGGCAGCAGTGCGATCACAGAACTTTATTGAATCGTAAGTTATCGAATGTTTACGAATGCTCGTATAGTATGGAGTCGGTTGCAAGTTTTGAGTAACATCGTAATTTTTTATTTTACAGATATTTATGAGTACAACATGTTTACAAACATTCAAAATTAACAAGGCACACATTTATTTAAGCTGGCCGTGCGGCAATGGATAGATTTCAATTTTTTCTTAAAAACATTCTCCATACTATACGACCATATTCGATAAAGTTCTGTGATCGCACTGCAGAGTAGACATAGGTACCTTTTTTATAATACTTTGACTATGAGTATAGAATATAACTTTCTATTCTATTCTTCTATTCCATTCATCCTGTGAGTGATAATTAAACTTTAATATCAAAGGGTATCCGAAGGTAAACTTCCGATATCTCACAACTAGCGAGTAGACTTAGTTCTGCAGCGTTCGCGGTAAAGAAAATTCGCTCATTGACTGATGTTAATACAGCGAAGCTGGTTTATTTTAGTTATTTTCATAGTATAATGTCCTATGGCATCCTACTTTGGGGCAATGCCGCAGATATTGACACGATATTTACACTGCAGAAAAGGGCTATTCGTGGAATGTATAAACTTGGAAACAGAGAATCTCTTCGAGAAAAGTTTAAAGAGAATGGTATCTTGATCACAATAATAATAATAATAATCATTTATTTCAGATCAGTAATCCATAATATGTTAGTAACAATTTTAACTTAAATAACTAGAGTTAGTAAAGCATACAGTAATAAATTATACAAAAAGAATATATCATCACATTTAAATGTCAGTAGAATTAATTAAATTATTACAGTAGCAGCATGTCAAATTTGGAAAAAATATAAAATAAGTAACAAAGTCTTAATATCGAAGTCATTAAATTTTTAAATGTCATAATTTACAATGTAAGAACATTATCAATATTAAATGTCACTTTTAAACATAGAAATCAAATTTAAATTACAGTGTCAATTTTGAAAACAATTTGGTAGATATGAGTGTCAGGTAAAATACTAAATAAATGCAATAAAATAAAATGGAAAATAAATTTATATAATTAAGTACTGTCATTTAGCACTAGACCAGCATGCTCCATGTAAATCTAGCCAGTGCTCCATTATAGGGCCTTCAAAACAATATATTTATGAAAACATTATGTATATTTATAAGAATAGTAATAAATTTAAAACTAGGAAAGATAATCATGATACAAATTACTCTGTAAGAACTAGGAACGACCATAAGTTAGCGTTTCCTAAATTAAGGCTGGCTAAAAGCAGCAAATCATTTATTGGAATGTCAATACGTATATATAACAGAATTCCGAAGTCAATTCAATCCCTGCCATTCAATAAATTTAAATCAATCATTAAAAACACTCTATCTCGAAAAGCTTATTATAAAACTAAAGATTACTTAGATGATAAAAAGGCATGGGATTAAGCACAACAGGATATTTCTAAAAGTTTCCAATTACTTAATAATTTTGTTTACGGCTTGGCTGTGCGGTATATATATGACATGCTGGTGACTGTCCCACTCACTTATTTTCTTGTCAAGACAACAGCAAGAACGTCATGCTCCCTCAGGCGGCATGGCTAGTGGTAGCGTCGGGTATCGGGTCACCCTCTTCCCTAAAATATGGTTGAGGAGGGTGATGGCTGGTGCTTGCGTTAACTCGTGAACGGGTGCTGCTAGCGGTGCCAGGTCGTTTTGCTAATGATAATAAAATGGCTAATGATAATAAACAAGAATGGAATAAAATGCTATGACTATTTTATTCCATTCTTGTTCAAATACTCTGGTCCCAGTATGTCATGTTCGTATTGTGCATCCATAGCTCATTGCATCTGCTATGTAAGCAATTTGGTTGTGGCATGACATTGGCTCTCACAATTAGCTGTCTTGTGTTTGTTTTTTTTTCATGTCACGGTCAATTTGTACTGTACCTATTTGTATTAATTTGATAATTCTGACTGAAAAAGAGTGCCAAGAGTTTTTTTCCGCCGGCTTTTTTTGTCTCTTGGTCTACTGTAATATCTTATTTAACAACTATCAACAACTAGTTAAAGCCGAAGTATGTGATGACTGACTTCATCAAGTGTTTTGTGAAATTCCTAAGATGAATAAAACTTTTTGAATTTTGAATTTTGAAGATCAAATCTTTGCATCCTTATTTGCATGGCGGGGAAACCTTTAATAATTTATCCTTTTTTGAAACATAACTTTTCAAAAGTCCGGTGGTTGGCAATCATACTTCTGATTAAGAGCTGCCAAAAATGAAAATAAATATAAACAACAAACATTTTTTCTGCTAAAGAGATAGGTACATAACATAAAAATGAAGCTTTAAAATCTCTGTCTCTGTTCTACTCTTGTCTGTGTTGGATCGGCTAAGAGTTATTTATTTTATTTATTTAAAGAAATGAAACTGTTAACTTTTCCAAGTATGTATATTTTTGAATGTTGTATTTTTGTAAAAATTAACCAAAATGAGTCAGATTGGTATGTAAAAAATAAACAAATTTGTAATTTTAATACAAGGTTTCCTAACAAAATATGTTTACCAGATATAAAATCGGATATATGCTATAGAAATAGTTTGACAATGTCTATAAAAATATATAATAAGTTACCTGTTTCACTAAAAAACCTACCTAATAACAAGTTTAAATCTGTACTTAAAAGATGGTTAATCGAAAGATGTTTTTACTCTGTTAATGAATATTTAAATTTAAAAACTATTGACATTAAACTTTCTTATATTTGTGATTAAATTAAATTTATTTTGTAACTAGATTAACAAGTTGACATTTCTGATCTTAAATTAATTATTCCTTTATATTATTTTATTCCTTAAAAAATATTGCATGCTGTATGACAGTTAAATATGTGATACTAACACTCATTTGTAAACAAATACCTACTACCACAATAATAATTGTAATACCATATTTTCGCAATAAAGATGATTTTGATTTTGATTTTGATTTTTTTTGATTTAGTAAGAGTTTTTTCTCCCTTCGATAAGCGTTTCGTAAAAGGTGACTAATCCGAGAGACCCCGCTTGCTTTTCCCGGGCATGCTGTAAAAGTCAGTTAAAGGACAGCGGTTTTATTGACGTTTAAGTAGGGGATAAGCTGACTGCCTGTCACTGCAGTATTCTCTCTTCGTCATTATAATACCCCCAAATTTTTCAAACGTGACAACAAATGGTCTTAAGCCTCTGGTGTTCCGCCTGCCCCATAAGGGATACAGTCGTGAAGTTATGTATGTATGTATGTATTACCTCTGGTATTACTTTAAAAACTAATTTTAGTTTTCTCTATGATAGTATTTTTACATACATAGGTACATACATAACCTCACGCCTGTCCCCCCTTGGGGTAGGCAGAGACAAGGGAACACTAATTGCTGCGATCCAGACATACCTCTTTCGCTTCTTCCACGTTCATCAATCTTATTTTTTTTTTTAAGCAGTATGAGTATTTTTTTGCAGTATCTTTAGAGAACTGGCTCCTTCCTAGACCCGCATGTTTTTCATTACATCGGAATACATACATTAGGTGCATAAAAATTGTACATATTTGAGATAAAAACATTAACCATAAATGTATTGAGGTGAAACGCGAGTTAAGCCACTGATAAAAAAACCTCATTGTAACAAATAAAAAGTCTAAATGTAACATACAATGAAAGTAACTCAACAAGTTGACTCGGAATTTTACTTGAAAATCTAACTTCGCCTCTAACTACCTAATTCACTTACCACCAAATATTTAAACGGCTTCAACGACCCCTTTATTTCTATTTTAAGCTTCTACACGTCGTCACATACACACCCCTCGCATATTCAAATACTTTAATGTTGGGCTTTAGGGTAGTATTAACACATTCGTCATTTTCTTGTCTCCTGCGATGAAAATCTTAGGGGATGCACATCTAGGGGATGTCGCATTCATTTGTAAAGAACGATTTGGTTGAAATGTGAGTAAGCTTTGAAGAATTCATTTGAAAACATTTGATGTAAAGGATGTATCCTAAACAGTTTGATATACTTGATAAATAGATGATATACGGAGCAATTAAGGAAATGATAAATAAAACCGCCCGGAGTGAAAGTTGAGTTAACACTGATTTTATTACTAAATGATTAATTAAATATAAAATATGTAATTTAGGGCAATACGTCATACGGAGCGTATTGCTATTGCTGAATTAGCGTCTTATATACGAAATGTACTTGACTTGAATAAAACGTTTTAACTATAAACTTTTCTAACTTTATGAAAAGTAGTGTAAGTTAAATACGCTTATAATATTTGTTTGAAGAAGTCGCGTAGGTACTCTCTCTCTCTAGGTAAACAACTGAATCATGACCCATTTAGTTGGTAATTCGTTTGAAACTGTCAAACTTGCAAGGTCTATCGCGTATAATAACTTAACTTAGGACGTTTTAGATAAGTACCTACTGTACGAATTCTGTACTCACTACTCAGCTTATGGTGGGTCATGCATGATTCAATTGATTCGATACTACCTACTTGGGAATTCGATTATTAAAATTTTGGATTATTTAAAAATCACATACTAAGTATTAGGTAAATCAGACCATTTAAGCTTCATGGGTTTTGATAGTTCAGGGCGAGGCTGCCACATTATTTCTAAAACCAACCCTTAACTCCAAAGCACAAGTGTACACAAGAGGCTACGAGCCTGTATTCGAGATCATACATACATAACTTCACGCCTGTATCCCTTACGGGGTAGGCAGAACACCAGAGGTTATAAACCCATCTGATGTCACGTTTGACAAAGGAGGTATTATAATGATGGAGAGAGGCTATTGCAGTGACAGGGGGTCAGCCTATCTCCCACAAAAATGTCAATAAAACCTCTGTCCCTTAACTGACTTTTACAATATGCCCGGGAAGAGAAGCAGCTGGTATGTACATTCTATGTTTTTCTTTCGCTCCCAGACCAGCATGGAAGTTCACTGGGTCGCTAACTGGCATATTTCAAGATAGTCAAGATTAAGGGCCAAAGCTGCGTTACGCGCGTACGTACGATACGGACGTATGATAGCGTAGACACGCGTGACACAGCGTCGCTAGTACGATTTGATAAGTGTGCTTGTACAGTCGTGCCAATGGAATACTTAATTTCTTACATACATACATAACGTCACGCCTGTATCCCTAATGGGGTAGGCAAAACACCAGAGGGTATAGGACCATCTGATATCACGTTTGACAAATTTGAAGGTATTATAAAGATGGAGAAAGACTATTGTTGTGACTATATATTGTTGTCAGTCTATCGCCCACGCCTTTAAAACCTCCGTCCCTTAACTGACTTTTATAGTATGCCCGGGAAGAGAAGCATCTGGCACATTCTACGTTTTTCTTTCGCTCCCAGTCCAGCATGATTTCTGATTCTTACTATTTGGCTAAATGTCGTTTAAAAATTTAAAAAGACATCTAGTTAGTCCGTCAGTTACTCAATCCAGTTAGTTACTCAAACTCTCGAAGTTTCCAAAAAGTTCCTTGCAAACTTCCATCCACCCCGCCATTTTTGCATCTATATCTTTATAAAGCTCGCTTCCGAGGGCCCATATTGCTGTTCGACATTGTACCTCGACAATTACTCTTTCTGTATCGAACCTAATGTTTCTTCATTCGCGCGTGTGACACGTTCCACGGAGCGTTGCTGACTGAACAGGCACGCGCGTACGGCGCGCGAATATCTTCGTACGTACCGTACGCGCGTACGCCTCTTGGCGCGTTCCGAACATCCGTATCGTACTCGTGTATGGTACGGACGTAGCAGTTTTGTGACGCAGCTTTGGCAAGAAGTCAAAATATTTTTTATTTCGCTGGTTCATTTAAAACACTTGCAATTATTCACATTGTTAACAGGTTCTTGAAATTACTTGAAATTAGTCACAATTCAGGTGCGAACAAGTGGCAAGAAGCTATCGAAAAGAAAATCATGTCTTTTTAATTAAACTTAATTCCTATTATATCACGTAATATAATATATTATCTATAGGTATTATCCGCTTTAAGTTGTTTCATGCGTAAGTACCTACACTACTAGGCTTCATTTTATTTTATAGCGAATCCTATTAGTTTGCAAACACCAAAGTATTATTGCATAACTTGTGTTCAGTTCAGTAAATAAATTATGACCGAAATGATACTCACAAGCCCTTAATCCTGCGATGCGTGCAAAATACTGAATACAAATTTGTATAATTGTCGAGTCCGCACGTTTATTTGCTGACCGTGCATCGAAATATTTGAATTAATTGTGTGTAAAGCCTTCCACAGTATGAACTCAATGTTTGTAAATAGCTTTATTTTGTGTGTAGTGAAATTATTGCCTATAGACAGGCAATTTTTCGGACAGGATGTCCTAAAAATTGCTTAAAATTTTTTGGCAATTTTTCGTTTTGTCTTTAATTTTTTAGCAGTGAAAATTTATCCATTTCGTTTGATTATATATATTTAGTTTTATTATACAAGGCAACTGTAGTCTGCTGCTAGTTGATAAACTGTTAATCAACACTTACCTTCAAATGAAATCAATTCAAAGCGCATTTTGGCCTTCATCGCACCCGATAGTAAATGAAGTTGAGGTCAAAGATGATAGCAGACGGCTTTAAAAAGGAATTTGCTCTTCCAAAAATATTGCCAAAAACACATCACTGCCAGAGCGGTGATGGCCGCTATAGTGCGACCGGTGAGAGCTTTTTAAACTTTCGAATCGGAAATAAACTTTATTCAGTGGACATAAGGAGCTGTCAGGAACACATTCCCGCAACGCCCGCACTCTAGTCCGGCGAACCCCCCCAAGCCGCAAGTAGAGGCTGTACGGCAACTCTAAGTCAACCCTACACAGCAAAATGAAAATTTAAGACTTAATTTCAAGATTAAGACGCAAAAAGCTTAAAATATTGTAAAAGTCTTATTGATATTCTCGTATATCTTTTCTTTTCCGCTTGCTCACACACTTTACACAATAATTTCTCAATAAAACAAAAAGTATAAATTTATACAGTGCGAATATAAAAAAAGGACTATACTTAATTAAAATATTCAGAACTTGAAACCCGCTCCCTTCATTAAACCTATACCAATTTGTTTCGGCTATCACGTTTCCACCAGGTACTTTCATGTTCACTTAATCCCTGCGTCATTTCGAAAGGTACAGTCGAAATAATCCGCGTTCGTGACGTATTTCAAATTAGTGGCGCCATCTATTCCCTTTGTTGGTATTAAATTTTATGTCACTTAGATTTAGCGAATATTTGGGGTTGTTGGTTTTAGGTGAGATGAGGTAGAGGAATTAGTCGGTCTTTGATGAATGATTTATCTTTTTTCCGTTCAAATTATAATAAGATATGACAGTATAATTAGGTTCCTCGATAGTTTTTTGCAAACTACTGGCAGTTTTACTCGCACAATGTCTAATCCAGAGAGAATTTCGGGAAAAAAGTATGTGTTATTCCATACAATGGTCTAATCTGTATCAAATTCCATCCAGATCCGTCGACAAGTTTTAACGTGAAAGAGTAACAAACATACAAACATTCATGTTTATAATATCATTAGGAAGTAGGATTGGACTAAAGTTGTGTAAAAACGGCTTTTGTAAATTATCCGAATTTATAGATTACTAGCTGACCCGGCAAACGTTGTTTCGCCATATAAATAAAAAAAAATAGATGTTGGCCGATTTTCATAGATACCGGATAAGCACAAAAAATTTCATCAAAACCGGTCAAGCCGTTTCGGAGGAGTATGGCAACGAAAACTGTGACACGAGAATTTTATATATTAGATTTTAAAAAGATAGTTGCTTAGTTTAACAGAACCTATTTCGTATATTTAAAAGGCTAGTAATTAATTAGGTTAATATTAACTTCTGATCATGAATTGTTAAATAAATAAATAAAATATGTCTGTTTTAAGATGTATTTTTTTCGTAACTTTTGACTATAAAAAAGCCATAATAATAGTCCTTTCGTAGACCATAAGTATAATAAATCAATTTTCTAATAGTACCTAATGATAAATTCTTGTCGCACTATCGCGATTGCGATGAAATGATGGAATCTCTTTTCATCCGACTTCCAAAAAAGGGGGAGGTTCTCAATTCGTCTGTATGTTTTTTTTTGTGTCTTTGTTACACGATATTTCGGTCAATTATGGATCGATTTCATATGATAGAGGATACTTATAGTCGGTCCCATATAAATTTCATCGAAATCGGTTGAGTACTCCATTGAAAAGTTATTTTTTTTAAATATGAATGGTTTCGGAGAATGTTTACGTGGATGACATTCTAACTCAGCCAAACTTTTGACGTGAAGTCGGTTTTTTTAATGCTCTGCATTCGTTGATTATTCACACTCAGATGTGAACTTTTGTTAAAACTCTTGAGCATTGAGTTTTTATTTTTATTTGAACACGCTGCTCTAGAAAGAACTTACTGCGTAGGTACAGCAGGTAAGGACATGACCGAGTTTAATATGTTTAATATCCTAAAAGGGTCGTAAGCAGAATATAATTTTAGATATTCACATCCATCGACAGGAGGGGGTGAGCTTAACAAATTGCCCTCGTAGCCTTAAACGCTTAAGTGTCCTAGTTAAAAGTCCTGCAATTTCCGTTTCACCAAAACGGGTGTCATTTTGCAAAAAGGGTGACACCCGATTCGTTATTCTAAATATAGAATGTTCGGTCGTGCATGAATTATGGCGGAGGGTCTCTTCAATATTGACCTAATCCGTATTTGCCTCCGAAATAGACAGGTATTTTATTTGAAGAGACACAAGAAATTTTCAAATACTTCCATAGTAGAAGCCAGGCGTTTTGATGTTATAGGTAGATATTTTTCAAATCCTTAAATTAAACGTATTAGGTTTATGCGTTGCTTCCTTCAAGCAACTTTACGTAGCTTGATATTATTGTGAAAACATTGCATTTCTTAAAGTTTTGGTTATGTCGACACCTTGTCTTGGATGGTTTACATATAATATGTATTAAAATAATTTGAGCATTCAATTATTTTTCATTAGATAAGGCAATACAATTTTACTTTGTAAAGCAAAATTACTTTGGGTAGGTAATTACGTGAACATACAAAGCAGCTGCATGATAGGTTTATTTCAAAATAAAACAAAAAGATAAGACCGTTTAAATCTTAGTTAGGTGTTCTAAACTACACTTCAGAGTTTAGTTTGAGTACTATAATGAATATTAGTTTATAAAAAGATAACAAAATTTTATTTATTAGAAGCTTCTTACAGTTTTTTTTTTGCTTGATGACAACATACGCCTCGTCGTCTAATGGTAACTAATAATGATGTTCAAAATGGAGGTCACAGGTTAATGCAGGATCTATATCTTCATCAAACATAGTCGGATAACATGATCGCCATCAGAGCAGTTCAAATTCGATTTTTAAAACTCAAGAATACAATAATTATTTAACAAAAAGCTTACTTCCCTAACTGGTAACACGCCACTATGTGTTAGTATGAAACGCCAGCAATTTGCATAAGAGGCTGAAACCATTTGGGATATGAGACTGTTTATGCTAACCGAATGTAGGGTGCTGTGGTAATAAATGAGAAAAAATATAAATTCATAAAAAATCGGCTACGTCTACTTTATGTATCAGTGAAATATAAATGTAATAAAATACAAATCTATGAACTATAATCGGTGACTAAGCCCGCCTTAAACCACAAACTCACTTGAAAGTAAGTAACAATAAAGTCGAAAATAAAAGCACTAGAGTTTACAAAAGAATTGACATTTAATAAAACGCTACGATATTTGGCAGTAGATTTTTTTGTGAAGGGAGATTGTTATTGAGGTGACCAGAAAAATCCCTAAGAGTGCGTTCAGTCCAGACACTTCTACAGAGCTCGCCCATCGCCCGACCATCGCCCGCCCTGCGCCCGTACTGCGCTCGCCCAAAATCGCTAAGTTTCTGCTACGCGCCCGTTGCTATCTTTTTACGCCTTGCTAATGTTCGGCTGTAAGAATATTAAAAGAATCGGATTATTTGTTACCCATACAGATCTATTCTTTGAACTTAAATCCGCTACAGCTTGAATAAATAAACAGACAAACAAGCTTTCAGATTTACAATGTACAATCGAGGAAGTTGACGGTCGACCACTTTTAGGCGATATTCGCTTGCGTTGTTTCAGACTATTTTTTCGAGGCACCGCCTAGTTTGCCACGCCCACGCTTTGTTCTTGGATGTGTTTCAGTAAGAATAAGATATCAGTCTATTTTTTCTTCCTTATTAGTGGTATTTTTATATGCACGCACACAATTACGTAAATAGTGGCGGTGCCTCGAAAAAATAGTCTGAAACAACGCAAGCGAATATCGCCTAAAAGTGGTCGACCGTCAACTTCCTCGATTGTACATAAAATCTCGATCTCGATAGCTTTTAGTTCGGTTAAAAAAGGAGCTTTTATAACCATTTTAATTGCGTCAGTGGTTTTAGCGCGATGAAGTAATAAACATGAAAACTGCGATAAAAACTTTCAAAGTTTTTATTTGAAACTTTTCAAACCAAGCAATTATTCTGAAGTAGTTTATCACAAGTAGTTCGCTTCGTTTAACGATAAGGTACCCAAAAATATATTCTTTAAAGTAATGTCAATCTTAATTATTATCATTGACCACTATTCCGCTCATGCAAGGCCATAGAATTTAAAATAATATTGATAATTTGGGAACCACCATTTTGTGATATGACATTAATAATTTTGTTTGTTTCAGGGTGAAAAATGTCCGACATTTGTCATCGCTACATCCGACGACACAAAGGTGAAAATGGAGGATCTTACATGAAGGTAAATACCAAATTTTTTAACATCGTGCATATTAAAGTCCCTAAGAAGCATTATATTAAAGTTGAAAATGCACTAATCTGAAGCTCTATGCTTTCAACTTTGCCTTGAAATACAGACCCGTCAATCTTTTTGGATTTACTGTGTGATCTACACCTACAAGTGACAGTTAAAAAATAATGACACGTTTTCAAGCATATTCGCATATCATTTTTTTTCTAGGATTCTATCTACTTGAGTTTAAAAGCTTTTGAAATCAATTTTACCCATACTTCGAATTGAAATGGGATTTAATGGGATCGGTTGCGAAGTCAAACTGAAATTTTGTTTTCAAAAATCAGAAATCGTGAAACTATGTGTTAAGATAGGGCTAGATGGGCGCTGTGTGAATAAATGTGTGAACACATATTTATTATTCCATTTACTTTATCTATTAAAGTTATTAACGTACTCGTATAATTTCAAATAGCGTGATAAAATCAAAATGGTAATGAAATTCTGGAAAATAATTTGAATTGTTCGTGGGAAATTCGTGAGTGAATACAATTCAAAACCTAAGTATGTAAGAAAATCCCATAGGAGTGCATCAATGTATTTTTCAAGATTATCAGTTCAAGAAATTACTATATTATATGTGATAAATACATATCAGAAAGATACTTTTTATCCCTATACTAAGTATCTACATACCTAACTATCTGTAGTAGGCTCCTGTTGGGTGCATTTTTGCTGTAAGTTATTCTGTGAACTTATCTCTAAGCCGAGGTTATTGCACGAATGGCACTTTTCTGCAGCACAAAGATAGTTCCAAATATCAGCCACATTTCCCCACATGAGACTGCCGTTATTACGTTATTATGCTATGAAAATGACCGAAATAGTGATACTTCGTATTTTCAAAGAGCATATTCAGGGAGTACCTAGTATATCTTTTCGCCAACTTATGGAGGATCTATGAAGATAAAATTTAACCAAAAATCGGGATATTGTAACTATAACCGTTGGTTAGTAACGGATTCGTTAAGCTTTTAGATGTTTTATTGTGGAACCTATATGTTAAAGCGTAATTAGTTGACACGCTCTAAATGGCTTGTAGATTTTCTATGCAAGGTCATTACGGATTACTGTGACATTTTATTTAATATAGGTATTATATTCGAAAAACTTACAGCTCATTTACAACAACATATCAAAATCAATGTAACTGGCTAAGATAAATTACCATATTACGCAGTTTATTCCACCACTAGTCATGTCTATCAACATTATCACTTTAAAAGATATCATTACCAATTCTTAACTTCAATTACAAATTGCAAAAACTTAAGAACCAACTAAACCTATTATCCAGCTATCTAGCATCAAACCCCTTCCAACTGGATACAAAATAAAGCACAAACTTAAATCGAAATTGGAATCGACTGTCATGAAACCTAGTAGAGGTAAAATTTCCGAACTAACCACACGTTTGGTATTGAGTTATGAACTAAAACGACGAACTACATCAATTCTGTGGTCGTACGAAATGAATGGAACAGGCATTTATCAATGTTCAGTTTGAAACTTTGCGGTCGGCCGATATCGTATCGCGTCCTTTGGTTGTGTTGTTGTTTTCATTGTTTTAAATATTGATTAGGAAATAATAGAGGAAGAATGACTTTAATTAAATACGAAAATAATCTAGATTTCCTGGCAACACATGACGGATATATTTTGAAGGTTGGTTTTCATACACTCGTAGAGTTTCTTCTAGTGTAGCTATGGTTTTTCGCGCTACATTTTTAAACAAATATTTGACACTCCAAATTAGTTAAAAATCTTCCAAGTCAAAAAAATAATGTTAAGTCACATGTTTACAAAATAAAATGAATTTCGAAAAGTCGATCTGTTGAGAAAAAGTGAGATGAAACGAGTTTCATGAAACGTCGAGACGTCAAAACAAATTGTGTCTTAAAAGTTTTCACGATTCATATCTTGTTTTATTTACCTAAGTGAAATATTTGAAATATTTAATGAAAGTGTAAGTAATATAAATTTATATAGAGGTATAGTATAATGCATTTCATGCAATAACACGTATGGTTAGAGAAAGATTTTTGGCGTTTACGAAACTTCTTACCATATAGCATTTAAAATGGCTCTATAGATGATAGGTATTTATCACAACATGCTTCTTCAGGGACGGCAGGGATACAAGCTGACCCGTTCACAATCTAAAAACGACACGACTGTACTGACGCGTTCCTTAGACACCTAGAGGCAGCAAAACTTACCAAATCAACAACAAATTAAATTATTTTTGACTAGCTGTGACCCGCGACTTCGTCCCCGTGGATACCGTTTATTAGAGTTGGATAAATACTATTATTATATCCTCCTTGAAGTTAAAACTTACCTTATTCTAAATTTCGTCAAAATCGACTCAGTAGTTTAGCTGTGAAAGCGTTACTGATAGATAAACAGACAGAATTACTTCAAAAACTGTTACAACAAAGCAGTGATCCGCAGTTTCACCTAGGTTTTGTGAAAAAGTATAGGTAGGTAGGTATATTACATAGATGATGCCCGCGACTTCGTCTGTATTGAATTAGTATTTCGAGTAGGTTATTTTCTTCTCCAAGGTCCTAACTATCTTTAATAACAAAAATAAAAATGAAGAATCTTCGCCCATATAATATGTATAACTCCTAACCACAAACATAGGTAGGTAACTATCTATTAGGTACATTACAAAGGCACATAGCGTTATAAACAAATCGGGTGCCAAAGTGCCTTAAATTTTAATATTGTCATAAGTTTTCGCGATAATTATGTATGACTATTAACTAAAACAGTTTTCAACCGATTTTATCGCGTATATTTACATTTTAAATTTTAACAGTCGCTCGTGACCACGGGGTCTGCAAAGACACCGAAACGTCGAGTTAAAATGTAAAATATAAATTATACGCCATTAATCCGGTTAAAAAGTGTTTTATTTAATGCCTTCAATTTTACTTAATTCATGCAATATCTTCATTATTTATACTTAGCTTATTGTTATTCTAGGTAAAGCTAAGTAGTTTTTGCGTGAAAGAATAGCAAAAATCCATCCATCCAGCCATTATCAGTGTACATACAATTCTACCTATAGTTATGTATGGCTGCTTTTCACTGCCAAACGGCTAAGCCAATATTAATGAAATTTGGTATAGTAGTTAACACATACGTTACTTTTTATTCCGAAGAAATCTACGGTTTCTGACTTCCAAGAGGCAGAAACGATCATGAAATAAACAAAACCTTGATTTCCATTTGATCTCTGTATGTACAGAAGGCAGTAGGTACATCAAGCGTTACAAATCTGTCAAAATTTTTTACTTGAATTTGAACTCTATGCCCTCGATAATAAGTTAAAATTGGTTGGGGAAATTTGACAGGTAATGTAACGCTTGTTCCTTCTGTACCTACCTATATTAAATCGCGCAAAAGCTTGCGCTCGCCTCCCGCCTTTTTATACCCTACCGCCGCGCCGCGAGCCGCGTCGAGCGCGGCAACCGTTACGCAAAAATAATCCCTAAATCATTCAGTATTCACGCGCGATGGGTTATTAGCGAATTTATGTATAAGTTTGGTGTTTCTATACCGATTTCTATGATTTTTTTTTTATTGAATAGGTAATAATGTTATTTTTTTTTTAATTAGGGATGAGTGAGAGTATTATAAACGTACGAGGAAACAAATATAATCAGAAAGCTCCGAACTGCTAAGCTATCGTGATTTACACGTGTTACTGTGAGTCAACCATAAAATATAGACATATACTGTTGTGGGATATTTTTTATATAACTTTATGAAGAATATTGCTGTCATACATGATTTCTATTTAGCTTTAACCATTAAGGCTGCACACGCGACGGAAGCTTAAAAAATGAAGTAACTTCTCTCATTTTTCCAACATTTCCCTTCACTGCTCTGCTCTTATTGATTGTAGCGTGATAATAAGTATACTATAACCTGCCAAGGAGTATGAAGAATAATTTTACCATGTTTCGTTAAAATCCGTCGATTAGTTTTTGTTTCTATAAGGAACATACAGACAGACAGACAAAAATTTTACTGATTGCATTTTTGTCATCAGTATCGATCACTAATCACCCCCTGATAGTTATTTTGAAAAAATTTTTCATGTACAGAACTGACCTCTCTACAGATTTATTATATAGATTAAGTCTTATAAATATTTAATAAAATATTATCTCTCCATCATAATATTACCTCCAAATTTGTCAAACGTGACATCAGATGGTTTTTATAGCCTGGTGTTCTGCCTACCCCATTAGGGATACAGGCGTGAAGTTATGTATGTATGTATGTAAATAATTTATAGTAGGTATGTGAGTAGATGTCTTTGATAATAATGTGTGAATCAGTATACCTAATCTATTTATTGATATAATTCAAAATAAAATCAAAATAATCACAAGATTTATTTCAATCATCGCACCATCGTGTATTTCAAATAAAACCTTCAATAGCCTTCCTATAGAACATCAACACAAAATATCGAGCAATGCTGAAAATTTTATAAAGAAGTTTTCCAAACAATTTAAATACTTTAAAATTAAGAGGACTTGAAATCGCGAAGTCATAAATCTCATAGTTATTAAAGACTGGAAAGCATTCCCAAACGGACGATCATTAAAACTTTGAAGGGTCATGAATATTGTCGTAGGGGAGAAAGGACGAAAATTTGTAAACAAATAAATACAACTCGTGTACTTTAGGGAAGCTGTAATAGGCACTTATACGTCAACTTTTTTCACTTCACACTTATAATCAAGACACAGGAAAATAGTGTAGTTATTACGTACTGTATGAAAACAAAAAATGACTGTTTCAATATATTTTCAAGTGCGCGATAGACCTTACAAGTTTGACAGTTTCCAACGAATTATCAGTTAAGTGGGTCATGATTCAGTTGGTTCGATGGTACATTATTATTATTAAATCTTTATTCACAATAGGTTACATTGTTTTCTTATGGCTATGTTAACAATGCTGCAGAAACCGCTATGGGTTTATACGTAGCACGATTTAATTTTGGAATTTTCATATTTGAAAATGAATAAAAAAAATAAAAATTTGATAGTTTCATAACCAATGTAGGAAACAGCGATACCAGTGACTTAGACGATTCATTCCAGAATTGCTGGATTCAGATTTTGATTACACTGAATGCAAATAATTATTGAATTTTATTGTTTCATTTTTAAACCTGATTAATATTAGTTGCCTATCATTTTAATTAAAAATATTGTTATTTTTTACGATAATTTTACAAAAAAAATTAATCAAGTATCATGTTTGTTTAATCCATATGTGTCATAGGTACTATAGTCGGGATTGGATGATGGGATTTTTTTTAAATTCGGCAGATCTTTCATTCTCTAGTTTCATTGGCGAGACTAAAGTTTCAATTTCCGAAGAGAACAGAAGCGGCGCCGGTCAATGGACACAAACTCACTTACAAAGTGATTTAGAGATAAAAGAAACTTAAAACACGGTCTAGAAACCTTTCGTTTATTTAATAACGCGCATTGAGTTTATGAAATCAATTGTCTAGGTTTCTCTTCAGGGTTCCATTTATAAACACATTTAAGTAAGCTGGCAGACGCAGGAGATCGTTTCAAAACAAGTCAAAAGTCAAAAAATCTTTACTTCGTAGGTATTTAAATACACTTAAAATAGTCAAACTATTTACAAATTGAACTACCACCACTTCGGAAAGTCAATCTGTTGAGCAGAAGTGGCAAGAAACTCAACAATAAATATGTTATCTTACTAATATTATAAATGTGAAAGTTTGGATGTCTGGATATATGGATGTTTGTTCCTCAATCACTGGAAAACGGCTCAAAGGATTTAGATGAAATTTGGCATAGTGATAGTGACAGTCTGGAATAGCACATAGATTACTTTTTAACACGAAATTCCCGCGGGATTTGAAACCGCGCGCAAATGCCAGTATTTCAATATGTTTCATATATTTCAAGCCGTAGGTATACGATCGGCTAAATATAAACCTACCACCACCGCTGGAAAAGTGTTTCGTACAAAGCGACTAATCCACGTCACTCCCGCTTGGTGGCAGAACGTTTCAAAGTTCGCTTGACTAGCGACCACATTTCATATAAAATCTGCCGCTAAATACAGTTCTGGCGAAGATGTATACCAGTAATATATTGTGAAGAGACAGTTCCATCGGTGCGTCGGTGAGATGGAAGTCGAACGACAGTTCCGTCACCTATAAAAAAATTGCGGCCACAAGTCTCAGCCAAGCAAATGTGCGAAGTGACCTTATGAATCAGCGGGGCTAGCATGCTACCGTCGACAATGATAAATCGGGCCTTTTATCGATATTTTCTTAGAATATGGTATTTAGGGTATGTAATTTATTAAGATTATGACATATTTGGTTCTGTGGTCTTAATCATGGTATCAAGCTAGCCCTGCAGATGTAGATGTAAACTAGGAAATGTTGTGACAATAACGAAAGCTTGTTAAATTGGTGGTTAATTATTCGGTAAGTCAGTTGGTGTAATTCATTGTCCTTGTAAGGTTACGAAAACACCATAATAAGATTGAAATCGAACGCACAACTTCGGGTCAGTCAAATCAACCTATCACGCGATACCTTTGGTGTTCTAAATGATGATACCTTGTTCAATATAATTCTTATGCCTTCAATATAAATCTTTCATCAGACAAGCTGTTTATTCCCTTACAAACTCCCTTCGTAAAACGGCCGCAGAAAGCAATATAAATACTCAGCAAATTACATCTAATTTGTTACAAAGAATAATACTTACTTTGTTCCGGCTTTGCGAATTCTTATTGAGGTTTCGGGAACTTTTAATCAATTTGTAAAGGTTAGTTTTTGATTCCTGCTTTACTTGAACGGATAATGTGTTTAAATTTATTTTCGGATCTCAGTAATATTATAAACGTGAGAGTTGGTATTTAAGGATTATTATTACAGGTTGACGGATCAGGGTAGGTACTTTTTTTTACGAATATATAGTTTGGAATGAAATCAATATATATAAAACTGTTCCGTTACTGACTGAGTGACTGAGGTACTGAGTGACTGAGTGACTGAGGTACTGAGTGACTGAGTGACTGACAGACAACGTACAGCCGTAACTACTGAGCGTAGAGAGCTGAAATTTGGAACATACATTCTTTAGGGGATGTAGGGGTGCACTAAGGAAGGAATTCCCGAAATTCCCACGGGAACGGGAAATATAGGACTTTTTAGTTTGTATGAAAAATCTTATTCCTTGAGTGCACCGATGTAAAACTTGGTGTGAAGGTTTTTCAATGTGTGTCTGGTTGTGTTATGAAAGGAATTCCCGAAATTCCCACGGGAACGAGAAATATATGATTTTTTAGTTTGTATGAAAAAATCCCATTCTTTAAGTGCACGGATGTGATACTTGATATAAAGGTTCCTCAATATGTGTCTGTTTGTATTATGGAAGGAATTCCGGAATTCCCACGGGAAGGGGTTGGACTTTTTAGTTTGTATGAAAAATCTTATTCCTTGAGTGTACGGATGTGATACTTGGCATGAAGGTTTTTCAAAGAGTGACTGGTTGTGCTACGAAAAAAATTCCCAAAATTCCTACGGGCACGGGAAATATATGATTTAGTTTTTATGAAAAAAACTTATTCCTTGAGTGCATGGGTGTGATACTTGGTATAAAGGTTCTTTCATTGGGTGTCTGGTTGTATAGTTTCTGACATTTCCACGAGAAGGGTAGTTAAGCGCATACGAAGTTGCGAGATAAAGCTAGTGTAGGATAACTTTTCTCATGATATTCCCGCGGTATTACGAATTGAGTGGATAAAACCGCGAGGAACAGCTAGTTCTAAATAAATATTATGTTGTCCTGCAAACTGGACGACCACGGCATAGTAGAAAGAGGGAGGAAGTAGGTTATCTTCATACAAACGCACCGCGCGCGGCGAGTATGTGCGCGCCATAGTATAGACTATGCACCGCCGCACGCACACATACACAAAATCTCGCGGTGATATCGAAGCGCCAGTTGGGGCTAACTCCGCACGAGGTTCACGCGCGCGTTATGATAATGAATAAATGTGTGATTTGATTCAATAAATATGTTTGTATTATTTATGTTTGTAATTATTAAAAATAAAAACAAATACTTATTGTCTTTTATGTGTACAAACACTCATAAAAAAACTGACTAGTATATAACTAATCAAATAATTTAAACACAAGCTCTTAGTCTATAAATATTTATTAGCCGTTTGGATTGGACGACAACCGAAGCCGACGAAACATCGGTTTATTTTATCCCTTTTTCATACATAATACTGCTCTGAATCTTTACGAAAATTCTGTAGGAAAACCATTGTTGAACTTGATTGACTAATGATCACTGAATCAGTTATACAGACATGAGTTGTTGTATTTGGCAAGGGCCGGGCTTTAAACTAATGATCGTGCTCATCACCGCCCCGCGCCGCCGCCATCCGTCTGTTGGCCCGTCGCCCTATTTTTGATCGTAAAAAGTTTCATCATCGTTTAGATAAAACTGACCTTACAAACCCAATACCCAGATAATACAAGTAAAAAACACAACTTTCCGACCCTTGCCAATTTATAGACATTGATTGAATTAAAATTTAGCTAAAAGTGACAACCCTGAGACAGTAGGCAATTATATCGCGGATTGGGCCGGAGTTAACCTACTTCCTCCCTCTTTCTACTATGACCACGGGCCAGGCGAGGTCGCGACGACGCACAGTGGCTTGTATTTGGGGCTCCATACTCATAGAAACTAAATGTCACAAATTAGAAAAATAAAAATATACATGTCTTCAGTACACCTCCCTTGGTATACATTTTTAATATGGAACGTATGCACCGCTCCTCGAAGGAGAAAAAAAATGTTAGATATTTTTTTGTATGGGAGAAAACACATAAAGTGTTATTTTTTTAAACTGACCGAAACTGAAGGGCTGTTGCTTACATCAGCTATTGTACCTGGCACACCGATCAAGATGGTATACTATTTATGTACCTTTGGGTGCCGCTTTGCGCGTAGCAATTTTTTCAAATTTTGAATTTTTGCAAATTTATTTTTCTTTTCTTCGAAGTAATTAAATGAAGTAACCGATCGTATTTTGTTATAATTACGTATTTAGTAATTAGATAACATCATCCTTTTAACTTTTGTAACAAAAATAATAGGAAATGGTATCTAATGTTCATTGTTTTTCTTCAAATCGCATTCCAAAAATGACATAACTATATTTACTATTTTTCAATACATCGAAGTAATCAAAGAGAGAGGTTGCCGACCTTATTACATATTTTGTAATTTGTTAAAGCGTCCTATAATTTTTGTAATCACCATAATAGAAAATGATATCTAGTGTTTATTGTTCTTTTCAAATTTGCATTCCAAGAAGTAACTCAATGTCACCGTCACCAAGTGTTGATTAGATATTAATAACAAAAACACAAGTAAGGGACATTGAGGCTTCTTTTGGGTAGTTACTTAAAAATAGGTCATTTAAGCTACACTCCATCAGTAGCTCTTAGCACTTGTGCGTGAATACTATACCTATACGTGTTTTATTTCTTGTTGAAATGGAGAGTTTTGGACCTTTTAATGTTTGTGGCAAATAATCGTTGTTTCTCACAGCCTAGTGTATTGTTTGGAGCTTTTAAGTTCGTTGATGGTTTGACAGAAAATAACATGACGGAATTGAAACAATTCTGTCAAACTTATGTCTGTTAATTGAGAACCAAATAGATTTAGAATAGAAAGTATGATTCATGGCTACAAGAAGACATAAAACGGCCTTGTTTTATGAAGGAGAAGAAAATATTTTTAGAGTCTGAAAAGCTGCAAACTTGTTTAGGTTCAGACTTTGGTGTGAATGAGGGCGCATCAACATCCTTTAAACCGGGCACATGCAATTCTGGAACAACAACAGCAGCTGCGAGTCCAAGAAAAGTGTTCTCTGAGCTAAGCCCGCAATAAAAGAGAAGAAGTAACGATGGAAACACGGCCAGGAAATTCTTTGGTGATCCCGAAAAAACTGCCGCTATCACGGGCTTGGATCCATGTTTGGTCCTAAGATTTGCAACGATTTTGCGTGTGATGGTGTGTGGAGAGCCCATTAATGTTGAGGCGTTCAAAAACTTTGCGCGCCTTACTGCAGAAAAGCTTGTGGATCTCTATGGCTCGAATAACATACCTTCGAGTGTTCACTAAATTTTAATGCACGGTGCTGAAGTAATTTAACATTTCAATGTTATGCCGATTGGCAAATTATCTGAAGAGGCATTAGAAGCCAGAAATAAAGACTTCAAGAAAATTTTGGCGAAAAACGAAGATATTTTCAATGGTCTCCTTGTATCGTCAGATCCCTACCTGTCTAGCATAAGACCCGTGTTAAGAAAACAAATTAAAGCAGTTGTCACTTATGATATGAGACCTCTTCTTGTTACTGACGAATTTAACGATGCAAGTAACGACAAGGAGAATATTGAATTTGTTGATATTAATACGTCTATGTTGGACTCGGATTTAGAGGACATTGAAGATAGTTAGTATTTAATTTACATATGTTTATATTTTAAATAGTTAAAAAAGTTGTAAACAATTAGATTATTTTTTGTAGTACATAGTATAATTTTCATAGTTAGAAGAGTTGTGAATAGTTCTAATTATCCTTAATTTTTATATTTTATTTATTCATCTAAGTACTTATGTTGTTTAAATCCACATGATTTTATGTATTTTGTTTCTCTAAGAGCGTAGCAAAGTCTCAATCTCATGTTAAGCAAACCAACAATCTCAGCAGCTCAAGCTGAGCCTTTTACTTTTTTTAACATTTTTTTGTGCCTTATAATAGTAGGTACTTATTGTTATTTAGATAGTAGTTATTGTTATTTAGTTTTATGTTTTTATTATTATTATCATTGTGTAACTATTTTATATGTGTGTGTATGTGTATTTTACATGCGTGATAATTAATGTTTATTAATGTAATGCACAATTTTTATTTTTACTGCTTTTTTATGTACTTTTTTATTACTTCGTTGTTATTTTATAATTTTATTCGAAAAGTTAAGATTTGAAACCTTTATTTACATTAAATAATATACTAATCTATTAAAATAACTACGTCTCTTTAATACTACATTAGTTTTAAACATAGATTCAAAATTAAAATTATTGCAAGTATCCTCTTGCTATGTATCTATATTATCGTAATTATGCACAAACCTACTTAAAATAGTGTTTTTTGCATTCAAAGCAATTACTTGCTTCATATAATTGTACTAATTATTTGCAAAAACTGCAGTACAAAATTCAAAATTTGAAAAAATTGCTACGCGCTAAGCGGCACCCAAAGGTACATAAATAGTATACCATCTTGATCGGTGTGCCAGGTACAATAGCTGATGTAAGCAACAGCCCTTCAGTTTCGGTCAGTTTAAAAAAATAACACTTTATGTGTTTTCTCCCATACAAAAAAATATCTAACATTTTTTTTCTCCTTCGAAGAGCGGTGCATACGTTCCATATTAAAAATGTATACCAAGGGAGGTGTACTGAAGACATGTATATTTTTATTTTTCTAATTTGTGACATTTAGTTTCTATGAGTATGGAGCCCCAAATACAAGCCACTGTGCGACGGGGCGGCAAGCGCGTGCTCAAGAGCCCGCGCCACGGTCACCCCGCGGTCCTCCAGTTTACAGCCCACGATTTAGCCCCAAGCATATCCTGAAAAAACCCTGCCGCTGTAATACGTGTTAAGTAGGATATGTTTGTTTAATTGAACGCACTTTTTCGGAAACTGCCTTTCTAATTTGAAAAATTCTTATGGCATTTGCTAGCACAGCTCTTAGGGATGGATATAGAGGTCAAAAATTACGCGGGTAAAATTGCGTCCGGATGTTTGTATTTAACAAAACTTGTTCTATCTTATATCCGTTTATTCTATTTTCAAACTCATTCACCTATTATCATTTATGTGAATGAGGTCAAACGTCTGTTTAGTTGCCCTAAAAATATCAATTATCAATTACTGCGTCAAAATGATCACGCGTACATGACTACAGAATTGAACTCCTTCGAATAAAACCTGCTACCAATACACACAGACAGACAGTATTTCCATAATTAAGTACTACAGAAAATGAGGCAAAGGAAAAAATATAAACAATGCCAGTCTAGGGGGAAAACAACAAACACCAGAACCAATCAGACGTATTTAAAAAAAAACCCTTCTACTTTTGATTGGAATACCTTTGCCTTTGAGTTGCTTTTGTTTATGTTATCTTCTATTTAGTCGGGTAAAGTAATAAGGGTTTTTTAGTACAGTAGTTTTTTTAATGCAAAATGAAAGTATTTTTGTATCCATTTCATTAACACGATTGCATTACAACCATTAGTGTAGCAACTAGTTCATAATTCATAATTGTAATACATATTTTAGTTCATATTTTCAATTAGAATCTGCATCATTTTCTATTAGATAAAGCACTTTTTAACCGGATCTATCGCGTTTAATTTATATTTTACACTTTAACTCTGTATAATATAATTTAAGTTAAAAGTTAAAAAGTGTTTATTTAATAGTATGAATCGCGAAAACTCAAGACATCATTCAGTGTCAAACCTAACGACATGCAGCGTTTTTACATATTTTTGAACGATTATACATATACCCAGTAGGTAATACCTTATATGTTGTGTCTGAAAAAAATACTCACAAAAATTCAACATATCACATAACCAACCGAAAGATAGAAACATGATTTATGAAAATTGGCTCGATAAAAAAAGTCACAAACATAACACTAACTTACCATTTAAAACGGATATTACTACGAAATGCCATGATGGATTCATGTTGAAGTTACGTAAAGCTTACTTCGCTTAACTGACGGTTAAAGCAAAACTTTTAAATAGTTATATTTTTTGAAAAATAACCAATTCAACGTAGTAGCTCACGTCAGCGAAACTCGCTAGCGATATGGTTATGGTTATCAGTATGGTTTGATTGTCAAACCACAAGAGGGCCTTTACCAGATGGTATTTAAATAAACAAACTAAACCATCTGTTTCAGTATTTCGGCTAGGGAGACTTACACCCGCCTTGTAACTCAAGTCAAATCTCAAAGAAAGTTTGCTAATTTGCAGCGAATGCAAGCTATGCATCAGAACATTTGTGTACCGTCTGTTGTTTTCAAACTTTAGTATTGGATAAAATTGCTTTTTTGGATTTACTGGAAAAATGGAGAAAGTTACCGGCCGTGTATGTTTTTTGCTTTTTATTTGTGAACATGCAAAACTCTGTTGCTTTTTACGTTAGGGTTGTCTCGTCGAAATAATAAAATACATTATTCATGTGGGAGAGTGTACAGAAATAAAAAGTGGAGAGTTTAACATTTTGAATCATTTTGCAGAGCTTTTGTGATAGTAATAAAATGTCTAAAATTAGTAGATACATTCTTTTCAGAGTTTTTTATTAGTAAATTAGTTAATCTAAATATTCAGGAAAAAAGAACGTTATTATGGTATATACTTAAAATTAAACGTAGATACAACTGTTACACTTATGCTTGAGTATTCCGTTAGTTCATTTATGTAAAATAAAACACTTTTTAACAGATTTATCACGAATATTTATATTTCTCATCTTAACCTGACGTTTCGCTGTTTTTACAGACCACAAGCGACTCAGTGACAGTTTGAAAAGGTGTTTAATTTTAGTTTAACAATCGTGAAACTTAAATACAGAATTAGTTCTATTATTATTCAAAGCACTATATCATTAGTATTATATCATTCAAAAAACATAGCCAGAAACATCGTGATATTTTTGTATTGACATAAAACTTTCAATCAGGCAAGAAGGCTTGTTTGTAGGTTGTTTCACTATCACTCTACGACCGCAGTAATCATTCGTCTAGACAAAGATGCCTAGGCACCCCGGTGCTATTAGAAATGCGTCTACCTACTATTTGGCAAATAGTTAAATGCCTTTGGGGGTTTGACAAACAACGATCATGTTTACTAATTTCTTACTGAATATATTCAAGGTTCTTAAAACCATTTTATTTAAAACATGGTGACCCAATAAAACACATATAATAGGAATAGAAATATAATTGTAATGAGTTGCTACTGTAGCTGGTGATTATGATTGTAATTTTTTCATAAAATTCAAACGGATCTTAAGAATATAGGCAACCTAGATATATTTACGATAGTTTGATAGCGATGCTGTCCGCCATTTTTTTATTTGTTTTTTCGTTTGCATTTATTATTGTCACAAATAAAATTTGTCACAAAATAATCGGACTAAATATATTTCCACTCGTTACTTGCTTGAGGTCGAAACTGACAGCCAGCACAAAGCTTTAGAAAAGAACTGGCTCTTCATAAGGCATTGCCGCAACATATCGCCGCCGCTGGAGTGGTGGCCTTTGGCGGCAGATTGGCGGAGTATATACAGGGTGTTTGGTACGCAGTTGGCCAACTTGAAATGGGGGGTAGGTAGGCCTTTCCTGAACATACTTGCTTCGAGTACTACTAGCCTATTTCTTATAGTTCAGTAAATATGATAGTTTTTCATAATTTAAAAAAAAACCCAAATTTTCATCATCTTATTTGACTTTTACTTTTTTCTTGTATGAATATCTTCTCAAAATAAATTTCATTCGTATTTTAAATACAGCCTTATTATAACTAAATGAGTAAGTATTTGATGCAAAAATTAGATAAAAAAAAGTTATGAGGCAAAAAATTCTCGAGGGTGAGGCAAAATTATATCAGATATTTTTTTACAATGCAATAAAAAAAAAACGATGAGAATTTAAATACTTTTAAAAAAATCTTCGGTTTATCCTCTTTCTAGTGATATGCTACAAATTATTATAAATCATCAAAAATCACGACATTTTTGAAAGAACTCCGATAACTCCGAATTCTTAACATTGCATCATCGAGATAAAATGTACTCCATTGATGTTTTTATTCTAGACTAGCTGTGACCCGCGACTTCGTCCGCGTGGATACCGGTTGTTGGAGTTGGATAAATACTATTATTATATCCTCCTTGAAGTTTAAACTTACCTTATTCAAAATTTCGTCAAAATCAATTCAGTAGTTAAGCGTTACTGATAGATAAACAGACAGAGTTACTTCAAAAGCTGTTACAACAAAGCTGTGATCCGCAGTTTCACCTAGGTGTTTTGTGAAAAAGTAAAGGTAGGTAGGTATATTACATAGATGATGCCTGCGACTTCGTCTGTATTGAATTAGTATTTCGAGTAGGTTATTTTCTTCTCCAAGGTCCTAAGTACTATCTTTAATAACAAAAATAAAAATGAAGAATCTTCGCCCAAATAATATGTATAGCTCCTAACCACAAACATAGGTAACTATATTAGGCACATTGCGTTATAAACAAATCGGGTGCCAAAGTGTCTTAAATTTTACATAATTCATGCAATACCTATCTTCATGAATTATAGCTTATTGTTATTCTAAGTAAAGCTATATTACAGTAAAGTTTCAGAAGAATACATTCGGCAGTTTTTGCGTAAAAGAGTAGCAAAGATCCATCCATCCAGCCATTATCAGTGTATAATGTGTATCTATCTATAGTTATGATTGGCTACTTTTCACGGTAAGCCAATTTAATGTAATTTCTTTTGGTAGTTAACACATCTACGTTACTTTTTATTCAACTTCTAAATCTACGGTTTCTAACTTCCAAGAGCTAGAAATGATCACGAAATAAATAAAACCTTGAGTCCCATTATTTTAAGTTTAACTTTCATACAATATATCTCTGTATGTACAGAAGGCAGCACATCAAGCGTTACAAATCGGTATTTTTTTTTTTACTTGAATCTAAAATCTATGCCCTCGACATTAATTAAGTTAAAATTGTTTGAGGAAATTTGATAGGTAATGTAACGCTTGACCTGCTGCCTTCTGTACCAACCTGTATTAAATCGCGCAAGAAGCTTTATTAATGATTTAGCCCTATCAACATAGCAAAATTTTCTACTGCATACCAACTATTTTTCAGATTTATTATTTTTAAGCCCCTAGTACTTTTACCAGGAGAATTTCCTTAGAATTCTTATTCCCATGTTTATTTTTAGTGTAGTTCAGTTTTTTTTTTCTTCTGGCTATCCGAACGCTTTTACATCTATCTAATCTACTAATGCCACGTTACAATATCAAAAACACTGTTCGTTCGTTGCTTCCACGCTGGACTGGGAGCAACAGAAAATCATAGAATGTACCAGTTGCTTCTCTTCCTGGACATACCTTAAAAGTCATTTTAGGGATAGAGGTTTTATAATGGATAAAGGCGTGAAGTTTTATGTATGTATGTTCGTTTATTCTACGAACAGTAGATTTAGCTATCATACACGTTGAATATTGAAGCGTATAAAGCGTTTCAATATTCAACGTCTTGTCAAATTACTACTTACTATTCTTATAACTACCTACCATTCGTTTGTAGTAGCTTTTACTCATGTAAAATATTGAAACCCAGCATTCATTGATTTTGACGACAATTTAGTTATAATTTACCCCTAGAATAACCCTACCGCCTCTGAATAATTGACTAATCCGAATGAGCCCCGCTTGGTGGTAAACTGACTGTCTCGGCTGACTGAAATTTGCCGCCAAATATCACTACTGCCAGCGTGACGCGTCCCGAAAACATGTTATAAAGAGCCAGTTTAAGAGCCGCAAACGGGTTTATGATAGAACTGGCTTGGCTTCAGTATTCGACCTCATTTATACTTACCATCAGGTGAGAATGAGGTCAAATTCGGACTTCATCACCGATTTTAAAAAATTTGTATTTTTAATATTTTGTCTGACTCCCAACCGTTACAAAAATTTGGTGGTTCATTCAGAGAAATCTTATTTCCAAGTGAAATAATAAAAGTTGAGTGAATATGGTCATAGGCACCCAGAGTTTGGTAGGTATCTCGAACAATTAACAGCATGAGTGGCCGGCCATGCCAGCGAATCACTCGCTCACCCGCCCGCGTCTTATCGAACATACCTACCTATTTTATTACGGAGTTATTTTAAAATTATTACGATATCTCTTTGGATCTTGATTTAAATCAAGTGGTGTCAAAGACAATTTTGTTCACAATTAAATATTTATTGTAAACAAAATAAAAAAATATATAATAAAAAAAAATTACGCGAGCAGGATCGAACCCACGACCTTAGACTCATGGTCGGTCTACGCGCAACTGAGCAATGAGTACTTCTGATCTGTATGCCGAACATCTCCACCATATTCTAGTAAAGTAAGTTTTAGGCATAACTTTAAAAAATCTATTACAATTTTTTTAGATCCTAGTTTTTTTTATGCCTGCAGAATCTGCTCATCATCCTGGACAACTTTTGTTAAGGCATCATATCTATATTTCTTACGGTTTTGATGATCCCTTAAGGGTTCTGCATCAGGTGTTCCAGTAACCGAAATAAAATATACCCTATATGTTGCCCCGGCTTCACAGCTATACATCAAAAAAAGGTTCATTCAAATCCGTCCAGCGGATTCAGAGATTAGCGTGTGCAAACAGACAAACTTACAAACAAACAGACAATTATTTTTTTTCAGATTCTTACTCTTTTTTCATTTCTTTATAACCCTAGATAATTTTTTTTGTAAAAATATTAAATGTACAGACACGTTTTTTTTACTGTTTTATTATATGTATTGATAAAATGTACTACAATGATACAATATGGTTTTGTTCCTTGCCTACTCCTATATGAGCTAATTAAATAAATTAAAAAAAACTAGAACTATCATTAAAAGAATATGATTTTTTTTTAAATATTACGATTACTACCAATTATTTATAACCCAACATCGAGATAAAATGGAGACAAATTGGGGATATAAATTTGATAGTTTCATAACCAATGTAGGAAACAGCGATTCCAATGTCTCTGACGATTCATTCCATATAGAATTGCTGGATTCAGATTTTGATTACAATTAATAAAAATAATTGTTGTATTTTATTGTTTTATTTTAAAGCCTGATTAATACTAGTTGCCTATCATTTTAAGGGCCCCATTCGCGAAATCTATGCGTTTTCAAACTCATTACAACCCGCCAATATTGTTTGTCTAGATCGAATAAAAATATATGTTGAAGTTTGTTTAATATATTTTATAAATCTGTGGATCAAAACACGATACTGAAAACTTTACTCGATCATAAAAAATTACGAAAAAGATGAAAATTTTAAGTGATTTTCCGATATTCTAAGAGAATATCAAACTTATACTTACAAAAACTTGTCATAATATTGGTAATGTAGCATGAAATTAAGTTATGTGGATAATTTCTTTCTTAAGCCGTTCTATTTTTTCTAATATAATATAATAAAGACGACGGTGCGATACAATTCAGTACCACGCGAGGCGTCATGGAGGTAGGACCTGTGTCGCTTTTGCTCCCAATTTTTCCGCGTAATTGATCGTCTTTTTGACCATAGCGTACACATAACAGTACGACAATTTAATTTTTGTTAAGTCACATTTTATATTTTGATTGATAAATTAAAGGAGTATTATAAACAATTATCACTTCTGAATATAGAGCTAAAAACTTGTTTCTGATATTTTTTTTAAGTTTATTAGACAACAAGTGCAAAAAAGCATATAATTTTTTTTGCGATAAATCTTACGTAATCATCCGACGAAAATAAAAGGAGGATTATTATTCTATACGTACGTATACAGGGTTAATATTAACGCATCACCTCTTGTGGGCTGCCTCTCCACATCAATTCCAACGTAGATACTGATAGGTGCACATCGATAAATATACAGGGTGTTTTTTTTTTTTTTTTTTATAGGTGACTAAACCCGCGTTTGACCTCAATCTCACCTGATGGTAAGTGACGATGAGGTCGAAGATGAAAGCATACGGGTTTAGGAGGGAACTGGCTCTTTATACAATATTGCCGGAACACATTAGGTAACATTTGGCGGCAGACTTTATATAAAGGGTGGTCGCTAGCCAGGCGGACCCAGAAGGGATCCTACCACCAAGCAGATGTAATTTTTAATGCCATCTGGAGGGAAAGTACTCTAAATAATAGAGATAGCAAAATTTACTCCAAAAGAAACTGTCCTTTATTATTGAACAGAAATAAAACCTCATTCAAAGAGTTTTAAGAATTCACTCGTTTCACCTGGGATTCAAACCGACTAAAATCTGTAAAAATGACACCCTGTAATTTTATTGTGTGGTTCGTTAGAGCCAATCACAAGAATAAAATCTCTCTCACATACTAGGTTAATTCATTGAAAGGAAAACCATGAAATCTTCATTTTTAGATTTAAGTCGGTTCGATTCCTGGGTGAAGAAGCGAGTTTTTGAAAACTCTTTGAATACAGTTTTAATTTTTCCTAAAATAAAGGAATGTTTTATGGAGTAGAATTTGCTATCTCTATTATTAAGAGAACTTTACCCCCAAATGACATTAAAAAGATTGCCATGTATATTATGTACAATATGTTCTGCTTGATTTCCCATAACTCTAGGGTCTTGATGGGGCCATGTAATAGAATCAAATAACATGTGAATAATTTTTCAATTTTCTTTTGGTTTTTATTTTTCATGCAAAATAATTCAATTAAGTCAAAAATTACTTTATGCGAAGTATGACAACGTGGCGTTTTCTACTCCTTTTTTATCGCTATGCACAGGTAGGTACAGTTTGCGACGTTTTGCGGTGTACATTGTATGCAACTTTCCTCAACGTTTAAAATGTTTTTGTTGTTTATTGTATGACTTCAGTGACACGCGTCTATTGAGTGGATGAGATGTTACACGGATGATATTTTAGAACTCATTTTATTATGACCGAGGATATCTTGGAAAGTATGCACTTTTGAACCACATATTCTTTGGCAAAAAGTATTATTTTTTAAGTAAGGAACAAAACTTCAAAGTTATGGGATATATAATATTATAAAAGTATTAAAGAACACCTATGCAAAGTTGTATATTATAGAGGTGTTCTTTTTGATGTGTGCTGATAGATGCTGATGGGTGCTGATAGTTACTGATAGGTGACGATTGTAACTGATGGATGCTGACAGGTGCTGATGGCTTCTCATAGGTGTTTATCGGTGCAGATGGGTAACTACAGATAGGTACTAATGGTAATTTATAGGTACTGATGAGTGCTGATAAGACATTAGCACTGATGGTGAGATTAAGATGGGTATTAGTTATTAATATCGAAAAGAATATCAGTTAATTTGTTTGAATGGGTTACGTTCAAATAATATTGCTTTGCCTGTACTTAAACGTCAAATAAAATAATGGATTGAAAATGTCTGTCCGTTAAAATACCTTCTTGTATTTATTTTCGTCACGAGTAAAATAGACTCTATTTCAAAAGTTCCAGATATCAAATTAACCTACAATTCTTTTGATGTACCTAGTTATTAATATATAAAAAGTACTTACTTCGTTCTTGAAAGGGAATGTAGATGGCATCTACCACCAATCTTCCTGTGTGTTGAAATTATGATTCCAGATAGTTATAATTTCACAGTGTTAAAAGTTAGTTTAAATTGGTCACCTTTTATGTATTTTGTGGTTAAACTTTCATATGCTATGTTTTTCAAAAATATAGTGTTTTGGACCTTTATACATCAAAATTAAAAAAAAAAATTCAAAAAGTTTTATTCATCTTAGGAATTTCACAAAACACTTGATGAAGTCAGTCATCACATACTTCGGCTTTAACTAGTTGTTGATAGTTGTTAAATAAGATATTACAGTAGACCAAGAGAAAAAAAAAGCCGGCGGACAAAAACTCTTGGCACTCTTTTTCAGTCAGAATTATCAAATTAATACAAATAGGTACAGTACAAATTGACCGTGACATGAAAAAAAACAAACACAAGACAGCTAATTGTGAGAGCCAATGTCATGCCACAACCAAATTGCTTACATAGCAGATGCAATTAGCTATGGATGCACAATACGAACATGACAAACTGGGACCAGAGTATTTGAACAAGAATGGAATAAAATAGTCATAGTATCATTAGCAAAACGACCTGGCACCGCTAGCAGCACCCGTTCACGAGTTAACGCAAGCACCAGCCATCACCCTCCTCAACCATATTTTAGGGAAGAGGGTGACCCGATACCCGACGCTACCACTAGCCATGCCGCCTGAGGGAGCATGACGTTCTTGCTGATGTCTTGACAAGAAAATAAGTGAGTGGGACAGTCACCAGTATGTCATACATATAGTGCACAGCCAAGCCGTAAACAAAATTATTAAGTAATTAGAAACTTTTAGAAATATCCTGTTGTGCTTAATCCCATGCCTTTTTATCATCTAAGTAATCTTTAGTTTTATAATAAGCTTTTCGAGATAGAGTGTTTTTAATGATTGATTTAAATTTATTGAATGGCAGGGATTGAATTGACTTCGGAATTTTGTTATATATACGTATTGACATTCCAATAAATGATTTGCTGCTTTTAGCCAGCCTTAATTTAGGAAACGCTAACTTATGGTCGTTCCTAGTCCTTACAGAGTAATTTGTATCATGATTATCTTTCCTAGTTTTAAATTTATTACTATTCTTATAAATATACATAATGTTTTCATAAATATATTGTGATGCAAGGGTCAAGATACCTATCTCTTTAAACTTTTCTCGAAGAGATTCTCTGTTTCCAAGTTTATACATTCCACGAATAGCTCTTTTCTGCAGTGTAAATATCGTGTCAATATCTGCGGCATTGCCCCAAAGTAGGATGCCATAGGACATTATACTATGAAAATAACTAAAATATACCAGCTTCGCTGTATTAACATCTGTCAATGAGCGAATTTTCTTTACCGCGAACGCTGCAGAACTAAGTCTACTCGCTAGTTGTGAGATATGGGCGCCCCATTGCAATTTAGAATCTAAGGTAATTCCAAGAAAAACAGAGTTATCTACTAGATTCAATCTGTTCCCATTAAGCCGCAGATCAGACTCAACTTGTTTTACATTTGGTGCAGAGAATTTTATACATTTAGTTTTTTTATCATTGAACGACTAGAAACAGAAATCAACTTTAGTAACAATAAATTATATCTGATCGGTTCTTTCACGAATAATCTAGTTCAAAGTTCAAACAGACAAACCCTTCGGCTTTATAGATTAGACGGCTAATACATTATGACGATACATAGACATTTAAGAATATAATCATACATTACTATTTTTTTGATATAATTAACAACTACAAATTTACTACTTCGTGTAAACAGGTGCACATTCCGAAGGGGTGGATTGAATTTCATTTCATAAAAAAATTAATTATTTGTAACATTCACACTACATTATTTAGTTCAAATTAACTCGTGTTGTAGTGACTAAATAACGGATCCATACTAAATAATAAATGCGAAAGTCTATCTTTCTGTTCCTTTATTTCAGCCAAACCATCCGACCGATTTGTAGAAAATTAGTAATGAAAATAGCTCCCAAACCCTACTTTTTTTCAAACACCAGCCCTATTGGATTGGAATGAGAGATAAAAGCTTACGTAAAAGATCTCAACTACCTACTTATCTGATTTTAATGAATTTTGGAACAAATAATTTATGAAAGTTATAAATTAACGTCACGATATACTTTCAAGTCAAAAAAGTCACGATTTTCACAACAGAATTCAGTAAGGATATAAATTTAAAAAGATTTCATCTATAAAATGGCAATTACAGTATTTATAAAAAATAAAATAGTAAGTACTTATAGGTATCGCAATACTAAATCCAGATAAATAAAAAATATAGATTCTATTATATCATCCTTGACATAAGTTTTAGTCATCGTAGAAACGAATTTCGTATAACAAGCCACACCATAGGTATAGTACTACTATATTACTGCTATTAATTATACTGTGACATTTCTGTGCGCTGACGTGTTCATTTACGCGACTGCCCGCCACGCAGTCCCATATAGCGTTAATGCCTACTGCGGTCGAAAATCCTCGCCTTAATTATATACTTCTCATCAAAAGTAGGACAGTACCAATATTGTTAATTTTTACGATAATTTTATTAAAAAAATCAAGTAACGTGTTTGTTTAATCCATATGTGTCGTACTATAGTCGAGGTTCCATGATGCGATTTTTTTAAATTCGCCAGATTTTTTCATTCTATACTTTCATTAGCCAGACTATACCTTTATTTATTACATGTCAAATTTTCTATTAAAAAATTCATTAATTGTATAAAAGTACGCACGCACTAATATTGCTCTTTTTTATACCTGTCCAGTCATGGGGCAGCTGGCAGAAATTGCTATTAGAAATAAGCTGTGCCTTTGTACATTGTTTAGCTTTTAAGATATAATATCATTTATACCACTTTGTGTACATGAATATTTAAATAAATATATAAAAACTCAATTCCACCAAGTTGCTCGGATGAATCACCTTTGAGATTTGTTCAGGAGCAGAATGACTATTAAGAAATCTACGTTACCATTATCACAATATTCTATCATCTTCTTCTCATGGAAATTTTATAATAATAGATAATTATTTCTGACACTCACACAACATTATCTAGCCCAAATTAAGTGTCTTAAAGAACTTGTGTTATGGATAATAGACAACTGATATACTTAAGAAATATACATAAATACATGAATAAATACATATTTTTTATTAGAATAAACTTAAATAAACATCCATGACTTGACGGCTTATATCTGTGTTCGTCACACAAATATCCGCCGCCGCCGGGATTCGAACCCAGGACCTTTGGCATAGAAGGCAATGTATGTTACCGCTACACCAGCCGGTCGTATACTTCTAAAGCCGGCGCTACACTTAGCTTCAAATGTTTGAACAAATGTTTGAACAAATGTTTGCACAAATGTGTGGCGCTGGACTTTGCATGTGTATTCAACGTTTGCACAAAGCTTTGCACTTTGCCATCCGGTGTCGGTCTTTTTCCACACATCAAAGCGTTCAAAGTTGAATGTGTGCAAATGTTTGCGTGCCCTGCCACACTTGTTCAGTGTCCAGTTGCTCGAGCGTTGTTGAGCGGGACGGTTGTGTGCATGTTACACTGCATGCGGCCATATAATGGACTGGGGCAGCGAGTGCGTTCTGGAATTTGTAGAGTTGTTACAGGGGCAACTATGTACATGGAACCCGAAAAATAACAAATAAAAAAAATTAATTACATATATACAAATAATACAGGCTAACTGAGTCTACAAAATCGTTGTCCATCTTGTTTGTTGTCTACTAGCATACTGTGGAGAAAAGTGTTTGCGAAGCAAGTCTGGCAGGTTAGTCAATATGTGTTCAAATGACTTTGCAAAGTCGTCAAAGATTTGTGCAAATCTTTGAAACTAAGTGTGGCGCCCGGGTAAGAAAACGCATGGAGTAGGTATATTAAACTGCGGGAAAATGTTAAAATATTTGTTTGTGAAAACATATCACTGTAGTGAGATACAAAGCCAGAAGTATTTCTCAAAAGATGTTCCCACAAAAGGAATAACAGTGAAGTTAAAGACTAGTGTTGATCTAAAGAGATAAATGTGACGTTATTTATAACCCGAACAATACTAAGGTAACATGAGTTATATGTGTAATGAAATAAGACACATAACAAGCTTTTTTCAGCTTTTTATTTTCCATTTAAAAAACTGTGCTAATTGATTGTCTATAGACTATTTAAAGAGATTGTATATTTGCGCTACTAGTATAAGTGCGCTATTAAATAATTAAGCCTAAAGAAGATAGATCTTAAGTTTCGAAATTGGCTTTAAATATTTTTTTTTATTCTGTCCGTGAGACTAATCCGAGTGACCCCCGCTTGGTTGTAGGATCCCGTCAGGATCCAACTGGCTAACGACTATCCTTGATATAGATCTGCCCCCAAATGTCACTGCTCTCGCGAAGTTCTGGCAATATTTCATCAAGAGCCAGTTCTTTCCCACGCGGGCTTAGGAAAAACTTCCTAAGCCCGTGTGGGAAAGAACTGGCTCTAAACAATCAAGTTTAGAGGACTGAGATCAAACGCAGTATTAGTCAATAAAACAAATAACTATGTCTTCAAATTAAGCATTTTTATAAATAAAGAAAAAATATGAAGTTATTTAAAGAAGAACTGTTCGTTTCTGTTTAATGAAACGAACAGTTGTCTACGGAGTTGTTCATAATTCTAGGTATGGGGTTCACGAAGCGAGTCCGGGGGGAACCGCCTGCGCCGACTTAATGTCACGCATTTGCATTTCACAGAATAGCCAAGTTTTTCAGATGGTAAAATTTAATAGTTGAATATATATTTTTTTATGTGAAGATGGTTGGATGGATGTTAGTTGGTCTCTTACGCTCAATGTGTACGAAATGCTAACGTAATTTCAAGCTTAAGCCAGCGTTTGATATCAATCTCTCCTTATGGTACGTGAAGATGAGGTCGAAGAAAAGGCACTAAACTGTCTTATATGACGACTAGATAAGTTTATACCCGAATAAGAATGTTACCACATAGAACCGCTGGAAATTTATATTTTATCCACTGGTGTTTTAACCATATTTTCTACAAAGCCCAGAGAGAGAGAGAGAACATGTGAGCCTCTTATTAGCTGTGAATAGTCACTTCAATATTTTGAAATCTTTCATTAAATAGGTTTTAATTATATAGTTTTAGGCATGTCGAACCAACAATATTGAAATCAAAGCATTCCTTGAAGGTGGATTTTTGTGACAATCGCAATTAAATATGTGTACTGTATTTACAGATGTAGGCACACATCTGCTATGATAAAAGAATTGAAGCAAGTATGACATTGCACTGAGAGATCCTTAACTATTTTGTCATTGATGGCCATTACAATACATTTCCAACGAAATATCCAGCCATTTAAGCTGCATGTCATACTGTATGCTGTATGTCACTTACTTTTAAAACTTTGTTGTTAAAACAGTTCAAAAATTTATTTTACAACCAAAACAATACTTACTACCTACCTAGCTATATTTTTATAAGGTATAAAAATTGTACCATCTGCAAGCTGAAATAACACATCATCTGAAATTTTAAGCCATACTGTAAGTATGAAATATCATCTTATGACATTAAACGTCGGAAATAAAAAGAATGAATAATAATTCGAATGACAACGATCCCTTGAGACATTATGCGACACTTTCGAACAATTAGAGAAAACTCGTTAACTTTACGAGTTTTTGGAAATAGGCGCCTTTGCTTATACAGCTCTGTGCAGTTAACTGCAGCATCATGAATATTATATGCGCGCTCGTTATTCAACTCTTTTTTTTTTAGAAGATTTTCCTTTATATGGACTAAATTAGTTTTCATGTATACAACAAGCTTATGCGATTTTCAATATACGTACGTAAGCAAAAATTATACATACTTATATTCACTTATAAAAAATATGTATCTGTAAGTAATAATAAAAAAATAATTATTTAAGCAAAAAGGCCATAGTTCAGCAACGATGATGCTTCTGCCAAGACCTACATCTTCTTTTGTATAGTTTCACTCCACTCTTACAAAATATACTCGCTGTTATGGCTACAACAAAAAAAATATATTAAATGCAACATGATTGAAATACTCATAACATAAATCATATTATGCTATCGTTTGGCTTTATTGGGACCGAAAATCAATATTGTTAATCATTTTTTCGTATGTAGTCTAAGTGTGTCTTTATGTCGCGTTTAGACCCCAAAAAAGTGTAAATCAATAAGAACTGCTTACTAATGACGTTGGACTGCTTGACCTGTTTTTCGAAATTCAATTTTCCAGCTTTCTTTTCAAAAATAACTTTTAACACGTAGTTTTAAAACTCAAATTGTGAATGGGTCAGATTATTGAAGAGTAATGTTTTGATTCCGTTGCTAGGCAACCACATAATAGATAAAAGCAGGTCGTTGCACTGAATAAAAGGCTGGAATGAGGGCGGAAGTAAAATGACTTTTTACTGTGTAAAATGTTACTGAAATGGAAACATGAAACTAGATATAAAATTGAAGTACTAGAGTTATAAAGTAGATGATATTTTTTAAAGTGAAAGATGGTGAATCTTTCTTAATCAATATATATAAAACTGTTCCGTTACTGACTGAGTGACTGAGGTGCTGAGTGACTGACAGACAACGTACAGCCGTAACTACTGGGCGTAGAGAGCTGAAATTTGGAACATACATTCTTTAGGGGATGTAGGGGTGCACTAAGGGAGGAATTCCTGAAATTCCCACGGGAACGGGAAATATAGGACTTTTTAGTTTGTATGAAAAATCTTATTCCTTGAGTGCACCGATGTGAAACTTGGTGTAAAGGTTTTTCAATGTGTGTCTGGTTGTCTTATGAAAGGAATTCCCGAAATTCTCACGGGAACGGGAAATATATGATGTTTAGTTTGTATGAAAAAATCCCATCCCTTGAGTGCATGGATGTGATATTTGATATAAAGGTTCCTCAATAAGTTTCTGTTTGTATTATGGAAGGAATTCCCGAAATTCCCACGGGCACGGGGATTGGACTTTTTAGTTTGTATGAAAAATCTTATTCTTTGAGTGTACGGATGTGATACTTAGCATGAAGGTTCTTCAAAGAGTGACTGGTTGTGCTACGAAAAAAATTCCCGAAATTCCCACGGGCACGGGAAATATATGATTTTTAGTTTGTATGAAAAAACTTATTCCTTGAGTGCATGGGTGTGATACTTGGTATAAAGGTTCTTTCAGTGGGTGTCTGGTTGTATAGTTTCTGAAATTTACACGAAAAGGGTAGCTAAGCGCATACGAAGTTGCGGGATAAAGCTAGTATACACATAAAACTCTTCCGGTACTGACTGAGTGACTGACAGACAACGTACAGCCATAACTACTGGCCGTAGAGAGCTGAAATTTGGAACATATAACCTTTAGACGTTGTGAGGGAGTACTAAGGAAGGAATTCCCAAAATTCCCACGGTAACAGAAAATATATGATTTTTTAGTTTGTATGAAAAATTATTTTTCCTTAAGTGCATAGTTAAGACTTACCTATTGAAACGTATACTGCGATTGATGTCCTGTAATTGTATGTTTAATTCCTAAACTTCAACTTACTTTTATTTTTAAATTCTTTTGATTCCTTATTTTAAACGATTATACAGTAGTCCATCAAAAAACTACAGGGTGCTCTAAAAACACGTGTCAGGCAATCAACACGTAGCGCTACGCGCCCCCCGGCTTCATTCAATACCTCTATAACAGAAAGAGCTGCAAGATTTTATTTGAGAACTTTTTTCGTTGTCGCCCTTGTCTGCAAACTAAGCAAATACGTCAATCGAGGTGCATACGGTAAAAAGGAAATTTAAAAAGTAGAAATGTATGTATGAATGTAGCCTGTAGGGACATGTTAAGGTTTTTTATACAGGCTGCCCAAGTTATCATTCGTTTAATAAATTTAAATTTCTATTGGTAAGTAATGTCAAGCTTGCTCAGACCTATGTTGAAAGTTAGTAAGAGTACCTACTTAAACACTGATTTTTTGACAGTTCTCTGTTGCAAATTTATTGCGAATCTATTCTTGAGTCATGAATGCTTAGGAAAATGTTCTTGATTCGGGCCTTAAAATCAGTATTTGTGAGGCTGTTTTGAGTTAGAACCATTAGAGATTAATAGAGATCATAAAGTAAATAGGACCCAAAGGACAGGTACGGAATTACGTATGACTTAACGATACTTCTGGTTCCACTGTTTAGTGTAACTACATGTTTACTAAGGCTGGCTTAGTAAGCTGAAATAGCGGGAACATCATAGGTAAGTGCTTCTGTTAAAAAAATTGCTCAAACTCTACAGCTAAGCCTTTGTCAACTGGTTGTTTTATTCAAACATTTTTTACATTAAACGGTACTCGAAATGGAGAATAAAACAGTTTTTAACCGGATTTATCGCGTTTAATTTATATTTTACATTTTAACTCGACGTTTCGGTGTCTTTGCAGACCCCGTGGTCTCGAGCGACAGACCACGTTATTTGATAGTATGAATCGCGAAAACATAAGACAATACGAAATGTAGAAGTTTAGGCGATTACTTTTGGTTGTCCTTTCCATTATTTTTTCCATACAAACGTAGAACGCTCATTTATTGTCTTGGCTCCACTTTACAACGCTCTTTATGGCCTGTTGCATTGCAACGTGATCTTGCAAATAAGATTGAAGTTGAGGAAAAAGTCCTGTTAGAAATAAAAATATAAAAAAAACATGACCATGACGCAATCTAAGCAGGTTTACCAAATAGATCCTATGCTTATACGCGTTCAAATGATAGCTTTTGATTTCACGTAAACAAATATATTTTTCATACATTCGTACATTCTACAGAGCTGTATGTATAATTTAGCAAAGTAAATACCGATGCGGTCTGCGGCGAACAAGGTTTAACTCATTTCCCGAACACTCCCAATATGTGCTCGAGGGGAGATTAGAAATTTCATGTTGTTCATACACGCCAATAACGGACAATATCTATGCAAAACTGTCTGATAATACTGCAGTTACAATAGATATTCTGATTTGATTTCGATAACTATAGCTTAGGTCATATATTTAGGCGTTTAAAAGTTTCTAAATATATAGCTTTGCATATAACAACATACTGCATTCGACGATTATACTTTTTCATCTTATAGTAAGTAGACTTATCAATTTCATCTTATAGTAGGTAGGTGACGATGCGTTCTAATTATGTAGGAACTAACTCCTCACAAAATGTAGCTTAAAGGCATTTTCACTGGCGCTTTACCTATTGTAGTGTTACCTGGAGTAAAGGCCTAAGTAACCTACTATTTAAAGGAAGAGAGAAGGGAAAAATGATAGAGTTAAAGTTTATATATTTACAAATAAAGAACTTACAAAGATTGTATAGAAAAGCACTATTTTCACTTAAAGTCCACTAGGAATTTGTATAAACACTGAGATTTTTCCAATAAGTATTGTCCAGAAGTTTCTAGGTTAATCGCAGCTCCAAAAGATTATGTACTTATATTATACTATTTCATTTTACTTTAGTTATTAGTATTTTTAGTATTTTTCTTCAATTCCAAGTACTCTCCTCGGTGTTTTATTTTCAAAAGCCCCGAATTCAGCTCGCCGCTCCTTTTATAGCCTCGATTTTCATTCGACAGCCGTAAATTAAATTATATTTCGAGAGGCATCCATTTTTCATCGGCCAGCGGCTGTCATTTCTATTGTCAAGGAGGTTTTAGTCTCTGGAGCAGCGGTGGTGGTATGGTAAAAGTGGAGCTGATACTTCTCTTGATTCTGACTGTGCAAGTCTCAGAATAATTTGTAATATAGAAATACAATTTTAAAATTAATTGAGAAAGAAATGAATATAAAACATAATAACCGTTTATAAATTATCTGTGTTGAAAAGTGACATAAGCTACATGACAATTTTTAGAGTTGACAAGTAGGTAAATAAATAGTTTTTCAGATACAAAAATATAAACAACAATAAGAATACAAAATATGAGCTAAAATTACACATGCAACGTGAGTATATTACACTATGTTTGACTGGAAAGTTTTCATGAACAGTGGTCACTAGTATAACAGACTCTAGACCACTGCGTAGAAGAATATCTGCATATGCATATTTTTCGATCGAATGGCAGAGCGCTTACTAATATAAAAAATGGGACGTTTGTTTTCAATGTCACCTGGTGGAAAGTGGTCATGAAGACTTGGGTCTATCACGTACGTACATGAGAAACCTTTATGCTTGAAAATATCAGAAATTAGGTGGTAAAACGCTTAGGTAGGATATTGTTTATTTCTACAGTATCAAATCTGCAGTATCTAATCTGTGGAACCAAAGACTGCATACCGGTATGAATTTCTGTAATATTTTTTTCTGTATGACGTCATACCGTTAAATTAGGTGTATTTAAAAATGACAGTACAGGAATTCATACTGAAATAATTCGTGTACCTTTTTTATTATTGTAGCATAACTGATATTTTTTCAGTTAACTGAAATTTTCCGTTATTAATATTAATATTAAAATTTTATTTAAAATTACTATAGAATTTTCGATAGTTTAGTTAAAGCCTATGAAGCGTAGGGACATATGCTGACCTATAAATTTCGGTACAGAAATTAAATAGGTTAAAATATTTCTGTACTAAAAATATCTACAGAAATTAATCCGGTATACATTATTTGGGTACTGATATAATTAAGTTAGATTTTAATAACTTGTACAGGTATTGTGTTTGGTGAAGCAGTACACTAATAAGGGTACTGAAATTTTACTAGTACTATTTAAAAAAATTATACCGATATGCAGTCCCTGTATGGAACTATCCGCTGGTTTAGAGTAAAGCCGGCGATTACATTACAAGCAATCTGTACGCACCATAACAAAAAGGCGCGAGGCCCCGCGCGAGGTGCCGTCTGTCCGAGGTGCGTGCAAGCAATAATTGGTTAGTAATGACAGAAAGACTGCGTTGCTGCCTTTTCCTTGGTAAAAATAATCCTTAGACTGCTCTCACGAATGCCGACTTAATTGATTATTGGCAGAGATTTGTGGGGTGTCGGAGTTTGTTTTAACTGTGTTCTATTTTCGAAACCCTAAAGATAAGAAGGGTGTTATAAGTTTGGCTTATGTATCTGTGGCATAGAGGCTCCCAAGCAGATGAATCAATTCGACAGCAGTTTTTTTTTAAAGAAGAATGCGGGATGGTGTATCGCCTGTTTAGATCAACGTTTTGGCACCAAACTTACACTATTGAATAAGAAGATTCTTATCTTCATTTTTCAGCAATTAGATCATTTTTAAAAGTCCGGAGAAAAGAAAAATCGCAATTTGAATAGTTTTTGTTTTACATACACAAATTCAATAACGAAACGTACATGTAGACAATAAACAAAACGAAAACTTTTATTGTGTCAAATCTGACAACTCAAATGTCATACTACGTCACCCACCTTCATCTTCATTCAATCAAAATCAATCAATAGCGTTTTGGAGTTTGTCTGTGTAAAAGCTTTTCTTACATGTTTTTATAAACTTCGTTGAAGTATTTTACAGTATTACAACCATTTTACAGTAGTACAATTTAGTTTAATTTCAACAAAAACAGTAACAGCCATTTTAGTAATATATAATATACTATTGTGACATCTAGCTATGACATTGACAAATGATTTTTATCACAAGCTCACGTTCACGTTCAAAAGTTGAGTTCAGGATTTCTAACAATACGATGCCAATATTTAAAATGCAAATAGCTTTTAAATCCCAACTTCTAAAATTCCGAAAACTTTTTTCATGATTAACCATATATAGTATTTATAAAATATACATGTTTGACATAAAATTGTGAAGTTCCAGAAAGCGATACAGAATTCTCATACACGCCTGCCATACTTCTTTAAAGTCTTGTTATTTAGCTTTATTTGGAGGAAATCGAAAATAAATTGTAAGCATCTTCTATACCTACCACTAATCACGGCGGGTGAATTGTAACAACAATTTTTTTTATTGCAGTTACTGAACACACTCTCCATGGATTTGGAGGAGATGCTCAGCGAGCTATGCGACGTAAACCCAAGGTAAGTACTAGCTCTCAACTGTATAGCCCATCCATTAGTCTTTATAAATTTCATATCTAAGTCAAATCAAATTCATACACTCCAAAGTCATACATAAAGACAAAACTAATAGTAGGTATAATCCAACAAATGACAATCGAGGACCCTATAGTATAGGGCACAAAAACAAGATGTATGTTTAGTACACTCTATTATTGCTTTTTAAATCAAACTTTCCAGTTGTGGGTCTGCTGTAAGAAATTTCGCTAGAGCTTAGCTGTACCTTTGTACTATTTTTGTTCACTGTCTCTTTTAATTGTTCCTCAACTGTGCGAACATAAATTGTTAAATTAAGTAAATAATAGGAAACAGAAAACAATGTGAGCGATTTCTTTTTTGGGATTTGTAAAGCGAAGAGCTTGTTCCCAAAAGTGAAACAATTGAATATCAGGCTTTCCGTATACCGTGTTAAAAAAAGGCAATTGGAATAAAGGGGTGATTGTCAAAAATAGGTTGCGTTTAAGAAAATCAATGTGTGACAAGATATGACGTGTGAACGCTCCAATAAGAGATATTTTACAAATGTTAAGAGCATTCGTCTGCTCTTTGGAACCACAATGTTGAAGGGGAAGTATAGTTAAAACATCCATACGAAGTCAGGGAATTTATGACTCTCTTATCTGAGCCAACATCTAAAGCCGCTAAGGAGCTTATTTTAATGTTAATGATACCGTTAACTTTCATCACATACTTATGGCTATTGTCATAAGGGGATAATAGGGTTTCAGTATCCACTTAGGATTAAGGATTTAATCAGTAAGAATAACAAAATACCGATATCGATATATCTAACAATCAACACTCTAAATGTGTTGTGTTTTTTTATAAAAAACTTTGAGTAGGTAGGTACATACAGACGCGGTCCCAGGGGGGGGGGCTCACAGGGGACATGACCCCCCCAAGATCATGAAAAGATCTTCCCTTAAAAGAGTATAAGGAAGAAAAAGATACTTCCTATAAAAAAAATTGTTGTGACCCCCCCCAAAATTCAGTTGTGACGCCCCCAAAATTTCAGTCTGGGGCCGCGCTTGGGTACATATCCATTTTTTTTATTTACCATCAGTCTAATAGTATGTTATTAGAATGGACGGCAAACTGTTTGACCGATATAACAAGGAGTTGAATAAGTTAACCCGAATTATTCACATCACGCCAAAGCCCCATCACCACAAGCAGTGAGTTTTGCAATTTAATACGCCGTGGCCACGACGCCAGCGTGAAATGTGGTGAAATGCACCTGCTTTCTGATTCTGATCCAGGAAATTCGTGATAGTATATCCTGCCACAAGAGTTAGGCTATGAAATTAAAAAATAAAATATCCGGATGTTTTCGAAATTTGAACAAACAAACAAATTCATCAGCTTTAATAATTTAATCACAGATTAGCAAAATCGTTGTAACCACAGTTTTAATATACAACAGAGTCGTCCAGCCTCCATCTTTTATATCGTAAATACTGCACAACGGCCATATTTACAAATCGAATTTTAGATATCGCTTCACAGAGGGGTTGTCTAGCGGCAAATCAAATTATACGCGGTCCTAGGTTCAGCTCCCGTTAAGTTAAACATCTTCCTTTGAGGACAGGCTCTTTAGTTTAACTTTGAAATTTTATATGATTTATTTAATGTCGATAATAGCTTCTTTTGGAATTCATTTTTGAAAATTTTAAATATAATAGCTTTAAAATAAAATTAATCCCGGAAAGCATAGTTTTGTAGGTATATTATTTATACAGGGCGTTCATGATTATCATAATAATTAATTTAAATAAATATTCGTAACGGTTCGACTAAAAAAGAAAAGAAAAATAGTTGTTCATATTATTTGTTACATTCCGTAATAATACCGGTGTTAATACCAAATTTTTACTGCCTTCTTAAACAACCAAGATTATTATTGAAGTAACAAATTAGTTCCAGTTACTTACCAATAACTGTCTGGAAGTTTGAAAAGAGATTAAAGGGTTAAGGTATTGATATTGTTATTAAAATAAATAAATAATATTTCTAACATGTTTACCAAATTATTTGACTTAAATTAAGTTTCTTACCAGAACTTGTGTTATAGAAACTCGATCACGGATGAAAACTTTAAAAATATACCTACTTACTCTAATACTTAAACTTATCGTTAGTTCCTATTTTGTAGTTCATTCTAACACAAAATATAGTCCATTTTCATACTTTTTCACAGACAGCACAGGCAATCAATTTAAACGATAAGTCCTGTTCACGGTTTGAAAAATAATCCCCCTGTATAAAAAATGTACAAAAGTACATTTATGTTCGCATGCAGGCTTTGGGATTAATACACAAAGAACCGCATGGTCACTGAAATTCAATTATTATCTCTTTCGTTTTCAATTGGGAATATCAAAAGGAGGATTTACTCTTTTTGGTAACATACTGTATCTGCGTTTGTAAAGGTAAAACAATGCAAAAAAGTGCAAATAGGATTCGCGATCACAGGGTTCCAAAAAAGTGTCTAGAAAATGTATATTTTAAAAATGCAGTTATTTTAGAAGAATTTACTTTTTTTACAAGGACTGGTTTTCTTCGTCGATAGAGGATCAGTTTACGTGGGGTGTAGATATTTTCGGTTACTGTTTTATTTTTAGATTTATATTATTTTCCACTTAGTTATTTATGTCATTTACCACAAATCGAACAAGTTCCCGGTTCAATACGCACGGAATGATGTATGGCAATAGTACGCACATAGTATGTATATCTCACGCGCCAACTGTAGACATCGAATAGTCTTTATACAGTAGGTCTTTATACATCGAATAGTCTTTATACAGAATATTCAGTAGGTACAATATTTAAGGTATTTAACTTGAAAGGTCCATATCATGGGTGTAAATGTATGATCACCTGAATTATTATTTACCCAAACGAAGACGAAGTAGTCACGTAAAATATCACGCGCTAGAATTGAAAACTTCCTCCTTAATGAACTCGCTTAATAAATAAGTAGCTGTTTCTGTCTCTAAGACGCGCTAAGTTCGGTTATTCATGAATAAAAAGAAATATTTGTATCAAACTGCACCCATTGTTCAAGTCCACATTCTGTTTATGTATTTAAACAGTATAAAAAAAGAAAAATCTCCAGACAATCACACCAACTACATGGCCTCAAAGTAAGCTGAGCTTGTGTTATGAGACATCATGTAGCAAACTAGGGGGGAACCTAGAATACAAATAGATAAACGCCCACACCTGGAACATTTTTTTTTCTTGTTCTGTGAGGGAATCAAACACGCAACCACTGGCGTCTGAGGCAGATAGGTTTACCCCACCGCGTCAAAGGTATGTTTATTTATTTATTAACAAGTATGTTTGTAAACATAAACAAAATTATTATTCTCTGGTTTCAAAATTCAATTTCTGCTGAGTTTTCGGCTAGATGATACTGTGATAAATATCCAACATTTTTATTAATATTTTTAGATTTGTTTTGAAAATAACCTTCATTTCCTTAAGTCGTACAAGTCTCGTATCAACGCAAAAAAATGTAATTTAGATATGAATTTGGGGTGTGACGCATAAATCAGCTGAATTAAAATCCGTAGACTGATGTATCGTAGCTGGCAACACCGTAACAAATCATCACTCTTCAGGGTTATTGGCGGTGACAGTCTAAAGTACGATACTGGCAATACCATTTTAGATTTAGCTAAGTACCAACAGCTGTCGACATTTTTTGATGTTTCTTTTTGTAAGCTCCAATTTAATACGGCCGGTTTTTTAACAGGTTATTTTAGTTATTTGATACTTCTATAGTAGGGTGAATGCTGAGCCCAATTAATGAAATCGTTAGTTTTATTTTGGTTACAGTTTCTTAGGAAAAAGTCGTTTAAAGTACGCTATTACTCCACCTAAATTGTACGTAATTTTACAGAAGGGTAATTTATTTTAGCTCTATATCGGGAACCCTACAAATTCAAAAAAAAAAGAAAAAAATATTTTATTTTGTATGAAAAAAATGTCGGACAGTCATTATTTGGAAATAAACACTTTGAAAGAGAAATACTCGAAAATCCGACAAAAAAACTACGCAAATCGTACTCCCAGCCATCGCATTATGCGTTCCGAGCTGGATTATCATACACAAGCCATATTCGTCACAGGTAAAACGAAGAGAGGTAACATATAGAGTAACAAAATGGGTATTTTTTTGGGCTGAAATCTTTCAAAAGTGATCTTAGTAACCTACATAATTTGTTAAAACCAATCATGGTGTGTTCATTCATATCGATTGTTATCGATCATTTTTCTTTTCGAAGTCATAGTTATGTTAATAGATAGTCATAAATAAAAAATCTAGCTTAAATACTAAACTGCTTACGGTTTTGCAACTTCACGGTGGAAATTACTCTATTTATATGAACCACATATAAATACCTACGAGTACATTGGTAATTTAAATTTAATACTTCTTTTTGGAAGCCTAAAAAAATACATGTAACAACTAAACGAAGCTACAATACCTACTTGACGTAATTCTGTGGTGATAGTAAGGTTATGATTGGATGATGAAACTATTTTATTTCCATGGATTTTTATTAATTTTGTTGCAATAGTTTTGAAAAAAAAATACAATTTGTCATCATCTTTTTTTTTCAGCAAACCCAGAAAATTAAAGTAAAGATAAAGATTTATAATTTTTAGCCCTCTAAAATTCATCTAACTCCGCGATAAAACCTCTATCACAAAAGCATACGAAGCTCCATACATTGGCTTTTATGAACGTAGAATTTAGGGGAGCGCAGATTTATTCAAATTCCTGATGCGCCTTAAATATAGGAGCATGTTCATAATGGATTTCTTCAAGTACATAATGCTTTTGCTCTTACAAATAAGTCGTTAAGGCTACCTGCATATTTAACAAAAGATTATTGGCGTTTGGAAAATATTTTTAAACATCCTGAAAATGTGATTTCACGACCTAACGTCTATGAGTCTCTCTCCTGGCTGACGTGGAGGTTATAGGCCGAAAGTTAGTGGTTTTCAGGCTTTTTATAAACCCTAACGACGACTGTATAATTGTATACAGCACGTGTCATGAAGTAAATATTACGTAGTATTATTTATTTTATACACCAACGCCAATACAAATTTTTTCGCCATGTCTTAATACATATTTACAAAAGCCGATGTTTTGGTTGTTTATTTACTTCAATATATGTATTTTTTTTTAGAAAACAACTCTTTTTTTGACCAAAGTGCTTATAATTTATATTGAAACTTTGCTGCGTTCACCAAAAAAGATACGAGAGAAGAAGAAGTTAGCTTTCAGAGCAGATAGCAGTAACAAAAGGACAGTTTTTTTTTATATTATCAGGATAGGACGTTTGTCGTCCATGCCACCTGATGGAAAGTGCGCATGAAGACTATGGTACACGTCCATCCACGAGAAACCTATTCACTCGACACTTAAAAGCTCCAGTGTAGTGGTCAGGAAAAACAGATTCTGGTAGATTGCTCCAAACCTTAGCAATCCGTACCAAAAATGAACTATCAAAGCGTTTTGTTCGACTTCTTAGTTATAGTATTAGTGACAGTTATTAGTAACTAGCCACCGCGCGCGGTTTTACCCGCGTAACTTTTGATCCCGTGGGAATTTCGGGATAAAATATAGCCTATAACCTTCCTCAAGAGTTGGGCTATCAAATGCAAAAAGATTTTTTCAAATCCCACTTGTAGTTTCTGAGATTAGCGCGTTCAAACAAACAAACGAACAAACAAAAAACAAACTCTTCAGCTTTATATATTAGTATAGATTTATTCGCCTTGGTACAAGCTTCAATTAAACCATCTTGATTTCGACTTACGATGATAAAATTTTGTATTACTTGTACTAGTATGGGAGTTGTGGTAAGTAAGATCACCACTGTTCGCTTTACTTGGCGTACCTACCCATATATTACTGACTCCATAATAATGAATCAGATGATCTTATATAAAAGTAATATTTCCAGCAATTCAGTTATAAGACTTACAGACGGTTTTTAAAGCATTAGGTATGTGTATGTTTATATGCATAGGATATATCGCCACTTACTTAAACTTGGAAGGAAAGTTTAGCGTTTTCGAACTTTTTTAGTGTGGAACTTTTATATGCAGGGCACTTTTTCTTGGCAGAAAATCCCGGTAAGGGAGAAAATTATACTCTTTTTTTTTTATTGGTCACTTAACCTGCCTTTACCCTCAATCTCACCTGAAAGTGAGTGAAAAGGTTTAAGATGATATAACACGGGCTCAGGAATGAACTTCATAAAATATTGCCGTAAGTCGGATCGGAACACACCACCGTCTGAGCGGTGATATTTGGCTGCAGATTTTAGGAAGGGTGGATTGATTATGTCTAGTTTCTTTAAAAATCATAATATCACACGACTCAAAGCACTTACATACATATTTTAATCAGATTTTTTACGGGGTTCAGAGTTGCGGGTAACAAAAACTAACGAAGCTGTTCGTAATGCTTCTTTCATGCTGAAAAGGCTTGACAGATTGAGCTATTTTTTCACACTGGTAGATCGTTGCCTGGAGGCTATTTTTTATCCTACCATATTCAATAATACGCGGTTAATACCGCTAAAACTCTAATTCTAACAAACATCCATTCGTCCGTAATTCGAACCTCAGACCTCTGGCGTAGAAACCCGCTACAGTAGCACACCGTCATGTTTTTTAAATATTTTAATTCACGCCTAAATACTTTTTGCATTTGATGCTCTCGGCGAAACGCGAAGGCTACCTATATTTTTTCAAGGAATCCCTACGGGGTTAAAATATGTGCGGGTAAAACGGAGCGCTGCGAGTTAATTATAAGAGGCAAAATCACATTTTGGAAGAAATCCCTGGCTAATCATTGTTTTTTGTCGTCGGCTTATATGCTGGTTCTGTTTTAAATGGGCGATTCCTGGCGAACTATAGTCGGTATTAAGTCGTCAGCCAAAGAGCAAAAAATTATAATTTATTTATACATTTATAATTTAATTTTTAAAGCTTTTGTTTAGATACTATGTAGCTCTTGCACATTACGATATCCTCTTTAAATCGAAGATTTAATAAAAACTAATTCAAATTACAGAAACAAAATATAAAAATATTTAAGTTATTGAATATTATTTGTTGACATGTGTATCGGTTGTATCGTAGTTATAATAAATTTGTATTTAGTGTTGCGAAATGCCTCGAGTCCTCTGAATTATGCCAATTTATTTTATTATTATATTTTATTATATTATAAACCGACCACAACTTTTGCCTTTCGGCCCTGTCGTTCCTTAACGTAATCTGCATACATTTTGTCAACTTTTTGTACCACAGCTTTCAATTAGCGTATAGCGTAATGTTTTCAACACATGTTTGAATATTTGCCAAAGTATAAAAAAATAACAGCATCTTAAGTAGCAATTAGATCCGGTATTCTTAGCTTAATAGCAGTAACTATTTATACTTAACATGATTAACAAGGCATTTTAGGCAAAAATGAAATAAAAGTCATTAAATAAATTAACATTGTAATTTTATAAATGTTTTTGTGAAATATGTGCACAATATTTAAAGAAGAAACTTTGGATCCCTGGTCGGGACGAATTTATTTAATATTTTTCTTTTCATAATAAACTTGTATTTTTTTAATACTTAGATTTAAATGTGTTTGGCCAGTACCCACGATAATTACAAAATACATGAAACCTTTTTTTACAGACCTCTAAATCCGTCTATCTATTATTAATCGACTGAAATATTTCATTTAATAATCCTTTACCAAACTTCACGAAGCTACTATCATGCTGTCAAAACAGGAAGCCCTGTCCGAAACAGAACTCTATTCTCCGTATCATGAATAATGAAACACCCTTTGAACAAAGACTAGAATTTCAGGTTCGTCCCTTTTGGAGCAATAACCGCAGTGTGCACTTGAAAATTTGCGGTAAAACGGCAAAATGGGAGGGTGTCCCCTTCGCCCGAAAAAAACGAGCCTGCAAAATGTTTTTTACAGCTTTAATATCGGTTTATTGAAATATTTAAAACGAAACTTTGCTGAAAATTTCCCTGTAGACACTTGGTTTAAGTCCCCTGGTATGGGGTCCCAAGTTTAGCCATCGGAGTGCGGCGTGAAAAATTAAAAGGAAGAATAAATGTCAGCACTTACAGTAATGAAAAGATTTTTTAAGTGAATCATGGGAATAGAAATGATTAATTTTCTTTCGTTATTTCTTACTTACGAGTCAAGTAAAACATAAATTCGGTACTTATTATTTTGATGGTAAATAAATTATTAGTCGAACTACTCCATTTAATCATCATGCATTTATGTCCTCCATAACAATTTACACCTTATCAGAGTTGCTGTAGCGATTAAATTTGATCGTTTCCTAGCTTAGGATGAAGATAATTTCAGCTGTTAATGGTACTGAATTGAAAACAATTCAATCAATTGAATAAAATGCAACATAAATATTAAAACAGATATTGAATTAAATGCCTGTTATGCAATTTCAATTGAAGTTGGTATCGAATTTAATATACCTACAAAAGGGAATTGAATTTTAATGTAAGCGAAATTAATATTGGAAGAAGTATTTTTAAACCAAACGACTTTTTTTATTTCTTTCAAATTGTTGCCCAGCTAAAAGCATAAACCAGACTTCTATTCAAAAATATTGCAAAGTTGCTTGTTTTAATTTGAAAGCTCGACTATTGTGGTTACAGTACTGTCCTTGTGTTATAGGGAGCTTTTTGCGGTTTCAGACCTATCTACGCTGCGCTTTTACATCTTGAAAGCTCTCCTTCGCCTACCCTTTCATATTTGAATAATGATGTTCGGATATATGACGATATATTTTAATTATTTTAATACTCTTTGCTTTTAAAGATACTGTGTTTTCGAATTTCAGATTACCTTCTGAATCGATATAAGGAAAAGGTACTGTTGGATGGTGCGATCGTTTATAAGAGCATTGGCACCGCACTAATGGTCACTAATATTCATGCTTATAAAATTAATAGTCGATTGACAATGTCCATAATCTGGAGATTTTTTGGTTGGCACACATCCTTACGAAACTGTGAACAGATGTTTAAGCCACGGATACACTAGGGGACAAATGGAGCAACATGTTGCGGAACATGTTCCTCAACAACTACGTGGAACGTGCCGAGATACATGTCGCGGGTCATTTTGTCGACCACACTTCTCAGTGTTTATAGAAATGTCGCCCGAGGAGATTGTGGCTATTAGTGCTGCGTACATAGTAATTACATCGAGTGTGTTGAAACGGAGAAAGAGAAGGTGGTGGATGCGGAATTTCTTATTACAACGAGAAAGAAGAGTTAATATTCTAAGTGATCTCCGAATGTCTGACGGATCGTTTGTTTTGACTCGCATGTCATCATCTGATTTTGAAACTTTATTGCAAATGATCGCACCTTCCATAGCCAAACAGGATACAATATTAAGGAACTTTCGTTTCTATATCTTTTCTTGGTAATTTAAGCGCTTTGGCAATATCCTCCCATGCATCATTCTTCTTTATTTTATTTCGATAGTCACTATGTGAAGTATCCCACAACAAGTTATGACTTTCAAAAAGCTCTATAAGCAAAAGCACGGTTTCATTTCCCCACACTATAGACATTTTAAAAGGCACGTTGCGTACGCGACTACTCTTGGCGACAAATGACGCAACACTGACGCGGGACACGTGCGCCCGCTCTCGAGGCGGGAGCAAGCAACATGCCCCGCGTCACGTAAAATGTTGCGGGTCATGTTGCGGGACACTATGCAACGTTGCAGCGTCACGTAAATTTTGTGTTTCGCGTCATGTTACGGGACAAAATGTTCCCTAGTGTATTCGGGGCTTTAGTCATACCAAGAACATTTCGGAGTGACTTGGCTGTGAATTGACCCACAACTGATCTTAAACTGACCTAAAACCTACCATTTTAATGGCTCGTACATGGCTCATGTTTGATATTATCGTCTTAATATCAATATGACGAAAAAACATTTCTATAACAATATGATTACTAGAACTAGTTATAAACGTTTTATCGCGATCTGATAATTGTCGTACATACATACATAACTTGACGCCTGTATCCCTTATGGGGTAGGCTGTAGGCAGAATCTGACAGAAGCTGACAGATCTAGGCAGAAGCTGTATCTGATGTCACGTTTGACTAATTTGGAGGTATTATAATGATGAAGACAGACTATTGCAGTGACAAAGGGTCAGCCTATCGCCTACAAAAACGCCAATAAAACCTCTGTCCTTTAACTGACTTTTACAGTATGCCCGGGAAGAACATAGCAGCTGGAACATTATATTTCTTTCTTTCGCTCCTAATCCAGCATGTTTACCGACATAGTATTTCGTGGTTATGCCCTACCAGTGTGCAGGATTACGTTACTCATAATAAAACTGTACACACTACCTAAATTGTGTTCTCTGACAAGCCTTTTTTTAATTTCTATCGATAAGTTTTTACTTTATTTGTTCGTAGGCCACATCTCTATTTTCATTTGTACTGCTTTTTGAACGATTGCAGGGTACGCAAACAATGCACGAGCAAGTCAATCCAGATATACACATTCATAACTATACAACGCAGTATTTTAGACATTGTATCCGCACTGTTGAAGTACTGTAAGTGTAGGGTGGAATTATATTGCAATTTGATTCCCGAGACTAAATGAAAATACATTTGTAGGTACTTGTAAAATACAAGTGGTCTATTAATAGTAAATGTCATTTTAATCGCAACATTAATCGCATAATCCTAAATAGGAAATGGTGCTTCTTCTTTTAAATAGCATTATGCCCCTCTAAACATCTAAGTTGCCTTCTAAATTATTATATCAGCCACAATCCGTGCCACAAACCAAGTCGGGGTTATTTAAAAAAGCTATAGGGTCTGTGGCGCTTAGCCGGCCGCAGACGCGGCACCGCTCAATCGCCCTGCTCGCGCACGTATACTATATGCATTATGCAACCTAACTGCTCCTCCTCGCTGCGCTCGTCGTCGCACCTAACCGTACCGACTGCGAATATACAAAGGCTATACCATTTGAGTCACGAGTCAGACTCTAATAGAGGAGCTTTTGTTTATGCATATTACTCGACAATACCTAATCTAAGTCAGTAAAAAAATGACTGAAATGGATAAACTTTTGCGCTTGTAATTTTCAAAGAAATGCAAAGACAAAACCTAGTACTGTATAATACATATTCACTCAAATAGATAAGCTTTTGTCAAGTTGAAAAGTAGGTATATATTTGTTTGATATACATTGAGTGAGCGAAGCGAGCGGTGCCGCGGCAGCGGCCGGCGAAGCGCCATAAACCTGGTCAGCTATTATAGTCAACCCTGGACAATCCCGACATGGTCGAAAGTCAAACGTTAAGTCATCAAAATAACGATGGTCATAATGCATGCACATTTTATTCCTATCTTTGAAAATCAGAACAATTGCCATTTAAGTATCAAATTGAAGCTAACGATCGGTAAATATCGATATCAAATGGGACAGCTTTTGTTGCTGCAATGTTACATTGAAGTTATCTCACAAAGTCTACGCGACTTCGGTCAATTTCTGTACTAGAATAGATTAGGATTTCGGCAAGTTTTTGTCATACAAAAGCTAAGCCAGTTCAGTTTGCACTTTCAATCTAATGGTATAGCCTTTGTAAATACGCGTACCGACTACGTCTCCCCGAACGGGAGCCCTTCTTGTCGAATAATATTTTTCACCGCAATGTTAATGAATATATTACTTAGTATAAATTATTATGGTATAGGTAATTAAATAATAAAAATAAATAAAATCCCCAGACAATCACACCAACTACATGGCCTCAAAGTAAGCGAAGCTTGTGTTATAAGATACCATGTAGCGAACTAGGGGGAACCTAGAATATAAATACATACCTACCTATATAGATAAACACCCAGACCAAGAACATTTTTTTTTCTTGTTCCGGGCGGGAATCGAACCCGCAACTACTGGCGTCTGACGCTTCGGCTACACTACCGTGATATGCCAGTAATTATTGCCATAACTTAAACAACACCTAGGTGTAACCACGATTTATGGCCATAATTTTACAATGCCAATCAATATGGCATATGGCGGTAGGCAATAGCTCCGGCGGCGGTCTTTTTTCGCACATCAAAGAAGATTACCGCAGTAATTATAGCGTTTGTGGCCACACTACCGTTTGTCCAGTGTGCAATATGAGCTCACCGGCGACGCACGTATCGACCGACATGGAGTGGTCAAATGAAAAAGCGCTCGAGTTTTTAGAATTATTCCAATCCGAACCGTCTCTTTGGGATACCCTTTTTGTCTTCTTTTAGCTTTGTTGAAATTTAAAAGATTCATGTAAAAATAATTGGCACTCATAAAACACAACACCGCTGCAGCTTCGACCTCCATCTTGAAAAAGTCATATTTACCGCCAAATTTAATGCCATAATTATTGCCGGTAGACGGTAAGGTAGTGTGGCCACACCAGTTCATGCAGTAATTTAAACGGTAATTTAATGCCATAATTATGGCGGTAACAGCCCGGTAGACGGTAAGGTAGTGTGGCCGTAGTATGAGGCAGATAGGTTTACCCTATCGCCAAAGTGGTCGTCTGTTATGGTATAAATAATGGTATAAATTGCTTCAAGACACATTTTTCGCAAAAGTTATTTTCTCGTGGCTAAGTTATAAAAATAGAAGCTTGATCACGTGGCCAAAAAAAATAATCTGTTGCTATACTTATCATTTCTCAATAGGAAATAGCAATCTGGTATGTGGTTGTCATGGTAACGTTAATGCATGAAAGGTGCTTTGATGTGATCTATCATTGAGTTGGATATTGAAATCCGCCATTACTATGTAGGTTCACCATAGAGATTCCCATTTGCTAGCAGTTTGGGAAACTAGTTTTAATCAGGGTCGAACCTGGAAGTCAAAGTCAGAAAAATATTTCATATTTAAAATACCTTCACCTGAAATAAGTCACATTATAGATATGTGAGACCACCACCGAAACTAACAGCGTCGGAGCAGTGATAAAAACTATGTCTGGTGCTTCATGCTTGAAATAGAAAAAAACATTATCAAAAAATTCTACAACCGGCTGCCTTGTTGCTAAATTAAATGTCATAAAAATAAAAGCAAAGTTTAACTATTTAGCATTTTTTTAAATTTAACAATAAAATAAATAAATGAAATAAAATCCCCAGACAATCACACCAGCTACATGGCCCCAAACTTAGCAGAGCTTGTGATATCGGATATATGTAGCGAACTAGGGGGAACCTAGAATCTAAATACATAAGTGGATAAACGCCCAGACCTGGAACAAATTTTTTGTCTTGTTCCGTGCGGAAATCGAACACGACTAAGGCAGACAGTGTTACAGACAGTGTTGCCTCGTCGCCAAAGAGGCTGCCAAAATTTTTAATTTGGTAAAGCAAAATCAATGCTAAGTAATTTAAATACTGCAAGTAAATAAAACTTTGTTTTCGCATCCAAACATATCCATAAACCTATAGCTACTTTGCTCTTCACGATCCTAAGGGGCGTTCGGTAGGCAATAATTATTTCTAAATTAACCGTTAGGGTAACCGCCTGCGTTCGCTAAATTAAATCGAACGACGGCCCTTGATGGTCAACGATAGGGCAGTTTACCCTAAAGCTCTAGTCAGACTGGCGAAAATAAACTTAGTATTTTAAGTTACCTTCTGTTTTGTACGAGTATACAAACCTTTTCTGTTAAGTTCTTAAAAGTAGCGTTTTTACTAATAGCTGAAAGCGACATAAAGACAAAAATGAATAAGTAGAATTGTGATAATATATTACATGGTACGATGTTAACTGAATGTGATAGGATTTGGGTATCGACAAGAAAATGAAAGATGCTTTAACCTGGATTTTATCGTGTTTATCTACTTATTTATTTATTCTTTATTGTACAAATTATATTTACATAGTTACTTTTCAAAAATACAAAAGAGTACAATTGGCGGCCTTGTCACCAAAATATGATCTCTACCAGGCAACCTTGACTGAATTTTATTTTCACATTTTCGGTATATCTACAAAAATCGAGTTTTTTTCTAAGTCACTCGTAACTACTTATATCACCGAAACGTTAATTATACAGGGTAACTCGTGATAAATATTGGATATTGAAGGAGAGCACTCTGTAATTGATTCTGATCATAATTCTGGAATAAAAGTGGGTACATAATTTTTCACCAGAATTCCCTATAAATAAAGAGACATTACGACACTTTTCCCGACGCGCCGCCTCAGTCAACACGCACACAGTAGTGTTCCCGCCACACGCACACCACCACCCACTATGTATCTATTGTATTACGCCTATGTAACCATGCGTTGCGAAATGAATTCTTTAACTTTCGGTTAAGTTTACTCAGTAAATAATTTATATTTATTTAATTTTTTCTCTTCATGTATGATCTCAAACTTCATGTATGACGTGATAGTTTCGAGAATTTCAAAAGTCACCCTGTATTTAATTTACTTATGATTTTTAATAATTACAACATAATAGTTAATTTTTATACCGCATTTATTATTAAACTAAATTAAAAGCAGTAAAATCTAGTTAAAAATACTCAAAGTATTTTTTTCTTCCAATGTGCACACATCTTTACCTCATCACTGCAAAATTTCAAGTAAAAATGTGTTGCAAATGGGTATTTTGCCACACGTTTTGAGTCTTGAGTTGCCGAAATTATATTTTTAATGTTTATTTTTATAGTCATAATTCTGCGTAATTGATTTAATAGCTCTTTTATTTTTGGGCCTATTTTGTCAAAGCTTTCAAACAAAAATTCAGTTTTTCAAATAAGCATGTTTCAATCTAAAATAAAATCAACTTATTTTAGTTTTAATTATGTAACTATTTATGTTTAGAAAAGAAGGCTTTGAATTCCGAAGTCTTGGACTCTTTTTGTCTATAGCTTACTAAGTTGCACTGTGTGTGTGATTACATTATACATGTTTGTCACAATCAGGACAATTGTGACGCAGGAAATGCCAAATATTTACTTAAGTAATTTCATATTTTGGACCTTATTTCCATTTGAAGAAAGATTCATTTATTTATTTTCATTACCAAAAAGGTCGCAAGTCACAAGATATGGTTATAACAGTTATAATAGTTACTATTACTAGCGACAAAGAGCTTGCAATAACAATAACAGTAACATTTCGTCTACGCCTTCGCGTTTGGCGAATGTCGGAAAGCCAATTTCAGAAAACAAAACCTTATAAGTACACTCCTTAACAATAAAATTAGCCTTTATCTTTTAGGCGATAAGATCCAAGACTATTTGATAGTGTTGTAGTTGGGTTTGTACAGTAATATTAGTTGGTTCGAGTTCTGATTTTGAAATTCTCTACTCGATTTAAAACTGTTTGCTTTACGTGTTTTGCTTGAAACCATCGTTTGATTTTTGTATTTGTCGGGGTTATAAATTTTTGAGGACTGCTTGTACCTACTAATTTATATTGCGTCTTTTAGATACCGCAGTGGCTTTAAAAGCTTTGCTTGACGTGTCAGTGCCTTTCCATTTAAGTCAGATTTAAAAAAAACATAGTTTAGTATTGACTGCTTTGTCCGGTTTTTCCTGCGTACCTACCCAGAGATTTCTTGTTTGAATCGTGCAAATATATCATATTTTTTTACAAAATTTTGTAAGTAAATCTGTGTTTCACGTAAACTTTATGTTCTGACAAGAGCTTATGAACAGACCTAACGTAGAATACAATTAATCTGGGTGGTCTCTGCTTGTTGAAAACTTTCAGAGCCCGTTTGGCAAATGAACATCTTTAATATTATCGTCAGTTACCATCGGGAACCTTTTTATAAATCAGCCTACAATATCCCAGTTTGATTCAATAAAAGAAGCCATGACTCTCCTAACATTTTTGAATTTAATATTCATAAAGTTAACATAGACCGTAAGTGTATTTTATGGCACAGAGGACAAATAGCCGTCCCATACGTAAGAGACGGTTGTTTAGCACAGGCCGTGATAAATGTTTGTATAATCTTTCATCAGATATTGATATAAATTTGTCATGGCCATTGCAATTTATTTTGTACAAATATAAAGCATATATTTCAACTTTTTCAGTATACTATATGTTGTTTGGGACCCGATAATGCAATTTTTTATTTATATTTTAACACATTTAATAACTCTCTATTAAGTACCCGTATTCTGAGACAAAATGAAAATTATAGTGTTTTATTTAATGTAATTTCATCTATAAATACCAATTAATTTGTTAATTTGGCATTCTCGTGCAACCGGTGCACTGTATCGTGTATAATTTACCCTGGTTTAACACCGTATTCGTACCGAATGTTTCTGAGTTAACAAATATAAGCTGACAAAATTCTCGTAGCTTCGAAATTCACTGTGTAAGAGTAACAGAGTGAATTTTGAAGCTCTAGTTGAGGCTGTTATTACCCAACAAGCGGTTTCATGCTTTCTTACTCGAGTAAATCTGGACCCGTGTTAGAATTGCCAGCTTGGTGGATTATGGCGAAAACCTTTTCGTCACATAGGGCAGTTACTCATGGCAGTTACCCATTATAAGGGATTGTGATAAAAATGACTTGTGAATATATAAGCTAAACGAGCATTTTCCCGCGACTTCGTTCGCACATATATTAAAAAGTACTATATGCAGTTTCCGTGGCAATTTCGGGAATTCCTTCCATTATGCAACCAGACACACTTTGAAAAACTTTTTTACCAAGTTTTATATCGGTGCGCTTAAAAATAAGATGTTTCATACAAACTAAAAATTATTACATGTCCCGTTCCCGAAGAAATTTCGGGAATTCCTTCCTTAGTGCGCCCTTTACGAATTTATGTTTCATATTTCAGCTCTCTTAGCTCAGTAGTTAGGGCTGTACATTGTCTGTCAGTCACTCAGTACCTCAATCAGTAACGGAACAGTTTTATAAACTTCCCGCAAGAGCTAGGTGCTAGGATGCATTTTTTTTTCAAGTTTTACAGTATCTAATTCAGTTTTTCAGAACTGAGTTAAAACTTCAGAGGTAATCGCTTTCAAACTAATAACCTTTTCACCATTAGTATAGTTAAGATTATAAAAAGTCACAATTCCATACTTTTTTTAAACATTCTCAGCATGTTTAGTTGCTAAGGTTGCTATGAAAGCTTTCTGAGACTTGAACTAAACTTGAATCCTTGGAAATACATGAGAAAGCTACATCTACGGTCATTAGTTATGAAATTAATTGACTTTTATAGGTCTGAGTGTTAAAAACTCTTTATAATTGTTTAATTTTAACTTAATTTTAAGCTACCGTTTAAAGACATGCTTTGATTGATTTACAAAATAGGTCAACAAGAAAAACTCATACGTTACCCTTATACATTTTAAAGGTATTTTCACATCATAATGACACAAAAATGTTTATTTATAAAAAAGTAAATATTTCATCGCTGATCCCGGGAGCTTATATAAAAATAAAACATTTTGTTATTCACTGCGAGGCCGTGTATCTCAAGTGCTACAGGATTAACGACGGAAAATATACTGCCGTTATTTATTACTAGTAGCAACACTGAAGAATGATAAAGAAATATGAAACTTGGTTTGTTTTATTATTTTTTTTTTATAGGTGACTAAATCCGCATTTGACCTAAATATGATGACCTTTAAGATGTCGTGGAAAAGGAACGTGTTTGGGAAGGAATTTTAGTCTAGTTTTAAGAACTGTTTGCATCGTAGATTATAACATCGGGTCTGATTTAAAAAAAATATATTTCATTCTAAATCATAGAGTAACGGTCGTGATTCACATATTTTGTAGTAATCGTACCAGAGTCGGCTTAGAATAGCCCTATCGCCCGTTGATAAGCGAGTCGTAAAGTGCGACAAATCCGAGTGACCCCCGCTTGGTGGTAGGATCCCGTCAGGATCCGACTGGCTAGCGACCACCCTTCATTTAAAATCTGCCTCCAAATATTACCGCTCCGGCGGTGATATGCTTGCCAGTTCTTTCCAGGGCAGGTGAAATTGAGGTCAAACGCGGGCTTAGTCTGTAATAAAAAAAGACGCGTGGCATTATAATTATTTATTTATTTTATTAATGCAGTAATGTTTGATCTAATATGAAGTTCCACAAGTTCCTAGTAGATGGCGCTGATTGTTTATTAAAGCCCGCATGTAAAGTTATGAAATCAAAGTATCACCGCTGTGCCGGTTGGAGTGGGGGCTGTTAGGTTTTTTTCGTTACGGAATTTCTGGATTCAGTCCCCACGCTCAAGGCCCGCGATAGAAGCTATGCAATCGCTTAAAATAACCTGATTCCTATTATGTATGAAAGAAAAGTGGATTGAAAATTTAGTTGTCATACTCTGTGCACAACGTAAACATTTGTTCCGTAAATAATAATTTTGTAAATAAATTTTAAGCGTCTTAAACATATAAATTAGTGAAACTGTACATAATTCAAGTGATAAGAACTCTGTGAAATCGTTTTAAAAAGTTAATAAGTGCTAAAATAGGCATAAAAGTCATACAACACTTTTCTCTTTGTCTACTACTGTTTTGAAAACAGCAACTAAGAACACTTTTAACAAATTCTACAATAAAAGTTATCTTCTATAAAAACTAAGTGAATCGCTGAAATATTGTGTATACTTAACAAATTTTCAATTGGCTGAACATATTGTAAAAACGTAACTGTTTAAAAATAGAGATTAAAAAACCGTTAAGTAGGTACACTTCTTGGGCTTTGTTAACAAAGGAAAGTAATTTGTGAGTATAGTTATTGCATTATAATAATATAGTGTAATTAAATTGACTGTAGGTATCAATAGTAAAATCACTGTGTAAACCTTTTTTGTTCCAATAACCTCAACTCTAAGTAACTGCTCACTTGATTAATTCAAATTTTTCTTATATTATCCTTTAACAAGACCTAACTTATTATCCAAAATGATGACTCGCCAGGCTGCTATTCGTCAGCTGGAAGACAAACTTCATCTGACGTTACAGGAGCTAAAAGTATCTAAGTCTGTGTGTGAGCAGTTGCTGGAAGAGAGGAATGAGGCAGAAAAAGAATTTATCAGTATACTCAACAAAAATAAACAGTTAAAACTGGAACTATCAAAAAATCATATTGAATTTTTAGAAGTTGTGGAGCAAAGAGACCAACTCCAAAAGATAGTAAATGAGTTAGACGGTAAAAGTGATATATTAGAAGATGTTATTAGGCATAACAAACATCTGAAAACCCAGTTATGTGATTCATTCTCACAAATATCAACATTAGAATCTAAAATTAATGACACCAAGTCAGCACAATCTGAGACTCTATTTGAGGAGTTGGTAGACCGTGCCCCCTCTATGGTATCTACATGTAAAAATCCATCCATCACAATCGACCTCACTAGTGATTGCTCGATTGATGCAGAGTTGGTGGTTAGTCCTACAACTAGCTATAACAATAAACTTAACAGTAGTAAAAGTAGGTCTAAATCAAACATAAACAAAACTAAGAAATGTTTAAAGGTCAATAGTAGAAATATTAGTAAGAATAATAACAATTTCCTTTGTAAAAATAGCCAGTACAGAAAAGAACGTATAAGTTTATTAAGTAAGTTAAAATTGTGTAGTTCTGAATTGGAACAAAATAGGTTGTCTTATGAAAGTGAAACAAAACATCTTGAGTTGGAAATAAACAGGCTCCATGAACAACTTCTTTGTTTAAATAATAAATATAAACTTGCACAGAAAGAGATAAAAGAGCACACTATAGCTATGGACAATTTACTAGAACTATCTAGATATAATCTCAATCAATTTGAGTGCTTGATTAATTGTGAACAAAGTATATTAAATTCTCCTCAGCCTGAGCCATGCCAGTCCCAGTCTCAGATGCCTTGTGTCATAGAAAATAATGTAATACCTATACAATCAAACCCATCTTATTTATGTAATAATAAGTTAAGTCAACCACAAGTTATCATGTACAGCGATGAACTTGGGAAACAAATGGGTTTGCAACTAAGTAAACATATGAGACAGCCAATAATCAATAATTGCTTCCCTGGTGCCTCATATTGTAATATATTAAATAAAATTTTTGTGACTGACTTTAAAGTCAACACAGTCTTAATAATTTTAATTGGCAGGCGGGATAATGCAAATAAAAAGGATATGATTCACAATTTCTCTAAATTGTATGAAAAGAAGAATATATGTAGGATAATTTTGTTTGCATTACCCTTCAGCCCCTCTTTTTCAGAGCAAGAAAACAATATAAGGCACCACCTCAATACAATATTACACACTATGACATGTAGACATAGTGATAAATTCCATATGATAGATACTAACATTATAGTTAGTAAACCTTTTTATTTTAAGAATGATAAGTACAATTTGTACTATTATTATATACGACAAATAGCAATTTCGCTATCATATATTATTAGTAATGATCTACCAGTCATTTTGACTCGAACCTCTGCTTCTATTGAGCAGCCACTTTTATTTATAAAACCCCTGGAATATAACATTCCAAGTAATAGTATTAGGACTAGTCTAGTTAATTTAAACTAGAGGCAATGACAATAGATAATAAGACTTCTAGCTATAATCAAAATGTTGGCACTTGTATCCCAGCTGCAAAATTAAAATGTAGTAAAAATGTTATAAATGTAGCTCATCAAAATATTGAGGGCATGCTGGGTAAGGATTTACAAATTGAACTTTTCATGAATCAGGAAAAAGTAGATATTTTGTGTGTAACGGAGCACTGGCTAAAAGACCATCAAATGATATTATCATTCAATAATCATCAAATAGCTAGTTCATACAGTAGAATCCAGGCCAATTGTGGCGGCTCCTTGATTATTACACACAAAGGATTGAAATTTAAAGAACGAACAGATATTGTTAGTCTTTCTGTTGAGCAAACCATTGAAATGGCATGTATTGAGCTAGGGAAAGTTATTATAATAAGCGTATACAGGAGACCAGCTTCATCCTATGATTTGTTTGAAAAGATCATGGAGGAAGCTTTACTTAAACTTAGTGATACTAAAAAAAATATCATTGTCTGTGGTGATTTTAATATTGATTTACTAATACAATCATCCCTTAGCCGAAGGCTAACAAATTTGTTTCTTTGTTATGGACTTAAAAATCTCTTTTTAGAGCCTACACGAGTAACAGCCACTTCAGCAACATGTATCGATAACATTTTCACAGATGCATCGCCCACCACCCAATACATAATTAATAAGTTAAAATCAGATCACAGCGGGCAACTAGCATCTTTTAACATTGGCACAAATAAGGCAATAAGAAGAGAGTTTAAGTTTGTACCCATGAACGACGGTCGGCTGGAGAGATTCAGAAGTAACGTCTTGGATAAGTTGTGGGAACTTAAATGTTATGATGACCCTGCTATGGAATATAATTGTCTTTTTAATTTAATTCAATGTGAACATAAAACAGTATTTACATCAAAAACAATTAAAGCAGATGATAAGTCATTTAAATTTAGCGACTGGGCAACAGTAGGAATATTTAAAAGCAGAGACAGATTATATGAGTTATATGATGAAAAAACATACAATCATAGTGAAAATTTTAAGGAGTATGTTAAGAAATACTCCAAAATGTTTAAAAGTGTATGTAGTATTGCAAAATCAAATTTTATTAATAATAAAATTCAAAATAGTGTTAATATTCCTAAAACTACTTGGCAAATTATTAACAGCGAAACTGGAAAGTCAAACATAAGAAACGCGGAATATAAACTGAAAATTGGTGATCGACTGTTGACATCAAATACAGAAGTTGCTGAAGCTTTTGAAAAATTCTTTGCAGACATTCCAATTTCGACTACGAAGACATTAAATTCATCAGTTAAAGCTGCACAGTCTTTTCTTGAAAATAATGTAAATAAGTGTAAAACTAACTTTACTTTCAGGCATGTTACTGAAAGTGAGGTATTGAAAGCTTTTAAAAGTATAACAATTAAGAACACTGCTGATCTGGATGGTATTTCTGTTAAAATCATCCAATCTATCATTGACGGTATTGCACCTCATTTAGCCAGTATATTTAATAATTGTGTTGATAATGGTGTGTTTCCGGATTTAATGAAACTAAGTAAAATTATTCCCGTATTTAAAGCAGGAAGCATGACTGACCCCTGTAACTTTAGACCGATTTCTATATTACCAACGCTCAGCAAAATTTTTGAAAAACTTATTTTAAATCAACTAGTTGTACATTTCTATAGCAATAATATAATGAATCCGAATCAATTTGGTTTCACACGGGGTCGCTCAACAACTGATGCCGGTGTTGAGCTTATCAAACATATATTTGATGCCTGGGAGGAGTCACAGGATGCCTTTGGTGTCTTCTGTGATCTGTCCAAGGCTTTTGACTGTGTTCACTACGATACACTCCTCATGAAGCTTCACCACTATGGAATCAATGATAGGGCACTTGATTTTATAAAATCCTATTTATGCAATAGAATGCAAAGAGTTGATATTAATGGAAAGAGATCATTGGGATCAGCAGTACATATGGGAGTGCCCCAGGGATCGATTCTTGGGCCTTTCTTATTCTTAGTTTATATAAATGATTTGCCATTTATGGTAAAAGACAAGTGTGAGGTCATATTGTTTGCTGATGATACCTCTTTTCTTTTTAAAGTGAGTAGGCAATTAAAGAATTGCTTTGAAGTAAACAATTGTATTGAAATCGTGGAGAATTGGTTTTCAGCCAATAACCTGCTCCTCAATGAAAATAAAACTAAATTTTTAAAATTCTCATTGCCTAATGTCCGGCATGTAAATACTAATTTAATTATAAAAGGACAAGAATTGAGCCCTGTAAATTCAGCAGTGTTCCTTGGCATAACCCTAGACGCTCAACTACAATGGGGACCACACATAGAAAGATTGGCGAAGAGACTTAGTTCTGCAGCATATGCCGTCAAAAAGATGCGAAATATTTCTAATGAAGCTACTGCGCGATTGGTTTATTTTGGTTATTTTCATAGCTTAATGACATACGGCATTCTCCTTTGGGGAAATGCCGCCGATATTAAAACTATCTTTGTGCTGCAGAAACGGGCTATTCGCGCAATCTACAAACTTAATTCTAGAGCGACACTTAGAAATAAGTTTAAGGTAATAAATATTCTCACGTTTGCGTCACAATATATCTTTGAAAATCTGATGTTTGTAAAAAAGAACTTAAACATGTTCCGTAGAAAATGTGACTTACATAATGTTAATACTAGAAATAAGTATAAGCTAGCCGGCTATGATAGTAGACTTCATAAAGTCACTAACTCATTTATGGGTCAATGCATACGTTTTTATAATAAGGTTCCCACAAATATTCAAGACTTACCGCTTGATAAATTTAAAGAAACTATTAAACAAAAATTGTGTAATAAAGGCTTTTATACAATATCTGAATATATGGACGATAAAAGTCCTTGGTTGTAAATTGTTTTTCTAAAGTGCTCAATCTCTAACTCCTTCTCCAACTCCATCTCCAACTCCATTTCCAACTCCATTTCCAACTCCATCTCCTTCTTATCCAACACCACCACCATCTCCTTCTTGTCCATACAACAGCAAGAACGTCATGCTCCCTCAGGCGGCAAGGCTAGCGGTAGCGTCGGGTGTCGGGTCACCCTCTTCCCTAAAATATGGTTGAGGAGGGTGATGGCTGGTGCTTGCGTTATACTCGTGAACGGGTGCTGCTAGTGGTGCCAGGTCGTTTTGCTGATGACTTTATGACTTTTTTCAACTTGACTCCGACTTCCCCATTTCCATGTCCACGTCCTGTCTTTGTCCACGACTATCCTCATCCCCATCCACATTATCTGTATTCTCTCTCACCTCTATCGCTACGTCTATCTCTGCTTCTATCTTTACCTCTATATCTATGTCTACGTTTCTGTCTAGTACTTGATTGCCTATTGTATAAATATAATAGTAGACTCCAGAAGATCAACTCGTTCATGGGTCAATGTGTACGCTTCATTTTATAATAAAATCCTAAAATATTTAAGATTAACCCTTTGTTAGATTTATGGATAAGTGTTGATGTGAAAAGTGATATCCGGATGCAAGAAGATGATTTCTCTTATTTTTAAAAGATGATTGCTGTTGAGTTTCTTGCCACTTCTTCTCAACAGATCGACTTTCCGAAGTGGTAGTAGATTCAGTTCAATTTGTAAATTATTTGACTTATTTCAAATGTATCTAAATACTTACGAAATAAAGAATTTTTGAGTTTGAGTTTGAGTTTGAGGTTCAATATAGAAATCCACTGTAAACCGAAGTCTAAACCTCTCATATAGACACATAAACGCGCATACTTTCGCATTTCTAATAAAAGTAAAAGAGGATTAACTGTTAACAACCCTGTTCTTTACTTAGTTAGAAAACTGTAAAAATTTTAAAAACATATTCCTTTTAAGAAACCTTACTTTATAATGCAGTCGCTATTAAGATTAAATAACTTCGTGAAATGCGTGTGTTTCCCTAAAAGGCTTTGCTGGGAAGTAGCAAGTGCTGAAGAATAATTACTCATAGGTGGCGAGCGCGCAATCTGCGAGATCAAGATAAAAGGGGAGGATTTTTTTGAAGATTACGCAACGGTTTATTTACGATGCTTTAACGCTTTTTCTTGGATTTTTTTAAATTCCGAAAAGGAAAATTCGAGCACATCACCGCCGGAGCGGTAACATTTGGCAGCAGACGTTATACAGGGTGGCTGGTGACAAATTTTAGATATTGAAGTAGAGCACTCTGTACTCGATTCTGAACATAATTATGTAATAAAAGTAGGTACTTAATTTTTCACCAGATTACCCTATAAATAAATAAAGAGACATTACTTCTCTCTTTCCGAAGCGCCGCGTCAGTCAACACGCACACAGTAGTGTTACCACCACACGCACACCACCACATGTTAAGTATCTATTGTATTACGCTTATGTAACCATGCGTTGCGTAACGAATTCTTTAGGTTAAGTTTACTCAGTAAATAATTAATATAAGGTTGTTGGGGTTGAGTACAGTTAAACTCAGGGCGTGGTATTTCTGAGACAGAGAGTTTAATATTGTTCAAAGGAAATTATATATATTATGCGGTTACACGGTACTTTTAAGCATTTACAATTAAGATTATAAAGCGCGCGCGGCTCGATAACAATATGGCCGGCGATCCGTCGTGCATCGTAATTCGGACGCTACTACTGATTATGCATCGACAGGAAGGCGGGAGAAGCTTCGCGTGCGATGCGAGGTCGCGTTCATCTAGGTAAGTCTATTACTACGGCCACACTACCTTACCGTCTACCGGGCTGTTACCGCAATAATTATGGCATTAAATTACCGTTTAAATTACTGCATGAACTGGTGTGGCCACACTACCTTACCGTCTACCGGCAATAATTATGGCATTAAATTTGGCGGTAAATATGACTTTTTCAAGATGGAGGTCGAAGCTGCAGCGGTGTTGTGTTTTATGAGTGCTATGAATCTTTTAAATTTCAACAAAGCTAAAAGAAGACCAAAAAGGGTACCCCAAAGAGACGGTTCGGATTGGAATAATTCTAAAAACTCGAGCGCTTTTTCATTTGACCACTCCATGTCGGTCGATACGTGCGTCGCCGGTGAGCTCATATTGCACACTGGACAAACGGTAGTGTGGCCACAAACTCAATAATTACTGCGGTAATCTTCTTTGATGTGCGCAAAAAGACCGCCTCCGGAGCTATTGCCTACCGCCATTTGCCATATTGATTGGCATTGTAACATTATGGCCGTAAATCGTGGTTACACCTAGGTGTTGTTTAAGTTATGGCAATAATTACTGGCATATCACGGTAGTGTAGCCGGAGCGTATGAAACTAAAACGGCGGGAATCGGTTACGCGGCGTAGTGACAGCAATTAGGTACTTAGAGGCTAGTCGAGTGTGGAAGTAAAGATGATATAGTGTTAAGATGTACTCGTAACGTTATATGAATATTTATTTTTTCTCTTTATGTATGATATTAAACTATCACTTCCTCGAGTGACCCACCAGTCACCCGGTATAAAGGTTAGTCGCCTTTTACGACACGATTATCCAGGGACGGTAGGGCTGTTCTAACACGACCCTAAACGGACAAAACTGTTAGGTACTGTCAAAATGCTTAATCTTAAAATGGTATGGTATAACAGATTATGTTACAATTATAATCATAAATGATTAAAGGCTAGGTCTGAAGGTGGATATTAAAATCAATTCTTAATATTGGACGAACAACTCACTCAACTTACTCATAAGTGTGGAGCGTGCAATCTTCGAGATCAGGACAAAATTGGATTCGCGCTTCGACGTGGAGTATTTACTATCCTTTAGCGCGTTTTTTGTAATATTTATTTACTGTCAAAATGTTTTATTCCATTCTTGAAATTTTTTTTAAGGTGCTATGTAAAATGTAATTAATTTAAGTTTGAGTTAGTATCATGAGACGTAAGTTTTTTGGATTTCAGTATTGAAGTACCTAGTGTTCTCCATCTTTAATTAATAACATGTTTATGGCCTTAACCTCCTCGTCACTAGAGACCATCGTGAAAGATAATGTCATCTCGCATCGTTATCATCTACGCTTAATTCGAGACCTTGTTAGCAGTAACCGCACAACCAGTGGTTTTTTTTTTTTTTTTTTTTTTTTTTTTTTTTTTTTTTTTTTTTTTTTTTTTTTTTTTTTTTTTTATAAGTGACTAAACCCGCGTTTGACCTCAATCTCACCTGATGGTAAGTGACGATGAGGTAGAAGATAAAAGCACACGGGTTTAGGAAGGAACTGGCTCTTTATAAAATATTGCCGGAACACATTACCGCCGGAGCGGTAACATTTGGCGGCAGACTTTATATAAAGGGTGGTCGCTAGCCAGGCGGACCCAGAAGGGATCCTACCACCAAGAAAAAATCTAGTCTAGATACATCGGTCTTTGGATAAATTATGGCATGCAGGACCCACTGTTAGTCGATTCATTAATCTCCAAGACTAATATACAGTGTTGATTTTAAGTCACCAGCCGAATTGAAATGTTAGTTTCTTTGATACAATATAAACCTACCTGCATATTTATTTTAGCGTCGCTCAGTACAAAAAAGTAGAAATAATAATATAATAATAAAATCCCCAGACAATCACACCAACTAAATGCCACAAAGTAAGCATAGCTTGTGTTATGGTATACCATGTAGCGAACTGGAACACGAATATGGAACCACAAAATTTAAAAAAAATAGTCGCTGTTGATGAATATAGCTACTACGACGCGGCATTTCATTGATAATACTGCGAGGTAGTACTACAAGATGTTTTTAGTGGAGCGTAGTCATCTTTATTTTATTAAATAAAACACTTTTTAACCGGATTTATCGCGTATATTTACATTTTAAATTTTGACTCGACGTTTCGGTGTCTTTGCAGACCCCGTGGTCGCTCGTGAAATCGTGTTTTATTTAATAGTATGAATCGCGAAAACTTAAGACAATATTATCTTTATTTTAATTGTAATTTAGAGTGACCATGCCTTGGTTAATATGTTATCGGATATATTAATATCCTTTCTATATGACACTTATTATGTAAAAAAAATTGGCCGGTGAATACAAATAAACCCTGTATATTATAATTATTAAGATTAAGGTATGTGACAAGGGGAATGCCTACGAAAAGATATAGACATGACTAAAACGCGACACTTCACAACAACAGAATTTATTATCCTACAATAAAAATTGAAGCCTAGTCAATGATATTAAGTGTCTTTTTTGTAGTTTTACAACTCAATTTGCGAAACGGACCAAAAAGTTTCCGTACAGCCCGCGGTCACACGCTTTTTCCATTAGTTAAGTTTGATATTTACAGGACTAGTCGAAAGAAATGTATTGCGTAAAAATACCTTTGTAAAAAATAAAAGGAACAAGTTTTTAATTTTTTTATAGTAGTTTTTATAAACAGTTACATTCTCACAACTATGATTGTCCTTGAAACCAATAATCCCCCATTGACTATGTCTACGGAATACTACAATCAACAACTAATATAATAGAGGCCACACCTTGTTTTCTAAGAAAATGGTTGTCAATTAAACTTAAATTCACAATGAGCAAGTTTATGTCAAATATGAAAATAATCTTAACATAGGTATGGGTATAAGCAATCTGTCCATTCTCTAGTATCGATAACAAAAGTATCCTAAGTTGGGGCTAAATAATGTGCTTTGAATGCTACAAATATTTTATTCACCTATTTAAACATTAAAAATACTCCCAGAGAAACTCACTCCAATTTACCGACACTTAAATATCATAAAGGCTATCTAACGCTGTATATAGTATTTTGTTATAGAGAATTCTAACTATCTAGCTAGACGGACGTTAACATAAGGCTTCGTATACATTGGTAAACTTGCGTACTCAGCAACTTGTATCTAAAGTTTATTAACATTCGAAATTTAAACCTACGTGCAAACCGTTGTTTCATATTACGTCTACATTTGATGTATTTGTGGTCGCCCATTTTGAGAGCAACGCCCGAAGAATTAAAATGCTGTCATTTTTCATAAAAAACTGTGTGTAGATATACATTGCATTGTCATCATTTGAAAAATCTAAATGCAAATACAGAGTTACGTGTGATTGATAAGACGGTTCTAAGAACATTAAATGACAGAGTATTTATAAAGAGTAATGGTATTACTCAAAACTGAACTTCGTCATTATTTTCAAAAGATTACTACTAAATAAAATAATTAAAATATTATAAGTCTCTATGTCACTTCATTGTCGTTGGATAGAACCAATAAAATGTGAAGTAACTTTGATAAAATAGTGCAATTTCTGGCTGACCACAGCACAGTTAGTTGTGAGTCTAGAGTTGGGTACTTAATTTACATTTTAAAATTATGTTCCAAAAGAACTGTTTGTTGTTCCAAAAAAAAACTACGGACATTGCGACAGTTGGTATTTTTTTACTAGAGTTACAGCTCTCTTATCACAAAGCTGTTAAAAATAAAATTCTACACCATTTTTTTTAAAACAGTGTACCAACACCCTTACAATCTGTTATTTACCGAGTGAGTATTATTATTTCATAGCGCCCGTGGATGTGGCATTAGCATAAAATGTCTAATGTACTTCCGAGTGTTTACTCCCTGTGTTGCCGAGTGTAGCGGCGGCAAATTGAAGTAGATATTTTGGAATACGACCTCTCAAGGCGAGGGTACTAAAAAGTGTAGACTGTGGTGAATACAGTATTAGGTAGCCTCATTGATAATAAAGAGAGGTTATGTGTTGTTTATAAAGCGTTTTAGGTTTATTACGATAGGCTTCTTGATGTGATCAGGGACCGGAACCGCTTACCCTTAAAGAGGTTTTTGATTGGGTTTTTCATAGACTTGTTTTAAAAAACCCTATCAATTTGGTAACCGTATCGAAGACTTACCCTAATTTAAAGCTTACCATATCAATAGAGTTAGCTTCATGTAAGCAGTAAGCCTATCGAAAACCCTATTGAAGGTTACCGATTCAATAGGGTTTTAAAACCTGCAGGCAAATTTAATCTCTAAGAATATCAAATTATCAAAAATATCACCATCTATTCAAACTCGCACTTCGAATTATACTTCCGAATTCAACAGCATGCGCGGAAAAGAGATAGAAATAGGCTAACCCTATCACAGGGTAAGCGCAACCGAAAGTAGTTAACTTTATTCAAAGTGTTACCACGTCGATAGGCTTACCATATCAATAGGGTTACACTTCCATATGGTAAGATTTTGATAGGGTTACCCTATCAATAGAGGGGTTTTGCGGTCCCTGGATGTGATGCTAACTGCTCTTGTCTATCTTTAAGAGCTTACAACTGAGCCTAGAATTAATATTACTCTGTGTTATGATATTTTGGCATTTATTATTTTTATTTTTGTACTCTAGATGATTTAACAGGTCAACGAATGGGTGGCTAATATCGTTTAATCTGCTCTTGTAAAATATATTACCGAAAGGTTAAGGTTAAAAATACCTTTTAATTTAATTTAATTCTTATATTATATACTTATCTAATAGTCAGTGTTATTTTATACGTTCTCTATACACATTCTTGTGGAATGCAACCTAGACAAGAATAGTTTTAAGTTTGTTACAGTTGTATTTTATAGTTGTATTCTGTTTTTGAGTACTAAATAAATAAATTCACTGACCGGATACGAATTTTAAATGGATGTAGTATGTGTATGATACAGCAGTTTACTCTGTGCGTTATAGACTTTTTTTCTATTGGTGACTTTTTGACCACGTCTGACCTCAATCTCATCTGATGATAAGTGAATAAAAGATCGAAGTTGAAAGCACCCGGATTTAAAAAAGACCTGGCTCTCATAAAATATTGCCTGTACACTTCACCGTAGTAGCGGTGATATTTCACGGCGGATTTTATAAGAAGTGTGGTCGATAATCTGTCCTGAACACTAACCTCTATATTTACCACTGGACTGTAAGTTTGACAGCTATTTTTTTGTGTCTATTTGAAGCGCCACTAGCGAGTAGCGAGTGTCCGCAGAACTTTTGACGTATATTGCAAGTGGCCGCCAGAGAAGTGCTTGCTTATTGTTAAGTGATTTTATATTTTTTAAATATTAATTCGAATTTTATGTTGTTATTGTTATAAGCATTATATAAAAGTTATCAAGAATGAGGACATGTGTATATTGTAAGCGACTAGTTTTAGTACCACGGACACTCGCTACGTCCGACAGCGCCAAAATGGCGATTATCAAACGGGCACAAAAGCACTTTGACAGCCGCCAGTCCAGTGGTAAATATAGAGGTCAGTGGTCCTGAAGGAGTCGTACCACCAAGCGGAGGCCACTCGAATAAGTTACCTTTTACTTGCTTATCCAGGGACGGTAGGGATATTCTAAACCGCCCCTACGCAGTTTGAAATAGATTATCATGAAAATATGTTTATTGAAGTTTATTCCTTCGACCGGCTGCTGTAGGGGTAACGTACATTGCCTTCTATGCCAGAGGTCCTGGGTTCGAATCCCGGCGGCGACGGATATTTGTGTGATGAACACAGATATTAGTCGTCAAGTCATGGACGTTTATATGTTTATTTAGGTTTATTTTCTAATAAAAAATATGTATTTATTTAATACGTATGTTTATATATTTCTTAATTATATCAGTTAACTAGTTTCCATAACACAAGTTCTTTAAGAAACTTAATTTGGGCTATATAATGTTGTGTGAGTGTCAGAAATTTTATTTATTTATTTATTCCTTATTAATTTATTATCTGGTTTTCATTACAAAAAATCGTAATGAAAATTTTAAGGCTCGTTGAGGCGTGCTGAACCTAAGAAAAGTTATCTAAGCAACCGAGAGGGTTTCATTAAAATCATGTGTGCTGCCTAGTTAATTTCTTGAAGTGTTACGTTGGTTCGATGGCCGGAGAATAAAATGATAAATATATTGTTTTTTTTTTTTTTTAATTTATTTATTTTAAGTCGCTTTATAACTACAGCTATGGTCATTAGCGACTACAAGAACATACATTAAATGAATTTATACATGTTTATCATTTTAAGGAAATTGAGTGTCTTTGGATATCCTTCCTGATTTAAACAGTCTTTTATGGTTTTAGGTATACAACACAATATTTTTTCTGTATTATATTCTTGACATTCTTCTAGTAGATGAAGTACAGTAAGATCCACTCCACATTTGCATTTAGTTTTATTAGTTTTAAGAATCAAATAAATATGAGTAATATTTGTATGCCCAATACGCAGTCTAGTGGTAGTTACTTGATCTCTTCTAGATTTAAAAGAAATTAGGGGTTTGTCAAAATATATTGTTTGTTAGAGATTTAAAACAACAAAGTCTAAATAAAGGCCTTTATTGTGGAGGATCTAACTGTACTTTACCTTTTCTAGATTTTAAGTTTGTAATAGCAAAAAGAAAAAAAATCATTAAGATGGTTTCCTGAAACAAAGAAATAAAATAAGTAATAAAATAAAACTGTCAATTGTTTCAATAACGGTTTATTGTTATGAAATAAGGTTGAGGTCGCAGCAGCGTTGATAACCCATATCACTTCCTGCAGTTCAAAGTAGCTGATATCAGACAAATGCAATAGCCGTATTCCGTTGGCATTGACAAGCTTTCATTAGCTTGTTATGTAAATAGCAGATTGGAAGTAGTGGATCCTGCTAAGCAGAGCCATTTTTAGAAAAGCTTCTTTATCAAACAAGCTCATTTGCTTACAAATATTTAATTATAACTTTTCCAATCTCACCACACATTAAACTAAACACAAGAACAATCAACCATATAGAAATATCACTTAGAGAGCAACTATTCCAAAGTCTCTATTAGATTCGTAAGTTTAGAAGTTAGTTTCGGCATTAAATTAGTTCGACGGTACTCCCGTACTTCCCGAGTCCCGGAGGCAGAACTGTTGAGGGACGGTTTCTGAGTGCATATCCTTGTTTGACATGAGACTGTGCTAAGTTCAAGTTATGTAGTACAAAGTACATGAAGAAGTTGAACAACCCTTTGAGAGTTACTGATTTTTAGGCTTGTCCTGTGTTTGGGATATTAATGTGTTTTGTGTTATAAATCTTAGTTTTGCTAAGTATGTTTTTTTAGTAATGTCAGATCTTGGAAAGCTTTGTGATTTTTTCGTCGATATTTTTGGGCCATCATTTTTTTTATGAAGATAAGTTAATCAAGAGTTAAATATCTTAACTTGAAGAAAGAAAGTGTGCTTTTTAATGCGTTTAATATTGAGCTACGTATAATTTGAGAAAACGGTTATTCCTGTAAAATTTAATTAAAAGCAACTTGCAAAACTCCAACTAAAAGAGATAAAAAAATTAAAAATATATATCTGTTTATGTGCTATAAAATATATTTTCGCAGTAAAACCAACATTATAAACCCTAATTTAATCACGAAAGAAAAAGGTTAAACAAAACGATTCATTCATAAAAATCCCTGCCTCAAAAAAATATTTTTCACTCTTTCATTTCACTTAAGAATATTAAAATCTACTTTTCCAATCTTTATGATGCGAACTTTTATTTTAATTTATTCACAAAGTTTTAATGAAAAAAGAAAAGGAAATGTTACCCTGGGAGGGAGGCTTATACGCATACTTCGTTTCGCTTTGTTAGCCCGGTTAGGCTACAGTTACACAATGGAATTGAGTTTTATGTAATGGACTCTTTATATTACTTTTATATTGAAAATTTCGTTTTTTGATTAACATTTAAGTCATAACATTGTTATGAGTTAGTTATGAGTTAAATGTTATATTGTGTTTTTAAATCTGGAAACGCAAACTTGGGCGTATGGAAGAATCTATATTGTTGTATAACCAAAATTATTTCATTGCATTTTAGGCATTATAGGAAATCTATCGTGAGATCACAATATTTGATTGTATGAAGTTACTTAAAATATTAAAATGAAATCAATGTAATTTTGTTCCGGAAAATTTGCAACACTGTTAAACTATTGAGTGTGGCTCCAGTTAATGTGCATTTTATTAAAATTTTCGGAGATTATGTAAGTTTGGATCTAAAAGATATTTAATTAAGGCGCAAAGAAGAGAAAATTTTGAACTAAAGAAAATACAAACTATATTATTCAAATTTTTAGCTAAACCTGTCAAATAGCAAGTAATTTAGTAACAATCATCATCGAGGTATAAAATTACTAGCTGTTTCAAGCGGGTTTAGCCTATGTGCTAGTTTAGCTTGTACACTATCACTATGCCAAATTTCATCCAAATCCATACATCCAAACTATGACATTTATAATACTAGTAAGATTATTAAAATAATGCCATTTGGCAAATGAGTCCATTAGTCAATTTACTTTCCGATCAATCAACGTGGTTCAGTTCACATTTTGTTCGTAATAAATGAAATCGCAATTTCTCTTTCGCCCCTTAATTCGTATCTAATCGTCACTTTGAACGCCCCCTTACAACTCAGGCCAGGCCTGAAGCGCTGTTGTAATTATTCAGGGGGCATTCAAATACATCTGCGTGCTCTCATTGTTCTAAAATATATACAGTCTTATTGTAGATTTTATAATTGAATCTCAATCGTAGATCTTGCATGCCTTGACATCTAAAATTTTACATCAACATTGTACTCTTTAACGCATCGCAGGCTTAAAAGATCAAAATACCTATATGAAATTAAAAGATTATCCTACTGCCTTTTGAGTATAAATTGACGAAGTCATAATTTACGAATATAGAGATTCACGTACCTATATAAAATTTTTATCATAAAAAAAGGAAGAAACCCTTGGTGTAGAGTTAAATAATTCCACGTTAGATGCCTTCTTAGGTCATGGGTTCGAATTCTGGTAAAAGCCGCATGTTTGTGAGTCGAATACTCGGCTATTTGCTCTCTAGTTATGTTAAATATTTTTCTATTTTTTACTACACGTAACCTCATGGCGTGTGGCGTCGCCTTAAGAATAGCGCTACCCCATCTCTTCCCGTGGGTGTCGTAAGAGTCGACTAAGGGACAAACCAGAGGACGGGCAGCAGCGTCCTTTTGTGTATATTAACACCACACTGCGATCGCCAACCCGCCTGCCAAGCGTGGCGATTACGGCATTTCCCCCCCAAAACATGAACCACAAACAAAAGCCCCGGCCCCTAGTCCCCGGCGGTCCCGCTAGTCTCGATCAAGGTAGCGGTCGAGGAAACGGCGGGACAGGGGGTGCTAAGAATCCCCGGGTTCGACCAGGCTACCGACGACGACCCTTGGCCCTGGCGACATACAATGTTAGGACACTGCGGACAGACGAAAAGATTGTTGAGCTGGAGGAAGTATTGAGTGGATTGCATTGGGATATCCTGGGGTTATCTGAAGTCCGTAGACAGGGAGAGGAATCGATAATCCTGAAATCCGGCAATCTTCTCTACTTCCGGGAGGGCGACCAACTGTCCCAAGGTGGTGTCGGGTTTCTCGTCCACAAAACCCTCGTGACCAATGTTACAAAAATCGAGAGCGTGTCTAATAGGGTAGCGTACCTGATACTCAGAATTACCAGACGGTATTCGTTGAAGGTCATACAGGTCTATGCTCCGACCTCGACACACTCCGATGATGAGGTGGAAGCTGTGTATGAGGACATCTCCAAAGCCATACACAGCTCCAAAACTCATTTCAACGTGGTCATGGGGGATTTTAACGCAAAATTAGGCAAACAAAGCGGCGATGAGCAGAAAGTGGGGCAATTTGGAGTCGGAGTCCGGAACGTCCGAGGCCAGATGCTGGCCGACTTCTTGGAGAAGGAGGGCCTCTTTATGATGAACTCATTCTTCAAGAAACCGGAACACCGCAAATGGACTTGGATAAGCCCCGATGGTCACACCAAAAACGAGATAGACTTTATCATGTCAACAAAAAAACAGATTTTCAATGATGTCTCTGTGATCAATGCCGTGAAAATCGGTAGCGATCACCGCTTAGTAAGAGGCACATTGAGTCTGAATCCAAAACTGGAGCGATCTCGACTGATAAAGTCTGTACTTCGTCCTGCACCCATCCAGATCCAAAACCCCGAAAGCTTTCAGCTCGAATTGCAGAACCGCTTTGAATGCCTCGGCGAGTGCGTCGATATGGACGACTTCAATAACAGGTTTGTGGAAACTGTCTCCACGGCTGGGTCTAAGTTCTTTAAAACCCGCCGTGCAAAACGAACTGGAAAAATCTCAGACTCTACCCTCAAACTCATGGAAGAAAGACGCACAATGATCCTGCAGTCCCCGGAAGATGCTTCTCAGTATCGGCGGCTAAATAGACAAATCTCCAAGTCCCTAAAACGCGACCTACGCCGGTTTAATACAGACCGTATTGAAACGGCTATCGAGCAAAACAAGGGCTCTAAGGTCTTCGCGAGAGATTTGTCTATAGGCCAGAACCAACTGACGAAGTTGAAAACGGACGACGGCAGGGTTGTTTCGTCTAAACCCGAACTTTTGAGGGAAGTTGAGAAGTTCTACGGGCAGTTATACACTACAACACGGGCACCTGTTCAAGACATGGCAAAAGACCCACGAGCCAAATTAACCCGACACTATACCGAAGATATCCCAGACGTCAGCCTGTACGAGATTAGTATGGCCTTTAAACAGCTTAAAAACAACAAGGCGCCGGGTGATGATGGAATTACAGCCGAGCTTCTGAAAGCTGGTGGCAAACCTGTGCTTAAGACCCTTCAGAAGCTGTTTAATTCCATCATCCTCGAGGGCAAAACGCCCAAAGCGTGGCTCCAAGGCATAGTGGTCTTGTTCTACAAAAAAGGTGATAAAACCCTTTTGAAGAACTTCAGACCCATTACTTTGTTGAGCCATGTATACAAGCTGTTTTCAAGAGTCATTACGAACCGTCTCGCACGCAGGTTTGACGACTTCCAGCCTCCCGAACAAGCCGGTTTCCGAAAAGGCTTTAGCACCATAGACCACATCCATACGCTGCGGCAGGTTATAGAAAAGACGGAAGAGTATAACCAGCCACTTTGCTTGGCGTTTGTGGACTATGAGAAAGCCTTCGATTCGATCGAGACCTGGGCTGTACTGCAGTCTTTGCAGCGGTGCCAAGTTGACTATCGATACATCGAAGCGTTGAAGTTTTTGTACAAAAACGCCACTATGTCAGTCCGTCTTCAGGATCAGAATTCGAAGGCTATCCAACTGCAGCGGGGCGTCAGGCAAGGCGACGTTATATCGCCTAAGCTGTTCACCGCAGCGTTGGAAGATGTCTTCAAGCTTCTGGACTGGGATGGGCTCGGCATCAACATCAACGGCGAGTACATCACTCACCTTCGATTCGCGGATGACATCGTAGTCATGGCTGAGACCCTGCAGGACCTGAGTAAAATGCTCGATGACCTCAGTGGAGCCTCGCAGCGAGTGGGCCTTAAAATGAACATGGATAAGACGAAGGTTATGTCGAACGTCCATGTTGCACCTACTCCTGTGGTAGTTGCAGGCACCACGCTCGAAGTTGTTGACGATTATCTATATCTAGGACATAAAATCCAGTTAGGTAGGTCCAACTTTGAGAAAGAGGTCAATCGTCGAATCCAACTCGGCTGGGCAGCGTTCGGGAAGCTACGTGAAATCTTCTCGTCACAAATACCGCAATGTCTGAAGACAAAGGTTTTTAACCAGTGTGTGTTGCCAGTGATGACATACGGCACTGAGACGTGGTCGCTAACTATGGGCCTTATAAACAAGCTTCGAGTCGCTCAGCGGGCACTGGAAAGGGCTATGCTCGGAGTTTCCCTGCGGGATCGAATCAGGAATGAGGAGATTCGCAGGCAAACCAAAGTCACCGACATAGCCAGAAGGATTGCAGAGCTGAAGTGACAATGGGCAGGGCACATAGCTCGAAGAACAGATGGCCGGTGGGGCAGAAAAGTTCTTGAGTGGCGGCCACGTACTGGGAGACGCAGCGTAGGCAGGCCCCCCGCACGATGGACCGACGACCTGGTCAAAGTCGCCAGTAAACGCTGGATGAGGGCGGCGAGGGACCGAGCGACGTGGAATACCTTGGGGGAGGCCTATGTCCAGCAGTGGACGTCTACAGGCTGTGGATGATGATGATGATGAACCTCATTTGGCATAGTGTGGAGTAAACGTCAAATATAAGAAAATTAATATTACAAAAAGTTTCTTTTCATAATTCACCGTGTTTATTTCTTTTAGTTTCTTGAAATGATACCTCTGATTATTCAAAAACAATTTTCTTGCCTTCCTCCTTGTAGAAGTTATACGTCAAATTTCAACAGGCTCTTAATAGAAAAAACGGAGCAACACTTTTATTAGATAGTTTTTACCAGTTTCCAACGAACTGTTATTGTCTGCGGTTACGGTTCTAAATTCAAATAAAAACAGTTTGGTGTTCACAACCACTAACGTTATTAAAACTCTTTTTCAGTTTTGGTTTTTAGGGTTTCGTAAAAAGGAAAACTAACTTTTGAGGTACTTAAGAATTATTATATTCATCCAGATTTAAAATTTGCAAATGCTTGCCATATAACTTCAATCTTCTATCTTTTTTTTGGATATGTGAATTACAGCGACGATATCATGTAGGGTATGCATTTCAATACATCTTGCTCGTCACACAGGGACGGACCTCATGACCCTGCAGTGGGTTGTGTGTGGTGAGAGCAATAAGTACAACTCATCACATATAGACTTTATCGATAAATATAACAAATAAAATCGATTCCGGCTGAGATACGAACCCAGATCTCCTGAATTTGTTCGGCCATTCTACTAACTGAGCTACTGGGTCCTGGCCGCTGCCATCGGAATATCATGATAAAAAGTAGCCTATGTGCTATTCCAAGCTGCACACTATCACTATGCCAAATTTCATTCCGTTGAGCCGTTCTGCCGTGATTGGGGAATAAACGTACATACTAAACTTAAATTATGAGGATAGGCACAGAAAATTTTATTAAAATTGTCAAGTAAGAAATTACATTTATTAAGGATGCGTTTCCGAAAAGGCTAGGTATCGAATTCTACTACTACATGTATAAGATTCACGCACACAAGCGTGCCGTGAAAAAGACGAAAGGTTTTGAACAGTTTTGATACTTTAGTTTTAAATATTTGCAAATTCTTTTATTAAAACGATTAAATTGGGTAAGATTAATTATTAAAGTGCTCGGAAAGTTTGAGCTCGTTTTATTCGTAACGCTAAAACCTCACCATCGAACCTGATGAGCTGGTGGTACACTCGAGGGCTTCTACTGGAATTCCTATTCCTAGGCATGTCAAGTTCGAGTTCATAAGACGAGACATTACCATCAGTCCTGGTAGTGGGAGCTGAAGGTATGCCTTGAGGTACTACTGGAACTCCTAGACGAGTAGAGCTAGGCATGTCGAGTTTGGGTTCATTTTGATTCTTAGGACGATACCTTACCACCCGTTCTGGTAGTGGAAGCTGAAGGTATACCTCGAGGTGCTACTGGTACATACACTTAGACGGATAGAGCTAGGCATGTCGAGTTTGGGTTCATTTTGATTCTTAGGACGAGACCTTACCACCAGTTCTGATAGTGGGAGCTGAAGGTATACCTCGAGGTGCTACTGGTACTCCTAGACGGGTAAAGCTAGGTATATCGAGTTTGGGTTCATTTTGATTCGTAAGACGAGACCTTACCACCAGTTCTGGTAGTGGGAGCTGAAGGTATACCTCGAGGTGCCACTGGTACTCCTAGACGGGTAAAGCTAGGTATATCGAGTTTGGGTTTATTTTGATGCGTAGGACGAGACCTTACTACCAGTTCTGGTAGTGGGAGCTGAAGGTACCATATTTTAAAAGAACTGAACAGGACACAAGGAACTGAAATCTATAGGCGGTCAGATTTGGTAGAATCGGGTTTTCATATTTTAAAAGAAATAATAAAATTTATGGACAAAGGATAATGCAAGTGATTGGGCTCCAAAAAAAAAGTCATTGTGCAGGGATAAGATGAAAGTCAGATTATAGATTAGACACATGTCATTCATATTTGTTAGGACGCTAAAAAAATTAGCCCTGGGAAAAAAAAGATATGACCAAAAATACATTTTGCGTTTAATAGAATAAAAATCGTTTACTTTTATGATACAGAAACTGAACGCCCGTAGATTTCTACGAGTGTATTCGTATAACCTTTACAGCCATTGACTACGAAACTAGTGAATATTGTAAATAAATACGATTATTGGTAAAAAAAAGTGCTTTTGTGATCCTTATAAGTACCTAATGGGTTGGCTACACAGTTGTAAACCGCGATTAGTTCGTCTCTTTTCTTAGTATAGTGACTTCCCTTCTTATTATCGTCGACACACAAAAGAGATGTTATTATTAATCTCTCTCTTTTCTTACTATAGCGAACTTTTTGCGGCACTGGTTTGGCGACATTGGAAGCACGGTTTACAACTGTGTAGCCACCCCTTTTGATTTGATTTGTCTTTTTTCTTACTTTAGCGATGTCTCTTATACGGCACTGGTTCGGCGACATTGGAAAAGCAGTTTACAAATGTGTAACCACCCCTTATGAAATAATGGTATGTATGGTTCATCTAATACTGCCGTTTAGAATAAGCTAGTATGTTGCTATAAGTGGTTAATAAAGTCTAATAGTGGTTATATAATTATTACAACTAGATTTCATTAACGCTCTCTATCTCTTTCTCGGAGCACATTATTAGCGCGCATTGTCCATTTTATTCGAAACATTTCGGGGTTCGAGTCGAAAGTCGAACTTCTTTTATGATTATGATATTTAATTGTATTGTTAATATGAATCATGTGTTCAAAAGTACTATTCCTTTTATAATTTATGATGTCTGTTTAATTGCACTGAAATAATGAATAACGTCTTCAAAAATAGTACTTATTTTATGTTTAAGAACTCTTACCAATGGTAATGAATGAAATAATAAATCATGTGTTTAAAAGTCTTACTTTTTTCATTAACGATAACCATTTATACCAACACATTAGCTTATTCTAAATGGCAGTATTAGATAAACCATACATACCATTATTTCATAAGGGGTGGTTACACATTTGTAAACTGCTTTTCCAATGTCGCCGAACCAGTGCCGTATAAGAGACATCGCTAAAGTAAGAAAAAAGACAAATCAAATCAAAAGGGGTGGCTACACAGTTGTAAACCGTGCTTCCAATGTCGCCGAACCAGTGCCGCAAAAAGTTCGCTATAGTAAGAAAAGAGACAGATTAATAACATCTCTTTTGTGACAGCGCACTGCTGTCTCGCTCGACGATAATAAGAAGGGAAGTCGCTATACTAAGAAAAGAGACGAACTAATCGCGGTTTACTACTGTGTAGCCAACCCATTAGGTACTTATAAGGATCACACAAGCACTTTTTTTTACCAATAATCGTATTTTTTTACAATATTCACTCGTTTGTATGGCTGTAAAGGTTATACGAATACACTCGTAGAAATCTACGGGCGTTCAGTTTCTGTATCATAAAAGAAAACGATTTTTATTCTATTAAACGCAAAATGTATTTTTGGTCATATCTTTTTTTTTCCCAGGGCTAATTTTTTTGGCGTCCAAACAAATATGAATGACATGTGTCTAATCTATAATCTGACTCTCATCTCATCTCTGCACAATGACTTTTTTTTTGGAGCCCAATCACTTGCATTATCCTTTGTCCATAAATTTTATTATTTCTTTTAAAATATGAAAACCCGATTCCACCAAATCTGACCGCCTATAGATTTCAGTTCCTTGTGTCCTGTTCAGTTCTTTTAAAATATGGTACCTTCAGCTCCCACTACCAGAACTGGTGGTAAGGTCTCGTCCTACGCATCAAAATGAACCCAAACTCGATATAACTAGCTTTACCCGTCTAGGAGTACCAATGGCACCTCGAGGTATACCTTCAGCTCCCACTACCAGAACTGGTGGTAAGGTCTCGTCCTACGAATCAAAATGAACCCAAACTATATATATCTAGCTTTACCCGTCTAGGAGTACCAGTAGCACCTCGAGGTATACCTTCAGCTCCCACTACCAGAATTGGTGGTAAGGTCTCGTCCTGCGAATCAAAATGAACCCAAACTCGACATGCCTAGCTCTATCGGTCTACGAGTACCAGTAGCACCTTGAGGTATACCTTCAGCTCCTACTACCAGACTGGTGGTAAGGTCTCGTCCTACGAATCAAAATGAGCCCAAACTCGACATGCCTAGCTCTACTCGTCTAGGAGTTCCAGTAGTACCTCAAGGCATACCTTCAGCTCCCACTACCAGAACTGGTGGTAAGGTCTCGTCCTGCGAATCAAAATGAACCCAAACTCGACATGCCTAGCTCTATCGGTCTACGAGTACCAGTAGCACCTTGAGGTATACCTTCAGCTCCCACTACCAGAACTGGTGGTAAGGTCTCGTCCTGCGAATCAAAATGAGCCCAAACTCGATATACCTAGCTTTACCCGTCTAGGAGTACCAGTAGCACCTCGAGGTATACCTTCAGACCCCACTACCAGAACTGGAGATAAGGTTTAGTCCTAACAAACATAATGATTCCAAGTTTCCAAATTCAATCCTAATCATAAAAGGTTTTGTAATTTTTTTTTTTTTCAATAAAATTATATTATTACCTTTTCAACTCAGTTCAGAGAGCGTCAAGTATCGAGACTTGTTTGATGTAATAAATTGTGTATGTACAGCGATGTTTCTTAGCACGAAAAATAACTCAAAAGCGATACAGGTCCACTCTCGACAGCGGCTGAGCGCAGACTGAAGATATCTAGTTTTTGTTTGTAATGATATTGACATTATTTGCTAAAGTATAATAACCCTTACCACAGTGTGTTAAGATTTACGCATTTATACAAACATGAAGAAAATTACGTGTTTGGTTTTTTTTTTTTTAAAGGGTTTTTAATAGTAATTTCAAAGAAAAAAATGCGTATTATCAAAAATGAACATGTCAACCATCGAATAGTATTTTTTTTATTCATAAATACTTGTGTTTTCATACCAAAAGTGGTACCGTAAATTGGCTTAAAATCGTCATTTTCGTGCGACGAGGCATCGCAAAATTAGTTTTTAAGCCACAAAAACAAATTTATTTATATTATTTTTATATAAAAAATGGAGATGAAAGTCTTATCTATCTATTAGTACTTGTAATTATACTAAACTTTGCGCCATTTTATCACAATATGTACCAGAAAATACCCTATTTTGAAGATTTGCGGAAACGCGTCCTTAATCAATTTGCTTATTATTATTTTCTACATGATTCAATAAAATTTAATTGAAGTCGTCGTGGCGCCGTGGTTACTGTGTGTATCATACGATAACACAGGTTAAGCAACGTTCGGCGCGGTCGATACTTGGATGGGTGACCGCCGACCATTCATTTCTCACGACGACTTCCGTGTTCCGGAGGGCACGTTAAGCAATCGGTCCCGGGTGCTGTATACTTGTATACAGTAGTCGTTAGGGTTTGTCAGAAGCCATTTTGGCGCCCTGAAAATTCTGGACTCCACCACCCAGCACTGGGCCAGCTTGCTGGATTATGGCCTACACCTCCTCGTCACCCAGGGGAGAGACTCATGCCCTGCAGTGGGCTCATTACAAAGAGTTGTGATCATGATGATGACATGATTCAATCCATACATTGCCTTTACATGTTCTGAAATTCAAGTTCCTTGGAACTTCGTTTAGGCTTCGGGCTCTCACAATTTTAACCTTTGGATACCGGGTTAATTTATGTAATACTAGCTGCTGCCCGCGACGTCGTCTGCGTGAACGCTATGCAGCACCAAACGCACCTACGATTATAACACTGCTAGCGTGATAATATGTAGCCTATATGTTGACCCGACTTCTTAACTATCTTCATGCCAAATTTGAAGTAAATCCATGCAGTACTTTTTGAGTTTATCCCGGAAAGACAAACAGACAAACAGACAAAAATTCTAAAAACTATATTTTTTGTTTCTGTTTCGATTGTAGATCATACCCCAAGTATTCTTTTAAAAAAATATTCAATGTACAGTTTTGACTTTCCTACCATTTTATTATATGTATAGATTTAACTGTGTAAATTGTGATGATAAATAAAGAATTATTATTATTACACATCTGAAAGGAGTCCAGGGTTTATCCAAAAGTGAAACGATATTTTCCATTATAACAATCATTTATTGGCATTTATACTTAGGGGTTCGAACATTCAATTATAAATAAATACCGTAAACAATCAAAACAAGCAAAAAGGTAAAATAATGCAGTACTGACCTCTATTTGCTCCAGCAGTATGACACTTTACTCAATCACTAACTATACTAATGATTATTTTTTGTAGATGTTATGAATAAAGAATAGATTTCTGAATAAATTTTTAAACGTCCGCTCGCAACGACGGTAGTCGACTCTTGTGCCAAAATCAGAGAGCTCAAGAAACAATATGCAAAAATGCTCAATCAGCGGATCGACCGTCACCTCTTTCATTCCCGGTAGTGAGTGATGAATTGTTATTAATGATCCCTTACAGCTCGGCCATCCTGCTGGAGCAAGTCCCTTTGCTTATGACAATGTTCGGCTTAATAGCAAATGATAACATAGATTACATTTTCTTGCGAATTAGTACAAAAATATTAAAAATAACTTAAAGTAAAAATTAAAATACACTTTGTATCAAAATTCATCATGTATGCGTACATGTATTTGGAATACAGCTTACAATATGTATGATAAACAAAAAAAATACATTTCGTAGATTATAATTGCAATGGACTAAGAACTATGTTTGTTAAGTAAATTGTTTTTATATGAAATATTTTAATATTAACAATACAAACAGTCATTTATTCTTATTAGAACTAAGATTTATTTTCTAAATCAAGTATACTAATCAATTGCGCTTTAATACCTAGATACACTAATTAATCCAAAACAATCAGGAAATAGTATCTGATTGCTTCGGGTTATATTGATAATCTATGGCTTAAAAATAGAGAAAATAAGGAGAAAAAAAATAATAATGGGAGAATTATGATTCATCTTGACTACTTTCTACGTTATCTGAATCGGAACTATCAAAATTCTTATTGAAGCTAAGCCAAGGTTTCAACTTATCTATTGCTACGATATTTTCATAATGACGACCCTTTTTACGCGAGATAGGGGTATCTTCAACCAGAAAACGGTCATGTGGTAAAATTTTGGCAATCCTATAGGGACCTTGATATTTAACCGCTAATTTTTTTGACTTGCCATCACTTGGCGTTTCTCTTTTAATGCTTACTAAGTCTCCTACTGAAAAAGATATATTATTATTACGTTTTTTGTCATAATTTAGTTTGTCCTTAATCTGCTGATTAGCTATACGAACCCCAGCTTCGTGCCTTACTTTATCGAGATTTTCCGGAGAGATTGTACAAGACGTTTCGTCTATAACTTCGCTAAGTACGTTTTCAGTGTTACTTTTAAGTCTTATGCCAAATAAAAGTTCAGAGGGACTTTTTCCAGTAGTCTTATGCATCGTAGTGTTTAAACCGAATTGCACATCCGGTACATACTCGTCCCAACTTTTATCATCCTTGCCATGACATTTAGTAGATAATGAGTCCAAAATGGTTCGATTGAAACGTTCCACCTGGCCATTAGCTCGAGGGGTAGCTACTGCGTTGAGAATGTGCTTAATCCCTAAGGATTTAACAAATGATCGAAAACTAGTGCTGGTAAATGAGGTCCCCTGATCAGTAATTAGCCTAACAGGCGTGCCGAAGTAGCTTACGTGTTCTTTAATGACCTTAATAGTAGTAGAGGTTTTAGTATTTTTTACTGGAGAGATGTTTACGAATTTTGTGAAAGCGTCTATTATTACTAGGAGGTAGACGTTTCCTCTTTTACTCCGTACGAAAGGACCTAAATGATCAGCGTGGATTGTGTGAAACGGGATATTTGGCTTTTGAATAGGATGCAGCTCACCAGACTGTTTACCGGATGTACTTTTATGGTGAGCACATTCTAGGCAAGATCGGACATATTTTTTAACGAAGCGTCTCATTTTAGGGAACCAAAAGGATTGCTTTATTCGCTGAAGGGTTTTTTCAAAACCAAAATGACCTATGTCATCGTGGTTCATTTTTGTTACTTGCCAACGAACACCCTTAGGTACTACCCAACGCATGCTTTCGTCTCCTTCGGTCCCTAATAGTCTGTAAAGTTTTCCGTTTTTAATTTTATAATTTTTCATGATTTCTATCACCTTTTCCGAACTAGAATCGCTTAAAATTTCTTTAATTCGAGCAGTTTCTTCGTCACTTGATTGCACGGTAGCAATCCAGTCTTCCGTCTCGGTCGCGAGAACATCTAGCACATGATCTTCTGAAGCAGCGTCACTCACAGGATTTCTGCTTAGTGCATCTGCATGTGCCATGCTAGATCCCTGCCTATATTCAATCTCACAGTCATATTCGGTGAGTTGGACCCACCATCGCGCAATGCGTGGGACAAGATCACGTTTTGTCAAGGTCGTACGTAAGGCGTTGCAGTCCGTTAGTATTTTAAATGGTATTCCGAGAAGGTAGACGCGAAACCGACTTAGAGAAGCCACTACTGCAAGGGTTTCCAATTCAAAGGAGTGGAGCTTTTGCTCTTCGGGAGTGGTCTTGCGGCTAAAATACGAGACGGGCTTAAGTAAACCTTCGTCACACCTCTGAAGTAAAATACCCGCTACACCGTGCTTAGAAGCATCAGTGTGTAGTTGGGTTTCACGTTTCGGATCATAAAGAGCTAATATAGGTCTCGAAGTTAAGGCCAGTTTAATGGAGTCAAATGCGCTTTCTTGCTCATTTGACCATTTCCACGTACAATCCTTTCTTAATAGGTCCGTTAACGGTTTACAGACGACTGCGAAACCACGGACAAACCTTCTGAAGAAACTAGCGAGACCTATGAATTGTCTCAGTTCATGCTGATTTTTTGGCGTCGGAAAACTGGATACTGCTGCAGTTTTTCGTGTACCAGGTTTTATACCGTGAGAGCTAACTTCGAAGCCCAAAAAGTCTATTTCCTTAAAAAAGAAGTTGCACTTTGAGAGCTTCAGTGTCAGTCCTCCCTTCCTAAGCAGTAATAAAACCTCTTCAAGTCTGCCAAGTCCTTCCTCAAACGAACACGCTGGAATCAATACGTCATCCATATAAATAAGAGCGTATTTGATCTTCGCTTCGGATAGAATTTTATTCATGGTTCTCTGAAATACCGATGGGGCATTAACTAACCCGAATGGCATCCGCATGTACTCGTACTGCCCATCAGGTGTTATGAACGCAGTCTTATCCTGAGAATTCGGTGCTATCGGTATCTGGTAATAACCAGATGCCAAATCGAGAGAAATAAACAACTTACTACCAGCTAGCTGGTCTAACTGATCCTCGACGCGAGGGAGGGGGTAATGGTCTTTCTTAGTTCTTTTATTAAGTGCACGATAGTCCACACACAACCTTTTTTCCCCGGTTTTTTTCTTCACGAGAACGATAGGGCTCGCGTAAGGCGAAGAAGATTCTCTTACAATACCCGCTTCTAGCATTTCATTCACCATATTACGAACAAGATTTCTTTCTGGAAAAGACATGCGGTATGGCCTGTAAACGACGGGGTCCGTATTGTCAAGTTCAATCACCATCTCTCCTGATGTAGTCAATCCCAAGTCCTTAAGGCCCGACGAAAAGCAATCGCTATACTTCATCAAGACATTTCGTAGATGTTGTTGTTGTTCGTCAGTTAGGTCGGGTCCATAATTTATTTTATTATCCCGGCATGAATCGTCAAAGGTGACCGCAAAAGAGTTATACAAATCTCGAGATATAGGAGCGGCCCTAGTGAGTAACGTACCCTTACTAAAAGTTAAATCTTTATCACTAGCGTTCAAAGCAACGATTTTACCGAAACCTGCCTTTAATGTATACTCTCCAGGAAGTAAAAAGTACTCACAATTTTCTGGACCTCTCATCGACCCACTAACGTACGCTTTTCCATCGAAGGTATCGCCTGAAGCCACTGGTATAGCTTTTAACTCGCGCGGTGCAAACACTGTATTTTCTTGAATTGTTAAACAAAGTTTTGTACAATCTTTTTTTTTGAAAATTAATTGATCAGGTGTTTTTATAATTGTAATTTTAGGCAATTCTGTAAAAGTATGGCCTAATAGAACCGGATATTTTAAAACATGATTCTCAACGACTAATACTTCAACGTTCTCTTTTATTCCTTGGATTGTTATATCTGCTCTAGACCTACCCAATGGCGTTACGTGATACCCCCCTACAGCTCTCATTAACGGTAAACCATCTGTATCTACACGTAAGTTCAGATTCTTGGCTTCATCGTCTCTAATCAAGGTGCACTGACTACCCAAGTCTACATGGCATAGTAATTTAGCATCGTTAACCAAGATATCAAAAATATACTTTTCATTAGATTTGTCAGAGGAAGCAAGCTCAGAAACTTGTTTTTCGTCTTTTGTTACCGTCGCTTTTGGATAACCGTCCTGTACGTTAGATTTTCCGGTCCTACAAACAGTGCTCATATGTCCCAGCCTCCCACAAGAAGTACATTTAGTTGGGGGTTTTGGACATCTAAAACTTTTGTGTCCCTGTTCGCTGCAGTTATAGCAATTAATTCTCGTAACGTGATCGGGTCGACTACTGGCAGAAGACTGTAAACCGAGCATTTTCCTATCCCGCCTAGGCCTGTCAATTACGTCCCTATTAGAACCAGCCTTGACAGTCTTTAAATACATCAATGCCTCTTCGGGCTCACGAAATTGAGCGGCTTGCGCACCTATTCGCACGGCGCGATCATCTATACCACTTAATATACAATCGACCGCTTTTCGACTCTTAATGCCACATCTATTGATTAAATTCATCTTTTCGTAATAATAGCTTTCTAACGATTCACCGTAACGTGCCCTTTTAGCTAACATAATCGTTAATAGTTCCGCGTAGTCTTCGCGACAGGGAAAAGATTCAATCAGCTTTCTCTTCCACTCATTCCATGAGTAGAGGACTGTACTGAGGCCCCGGTACCAGGAACTTTCAATACCGGCAAGTTTTGGGAGCGCAAAATGTATACATTCTTTTTCGTTCCAGCCATAGATCTCAGCACACTCCTCTACTTTGGTGAGCCACATTAAAATAGTCTGATCTTTGGACATCGGATCAAATTCGGGAATAACATTAGTTAGAGAAAGTTTTGGAGAAGATTGATGTTTCACATCCTTAAGTATACTTAAAAACTTGTCTAACATACTATGATTCATTACAGTATCACCAGGCACTTCCTTGATGCGAGGGGAACGAGAATACAACCTTTTCCGTTTGCTTACATGATAATAATCGTCCTCTGAATCTGTACTATAGGTATATTTCTTGTTACCCTCACGTGTAGCCGTTCTACAGTTTGCATTATACAGTAAATATTTGCTATCTGGTGTCCTCTCTCGCGAACCGCTACATGAATCGAGTCTATGGCAGCGCTTACGCCCTTCGACACTGACGCGCGATCGGCTACGATTTCGCGACATTCGATTGTTTGGTGTAGATCGGCGATTACGCCTAACAGAATTACTCCTAGAGCGTTGCCGCCGAGACTCTCCGCCATTACGGCGTTGCCTCGTCGACTCCCCGCTTGAGCTTAGGTATTTATGCGCTCTCGAGCTTTGCCACCGAGACTCTCCACTATTACAGCGTTGCCTCGTTGGCTCCCTGCTCCAGCTGCGAGATTCACGCGTTCTTAAGCGTGATCGTCTCAAATCAGGATTATCGTTATGATATACATCATCACCAACGTAATTGCGGCTTTGCCTACCTTTGGGGCTCCCTTCCGCTCCCTTACTTGTTTCATGAGCTGATCTCCTTGAAAGACGCTCGCGGTCCTTGCCCGGATCATCACTGCCAAAGCGGCGAACGCTTTCAACGCCGCAGCCACCGTCTTGGCCCACGGTCGCAAGTAGCTCATCCGTACGCTCCATCACTGAAACTTGCAGAAAGAAAGAGTTTAATCGGTTTCCCAACATTTAGTCAAACCAGATCATAATAGTTCTTAAGAACGAAGCTTCCATTCCATTCTAATAAATAAGAAATCTTCCATTTCTGAACTAAAAATGTAGCTAGAACTTCTAATTAATAGATCAATTTATTTATTACTTTATATAATTTCAATACAACAACATATTAAGCGAGGATTAAAACATTTTTTTTTTTTTAAAGATAAAGTGTATCAGAACGCTAGTGTAGTTGTCAACGTAAGGTAAGGTAAACATTCTTGACCATCCAGACGTCGTGACGAACATACTAAAACTCTTACTAAATTTTAATAAGAAAAAAAAATATACAATAACCAGTAAGCCGATGTACTGGTAAAAAAAAATCCTCCAAGACCTATTAATAATCACACCACATCATAAAAGGCTTTTATGAGAACTCTACGCTTTTATGAAAAACTTTATGACAACTCTTTATTTACTAAGTAGAATCTGTATCACCAGTAAATGCACAAATTTAAATAATAAAGAAGAATGCGGGATGGTGTATCGCCTGCTTAAGTCAACGTTTTGGCACCAGACCTACACTATTGAATAAGAAGATTCTTATCTTAATTTTTCTGCAATTAGATCATTTTTAAAAGTCCGGAGAATACAAAACTCGCTATTTTTTGTTTTTCATACACAAATTCAATAACAAAACGTAAATGTAGACAATAAACTAAACGAACTTTTACTGTCAAATCTGACAACTCAAATGCCATACTACGTCAGCCACCTTCATCTTCATTCAATCAAAATCAATCAATAGCGTTTTGGAGTTCGTCTGTGTAAAAGCTTTTCGTACGTGTTTTTATAAACGTCGTCGAAGCATTTTACAGTAGTGCCATCATATTTTTACAATCGTACAATTTAGTTTCATTTCAACAAAAACAGTAACAGCCATTTTAGTAATATATACTATTGTGACATCTATGACATTGACAAACGATTTTTATCACAAGCTCACGTTTACGTTCAAAAGTTGTGTTTAGGATTTCTAACAATACGATGCCAATATTTGAAATGCAAATAACTTTTAAATCCCAACTTCTAAAAATCTGAAAACTTTTGTCATGATTAACCATATATAACATTTATAAAATATACATGTTTGACATAAAATTGTGAAGTTCCAGAAAACGATACAGAATTCTCATACACGCCTGCCATACTTCTTTGTGTAAAAATATTTAATATGAAAAATAATTGCGGTTATAAATAAATATTGTAGAAACAAGAATAAGATTAATAACAAATTGGTATCCATTTTATTACGTAGGTACAAGGATGTTATAAATTCACGATATCACGAATGACGAAAGAAAGAAAAAAAATGGTTATAATAAAATAAGAGAAAAAAAATAAGTATCATATCAGTTATTCACATTATTTACAATTTCCAGTTCCACCAAGGAATATAGGTTGATCATATTTATATGTTTTACTATCGTAAAGTAATTTAAGAAGGGCAAACATTGTTACAATGTTGTCCGACGGGTGTGGACAGGGCAAGTGGGCTAATAATTAACCCACCGATCCCACTTCTGAACTGAAAGGAGTCCAGGGTTTATCCAAAAGTGAAACGATATTTTCCATTATAACAATCATTTATTGGCATTTATACTTAGGGGTTCGAACATTCAATTATAAATAAATACCGTAAACAATCAAAACAAGCAAAAAGGTAAAATAATGCAGTACTGACCTCTATTTGCTCCAGCAGTATGACACTTTACTCAATCACTAACTATACTAATGATTATTTTTTGTAGATGTTATGAATAAAGAATAGATTTCTGAATAAATTTTTAAACGTCCGCTCGCAACGACGGTAGTCGACTCTTGTGCCAAAATCAGAGAGCTCAAGAAACAATATGCAAAAATGCTCAATCAGCGGATCGACCGTCACCTCTTTCATTCCCGGTAGTGAGTGATGAATTGTTATTAATGATCCCTTACACATCCATCAATCTAATATCCAGATTTAAATATTAGTAAGATATTGGAATTTTTCCTTTTATACTATCGTAGTGAATTGACTTAGTAATTATATCTAAAAAATATTTTACATCAAAAAAGTATAAAAAAGCTTAAAAATACACCTAGCGTTTTTTTAATACGGACTTAAGATGGATTATGATAATAAAATCAACGGTTATAAATTCCAAATGCTTTCCCAATCTACAAAATCGCTATTATTTAATTCATTTCATCTCTGGAACTATCACCAGACACACAATGGATCATGATTGCTACGGCCGCAGCTCCGTGCGGTTTTGCCCCTAACACCACAACAGACGGCCGAAATGCAATGTATATCGGAATATTTAATACTTGGGTGAAATGTTTCTGTGGGGTAGACAAGGATGTGCTATATAGTTGCGAATGTAGATGCGAACTTCTTCGCAAAGTTTAGAATAAAGTTTATGTGCGGACTATGTGATAATGAGAAAGCATTTTTGGAAAATCTAAAGTTGAAGTCACTTTTGGCTCGTTTTATTTACTTTCCTACTGCTACCTATAGAGGTTCTGGGTTACCCCCCGATCACATGATACGTTTTACAGGATACTTTTTTTTATTTTCATCGATGGCGCATGGAGTTGTATGGGCGACTTCACATATGGCACAGTATTCAGTATACTTATTTTCGATACAAAAAAGGTATCCAGTAAAATGTATTATGTGTGAACGGGCTCTTAGGTAGCGATTTTGTTTAAAGTGGTTGGATTTGGCAAACGAAACTGGTTGATTAAGAATACCTACCTCCTAGATCCGCTGTATGGATCATGTGTTTTTTTTTCATCGTGAAGTTTTTTTTATTTTTAATTTGTTGTGTTCACAGCTGTTAATTAGTTATTATTATTGTTCAATTTTTAAACAGTGCAAATCATATTAACGACGCTCCTCTTGTTCCTACATAAAATATGATAAAATTGCATTAATGTGCCTCCGTAATCAATGATAAGATAGTGCTAGGATTTCTTCAATTTTAGGAACGGATGTTTGTTCCCGACCCCCAGAAAAGGGAGGGCAGGCCGCGGCCCACGGCTCGACCGTTGATGTCGGGATGTCGTATATATGTTAGCTGCTATATAAACTTTGATAGCGCGTTGTAGGATCTGTTGTGTCGTCATCGTCGTAGTTACTATGAAGCGATACTAGATGTCGCTACACAATCAAAGTCTACCGAACTTTCAGATACAGTTACCTGTACTTCGATATTCAAAAAATATATGTTCTAGTAAAATCAGGATCTTTCAGCGATCGATATCGGCCATACCTATTTTTATGACTGAGTCTTATCTGCATTTTATTCCACCTACATAAAAAAATAAATCGTATTAGCATCATGGTGTCAGGTGGTCACGCCCCTGTAGAACGCATTTAAGAACACTCTTATACTATACGTACTACAGGGCGACTCTATCCATCAATATAATACTTCCAAACTCAAACGTGACATCAGATGGTCTGACAACCTCTGGTGTTCTGCCTACCCCTTTAGGTATATAGGCGTGAATTTATGTTTTATGTGAATACATACATTAATACGTTTCCATGAACACGTTCTGTTGGAGGCGCTATGTGAAATGTCCAACATTATTTATAGGTACATGTTAGGCGGTCAACAATCCTTGTACCGTCTGGGCTGAACATTGTTAGATCTGATATAGGTATTAAACGATATAATCAAACGCTTTTGGCCATAGAATATCGCCTATTGTTAAAGATGTCTTGCTTCGTTTACTGAAATAGTAAGGTCTTCTGGCATAGAAGGTAAGGGTTATTTTTATTTCTTAGGTTGCTATTCTGAAAAATAAGCGTAAGTTTTTTTATAATCCCTAAATAGTATACAAAAAAAGCTAATTTCCGATTCAATTCCCTCAAAGTGAGTGACGTCCATCGTAGTTTATTCCCTTATTCTTCGGCCAAAGGTTGCGAAACTTCTAACTCAATTTATCAGGCCTACCCTCCACTCAGAGGGCGCTTCTGTGCGCCTAATGCAATTTGATTGAGCTACTTATTGGAATTTTACCTTTTCATTACGCACTGCGACGGAAAATCTTTTCATAGATTTTTAACAACTCAGTAAGAATTGAAGTTCTGTATTTAATAAGTTTAAAAGTACTTTAAGAGTAAGAATTTTTCGAAATTATAATGGGATTTATAGAAAAAATATGGGCAGTTTTATTTATAATTGTGTTAGTAACATTAATTTTAGACTGAATACTTAGTAAGAAAACATATAAATTAAATTAATTTCTGTACATATACGAGTATAACACATGCGAGAGAAACGCGAAATAGAAACAGCATTGGAACATATTTGATTTTTGTAAAGAGATATAAATAAAGCGATTATAACTATGTGATAATTTTTAACAAACTAGCTCAAATATCAAATGAATGTAACAACTTTTATTCTGTAAAATGTATGAATAAATGAACGGTTTCATTCACAATACAAAAGTTTAACATCTCCTGACGGCTGACTCCACAAAACAAGAGTGCTTTTACTCAAAGTTTCGCTTTTCCATACATTTCCCCACGACCGCCACCCTTTTCACTATTTGTTTACGACGCTTCCCTTCATAAAAAGAGTATTTTTATATTGCTTTATAATAAAATGTATTTCCCGCATCGTTTGTTTCGATGAAGTGTTTATCGAAAATATGATTTGCTTCGCTGATGTTGAGTTAAAAGTGTTGTAGGAGGGGCGTTTATTGTGGGATGAATTGACTGAAATAGCGATTTCATATGTTTTTTAACATGTTTGGAAAGTGTTTTATCTTTAAAATCACATAATAAAAAAGACAAGCAGTAGGTAAGTTTAAAAACAGAAAAAAATCAATTCACTCAAAAGCATTAGGTAGCTTCATGTGGCATGCGCTCAGTAAAATATACCTGGCTACGTAGGACCACCATCAAACAAATGACATCATTCAGGTTCCATATAGCCTCAGGCCGTCGTTGAGACAAAATTCTTATATATCTTATATCTTTATGTGCTGTTGATTTTATTGTAGTTTAACATGTTCTTATTAAGTTGTAACCATTGTGATATTTAAATGGCTCATATTTTACGTGTGAAAAAATATTGAAAATTCGGAAAGCTGCCATGCCCAGATATAATCATGAACGCTTCTATAATCTGTCAGTCAGGCATTAAACGAGCTGATTGATCTGGTTGATCAAAACAAAGTCAGTCTAGGGATGTGCTTCGTTTAAAAAAGATCGATATTTTGAATCGATTCGAAAAGCAAACTAATAAATCGATTCACAAAAATAAACAAACAAACGTTTTTTTATTTGTTGCTTAGCTCTCGTTTAATTCCGAACCCCTCTACACCAAGTACATTTATTTTACATTGTAAAATATCGATTCATTTAATCGATTTAGTTCTTCAAATCGATAAAAAGATCGATTTTTTAGCCCCAAAAAAATAGTTTTTCGATTAATCGATCTCACATCGCCATCCCAAAATCAGTCGGTCTGCACCGTCGCCCAGTGGTAGATGTTTTCGGTTGTTATTGCGCTGTTATCTTGGATTTCTTTCTTCTTCTTACGAGTTTTTGCTGTGTTTTCCCGGATTTTTCGATTTGCCTACTTATTGGATAACGACATTTGCTGTGTTCTCCCGGATTTTTCGATTTGCCTACCAATTGGATATACTTTTATTAAGCCATAATGTCTGGTAAGTTCTATAACATTTATTAAGTTCATAATATTATGTTCATGTATTACTCATATAGTACACGGTAATTAAAATGAATTGCTGAACATAACTCTGTATCGAAAACATCTTTGCAAATCATGAGCCTTACCAAATATTATCAACTACTTTAAGTTAAACTTATCCTAACACTTCAATTTATTAGACTGTCTATCAATTGTCAAATAATTACATCAATGTTCTAATTATAACTTTTTACTTTTTGTAGGTTCAAGCATGTTTGACTGTTGTATGCATTGCAGTTCAAATGTGCAGAGTCATGAACAATTTTATAACTTGCAGGACTTGGGTCCGGAGTTGATTGAAGTTATAGAAAGGGTGCACAGATCTACGGTAATTGTTTTTATCAATAGGCACATACATTGTCTTCTTATTTATATTGTAATTAATACACCATTCCTCCTTTTAGGATATTGATCATAGTATCCTTTGTGACGGATGCTTCACAATATTTTCAAAGCATATTGCAGCGGACCAATTGAGTGTTGACCGTAGTAAATGCTGTATTTGTAAAACATCAATTCGAAATAAAAGATCGCATGTTTTGCCCAGAGGTCCTGAAAGGGATATATTAGTAGCAAGAATTCATAATTCAAGAATGGTAAAGTATTGATAATAATATACACAATTGAATCTAAAGATAACTTAAAGTTTTTAATTCAATTGAATTGTAATATTGTTTTAGATTCCTGATGATGCAGTTGCATGTTTCAACTGCTGGTCATTGGCAAGACACTATACACGGACAAGCACTAGTTGCACTACTAGCCAATCTATAGAACATCCCAAATGTGTTGTCTGTCTTCAGTCCCTTTTTAAAAAACAATTTAATATTCTACATGATGGGCCAGAGAAGGAATACATTGCATTGAAAATTGCTCCTAGAGAAGTAAGATTATACATAGTTATTTTAAAATCTACCAAGAAAAAGCTTAAAAGCACAATTACTCCAAAACTAAGTTAATAATATCAAATACACCAAAATAAATCTTACTAAGAACAAAAGCTGTACTTATTCATATAAAGGGTACTAATAACATAATTGTATGCATCATCCACATTCCATATCTTTAATGGATTCATCTCAAAGATTTAATATTATTTGCTTTTATTTCAGTCTATTTATAAACCAATTTTTTTTTATTTGAACAATTATTTTAATGAAAGTATATTTTATATAAATTATAAAACTATTTTGGATAATTTGATAGACATGTGAACTATTTTATAGTACTACATATTTCCATAATGATCTACTTAGTGGAAACCACAAGTAATCCTTTATATATAGACATCATTACCAAGTAACATTCTTAAAATCGAATTCTATATAGCTCAGTAATTTGTGTCTTACCTGATGGTAAAGTAACAATAAACATTTTAAGTTTTGGTGACACATTATTAAATTAAAACAATTGTTTTCACTAAATAATACATTACTATCTTTAAGGCCCCCATTCGCGAAATCTATGCGTTTTCAAACTCATTACAACCGGCCAATATTGTTTGTCTGGATCGGATAAAAATATATGTTGAAGTTTGTTTAATATATTTTATAAATCTGTGGATCAAAACACGATACTGAAAACTTTACTCGATCATAAAAAATTACGAAAAAGATGAAAATTTTAAGTGATTTTCCGATATTCTAAGAGAATATCAAACTTATACTTACAAAAACTTGTCATAATATTGGTAATGTAGCATAAAATTAATTTATTTGGATAATTTCATTCTTAAACCGTTCTATTTTTTCTAATTTAATATAATATAATAAAGACGACGGTGCGATACAATTCAGTACCACGCGAGGCGTCATGGAGGTAGGACCTGTGTCGCTTTTGCTCCCGATTTTCCCGCGTAATTGATCGTCTTTTTGACCATAGCGTACACATAACAGTACGACAATTTAATCATTTAATTTTTGTTAAGTCACATTTTATATTTTGATTGATAAATTAAAGGAGTATTATAAACAATTATTACTTCTGAATATAGAGCTAAAAACTTGTTTCTGATATTTTTTTTTAAGTTTATTAGACAACAAGTGCAAAAAAGCATATAATTTTTTTTTGCGATAAATCTTTTCTTACGTAATCACCCGACGAAAACAAAAGGAGGATTATTATTCGTACGTATACAGGGTTAATATTAACGCATCACCTCTTGTGGGTTGCCCCTCCACATCAATTCCAACGTAGATACTGATAGGTGCACATCGATAAATATACAGGATGTAATTTTTAATGCCATCTGGAGGGAAAGTACTCTAAAGAAGAGATAGCAAAATTTACTCCAAAGAAACTGTCCTTTATTATTGAACAGAAATAAAACCGCATTCAAAGATTTTTAAGAATTCACTCGTTTCACCTGGGATTCGAACCGACTAAAATCTGTAAAAATGACACCCTGTAATTTTATTGTGTGGTTCGTTAGAGCCAACCACAAGAATAAAATCTCTCTCACATACTAGGTTAATTCATTGAAAGGAAAACCATGAAATCTTCATTTTTAGATTTAAGTCGGTTCGATTCCTGGGTGAAGAAGAGAGTTTTTGAAAACTCTGTGAATACAGTTTTAATTTTTCCTAAAATAAAGGAATGTTTTATGGAGTAGAATTTGCTATCTCTATTATTAAGAAAACTTTACCCCCAAATGACATAAAAAAAAATTGCCATGTATATTATGTACAATATGTTCTGCTTGATTTCCCATAACTCTAGGGTCTTGATGGGGCCATGTAATAGAATCAAATAACATGTGAATAATTTTTCAATTTTCTTTTGGTTTTTATTTTTCATGCAAAATAATTCAATTAAGTCAAAAATAACTTTATGCGAAGTATGACAACGTGGCGTTTTCTACCCCTTTTTTATCGCTATGCACAGGTAGGTACAGTTTGCGACGTTTTGCGGGGTAAATTGTATGCAACTTTTCTCAACGTTTAAAATGTTTTTGTTGTTTATTGTATGACTTCAGTGACACGCGTCTATTGAGTGGATGAGATGTTACACGGGTGATATTTTAGAACTCATTATATTAAGACCGAGGATATCTTGGGAAGTATGCACTTTTGAACCACATATTCTTTGGCAAAAAGTATTATTTTTTAAGTAAGGAACAAAACCTCAAAGTTATGGGATATATAATATTATATAAGTATTAAAGAACACCTATGCAAAGTTGTATATTATAGAGGTGTTCTTTTTGATGTGTGCTGATAGATGCTGATGGGTGCTGATAGTTACTGATAGGTGACGATTGTAACTGATGGGTGCTGACAGGTGCTGATGGGTAATGATGGTTGCTGATAGATGCTGTTGAGTACTAATAGGTTGGGTGCTCAGATGTGCTGATAGGTGCTGATGGGTAATGAAGGATGCTGAGAGATGCTATTGGGTTCCGATGGGTGCTGATAGGTGCTGATGGCTTCTCATAGGTGTTTATCGGTGCAGATGGGTAACTACTGATAGGTACTAATGGTAATTTATAGGTACTGATGAGTGCTGATAAGACATTAGCACTGATGGTGAGATTAAGATGGGTATTAGTTATTAATATCGAAAAGAATATCAGTTAATTTGTTAGTTAATTTGTTTGAATGGGTTACGTTCAAATAATATTGCTTTGCCTGTACTTAAACGTCAAATAAAATAATGGATTGAAAATGTCTGTCCGTTAAAATACCTTCTTGTATTTATTTTCGTCACGAGTAAAATAGACTCTATTTCAAAAGTTCCAGATATCAAATTAGTTTGGTATCTTTATAATTTCAACAAATATGTTTTTGAGTAATGCTGCCACCTACAATTCTTTTGATGTACCTAGTTATTAATATATAAAAATTACTTACTTCGTTCTTGAAAGGGAATGTAGATGGCATCTACCACCAATTTTCCTGTGTGTTGAAATTATGATTCCAGATAGTTATAATTTCACAGTGTTAAAAGTTAGTTTAAATTGGTCACCTTTTATGTATTTTGTTAAACTTTCATATGCTATGTTTTTTAAAAATATAGTGTTTTGGACCTTTATACATCAACTTAGTAACATCTTGAAAGAACCGATCAGATATAATTTATATCTGATCGGTTCTTTCACGAATAATCTAGTTCAAAGTTCAAACAGACAAACCCTTCGGCTTTATAGATTAGACGGCTAATACATTATGACGATACAAAGACATTTAAGAATATAATCATACATTACTATTTTTTTGATATAATTAACTACTACAAATTTACTACTTCGTGTAAACAGGTGCACATTCCGAAGGGGTGGATTGAATTTCATTTCATAAAAAAAATAATTATTTGTAACATTCACACTACATTATTTAGCTCAAATTAACTCGTGTTGTAGTGTATAAATAACGGATCCATACTAAATAATAAATGCGAAAGTCCATCTTTCTGTTCCTTTATTTCAGCCAAACCTTCCGACCAATTTGTAGAAAATTAGTAATGAAAATAGCTCCCAAAACCTACTTTTTCAAACACCAGCCCTATTGGATTGGAATGAGAGAGAGATAAAAGCTTACGTAAAAGATCTCAACTACCTACTTAACTGATTTTAATGAATTTTGGAACAAATAATTTATGAAAGTTATAAATTAACGTCACGATATACTTTCAAGTCAAAATAGCACGATTTTCACAACAGAATTCAGTAAGGATATAAACTCAAAAAGATTTCATCTATAAAATGGCAATTACAATATTTATAAAAAATAAAATAGTAAGTATAGGTATCGCAATATTAAATCCAGATAAATAAAAAATATAGATTCTATTATATCATCCTTGACATAAGTTTTAGTCATCGTAGAAACGAATTTCGTATAACAAGGCACACCATAGGTATAGGCTACTATATTACTGCTATTAATTATACTGTGACATTTCTGTGCGCTGACGTGTTCATTTACGCGACTGCCCGCCACGCAGTCCCATATAGCGTTAATGCCTACTGCGGTCGAAAATCCTCCCCTTAAGGTACCCATTTCTTTTGCCTATACATATTATACTTCTGAGGACTTACTCAGATTCTGAGGCTATTTTATGATCAAAACAATTAAATTCTGTTATTTGGATCCTACAACGATAACAAGTGATCCGTCATACTTAAAAAATAAGTATTGAACTTTAAAAATGACATTAAAATATAACTTTGTGTTGTAACTTTAAACAAAATTCTGCGACACTGGCAGTAGTGTTAGTTGTGTAATAACAAAATGCTTAATCTATGTTTAATAAAATCAAAGAGAAATAAAGTTTGTCTATCATAAATTAAACAATTTTTACAGATGACCGTTGCATGTCATATTTGCAAAAGTTGCTCATTAAAAATGAATCGTCACCTGCAGAGACAATTAGAAGTATCTTCATCTGATTCCAATCAACCCCAAAGTCAGCCACAACATCCAAACAATAACGAAAACCTTGCTGAAACTATTGAGTCCAGCCCATCTCATGAAGATGTACCTGGAGCTGATCAGCCCCACAGTCAGCCAGAACATCCAAACAGCGACGAAAACCTTGCTGAAACTTTTCAATTGCCATTTGAAAGACAACCAGAAGAAGCAAGTCTTTCTTTAAGAACAGACTATAATCAGCCTTCAACATCCTCTGCATCCACAACAAATGAAACTGTTGAATCCAGCCCATCTCATGAAGAGGTACCTGGAGCTGATCAATTAATAAGGGAAATTATTTTATGTACTTGGTGTAGAATGCAGCTAAGGGGTGTGAGATCTCACCTATTAAGAGAGGGTTTGATCAGAACTGAAATAGAAGCTAGAATATTTCCACGACAGGTAAATACTTTTCAAATGCACAAATAAATACAGTAATTCCAATTCCAATAATAAGTAGCTAGTACTGAGAGAACATAGAAAACAGAGAATAGCAAAACATAACAAAATTACTAATTTCCAGATATAGTTCTGCTTTATTGTATTATTTGGTAATAGTCACAATCGGAAGTCTATGAACACTTACTTATATTAAAGTCACTACTCATGTGTAGTACCTAAACTTTAACTTTTTTTCAGGTGAACAATGCTTCACGGGTCTGTCACTCATGTTGGCTTGCTGCACAGCGTAATACTTGGAGAAATGAATCGGTTGACAATCAACATTCATGGTCACTTGGAGATTATAAGCGAACAGGGGATACAGCATCACGCTGTTTTGTGCTCAGCTGTACAAATTCAGAAAGATTGATTGTACCAGAATACTTGAAGAGACAATTGTTTTGTGATTATAAATTATTTATAACTCCAAATGCTCGGGTTTGCCAATATCATAAAACATTATATAATTGGGATGGTATTGAGCAGCTGCGGTTTAGCAATAGATTTACCAAAAGGCAGGTTGAACAAATGTTGGCTTTAAAAACTGACCTTCCAACGACAATGGCTTTAGACTTTGAAAATATTAGAAGTACTCCTCCTAATATATTATACTATTGGACCGGACGTACTGCTCAACAATTTTTAGATATTATTAGTGCAATACCATTATTAAATGATATTTGTAAAAAGCCTAAGCTCGCTTTGGGGCTATACTTAATAAAATTAAGAACAGGAGACTCCAATGCCAGACTCTCATCCCTGTTTCACATATCCGAAGCAAGTGTTTCTAGGTATATAAGTAAAGCTAGAATTGCTTTAATTTCACAATTTGTGCCAAGAAATCTAGGGCTTAATAGATTGACAAGAGAAGACATGCTACAAAAAAATTTATTAATTCCAAAAGGTTTATTTGGAGATCCTGCTAATGAAACATTAATTGGTATATTTGATGGCACATATGTGTACCTACAAAAATCATCGAATTATAGTTTCCAAAAAAAAAGTTATAGTTTACACAAATATAGGAATTTGGTGAAACCATTCATGGTAGTTGCTACAGATGGTCACATACTTGACGTTTTTGGGCCTTATGCAGCAGTAACTTCAGACGCCGATATAATGAAAAGTCTCTTCCAAGAGGGCTCTGAATTGCGTCAAGTCTTTCGACCTCATGACGCACTTATTTTGGATAGAGGCTTTAGGGACTCCATAACATTCTTAAATTCCCTGAACTATAATGTTTACAAACCCTTGTCGGTGCAAACAGGTGAAACCCAATTAACTACTATAGATGCTAATAAGTCAAGATGTGTGACCCTCTGTAGATGGGTGGTTGAGGTTGTCAATGGACGATTTAAGAGAGATTATAAATTATTTCGACAGGTATATTTTAATACAGCCTCAACTCACTTGATCGACGATTTTCGTATAGGTGCTGCACTAATAAACGCATTTCATCCAGTAATTGTTGACAGGCCTGATGCTCAAGAAATACTTAATAGAGCCAACAGATTTCTAAGAGAACCAAATCATTTAAGTGAATATGTGATTCAAAATAATATAAATAGGCGCCGTGCCCAGTTTATAAGTATTGATGGAGAGCTCCCTGAATTAAGGTTCCCCGAAATGACCGTTTCTGATCTTATTTTATTTGGACTTGGGATTTATCAATTAAAACAAGCACGGTCATATTATGGGGAACACATTAGAGTAAGTGGGAGCTTTGTGATTGAAGTTGCAACTAATGTTGATCAAGTAAATGTACCAGGACTGTTGTCATTACAGTGCACAAAATTAATAAGGGGGAGGATAAAATCAAGACATGTAACAAATAAAATGTATAACACATATGTATTAATAAATGAATGTAGCCTCCCCGATTGGGAAAATAGCATATGTGCATATTACTGTAGTTGTGTGTGTGGTAAGCGAACTGTTGGTTGCTGTGCACATGTAATGACAATAGTCTGGTTTTTAGGATGGGCACGGCACCAATTCAATATTCAGGCACCTGCACTGTTTCTGGATGAAATTATTATAAGACATGATGTCGAAAATGAATAAAAAATTATATAAAGTGCTGTTTTTCATTTATATTCCTTTGTGTCATATTTGATATCATATTATTATTGTGTGTGCTTTTTCAATTTGAAATGTATGCTTCAAATAGTAATTAATTTCGTTAGGCTGAAGCACAATAGTTTATTGCAGATAAACAATAAACCTCAGTTCCAAATTGTAGGTAGTAACATTTTGTCTTTGATAAGTTTATATTACAAAAGTTAGATTAGAAAGACAAACAGGGGTGTGTTTGTCTTTCCATTGATCTATACAGCATCCAAAAACAGTCCGGAAAGTCCAGGCTGCAATAGCATGTCAATTTTTGAAATCATTTTAATGAATCAAATAGTAATTAAATACCTATTTGCTTTCCTAGGCTCTAGTACATTCGTTACCTGTGATAAAATAACAAGTTGTTCCAAGTTGAATAGGTAAATAATTAGTACCTATGACTTTATTTTCAATTCAATTCAATTCTTGGCAATTTGGCAAACAAAAGTAAACATAAAACATGTATTCATCCCCAGTTTTTGTTTTAGCATGTATCTATCCAGTATCCAAAAGCATAATTACACAGTAACATGATTCATTCAATTAAATTAAATATAAACTAAACAACGAGAAATATTCTTCTCTTCGCAACTGACAATCAGGTGGTGTGTCTAACTGTCAAGTTACTTCTATCAATCAAAGTCGCCATTTTTTATATGAGCAGCAGAGCTTTAAAAATGCTGTTATGAATTTCGTGTATAACTCAGGTTCACATGAAAATAAAATGATATATTAATTACAGTTTGCCTCAGAAAAACTTTAGCTACATTATGAACATTTTTTTAATATGAGACGCGACAATTGCCAGTAAAATTGTCTCATTATCGGCCTGAACTGAATGATGTCATTTGTTCCTTATAGAACGGCAACATAGGGTTTATTAGTCGTTTTTTAGTTTTCAAGTTTCATTATTAAAAACTAGTAATTACAATGTCTGAAAAACCTGCGAAAGTTATATTATATTATAACTCCTAATATACTTAAATGAAACACGATCAAATCCGTACAAAACATTTTCAAATTGTGAAAACTCAAGGCAATTCTAAATATCTTTTGTCTTTATTTCACTCACCGACCGACTTTCCGGCTTCGCATAAAATATTTATGCAAGTCCGCTCCAAGTTAACTAACTCCAGTGCCTAACAAGGTAAATAACAAATAAACCAATATTTGAAGCCAGTTCGCTAAGCCTACCTAACCTAATTATATCTGAGCTGTGACCCTTCTTAAGGTTGCATAATTTAAGGGTAGGTAATATATACGCTTACGAAGCCGCGTCCCTGAAAAAAATATTTTTTAATAGTTGCCTTAGAAGTATATTTCACTCCATTTTTGTGTTAAGATATTGTTTTATATAAGTATGTATATTAATTTGAATATATTTCCAGTGAAATCTGCTTACATAAATATGTGAACTTAACCTAAGTATCAATTTATTGTATATGATCGTGATGTAAGGTGATCTTTATTGGGTACATTATATCTGCTCTAAACCGCTTATAAACCTTTATTTGACCTTGTTAAGTGTTTTGATTACTATTTACTTCTACTGAGAAACAATTTTATCAATGAATATATCTACCTACTCGATATATTTCACACACGGAAGACAGAAAATTATTCACAGGCTAAATATTGACAATGTGAAGCTCTGTATGTATGGCGATGTATCAGTTTTTAAAAGAAATATTGTAGGATAATGAATGGCTTGAACTTATTATGACTAATTTGCTATCTCTTGCGATTTATTCTGCCGGCAGTCCAATGGGGGAAATGCTGCCTAAGAAAGAAAGATCTAAATTTATTCCCACAAAGACATAACACAGACAGAGTGCGGCTGACCGAAATCAAAAGTTACTCGTCACGGATCAATCACCGTGCTAGGTACAGTCACGAGCATTAATAAGTATACGTCGACAAAGTTTAAAAGGAAAGTAGACATAAGATATTTCAAAAACAAAAGTATCTCAATTTGTCCTCGGGACGGGAAGGTATGTAGGTAGTACAAGATTTCATACAATTATAATGTCATTTATTTTTATAATAAGTATTGGGTATGTTGGTATCTAATAGATCCCGTAGGCACTATTAGATACCAGTTTACGGCTATCCTGTAAACATATCTTTATCAGTATGACGTATAAAAATACATAAATATTTCAGGGGAGACTATTACTTGTTTTCTACTTTTTAGAGCGTGTTAAATAGTTGAGTTTGATTTTTTAAATTTATTTTTTAATGCTGTATATGAGTAGTAGCTTTCTGCATGTAGTGACTAGGGGGAACGTAGAATATACATACATTATAGATAAACACCCAGACCCGGAACATTTTTTTGTTACGTGCGGGAATCGAACCCGTTTGACGCAGTAGCGTCTATATTACTACACCACGGAAACCTCCAAAAGCTATCTATGAATTTCAAGGAAAACCGAATAATTACACTACTTCCAGGTATTTTTTTTTGTTATCTTCGTTTTTCTGATAACTATTTAAAAATTAATTTATCGAGAACATCTCGAATAACTAGGGGAATTGTGCTTAAGATGACATACTTTTTCTTTCAAGACAAATATTTAAAATAAATATAGTCATGTGAGATCAGCATATTGCGTATATTATTAAATGTATCATAATCAACAAAATATTTTAGTTTTAGAACAATCAACGTAACATAAAATTAGAAAACAAACATAAATGGCACTTAGGTCGACATGTGTAAGACGACATACCTATAGGGTAAAATGACATAGTATGTCATCTTAGACTTTAAAGGTATGTCGTCTTATACCATCCTTATTTTATGAGCATAGTTCACAAATAAATTGTTTCTTCTTTTCTGGTAAATCTGCACATAGAGTATGGCACCAGCTAGAACACCAAGATTTAGTGGAGTACTATAAATATGAGGACGAAGGGTTGCTTGTGGTACGTTAAAATGTTTATATGCTAAGAGCCAACCCATCCTCTTCTCCTTTACAGCTTGAATAGCCACATCCATGTCTTTTTGTGACCAACTTTTCCGCGTCGATGTTCGTTTGTAATTAAGTAGGTAAAGTAGTTTGTAAGTAGTTTGTATTATGTAGGTAAAGCAGAAAAATAAATAAATACAACGATCCTATTTACAAGGGTAAGATGACACAGTATGCCATCTTATACTCACGCTTTCTATGTCATCTTACCCAATTGATTTGTGAATTTAGTTGTAACCGTTGTGACAAAAGTTTATAGGTTAGAACGCGCTTTTAGCGTTAATTGCGTCATATAATAATCCTATTTTATATTTCAAATTAGTACAAATAAAAAATCCTTACCTTACGTGTATTTTCACCACCAAGCAAATGCGAAAGCAAAATTTTTTGTATTTTAGAATCATGAAAACATGAACTACCTGCCAATCTGCGTTCACTTTCCGCCATACTGAATTTGAACATTAGCGACACCTACAGACACTCTCAAAAACGTCACAAGATCGCACTAAGTGCGAATATTTAAATCAATATAGGTAGTGTGTCATCTTATCTTGGTATGCCATCTTAAGCACAATTCCCCTATACTAACTGAAAAACTTAACATTATATTTTTATGGTTATTTAAAACTTTTATCGCAAAAAAGGAATGAATTTATCTTTTTGGGCCATTTGTTATATTAAATCAATAATAAGATTTATATCAAAAAACTACATTAAAACTTAAAAAAACCAACGATAATAGGTTATTTTATAATTTTTGTCAGCATACTGAGTAACATCAAATTTTTATAACTGGAATAAACATGCATGACATTAAAACGTCTAATCATAAACTATATTACAAATAATTATATTACAACCAATGCTTAGCGTAATAATTTATAATTTAGTATAACCAGGCCTGGCTCACTCCGCGCGGTACATCCGTTATTTACCTACAGCGAAGCGCTCCGCCGGCGGATTTCGAATGGATCGTGTGTCACGCGCGCGCCCGTCGTCGGGACGTTGTAGATACCTACCTACCTAATAGCACTCACAGTAATTCTATGATCGAGGTAGCAAATAGTATTTAAAAATGGACATAAAAAGAAACAAATATTCAATTAGATTATGTTTAGATTTGATTATGTTCAATTTAGCAAACAAAACATGGTAGTATTACTAATTATTCGTCGTAACTTTTTTTTTCACTTTGTATTTTAGGTAAGTTGAAACAACATTTTTTACAAAGGTAGAATAACAGTAATACCTACATCGGTAGATACTTAATTACAAATAAGGAGATTAATTATTCTTCACTAGGCAGCAACCCTAACAGCGTAAGAAAAGATAAGAGGCATGCGATAGAAAGAGACAGAACTTCTAGGTATATAAATTTGCAGGTACGTAATGCTGTGCGAGCTGAATTCCGCCGTATCGCGTCGTAGCAAGACTCGAATTTATTTAGATCTTCTTGCGGAGTAATTCTTCTGTACCAACGGTACTATTACTTATCCTGTGGTATAACATACTTACACTCGGCTACCTTTATGACATTATTATAACATACAAAAATGAATGTTTACATTTAATTGCAAACTATATTGTGTACATATTTTTGGTAAAAGTAATATAGGTACCTTGTTATAAAGAAAATGAATGCCTAGTTTTGACATAGTTTTGAGGACAAATTGAGACACTTTTATTTTTTTAAATCTTGAAACTTTGTCAACGTATACTTATTAATGCACGTGACTGTACGTGCCTAAAGTCCCCGTCACGAGAAGCTATAAATTTTGTAAACAAGTGTTCAGGAGTTCACAACATTTGGACCAATAAAAAAAAAGAATTTGTTTAAGATTTAATAATTTATTAATTAACATATATTATTTCAGAATAATTATAATAAGTTTTTTTCGTGGCGAATTTATTTCCTTAGATGTACTGGCTACTGGCTCCATTATACGTAATAACAAATAAAATTAACGCAACAATTAAAGTTACAACAATTAAAAAGTGATAACGAAACAATAACAAAATTAACAATAACAACCAGATCCGCGATATATGCAAAGCAATGAAACAAACAAACTCGTACGCATTCGAAACTCGAATGACTGTTTATTTCAAAATGGCGTCCCGATAGTTTACAATCCCTGCGACGGACGCGTTCCGGTACCAAGAAACACAAACGATAGCGCTTTGCGTCGTTAAAATATAATTCGACTAAATTAAATAGGTTGTTACTTTCATATAACCCGTCTATATTTCATGTCGATTGAATATGTTCAAGTTATTATTATCTCGCAGTATAAAATGTTTACTTACTAAAAGATGTTTGTTTACATAATTTATAGCTTCTCGTGACGGTTACTTTAAAACCATGCAGTTTAAAGGGTGATATGTGTAGCCTTGTTTAAATCGCATCTAATGTAGGTGCTTTGTAAGTATATCAAGCATGATAGTGCACCCTATGCTGTGGTTTTGCTCCATTCCGTTGTTGAAGTAGTCCCGCTCACGTCGTCACGCACGTCTGGACTCGGTCGGTTGTAGATTTCAAGGTCTCATCACAATGTTCCACACATATATAATTAACTTTTGACAGAGTCAACACATAGCAATATGTACAATACAAAGATTCAATTAAAACTTAAATAAACAAATCTACAAAATACAACAGTTTAAAAGTTACATAAAGCTAGAAACCATCTAAATACACAAATAATGACAGATACAGATAAAGAATGACAAATTCATTCAAATTAATGCCAGTCAGAGCTAGTCAAAAGGCGATAATATCTTGAAAATAGAAAATTAGATGTAAAATCGTCAACCACTACATAAAAGTTATTCAATTGGGCTTAACTACGACTTGATAGTTGTACCTAGTTGTTTTAGTGTTCCCTGTTTAAAGTGCAAAAGGGCCATGTCCACTCATGGCTTTTGATTTAAGTTCATGATTGAAATGTTTAACTTGATGACAACGGAAAGTACATGCGAAGGTTTAGGTCTTCTTTCCCTATCTGGAGATTATTTCGACTACGGATGACCGCTACGGATTTCTCTGGGGTAATCTATCGTAAAAGCGTAATAAGTGTATATGTACGTAAATAATTATATAAGTATTTATATTATAGAAATAAATATAATGAATGTGAAATATAAATATATAATTTATAAATAATATACATAAGGATAAACTATCCTTCATTTTATGACTTGCTTGCATTTTATTTGGTTTTTAAGCACGAAATATAAAATTAAACTTATATTTTAAGCGTTTGCAACATTTGCCTGTTTTATTTTAGATATAGGTATATGTATATTTAAAGTTTTTATTTGTGGACATTGGTCATTTATTTGCAATATAATTGTTTGTTTTTATTTTAAACCAACACAGAAATTGTTCAAACTTCCATCTTAATTTTATTGCTCTTACACATTTTCTAAATTACATCTTACTTAATATAAAGTAATAAATAATAATAAATAAATAAATATTTTTGACACTTACACGTCATTATCTAGCCCAAATTAAGCTTCTTAAAGAACTTGTGTTATGGGTACTAGATAACTGATATACTTAAGAAATATATAAACATACATATTGAATAAATACATATTTTTTATTAGAATAAACTTAAATAAACGTATAAACATCCATGACTTGACGATTAATATCTGTGTTCATCACACAAATATCCGCCGCCGCCGGGATTCGAACCCAGGACCTCTGGCATAGAAGGCAATGTATGTTACCGCTACACCAGCCGGTCGTCTGAACAATAAATTTACCCATTAATTAAACGTAGCACTTAAGAGCACTTGAAGTTAGAGATTAATGTTCAAGAAACTATATTGCCAAATAATTAAATCACATATTATAAACTCGACTATGTTGTGACTTGTTGCAAACTTTTATTGCTCCATAAACTAAGGTTAGCTCAAGGCTTTACTCGCGGCTCGAATTAAAGCGCATGATTTATTGAACTTGAGCCAGACTTTAGAACTCAAGTGCAGAGCTCAGACTTAGGTTTAATAGCCTGAGTTTAATGCCATTATGTTACTATCAACTGTTCCTTGTGATGAATTAAGGTTTATACCTATTGCATTATAGGTGCCGTCAACAAATACATATTTCTAATATCAATAATAGGTACATAAAACAGACCGAATTTCTTTTTCATTGCGCACTTAAGGCCAACAAGTTTTCTTTTTTAAAAGTTCTACCAAGAATATTTTTTCATACCTACGATGATCATAGTTTCAATAGAGACGGATGGAAACTAAGTATCCCACGTGGCATCCTATAATAATACTTTATTTTACACCAACAGCATTGGAAACATTATGATACAATATTTTTTTAAAACATTTACACAAAGGCCGCCTTTAGGAGAGGACATGAGTACAGTAAATTAGGGTGGGCGTGCGTGGGTACAGATTTCATAATATAGACTACATACAAATAATTAAATTAACATACATATTATAATCATAAATATACGTAATTTTTTATGATATACCTAATACTTATATATTAATAATACATACACATACTTATTAATAGGTTAAGATGAACAGCGTTTCACGAGGTAATAGCGTTTAAGCATCCTTTTGAAGGTGTAAGGACTGGGTGCTTTGCGGATCTCTATGGGCAAGTCATTCCAAAGCGACACCGATCGCACCAAACAGGATTTGCTTAAGAATGTAGATGTATGTGATGGTGTTGCAAGGAGTAGATGTGAGGAAGAGCGCAGGTCACGATCGTTGTTATTGAATAAATAGTTAATACGATTTTGCAAGTAAACAGGAATGGCTTTATCATTCAGAATACGGTAGACAACAGATAGGATGTGAGTATTCCGGCGAAATCGAATGGGTAACCACTTGAGAATAGTTCGGAATTCAAAAATGTGGTCGTATTTGCGTAATCCAAATATATACTTAAAAGCATAAAATTCTACAAGCTACAACACCTTTAACTTCTGTCAACTCATTTGGTCTCATCACCAAGGCTATCCTAGACTGAAGAATACTGGAGATCATCCTGAAATCGATCACCTCAGTACACGGAAATTATATCTCTCACAAATCATCAAATCCGATCGAATCAGGTTGAAAGTCTTATATTATTAAAACAAATAGTAAAACCTTAATACTGATATAGAATAATTGATTAAAAATATGAGGAGGAAATTTTGAACTTTTTTATTTGTCAAAAATGACGTATTTATAGCTATTGCATTTAATTTTAAGAAAAACTCATTAGAAGTCCGGTCAATTTAGACATTCGAAGTTACATAAAGTCCCAACAAGCTGAATTTCTGTGAAGTTGTTCAAAACATAATTATAAACTAAGGTGAGGAACTAAGGTGAGGGGTTCTTATGTAAACGACAAGAATTTACAGAAAATATTCTTAACATCTTGGGTTTTAAACTAAAATACCAAAAACTATATCGGATCACCAATTTCCTACTTGGTCATCAGTTTTACCGCTTTCGATATAGTGCAGTGTGTTAAAATGTCAATTTGACATTTCAGCTACGTAACACAAATGTCAACATTGACTAAAAGGTGGCCTGTGGAGTTGCTCGATTCCCGTTATTACGTCAGATCTGTTAACGTCATTTTACAACTGAGATGTTATAGCAATTCAAGACTTTTTAACCGAATTCAAAAAAAGGAGGTTATCAGTTTGACCTGTATGTATGTTTGTCCGCGATTATCTCGCGTTTGGCTGAACCGATTTGGATGCGATTTTCAGAAAATGAAGTGTCACGTTTAGGAGAAGGTTTTAATATATTAACCGACTTTGTACAAACGAAGGTTCTCAATTTCTCTGTATATTTTGTATCAGAGACGAGCCGAATGTTCGGCCGAACATTCGTCTTTGGTACATTCGGCATATTATCGTAACATTCGTATTCACCCAAATGTTTGGTTGATTTGCCGAATACTAGCTGTTTCGCGTTTTTTACCGGGTAGGTATTTAAATAGTTTTTTGCTCCGACTCAAAAACTATTTAAATACCTACCCAGGTAAATTATTAATGTTCTTATTACATTATTAATTCATTTTTGGCAGAAATTTGCTATCCGGGATAGTAATAGGGAAGGAATTGGAACAGGACTAGAATGGCGTATATAAAAATTATTTAAACATTTGAGAGGGTTGTTTTTTTGAAGGCGGTTCATTTTTTCTTAAAAAGAAGTTATTAGTTTGCTTTTATTTTGGTTTAAATTTTATGAGTTTTTTTATTTATTTTTATTCAATTACATGGTAATCTGGTTTTCGATTGTGATACATCATACATGAAGGTGTTTTTAATGTAAGATTCGGTTACTTTACCTACTATATTTTGTAATGTTTACTGCCCTTGATCGTGTCTTTTTTTGTTTTTAAGTATTCTGGGATTATAATTAACTCCGCTCGGTTAATGTTTTCCTATTACACGCCTTGCACCCTCGTCTAGCCATGAGCGACACCCTCCCGACGTTCCTAAACTCAAATTTTCATCTCCTAAACCTATGTTCTACAGACCTCATAGTCCCACACCACACAGTTAAATTGAATTCACACGCCGAAACATTGACTCTATAAAACACTTACAATCGCGCAGCCTCCCTAAAGAACACAAGTTTTATGAGAAAAACAAAAGAAATAACATCTCGAGTGAATAATGTTTTATTCCTAGACACTGTCTCTGTGAACACGAGAAGCAGCTCGCAGCAGGAGCTTCATATAATCGTGAATATAAATCATATTGCCATCGAAATGAGACTTACTCGCTCACGGGTACCGTGGTAGGGGTTATGAAGTAGTTTGAATATGATATTATTTTAGAGTAAGGAAAGACCTTTGCCTTACGTGCCTTAAAACTAAAAGTAAACAAACAACTAAAAAATATGTGCGTATGTTTTTTTAAAGAAAATATTAGGTTTTTCAGTTTATCAGATGGTTGATTTCAATTAGCTCAAATACGAAGCAAGCTATGTAATTATCAATTTTAACATGGCTTCTAGAAAATTAATTTCAAATTCTAGACTCTATTGGTCTACTAGACCTTAGCATATGTCTCAAATGAAATGAAAATTTGACAATGAAAATGAAAATTTGACAGTTATGAAGAAAATCCATCTCCTTTATATGTTTCTTTGACTACGAGTGTAGCATTCAGGATTAACACAAAATGTGCTGACTGTTTGACAAATGTGTCGTGCAAAATGGCTGATTTTGAATCTTGTGGTTTGTGCAATGTTGAATATTATATGTGTATAGTTTATCAATCTTCTCTTTTGGGTTAGTTTTATCTCAGCGACTTTCCTGGTCACCCAAGGTACCTACTTTGGTTGGATTTTCAGATTTTCACAGACTTGAACCAAAAAAGTGAAATTTTATTTTGATTTTTAAAAAACATTGATAAATCGAAGAAGATTGCCTCTAATGATCGTGATAATAAATTATAAAAATAAAAATACGATCTTTGGAAAATCAGTAGTACCTATATAGCTTTTTTTAGACCATCCTATACTTTGGCAAATAATTCAATGCAGTAAACTGACAGGTCGAAATATCAAACAGAAATATAATGACACCGGTTACAATCTTCGTAGTGTAAGGTACTGAATGAGAATGATACTTCAACGCAATGTATGAATACGTGAATTTGAGGTGTGTACCTACTTTATCTTTTTAGTAACTTAAATGAAAATAATTAATTACCAAACACGTTAAGTCTTAAAAACAGTCACAGCAGAAGTAAAATTAGTTTTTTTTGCATTTTTTTAAAGACACGAAAAAGTAAAACGCGTAAAGCATCCGTAGAATGACAAAATTAAAGCATAAAATATCTTGTGAGTCAAAATATTTTTGTTCCTAACTTGACGATAGATTATTTAATAAAAGAGGCCATTCGTTCACTTAAACCGCATCCCAATTTTTTTCTTATCTGAAGTGGGCACACTGGAACTGTCATTTTACTGCATTGAATTATTTGCCAGGGTATAGTTCAAAGTTCACGTATTGAACATAAGTGAATACATTTTTCCTACATAACCTCCCAATTTCATTCCCGCTGATCTCACCACAAGCTATTGGATCGTAAATATTAAATAACGACTTAGTAAGAGATTCGAGTATGAGTTATGCCTCAATATGAGCACCCTTGCCACCTGCACACTTTTCTGCCATCCTTCATGGCATATGTAGCTCGGTAATGGGGACCTCTCACGGAACAGATTGATCGTGTTTTGTTTTTAATGTTTATCTAATCGTTGGCCAATCAGCGTTAAGATAATTGCGAGTCATCTAATTACGGCTGGTAAACTTGTCAATATATACAGAGGAAGTATATATAGAGGAATCTTCTTAAAAAATCAAAGTTACTTTATTAATATCCTTCTTAAAACAAATCCATACTCTATTAGTTTTCCTTAGTCCTTTGTACAAGCGATCCCAACAATCTATCTTACACAGGTTCATGGGTGACCGGACAAACTTTCAACTCCACGATCAAGATTTATAACGTCTGTCCCTAAATAACTTAAATAGTTTGCAAATACATCCTGATAGAACCTTTTTGGTACTTGAGAAATGCGAGCTCGTAACTTGTAGAGTGATAAAATGAAATAACATCCTAGGCTTAAAATAGCCTAGCGCCTTTGGAAAAGCATCTCGTAAAAAGAAACTAATCTGAACGCTTGGTAGTAGGACCCCTTCAGAATCCGCCTGGCTAGCGACCACCCTTCGTATAAAGCCTGCCGCCAATTATCACCGCCCCTGCGAGCTGCGGTGATGTGTTCCATCAATATTTTATGAAGCCTTCCTTAATCCGTTTGCTGTCATCTTCGACCTCAACTTCATTTAACATCTTATGAGATTGAGGTGAATCGCGGGCTAATTCACCAACAAAAAAATGCATTGACTGATCCTGCCCTTGAAATGGATTGAGAGTGACGATGGGGGTCGAAGATGTACATGGGTTTAGAGAGGATCTGCGGGCCTTTTACGGATTTCTATCTTAGAGTAATAATTACACTTTATTCTTTCTTTAAGATTTCTATGATACAATGATGATATAATGAATAAACAAATACATATACATAAATTACAATTCATTGCATGCAAGAGGCATTTCTTTTTGCAATGAGAGTTTCAATAATATCATCTATGACTTAAAAACGTCAATTGAAAAAGGTGGGATCGTACCCACCTCTATGATTTGTTTGTTTCTTGATTTCATTTGTGTTTTTCCGTTTCGAATGCTTTCATAAATAAATACTATATTATTATATATTGGGATAATTGTATTCAGTATTGTAAGAGATTAGCTAAGAGATGTCGCCGAGGAGTAATACCGAATAAGGATCGCATGATATGTTTTACGTCAAAGTATTTCTTGATATCATCGCATGTTTTTCCGTTTCGTGTGCTCTCATAAATCAATACTATACTATTATATATTGGGATTATTGTATTCAGTCTAATGGCTAAGAGATGTGGCCGAGGAGTAATACCGAATAATGATCGCAGGATATGTTTTACGTCAAAACTATTTCATGATATCATCGCATGGTTTTGAGATCCATAATAGGCCCACTGGTTGTTCGTAAAATATTGCCGGAACACATTACTGACGTGACGTAGCGGTAATATTTGACCGTAGCGTTGATAATAGTGATCGCTGACCTATCAAACCCCGTAAGCTTCGAGCTGTTGTCCAATCACGCATCATCACAAGCCGTCAAATACATATAACCTAAAATGATCCACACAAAAAGGAAATGAGGTGCGTGAAAGGTGCTAAAAATTTCCTTCATGTCATTTAAGTGTTTTACCCGTTTCATGGAAAGATCACCTTAATCTTCATAATCTTGGGCCATAAAAAGAAATAACAACGAATAAGTACCTGTTTCTTAAATTTGACTCTATAAGGTATTTGTTCGTAGCTTCAGATAAAAGGATGAAGGGTAAAATACTTTTGTTTTCTTGACCAAAGGCTCTTCGGAAGCTGTGGTCCGTAATGGTCATCTTACGTAGTTTCGATGCTTGGTCAAGTCATTATTTAATTATAGCGATAAAGGATTGAGACGTTGATATATTATTCTTTGATGTTCATGGAATAGTGTGATAGTTTAATTGGATAATATTGTAATACTATTGTAATAGGTTTAGTGTATTAGAAGCAAATAATTTTGACGTCTTAATTTGTGATATAAAGTTGTGTACCGTTGCAAAATTGTTGTAGGTATTAAACGTTATTTGTTTAGGTGTTATAAAAATCATTCACTCTACAGGTCTCACTCTAGATAATATGTCACATATACTTAGTCAGTAGCTATCTGATTTTGCCCCTTCGGCTTAAATGTATAGTAAAGCTAGGCCGAGCTGTGTTAGCCTCAGTTCTATCTGACTAAATTAATAGGTAGCTGTGAAGAGACTTATTAGTCTATGATTTATGTTGCTACGGATACGTAGCTGTTATTAATTTGTTTAATGTCATTGTTTTTGGTCTTGTCAAGTTCTCATACAATAAACATTGTTGTGATTCTAATCTAAAATAATACTCGCTAATACTTGCTCTTTCTTTTTATTTAATGATCACAAAACTTAAAAGTAGCTCTAGGAAAACCCTAAAGCTAGAGTAAATTTGGTGATTTGGGTCCTCATTTTACGAATGCACAGATTTAGATGCAAAATTATCACGAAAATACTTACATCCAGACAGTTAACGCCTAAATACTGAAGTGATCCTGACACATAAATCAAAAAAACCGCCAACAAATCTTAACTCAGGTCCATAAACCATAATTCAACACTTCCACTTGATTCCAATAATGTAATTAACGCCCAATCGCGCTAACACGGTAGGTCTAAAATTACTACGACGTCGACAGAACAAGAAAAGGGTGGAGTAGACTTCAAATGTGTCTGATTCAGCCAAACGCAAACACAGACTCTAATGGGTTTTGGTTAAGATTAGGTCTTTGGTTAATTGAATTTCGCGCGTCGATTTATTGCAGCAAGCTATAATCTAGTTTGAACTACAATTTATTTCATCGTACAAATATTACGAAACTGTTTTTTTTTGTTTATACCGACGCCTTTCCTAGTTTTCTAAACTTAAGATTGTCTTGCCGAAAGCGCTCTATAGTTACAAAACAACTTTCAAATAATAATGCACCTAACATTTTACTAAGCAACATCTAGACTGTTTAAAACAAAGCATCAAACTTTCAAACCAAGGTGACTTTGCTAGTTTACTTACAACAGTGAAGACGGCTTTTACAACCAAATTTCGCATGACCTTGCCAGGACCTTGGTTGGCGGGAGCTAGTTGTAAACGGCAGTGTTTAGAACCACAGACATACATCTATACTATCTACATATACTAATATTATAACGAGGAAACCTTTGTATTTATGTATGTTTGTATTGAATAGGCTCAAAAACTACTGGACCGATTTCAAAATTTCTTTTACCATTACTTAGAGGGATTCTTCCGAATCCGTATAGGCTACTTTTTATCCTGAAAATCCCGCGGGAATCGAAATTGCGTGGGTAAAACCGCCCGAAACAGCTAGTCTACAATAAGCTGATGTGTGTAATAAGGACTTTTTATTATTACTGTTATTGAGACCCAAAATCCTAACATTGCTGAACCGATATTATTTTTCTCTATTACATAGCTACATATCCAAGGGATTTTTTCAAGAAAATCTCACGAGATCAGGAACTACGTATAGGTCCCGAGTCCAACTGATAGTTTTAAGTAGGTAAGCTTTATTTAAATTTGTTGATGGGTAGCAAAACTGTTTATTTTGAAAATTACATTACATTTAAATATACGCCCTTTATCTCATTTACTTACGTTCGAATTTACCAAATAAATAAATTGCTTGCAAATACGTAATCAAAGCTATCTAAGCGGTAAAGCTTTTGTTTATGCTGCGGGATTAAATGGTCGGTAACCACTTTAAGGGATATACGAGTACATGACGGCGATTACTCTTGCCTTATATATTACGTTAATAAAGCAATAATGTTGGACGTTTAACATTAAACTTATAATATTGTCTTGAGTTTTCAAGATTTTTTATATTAAATAAAAACTTTTTTAAAACCCACTCCTTTTTACCACCGGACTATCAGACGCAGACAGAACTTCCATCCCTATATTTTTACCAAGAAGTCGAACAAAACGCTTCGATAGTTCCTTTTTGGTACGGATTGCCAAGCTGTGGAACAATCTGGCTGCGTCTGTTTTTCCTGACCACTACAGTCCTGGAACTTTTAAGTGTCGAGTGAATAGGTTTCTCGTGGATGGACGTGTAACACCATAGTCTTCATGCGCACTTTCCATCAGGTGGCATGGAAGACAAACGTCCTATCCTAACAACATAAAAAAAATCGAGTTCCAAGCGTTAAACTAAGCCTTTTTACATTTATTAGTATTTTAGTAACACTGTGCCTTTATATAACATCTGTACGTACATCTATACTAATATTATAAAGAGGAAACCTTTGTATTTTTGTAAAAATACAAAGGTTTAAATTTTAAATTTCTTTTACCATTACTTAGAGGGATTCTTCCGAATCCGTATAGGGTTTTTATCCCAAAAATCCCGCGGGAAACGACAGCTAGTTAATAATAATTATATGTAAGTATAATACATTATCTCCGCCTACCTCAAAGGAGACAGGCGAGAAGAAAGGTGTGTGCGTTTGTATCAATTTTACGTTAAATTCGACGTTTAGGTGTTATGAAGCTTGGTGTCGAAATACCGAGTTAAAATGTTATAATAGGTTGGGGAAAAAGTCTTTTCGCATTATAGTATGTATGAACTTGTAATAATATCTCTTTGGCTATAGTATTTGTATCTGGCTGGTTTTGGTATCATTGAAAGTTAAAATTTTAAAGAACATAATTCCAAATTCAAATTAGGAAAATGTGTGATTTTCATTTGTTTTTCGTACTGTCAAGATGAGTGAATCTAATGAATAAATTCGATACATTTTAAAATTTTACTACAAAAAATATAAAAATGAAACGCAAGCCGCGAAAAAAAATTGCGATGTTTATGGACCTAGTGCAGTGTCTGTGAGAGTAGCACAAATTTGGTTTAAGCGTTTTCAATCCGGAAATTTGGATGTCAAAGATGCACCTCGCTCTGGTCGCCCTATTACGGATAAAATGGATGCCATTTTTGAAAAAGTGGAGCAAGATCGACATATTAGTAGTTACGACGTAGCTGAAGAACCGGGAATTGACCACAAAACAGTTTTGGCGCATTTGAAAAAAGCTGGGTACACAAAAAAGCTCGATATTTGGGTACCTCACGAGCTCACTGAAAGAAACCTAATGAACCGTGTACTCATTTGTGATTCTTTATTACGACGTAACGAAACCGAATCATTTTTGAAGAAGCTGATAACTGGTGATGAAAAGTGGATCACGTACGACAAGAACGTGCGAAAAAGGTCGTGGTCAAAGGCCGGTCAGGCTTCACAGACTGTGGCGAAACCCGGGTTAACTCGCAATAAGGTGATGTTGTGTGTGGTGGGATTGGAAGGGCATTATTCATTATGAGCTGTTACCACCAGGCAGGACTATCGATTCTGAACTCTACTGCGAACAACTTATGAGATTAAAACAAGAAGTTGAGAGAAAGCGGCCGGAATTGATCAACAGAAGGGGTGTGGTGTTTCATCATGATAACGCTAGACCTCAAACATCTATAGCCACCCAGCAAAAATTAAGAGAGTTTGGCTGGGAGGTGTTAATGCATCCGCCTTATAGTCCTGACCTTGCACCTTCAGATTTCCACCTGTTTCGGTCTCTTCAGAATTCTTTAGACAGTGTTAGGTTAACATCACGAGAGGACTGCCAAATCCACTTGTATACCGCATTTTGATGAGAGGTCCCAAAATTTTTATAGCAATGGGATCATGTCCCTACCTACAAGATGGCAAAAGGTTATCGAACAAAATGGTACATACATACTTTAGTTAAATGTCAATAAACTATATTAAAAAATGATTTGAATTTTCTTAAAAAATGCGAAGAAACTTTTTCCCCAACCCAATATATAAAGATTATACTAAAGCCGACTGCACCATTTTACATGTTAAGCAGGGATTGACATTATTTCTTTATTTATGTCTGTTCTAAAAGCCTTCCAATTAGAAAACTCTAAAACTATACTGAATGTATAGTTACAACCCATGGAACTATGCAATTGTCGACAGTGTGGCGATGGGGTCGCGGGTTCGAATCTGCAAACATATGTGAACGTAAACATGTTTGTTTGCATCGGTCTCGGTGATTTAAGTATTTACTATCAAATTTGAAATAGTATCAAGCTCTATTTTATTTTTTTAATACGTTTGAAAAATCACTAAAAGTAAGTAAAACCCAAAGTTTTTAATATCCACAAATCTTAGAAACACTTTCCATGTAACGGCTTCTTTAATTTATTGATTCTTTTTGTAACAGAAGATACTCAATAACTGGCAGGTGTGTGGTACGCATTTAAGATAATGAAAAGAAAACAGTCTAGAAATCTTTTAAATAAATTGTTTTTCAGCAGAGCGAGTTCCGGGTTAGACTTTGTTGGTGCGATCGTAGGGGCGTACAAGTTAACTTACATGCTTTATTCATGTTGTTAGGGCTGTATTTCTCTTGTCTTTTGTGTTATAGTTGTCAATTGTTTTTATTTTTTATATCTTTGACTATAGGTGTACACAAAAAGCAGGTGATGTATTTCGCTTTCTAACGGATGCTAATGGCGGTTAAAGTATATTTATTTATAATAGCGAGCTAATCGTATGCTTGTGCGACTTGAATAGTCTATAGTTGGGGCCACACTAACGAGAAATGCCATTAATTATCGCGATATTGTTCATTAATGGTAGGTGTAGCCACGACTTAATGCGATAATTTGACAACGGCATTAACGTTGCCGTTTGGCGTTCGGCGATAGCTCAAGTGGCGGTACATAAAAAAGATTAATGCGAGAATTAATGCAATGAAGCGGCCACACTACGTAATTGTCAGTGTGCGTCGATGTGATCGCACATGTTTGTCCTTTGAAATATGTACAATGACTATGGATGGAGTGAAGTAACGAGAAGTGATTGCGTTTCGCGAGATTCTGCAAACAGAACCATGTTTGTGGGATCCAAATTTCAAAATTTTCAAGAATCATGGAACGCAAAGTGATGCTTGGCGACGAATAATGGAGTTATAACCTTTTAAAGTAACTTTACACTCATGAAATACAGACCTTTCTAGACCGTTCAAGTGTAGCCACCCCCTTTAGCGCGTTAGAAATTGTCGTAATAATTATCGTGGTAATGAGCATTGACGTTAGCCGCTAGTGTGGCCCCAGAATAATGATTTGACTTCGAATAATCTGACTTCCAGTTCTCGCGAGCACTTTAACCCTAGGCGTACCTAGTTGAATTTATTTCATTCAAATCTTGTCTGGGTAGCTACTGCATTCCCTTATTTAGGTACAGCCATTATAAATACGAGTTACGCTTGCTAAATTCCTGAAAAAGTACACCCTATTAAATCAATAATCTGCACACACCACTAATCATTATTCCATTTAAAATTAACAAAGTCAAAATATCAAAGTGGTGGTTCCAACCTACGACTCTTACTTACCAAAAAGTTCCTACCTGCATAATTATTTATTATCGCCTCTAAAATTTTGAATTTGCCAACCCTACCGCTAAAAGCAAAGCAACGTCCGTCGGGTGTCCATGTTGGTTCGAGTGAAAATTAATCACTGCCCCGAGTGACGCGAAGATGAACGCTTTGCCCCCCCATTAGACGCCTCTGTGGGCGAGCAATTTTTACTCGTTACGCATTGTTATTTGTCTTATTTATTTTGGAATGTTCTTGTTATATAATTAATTTATACCTTTTTTTAGGGATTTTATTTTGGTAGGTATAGCTAATTGATTTTTTAGCAGTAGGAAGGTATCCGTTTTTAAGTCGGATTTTCAACATACTTACCAATTTCGCTATATTGTGGAGCAATAATACGAGTGATGAAATTCCTATAAGACCAGCTAACACTCTACCTGAATAAATTCTGCCTTTAATTTAGTAGTTTCTTCCCAAACCGCCATTGAGATCTAATATAATATAAAACTGTTCCGTTACTGACTGAGTTACTTAGTGACTGACAGACAACGTACAGCCGCCGTAACTACTGGGCGTAGCGAGCTGAAATTTGGAACATATATTCTTTAGGGGATGTAGGGGTGTACTAAGGAAGGAATTCCCGAAATTCTCACGGGAACGGGAATAATTAAAGGAATTCCCGAAATTCCTAAGGGAACGGGAAATAATACGATTTATAGTTTGTATGAAAAAAAAATCCATGAGTGCACAGATGTGATACTTGTGATATAAAGGTTTCCCAGTGAGTAACTGTTAGTGTTGTGAAAGAAGTTCCCGCCATTCCCACGGGAACACGAAATATTGGTCTTTTTAGTTTGTAAAAAAGCTAGTTTATAATATAAAGTTTATAATATAAAGTTTTGTTCTTCATAAAGTAAAAACAAAACTAAATCTTGTATTACTTCACCAACCTCACAGAATAAAAGTGTCGTCGCCTAATTAACATCCAGACAAAAACCACTTTACATAAGTAATTTTCACTCTTCATGAGTCTCTACGACTCTGCTTGCATTATACAGGGTGTCCCAAAACTCGACGTCAACCCGGAACCGGGTGACAAGGCAAGTCATGCTGGTTATCAGAAAAATGTTTAAAAAAATCTAAGTCACGTGTTCTCAAAATTATTGGCATTTTAAAAAAACACGCAAAATTTCACACCCTGTGACAGTGTTTTTGCTGCTGTTGCCACAAATGTTCACTTTTGGAAACTTTTTTTTTTTATATGTAACCCTGAATAATGCTTCTCTAAACTGTTATCAACATTTCAAATCTAGCTCCTCGAGCTTGCATAAAAATAGGACTTATTTCCAAGAAAAAAATTAAAAATTAAAAATGGCCTAATTTTAACTGTCTGCATTGAAAAAAAATTGTACTACGCGAGTTTGGCAAGTTGTGACAAAAGTTGGCGCATTTAGTAAGGATTCCAAAATGGTATGACACTTGGCAAATTGTAGCTGCTATCATGAACAAAAAAAATTTTTTCCATGAAAACCCATTTTTAACTTTTTTCTTACTTTTTTTTTTTTTTTATAAATGACTAAACCCGCGTTTGACCTCAATCTCACCTGATGGTAAGTGACGATGAGGTCGAAGATGAAAGCACACGGGTTTAGGAAGGAACTGGCTCTTTATACAATATTGCCGGAACACATTACCGCCGGAGCGGTAACATTTGGCGGCAGACTTTATATAAAGGGTGGTCGCTAGCCAGGCGGACCCAGAAGAGATCCTACCATCAAACAAAAACTTGGTTAAAATTGCAAAGCTTATCGTTGGTTACATTGGAGCCGATTCCAATGTACACACTGATTAAATTTAACTGAATTGTACATTGTACTGATGTACTCGTCTATCTTTATTGAATGAACAGATTGTTCACTTTTAATTTATTTTTTTAGTGTGTGCATTGGAATAGGCATTTATTGTTAAAGGTTTCAATTTTAAATAAAACAAAATTTTAATACCAATGTTTATTAATAAAATTTACAATAATTCTTAAAATGTTATAATAAGTGTTCGAAATGCCTTCCTTCGGCGGCAATACAAGCGCGACATCTTTTTAAAAAAGATCGAGCTATCTTTCTAGCGTATCGTCCATTATTTACAAATTGAGCTGCTTCAGCTATTCTCTGCCATAATTCATGTTCACTCCCAATGGGCTTCTCGTAAACTTTTTCTTTAACAGCTCCCCAGTAAAAAAAGTCTAAAGGATTCAAGACCGGTGAACGGGCCGGCCACGAGATTGGTCCAGCCCGCCCGATCCATCTCCAAGGAAGCTCTTCATCGAGTAACTCTCTTACGGGGCGAGCAAAGTGCGCTGGGCACCCATCTTGTTGGAACCACATTTCTCTGCAAATGCTTAGCGGCACGTCTTCTAATAAATTTGGAAGATGGTTTTGAAGAAAATCTAAGTAAACCTCGCCAGTTAATGCATCAGGCAACTCAAAAGGACCAATTATTTTGCCATTCAAAATTCCGGTCCACATGTTAACTTGGAATCGGTACTGGGATCGATCCTGTCTCGTTAAATGAGGGTTTTAACACGCCATTCATGCAGGTTGTGCATGTTCACGTAGCCGTCCTTTTTAAAAGTTGATTCGTCCGACCATAAAATTTTTGTTAGAAAAAGTGGGTCATCTCTGTACCTCTCCAATATCGTCCGGCAAAAAATCACCCTATTTTGGTAGTCACCGGGTAATAATGTCTGTACTCGCTGTACGTGGTATGGGTGTAGGTCATTTCTTTTTAAAATACGGTGGGCTGAACTTTTGGGCACTCCGGCGTTCTTTTCAATAGCTCTTACTGAAGTACTTGGGTCTTCTTCGACAGCCTGTAGAACTTCTTCTTCCATAGGGTTGGTGGGTCTGCCTCCACCATGCGTTTGATTTGGGAGGCGGCCTTCTGAGAAGAGCAACCGATGCACATTCGTAAACACCCGATGATCGGGGTAACGAGCAGCGTTTGGGTACCTTTCGCGGTAAAGTCTGGCAGCAGCACTGGCATTACACCTGCACTCACCATAAATAAGGTGCATATTAGCGTATTCGGGAGTGGTATACGAAGACATCTCGGCACTTGTCACACACTCACACAATAGTCCAGAGGAAAGCAAAGGTCGTCGTTAAGAGAAAACAAACAGTCCGAATCTAAATCGCAAGCAATCACAAGTCCATAAACATAGCCAAAAGTAAACAGTACGAAATCAACACAAACGAATACGAAAACAAGCGCAGTAAACGAAGGAACGTAACGTACTGACTGGTTTGTAATGTGTATCTACAATAGCGAATACCTGGCGTCACTCTCTGTCTCTCTCGCTCTTGGTAAAATGACTCTCTCCATCTCAGTCACTTTAGCGTCCATACCTGTCTCGCTCGCACTTGTGAAGGTGACTCTCTCCGTCTCACTCAATCACTTTAGCACAAATACTATCTCACTTACACTTCCTAGAAAGACTCCTTTGTCACAATTTACGACTCTTTGGAAAACCTTGGGCCCATTAGAATATTTTTTAACCAGGTAAGAAAAAATTGTTGAACACTAGATTCTTACGAATTTTTTTTTTGTTCATGATAGCAACTACAATTTACCACGTGTCATACCATTTTGGGATCCTTACTAAATGCGCCAACTTTTGACTTAACTTGCCAAACTAGCGTAATACAATTTTTTTTCAATGCAGACAGTTAAAACTAGGCCATTTTTAATTTTTAATTTTTTTCTTGGAAATAAGTCCTATTTTTATGCAAGTTCGAGGAGCTGGATTTGAAATGTTGATAATAGTTTAGAGAAGCATTATTCAGGGTTACATATAAAAAAAAAAAAGTTTCCAAAAGTGAACATTTGTGGCAACAGCAGCAAAAACACTGTATCAGGGTGTGAAATTTTGCGTGTTTTTTTAAAATGCCAATAATTTTGAGAACACGTGACTTAGATTTTTTTAAACATTTTTCTGATAACCAGCATGACTTGCCTTGTCACCCGGTTCCGGGTTGACGTCGAGTTTTGGGACACCCTGTATACACAATAAAGCTATAGATGCGGAAAAGATGCTGTTGTATATAAAGTAACTTACCAAAATGTTTTGCGTTTTTAGAAACCCGTGGTTACATGTGACTGAGACCGCAGGCGTTAAGTTGACAGTTATGAAAGCAATCGATCATCTCCGTCTGTCTCTCTACGAATTCAAAACGCTACGCGCGTTCGAAATTCAAAGTATACATAAGTAAAACTCGATTTATCCGGTTAAAAACTTCCTTTTTTTATTTATTTAACGTCGCTTTACTACAGCAAAGGTCATTAGCGACCACAGTAATAATAATAATAAATTTATTTATTTCTCCCACAATAATATTTTACATACTGTAATTAAAAAGTATATATATTATAAGAGGTAATATTAAGAGAAGTGGGAGACTGGTGCCCCATATAGGTTTCCCTGTACTAGGGGATCACCAGGCTCTTCCCTCGTGCCAAGTTTACGATACCATAGTTCTTAAACTAAGACTAAACAATGACTAACTATTATGCTACATTAAGTTTATTTTACATTACGTTGACAGATTTTTTCTTAAAAGCTAAATGTGTGATATTTATTTGGAGTGTGTATATCAGTATGTGTGTGAGAGATGTCTGTATGTGTATGGGGTTAGTGTATGAGATGAAGTGTGACTCGATGTGTGTGTGTGTGTGTGTGTGGGGGGGGGGGGGGTAGAAATTGGGGGTGATGTCTCTAACTATTGTAGTCGTTCAAAAATATTTTCAGTTTCTAAGTAATCAATTGATTTGAGCCAGTTGGTTAATTTGAATTTTGTTTCGGTTTTGTGTAGAGAATATATTTTAAGTTTTCTGTTTACTGTGTTATACAATTTAGCTCCACTGTAGTTAAACAGTAGTTTACACACATTTATGCAACTTGATAACTTTCAGGAAATTGGTTTTTCACAACCAAAATCGTTCAAACATTGTGTTAAACTACATATTCGGGAGATTACATAGCTTGTTCTCATTCTCATAAACTTGACATTCCTCAAACGGATGATACACAGTTAAATCCAACCCAGATTTGCATTTTGTTTTATTGCTTATTGTGATTAAATATACATATATGAGTTAAGTTGATGTGTCCGAATTTATTAAACAGTATTTGCTAATAACTGCTAATACAGTAGCGTGCAAAACCTGTTCATTAACAAAAACAAGATTACAAAAATTGCTTTTATTTTTGCAGCAATAAGTAGCAATAAAGTAGCTCGAGGGTACCACAAATATAAATAACCAACTCCACCGCAGAACTTGTGTATCACGATCGCCTCACATAATTTGTGGAGCAACTTCGCTTATTCGTTTTGTTTCCCGATAATATTATCCCGACAAAGTTATCGGACGATATTGGCTCTTTTTCGTAACTAAGTTGTAATTAATGGGCAACATATTGTTTTCTTGTTTCGAATTAAGGTGTATGAGTGAAATACTGTGTTTAGGATGCTGTTATAATGGAAGCGAAAAAAAATTCTTATTTAAGGGTACTAATATACCTAATAAAGCTGTCGAGTTTCTTTATTTGAACTCTTAAAAAACTTAAAGAATTTGTTGCCTAATTTTGAGGACTTTTGATACTTATAGAGTATTGTTTTAATGAATTTAAAAATACTTAACCGCTGGTTGGTGATCCGCATGTACTTATCTAAGGTCGTTTAGTAAGGTCGAAACTGGAGTCACTAATCCAAGGTGAAACTGACTTTGCTTACAAATAGTCAACTGATTCTATTCAAATACTTAGATGATTGACTATTCATAAAATGTAGAGCAAGGATAATTGGCAGCTAATTTAGTTATTTACAAATGGATCGATGTTAATACGATATTTAACTTCAGTATTTTGATTACTGGCTGAATATGACGACCACTTTGGCGATGGGGTAAACCTGTCTGCCTCAGTGGTTGCGGGTTGGATTCCCGCACGGGACAAGAAAAAAAATGTTCCGTGTCTGGGTGTTAATCTATTTATTTATTATATTCTAGGTTCCCCCCTAGTTAGCTACATTGTATCACATAACACAATTATGCTTACTTTGGGGCCATGTAGTTAGTGTGATTGTCTGGGGATTCTATTTATTTATATCTGTCCATTATTTTCTTATAAACCACATCTGTGTGTAAGTCTAGGTAATGTTTAACACTACTGTAGGTACCCATAGGTTTATCCCTACAACACAAGAGTAAGTAACATATAAGTAATGTATATTCATCAACGTAATTTCAAAATTCGGTATACAAACTTGCATCGATCCTCACTAATCTGCACACAGCGTACACCCTAATAAAGGGTTAATTACGGCGTGAACATCATATTAATCCATCAGACAGTCAACCATGTATGACTCCCTATCGAAAGCCCGAAACCGTGAAAACAATGCTTGTCAAACAGCCCGACGAATAATCGATGATAAACATAAAAATATCATACAGTTATTACAGTACAGCTTAATTTTATGGTCTGATGTATAATTTATGAACGCCTGACGCGTTGTCATTGCAATGCAACATATTGTCGCGTTTGCTCTTTGTTTTTTGTAGGCGTATGATGGGTGATTGATGGGTCGGATATTTTGTTTGAATAACGGTGGATTTATTTTTTACTCGTTTTTGATACGTTTGTTGGTTTTAGAGTGAGTGTGTATATATACCTCTGACGGTTTTATAGGATTCAATTATTTTAAAAGTATTTGTTTAATCTGAGGTGTGCAAATGGAGTAGCATTGTAAAACATACATACATAACTTCACGCCTGCATCCCTTATGGGGTAGGCAGAACACCAAAGGCTGTAAAACAATCTGATGTCACATTTGACAAATTTGTAGGTATTATAATGATGCTGAGAGACTATTGCAGTGACAGGGGGTCAGCCTATCGCCCGTAAAAACGCCAATAAAACCACTGTCCCTTAACTGGCTTTTACAGTATGCCTGGGAAGAGCTGGCACATTCTATGTTTTTCTTTCGCTCCCAGTCCAGCATGGAAGATTATTGTAAAACACTAAACAGTACTGTAGTTTAAAATTAATACAGCTAAGTCGTAAGTAAATATAGCTATACCTACTTCAAAAAGTACGTAAACACTCTCGCCTGGTGGCTGGATGCATTCAGGTCGGCTGGCTAGCTATTAATATTCATATAAAGCGTGTTCGTAATTTTTTTGTTTTATGAAGTAATAGTTTAATTCTAGACTTCATTCTAGTTTTAATTCGTCATTGCCTTCATCGTTTAAAATATCATTATCTACAATCAATTAGCTGACTTAACCTTATAGGTGTATAGCTTTTTAATCAAATAAATAAATAAATAAAAAATAAATAAAATCCCCAGACAATCACACAAACTACATGGCCCTAAAGTAAGCATAGCTTGTGTTATGGGATAACCATGTAGCGAACTATTGGGGAACATAGAATATAAATACATAAATAGATAAACACCCAGACACGGAACATTTTTTTTTTCTTGTTCCGTGCGGGAATCGAACTCGCAACCACTGGCGTCTGAGGCAGACAGGTTTACCCCATCGCCAAAGTGGTCGTCAAATGGGACCCGTTGTTGAGAAAAAAAACACACTCATTATTGTTCATTTAAAACAGTGTTGTTTTGGGATGAAAGGACCTTATGTCCGTTTCTTTCCACCTGACAAAGTAAATAAAAATATTTCAGTAGAACCCTTATGATAATTTTGGTTAAAATCTCTCTATTCCCAACATTTCTTGAACCCAAGAGTTCTCGCTTTCATTGTCAAATGACTTCTCGATATCTGTTTCAGCATCTCTGCTTTCTGGTCCTAAATTCATATTAAAATTATCTATTTCTTGTTCTCTGTTTACATTATTTGTCCAGTATTTTGCACGAAATTTAAAGCACACTATTAAAATTTGGGTTGAATATCTACCTAAAATATTATAACCTATCTTCTTCTATACTTATAATAAATCTGTAGAGAGGTCAATTCTGTACATGAAATATTTTTTCAAAATGACTATCAGGGGGTGATTAGTGATCGATACTGATGCCAAAAATGCAATCAGTAAAAATTTTGTCTGTCTGTCTGTATGTTCCTTATAGAAACAAAAACTACTCGACGGATTTTAACGAAACTTGGTAAAATTATTTTTCATACTCCTGGGCAGGTTATAGTATACTTATTATCACGCTACAATCAATAGTTACTTCATTTTTTAAGCTTCCGTCGCGTGTGCAGCCTTAATGGTTAAAGCTACATAGAAATCATGTTTGACAGAAATATTCTTCATAAAAAATATCCTACAACAGTATATGTCTATATTTTATGGTTGACTCACAATAACACGTGTAAATCCCGATAGCTTAGCAGTTCGGAGCTTTCTGATTATATTTGTTTACTCTTACGTTTATAATACTCTCACTCGTCCCTGATTAAAAAAAATTTACATTATTACCTATTCAATAAAAAAAGAATCATAGAAATCGGTATAGAAACACCAAACTTATACATGAAATACGCTAATAACCCATCGCGCGTGAATACTGAATGATATAGGGATTATTTTTGCGTAACGGTTGCCGCGCTCGACGCGGCTCGCGGCGGTAGGGTATAAAAAGGCGGGAGGTGAGCGCAAGCTTTTGCGCGATTTAATATAGGTAGGTACAGAAGGAACAAGCGTTACATTACCTGTCAAATTTCCCCAACCAATTTTAACTTATTATCGAGGGCATAGAGTTCAAATTCAATTAAAAAATTTTGACAGATTTGTAACGCTTGATGTAAGTACTGCCTTCTGTATATACAGAGATAAAATGGAAATCAAGGTTTTGTTTATTTTATGATCGTTTCTGCCTCTTGGAAGTCAGAAACCGTAGATTTCTTCAGAATAAAAAGTAACGTATGTGTTAACTACTATACCAAATTACATTAATATTGGCTTAGCCGTTTGGCAGTGAAAAGCAGCCATACATAACTATTGTATGTACACTGATAATGGCTGGATCGATGGATTTTTGCTATTCTTTCACGCAAAACAAAAACTACTAAGCTTTACCTAGAATAACAATAAGCTAAGTATAATTAATGAAGATATTGCATGAATTAAGTAAAATTGAAGGCATTAAGTGAAACACTTTTTAACCGGATTAATGGCGTATAATTTATATTTTACATTTTAACTCGACGTTTCGGTGTCTTTGCAGACCCCGTGGTCACGAGCGACTGTTAAAATTTAAAATGTAAATATACGCGATAAATCCGATTAAAAAGTGTTTTTATTTAATAGTCAAACATAATAGTTATCGCGAAAACTTAAGACAATATTAAAATTTAAGGCACTTTGGCACCCGATTTGTTTATAACGCTATGTGCCTTTGTAATGTACCTAATATATAGTTACCTACCTATGTTTGTGGTAAGGAGTTATACATATTATATGGGCGAAGATTCTTCATTTTTATTTTTGTTATTAAAGATAGTTAGGACCTTGGAGAAGAAAATAACCTACTCGAAATACTAATTCAATACAGACGAAGTCGCGGGCATCATCTATGTAATATACCTACCTACCTATACTTTTTCACAAAACCTAGGTGAAACTGCGGATCACTGCTTTGTTGTAACAGTTTTTGAAGTAAATCTGTCTGTTTATCTATCAGTAACGCTTTCACAGCTAAACTACTTAGTCGATTTTGACGTAGAATAAGGTAAGTTTTAACTTCAAGGAGAATATAATAATAGTATTTATCCAACTCTAATAAACGGTATCCACACGGACGAAGACGCGGGTCTTCGTCCGTGTGGATACCGTTTATTATATTCTATTGAGTTATTTTCAGTTTTGGTACAAATAATTAATAGTCATTAGTTAATTTCGAGGTAATCAAACGTCAATAAAACTAAATAAATAAAAAGTAGATCCTTTATAATAATAATTAATTATAATTTATATATGGATTGACCAATCATAGAGCAGTAAAACGATCATAGCCACTAAAATAATTATTAAAAAATATATTATTAAATCTAATATATAAAATTCTCGTATCACAGTTTTCGATGCCATACTCCTCCGAAACGGCTTGACCGATTTTGATGAAATTTTTTGTGCTTATCCGGTATCTATGAGAATCGGTCAACTTTTTTTTTATATTGCAAAACAACTTTTAGTATAATATAATAATTTATAAAACGTAATATTTTTTACTGATCGAGGGTTAGTGCAGACGGCACTAGTATGCAAAGGAGAGAACATGAATAGCACCGCCATTTTCAATTCCTTGTTTAATGCACCACGTTATACCTGCTCAAATAGTATCATGTGAATAGGTACCTACCTATAGGTACTATGTGATATTTGCACTAGATCGTTTTAAGTCATTAATTTCGTGCACGCCTATTCTTAGTTCCTATTCTGTATATTTCCCTACCATTATTTTCAAATATTGAAGTTCAGTTCAGACATATACCTAACAAAAGAATACCAAATTTTTGCTTGGCAAGCTCCTAAATTTAACTTAACTATCATATAAATAGAACCTCCCTATATGAATTAGATTATTTTAATTTACTGCTAATTACAGCGCTGAAACCGATGAGCACTTCTAATTAATCGGTGTGATCTGAATAATACGCAGGATGTACCATTAATCGCGGTGGTACGTTCCGCTCGGATAATGCACGGTAAATTCTATGTTGACAGATGTGCGGACATGAGTTATTCACAATTTAAATTGCAAGGTTATTTATTGACGAACATCGAAAATGTAAATCGCGATTTTTTTGATAGTCGAAGTAGCAAACTTTGAGCCGATTTTTGTAAGGATAGATGAACACCACACATTTATTTACTAGTTACTTCATATAGAATCTTATATCGCTGGTTCCAAGTACTTAAAGTCTCACTATCTCACTATCATTTTGACATCAAATTGACAAAAATTCGGCATCATAAACATTCTGATGTGTAACTATCAGCGTTGGGCCAGCATGGTTTACTTACACTCGTCGCATATTCGCTGCCCAAGGGTTTTTTTTATTATTTTATTTTATATTACAAGGAAGGACTATTGTCTTCCATGCCACCTTACAGAAAGTGCGCGTGAAGACTATGGTGGTACACGTCCATCCACGGGAACCCATTCATTCGACACTTAAAAGTTCCAGGACTGTAGTGGTCAGGAAAAACAGACGCAGGCAGATCGTTCCACACCTTGGCAATACCAAACCGTACCAAAAAGGAACTATTCAAGCGTCTTGTTAGACTTCTTGGTAAATTCACTATATAGGGATAGAAGTTATGCTGCGTCTGGTAGTCTGATGTTTAAAAGGAGTGGGTTCAATTTGGTCAAAAAGAGCACTCGCACACTCACCAAAATATAGCCGATAAAATACTGTCAAACAAGCAACCTTACGACGATGCTCTACAGTCTGCAATTTTTTATTTGTAAGGTTGTCGTTATTATTTAATAAGTTTCCGGGCGCTTCGGTCAACAGAGTCTAGCGCTCCGAGCTGGTATTTGGCAGAACCATCCCAAAGATGACTACAGTACTCCATGGACGACCTCACTTGGGCTGTGTATAGGTTGAGCAATCCGTTCAGGGCTGAAGTACCTACGGCCAGACCTTCGAGATGATTCCTGATGATGTTTTAGAAGCCATTTGAGCAATAGACTCAATTTGTTGTCCGAACTTTAATTTGGACGTTATGGTGACGGCTAAAAGCCCCAGATTGTCGGTGATGGGAACAGATACATTCTGGAAAGTGGGCGTAAAGGTGAAGGTGCTCTGGTCATCAGCATATCCCATAATGCCCGGTTTTAGGAGGTCGTTAATGTGCAACAAGAATAAAGTTGCAGAGTGAACAGATCACTGAGGTGATCTCCGGCATTAATTGGTTTGTCCAAACCCGTGGCTCATCGTGAAAAGAACGGACGGTCTCTTTTCAATCTTAAAAATTCTAAATATTGTTTTATATTTTGAAAATGTGTCACATTTAAATGATCACTCATCTAAAATAACCTGCCATACACAGAGGTAACAAAAAGACCAAGACCCTAACTTAATTTTCTTTTAACTATCGGGCAACGAAACAGAGTTAGGGCTTCCAAAGTTATGTGGTGAGTACAGGAAGCAGTCAAACCACGTTTCACAGTTTTTTATTAGATAAGTTGCATAAATGTGAAATGAACTGCCCCGGGCTGTCTGTTTTTCCTGACCATTATTGGTCTTAGTTATTTCAAAGGTAGCGTGTGAATGACACCTCATTAGACGAAATTCTTCATCACCACTTTTCACAAAAATTGGGTAGAGGACAAAAATCTTAAATAATAAATGAGGCTGAATTTTGGCATACGATTTCCTATATTTCGCAAACATTAAAAAAAACTCGGCCACTCAAACAGTTTTGCGAAAAAAGTTCTTAAGTAATAGACACTGTTCACTCATTTAAATTATTTTGACAACTTCAATTATTTAAAAAAAAATGCCACCGTTCGATTTTCAAATTTCCCTCCGCTTTTTTTTTGACATCTAATTCAAATTTTCACTTATATTTAATGTTCTATTTTTAAAACCTGCAAACACAAATCCCAATGTGCACTTAAAAAGCTTCCTCAAGATTTCTATCTAACCGTATTTGTACTAGCTCCTAAGACTTGAGAGTGTAATGTTGTAATTAATTATGCAATATCATTGGCGCAGGCTAATGTACCGATATGTATTCATAGCTGTACCTTCGTTAGCTAGGCAGTCTCCTAGTCGTTTCCTAACTAAAACTTATTGCCGTAAACGATAGGGATTGGAAACTTAGCGTTGGACTTAGGTTGTAATTGAATCTGGTTCGAATGGGAAACTAAAGAAGAATGGTAGGTATACAGGGCCATGAAATAATAATCTAAAATATTTTAAAAGATGCGTTTAGAGTTAAGGTTAAGAATGATGCGTTGGTTTAAATTACGACAAGACAAGAATAAATAGCTCGTATATAATTTGGTTGAATTGAAGACAGACTATCTTTTCAGCGTCCACGTTCGATTTAAAGTTTTATAAATAGCTCTCATAAGTAGATTTTGGAAAATGTACTTATTATTGTATGGGATTTTTCAATAAGGACGGGTCGGTTTCAAGATGGAATAAATTGACTATGTGTGAGATATTAACGAAATTATTATTTTATTAGAAAAAAAAAAATTTTTTTTCATGCCTTTTTGTTTTGAATATAACATAATTCAAATGTCCGCCGCAGTTTCGCACGAATCCGGGAAGTTCAATTCTCAATGACTCCGCTGCATTAATTCTACCGAAACTGAGTGATGGTCTACGAGGGTGGGTCAAAAAGTTCGCGGAATGGAGGGGAAAAATTAAGAAATTAAACACAAAATTATTTTTCCTTTTCAATATATTCTCCCTTAACTCTAATACATTTATCAGATCGGTGAATTAATTTATTAATACCCTCGAAAAAAAATGTTTTATCTTTGTCGTCAAAATAGGCCGAAATTGCGCTTTTCACCTCTTCATCGCTGGAAAATTTCTTCCCTCGAAGCTCTTTTTTCAATTTTGGAAACAGATAATAATCGCACTGGGCTAAATCTGGGCTATAGGGAGGATGTTGCAAGATTTCAAAGCCCACTCTTTGTACAGCAGCCACCGCAACTTGTGCCTTGTGTACGGGTGCATTGTCGTGCAAAAGGAGCACCCCTTTGGACAATTTTCCCCGCCTTTTCTCCCTCACAGCATCTCGCAGTCGTTCCAGCAGTGTAGCGTAGTAAGTTCCAATTATGTTGACACCCTTTTCCTTATAGTCAATAAGAAGGATTCCCTCTGTATCCCAGAAAACAGTGGCCATGAGTTTTCCGGCCGACGAAGACACTTTGAATTTCTTCGGTGGTGGTGTGCCCTTTTTGTGCCACTGCATCGAGTCGTGTTTGGACTCAGGCTCATAATGATGAACCCAAGTTTCATCTCCAGTCACAATCCGGTCTAAAACTTCGTCCTTGTTTTCACCACAGAGAGCCAAAAACTCGCGACAACACTCAACTCGCCGCTGCTTTTGGTGTGGCGTGAGCATTCTCGGCACCCATCTTGCGCACACCTTTGACATGCCAAGATGATCGTGAAGGATGTTCAAAATGGTTGTAGCTGATACTCCGATCATTTTTGCAAGCTGCTTCTTCTTCAAACTGGCATCTTCCAATATAATTTTTTCAAGTTTTTCGACGTTTTCCACCGTGGTCGCCTCGACAGGGCGTCCAGGCCTGGGATCGTCTTCAATCGAATCCCTGCCTTGCTTGAAGAGGTTGTGCCACTTGTAAATCATGGTTTTACCAGGACAAGCATCCCCATAAACAGAAAACATCTCATTCCAAATGGTTTGAGGAGGTTTTCCTTGCTTGGTAAGGAACTTTATGACTGCACGAAATTCAATTTTTTCCATGTTTTAAATTTTCTTCCGGATTGACTTGTTGATTGACGTGTATCTCAGTGAATAATGACCTGTTTTTAATAAAATTTTTTATATTTATACCCTTAATGAGTGGCACAACTAGTGCAGGTAAAAAAAAGTGACCTTTTCCCCCTCCATACTCCCCATTCCGCGAACTTTTTGACCCACCTACGTATATTATGTTAACTTTCGGGTTATCAGTATGGGTATCATTGACGGTATTGCACCTGAATATTGTATTAAGTTTTCGCGATTCATAGTATTAAATGAAACACTTTTTAACCGGATTTATCGCGTATATTTAAATTTTAACTTTAACTTTATTTGTGGAAGTTTTTGTGATTTTATGGAGTAATAGTGAAGTTATTAATATTTGACTTAAAATAAAACATTGCACTTTTCTCCATAATGCGGAAGTGTTGTATCAAAAGACGGACCGTAGTAGTATGTGTTAACTTGACCATATTTTTTGACTTAAAGCTAAATACTTCTTTATCTATTAGACACAAAAACATAATACTCTTTACAAAGACATATTGTACATTTGGTTAGTGTTTTCTTAAGTTTTCATTGCATAAAACCAATTTATAACATTTGTATTTCAAGTGTATTTAAATACTTACAAAATAAAGATTATTTTGACTTTTGACTTAGATAATTTACGGCTTATTGGTAATTTCAATTGGTCATTGGAGACTTCAAAAACAGCCACAAGAAAATATAATATCCATATGGTTCAATTTAGGCCTAAGTAATTGCATTAAATGATCTGCCTGTTAATTGTTGTCTGTCTGTTGAAAATTTGAACCTCCCAGATTTGTGCCACCATTCGAAGACGCGGCGGACAGTTGAATGATGTCATATTCAAAACAAAATGGGATGAATGGATCTTTCAAATAACAGAAAAAAAAATTGCCTGTTTTATTCCATTTTGAAATAATAATAATAAATAATAATAATAAATGTTTCTGACACTCACTCAAATCGACCCGTCCTTATTGAAAGACCCTATAGTTTCTCTTATGGTTTCCATAGTTGAAGATTATTTAAACTGCATTTTTCTAGAAGAACTCTTTATTCTAGAAAAATGCTCTTAATGTTCATGGTCTATGCAGTCTCTCACCTGTCAGACTACTTTTTGTTAGGTATGTGAATGTATAAAGATGATAATGTCATTGATATGCTGCCTGTTTATATCTAAACTATTGGTGCAGACTTGATTTAAAATCTTAGAAACGATGTCGCGATTTTCATTTCAAGTGGATGATACTCGTAGGTAGTCTATTGAGTAACTTGAGAGGGTAAAATATTAAATTCCTTGTCGGGGTTTCTAGTATTAATAAATGATTTGGAATTAACCGAACATGAGCTATTATTTGCACTTTATGTTGTTTTAATACATTTCATGAGTTGCCAAAAATCTGACAGGTCAGCTTTAAACATTACTCTTTTGTTATTTACTATAGAAAACTAAGCCCCGGTGCCAATAGCAAATATTCTCACACATAATTTTTCTTTATTTCTGGTACGGTAGCTCCCATACGCGCCTACAGTACGTGCGTACGGGTTAGCTACAACGTGTAGGTAGGTAGGGGAGGGCGGGGTTGGTTCTAACGGGAGTAAGAATTAACAAGCGTATTCCCGCAAAACCTGAATCGATCAAAATATGATAGTCGGTTTAGGCAAACTAAATACGAAGCCGGAAGTATCCTGACAAGTGAATTGCCAGCCGGTCGTAATATTAGGATAATACCTAGGATTGACAGGTAAGTGGATTTTTTGTGCTTCGCAATAAACTGATTCGACACAAATTTTCGCATTAAATTTAATTATTGTTTTCACTACTTTGAACTCTATTTTAGTGGAAATAACACCATGTATTTTTATGTTTTATTTAATGTAGTTTATTTTTTTTATTAAGAAAAGTGACCTTAGGACTATAGTTTACAAATTAAGATGGTAAATATTAACATGTTAACTCTAACCCCATTCGGATGTGGTATTAAACATGTGTTTTGCTATGTTTGCAGCCTAAAGCACACTAATGAAATGTTACTAGCGAAATGGCCTCACGCGTGCCGTACGATACGGACGTACGGTACGCACTTAGACACGCGTGTCCTCAACCCGTGTGCTGTCATCCCCATCCTCCTATACACTTACTTAACATCAGTCAGCTGAGATAAAGATCAAACGCGCGCGTACAAGACAAAAAAGAACTTAGGTACCTATGTGACTTTTCACAGCGCGGTGTCTTCCTGGCTTAAGATACATAAAGGCTTTTAAGTTCAAGTACCTATACCATTTTATTTCAAAAACCAGTTGCAACCAGTTTCACAAGTACTGTATGCCTAGTTTGAAAATCTATTGATCTAGCGTACGGTTGATTATGTGGGTAAAATAAATTGCAGATCATGTGTTAAATATAGGTAATAGGTATAAGTTGTGCTAGCCTCAATTTGATATAAAATATGTAATATTAAATAAAACGGTTTTAAACGGATAGCATTTAAAAAAAAAATTATATTGAAACTTAAGACCAAGTTATTTGTTAGAATAAAGAAATAATCAAAAAAATCTTCTTATTTAAAAAAAATATTAAGTTACTGTGCTGATAAGAGAAATGCTCTTTGTCAAATATTATGACTGAAAACAACATATTTTTTGATAACATGAAAAAATATATTATATTGACTAGCCCAATCCTAAAAGGCACTCAATTTGATATAAATAAAACCCCTACTAACTAAATTATTCAGTTCAATTCACTTGAACGCTGCAACAATTCGAAATATTCAAAAGTCCTTGTAGAGTGTAAGATAATCATAATTCGAGAGGATTGAGTTCCAAATTACAGGTATCCATTGCTTTGGGTCAAATATTTGACTAGATTGAATTACGAACTTATAAACACGGCATTTTGTGAATGTTGTGAATATGAGATATGAGGGCTTTATGTAAAAATAATATATTTGTTAATGTTAAACCAATTAGGAATAAATCATTTTAACAATAATAATTATAAATACAGTTAAAAATATCAAACTATAATATTCTGCGTTAGCTTACGGCACAAGGGCTTATGAAGAAATGTGACTTTTCAGAAACATTTTTCAAACTTTTCCTCGTTTCATCATCATTAAGCTCTGTTGCTTTTTTTAAGCATGTGTTCTTCTTTGAAATCATCATTTCATAATATTTAGTCAGATACAAAGCAACCAATATAATAGTCACCAATAAAAAGACACTAAAAATACCATTGCCATGAGTAACAACAATGAAAATAACATTTCATAGATGTAAACAGTATTAGTTCGTTAGTTTAACTAAACATAGATCATTTTACATTATTTTTTTCAACTATGAACGTTTTAATATGACCCCTTCAGAAATAATGCATACACTTTATAACTGTAATTTTATGCTCCATCAAATTCCGTTAAATATTTTTGTGTAATTTAGTTACGAACTTCCATACAACCTCACAAATTATCGAGTTCACAATATAAGCAAGTTAACTCATCTAACTCTTGTCCGGCTACAATCCTAACATAAATATGTGTACAAAAACGCTTAACAACGTAAACATAAATAAAATTTACTTTCATTCACATATTTGCGACCATTCTATGTAATGACCAACTCGTTTTAGGACCCTTTTTTGCAGGACAACTTGAGAGCAGACTATAAAAGGGCATGTCCAGATAACTTTATTCCGCCATAATACGTCGTATCCCTTTGAAAAGGAAAGCTGAATATATTTTTTCTGAATCTCCATTTAAGGGCCATGGGCTTTTTATGGTGGAATAAATCGGGATACATTGGGTCCGAATTCGGGATGATGTCAAGAAGTCGTCGGGTGAATAAACTCTTCTTTGTGATTGGAAGTAGTTACGTGCATGGTTAATCGGCTGTGTAAATACGCTTTAGGTATTTTAATATGAATATTTTTATGTTTATTCCATTGGCAAAGGAATTTCAGCAATAATCATGCAATTTATTTAGGTAGGTACTTCAATAAATTACGTTTTAAACTCGATTTTATTTAATCGTGTTTGATCATATTTAACGTAATAGGTCGAGTGGCAACTTATCCGTTTTAACAATCTCATTAAATTTTAGTCTCTTCTTAAGCGAGATTTCGGCTATCAAAATTAGCAAAACTGTTTTTAGTTCCACTTGGTCCAGAGCTAAGCAAATGCATACAAAACCAACTCTTCAGCTTTATTTTATTAGATAAATGGAAACTCAAGAAAATGTAATTTGTTAATTTACCGTTTTTGTACAGAATGTCACTTATTATTACAATCATTGCATACTTGTGAAAAGTACGAACAGGTTAGCGCAGAAACCTGTTACAAAGATGATTAACTGGTCATGTTATTAAAAAACTAGTACTTCTTATAGAGATATAAAAGTACAATCTACTTAATTTATTTCAAGTGTCTTAAATGTTGTTTTATCTAACCTATATCATTTTCTCTTTATCAGACATAAACGATATTTCAAATATAAAGTAAGCAAAGGTAGAGTTCATACACCTCTAATTAATTAAACCTGGACGCATATAAACCTAATAAAAAGTACGTATCGTATCTTAAAATTGTTCCCAAGTTGCAAGTTGAACTTACTAAGGGCGTAAGTGCAAATTCGAATCACCTAACCAGTTGCGATCAGTGCGTCGGAGTTGATCTCAGTGCTCGGTCGGTTCAATAGCGTTAGCAAGTGTGCGCAAGCGCAGACTCGAATAATTCAGTGTCTTATTGTTGTCGTGAGTGGTTATTTTAAGTGTCTTTATTGTGATTCGTGCTGTACTTCTATACGTATAGAAATAACCTTATTATGACCAGATATGTTCAGTGTTTAACGTGGAAACTGCCTTTTGATATTCGATGATTTCTTATAACGGTACTTTTTATACTTGCGTATATTTTTGAAGTTTAGCTACCGTGAACTATTGATTTAAATACCGATTTGCAAATTCGATTGTGTTTGACACGATTAGTAATAGCTAGCCGATGATTTAACTAGTATATAAGCCTACGCAGTCATTATAATTTGTAATTTTAACCGGTTTTTGAAAGATAGATTAACACGAAAACTGTGAATTGATTGAACTTAGGCAAATGTATTTAGATCTTACGCAGGTTACGAAATATTTATTATGGAAATATACATCTCATGAAATTCCATTCTTCATCATGATATTCCGGAAATTTGTCTCGACTGTCATATTACAGAAGATATTATGACAAGTGACGTAATGCTTTTTTAATTACTCAACTTAACCCTTTGAACTGACAGCTGGTCTTACCATAAGATTTATATTTTGAGAATCAAATCTCACGAAACAAAATTAGATATACTAATATTTTTACTAGAAACTATTAACGATACTAGTTATGTGGATAGCATTTAATAAAAATCAAAATTTACAACCTCGGCCTAACAGACCATCACGTCATAACAATATGGTATATAACCGAGACATCTGCTAATCGCTATACGACTTTTATGGTAAAGCAGGAAGACGACTTTTATAAAAATATCTATAAAATTAACTTAGTTACGTGGCTTTAATATTAAAACACGGATAGAGCTGGGCATTGAAAACTTAAGACATAAAGAATTAATTTAGCCATTGAGACAAATGGTATTTAACATGTTTTCAAATTTAGAATACAAATATTTGTAACGTTTCCGAATGTGTTGTTAGAAAAAGTAACGGGAATTAGATGAGTATATGCTCACACGATAAGGGCTAACATTAGACATTCTAAAATTGGTCTTACAAGCCTAAACATTGAGACTACAATTGCCCGCAGGAAGTTCCTGCATCCTTCAAGTGGCAATGAATCTACATTTATCACTTAAGGAAGATGTAGCAACTGCACTTACATCAATAAAAATTGTTGAGGTTGAGCGATTATGGGTTGAAATTCGTTGACTTTGATTATTGAAGTAAACGCTTTTTTAAACCTACCCATACCTACCCATTTCCAAGATACAAGCAGTTGCGCGAAATTATAATATTTAACCCTCTCCAAGAGCAAATATTTGATATTTTTCAAAAACGACTGTTATTTACCGCAGCTTAACTTTTTATTGCCGGTGAAATTTCTCATGGATGAACGTGTACCATATTATTCCTCATGATAATTTTCCACCAGGTATGGAGGGCAAACGATAGGACCTTATTATGTTATAGGTCAAACTATCATGCTTTTATTTAACATTAACAGGAAGTAGGACTTTTTGAATTCCGAGAATTTCTTATGCTGGTTTGCTTACATTTAAAATGTCCCAACGTGATACTTGTAAAATAGCACGGCGCGGACAATAAGAACCTTCAACCTTTGCGCATTCAGTTATATGTGTTTCTGCCTACGCAAACATCATGACAATATTTATTTTGTATTGCTAACAATGTTACACTCGATATAAAATACAAAGTTTATTGTAACTGCTTATAATGAACTAGCAGCAGCGTCCGGTGTTACCCGCGTGCCTTTTGAACCTGTAACAATTTCTAGATAAAATTTAACCTAATCAAGATGGGCTCCAATGGGAAATGGAAAACGAGTTTTTCAAATCTGAATGATACGTTCCTAGATTAATGCCTTCAATTCAGCTTTTTTTTATTAAAGACTTAGCCCCCCTTCGACCTCAATCTCACCTCATGGTTAGTGAAGATGAGGTCGAAGATAAAAGGACACGGGCATAGGAAAGAACTGGCTCTGGAACTGGAAATTTTAATTTCTGAAAAATTTAAAAAAAAAATCTTTTTCGTTATTATGACCCACTCATCGTTCTTAATCTGCTATTGAAATATTATTGACTAGTATAAGGCGACCCTATATGAAGTGTGGTAGCTAGCCAGTCGGATCCTAACGGGATCGTACCACCAAGCAGGTGTCACTCGGATTAGTCGCCTTTTACGAAACGCTTATCCAGGAGTGGCATGGCTATTCTAAGCCGACTCTACACGGACAAACCAACTAAACAGACCCTTCAGTTTTATTACATTACTTTTCTGACAGCTTCGGCCGATCAAAATCTATTGGTTCTAAGTCTATACATTTAAATACCTAAGTACTTACATACATACATAACTTCACGCCTGTATCCCGTATGGGGTAGGCAGAACACCAGAGGTAATAAAACCATCTGATGTCACGTTTGACAAATTTGGAGGCATTATAATAGTGGAGAGAGACAATTGCAGTGACAGGAGGTCAGCCTATCGCCCACAAAAAAGCCTCCCATAACACTTCGGTCCCTTAACTGACTTTTACAGTATGCCCGGGAAGAGAAGCAGCTGGCACATTCTATGTTTTTCTTTCGCTCCTAGTCCAGCATCGAAGCAATATTGAAATTAAGTAAGTACCTTAGTTTAATATTGATAAACATATCGGAGTTGTCCTAAATAAATAAGATGAAAGAGTAACATAAGTAGACAGTTCATGTTATACAAACAGACGCAGTTGTTCCGCCTCAACACTTTATTACCCATTAATGTTTTAGACGAATTCATATTAAATAAATACCATTGCGAGTACCTACAGTGGAATGCTTATCAAGCTTTAGCTTGCAAGTGATATGAAATGTTTATCTGTAGATTGAATGCAAGGACGTCTCAGTCTTAGGAAGTTTGGTTTTCTGTGCACGGTATTTTACATTTAATTATGAAAGCATATTTTCATGGATACCGCATTTTGAAAGTTAGCGTAGAATAAACGATTATTTTTAAGGACTAGAACTTAACTTCGCCAAAATAATCCTTAAAATAAATAGAGGAACTCTTCACTCTTCGGAAGTGCTGATTGTATAAATACGTTAAAATATGAATTACTAGCTGTTTCGCAATTTCTAAACTTGCAGGAATATTGTGACAATAAAGCCTATGTGCTTTTCCAGGCTGTACACTATCACCATGCCAAATTTCATTCAAATCCGTTGAGCTCAACGTGATTGAGAAACAAACATCTATTCATTCAGATATCCATACATCCATTAAAACTTTCACATTATAATACTTATTAGTATTAGTAAGATAACTTACTATCGCGGATATTTCTTGTTCTATTCTTACAATTATCTTATTTACAGTATAAACTACTATACCAATCCCAAATATGAACGTTCAAACGTATCTTAAAGTCACACGTTTGAAACGTGTCATATGTGATGTTCCAATAGTTAAACATCCTGTGGGTAAAATTTCCACTCAATCCGCTCCTTCATTAATAGAGTAATAGAGTTCTCCGTCCTCACAAACATTCACGTTTGAAACATCACTAGAATTCATCTCAAGACCTTCAGAATGAGTCGCCCTGTACAACCGAATGCCATTCCTAAAACGTCGAGTTCTATGATCGATAAAGACCTTTCGATTCTATGCTTCACGCGAACTGTACTTATATGGAAATACGCATGTTAAGAAGTAGGAAATCGTTTGCATTTGTTTTACGTACCAACGAGATTGTTAACATTGTTGTTTGTAGCATCGGTTTTATATGAAATAGGAGTTTTAAGTTTGGATTCTGAAGAAAGTTCATGATAAAAGCTTTATAACTTCCTCATAAGTTGCACTTTCGATTATAGGTATGTAGTTTCAAATTTCACTAAGACAGTTACAAAGAAATAAATTCTTTGAACTTACGGTGTTAAACACGGGAGGCTTGAACGCAAAGTTCAAATGAAAAAATTAAACACGATGAAATCCAGTCAGCAAATTATTATTATATTGTTATTATTTTTTATGTAAAGTTTAAACTTAAGACAATTATCTTCGAGCAGACATGATAATTCCTTTAGAAACTCCAAAACCCAAATAGATGAAAAATTAAAATGCTTCGCCAAATAAATAATTGCCCTTTACTTTAATAATAGTTATTACCGTCTACCGCTATTATAACATTAAATTGTCCGAAACAATTGAAATCCGCAGTTAAAACAATAAATAGTAGAAAACTTCAATTGCCTCTGTAACACTAAATCTATTTGTACCCTTGATCTATTTAGATCTAAGAGCCATTAGGTACGGTTCCATTATTTCTATTCTATTTACAACTGGCTGCGAAGCGGTGGTCAATGACACGGTAGCTTTTATCTTGACTGCGAATATTGACTTTAGGAGAAAAGTGTTTCAGTTTGAAATTGATTCGTTATATGTTACGCTAATGTATATCGTGGTTTCTTAGTGTCGTGCTGGATCCCAAATTTTGTCGCAAAAAACTTGACTTTTCGTAAAATGGGGGGAATGTTAATCCGTCTTTACTGGGTGCATTAGACATGTATTATGGTCGTTGCAGTGTGTTATAAGCCATTGCGGCGCCCTAAAAATGTGACATATAACATTAGGCAACTTGGTGGATTATGGCTTACAGGAGAAAGAGAGATTGATAGCTCTGCATTGGGCTCCTATAAAGAGGTATGATGATTACTTCAACATCTAAACTTGTGCAATTGATGATTTTCAAGGCAATTTTTTCATCGATATTTTTTCAAAATGTTACCATTAGTACAGGAACCTTCTATAGATTATTTTTTTAGGAATACATTATTTCCAAGTAAACGAATGCTATCTTCATTAAACCTGGTACTTGATCATGTTTAAATAATATTTTGTGACACTCATCGTTGCCCAATCATAAACTTACTAAGATCTAAGCGTTTATTACTAGCTCTATCCCGCGTGATAATTGTACATCCTTAAAGTGTATATTTCAATGATAAACTATGATTTCTGACGTATGTGGGAGTGGGACATAATTCACCGTATCCCGTTGTTTCAAAGGAGGGTTAATGTAGAAATAATAATAACACCATGGTGGCCATCACCGCGTGACGGGCAGGCGGACGATACATCCGCTGCCACTTCATTTGTTACTTTCCAGTTGTACACACAAAGCGAATCAGTGGTTTTGCGCTAACTAGCAATTCCATTTCTTGCGTTTATTCTATTCGAAACAAATGAAAATCGGAGAGAGCTAAAACTGAACGCAACGTAATGCTCTTGTATAGATGCGGGTAAATTTATTGCCGGAGAAAAAACTATCGATTGTTTCAACTATCGGGTCATAATTTGGTTATTAATTTATAAGATGTTGTTGTAAGTATAGTGGCTCTATCATGTGCTTGTGTTGAGTGAACTATGTTGATAACAAAATACACGTCGATTTTACTGGAAAGTGCCAGGACGGCTGAAGCTAGGAACCTGGCGCTGACCAGGTCTCGTGAAGGATGGACTTCCTCTTCGGACAGTTCGCCTGGATTTCGGAGATATAGAAGAAGACATTTCGCATACAGGTAACCAGATATTATTGCTACAACTTAGACTTACTTGGTTATAGGTTATTTTTCAGCTTATTAATAATATTTGACTTAGCAAATTCCTAACCGATATTTTATAAACTTTCATAATTGACGGTTCACTGAAGTTTTGTTTTGGTTTTCTTTTGGAATGTTAGTGTTATTTTTTATATTTATTTTTTTCTTATTATGTGTGAAATTCTCTAATTCTCTAATCTATGGAACCTTTGTTTTCTGCAATAAATGAATATTATTATTATTATTATGTCATGTTCAGTAACATACCCAGTAGGTAACATATAACTTGGTAATACTAACAATAATATGTGGGCGAATAAAATCATAAAATTTGTTTATGTATTCAATCGCGTTAATCCAAATAAAAAATATCCAATTTTTATAGCTTACTTAGTGAGTATGATGTGACTGTGATACGCTAAGTAGCGATAAACAAGCCTTTATAAAACCTACGTCCTTTGAGGCAGAGACTGCTCATTATCATGAATATCAAATTATATTTATTTTTGAAATGTTGTAAATTGCTAGTTTCCATACAGCTTTAAGTACAAAAATACAGCTTAAAGCCCGCGTAGGAAGGCTAAAAATAGCCCTACCGCCCCTGGATAAGCGTGCCGTGTGTTTTAATTTTTGACCTCATGTTCACTTACCATCAGGTGAGATTGAAACGCGGGTTTAGTCAGTTATGAAAAAGTACCTATATACATTACTAGACGTAGTAGGTACCCGTACAGTAAGGCTTTAAGTTGTTGCTGTAGGTACATACAAAAGGCAGCACATCAAGCGTTACATTACCTATCAAATTTCCTCAAGCAATTTTAACTTAATGTCGAGGGCATAGAGTTCAGATTCAAATTTTTTTTTGTTAATTCTGTAACTCTAGATGTGCTGCTTTCTGTACATTTATAATCTATACATATAATAAAATGGTAGGAAAGTCAAAACTGTACATTGAATATTTTTTTAAAAGAATACTTGGGGTATGATCTACAATCGAAACAGAAACAAAAAATATAGTTTTTAGAATTTTTGTCTGTTTGTCTGTTTGTCTTTCCGGGATAAACTCAAAAAGTACTGCATGGATTTACTTCATGAAGATAGTTAATGAAGATAGTTAAGAAGTCGGGTCAACATATAGGCTACATATTATCACGCTAGCAGTGTTATAATCGTAGGTGCGTTTGGTGCTGCATAGCGTTCACGCAAACGACGTCGCGGGCAGCAGCTAGTTTATATTTATAATTACCTATAGTGAGCCCCGGGAACTTGTACTTAATCTTTATGTCACCTGGTAGAAATTGATGATGAATTCGTCCTTTAAAGGTAAGAAACACATTCACTCGATACATCAACAGCAGAACTAAAGTTGTCAGGAAAAAAGACGTAAGTAAGTAATTCGTTCGAAATTCTACGGTATCAAAAGTTATGCGTGTAAAAAATGCGGCTGCTATCATACAATTTGAGATGTATTGGTGTGTAAAATAAGACTCAAATTACATATGTGCAACTATTTGCAAAGCGAGTGATTCACTTAACGAGGGATCCAGTTCTTACTATGAAAAATAAAATGCACAACTCGGGTCTTATTCAAACAGAAAAACCCAATGACAATATGAATTAACTATTTATTTGAATTGCCAATATTAATTTAGAATACCTAATTTTATTGTCTCCTGAAGAACAAAAAGACTAATTTGTATTCTAACAAGATACACAGAATAATCAACGACCGTATAACCATACAGTTCAATTGCCAACAACAGATCCGTCAAAGTCATATCACAATGGGTCAATCATTTCCTAACGGCTTGATCAACATGATTGTACCGAATATCTACATAATTTACCATGAATACCATGTCTATATTTAGTATGAACAGCCACTAAAACAAATATCTTTATTATTGCAAAGGTAAATAAAAATATGCTTTACAGAACCCTATGAATTTACTCGCGTGGAAATAAGTCAAAAAAACTGAACAAACATTAATGTATAGGAAAGATTTTATGTTTTTGCTTTTAGAAGTTTTCTGTTTTATTTTATTTACTATTAATATTTGAATAATTTGATTTAGAAAATAAAATAAATATAAATAAATAAATATTTCTGACACTTACACAACATTATCTAGCCCAAATTAAGTTTCTAAAAGAACTTGTGTTATGGATACTAGATAACTGATATACCTACTTAAGAAATAATAAACTACATATTAAATAAATACATATTTTTATAAGAATAAACTTAAACATATAAACATCCTGCTTGACGACTAATATCTGTTTTCATCACACAAATATCCGCCGCCGCGCCGCCGAGATTCGAACCCAGAACCTCTGGAATAGAAGGCAATGTATGTTACCGCTACACCAGCCGGTCGTCAGACCTGAGAATAATGCCATATTGACGATGGCTACCTACCTACCTATCTCTATATCTACGCAAATATCGCGTATTATGCGCTGTGCCTTTATCTCTCAAAAATAATTCTTATAAATAACAAAACAAACAAGTGGCATTTACAATATAGGTAGGGATTATTTATGCATATCGTATTTCGATTTCATAAGAACTCCGTATTGCTTATATTCGATACTAGGTTATATGCATTATAGCTGCAGTAGTGTTTATCAGAGCTCACTTGTAAGATTCGATTTTCGTCGATTAATCGATGTTTTTAATCTAGTTATTTATTTTCAAAAGATGCGTCATTAATGTTTTTGATATTCAACAAAAATAAATGAATTCAACTTGCAAATATGTCAACATTTAACGACGAATAGACCATGTCAAATCTTGTAGTAATTTCTCAAACATATTTTATCGATGCAACATCGATAACTCTGCCTCTAATTGCAGACCAATACCTTAAAGTTCATATATTTGCGAAAATCTATGTATCTCCGTTGTCTAGTTAATATTTAAGAACCTCATATTTTACGAGCCCATCATTATTTTAAAAGGCGTTTCCTGCAAGCAATTGAAGAGACAACCGTGTACTAATGAAATTAAACGATCGGTAACCGCCCACATACGGTGGAGGTATTTTTTATGATAGTTTTGAAAAGGAACGAACCGCCCGCAACTTACTTGTTTACCAAAAACTAGCGAGGCACGAACGGCCCGGTAACCTTCAGAGGGACTAAATTTTTGGCGCGATCTATAACAGCATTGAAATATGCGTGAAATAAAAATCGGAAATCGTAGTAAAATCCCGGAAATTCTAAAACAGTTATTAGATACAAGATTTTTCAAAGCAATGAAAGGAGATTCGATTTCTAACACCTTACCAGGATAGACCTATATTTTTTCTTGTATCTATTTTCTAAGGCAAAAATTGAAGAGCTATTACCCTAACCAACAGAAAATAGAAACGTTTAAGGCTGCAAACTGGACCGCAGCGATTTCTGCGACACGATAGAAAGTATTGAGTTTGTATGAAACCGCGACAATTCGCTCAAGCGCCCGCTGGCGTCGAGAACGGCCCAGATTCCCCGCGCCGCTGTTGCTGCCGTCCAGTTTGCAGCCTTATGGTGCGTACAGATCGCTGTAATGGAACTTGTAATGTAACATTCTGCGCACCACTCGCCCAAATACGCAACGTGCGCAGAATGTTACATTACTAGCAATCTGTACGCACCATTAGTGTCCGTCGGACATGAGTAAAGCGTCTCGTCTGAATAATAAGATGAACAAAACATGTAACGTGTTTTTTTATGTTAGAAAACATATTCGCGTGACATATTATTATTAATTCTTTTCCACAAGTACACATACTTTTCCATAGCGTAAACGAAGTATGATAATCAACAGAGATTTCATGTAAATTAGAATGCATCTCATTTTACATATTGAGACAGAGTTACTTCGCCGAGACTAAGGAATGTGGTTATATGGCCTGTGATGGAGTTATTGTGACGTTCAAGGTTTATTGATTTATTACAATAATCCTAATAATTCATTTCGTATTGTTTTGAGTTTTCATGATATCAAAAGACGTTTTTCGCCGAAATAAAACGTGTTTTTCAATAAATGTTTTCAAAAGCAGCCAACGTGACAAAAACGTTTTTCCGGCGTACTATTTTACCACGGGGTCAGTCGCCTGTTTATTTTTTATTAATTTATTTTATCAGGTGACTGGGCCCACTCGTAATTTTAAATACAAATCCATTGTTTAAAAACCAGATATAGTACAGTTAGCAGAAAAAGTGTCACAAATAAAACAAAGTTATTCATTATTTAAGGTTTTTAATTTACGTTCTTGTACTGATGAAAAAGTATAACACGCTTAATTATAATTATGATACGAGAATTTTAAATAATATTAATTATAAAAAGTCACTAGAAAATCACAGCATTAATGGTATCCAAAGATATAATTGTCTTATTGTGCAAAAAAATAATAAATAATATTGATTTCTAATACCACCTATTAGTCGTTGTAAGAATTTTAAAAACAGTCTTCACATCGATTATGTATCGATTGGAAATCATTCGCTTGCAGTTTTTTTGATATTCATACACTTACTAAAAAATACTGCAATACTACATGAAATAACTCCTGAGTTAAATGACTAGATTTTTCTCTTAACTGTACTTTACTTTTAAGTAAGTACAGTTAAGAGAAAATTGGGCCCACAAAATTGTACTTTTAAGTAAGTCAGATTTGTGGGCTCAGTAGACCGATTCAAAATGTATTCAGGAGACCTTGGACCTAGTTTGGAGTGGGCCCAGTCGCCTGTATCCTCGAATTCTTGATACAGCCAATACCAACAGCCTAGATACAAGATAGATTTTTTAATTTATCGTGTAATGTTGGCCGGTCATTCAACAAGATTACTACTAAGATATTCTCTTTTAGTGTTACATCATTCAAATATTTTTACATAAAATGCGTTTTTATTTATTTGAAAAACATTAGTGTTTTTTTTTAACTTTTAATACTACAATATTCACGATTCATAAAAGCCCATAAATACCAAAACCTGATAACCGCTTAAATTTTCACTCTCGCGAAACAAGCGAATGCAAATTTTCTCGCACTATATTTTAGTACCTACACCACAGTACAGATATCTAGAGTAATTCAACTTCATACAAACGGGCGAAACGCGAGCTATACCTAAGCGTGTCGATCTCGGCATGCGGCCAGTCGCGAGTGTCCGCATACCGAAACAATTATTGATTGAGCTTTACGTTAATGTGCGGATTGATTATACTTTAATAATACATCTTTTCGTGCGTCTCAGTCGAGGCTCAAGTATTTTTCAATCGCTAATTTATCCGATTGTTATTCAAACGTAAAAATGGTTTTTTGACACAAAACTTATTTTTCTTGAACACTTCCTATTCAATTTATAAAGTATTTTATTTTTTTATATAAAAAAAAGTATATTTGCAGTCACAAAACTAAATGGAAATAAACACAAAGTAGGCTAATGTAATTTTAACGCTGAAGGCGGGCAGCCCTATCACATGTGAACGGACCGCGGCGCGCTGTATGCGTTTATTTCAAAGATGCGGCCGAGTTGAATTACTGTATATATTTGTATTGTGCCTACACCGTTACAGTCAAACGACTAATTTAACTAGGTGTTTCCCGCTGCTTCACCCGCGTTAATTCTGATTCTGTGAGTATATAGAACTAAAAAGTTATTACAGGCACAACCTGCCTCAAGAACTTTAAGATTTCCTTGTAGTGCCTAAATACAAAGTTTAATAGTTTTTACAGTGACGAACTTTCGTACAAATTTTCGTCCCTCATTTAAATCCTTTCTAGTTTATTTTTCACAGTAAAAGGACCGTATGTTCTTTCGCAAGCTGTGTCAAATTTCATTAAATACGGTTCTGTGGTTTTACCGTGAAAGCGTGACAGATTTACTTTCGCATCGTACTAATATATAAATAAATGCGAAAGTTTGGATGAATGAATGTTTGTTCCTCAATCACGGTACAACGGCTGAATGCATTTGGATAAATTTCAGCAAAGTAAGAGTGTTCAATTTCTTTTTATTTCCATATTCTCGGGGTACTGGGAGCGTTAGAAAAATATAGAATGTGCCAGCTGCTTCTCTTTCCGGGCATACTATAAAAGTCAGTAAAGGGAAAGAGGTATGACCTGACACCCTGTCACTGCAATAGTACATCATAATAGTACCTCTAAATTTGTTATACGTGATATCAGATGGATAGCCATTGGTGTTATGTCTACCCCATAAGGGATACAGGCGTGAAGCTATGTATGTAGGTATGTGTTTTTGCGGGACTCACAATTGCGCGGGTGAAACAGCCTGTAACTGCTAGATTATAATGTAAGTAGGGTATAAAATAACTCGCTGCATTAATAGGTTAAGTATGAACATTAAAAGGAACATAATGGTTATAGTATTTCGTAAAACCTTATAATCACCGCAATCGCAATCCTTCGAAATATAACGAAGATAATATAAAGGACAATGCACTCTATTTATTGCATAACCTGCGTACGCTTTTTTAGGGTTCCGTATCTTATAAAATAATAAATATAAATAAAATAATCTTCCCAGACAATCACACCAATTGTGATGTACTTAATGGTGGTAGCGTATACCTTTTTTTAAAAAACTAGCTTTTTACTTACGACTAACTTTAACTTTGACTTCAATTTCACCTCATGGTGAGTGAAGATGGGTTCGATGATGACAGCACGTCATGGACTTAGGAAGAAAAGTGTGCGCTTTTATAATAATATTCCAAAATATTTAAGATTAACCCTTGGATAGCTTTAAGGATATGTGTTATATAAAAAGTTTTACAATAAGATATCCGGATGCAAGAAGATGGGATTCTGGTTGTTAATTGTTATTGTGTATTGTAAAAAAATGATTGCTGTTGAGTTTCTTGCCACTTCTTCTCAACAGATCGACTTTCCGAAGTGGTAGTAGATTCAGTTCAATTTGTAAATTGTGTGACTTATTTCAAATGTATTTAAATACTTACGAAATAAAGATCCTTTTGACTTTGAAGTATTTTGGATTAGTAGCCTTTTATGAGATCTAACCCAGAGGCAATTGGGCACTAACACGCGTCTGAAAACTTTCTCCTTCTTAATATATAAAACTGTTCCGTTACTGACTGAGTGACTGACAGACACAAACCTACACCCATAACTACTGGGCGTAGAGAGCTGAAGTTTAAGACATACATACCTTAGAGGATGTAGGGGAGCACTAAGGAGGGGATTCCCGAAATTCCCATGGGAACGGGAAATATAGGACTTTTTAGTTTCTATTAAATATCTTATTGCTTGAGTGCACGGATGTGATACTTATTATAAAGGTCCTTCAGTGGGTGTCTGGTTGCATTATGGAAGGAATTCCCGAAATTTTCACGGGATCGCGAAACATAGGACTTTTAGTTTGTATAGATATTTACGCGAACGAAGTCGCGGGCAAAATCTAGTTAAAATTATAAATATGAAACATTTTAGACCCTAACTCTAAAATGTCACCAAAAGTCTCTAAAATGCAACTTTTATATACCTAGTTCTCTAAATGTAGTGTCGACGGTGTATATTGTATTAATTTTAATAATGTCACTTAGGCCTTATAAATAAATATTAAAACAACGTAAATACTACGGAATTTAGCGCTAGACTCTGTTGACCGAAGAGCCCGAAAACTCATAAATAATAACAACCTTACAAATAAAAAATTGCAGACGCTGGAGCATCGTCGTAAGGTTGCTTGTTTGACAGTATTTTATCGGCTACATTTTGGTGAGTGTGCGAGTGCTCTTTTTGACCGAATTGAACCCACCCCTTTTTACCACCGGACTACCAGACGCAGACAGAACTTCCATCCGTATATAGTGGATATACCAAGAAGTCGAACAAAACGCTTCGATAGTTCCTTTTTGGTACGGATTGCCAAGGTGTGGAACAATCTGCCTGCGTCTGTTTTTCCTGACCACTACAGTCCTGGAACTTTTAAGTGTCGAGTGAATAGGTTTCTCGTGGATGGACGTGTAACACCATAGTCTTCATGCGCACTTTCCATCAGGTGGCATGGAAGACAAACGTCCTATCCTTACAATATAAAAAAAAAAAAAAAAAAAAAAGGAATCCTCAGTAAACGAGTTATTCGCAGTTGACCGAGTTTCTGGTAAGGAAACTTTGCATTTTTAAATTCGCAGAGCTATAGTTTTTACCGCTTTAAAATATACAGGATGTTTGGAACTCTGGGAAACAAGTTTAGAGTATTTTGTATTATACAAAAGTAAAGTGAGTTCAAACTGAAAAGATTTTGGAAATATATTATGTAGGTACTCTTTCAACTGTTATTGTGAAATGAAATGTAAGAAATACCGATAATTACTTTATTTTCAATTATGTTCTTTTCATTACATGTAGGATATAGTGTTACAGTCGGTCGTTTTTAATTGATCCTTTTGCAGTTCCTGATTACTTATTTTTTGAAATACATACACGATTTGACATACTTTAAACCTCAACTCTGTTCCAGTACTACTTCATCCCCTTTTGTTAGTCTACATCACATAAAAGTGTATTATAGAATATTTAAAACCGATTCCATACTTATGAAATGTTAAGGATTAGTATTAACCCTTTCTCCAATTTTCGTAAACGATTTTCAAAACAGACGTATCGTTGATGTCTCAAGAACCATATAGCAAATTAATATTATCAACTAAATAACTGTCCTTCAAAATTTAATGAACACGAATGCAATGGAGAAACTCTCCAATTCTGTAAGGAATCGCGCAGATATTTACAAAATACTAAGAGTTAATGACGCCGGTCTTCGTAAACTTTTGCAGACGGTTCACATAGTTCAGAACACTTTTAGTTGAACTATTAGGGAACGGATCGTAACTGGTTTTCTGGTAAGTACTTCTGTGCTGTAAACGATGCTTTAGAATTGAGTTTCAGAGTTTTCTAAAGTTTTTTTCTTCTGTTCTCGAGTGAAGTGTTGAAGTAATCGAATAAAGGAGTCATTTGATTCCTAGTTAGGCTAGTTTCGAAGACGAAAGGTTTTAGTTAGCTCTATTCTGATCATACATGATGGTTCCATGCTGGACTGGGAGCGAAAGAAAAACGTAGAATGTGCCAGCTGCTTCTCTTCCCGGGCATACTGTAAAAGTCACTTAAGGGACAGAGGTTTTAAAAGCGTTTTTGTGGGCGATAGGCTAACCCCCTGTCACTACAATAGTCTCTCTCGATGTTTATAATACCTCCAAATTTGTCAAACATGACATCAGATGGTCTTGTAACCTCTGGTATTCTGCCTACCCCATAAGGGATACAGGCGTGACGTTAATAAGAAGTCGAACGCAATACAACAAATATGTCAAATAAAGAATAAAATATCAATATAAGTAGGTACAATAACTGTGTGTACTATTGCTAAAGCGATCTCTCTCGCATAGGATGTCACAAGACAAAACAATCAATTAAAAATCGAATAGAAAAAACCATTCACATAGAATCTTAAAAAAATAAACATTGAATACATCGATTTAGAATACAATTAAATCTCAAAAGCATTCCAATTCTAACCTTCAATATGCAACGCATCGTTATAAGGCAGAATAAAATTATGTTATTTCAAGTTACATTATAATAATAAATATTTCTGACACTCACACAACATTATCTAGCCCAAATTAAGTTTCTTAAAGAACTTGTGTTATGGATACTAGATAACTGATATACTTAAGAAATATATAAACATACATATTGAATAAATACATATTTTTTATTAGAATAAACTTAAATAAACATATAAACATCCATGACTTGACGGCTAATATCTGTGTTCATCACACAAATATCCGCCACCGCCGGGATTCGAACCCAGGACCTCTGGCATAGAAGGCAATGTATGTTACCACTACACCAGCCGGCCGTCAAATTATGGTCGTCAAATTATGTTTATTACTATCAAAAATAAAACAAATTCGTTAGTTATCAATAAATAATAGTTTAAGGGCTTAATAGCAGCCTTTAATAATTATATAGAATCTATTTTCTCTATTAGGTATCTTTTAATTTTTCTCTACTAGGTATCTTTAATAAAGTCTCTTGTTTACGTAAACATTTGTAGGTTTTTGTACACATGCTAGAATTCGTAACAGAGCTATTATCAGAATTTAGGTAATAAACCCGTTTCATTGAACTCTGAAATCCATAATTAAAACCTACGCTTTTCGTGATTGAGCATTAAGTACTAATTCAATGTTTTCATTGCAATTATATTGAAACCAGTAATCTGCTTTATAACAGACTGTTAATTGAAAGATATTAAGTGATTGTTATTTAAACAGAATCGATATCAAACTCAAACTTCTTATTTAATTAACTTTGATAAGTTTTAAAGTCTTTTTTATTTTGAAAGGACGTTGACATGATCGATATATTGATAGTGCATGTAAACAACAGTCAAATTAAACAACGCAACGTCGCTACAACGATATTAAGGTGTTTAATACTTTAAAATTAAGTTGAATCTACAAATTCATTCTTTAAATACTCATATATTCATAAATGCACAATAAACTCATACAATATAAAATGCTGTTTTAAATTGTGTTTTCGCGCTATGATTTTGCAAAGAAGTAAGGGAAACTAAACTCTTTATAAGCCTGTGTTAATTTCAGGCGTAACTGTGAGCAGCTAAGTTTCCATAACAACCAAAAAATCTCCAGAGAAAAACCCTTATTAATACTAATTAGAAGCTATAGCTATGTCAAGACTAATCTCTTCGTTTGTTAAGGCCAATGTCCTTAGTTTTCAATAGATGAGGTTTTTGGATGGAAATACAGACAGGTATTTTGCTAAATATTTGATCCACACTATGCTCATAATAATTTGGACATGCATCATTTGCGTTGCATAGACAGGAATTTATATTGAACACTCGAAGCTGTTGTCCACTATCCCTAACAACAAAATATTATGATCCGATTATTACAAATATTTTAACGAAAAATATACAACTATACGAAAGATTTAATAGATAAAAATAGTAAATAAAATCGTTCCAGTCGGCATCGATTTTATTTAGTATTTTTAAACATAAAATTATATTCAATTTAAAAGATATGTATTTATGCGAATTGTTTTGGCATTCTTTGGTAAACAATTACTTTCGAAGATTTATTCGGTAGATTTGGATATAAACGGTGGCAATTTTGAAATGGTTATGCTTAGGCACGAACACCAAATGCATTTTTCCTAAGGAATATTTTAACAGTGAGAACTCAAATTTTGTCTTGCATATTACAAAAAAGCCTCTTTAAAAGAAATCTCCCCTCTTAATGTAAAGATTTAAATAATATTTTTTATTTAAGTACATAAAAAATACTACACTTAAATAGATACAATCATCAAAAACAAATTTAATGCGAAACGGTTCGTGTTTCTCGGATATAGAATCGAACTAGTGCACATACTGTTAGAATGCATTACACCGAGAGGTAGGTAAAACTAGGGGGTGAAATATGCATCATATGCACGTCGGCAATGGTATTTATGAAAGGTATAATTTGTTAAACGATGTAATTAATTATAGGGGACTTTGATAACTATTATAAAGGATTATTAAGGTACTATTATAAGGTTAATTGGTGTAGTAGATATTTATTTTTCTGCCTATAACCTAAATGCTTAGTCAAAAGCTAAAAGGATTACGAAATCTCTTAGTTATGGTTACTTTTAATACCTCTTAAAGTATACTATATTAAATCATTTATGTTTGTGTGATTGAAGACGGTAAGATCATAGCCTAGAATAACACTAAGGGTAATGAATAATTTAAAGTCGGGCAAATTGATATAATTCTAGTCTAAAACTTCCCAAATCCAAATCCAGTCCCCTAACTCTTAGGCTAATTTTAAAACAGAAAACAATGATATACTCATACCTACCTACATCCTTAATGTCACTAGTAATGTCAACTATTGTGCAACCAACCGCAGCCAAGATCCTGTGCCGTAGGCGGCCCTTGCAACATATCCTGTCGTACGAGTACGTCTCGCTTTCCTTTATACATACAGGCAGTAGACGTTTAGCAACTATCAAATCAAGGTGATCGTAGTTTACATGTATCATGTAAGTATCTATTTGATTTGGTTAGCGTTTTGTTATGTGCATTACAATTCCTTGAAAAAAATAATGATCTTGAATGAATTCGTTTTGTAGTTTTATATTGAAACTAGCTGCTGCCCGCGACGTCGTCTGCGTGAACGCTATGCAGCACCAAAGGCACCTACGATTATAACACTGCTAGCGTGATAATATGTAGCCTATATGTTGACCCGACTTCTTAACTATCTTCATGCCAAATTTGAAGTAAATCCATGCAGTACTTTTTGAGTTTATCCCGGAAAGACAAACAGACAAACAGACAAACAGACAAAAATTCTAAAAACTATATTTTTTGTTTCTGTTTCGATTGTAGATCATACCCCAAGTATTCTTTTAAAAAAATATTCAATGTACAGTTTTGACTTTCCTACCATTTTATTATATGTATAGATTTAAAATATTGATGGCAGCCCTCGACGGATTTTCTTGCTCTTCTTATAAAGTTCATAGGGAGTTGAATACCTATGTTAGTGCGACATCTACATCTTCGAGAACCGAATAGGTAAGCGTAGGGAAGTGCTATGAAAACGAATAGTATGTTGTTCATAATATGACCGACTCTGTGTGAGATCAAGTGAACTTTTAAAAAAGCTTTTCACGTTAATTATCTCTCGTCACATAAATCATTTCAGTAGGGGGATTTTAAATTATTTTAACCGCCGCGTCGTGGGTTTTTCAAAATTTTTATTTTGTTTTTTATAAAAGAGAGAGACTGAAGAGAAAATCTGTAAATTGCTTTTGATTAGATCACATTTGTCTAGTACTATTTAGGACCTATAAAAGACTCGTCAGTACGATCATTGCTACTTACATTGGTCTCCCTATTACAAAATATAACAACAACAATCAACCCTATATACCAAAACAAAACCTCCCTGAACACGATTCGGAGTATGCCTTGCATCAAAATATCGAGGCAACATACTTGAAAGCGTCTGAAGTGGGTTTCGTTTAGACATGTTTAGTCACACGGGACCTTTGGACGCAGGCACCTGTCTCAAGTTGGACACTAAGTATAGTGAAGCTTAATTGTCTAAATTGTAGTGTCTTAACAGGACGCTTTGTTTGAAGGGTAGGATTGAATTAGTTTTGTTTATTTAGCAGTTTATGTTGATAGACACAAGTTACAATACCATTGATAGATTTGTATAATTGAACATAAAGTAAGTACAAAGGTTTATTTCTAAAGAGATATCTCTTTTTTTTTTTTTTTTATAAAATATGGATGGGACGTTTGTCTTCCATGACACCTGATGTTAAGTGAACATGAAGACTAAGGTGGTACACGTCCATCCACGAGAAACCTATTCACTCGACGCTTAAAAGTACTAGGACTATACTGGTCAGGGAAAATAGACGCAGGCAGTTCATTCCAAACCTTGGCGACCCGTATCAAAAAGGAACTGTCAAAGCGCTTAGTTCGACTTTTCGGAATATCAACCACATACGGATGGAAGTTCTGTCTGCGTCTAGTAGTCCGATGGTAAAAGGGTGAGGGTTCAATTTGCTCAAACAGAGCACTCGCGCACTCACCAAAATGTATCCTGTAGTACACGGTTAAACAGGCAACCTTACGACGATGCTCTAGGGTCTGTAGTTTATTGGTCGTAAGGTCGACGTTGTTAATTAATTTACGGGCTCTTCGGTCAACGGAGTCCAGCGCTTCTAGTTGATATTTGGCTGAACCATCCCAAAGATGACTGCAGTACTCCATGCATGATCGCACTTGAGCTGTATATAAGTTAAGAAGCTGTGCAGGGCTGAAGTACCGCCGTACCTTCGAGATGATTCCCAACTATAACACCTAACCTGAGACACCGCGGGAAACTGAAGAGTTTAGTTAATATTATAGTGTGTTTATACTACTTTAATACTGTTAATATATAATATTATTCACATATAATTCAATAAAAAAATGAAATAAATAAAAATGAACATTCCAATACAAAATTACCAAGATAAAACCTAAAATCTACACTGCAGTAAGTTCTATCAAGATATCAACCTTTAAGAACAAATTTCGTGGACGATCATACAGAGTTGGTTTTACGTCACCAGCCAAATTTAAACGTTATTTTCTTTGATAAGATGTAAACGTACCTGCATATTTACTTTACTAGCGCTCAGTAGAAAAAAAAAGATATGGCACCACAAACTGTTTTACACATAGTCGCTGATGATGAACATAGCTACAACGATGCGGCATTTCATTGAGAATACTACGACGTAGTACGACAAGGTGTCTTGTTGAAGCGCGTAGTCGTCTTTATTTTGATGGCATTCACTCATAATTTTAGAGTGACTATGCCTTGCTTAATATTTTAGCGACTATGTTTATTTCCTTGTAAAAAAATACGTACCTTTTTCGTACGTAGGTACCTTTACGTAAAATCGTTTCTATAATTGAACGATTTTAATACTTATTGCGTAAAAACAAGAGCAAACGGGTTATTTGATCCGTAAATAACACAAGCAAAAAATCCGAGACTTATACAAGAATTATTTGGTATACCAAAGTAGTTAAATATCCGGTTGAACTGCCACACTCCTATGTGACTCCAAAGTAACCTCATAGTTGCTGGAGACCACAGAGGTTATAAGGATATTTTTGAGGTTTTAACTTTGCACCCTTTTCCGAGCCAGTTTCTGAGAGATCTTTTCCTGAACCGGCCCTACACTGTTAAAAATATTTAGTGAAAATTACATAAAAGCTTGGGCAACTCTCGTTGCCCAAATATTTATGTAATATTAAATGTTGATGTAGTTTTACATGAGGGATTTAATTTTACATTTCATAATTGTGTATTTTTTCTATAATTTATGGAAATTCACGTATATTTCGGCAATTTTATACCTTTTTAAAGTATACTTACACATTTTTTATGTATTGCTTCTGTAATAATCCCAGCTCATGTGTAAAAATACAAATTGTTCTGTCATTATACACGTTTTAGGTATAATTACATAAAAATAATTAAAAATCTGTAAAATTACCGAAAATTATTTTCTTTTCCACAATTTACTGAAATTTACAGCTGTTTTCGGTACATTCTACAGGTTTATGTACTTTTTTTGCATGTATAATCACATAATTTTTAGCAGTGTACTGGAGTTTGAACCGAGGACTCTCATACCGCAAACAAACACTCGACCAATGCCCCACAGAGGCCTTCATGTTTCCAATTATACAATTTTCTACACTTTACCACCGAACAGCGAAGCAAAGGATTTCCTTCATATCTCCATTGTAAGTTGGTATTTCGAAGTGGCGGTGAAAGGCAGGCAGCAAAAAAAAATATTGCCTCTCAAAAGCCATTAAAGTAAATACGCTTAAAGAGACAAAAACATCCACTTTTTCTATAAAAAAATAACTGGAAGTGAATTCCCTTTAGCAGAAGAATTTATTATTTATTGGAATTGGGTCAAGAAACCGGATGAAGGAGATCTACGAAACTGCTTTTGACAACCTTTTAGCCGTTAACAAATAAGAAACTAATTGAGTTTGCCCTGTTTCATAGAATCCGTTAAGATGCTTGCAGACATGACACAGCAATTAGTAGTTTTATAAACCTACATAAGTAATTGTCTTATTTGGAGACCTACATTATTAAAGTAAATTTTAGTTAAATAAAACACTTTTTAACCGGATTTATCGCGTATGTTTTCATTTTAAATTTTGACTCGACCTTTCGGTGTCTTTGCAGACCCCGTGGTCATTAGCGACGACAGTAATATAAGAGCGGAAATATACGCGATAAATCCGGTTAAAAAGTGTTTTATTTAATAGTATGAATCGCGAAAACTTAAGACAATATTAAATGTTAGTTATGAATCAAAGAAAGAAACTGTAATTATAGGTATGACAAATCAAAAGCGAATCCTATTTTTTTTTTTATATTTATGACACTCACACAACATTATCTAGCCCAAATTAACTTGTGTTATGGATACTAGATAACTGATAAACTTAAGAAATATATAAACATACATATTGAATTAATACATATTTTTTATTAGAATAAACTTAAATAAACATATCCATGACTTGACGGCTAATATCTGTGTTCATCACACAAATATCCGCCGCCGCCGGGATTCGAACCCAGGACCTCGGGCATAGAAGGCAATGTATGTTACCGCTACACCAGCCGGTCGTCAATTTTTTGGTGTACCGATAACTGTAGTTCAGTTTAGCTTAGTTTAGTTCGCTTAGGTTTCAGGTTCAGTATTATTTCATTCGGGATATCGTCATACATAGGTGAAGCACGAGATCACGCTACTAGTTACTAATAAAAAAGTTGAACTTACAAAGTATAATTTGTTTTCTCAAAACAAAAAAAGATGAACAGGAAAAAAAACCAAGACTTCTGTCTACGAGGATCAATATTCTCCTATACCGATTAAGTATATGAAATCGAAGAAAACAAATGTATCGATTTTTTAAAGTCCTTTCAACCAAGACGGCCCCGGGGCACGTCCTATCATTATTTTTTTCGCGTCTCGTTGCAAACAACTCTCCCGGCCGCCGAGACATCTTTAATTAACGCGACTTAAATCCTAAATGACTTCTGAACCACTTTCAGATATCCGCGTCTGAACAAAAAAAACGGTTATAAGAAAAGCGCCTTATAATATAACACACTTTATACTTAATCTTTGCATAGATTGGATAATCTGAAAATTACGCCTGATTTGTATTTTAATAACTTATTTTTGTTTCTGTGATTAATCCCGCCTTTTGCAAAATTACCGCAGCAACAATATTGAACGGTAGACTTTACCTATATGAAGAGTGATCGTTAGCCAGATAGATCCTGAAGATTAACAAACTGGGGTAGTTCGACTTAGTTGCCCGTACAAAACGCGTATCGAGGGGCTATTCTAAGTTGCAAATCTTATGATTTTTTTGAATTTTTGATTTTTTTTTATGAATATTAAGGCGAGGATTTTCGACCACAGTAGGCATCAACGTTATATGGGACTGCGTGGCGGGCAGTCGCGTAAATGAACACGTCAGCGCACAGAAATGTCACAGTATAATTAATAGCAGTAATATAGTAGTACTATACCTATGGTGTGCCTTGTTATACGAAATTCGTTTCTACGATGACTAAAACTTATGTCAAGGATGATATAATAGAATCTATATTTTTTATTTATCTGGATTTAGTATTGCGATACCTATACTTACTATTTTATTTTTTATAAATATTGTAATTGCCATTTTATAGATGAAATCTTTTTAAATTTATATCCTTACTGAATTCTGTTGTGAAAATCGTGCTATTTTGACTTGAAAGTATATCGTGACGTTAATTTGTAACTTTCATAAATTATTTGTTCCAAAATTCATTAAAATCAGATAAGTAGGTAGTTGAGATCTTTTACGTAAGCTTTTATCTCTCTCTCATTCCAATCCAATAGGGCTGGTGTTTGAAAAAAAGTAGGGTTTGGGAGCTATTTTCATTACTAATTTTCTACAAATCGGTCGGATGGTTTGGCTGAAATAAAGGAACAGAAAGATAGACTTTCGCATTTATTATTTAGTATGGATCCGTTATTTAGTCACTACAACACGAGTTAATTTGAGCTAAATAATGTAATGTGAATGTTACAAATAATTAATTTTTTTATGAAATGAAATTCAATCCACCCCTTCGGAATGTGCACCTGTTTACACGAAGTAGTAAATTTGTAGTAGTTAATTATATCAAAAAAATAGTAATGTATGATTATATTCTTAAACTAGCTGTCCCCGCGGCTCCGCTCGCGATAATTTCGGGATAAAAAGTATCGTATGTTACTTCTAGTACCTCTCATGATTCGTCGAGTAGCTTTTGCGTGAAAGCTGAACAAATATACACTCTTTCATATTTATAATATTAGTAAGGATAACGATTGACATTTTATAATATTTGCCAATTAATTGTTTAGATCACTTTCACATGAGGTTTAAGTATCTATGGAACGAAAATCGTTCAGCGCAAAGCTTCCGAGTAAACTATATTGAAAGTTGACCCGTCCGGCACGTGAACATGAAGATTTCTAGAACTGCTAGCCCGGGAAAGAGCGACGTATAACTGACCATGCGAGAAACAACTGACACCGAGATCTACTCCAGCAACACGAAAAGTCTGCCCTTGAGCCTTATTAATTGTCATTGCAAAACACACCGATACTGGGAATTGCGTTCTTTTAAATTGGAAATCCAAGTGCCTGTTTAAACTAAAATATCCAAATAGAATTATACCCAGAAATACGTACAACTTACAACAGTAAAAGAAATGAAAATAAAGCTGAAACGCCTGTGCAATGCTATTTACCTATACCTACTTCACTGGAAAATAAATACCTATAACTACAATAATTAATAAAAAGTACCTACGCTTTTACCTAAAAAATCCAAAAAAAACTGAACATAAATTAGCCAAAATTTGGAATTTGACCGAATATTTAAACACTACCAAAACAACTAATACCTATTTTATAAAATAACAACAAAAGAAATTCAAATACACTATTTAAAGATTAAAAGTCGCGCTGATCAATAAAGTCGAACGCTCTGAACGCATCAACAGCCAAATATTGAAGCTTGAATTATGAAGCTTGCGCTCGCCTCCCACCTTTTTATACCCTACCGCCGCGAGCCGCGTCGAGCGCGGCAACCGTTACGCAAAAATAATCCTTATATCATTCAGTATTCACGCGCGATGGGTTATTAGCGTATTTCATGTATAAGTTTGGTGTTTCTATACCGATTTTTATGATTCTTTTTTTGTTGAATAGGTAACAATGTAATTTTTTTTTAATTAACGATGAATGAGAGTATTATAAACGTAAGAGTAAACAAATATAATCAGAAAGCTCCGAACTGCTAAGCTATCGGGATTTACACGTGTTATTGTGAGTCAACCATAAAATATAGACATATACTGTTGTGGGATATTTTTTATATAATTTTATGAAGAATATTTCTGTCATACATGATATCTATGTAGCTTTAACCATTAAGGCTGCACACGCGACGGAAGCTTAAAAAATGAAGTAACTTCTCCCGTTTTTCCAACATTTCCCTTCACTGCTCTGCTCCTTTTGATTGTAGCGTGATAATAAGTATACTATAACCTGCCTAGGAGTATGAAGAATAATTTTGTCAAGTTTCGTTAAAATCCGTCGAGTAGTTTTTGTTTCTATAAGGAACATACAGACAGACAGACAGACAAAAATTTTACTGATTGCATTTTTGGCATCAGTATCGATCACTAATCACCCCCTGATAGTTATTTTGAAAAAAATATTACATGTACAGAATTGACCTCTCTACAGATTTATTATAAGTATAGATAGATATAGATGTCTATGTATCGTCATAATGTATTAGCCGTCTAATCTATAAAGCCGAAGGGTTTGTCTGTTTGAACTTTGAACTAGATTATTCGTGAAAGAACCGATCAGATATAATTTAATGTTACTAAAGTTGATGCATAAAGGTCCAAAGCACTATATTTTTGAAAAACATAGCATATGAAAGTTTAACCACAAAATACATAAAAGGTGACCAATTTAAACTAACTCTTAACACTGTGAAATTATAACTATCTGGAATCATAATTTCAACACACAGGAAAATTGGTGGTAGATGCCATCTACATTCCCTTTCAAGAACGAAGTAAGTACTTTTTATATATTAATAACTAGGTACATCAAAAGAATTGTAGGTGGCAGCATTACTCAAAAACATATTTGTTGAAATTATAAAGATACCAAACTAATTTGATATCTGGAACTTTTGAAATAGAGTCTATTTTACTCGTGACGAAAATAAATACAAGAAGGTATTTTAACGGACAGACATTTTCAATCCATTATTTTATTTGACGTTTAAGTACAGGCAAAGCAATATTATTTGAACGTAACCCATTCAAACAATTAAGTAACAAATTAACTGATATTCTTTTCGATATTAATAACTAATACCCATCTTAATCTCACCATCAGTGCTAATGTCTTATCAGCACTCATCAGTGCCTATAAATTACCATTAGTACCTATCAGTAGTTACCCATCTGCACCGATAAACACCTATGAGAAGCCATCAGCACCTATCAGTACCCATCGGAACCCAATAGCATCTCTCAGCATCCTTCATTACCCATCGGCACCTATCAGCACATCTGAGCACCCAACCTATCAGTACTCAACAGCATCTATCAGCAACCATCATTACCCATCAGCACCTGTCAGCATCCATCAGTTACAACCGTCACCTATCAGTAACTATCAGCACCCATCAGCATCTATCAGCACACATCAAAAAGAACACCTCTATAATATACAACTTTGCATAGGTGTTTTTTAATACTTATATAATACTAGCTTTATCCCGCAACTTCGTATGCGCTTAACTACCCTTCTCGTGGAAATTTCAGAAACTATACAACCAGACACCCACTGAAAGAACCTTTATACCAAGTATCACACCCATGCACTCAAGGAATAAGTTTTTTCCATACACACTAAAAATCATATATTTCCCGTGCCCGTGGGAATTTTGGGAATTTTTTTCGTAGCACAACCAGTCACTCTTTGAAGAACCTTCATGCCAAGTATCACATCCATACGCTCAAGGAATAAGATTTTTCACACAAACTAAAAAGTCCAATCCCTTCCCGTGGGAATTTCGGGAATTCCTTCCATAATACAAACAGACACTTATTGAGGAACCTTTATATCAAATATCACATCCGTGCACTCAAGGGATGGGTTTTTCATACAAACTAAAACATCAAATATTTCCCGTTCCCGTGAGAATTTCGGGAATTCCTTTCATAACACAACCAGACACACATTAAAAAACCTTTACACCAAATTTCACATCGGTGCACTTAAGGAATAAGATTTTTCATACAAACTAAAAAATCCTATATTTCCCGTTCCCGTGAGAATTTCGGGAATTCCTTCCTTAGTGCACCCCTACATCTCCTAAAGAATGAATTTTCCAAATTTCAGCTCTCTACGCCCAGTAGTTACGGCTGTACGTTGTCTGTCAGTCACTCAGTACCTCAGTCAGTAACGGAACAGTTTTATATAGATTATTATATATCCCATAACTTTGAGGTTTTTTCCCTTACTTAAAAAATAATACTTTTTGCCAAAGAATATGTGGTTCAAAAGTGCATACTTTCCAAGATATCCTCGGTCTTAATATAATGAGTTCTAAAATATCACCCGTGTAACATCTCATCCACTCAATAGACGCGTGTCACTGAAGTCATTCAATAAACAACAAAAACATTTTAAACGTTGAGGAAAGTTGCATACAATGTACACCGCAAAACGTCGCAAACTGTACCTACCTGTGCATAGCGATAAAAAAGGAGTAGAAAACGCCACGTTGTCATACTTCGCATAAAGTTATTTTTGACTTAATTGAATTATTTTGCATGAAAAATAAAAACCAAAAGAAAATTGAAAAATTATTCACATGTTATTTGATTCTATTACATGGCCCCATCAAGACCCTAGAGTTATGGGAAATCAAGCAGAACATATTGTACATAATATACATGGCAATTTTTTTTAATGTCATTGGGGGTAAAGTTTTCTTAATAATAGAGATAGCAAATTCTACTCCATAAAACATTTCTTTATTTTAGGAAAAATTAAAACTGTATTCAAAGAGTTTTCAAAAACTCGCTTCTTCACCCAGGAATCGAACCGACTTAAATCTAAAAATGAAGATTTCATGGTTTTCCTTTCAATTAATTAACCTAGTATGTGAGAGAGATTTTATTCTTGTGATTGGCTCTAACGAACCACACAATAAAATTACAGGGTGTCATTTTTACAGATTTTAGTCGGTTTGAATCCCAGGTGAAACGAGTGAATTCTTAAAAATCTTTGAATGCGGTTTTATTTCTGTTGAATAATAAAGGACAGTTTCTTTGGAGTAATTTTGCTATCTCTTCTTTAGAGTACTTTCCCTACAGATGGCATTAAAAATTACACCCTGTATGTTTATCGATGTGCACCTATCAGTATCTACGTTGGAATTGATGTGGAGGGGGAGCCCACAAGAGGTGATGCGTTAATATTAACCCTGTATACGTACGTATAGAATAATAATCCTCCTTTTGTTTTCGTCGGGTGATTACGTAAGAAAAGATTTATCGCAAAAAAAATTATATGCTTTTTTGCACTTGTTGTCTAATAAACTTAAAAAAATATATCAGAAACAAGTTTTTAGCTCTATATTCAGAAGTGATAATTGTTTATAATACTCCTTTAATTTATCAATCAAAATATAAAATGTGACTTAACAAAAATTAAATAATTAAATTGTCGTACTGTTATGTGTACGCTATGGTCAAAAAGACGATCAATTACGCGGGAAAATCGGGAGCAAAAGCGACACAGGTCCTACCTCCATGACGCCTCGCGTGGTACTGAATTGTATCGCACCGTCGTCTTTATTATATTATATTATATTAGAAAAAATAGAACGGTTTAAGAAAGAAATTATCCAAATAAATTAATTTTATGCTACATTACCAATATTATGACAAGTTTTTGTAAGTATAAGTTTGATATTCTCTTAGAATATCGGAAAATCACTTAAAATTTTCATCTTTTTCGTAATTTTTTATGATCGAGTAAAGTTTTCAGTATCGTGTTTTGATCCACAGATTTATAAAATATATTAAACAAACTTCAACATATATTTTTATCCGATCCAGACAAACAATATTGGCCGGTTGTAATGAGTTTGAAAACGCACAGATTTCGCGAAGGGGGCCCTTAATAACTCGATTCACAAGCATAGCTCTACTTTTTATAGTTCTAACTCCGCCTATCTCCTTAATCTAAAATATATAACAAAAATTATTGTCAATTTAAGCAAAAATAACCTCTATATGGAACCCTCTGCTCAAAAGTTGCTAATTCAGTCTGTCTCGGTTTTTAAAAAGCCTACAATTAAAAGCCAAGTTACACGTCTTGCTCTTGAGGTAAAAAGGAAATGTCTGGAAAGTTACCGTAATGTGTACGGGAAGTCATTTTAATTTGAGAAAAGTAACAAAGGTCTTATAAGCTTATGTTACTTTCTTAAGAAATTAGCTTTGGGGTGTAGATACTACGCAATGCAAATACCGATATGCGATTTCAGTGCTAATGCACTAAAACTGTAGTAGGTTGAAGCTTATATCCCAACCGCACAGAAGAAAAGAGTATCTAAATTTGGGCACACCTATCATTAATAATAAAAAACCCCCAAACTAGTAACTGTTACCTATAGAAAATGGTGCCGAAATAAAACATTGAATCAACATTTTGAATTCATAGCTACAATATACATTACCTAAATCATCATTTCCTGTCATTATATATTGAAATAAAGTCTATCGTATGTGTATCAATCGTAACAGTAGCAGATACACATGTTAAAATGAAAATATATTTTTGTCAGTTAAAAATAACGTTACCTTATTATTCAGGATACTTTTTACGGCAGTACGTTATCGACGACTTAAGTAATCATAGCCTATCATTTCATTTCAATTAAAATTGACGTGACGATATGTTCTCAGTTGGCCACTAATGATTTTATTTGAAATAATACTAAAATTCAATCAAAATTGTTCATAGTACTAAAATTGACTTTGAAATAATAATATTGTGTGTGAATAGTGACGTAGCGCCTTACTTATATAACAAGCAATGTAATTGTTTGTCATTTGCTATTCCTATTCATCTAGGCGTAACTACGCTAGCAGGAAAGCTATGATGAACGGAAATAGAAAATGTTTCATGTATCTGAGTAGGTAGCCATTTACTTTTGAATATTAATATTTTTGCGTAATTGTGTACCGTATATAGAAAGGGATAAGAAACTGAAATTCCAGGCTTTTCAAGTTTAGTAACTCCTGTATCGGCAACACGTTATTACTTCTTCCATCTGTACTGAAATAAATCCGACTTTACTTACGGGAAAAAAAAACAGTTTCCATATGAACACAGAAGTAGATTTTCGATGCAGAATTACAATGTCAATAGTATGATGCATACTACATGTAGATACTCTGAACTGGTTTTATTCTGACGTTGTTCCCACAAGCGTTAAAACAATCCTGAACATAGGTCTCTTGCAAGTTGACCTTGTACACAGTAACATGAAATTACTTGTATAGTGTGCATCGTCATAGCTGTATCAGGTATCTTTTGTTCAGGTAAATGTATGAATAACTCCAACCACTGTATGACCAAGCAGCTCTACTTTGCTCTATTTTGGAGGTGTCTGGAAATCCCAGTCGGAGATGAAAAAGTCAATTATAGAAATAACATCAAAATAAATGTAGTACCTATTTACATACAAAAGATCTATTGAGATGAAATAAACAATCAATGGGCGGTACTGACTTTTAAAATTATCCTTTTTGCGTTATTTTAACCCGAGAAGATTAAAACATCCATCAATCCATAACTTCACGCCTGTAGCTCTAAAGGGGTAGGCAGAATACCAGAGGCTATAAAACCATCTGATGGCACGTTTGACAAATTTGGAGGTATTATTATGATGAAGAGAGACTATTTAAGATTAAAAAAACCTTATTCATTTTATCGATTACAGATCGAAGAGACTTTTACGTTGTTTTTATTTTATTTCATTGTAAAACAACGTAAAAGTCTCTTCGATTTGTGATCGATGAAATGAATAAGGTTGTTTTAATTATAGTTGTTGTAATTGTTACTTGTTGCTGGAAAATTCAAAAAAATAATAATATCAAAAATAGGTTCATTCTATGTATAATTAATATCCGGAAGGAATCATATTATCAACGATTGACAAGTAAACTTTTCAACTAAGTGTTTTTAATTAATATTGTTAATAATTTTTGTTTCAGGTAATATTGACTTTAAAGTAATTAAAGTTGACATCATCAGCAAAGGTATTTATTTATTAGTATTTTAATTTATTCTAAGAAAAAAATGTACACTCAAGGTATCAGCCGGGAGTCGGGAGACATCCACTGCTGGACATGGGCCTCACCGAAGCTTCTCCACGTCGCTTGGTCTGGAGCGCGCCGCCCTCAATCAGCGTTTAGTGCCAACGCTGCGTCACGCGTTCGAATGCGCGTCTCATACAAAACTGCAACGTGTCCGTACGTCTGACGTTCGGAATGCGCCAAGCGCCGCCTATGATACGCGCTTACGGTACGGACAATGTTATGAAAGTTTGTATATTTGAATCTCTCTTAATAGGTTTTATATAAATCTATGGGTGGGTGTGACTATTTGAAGATACGGACGTACGGTACGCGCGTTTGAACGCGTAACGCAGCATTGGCACTTATCGGTAACCTTGACCAGATTGTCGGTCTACCTTGCAATATTGATGAAGGCCATTTACCTATAGATTCTCACCAATATTAAACAAATTAAGAATAATATGCAGCAATTTTCACGCATTTCAGATTCTCTATACTTTTAATAACTATAGGTAATTTACATACATAATTTTATAAGGTTTTCGTGTCTTTAAAGTAAATCGTGCTTACTTTATAATTAAATAAAACATCGTTATACGTATCCTATAATTTATCCTGTGGCATTATTTTAAATTAAAGACATTTTATAGGTGTATGAAACTTTCGTTAACAGAGACGACTATACAAATCATCCTATTTAAAAATCGAAGTATTGAGAAAGAGACGGTTAAGAAACCATTTCCTTAGAGTAAACTAACTTCTAATACCATCTTAATTAAATAGTAGAATAGAGTTTATTTTATTAATGAATTCACTTGTCTCAGCTCCAGTAACAAAGACCCTTTGAGAGACTTCAATACTAAGTGAATATACCGTAGTGAAGTACCGAACTATAATTGTCAAGGAACTAAATGTTTCGTTATGGAAGAGTATATTTAAGTGGACCTTTTCGGATTGAAATTCTATTTTTGAATTATATTTTATCAGTCAACTGTTCTTTATTGTTTAAAACTATGTCTGCAAAGGTAATACATTTTTTTTTTCATTCATTCATTATGTACGTGTTAGGTTTGATGAACTTACCCAAAGAACATAGAATTTTCATGGTTTTCTTTGTAATTTTTATCAAGGAATTGTTTTAAATTGGTATGACTTCCTAATAGGTATGAAAAGCCAGCCTCATCTTCACTTACCTGCAGGTGAGGTGGCAATCGAAGCCGGATTTCGTCAAAAACTAACCTTGAATAAATACTTCGTCTATCGCAGATATATACTATATATACCTACTACGATATACTACATCAGAATTTAATATCTCAATTGTTTTATCAGCTACTACTATTAAGCTTCTGACTATTTAAAATTACAAATAATTTTCAAAATAATATTCGGCAAAGGTTGTGTAAGAAATTGAAAGTTACACGCCACTTCTAGCTCTTCCGAAGACTACATCTTCAATACGGTTAAATAATATAATTTACCGAGTTCGTAGTTGGCACAATCAGGCCTCGACGCCCGACTAATTGTCCACTTCTTCTGTACAAACTAATGGTTTTATTTCTTATTCTGTCTGTACTGTTTCTAATTCTATTCCGTTACTTTGCATTTTGTTTTGGTAAATATGAGGAGTAAGGTAGTTTTTTTTAAGGTAATAAATAAAATTTAAGTATGTACTGTAATTAATTACTATCACTATATTTCATAAATTAATTTTCGCCTCCATATCTTGAATTTGAAAACTCAACACTCACTAGTCGTAGTTTCCTTAAAATCATACAAATACATACATACATACATAACTTCACGCCTGTATCCCGTATGGGGTAGGCAGAACACCAGAGGTAATAAAACCATCTGATGTCACGTTCGACAAATTTGGAGGCATTATAATAGTGGAGAGAGACTATTGCAGACTATTCTCATACAAATAATATTTATTAATACATGGAAATTGAGTAAGAGCCCTGCAAGGCGCTGCAAGTTTGTAAGTACATAAGTATTTAATTTGTGTTCGTAGTAGTTTTTTAATATTTTGTGTGTTTCGCATTTGGTTTCTAATATATTCCCTTCTGAAGTTGTTTTACTTACATAAGACCTGCGAGAAGCGTCTTGCTAAAACTAGAGAGGTTAAGACGTTTGGCACGATTTATACCTAATATAGCTTTTTAAATTTTCATTTCAAGTACAGAAGGCAGCAGATCAAGCGTTACATAACCTGTCAAATTCTCCAACCAATTTTAACTTAATATCAAGGCCATAGAGTTCAGATTCAAGTAAATTTTTTTGACAGATTTGTAAAGCTTGATGTGCTGCCTTTTGTACTTTCTCTAAAAATAAATAACTCATACATTGTATGCACAATATATATATTTCTATTCAGTATCACTTCGTTCTTGTATATAGGGTCGCCATATAATAGTCAATAATATTTTAATAGCAGATTAAGACTGATAAGTGGGTCATAATTACGAAAAATAAAATATTGTTTTAAAAATATTTTTCATAAATTAAAGTTACAAAATTCTTCTAAGTGATCAAAATTTAAGTTTGATCTGTAGTTTATGACTACACAACAAGTAATGAAAAAGTGTCCACCTAATTGTGTATAGTAATAAAATCTAGATTAATCTTAATTTTTACTTACAGAGAACAATTCTTATTTTCTTAGGTTCAGACCCACTTATCATAATCTGCTATTAAAATATATGCGGACCCTGTATTTCCTCATATAACTACTTTCTTTGGTTATTTTTGTGCGATTTTTCCCGTTTGTCAATCGATTACAGCATCGCGCCCTCCGTAAATCTACGAGTATCTAAAGAACCGCTTTACGACTTTATGCATGCCAAATTAAATCATCTTTTCGTTTGGGTGATGCTATGATAGCTTACATAAAGTTTAAGAAACTTAATTTATACTTACAGTTGGTTCTATATTGAATCTTTTTCAATCCAATATTTTTTTATAGAAAATAATAATCTGAATTTTGGTGGAAATACTTCTAGAGGGATTCAGAGCCAGAGCGTCTGTTTATATTTTACATTTCAACTTTACGTTTTGGTTTTTTTGTAGACTCCCTGGTCAAGAGAGGGACGTTCGTTGGTTAATCGATTTAACCACCCAGTAAATTTCTGAAGTGACTGAAAACGAAACAGGTTTCTTGAGGAACCTTCTTGAGGAATACCAGCAGTGGAACTATTTCTGCTTATGACCATTTAATAATGACATAATCATACATGTGTATATAAGCAGTGAAAGCAAACCATATTTAACCCTCAGAAGTAATGAAAGTACACAGTTCCGTTTGAAAACGAGTAACCCACACACCACAACTCGCTTATAGAATTTAAATTAAATCATTAGTAATTAATACGTAAGGTGTTGCAAATAAGACCCGGTGACACGCTATTTTGAATCCTTAGTTACGATCATAAGGATTAAAACGCAATGAAATAACAATTATTACATTTCACGCTAATCTTTGATATACGCATCCGGTCGGTGGCGTTCCATTTAGGTTTAAATTAATTTGAAATTTTATATCTTGTTTTAAATTAAACAGAAAACTAATAGATAAGCAACAAAATATTTAAATGACAAAACTAAATGTAGAGCTTGCGTAAAGCGTTAGGTACCTACGATAGTAATTACACGGTACAGATATCTACAGTAATTCAACTCGGCCTTAAATTTCATTAGCCTACTTTTTGTTTACTTCCAATTAGTTTTGTGACGGCAAATATCCTTTTTTTAGATAAACAAATTAATGAATTGAATAGGAATGTTCAACAAAAATACGTTTTGTGTCTAAAAACCATGTTTACTTCTGAATAACAAATCGGTCATAAAAATTAGCGACCGACAAATACTTGCGCCTGGACTGAGACGAACGAAAAGATGTATTATTAAATTTTAAAGTATAAACTATGCGCACATTAACGTAAAGCTCAATCAATAATTGTTTCGGCATGCAGACACTCGCGACTGGTCGCATGCCGAGATCGAGCCGCTTAGGTATAGCTCGCGTTTCGTCCGTTTGTATGAAGTTGAATTACTGTAGATATCTGTACTGTGGTAAATATGTGACAACGATGCGAAAAGTAGCGTGTTGGTTGATTTAATTTAATATCTAATTATATTCGTAATTTGTTTTCCCGCATAACTTCTAAACGTGCAGCGTTTCGATCGTCCACTGATTATGTGCTATGTAACGTTGAACTAAATACAACATACTGAGAAACATAGTCCGTGCGATTTTTACGTAGTTGGATGACAATTTTAAAATATTAAATTAAAAATATTGGTAATAATATTGCCTGTATTACATTTTACCTATGTTTAGATCGAAATAAAATAGATGGAGATCGAAATTATTAGAAATTAAATATAATAACAACAAATACACGAATATAGTCATGTGGGGTAAGTGAACGCAGCGAGTAAGTGTGCGCATGTTAGATATCTAGCAAATGGTACATAACAACAGAACGCGATCCTCTTCCTGAGGTACCCAGCGCGACTCCGCCCGACATGAACTTGTGACGCCAGCCGCCCGTCCCGCCATTTTGAAATAAAAGGTCAGTGAAGATTTTTGCATAAATCATTACGTAATTTTGTAAAGTTTGTCATGTAATCTTTTATATATCCAAATTCTTCTTGAAAACTTGAATACTTTCTTCGGTTACCACGTTTTATGTAGTTTGATTAGAGCCAATGTTTTAGTTGCCCGGATGACGTAATCATGAACCATTTTGGTCGTATCCCGATATGACCGTTCGGGTTAAGTGTACGCAGACGCTTGTCGTGTAAGTGTGCGCATGCGCACACTTAGGTACCCCTCATCTCTTAGCTTTGCCATGGACTGTGTTGATTAAGTAATATTTTGTTTCAGGGCTTGTCTAATATTAAAAATGCCTCGGAATTACCAAAGAAAAGCTCCAGACAGAACTGTCGTTACAAATGATCAACTTGAAGCTGCGAGATTATTAATTTCGAAGGGTACCAGTCAGCGAAAGGCAGCAATTTAAGTTGGGCTTAAGGAAAGCACTCTTCGAAAACGTTTGAAAGCTGGGAAGACAGCGATTAGTATGGGAAGATTTTCGACGACATTTACTAAGGCACAAGAGGATGAAATATATCAATATCTGTCCCCTTTGCCGTGTCTCACAGAGACTACATCTATTGAATCTCGAGCAACGTCAGCTAAGGTATCACAAGAGATTGACACCTCTTTATTGGAAGCAACGACTGACATAACAATGGATATTCTACCTCATTTATCGCCTCTAATTCATTCTGCACCTTCAACCAGCAAGGCACAAGTACCATTATAGACTATCCAACCGTTGCCTAAGGCTACTTTACAAAACAGACGAAAAAAAGGCAAGAAGTCTATAATTGCTACTGAAAGCCCTTACAAATTGGCGCTGGAAGAAAAGAAAAAATAAGAAGAAGAGAAATTAGCCAAAAAGAAAGTACGATTAAATTTAAAACAGAAGCTTACAACAAAATATACTGCAATTAATGAAACTAAGACTAAGAATACTAAGACTGACAGAAATAAGAATAAAGAAAATGATTACTTTTGTCCCCTGTGTGGCGAAAAATATATTTATCCACCAAATGAAGACTGGATTCAATGCAGCGTTTGTGAAAATTGGTGGCATGAACAATGTACTAGCTTTGAGAAAGGAATATTTATATGTGACCATTGCAATTAGTAATTTTAGTTTTTCTTGATTGATCTCATTCTCAATTATATTTTTTTTTTGCTGTAGGCGTTACTATAAGTGATGTTTGTGAGTTTCAAATTTTATAAGAAGCAACGTCAGCTAAGGTAGCTAAGGTCCTAGTCAGACTAGAGAAAATAATTCATAATTAACTCAATTTCAAGTTGCGCACACATACCCCTAGGAAAGCGCACAGTTACCCTCACTTTGGGGTATGTGTACGCATTATGATTACCTTCGTTTTGTTCTTTTTTTGTTGATTTGTGTGACAGGAAAAGTTTGTTCTGTCTATAATTTTGTTGATTAATAAATACTCTAACTAACTAGACTTTTTTTGTTTTAGTTTACTCATAATTTTCGATTTTATATCATCACAAAGCTTAAGTGCGGGCACTTGCCCCACATGACTCTAGAGTTCATAGTAAATAAATATAGTGCTTTTACCCGAAATTCAATACAAAACAAAATAAAAACAGATAATTCTCCACATATTTAAGAAAATAGCAACGCTATAAATATCGATATAGGGTTGCTTCTAGTTTACGTTTTTCTGTAAAAAATTTTGAATAGCTTGAAGCTGAATGCAGTTTCGTGTTCATACCGTGGGAATATCAGAAAAAATATATCCTAAGTATTATATGCGTTTTCCTATTTGTGTGTGAAATCTTTACTCCGTCAAATCACTTTACTGCCAAATCATCATTTTATCGCTTCTCAATGGTAAATGAGGGAGAGGTGTAAGAAAAAAGCACCCGTGTTAAGAAAGAAACTAACGGTGCTGCGTTCATATTTGATGGCACACCGTATATAAATAATCTTCGATAACCAGACGAACATGAACGGGTCGTACCACTATACCATATGGCGGTTATTCAGTTTAGTAGGGCTATTTACGAGTATACGTGGCTACAAATGACTTTAAATATAGGTGGAATAATCTTATAACTGTGGAGAAAAGCATTGATTTGCACCGTACAGCACTGCGCCGGGCCGTCTCACGGCGGCGACGTGGGCGCCGTGCCGTTATAAGGCAAACTTTTCTATAATGAACTACGTGTATGATGGAGATAATTTTAAGAGCAAATTTAAGAACGCATGACACCGTTCAACGGTGCGGCGACGCCATGGTACGCCCATACAAAACAGTGTATTCCAACTGGGAAGAACCCTCACATCCGCAACTCAATATTATAATCCTCTGTGGCGGCGCGGATAATTAATTATGCCATATTAATTAACCGAGACACTTCGTAGATAATCCAAATAATAATCTCAATGGGCGCCCCTATACGACTTTAGGTTGTTTTACACAGGAACAAATATTTATTTAAAGCAGATTTCGTTGTCTGTGTAAGTCTTTAGAAAAGTTATTTAAGGATGGATGTTAAAAGAATTTTCTTCAGCGCTTTTATTGTTTGTTTAGTTAAGCAAGAATAGTTAACAATTTTTAGTATATTCCTATATGTTTTTTTACAGAATCCAAGAATAAAGTTGAAATTTTGAAAGATAATGTTAAAAGAAAATTAGATAATTAGAAATAACTAGCACCTTTGGGCGGTTTTTGGACGTGTAGGGGAAAGTCTCCTAGTGGCGGCCACATAAGGATTTCAAGAAATAGTATGAAAAGTATTACGAAAAATATGTATTTATCTTTCAATTAATTAAATAGACAAAACATTAAATCAAAATCAAAAATACGACTTTTGCATTTACAAAAACTTTCGTAGTTAAGTAACTTTTGGTAGAAAAAAAACAAATCTTTGACATTGGCACCTAGTTCTGAACATTCTTAAAAAATTGTGCATGTATTACATATAATAGGCATCTATCTTCCAAAACGTGATCTATTCACAGTCTTCGTGTGTACATTCTCGTCAGCTGAAGCATTGTATCCAGTCCTCGTAGTGGTCCTCTAAGCACACAACACAAATAGTTTTCTAAGGCTCATAGTTTTGTCCAATGCATTTTTATACCTTGCTGATCCCATTTTCCTTTTTTATTTGTCTCTTGCAATCTGAAATAACCTTTTAATCTGAATAATACTTTTGATCCCGTGGGAATTTCTTAAATAGAGCCACTTTAAATAAAAAAAAATTGAGCTATCAACTGGTACTTTCGCTTTTAAACAAACTACTCTGAAAACCAAATCTCGTCAGCTTTTTTTATACAACCCCTTGCTCTTCTTTTTCAATGAATTCTAAGAAACAATCGTATGAAATAACGAACTGTGAAATACTTCAGTTATTTCAAGCAAACAATTTGTAAACGTATAATATAAAATAACTAGTAGTGTCCGATCTACAAAGTTTAGTCAGCAAACAAGAATCAACTCATTCAAATTTCAGGAATCATGACTGTATGAAATAATAATATACATATATCCGAAAAAAATACATATTTGTATAGCCCGTATATTATGATTCGTGGATAAAGAGTTTAGCTCGGATTTGTTTTTATCTATGAAACGTGATCAAAAACGTACGCAACTTCAAATTATTAATAAAAATTTCATTCAAATCGTTCAACAAATACTGGATTAAGGCTCTCTAAATCTGAGCCTTTATCTAAAACATTTTATTTAAAGAATTTGTTAAGCCAAAAAAAATTTTTGAAATAAATAAGATTCAACGCTGCAGAACTATTTTAATCACAAAACAAAAGACGACCAAGCTGGATATAGAGTCGGTGCACTATCTGCCAGAAGCCGCGGATTCGATCACCCCACAATGATACTATTTGTTTGCATAAACATGTTTGATTTTTTTTTTTTTTTTTATAAGTGACTAAACCCGCGTTTGACCTCAATCTCACCTGATGGTAAGTGACGATGAGGTCGAAGATGAAAGCACACAGGTTTAGGAAGGAACTGGCTCTTTATACAATATTGCCGGAACACATTACCGCCGGAGCGGTAACATTTGGCGGCAGACTTTATATAAAGGGTGGTCGCTAGCCAGGCGGACCCAGAAGGGATCCTACCACCAAGCGAATGATTGCATTGGTCTGTTTGTACGAGTATAAAGTAGGTATGATATGCATGTATTCAGAGATGTATGTATACCCGTAGTCTATTATTTTCAACAAAAGCTGCTTATAGGGCTAGAAAGCGCTCTGTGTACATGTGTCCAACTTAGTATGTTTGACAATTTTAAGTAGGTTATAACGACAATCATGATTTACCAACTGAATACAAGATTTACCAACTGATCTACTATCAAAACATTTCCTGATTTAGATTCATCATATATTCTATCAACTTGGTATTCCAAGGAAGCAAGTTTCAACTACAAAATGACATACAAATCCAAATTTACATTAATTTCACTTTACATGCGAATGATGTCACAGCAGGTAATCCTCAAGGTGTTAATGGATTAACGTTGAGTTTCTGGGCGAGTCTGGTTGCTGACATATACATTTCGACATTTAATTTGGCATCTACAATGTTTACGTAATTTACCTTTTGGTTGAATTTCAGTAAGATATTCGAAATTTGAAAGATTTGGTAATAAAATACTAGTTTCTTACTATTGACCTCATCGGATGACGTTTTAAATGAAAAGATATTATATTTTACCTAAGTTCTTCTTAAATCTGCAGAATAACCAGTAAAAACCCCTATTACAAAAGCTTCTAAAAGATTTATCAAAATGAACGGGTTCGTCCAAAATACAGAATTTTACGATCTATTTTATTTGTTTATGCAAAACTGCGAAGCGATGTGATGACATTTCGTTTAAGCCCCCTCTTTCGATTCATATTTCCCCCGTTATTCTGTTGACTATGGATTTCTGTAGAAAACCTGGTTATGAGTGGTAAATGTGGGATATTTTGGATTTGTGCAGCAATAAAGGTGCTGATGTAAATTCTGCCTTCGGGGTAATGTTACGGTACGGTGACCTTTACTGAATCTCTTTCTGTATGTCTTTGATTTTGTATTTTACCTTTCTCTTGGGAAATCTAATGTTTCTGAATTCGTGTTCGTAAATTGTAAGTTAATATCTTAGTTTCAGTGAATGGAATGAAAGACATAGACTCAATGATTGGTTCTGGTCTGCCGTCAACCGCGACGGAGATTAAGTATTCATGGTACGAGGTACGAATATTTAGATTAAAATTTTATGGATTTTATTTACGAGGACTATAATTTTATTTTAAACGATAATAGGCGCACCATCTGCCAGAAGTAAGATATTAAAACCTTTGATTCGATGTAGAAGGCAAAAGTTATCTTTGAACCCCAAATGCTTTTATAGTTTTATTCGGTCTTAATTGACGTGTTATTTTTTATTTTTATATTTATGTACAGTTATTTCTCATGTATTTTGTTCGTCTCACTCAATTGAAATGTTATGTTTAATAGCCCATTATATGGTTGCTAAATGGCTATTGCTAATGGGTATTTAGGTGTGTTAATAGATAACTATTAACACACCTAAACACGTACGTACTCATATACATGAACTTTATATAGATTTTCTTGTCAAATTTCTTTATGATGTCAACAAATTATTTCTCTCTTTTTGATCGTTCACACACAATACACTAAACAATCTTAGGTCATTGATCTGGAAAACTTAATAAGTAATCGAAAAATGAAGTGTTGATGTCTATTATTTAATTATTTTACTAGAAAATAGAGTTGGGACTGCCTCTGAAACTACTAAACGGATCGATTTTCACTACGTAGGTAATGAAGAGATTCATGACGAAGATTTGTAAAGTAAATAGAATGAAGATTCTATATATGCGTTGCATGGAGGTAGTTTAAAAAAAAATTGTCAAAGATGTTAAATTTATCCGACTGAAAGCGTTAAAATGACAACGTTAAGACTAACAACCCATTCACACATGGTCCGTTTTACTGGATACGTTTTACCGGATACGTTTTTTTTTTCATCGATAGCGCATAGAGTTATATGAGCGACTTCACATATGGCACAGTATTTAGTATACGTATTTTCGATACAAAAAAGGTATCCAGTAAAACGGATCATGTGTGATCGGGCTGTTAGTCTGCGTGCCGTGCGAAGACAACGCGGGGCACCGTTTCAACCGACTTCTAAAATGAGGATATTATCAATTCGTGTGTATGTTTTTTGTGTCTTTGTTACACGATTTTACGAACAATTATGAGTAGATTTTGAATATTCTTGTTTTCATACAATACTTTAGAAGTGGTCCCGTATAAATTTCATTGAAATCGATAGAGTACTTTTTGAAAAATTTTAAACCTTCTAAAAAAATATGTATCATCACCATCATCACCACAACTCTTTGTAATGAGCCCACTGCAGGGCTATGAGGCTCTCCCCTGGGTGAGGAGGAGGTATAGGCCATAATCCACCAAGCTGGCCCAGTGCTAGGTGGTGGATGTCAGAATTTTCAGGGCGCGCCGTAATGGCTTCTAACAAACCCTAACGACTACTGTATACAAGTATACAGCACCCGGGACCGACTGCTTAACGTGCCCTCCGAAGCACGGAAGTCGCTTATAAAATATGTTATAAGCGACTTAGACTTAGAGCGAAAATATATACGAAAAAAATATGTATCAATACGGTGAAATGTACCTTGATGACCTAATACTTAAGCCAAAGCATGTTAGTAAAGTCAATTTTTTAACGCTCAGCATTCGTTGATTATAGTGTAAAATAACAATTTCACGCCCTCAAAATTAAAAAACGAGAGCGTAGTGCGAACTTGGCACTGTCAATTTGATGCCAAAAAAAGTTTTTTGTCACCAATAACCGCATAACGATGGTTGTTACGAAGTGGGCCAATTTTCACTATTTATGGGATGACTCTTTGCCTGCTTTTATGGTTTTATAGCATACTCGAATTTATCGCTTTATGACCTGATAGCGTCGCCCGTCTTTTAGTTTTAAATGGCCAAAACAAAATGGTTGTTGTCCTTGTCACTTCTGGAATATGGGTTTGAGTAGTTTTTTTTTACATATAGGTATTCATGGCCTTTATGGCGCAGCTTGCAAATAGCTGGCAGACTGCACTTTAAAAGAAAAATGACTTATATTGATTAACTTCTATGTGTTGTTGCAATAATAAAACATTCTATGTCAATATTAGTAGTTATTTAGATACAATATGGTAAAAATGAACTTTTGTAGCTGACTGTACATTTAGATTTACTGATTATAGTTGTATAAGTACTCTTTTTAATAACGCCTAACAACAGATTAGGTAAATTTTGAAAGGACCAAAGTAAATTTACATCTTAGATTGAATTTACTGTAAGCAAATCCAAATGAAAACCTTCAAAAGTCATAAAATTTTTTTTTTCTGCTTCCATTCCTTTTAATTATCAAATTTAAACTAGGCAATATACGAGGGTCATTTGAAAAGTTCTTAGCCTAACATTGTTAGACTCGTCGGTATATTTTATAACTACCCTCATTTTATAGCTACATTATTTAGCAACAAGTATGCACAGTTTAGTTTATTTGCAATAATTAATTGTTCGTTTACACGTGATACCGTAAGTCAAGTCAGAGCAATTTTTGAAAATGGATAAAATTGAACATCGTGCAGTGATAAAATACTTGTATTTGAAAGGTTTAACTCCAAAAGCTATACATGAAGACATGTCTGCCACTTTAGGTGAGTCCGCTCCTTCGTATGCGACTGTTAAAAATTGGGTGGCAGAGTTTAAACGTGGTCGTGAGTCCATTCAAGATGAGCCCCGTAGTGGCCGGCCCTCGACGGCTTCCACTGATGAAAACAAAGAAAAAATCTGTGATTTAATTTTATCTGACCGAAGATTGACAGTCGAGGAAATAGCTAAGACTGTAGGCATCTCTTCTGAGCGAACACATCATATAATTACTTCTGAACTTGGATTCTCTAAGGTGTCTGCGCGGTGGGTACCGCGGCTGCTTTCAGTGGAACAAAAACGCAACCGACTCACAACTTCCCGCGACTGTTTAGAGTTATATGAAGCTGATCCACAGGAATTTATTGAAAGATTTATAACCATGGATGAAACCTGGGTTCACCACAATACACCTGAGACAAAAGAACAGTCGAAACAATGGAAAAGGGCAGGATCACCCACCCCAAAGAAGGCAAAAGTGGTTTTATCGGCTGGCAAAGTCATGGCATCAGTTTTTTGGGATGCAAAGGGTATAATTCTGGTGGATTATTTAAAAAAGGGTGAAACAATAAATTCTGATTACTACTGCAACCTGCTGCGGCTTTTGAGAGAAAAAATCAAAGAAAAACGTCCAGGTTTATTGAGGAAGAAGGTCTTGTTTCATCAGGACAATGCACGCGTTCACACTTCTGTGCAATCCATGGCAGAAATCCATCGGTGTGGCTTTGAATTGTTACCTCATCCCCCATATTCACCGGATTTAGCACCGTCAGACTTCTACCTGTTCCCAAAGCTGAAAAAATTTTTAGGTGGTAAACATTTTTTTACAAATGAAGAGGTCATAGCCGCCGTAGACGCTTATTTTGAGGAGTTAGACGAAGATTTTTTTAAAATGGGTATCGAAGCCTTACCGGGTCGATGGAAAAAGTGTATTGAGCTCGGGGGAGAGTATGTTGAAAAATAAAAATATAATCAAAATCATGTGGTTTCATTAAGTACGTTAGGCTAGGAACTTTTCAAATGACCCTCGTATCTAAAATAGATTAAGTTAAACGTGTCTATACTTTACTGAAACGAGTTGAACCACGTCCTACGTAACTGGTGCCATAGAAGGACTATGAATCAAGATTGTGGCATTGATTAATCCTACGTTGCAGCCTACATGAACTGTCTATTATGTTGCCAGGTATGAGAAACTAAGTCTTCTTTGTCTTATTTAGTTAATTTAAAATTGATTATCATTACCAGGTACAATTTAGTTACTATATTCATCACATTCAACTTTGGTTGCCTGGTAGAGATCGCTCACTAGCGATAAGGTTGCCTAATCGTACATTGTGTTTTTTCTCTTGTTAGTTTTCTTTATTTTCTTTTTTGTGTAAATGTACTAACGAACCAACTGAATCATGACCCACTTTGCTGAAAATTCGTTTGAAACTTTCAAACTTGTAAGGTCTATCGCGTATAATGCACTTAGGATATTTTAGATACCTACTGTGAGAAATTCTGAACTCAGTAAATATCAGTGACGAATGAAATGATTACAAGTTCGTCACTAAGGAAACCTATCTTCAAGCGAATTTCGACCTACTAGCAGTTAGACGTTTTGCCAAAATGAGCTTGTTGTGGGTCATTATTCAGTTGGTTTGATGGTAGAATGAGGGATAAATAAATATATTCATTGATTTCAAAACCACATAACACACATTTTTGTTAGATTTTTACACAATTTGTGAACAATACAATGTACCGTTCTTTCTAAACCTTCATATTACTTCAATTTTAACTTTGTAATATTTTTTTAATGTTTACTAATATAATAAAGCTTAATTTGTTGTTTGGTTAGTCACGAATACAACCAGTTGTATTTGAAATAGTTTCCATAGGATAGTCTAGCTCTAGGGAAAAGTTATTATTATTTCATGAAGAAATTCCCAAGAGGTTAAAAAATGACGCGGGAAAGACCGCGAGTAGCTGCTCGTTAACAAATGAGTAGAGACACAGAATACATAAAATTAGAGATAAAAACCTATGCTATATATTAGTGGTAACTGTAATTATTTGTTACATGAAACTTAAACTTTATTGCTAAACATGAGAGTTCAAAATAAAGTAGAGTAAACAAAGTTGAGCGGCCTATCACTAGAAGGTTTAATTTTTCTAGTCAAACTTTATAAAATGAAATTTTTTGTTTGATATTAGCGCTTTAATATATAAAGATAAAAGCATAAAGATTCAGATTAAAAGAATCTATGGTCGAAGAGTGTCTGTTTTTGTCTATCAAAATTAACGTTTACTTATATCGTCATAATTATTTAAAAATAGTATAGAGCTAAATATTTAAAATAATTATACCTCATTAAAGCCTAAGATAAACAAGTTTCTCTCATTCTTGTCAAGTTCAACTAATACAACGGAAATTACTGGACTGAAAACGATGAAAAGTACGTTGAATAACTGTTATATACGATGTGTGTATAATTATGAGATAATTTAAGCAAAACACGAAGGCAGCTGGTCAATGCCACTGTTTGAGTTAAGTTGAAACATGTTCTGAGTGGAGATTGATATCAAGTTAAAGGAATTGGACGTAAACCTTTAATACTTAATGATTGGTAATGGTACTTTTTCTTTAAATTGGTGGGGCTGAGGTATGAACGCCACGCATACTGTAACCGTCTAGTGTCTTTTTAATGATGTTAACTTAATTCAATTATGTTAATTAGTGTTTGTGATCATTTTATTATATTTATAAATGACTTATGTACTTTAAATATCTACTAATACTCTTTGCAGACGCCGTGGTCACGAGCGACTGACTGAGATATCGTCGGGTTAAAAAATGTACCTAAATATAAATTATACGCGATTAATCCGGTTAAAAAGTAGTTTTATTTAAATTATGAATCGTGAAAAATATTACAGTATATAAACAAAGGAACATCATTTTCTACAATTAGATTCATTCTGCGAGCCAGTGACTTCATAGATTAAACAGAGTAAAGTACCTAAGTGCTTCCGTACTTACAAATTTAATAGTTACTAATAATATAATTTTAATTCTTTTGCGTAAATTACTGTTGACTGATAGCAATCGTCTACTTGCCATAAGGCAGCCAATTTGAACAATATTTGTAATAGGTATGCTACAAGTATGTTCTGTCACTGTATAATCCTGTATTTGTACAATAAAGAAATACTTATTTAAATATCTTAGTTCATTTTTGGTGAAAAAACTATTCCTTATCATCCTAACGATGATGGACACCAAATATTCTAGAATGTTCTTCACGGTGATTTGTCACACCTCATTGGGCCTCTATGGTGTCCCTAAAAGACATGACCCGTCCATTTAATGGCGGCACAGTAACTTGATATAATACATACCTAATGTATGGCACGAAATTAGCACACAAGAATAGTTGTCTTTTGTTTGTTTCTTTCATCTTCTAGTCATATTGTAGATTATGAGCATTTTTGACAGAAGAAGGAGTTTTTGTTTCGCCGGCTTTTACGTTATTATCTAGCTCTTATTTATATTTCAAGCTGAGTTTTATTCTAACATTCTTTAAATGGTTAGGTTCCTTCAGGGAATACCGTACTTATAATTTTTCTTTTGATGGTTGTATACGATTTTTGCTGTTATTTTCGAAAAATTACAATTAGAAGCTATTGGATCAAATAATAATAGCTTGTAATATTATTTACAGTAAACAAACAAAATATTTATATTTAGAGGCAATCAACTATAAACACTAGAAACTACATAGGAGCCAAATATTTTCTAGACCTATGTAGTTTCCTGATCACACAAAAAGTAATTTAGTTTCTTTGATAAAAGGCAGGCTGGTGCACCTATGTGGGTATTTATCTTGCCTTTGTGCATGTTCCCTTTGAAGATTAATAAGACATGTCAATCTTTCATAGGTAATATTTTTTACAAGAGGTTTTAAAAATAAAGAGTAGCTGACCTGTCAAATATTTGACAACTCATGAAATGTATTAAAACCACATATAGTGCAAATAATAGCTCATGTTCGGTTCATTCCAAATCATTTACTTAGATTAGAAACCGCAGCAATGATTTTAATATTATACCCTCTCAAGTTACTCAATAGACTACTAGTATCATCCACTTGAAATAAAAATCCCGATATTTTTTTTAAGAAATTTAATCAAGTCTGCTCCAATAGTTTATATATAAACAGGCAGCAATCCAATGGCAATATCATCTTTATACATTCACATGCCTAACAAAAATAGTTTGACAGGTCAGAAACTGTATGGACCGTGAACACTACTCTGAACATTGCAGGGTTGTCTGGAAGAGATTGTCTGTAGATGATAAGGCCGCCTATTGTGCACTGTACCTATTATATTTTTAATAAAGCTATGTCTTACTCCATGTGTACAATGAAGAATAAATAACTAAATCAATAAATACTCTTTTCTAATATTTTTAACAGACTTACGTAGCTGTACTAACCAAAACTTTAAGATTGAGAGTTTGCGTATTTGAAATCGCTTATCACCAAACTGGCTGTCTTATCAAACGCAAATATTTATTGCGTTTATAGAGCCCCTCTCGATAAACGCGAAAACAAATTAAAGTCCGGACTGGCTTAAAATAGTTGTGGGCGATATAAATCGATACTAAAAAAATATCGATACATTACGCGATAATATCGCTTCCATCCGATATTATCGAAACGTATCGAATTGAATATCGATATATTTCATCCGATATACCAAAAATCGAATTGCTTATTCCTTTAAATGTGCAACACTGACAAATTAAGTAACAATAAAAACATTATTTTATACATTATTGATAAACTAGCCTTTGCAATAACGAAACGGATACATGAGATACAGTTCCCAACGTTATACAATGTGGCTTTTAAATATTTAACCATGGTGGCTAGCTCAGTTCCATCTGAACGTCTTTTCTCAAAAGCCGCACAGGTTCTTACACAGCAGAGAAGCAGATTGCAAGCCAAAAGGGTCAATAAAATTTTGCTTTTGCAAAGCTTAGAGAAGAAATACTGGGATTTATAAATCTTTCACTTTTGGGTCGTATGGCCATTGATTTCATTTGCATGATATATAAATAAAGTTGATTTGTTCTAGATGTTGTGACTCATATTAATAATATCAACCTTCCCTATTTAATATTAGAAACTAGTTTAATACGAGTAAGTAGGAAATTACTTAGGATATTTTAAAAATATTGATATATATGTTCGATATATCGCAAAGTATTAATAGAACATTACGATATATTATATCGATTATAATATCGATATTTATTTAACATGAACATCATTAGCTTAAAAGTACCTACATACCATTTTCAAGCGACTTTCAAAAATAGTTTTACAATTCGTGTGTATGTTTTTTTGTGTGTTTGTTTCCTAATTATTTATTTATTTATCTATCTATTTTCTATTTTGATGATAAGAATTTTATTAAGCTATTGCATAGCTTCTATCGCGGGCCTTGAGCGTGGGGACCGAAACCAGAAATTCCGTAACGAAAAAAACCTAACATCCTCCACTCCGACCGGCACAGCGGTGATACTTTGATTTCATAACTTTACATGCGGGCTTTAATAAACAATCAGCGCCATCTACTAGGAACTTGTGGAACTTCATATTAGATCAAACATTACTGCATTAATAAAATAAATAAATAATTATAATTGCATAAGTTGATAAAAAATGCTATGCAATAGCTTTACCGCGGCAGTCTCCGAGTGCCACACGTCTTTTTTTGATAGTAGATATAGGTTGTGCCATATAAATTTCATCAAAATCGATACTGTAATTTTTTATTTGCATTTTTCGTAAAAATATATGAAAACGGAAATATTTAGATACGTAGATGATGTGTCACCTCATCCAAAGTCTTGAGAAGGGCTTGAATGCTTTTTGATACTCTGTATTCGTTGATTATATCAATTCACGTATACTAGGGTTACCAGTCAATGAGAAACTACAGTCGTACGTATCAATGATTCTTTTGTTATCATTCCAGGCCGTAAATAGTAAGATTACTGGAATTACGAACTGTCATAAGTTCAAATGAAATAATGAAAGTGCGGTCAAATTACTGTCTCACAGAATGAACGAACTATTGTGTATTGTTGAACGTTGACAATGTTGACTTTCATTCGTCACCATGTGCCAAGTGAAAGTGTACCTAAATATGTTACGAAATGGTACAGATAGAGAATATAACGTAAATGCATATGCTTCTGTTATTTCGTAATAATGTACCATTGTTTATGGTTTAAGGCTTCTTAAAGACAAATAGGTAAAAGGTTTACTACAGATTCGGAATAAAACATAAATGCATTTCTGATCCTATTGTATTTTAATGATGTAGGTACTTACCATAAAGGTTTTTAATAATCGGTTTCTTAAAAAGGTTATTGTTTTTTTTTTTTCATTGATACCGACCGAGCACACTTTGACCGCAATGTTACATGTTACAATGAATGGACGTTTTAGGATACAGGATAAAACTGGACCTTCAAAACCAATTATTGCTCAGACATGTTGTAGTCAGAGAGTAGCGATAGGTAGAGTTCAGGGAAAAATTTGGCGCTATTTTTCATATTAAAATTTTAAACAAAACGTTATGCAATGAAATAGGTATTTCATTGTAATTGTAACTATGCCCGTATTAGCTGTTAGTTGCCCTGGAGTGGTAAAAAAATAAATTATTCTCCATCGATATTTCACCCAGACTAGGTAGAGCTATTCTTAGCTGACTGGACACACTACTTGTTAAGTCCCCTTGTAAGGTTATTGCGTTCGTTTTCATCGTCCTACCTCATTAAAATCAATCTTCTATTTTTTGTCGTGCCTACATGATTAAAATGGATTACATCAATGTTTAATGAATATGTAGCGACGTCTATCCAAACCATATAACAATGAAGCGACTATTACGACTTTGCAGATTTTCCTAAATCACGCTATCAACGTTTTATAACACAGCTTACTATTTAAAGTTGCGAAATAAGAACCAGTAACAATGTCTGGCGATCCATTCTCGATCAATTCTACCTAAAAAAAAAACCTTGGTCTGTAGAAGTGTTGTTTTGTTGGTGTACTCTTTTTGAGGAGTCTCACGCTATCAGATTAACTACACGGGACTTTTTAACCGGAATCATCGCATATATTTACGTTTTAAATTTTAACCCGACGTTTCGGTGTCTTTGCAGTCCCCGTGGTCACAAGCGACTGCAGACCCCGTGGCCACGAGCGACTGACCACGCTCGTGACCACGGGGTCTGCAAAGACTGCTGCTTCTCTTCACGAAAACTTAAGACAATATTAACTCCACGGGAGTTTGCGTGAGTAACATTCACCATCACTATCCCTCAACTTGGATAGTGAGGATGATGATTCTTTTTGGGTGTCTAATCTTCAATGGGAGGAAAAACCAAAGGTTGCGGACTCCATCACTAGTATTAATTTCATTTTTAATTTGTGTTATGCATATTCGGCGTAATCTTCAATTACCATCAGGCGAGACGCCTTTGTCACAGTGAAAGAATTTATTTAGTATAAAGGGAGTTACCGAAGTGGTATTGAAGGTAGAGATTCTAGTTAGTTACTGGACTAAGAGACCTTTGCAAAGTAGGAAAATTTGCCCGCGTAAACGCCTAACCCGTGTCAATTTCAGTAAAAAAATTGTATGTTCAGCCTAAAGTAGTAACATTTATCTATTCACCCCTTGAACTTGCACATATTCTAAAATATTGTTAGAATATGCTTAAAGAAATGGGTAATTTATACCATAACCATGTTTAAAGATAATATGTTATAGCTTATTCATTTCTAATCGATGTTTCTGAACTTAATGATCGCAATTCGTTCGTTACTTTTCTGCAGAGTAATTTTACTCCTGATATATTTTTATTATGCTATTATCGTGACACCCTGTATATCAACGTATTACCTACCTACTTGAAAATTTTATCTCAAAGGTGAATAATCAGAGCCATACTTTTTGCTGCAGCCGATGTTGCAATACAATCACTATCGACCTTGCCGTCCATTTAGCTGTCTCTTTCTTACTTAGCACCGTGTGATCTTCTATCACCACCATGATTAACTTCATGATTACTTTAATGATGCCGTATGTATAAATTGCGCCAAAAGTTTGTTTTTTTTTTTCTGGATTTTTGTCCGGGAATTAAAGGGTATGTTTTCCGGACATGCGTAATGGAGTGGGATAGCAATAGCCAGACTGCCTGTCAAACGCCAGTATGCCGGGTCGCATCGTGCCGCGTGGTCGTGTTACTCTTGTCCGCGTTTCGCCACTTCTCGAAATATTTTGTACACATATCAAATTTCACGCGAAAATTTGATATTGTAGTCTTTTTTGTGGTCAAGTGCTTAAAGTTTCTTGTTGCACCGGTAAATACAATTTGGATTTCTGTTGTATCGATGTGTTACAGTTTTTTTTAAGTTGTTGTGCATTTTTTGTTGGATTGTGTTGTTTTCTGCTGACTTTCTAATTGTTTTTTTTTTTCATTGTAAGTAGTATTTGTCTATTTTGTTTATATTTTTTTTTGTTTTTATTATAGATTAGACTTTTTTTATTATTTTTGTAAGTTATAGTTTTGATGTAAATATTATCATCATTTGATTTTATTATCTTGTAAGTAACATGGTCATCAAAAGAGTTGCTTTATCAATATTCGATAACACTTTCTTCATACATATTTTTTTACCAAATTGATAATCACCTACTTATTAAATAAAAATATTAAGAAGCTATTACCTATAAGATCGGAATTCATATTTTTCGAAAAATAAAAACAGTCAAAAAATTTGTAAACAATTTGAATGAATGGATTCTAAAGTAGATCACCTCCAACATTTCAATGATCGATGCTCATCAAACACAGACATTGAGATCATTATATTATGACCCACTGGGTGTATAAAATGTAAAAGACAAAGAAGGGATTTGAATAAGAAGGGTCCCCTGAAATTGATCGCCCTATACCCCAGCTACTGTTTACTGTACCCTCGGATAAAATACGCTAAGATTAATATAACGTGATTGGTTTACGTGAATGCGATTTTGAATTTCGAATAAGATGAAGGCTTTCGATCAATGTGTGTTGCCAGTAATGACGTATAGCTGTAAAACGTGTTCTTTAATGTTAGGGACTTTTAAAGCTAAAAAAAATACTCAAAAGAGCTGTGCTCGGAGTTTCCCTTCGGGATCAAAACTGAGATGTGGATTGGCAAGCTAACTTAAGTCGCAAAGATAATTGCGACTTAAGTTAAGCGACATAGCCTTATTTAGGTTAAGTACTGAATATTTGAAAATGAAGATGTAAATAAATAATTACTTATTTAGATTTTAATTTTAATCAAATTTGTAACCTCAACACCACCTGTAATTACCAGCCGTAACAGTTGATCAAAAACAGGTTTAACAAAAGTCGTTATAAAAACTCGTGCCCAACTTTACGAGGCGTATGAGCAATTTTGGTTCGCCATTAGATCGACAATTTGGTCCCATAATGATTTAAGCCCCCTTTTTTATTTCCAAGCTCAATTCTATTGTTATATTCGATAGTATAGATAGGGTGTGTAGGTCGTTGACATTACAATCCCTTTTGTCATTTGGATTTGCAATATTTTCTTTCTATTGTCAATTCATCATATCTAATCTTAAATTGATATCATGAAATATGTGCAATTTATACGCGGTAATTAAAAATTGGAAAATCTTTACGGCGACTGATTTTCGACATTCGCGCGTGACCAATGGGCAGTTAAAGGGATAAGCATACGATTTATATTTATTTGAATATAGCAATTTATCTTACTTACATTTTGAACTTTTTTTTTCTTTTCTGTTAGGAAATATAATGTGCGTGTGATTTAAACTACCGCGTTGTTTTAAGCACGGTGATTAACATCAAAGAATTCTTATTAACGTCATATTTAAGCGTAATCTAATGCTATTGTTATTTATAATGCAACAGCAACAGGTAATAGAAACGTTACAATAATTGTACGTTTAATAACACCGTTATTAAGAGTGTATGGTTTGATTTTTGAAAGTATTAAGTTGTTGATACCGTTACAAAGCAATATAGTTTTAACTAGCAATAGCGCTTCGGTTTTACTCTTGTAGCAGCTGATCCTGTTGGAGTTTCTAGAAAAAAAAAACACTATAGCGTTTCTATGTTGTATGAAACACTATAAGATGTCATGAAATTGGACTAGTGTCTATATTCCTCGGTACCCAGAGGAGTGACTCATAGAGCTGCAGTACCTAGGCTCATTACACGGAGTTATGATGATGACCTAATTAATATTTAATAATAAGCCCTTTGTATATAGTTTACTACACAACATAAGTGATAATTTACTATGTAAATTATATACAATATTCAGGTACCTACTTCTTTTTTCTTTTAGAACCTTAGTAAAATTGGATATCAACTTTACCAAAAGATCTAATGTTAAATAATGTTTGATTTAACACTAAACATTTTTTTTTATAAATGCTGATCATTTACTTAATAAATAGCGTAATAAAAATTAACGGCCTATCGATGAGGATAATATATTTTACAAGTAGTTGCACAATTTGCGGTACTGCACGTGTACGGTTTCGCAACTCGTTCCGGTGGTAATATCTACAATGTCTTACTTAACGGGAAATTTGTTTGTCTAGCACTATTTAGAGTCAAATTTAGGTTAAAACAAATTGAAGTAAATATTTTCATTCGCCTATCTAATAGGGAATTTAAAAAGATCGAGCAGTATAAACTTTTTCGGGGAAACATGAATTAATTTACTAGAATTAAATCAAAATAGGTTGGTATCTTTTGGCACCATATACTTTCATACAAATCCGCCTAAAATTATTTTTAACCTAAAAAAAATACTCTTTTTAATAAGGAGTCTTAAATATTTTTATCATGACTGAATCTATATATAAAATTTACTACGTATAGGTATTTAATTGCGAAAAATATACTCAAAAATGAAAGTTTTTAATATAAATGATATGAAAAGTAAATCTTTCCCGATTAGAATGACCACTTTTTGTTTCCTTTACATAAACTATTATTTGTAATATGCGTATTGTTTTTTTTTCTATAAAATTTCTATTTGCGAATACAAAATTAGGGTATAAAATCAGTTTAGCCTTATTATGTAAACAGCCGAACAGCGCAGTGCCATCAGTAACCGGTGTAGGTCTATCTCTAGGGGCGTTGCACCTTGCCGGCGCGGTGGAATGTAACCGATCGCGGTTACGAAATGCCATGACTCAACAATCAACCGCCTCCAATCGAATTAACTACCTTATTTGTTTTCACTTAGAACTTCTTTTATATGACTATGACCTAAATTTTACCTGATGGTACCTAAGTGAAGATGAGGTCGAAGATGAAAGCACACGCATTAGAGAAGAACTGGCTCTTCTTTAAATATTTCTCGAACTCATCACCACCGGAGTGACCCTACATAGACAAGGTCGGCTAATGCCCCTACCAAAGTCAAAATATTCTTTATTTCGTACCTCGGTGTATTAACGGGACACACTTAAAATATGTCAAATTATTCACAAATTGAACTAAAACCACGACTTCGGAAAGTTGATTTGTTGAGAAGACGTGGCAAGAAACTAAACGAAACCGCCCCTGGTTATACATTTCGTAAAAGACAACTAATCCGAGTGACTTGGTGGTAGAATTCATGTTGGTCCGACTGTCTAGTGACCACCCTTCATATAACTACTGCCTGCAAATATTACCGCTTCGGCGTTGATGTGAATATTTTGAAGTGCAACTTCTTGCCTAAGTATTAATTAACCTTCTTTTTTAATGTTCTTCCATGCATGACTGGGAGCGAAATAAAATAAAAACATAGAATGTGCCAGCTGCTTCTCTTCCCGGGCATACTGTAAAAGTCAGTTAAGGGATGGAAGTTTAATTGGCGTTTTTGCGGGCGATAGGCTGACCCCCTGTCACTGCAATAGTCTCACTCCATCATAATAATACCTCCGAATTTGTCGTGACATCAGATGGTTTTATAGCCTCTGGTGTTCTGCATACTCCATTAGGGAAACAGGCGTGAAGTTATGTATGTATGTATTTAATTAACCACCATATTTGTTTTCACTTAGAACTACTGCACTTTATTCTACCTACTTTATTCTAACGCTCATTTCTGCAATTGCCATGAGCTAATAGAACTCTAATTGCTTCTTGCGCAGCTGTTTTTCGTTTCATGGCTTTTTAATTACCTCTATGTATATGGCGGAACATTCGCTAATGTGAACGGTTAAGGTCTGCCCGGAAAAGACAAAGGCTGCCATTGTTTTGGGCTCCTTATATTGCGCGTAGCGGTATCACTTCATAGGGTGGGCCAGTTACCGTCTGCCTAAATTTCTTGGAATTTATTATTGAATGGAATCTACTTAGACCGTTTATAGATGTTCTAAATACTAGCTGTTCTTGCGGTTTTTCTTGAGTATATTTCTCTAATAGCACAAGAAAATTACATAAACCATCGAATGTAAGTTATTCGCATATAGTTTCAACTCGACTAGCCCTTTCAGGTTAGAAAAATTCTGTCTTTTCTTAAAAAACTTTCACGTTTAAAGCAATTTATGGTTTGGTAGGAAAATACTAGTTTCAGAACACCATTAATTATCCTTCAGCAGTCTTAATGTCTGATTATCATGCCATAATTCATCTAGATGTTTCCTCCTCCAGCTTACGTTATCAATGAAAAGACCTGTAAGTAATCTTAAAGTCTTAAGCTTCCAATCTTATCTAACTACCACTTATAAAGGAGGCTAGCATGAAGGAGCGATGAGAGCGATTCGTCATGCTTCCCCTATATTGACCTATTTTGTAAGGCCTTTGAAAATTCCACAGATTTTTCGGCTGAGATCTATGACAAAGTGCCGTTAGTAGTTGGGCCCCTATGAAGAAATCAATCGGTGTCACGCTGGGTTACACTTTTTATTGTTTTACCCTCTTTGAGCCTCACGGGGAGTGGTTAGTTATTTTCCTCTTGAGTAGTCACTACGAAATAGTTATGTAACTAAAAACAACTTTTGTTTTTCACTGTACATGATATTGAAATTAACAACTGCGCGGTTTTACAAGTGCTCATTTTAATCCAGTAGGAAGATCTTGATAAACTATTTTTTATAACCTTCTCCGAGTTTACTATCGAATGCTAAAATATTTTTCACACATGTAGTAGCAGGTAGTTTCAGAGAACTACGCGACGAAAATGCTTGATGGCTTTATTAACACAAGAATAAATCGTGGAAGAAGGTTTTTAGATCTAAAACGTTGAATAATAAGTAAAAATTATGAATTTTATTATAAATTTATATCTACACAAAGTCCAATCTCCCTTAAATCTCGAATCTACTAATTTAACAAACTTCAAAGTTTGTGAAGATGACAGATGGATCCTTGTTACTCTTTCAAGCCAAAACGGCTTGAAAAGTGAACCTTAAATATATTATGAATTACAGTACCTATATAGATGGCACGATTAGGCATAGCCTGAAATAACACATATGTCATTTTTACAGTATTGAAAGGGTTGAAGCGCTTAGATTCTCATGAAACTGATATAAAATTACATATCCCTTGAAAGTATAATTAAATACCAAATAAAATCCGATCTTCCTTTAGACAAGTTTAATACAGTGTTAATACGTTTCAACAGCAACATCTATTCAATATATTTTTCTATGCGAGTACAACAAACAAAATAATACAAATAAAATCGTCGACAGCTCGTGCCCAACCCTTTTGAAGTAACAAAAGATATTTTTTGCGTCAAACTCCTTCTAAACGGTTCCTTAAACTTTTTTGTAACCTTGATTAATGGAGGCCTTTTAGTCGAGTTGATGTTTGATAGAATGCTTCAAGGAAATTTTGCGAGAAATTGATTATGTTCACCCCTTAGAACAATGAAGATATGCTTGTACTATAATTTATTTTGAAAGCTCTCTTCTTTTAAATATATAAACTTTTTGAAATTTGAGTGAGATTATTGTACAAAAAATTACTTTGGGGCCACATATTTGTGGCCATAATCTTTTGTATGTAGGCTTGTGTGTGATGGGACTACACAGCGGTAGTAGGAGGTATCCTAGTATCTATATTCGGACACCAAGACCAGAGCCAGTTTAGGACACCGGTACTCTCACACCGTAGCCAAATACTCGACCAATGCATGTCGGAGGCCGTTAATGGCAGTACGTCTGAAGATATTGTTCTACCATAATTCATTTTAAAAGCTCTCTCCTTTTAAACACTGATTCTTAAGACGTAATTTCGCACCTTGTTCTTACAGTTATCCGGTAGTTAAGAAAGCGTCTTTAATTACTCGTTTAAATCAAAGTGTTGATTGTGAAATCTGATGAATTAGAAATCGTTTAGATACGAAACACCTTGTTCACCTAATCAAAATAAACTTAAAACATATAAGATTGTGTCTTATCTAGCTATTTAACGGCAAAGTAACTGCCTATGTATTGTATTGGTCAATTTAAGTGCGTATTTATTGAACGTATAATAAGACGTTACCGACACCAAGTTGGATTCTAAAAATAACTTCACCCACACTAATAATTATACTTGTAGAAAGTTCATGTGATTGACAAATTACTACTTTGGCAAACAATGTATTTGTATAACACGCACTCTGTGAAGGTACGAAGTACTAATAAAATGATAATTGGACTATAAGAGAAGGGCTCTTACAAGGCGAGAAGTGGTAATTAATAATAAAAGCAATAATTACTTAGCAATAACATGTTAAATGAAAAAGCAAAGATGGACTTTTTGTTTTGACAACCTCCAATTTTTTACTAATAAACCGAAACACAGACGGAAATGTTTCTTTTTGAACTTTATTATGTAATTGGAGCCCAAGTCTAACTATAACTATTTTATTTCAAACATATCCTAAATTATTTTCTCGATCCTGTTTTATAATTACTGAAATTTCTAGAAAAATAAAAGCAGTATGTTTGGCCTGTTATAGGTCGGCTTGTAAAAGGTCTACCGCTTCTAGATACGCAAGTATTAGGATGCAATTTAAGGGTCCAATGATGAATGGGCTCTTACAAGGCGAGAAGTGGTAGGGATTTGGTTATGTAGAGCAATTATTACTTAGCAATAACATGTTAAATGAAAAAGCAAAGATGGATTTTTTGTTTCGATAATTTTCGATTGTTTACTTATAAACCGAAACACAGACGGAAATGTTTCTTTTTGAACTTTATTATGTAATTAGAGCCCGAGTCTAACAATAACTATAATATTTAAAACATAACCTAAATTATTTTCTCGATTCTGTTTTATAATATCTGCAACTTCTAGAAAAATAAAAGCAGTATGTTCGGCCTGTTATGGGTCGGCTTGTAAAAGGCCTACCGCTCCTACTAGATACGCAAGTATCTAGTAGGGTCCAATGATGATTTATTTATACTTTACTTAATATTTTCTGACTAGCCGTTTTCATGCTGAAACTATGTGCACTAACTTTGACTACATCGTCACATATCGTTGTATTACTAATACATACTCATTTGTCTTCAATACATACTCATAACTTCGCGCCTGGTATCCCTTATGGGGTAGGCAGAACACCAGTGGTTATAAGACCATCTGATGTCACGTTTGAATAATGATGGAGAGAGGCTATTGCAGTGACCGGGGCTCAGCCTACCGCCCACAAAAATGCCAAAAATACCTTTGTCCCTTAACTGACTTTTACAGAATGCCGGGAAGAGAAGCAGCTGGTGCATTCTATGTTTTTCTTTCGCTCCCAGTCCAGCATGGAAGCTAGTGAGATGTAGTATTATATGTTGTATTTATAAAAAAGAATATCTTAATCTATAAACAAATCCTATACCGGTATATTTATAAGGAATAGTATTAAGTATTAATAGTTTTTGACAACATTAACGTGCAAGATTGCATCAGTATTCAAGCCAATGCCCATCGGCAGTAACTACAGTTGGAGACAACCCGCATCGTTTGCGTATGTCAACTAACCCCGCGTGTTTGTGGAACGCGCTGTGCATCATAATGACTTCGTAAATGTGCAGGGTTATTTTTTGCATTGTTTACTGTGGGCATTTGGGTTTAATTTTTAATTTTTATTCCGTCTATCGCCTCTACAGTCGCTGTTGTGTTTCTTAATGGTTTAATTTTTAATTCCACGTGTCTTTTTTATAATTATCAGGTTTTAGATTTGTCAAACAAATAAAATACGTAATTCTAAGTTCTAATACAATCAATATTTCTAAAAATAGGTCATTGATGATAACGCTATTGATTTAAAATGCAACGATTATCGATTCACAGCGTCTTATCGATAAACTGATTAGATTACTAAAGTAATATCGGATTTGAAACTATGTTAAGCAATATAAGTTAAATGATATTGCTACTTAAATAAGTAACTAACAAGCTTACTAGCAACCTTGAGTATTTATTTGGTGGCAAAAAGTTTGTGACAAAAAACGCGACCTTCTTGCTTCGGCTACAACTGAAACCTATGATTCAAATAGTTAATCTATTGTTACACGTGTCTCCGAATATTAATAACTAACTAACTGCCTTCAGCCTTTTAAATCTCGATCCCTTAGGAATATATCCAAAAAAGTATCCTATGTGCTATTTTAGGTTATTCTCTTCTTATGAGCAAAGTTTCAGTTCAGATGTTTTTTTTTTAATAAAAGAGTAAGAAATATGCAAACTTTTTCAAAAATCCAGTAGTAGGTAATCTAGTTTTAGATAAGTCATCGTAGGCGGGAGTCTAAAAAGCTTGCCAAATTTAGTAATAAGTACTTTTACCGGTTCCGTTTTGTCTAATAGATCTATCTGTCCCCGCGACGCCGCCGCGCTGCGCCGCTCGATTTATAGGTATTTGGGATTTAAATGTCACTTAATATGTGATAATTTTGGGTAAGTACAAGCTATCGCTATTTAAAATGACATTCAAATCACCTCCATAATTTTGCACTTATAACTTTCTATCTAAACATAAATACTTACAAATCGTCGGATTTTCCAGTTATTTAACATTGATAAATTATCAACAAATAATTTCTATAGATTTCAAGGTTATCGTATTACCTAATTAAATTCACTGTTTTTATGTTGCAGGAATCATAATTTATGTAAAGTAAAAATATATCCATCAGTCATCCCACGGGACTCGTTAATTTGAACTGTATTTTTAAATTAACTAGAGTGCTTTAATTATTTCGTTAACCTTGACTTAATTTATAAATTACACAGTTCATAAGCTAGAGTATATTATGTTATATCTTCGATGTTTTAAACCTTATATTAGATGGACCGTTGAAAATTATCAAGATAAATTAATACCTTAAATAATATTATTTAACTGTCTGAGAGGATAGTAAAAGTTTTAATGTAGGTATTTTACTATTCTCGAAAGTCCATTTATTTGATATTACCTAAGTATATATAAATCTTTAAATCAGTTACTTAGAGATTTCGAAATTTCTATTAATATTCGAATATTTGAGTGGTCTTGGTTTTAATCTCCTCGCCATGCAATAATTTCTACATATGAACTTGTATGTGTTAGCTTGAGTGGCATGTAGAGCGATAGGTCCCGGGTGCTGTATACTTCAAAATGCAGTATAAAAATGCTATTAGCTATGATAGGATTCTGATATCCACCAACCACCCGGCACTCGGCCTTCGTTTATGGCTTAAACATCCTCATCACACTTCACTGTGTAGTGGGCTAATTAAAAAGTGTTAAAATGAAGATGATGTAGTTGTTAACTAAAAATGATAATCGTTCCTTTAGTTTGTAGGTATGTTTTTCTTAGGTATGTATCTCTATCTAGAAAACATTATATCACGTGTTTACTTTGTGCTCCGTGTAGTTAAAACAGGGACTGCATATCGGTATAATTTTTTTAAATAGTACTTACTAGTAAAATTTCAGTACCCTTATTAGTGTACTACTTCATCAAACACAATAACTGTACAAGTTATTAAAATCTAAATTAATTATATCAGTACCCAAATAATGTATACCGGATTAATTTCTGTACCGAAATGTATAGGTCAGCATATGTACCTACGCTTCATAGGCTTCAACTAAAGTATCGAATATTCTACAGTTATTTAAAAATAAAATTTTAATATCAATATTAATATTAATACCGGAAAATTTCAGTTAACTGAAAAAAAATCAGTTAAAATCAGTTAGCTACAATAATAAAAAAGGTACAAGAATTATTTCAGTATGAATTCCTGTAGGTACTGTTATTTTTAAATACACCTAATTTAACGGTAGGACGTCAAACAGAAAAAAATTGTACAGAAATTCATACCGGTATACCTACAGTCCTTGGTTAAAAAAATTGTGACTATAAAATAAAACACTTTTTAACTGGATTTATCGAGTATATTTACATTTTAAATTTTGACTCGGCGTTCAATACGAAAATCCGTTTAAAAATTGTTTTATTTAATAGTATGAATCGCGAAAACTTAAGACAATATTAAAATTGTGACTATTGTAAAGTCCCCGTCTTAATCCAAGCCAAAAGAACTTTGCAGTAAAAGTATTCAAATTCCAATATCAAGCACACATTTCCATTTTTTACTCATTGTACCATAACTAGTTTAAAAATAATCATTATTTCTTTAATCTAAGCATTGCGAATCGAATCGGAACACTTTTGCCATATCAAGGTTGCGTAGGTACCTTAGATGTTTTTTTATCCGCGGGAGTTTACTAAAGCGGAAATGATGGCTGCTACTGGTATTATCAATTGACTCAGGATATAACACGTGTGCTTAAGTCAGAATATTATAAGTGTACTAATAATAATGATTCATTTTGATATACTTTTTACACCTATTGGATTGAACGACTATAACTTCTAGTTAAAATGTAGGTATTAATCTAAATTATTATGATTTGAAAACAATTATTGAATAATTAATTTCGTCATGATTTTGTTTAAGTTTCTCAGGGAAAAAATAAATTATATAAGGAAGATAAAACAGAGGAGGATAAACAAATGAATACAGATATAATTTTCAACTAATTTATAGTTTAACTTGTGAAATCACAATATTCTTGATTTTAATTAAAATTTAGTCAGTAAACTATGTCAACGGTACTATTACTTATTCTGTGACTATGTCATAGGTCTATTATCAAATATTTAAATAAAACCTTAATTATAACGAAATAAATATTAAGTATGTCCTTATAATTAACATTAATTCGTATATCATGAATGGTATGAGCAATATTAGTAAATTATTTATAATTCGATTCTAATTTTGCTGCAAGCAACCCAAACTTGAATAAAGTCGGCTTTGTATAATGCTTTGGATTCGTCGATTATTCGTCTTACATTTGCTCAAACAATCTGACCACAACAATATGAATGTGGCATGACTAATACACGAAATAGCCCATATCAAATCATGGCTACCTCTCTTACTCGTCGCCGCTACCAAATTATATTCATTCAATTCTAATTTAAACCCCGAATACATTTGGGAAAGAAAACATGCAATCATGCGGTAACCAGGACTTTGATCTAGAATAATCTGTGGTCACGTAATAATACTAATAAAAGCATGTCTTTTTGATCATGTAATCAAAATTAATTTAAAAGACAAGAAGGAAGCGAATGTTAATCTATAAAATTATAATATTATGTAAGAACTTTTAGTTCTGTTTTGATGTCCGTTTCTGATTTTATTACATAATTATCGATACATTAAAATGAGATCGTAAATTTAATAAATTAGCTTAAATTGATATTTTAACTGTTAACTTTCTTACTAATTAAATAACAGAGTAAATTTCTGTTCTCTGTTAATTTTTGTTTAAGAGACACAGAATATTAATGCCAATTCAATTCTAATTTAAGCAGTATATTTATAGCCTTCAAGCCCATTAAATTTCATTTGTCTAAATGGTCCTACGCAATCGGCGCCAAGCTAGGTTTTACTCCTACATACAATTTGCCTAAGGGCACATAAAAGGATTATAGTCTCGACTTGAAGACTTTGTATCGTGAAATACATTTGTCTCGTAAAGTGCTTTATCTGAAGGAGAGACAGAAAGAAGTTTAGCTGGCAAGTTATGGTCTATTTCAAATATGTCTCGTTTACTTCAATAGGCATTGCCGATTGTCACTGATAAGTGCTACCAAGTTCTATAATCAAAATGCATACATACTTACATAACTTCACGCCTGTCTCCTTTACGGGATACACAGAACCCCAGAGGCTATAAAACCATCTGATGTCACGTTTGACAAAATTTGGAGAAATTATAATAATGGAGATAGACCATTGCATTTTATAATAAAAATGGAATCAAATGCATTTTTAATTAAGTGTAGGTGCTCATTAAAATGCATAGTCTAGCTAGACACTGTAGATCCTTGCCAGCCACTTGAACTCTTTCATGGATCATCTGAATAGCGGCCAAGCTTCATAAAAAGTCGACGACAAAAATGATTTTATTATAACCAGCCCCTCACAAGCCGCTTGCTATTCCTCCTGCCTTATTGTCCATCTTCACGTGATATTAACGCCAAAAGCGGTTTAGTAGTAAACGCTACATTTATTTATCATGGGTCAGACTTTATTACAAGAGGATATGTCTAGCATTGCCTTCGTAATAGCCGGGCTAATGCATTTACATCTCAGGTATCGATTGAGGCTGCAAATTATGTAACTAACCTAGCAAAGTTTTCTTATGTAACTGTTGTGCAAGCATTTGAGACGATGAGTGGATGGGACTGATTGCTCGTGTCCGTTGGAGACTGGGTCACTGAGTGGCTGACTCATCATAAAAATCTTGTTTTTGATACTAACGTCGCGTTTTTCTAATTTTGACCTATCAATAGAAAAGGAAAAATCGTTTTTGTAGCCGTTAAACCAAATGAGCAAATCGATTTATAGTTTCGTATGTATTCCAAAATCGAAGTATAGAATTTGATTTGGACGGCCATTAACCTTAATTGAACCTTATTGTTTGGTTGGAATCACATTTTATATTTCTAAAGACCTGTACACTGGGCAATCATATGTTGGCAAAGCTTCGCTCATTCAACGCTAATTGATGTGTCAGGGCCGGTCGAATTCGTTCACACAAATTGTACCACAAACATCTTTAAATGCAACTCTTTTGATGTCCTACATTTACATCAAAAACTCACGTGACGCGAGCCTAACGCAGACTTATTTCTTTTCAGACGAAAATGTAGAATAGATCGATAGTAGGATCAACGTATTAAATTACGATGTCCATTGACCAGGCGTCACCACTCGTTCCTATCAAGCCTCAAGTAGCCCTGCAGAATAGCGCGTTTATCAAGAACAGTCATAACCGAAGCAGTTTCTGTGGGGTTTCCCCATCGCCTACCAACGGTAATGGGACTTTCAAAACTTTTGCTGTCAATCGCAAAAGTTGGAGTGGCAATGTGACTTTACCGCTCCAGCAGTATGCGCCGGATGCGGAAGAGACTCCACGACTGGCAACTTTTCGTTCAGGAACTGGTACTTTCCCGAGAAACAAGGAGCGAAACAATAACAACGCCGCTAACGGAATATTAACACCTAATGGCAACTCTGTGCAGTCGTTTAAAGGAAATGAAGTTAGAAGAAGCGGATGCACGAATGGCCGCCGGTATGCTGAGATCGGGAATTGGAATAATAAAAGGTATATATCTATAATACATAAATGACAATCTTTTTGCTTGAAAAGTATCAAATTTTGCGTCACTTTAAAACATTAATATGTTGCCTGAGTAATAAAACATAAGCGTAGGCAAAGTTTTGAAATATAAGTACAAACATTATAACAACAACGCTTCTATGTTACTAAGATCTTGCAAAGTAAACAAGCACAAGCGTTCCCCTAGGTAAATAAACGTGTTTGCGTGTCTTGCTTTTGCCAAGTTTATCAAGGCCTATTTCTTCCTTTTTTATTTTTGGACATTTTCAAACAAGTTTTCCAATTTTATTTGCCGGCGCCTTTCCTCCCTCATTTGTTTTTTTTCTTTTGCTGTCGAAACTCAATAAGAACTTTCAACCTTAGCAAAACCTATGTAATTAAAGGAATTATTTTGATTGAACTTTTGATTACAAACTCAAGAAAGCGTTCAAATTAGGTTTCTCGTGTTACTTTAAAAGTAGCACAAGCTCATCTTAGTCTTAATAGTTCTTAATTCTATTAGATGTCTTACTTGCGTTCAACACGATGTAAGCCAACTCTTACATGTGTAATATAACTAAAAATGCCTTTTATTTCTTTCTTCTTTTTTGTACTAGCATTGTACCAACTACTTAGTTACATTTTAGCAGTTTTTCCCGACTATCGCATAACTACTGATCATTCTTATCTTATCTTGTTCATTATCTTTATTCCGAGCCAGCAGAAACTTTAGCTATAATTTTCTTTGCTTATTTAGAGAGCCTTATTTCGTTGATAAGAAGTTGTGTGATCGTTTTGTGTATATTGCTTCTTTTATTAGTAGTTTATTAAGATATGTGTTACTTCGTTAAATGCTTGAATCAAGTAAAGAACATTTATAAGCTAGTCAAATTGTGTTTAGGTATATGTTTTAATAGTGATTTTTATTTCTACATTTATACAATATCTAGCTGTTACGCGCGGTTTTACATTTTACTGTAAACTATCACTATGCCAAAATTTCATGCCAATCCTTGAGCCGTTCTGCCGTGAATGTGAGAGAGGAACAAATATAAATAAATCCATACAAATTTTTATTTTTATGATATTAGTAAGTTTAGTAAGATCAACTTTTATTTATAGTTGGCCAGCCTATGAAATCAGTGTAATGTAGTTATTATATTTTCAAATCTGAAAAAAATTATCGAGTAGTTCTGTTTTTGTTTCTCAAACCCAAATATTAGTATCACAATTTGCCCGAGGTAAACAGACCTAATTCAGACAATGCCGTGCTTTGTATAAGAACGCAATGTTTACGGCGAGCAAGATAAGCTTGCGAACCGGTTCTACAATATGGCTATTATCTGCTCTACCTACATTCGTAAGATAAATTGCAACTGCAAACAAATTTTCTTAAATGTAGGTTATGGAATTTTTGATATAAAAATAAAGGTACCTATATAATATATAAACTTATGGTATAATAAAAAGCCGACCAAAATGTCTTTATTTATTTATTTACGGAAAACTTACAGCTATTTATAATATTATTTGAACAGTAGAAAAATAAGGCCAATAAACAGTTTTCACAAACAAGTAAACTTACATAGAGAATTTAGGAAAGTAAAAAAATTAGGAAAGTAACTAAATAAAGATTAAAAGATTAAACATTGCAATATTTTTTTTGTTTAAAACTAGCTACGGATATGTACATAGAATCAATAACATAACATTTTAAACAATACTTATATTGAAATAAATGCGAATAATAAAAAAATACAGAAATTTACTAAGTATGAGATACAAAGAATTCCCTAGAGAGGGCCGCTCTAACACTTGGACACTGGCAAGAAACACACTATACTTGTGGTATCAAGTGTTTTTTTTTTTCTATACAGGGTCTGTCGTAATGAATAGATAATCCGTTTTCTGGAGTTGGTTCGGATGTGGGACTCTTAGAAAATCTTATCTTTTTGGCAGGATACTCAGCCATAAGAAAATGGCGGAGACTTGTATACTTTTTCATAAATTTTCCTACCTTTCTCGTTAATTTCGCTGCCATTTCATCAAATCATGGTATTATTGAGTAATTTTTACTGAATTATGTTCCTGAAAAATAGTGTTATTTAATTTTGATATAATTTTAGGTGTTCTGAACTTTAAACATTATCAAAATTATCGGTTTAAGACAATTTTTTTCAACTTTTTTCATAGTGTCAACTTTGATCATCTGCTTTGACAAAAAAGTATGGAGCTATAGCTGCTTAAAAACTTCTCGTCTAGTATGTGTAGATTCCAAAAAGGTATAACAATGTGTAGTTTTTAAGCAACAAGAAGTTATGGGAGCGAGACCACTGATAAAGGTCAGAATTTTAATTTTTCAAGTTATTGAATTATAACTTGAAAAATTTAAATTCTGAAATTTCTTGATTTTTTTTATCACAGCAGAAGATCAAAGGTGACCCTATAAAAAAAGTTAAAAAAGTTGTCTTTAACCGACAATTTTGATATCGTTCAGAACAAATAAAATTGTATCAAAATTAAATAACACTATGCTTCTATGCTGGACTGGGAGCGAAATAAAAACATAGAATGTGCCAGCTGCTTCTCTTCCCGGACATGCTGTAAAATTCAGTTAAGGGACCGAGGTGTTATGGGAGGATTTTTTGTGGGCGATAGGCTGACCCCCTGTCACTGCAATAGTCTCTCTTCACTATTATAATGCCTCCAAATTTGTCAAAAGTGACATCAGATGGTTTTATTACCTCTGGTGTTCTGCCTACCCCATACGGGATACAGGCGTGAAGTTATGTATGTATATTACTATTCTTCAGAAATATAAATCAGTAAAAAAATATTAAAAATTACCATAAGTTGATGAAATGGCAGCGAAATGAACGAGATAGGGATATTTATGCAAAAGTATAAAAGTCTCCGCTATTTTCATATGGCGGAGTATCCTGCCAAATAGATACGGTTTTCTAACAGTCCCACATTTGGAGAAACTCCGGATAGCGGATTATCCATTCATTACGACAGACCCTGTATATTAAGAATCATGCATGAGTCTCTACTCTTAGGATAAGAGGAGGTTCAGGCCAGAATCCACTAAGCTGACCCAGTGGGTATATAACAATTATGGTTGAAAATGACGAAAAAAATGCTTATACTATTATTAATTTCAAAAAAATATTATTTTGAGTATATCAGTTAGACACTGAAGACCACGGGGTCTAACTGTCTACTGTGAATGTCGAGTTTAATTTGTATCGATGCAGTGACTATGTACGTATATAACTAACACTAAAATAATGTTCACTCCGTTTATGTCGCCATCCATTAGTCTAGCGGTTTCAATCCAAGAGAGCGAAAACCTCTTGCTTTGTTCTTCAAATACATTTTTATACATTATTTGATAAATTTAATAGGTAATGTAATTTCACTTATTCTATCCAACGTTGTTGTTTTGAATTTGATTCTTCCACGGTTTGTTATTGAATACAGCAACCGGTTTAAGAAAGAAAAACAATTTGTAGACCTCGGATTGCGTGCTGCCTCCTGGGAGCCGATGTAATTTAGCGTAATTAGGTCTGATCCGACTTTCTCTTTTGTCTTGCTTTAAATATTGCTGTTAGTGAAAGACAAAACGTTACTTGTTGAAATTTATTTGTTTTGTACGTGCTAAGAAGAATTTGATGTTCGAGTGGAAAAGTTGTATTCTAAGTTTTGAAAATAAGGTAGTTTTTCATCGGGAGCTAAACCTGACTAAAACTTACCTAAAAATTAGTGATGAATTGGGTCGAAGCTGAAGGCGTAAGAACTGACTTTTCAATAAACACTTTTATTTTCACTATGATTTAATGTATTTACGGGATTCTTACCACGATTTTTGATTTTATTTTCGCACGTCCGATATTTTGATGCTGTTACAAGTCCGCGATCATGGTGCTTGTAACAGCATCGAAATATCGGACGTGCGAAAATAAAATCAAAAATCGTGGTAAGAATCCCGTAAATACATAAAATCATAGGGACAGATTTAGTATGAAACTAGCTAAAGGGACCCCTTTAAGTGGTTTATAGTCAATCAGATTAGTAATATTTTAGTACATGCTTATCCTGGAGCCGTTGTGGTAATTATATGCATCAGTAGGTATGATATGCTCACGCAGTGGAAATATCTGTACCTTTATGTTACCACGGGGTTTATAAAGACACCGAAACGTGGTCGAGTTAAAATGTAAAATATAATTACCTATACGCGATAAATTCGGTTAAAGAGTATTTTATTTTAGATCATGAATCTAAAATAAAATAATCTTTTTTTTAAAATGTTTTAACTTCAGCTCTTAGTGTTAACAACACGCACTGTATGTCCTAAGCAGAGCACGTTATAGAATTAAATGAGCCGTCACATGGCGCTAAACTACCAGCCGATCACGGCGTTTCTAACGACACTACACCTCTTGAATTATGATAAGTAGTGTAAAAGCAATGCGGAAACAGACGTACTTATCTACATGTATACGGGCTAAACTAAAAACAATATGCCCTTCATTTCTTTAAAAGAGAAGGCACCGTTCCAGAAATTACAAGTTTTTCAATCAAATATACAAAGTTAGCAAAACTAGTCTAAATAAACTTTTATAAGTGTCTTACTAACAATAAAACCAGTCCATTTTATATAACCTTGAAAACAAAGAAATTTAGATAGGTTCATAACTCCCATAGAAAAAACAATCTCTAAAGCAACTTCGAAATTATAACAAAATATTTTCGAGGGGTCAACGACCAGATTTTTGCTGACAATCGTCTGGAATAATATTTTTCCTGGCCGCCATATTTAAACGTTTGGGGACAAAGGCCTGAAAGGAAAAATAATTTTCAGGAAGACATCTTTCACTATTGTGAGAGGATCTGTAAAGTCACATTCGTAGATTATTACATTTTTGCAGAAAAGGTCTCTATGCTTTTTGAAGGCTTTATTTCAGAGAAGACATTAATATTTATACGTCGATGCTATAAATATAAAATTTCAGTGTTTATCTTTATATACAGATACATTTTTGGTATATTACTTAAACTAGCTGCTGCGCGCGGTTTTACCCGCACAATTTTGATTCCCGTGGGAATTCCGGGATAAAAAGTAACTTATGTGCTATTCCAGATTGTACTCTATCATTATGCCAAATTTCATTAAAATCCGTTGGGCCGTTTTGCCGTGATTGAGGAACACACATCCATACATCCTAACATTCACATTTATTATTAGTAAGATTATCAGTTTTTTTTTCAGTTATAATTTCCTTAGTTTACTTAGTAAATTACATTTTCATTGGAATTTAAATCCATTGAAGTCGGCCTAAGCATGAACATTTTACATCTGACCCTTTTCATATACACAATGTTTTTTCCACGCACGTTTGTATCGCATCTTTTTTTTTGTCCCCAACAATTTTGACTGTAGTTTTACACTATGCAATTAAGTGATTTCACCGTTTCACGTATGCACTCGAAAGTCAAACCAAAAGCTTTGATATCCAAATTGTTAACTCAAATTGCCAAAGTGCGGAATTTCTGTGTTTTCTGATCAATATAACTCCGATGCGTTCATGCGTAGAGATATTAGTATCATCATCATCATCACAACTCTTTGTAATGAGCCCACTGCAGGGCATGAGTCTCTCCCCTGGGTGATGAGGAGGTATAGGATATTAGTATGTATACTATTAAATAATATAGATATACATTACTATAAAGGTACCTCAAGTTATCGGTCTTGTTACATATTTGGCTTCGACAACTTCACTTATCATTGGGTGAGTTTAAATACAAATGGCATATACAAGGTTAATTTTAATTAACGCATCACCACTTGCAGACAACCTCTCCACATCAATCCCAACAGCATTTGTTGTTCAACATACATATGGGGTAGGCAGAACACCAGAAGCTATCAAACCATCTGATGTCGCGTTTTTTCTACAACTTTTAAAAATTATTAGTTTTCCCATAAAAATTATATTTATAGCCTCTGTTCAGAGGCGTTACTCTATTTACTCTGAGCGTACAGAATGCCACGCAACTTGCGCGGTAAAATATCGTTTCATAGTAATAATAGGTACCTTCTTCTTACAATAATAAATGTAGAGTAAGGAGCAAACATTTTTTTGTTTTTATTTTTTGTGTTATTTATCAAGATTTATCAAAACTCGTTGAACAAATGTTGTTGGGATCGATGTAGAGAGGATGCCTGCAAGAGGTTTTTGAGGTAATTATAATTAACCATTTATTATATGTATTTAAAGTCGCATAGAAATATGGAAAATAAATTAAAGCGACTTGGCTTCTTGAACTTTTACGGCACATTAAAAAAAGAATCATAATCAGCATCAGCTTCTTTAAAATGTTATATACAATTTACAGAAGCAGTTATGCGATAAGATCCGGTTAAACTTCTGTCATTTAAATTTACAAAATCTTATAAAGAAAATTGAATCAAAGACAATTTTCATGTTGTTATTGGTAACTGAAATGTAGGTAGTACAGTTAACAGTTTTGCCGTTAAAGTTGTCGTCATAGAAATATACCAAAAACACGATTTCAATAAAATCAATTATATTCGTTGCTCATGGGGCGCTAAGATTACTAACTTTATCCATGAAGATTGATCTGAAACAGCCAAATATATCATATTTTTACGATCAAATGCAGAAGTACTTTTTCTTCCAATTTGCGAATTTCTGACAAGAAACATAAACAAATATCAACTCGGCCTCTCCCTAACAACACCTGACCATACTGACAGTTTATTTGAAAAGTAAATAAAATTCTGTCCCGAGCCCATATTGAGTATCCAAATATTATAAGAACTTCCGCTATTTACCTGTATGTGTATCCCTTTGTCTTTGTCTTTTATCTGCAGCAATTATTTTATTAATATAAAAATTGAAAACTATTTGTAGAATTAAGTTATTATTTAAAGCAAGTAGATTTTTAGTAATGAGATATTGCTACTCACTCGCTTTATAAAAAGAGCAAGCTTTTGAAATTTAGTTAAATACAATATTTTTCAGTTTTTGCTAATCGCATAAAATGAAATTGACATTCAAAACGTTTTATAAAAATAATTACTAAGAAAATAGAGTTAAAATTATGTTTATAGCACGATAGATTTCTCATAGATAAGCAATAGAGTCTTCATGATCTATTTCCACTAGTTTATCTGGAAGACAAACGTCTTATTCTTTGTAAATACCAAAAGATTTATTCCTTCAAAATAAACAGCATCAAACAAACAGTTTCCAACGTAACTTACCAAACCACCTTCTGCATACTTTCCTCATCGCATATTCAGGGCGCGTGGTAAGGCATAAATATCTCTGTCTTTCTCATTACAATAAGTTGGGCCTCGTGTACGTCCCTGAGGTACCCCGGGTTCCGCCGGGACATCACTCATGGAAAATGGAATTCTAGACGCAACCATTAATTATTTATTTTACCATGCCGAGATTGCGGATGTTGGCTAGTAAATAATTAATTCCGAATGGATGCAATAAATTAAGGTAATAGTTTTCAAAGAATTGCTTAGAGATTACAGATTTTTTTGTGTTGAAAGCAAGAATGCATGAATTTAATAGGCAAATAAGTTAATAAATAACGTAATATGAAAATGCTTGCAGTTTTTACGTTATATCGTGGAAACATTATTGTGCCAACATTATATAAACTTGTGGAAATATTACTATTTTGTTGTTTAGCATAGCAAACTGGTAGAAATCCAACCCCTGAGATATAAGTTAACGGTTCAAGTTTACGGGTTATAATTATGTGCTTTATAACTTATAATTTTGTGAATAAATTATTGAGGATTTCGCGATTCATACTATTAAATAAAACACTTTCAAACCGGATTTATCGCGTATATTTACATTTTAACTCGAAATTTGAACAGCCGCTCGTGACCACTGGGTCTGAAAAGACACCGAAACGTCGAGTTAAAATTTAAAAAGTGTTTTATTTAAAATTATTGAGGAATTTACATACAACTAATAACCTAATCATTATCAATCATAAGTGCTACGAAGTTTTATGAGAGATAAAACTTCGTAGCACTTATGATTGAGTATTGCACTCGTAGCACTCACAATTTTTAAGTTTTGTAAATAAATAATCAAAGATGAAATAAATTTAAATGTATTAGTAAAATTATCCATAACATGAGTATATTTGCTTACATTTCAATTTAAATATCTTTCCAGTCCCATCTTATTCAGACTGTCCGAATAAAATTATCTCCATTACCTCTTCAAAGGAATTCCAAAACAATGCCTTCTCACAAAGCAGATAGCCTTTCAAAGCACACATGCCTATGCCTTATCGGCTCCAAAATTCAGGGCTGCATTGGAAAGTGGAGTGCAGCTGAAAGTCTACCACGGTCTGGTGAGCACGACGCTTTGCCGTCTGTTGGACGTGTTGCCGATACTAAATAAGTGCCAACCCTAACTGCTGTAAGGGTTCTTCTCAAATGTCCAATATGCTATGGTGATTCGAATTTTAATTAAATATTTCAAGTATAAATTATGAAATGTAGGGTCTTATTTTGTGGTATTTTTTATGAAAAGTTGAAACTTGGTTGATGTTTGATGCTCTTTAGATTAGTATCTTGGTTGTACGAACCAATATAGATACAGATTGGAATGTCAGCAATTCGTCTTTTATTCAATTATTTAGTTAGTGTCAAAATGACAGTATTTGAAATAATTTCGTGTCATGCGTGTTCTCATTCATTATTTCGTTATGGAATATCTGGTGTTATTTCTATGTCAGTTTTTCCAATGTGAAAATGAGATTATTATCATAGGCAGTTCTGATATCAACTATCATAGAAAGGTATGTGTGAACAATACAATTGATTAAGTAAAGATGAAATTGTATCATTTATCTTGCGGGCAGTACGTGAAATTTAAATTATTATAAATAAATTTACTTACATAAAATAAAAAAATATATGCAAAATATAGGTCATAAAATTTATAAAGCTGCTAACCTAACTGAGAGTCGCACTCAAAATCAACTCAGCGAAACTGTTCGTGCGAAAATCGACTGTTTGTTATGGTAATTTAGTGATTTGCACAATAAAACGCCTCGCGTGCTGTACACTACGCATCATCCAATTCAACATTCATTGCTTATTCACCGACTACGACAATGTCAACATTCCTTGTGTAAAATGTAATGTAAGTGAAATTGACCTAAGCGTTTGATATACAATATGTTTGCTACTAAGAGTTTCGCAGTTTAACACCGTCAATGTAATCATTAATGTGATGGAAATCGATGGTTAAATTTGCATTGAGTTAGTAGTCGATAATTACTCGTTGATTTTTTTTGCTTAGATATTTATTTTATTTTTTATTTTTTTTATACACAATAATAACTACATATCACACCACTAGATAAATAGACTCGGTATATCTTAAAAAAAACTATAATGATAGTTAAATATTACCTTCTGTAATAAGAACTACATGTTAAAAACTTGAAAATGAAAGAATTTTACACACCATGCCTTGAAAATATAAAAGATTACACGAAAATTACGCACATTTCTTTATAACTGTTTTTTTACCATTCTAAAAGGAAGCAGTAAAAAGTAGCTACTTTTAAATTAAAAGGTCTGTTCGAAAGTTTTAAATCAATCAAATTAAATATTAACTAACTAAAATTAATTGCTAAGGTCTTCTGAAAGAAATTTTATAGAAATAAACTGTACATTTGTTTGAAGCATTGTATTAAATTTTATTTAAAACCCATCGATTACCTTCAATCAATTAACGTCTGAAATAATAAACAAAACAAAAGAAAGTCGTTATAAAATCTCTTTTGTCATTTACAATTAGGAACTCTTCCTCTAGTAACCTCTTTTGAAATTAAAACTCGAGATTCGAAACATACGAACACCAATCTGAAATTACCGCCAATACTACTTAACAGTTCATTGTTGAGTGGTCAAATTGGCGCCATTGCTAATTGCAGCAAAATGGAGGACAACTGCCCGATTGTGAGGACCACTCATGAGGCAATTGTGCGTGATACAGTCCCACTACTCGGCAAAAGGAATCTGTAATTAACGTTACTGCAATATTGACGATTCAAATGGTATAATTTTAAGTATTTGCGGACATAGAAAGTTTTTAGCTTAACATTAGAATGTAGTAAATTTCTAGAAGTGGTAAGGAATGAGAATAAATAGACGTAAAACTTACTTATTTATGATTTATGTACTTACAAGTAAAATTGAAAAGAAATTGTTTATTTGACAACAATGTGCAAAGACACTGCTGCCAATAACAAAGCCGGAGGCCGATATGAATATTTTTTAGAATATTTTTATCACAGTGAGAAAATAGAAACTCTTATTGTACTAATAGCTCCCATTTACTTTCAACAATCACTTCTTTCTGTGGTGGGCAATGGCGACCTTATCGCTACCACAGCGATATTTATGTCAAAATTGAGACGGAAATCTAAAAACTGTGCCACTTGCTAGTATCCATCAACAATAGGCATTTGAAACCAAATATAATGACTTTGTTTGAACTCGCGGTTACAACTTCCAAAAACATTTTTGCATTAATACAAATGAAAGTATTATCATAAAATCTGTTCCAAGTATTAAGGGAAACTTCACCCACACTTGGCTGGTGTGAGTCATGCTCTTGTATGGATTCTGTCTGGGAACCGATTACTGTGTGTGACTCAGCAAACAGCTGATAGAGAACATATCCGGTAGCAATACTTTCAGGATAAATAGAACTGAGCTTTTAACTGTATGTAATAAATGTGTTAAACAAGGATGTCCTACAAATTGATGATCCTAAAAACGTGAAAGTTGTGAGATTGTATGGATGATGATCTTTCGGTCTACACAGTATCTTTTAAGTGGTTTATCCGTGAATATTGAATTCCCAGGACATTTTGAATAGAAATATCGTCTTGATAAAAATTAATCGATAAAATAAAAAAAAAATTGATATCCCACTGCTTTCGAAACAATATTGCTCTTCTACGAATATCTTCCTAATTCTCAAAAAACTTCAAATAACCGATAACATTTTATTTTCTCCAAAAATAACTTTGTATATCGACAAACAAAATATCCTTCCTGAAACGAAAAACTATATCTGCCTTCACACATACAGGGTGACACGACAGGTCAATCAAAAGATAAAGGCCCAAGGCATCGCCGCGGGCCTTAATTAACTCAATATAAGCGGATTGACGCCGACAGATTAATCTAAAATCGATCAGCACACAATTCTCTACGTGCAACTTCGTACGACAGGTTCATAACTATGCAAATGGTGATGAAATGGTGCTTAAAGGTAGGGTTTTAGAATTATTTGACATTGTTTTCGGTAATTTTATGTTTTCTATAGAACATATTGAATGCATTCGAATATTGAATTTGAAGGCAAATCGCGCGTTGCTGCTTGTCAAATTATCTATACATATAATAAAATGGTAGGAAAGTCAAAACTGTACATTGAATATTTTTTTAAAAGAATACTTGGGGTATGATCTACAATCGAAACAGAAACAAAAAATATAGTTTTTAGAATTTTTGTCTGTTTGTCTGTTTGTCTTTCCGGGATAAACTCAAAAAGTACTGCATGGATTTACTTCAAATTTGGCATGAAGATAGTTAAGAAGTCGGGTCAACATATAGGCTACATATTATCACGCTAGCAGTGTTATAATCGTAGGTGCGTTTGGTGCTGCATAGCGTTCACGCAGACGACGTCGCGGGCAGCAGCTAGTACATAAATAAGGTTGCAGTACAAAATTCATTATGTAATGTACCAATCGGACTCAGATCGGAATCCGGTATCAGATATTGAAGCCTTAAACTAATAAATAAAGTCTTCTGTATTACTATATTATTGAAGACATTAACACTATCGAAACAAACTATATATCAAACTAAAACGTGTGTCGTGTTCTAAGTGTCTGTCGATCAATGAACTTGTGTATTGAATATATTTATCAAAGATATTTGATTTAAATGTAGACTTGTAAGAGGATTGGCAAATGTTTAGCCTCTTATGATTTAAATGTCATTGAGAACTTTCTAGTAAATTATAATTTAACACGCTGTATAAGATTGATGAGTGCGCATCATGATATATGTTTTGCAAGTTTAAGAATGGTTCTTGTTTCTATCTATTTTTAACTATCGATTTATTTGAGAGCAGAAATGAATATATTTTACAGAACATGAATTTTGTTGTTGTTCATTCATGACCTTCTTACCAATATTATTGACACAAAATTGTTTGAGGTTCGAAAAATGTTAATACATTAATTAATCCAATCATTTATTTCAGGTTGCATAGACCCATAGTAATAATGAAAATTCACAACGTCATGTATATGACATATAATAATAAAATAAATTGAAACAAAATGATAAATTCATGAAAAATAAATTGCAAATTACATTATTAAAATCAAAAATTAAATTGAAATTAAAAGAAAAGCAATTTATAAATGCAATTCAAGAATATGTCATTCTTTATTCAAGAACTGAGATGCAAATTAAGCTGAAAATAGTAACACAAATTGGAAACATCGTGGTTTAACACAGTAGCTACTTTCATCCTAGTAATACACACTTACAATATCCAGATTTCACGATTATGAGTTTTAACATTATTTGATTACGTCTCATTGTAGCCAGATCAGTCGCTCATGACCATGGTATCCGTTGACACCGAATGATCAAGTTAAAATATACTTTAACACTTTAAAATTCTGTTGAAAATATCTCTTATCTAATCTAATAAAGCGCAAAATCTTAAGACAATATTAGGTTTTCAAACTTTACAATGTAGAATTTTATTGTCACATAAATTCCGTCCACCATTAGTTTCAACATTGTAGTTACAGTATCGACATTTAGCCCATTGTTTGTTATTGTGCAATTATCTACGCTTTCCAGTCTGCTGCATCATGCTCGCCTAATTTAATGCTGTTAGGGCTTGATAATGTTACTAATTAATCTTACTTCCAATTCGAAGCTTCTAAATAACCAAAAAAAACCCCAAAAAAAAATTTGAACGATTCATGTACTTTCATGATAAATAGGTTATTGTTTTATTTCTGATTCCATGCTGGTCTGGGAGCGAAACAAAAACATAGAATGTACCAGTTGCTTCTGTTACCGGGAATACTGTAAAAGTCAGTTAAGGGACAGAGTTTTGTGGACGATAGGCTGTCCCCCTGTCACTGCAGTAGTCTCTCTCTATCTTTATGATACCTCCAAATTTTGTCAAACGTGACACCGGGTGGTTCTATAGCCCCTGGTGTTCTGTCTACCCCATAAAGGATACAGGCGTGAAGTTATGTATGTATGTTTTTTTTTTTTATTATTTTTTTTTTATTTTATTTTATTTTGTTTCCCAAATAAAATAAAATAAAATAAAATGTAAATGTTTTACTCACGGTTACATCTTACTGCATTGCTATTCTATGAAAAAATCATAGTAAAATGTATCCTGTATCTTATCTTAGTTATGTTACCGGTACCTAAAAATTGTAAATCCGTAATTGGCTGTCAGCATCGTTTTAAATGTGTACCTATTTTTTAATAATTAAGAGCTGTGGATTTTGTTATAAATAAATAAATAATTTAAAAAAAATTGTTTATTGCCATGCCTGTGTTCAAAATCTTAGTTTAATCGGTGAAGGCGTAAAAGAATAACAAGCATTCATCTATTATCACGTTTATCATTCGTACAATTGTGACTTGCTCAAACTAATACATCCAACAATTTGTCACTATGACTTCCAATAGATTTTGTCATGATAATCATAAAGAAGGCATAACAGCCCTAATATAGTCAACAACCAAAGAAGCAGATGAAAATTGGTTTTAATGGATAGGTCGTACGCGAGCGACATCAATTCCGCGCGATTACTTGGTAACTTGGTAACGTGGTAACTGGGTTTGGCATCTTTGTTTTCTTTCAGATTTCATGATATCGGTACTTTCTTCTTACTGAAATTAATTGGTTTTAAAATAATTAAGTATTAATAATTACTTACAGAGTACACAAATTCACAATACATAACTTTGCTGGTGCATCAAACCCGCGTAGTGTCGCCTTGAACTCCAAAAGCGCACTGGCGATGAGAGTACTACATCGAATGCTCGTGGTGCGCGTGATTGTTCATACATTTTTCTATGGAGAATTTACGTAAAACTTATCTAGATTTTAGGGCTTTAAAAAAGAAGAATTTGTTTGTAAGGGTACAAAAAAGTACATGACTATATTTATTGGTTTCTTAAGTGTTCAAAAAGTATTTTTTGAATCAATTCGAATTGATTTGCTGGGTTAAAATCTAAAAATATGAAGACATGTTCTTGCATTTTTTCTCAATTTTGAGCGTTTATTGACGTTTGTTAATAACTGTTTGGTTTTAAGAGTTAAAATTAGCTCTACTTAATTTTTGGTCTTTCATTTTAATATATGCAAATTATCATCATTCTCAATCATATCTAAATAGGTAAAATATGAAGAAACGTAACACTCTTTTCGGTGTTTTGCACGATCCTTAATATGGTAGAGCTTTAAAAGCAGTTGCAATACAATAAATATAATTAGCAACAGTTTAAAATATATCAAACTATTTTACTTTCTGTTTTCCACTAATATATTCGTTTTAATTTTATTTTTGTGTAATGTGATGTGGTGTACTTACTTTGTAATTTTGTTTATGTCATCTTTATTTTATTTTTTGTGCTTTTACTTTCTTTTGTTTGTTCTAACTATTGTAATGTGTTGTGTCCGTCAATTAATGTACTTCTATTCTATTCTATTCTAAACGATACTAAAAGTAAATAAAACCGTTTTCGCAGCTAATAATATAAATATAATAAAATTGATTTCACAAGTCCTTTGTACTTAAACAATATCAAGTTACTTTCAAAACATCTCCTCTTCAAATAATCAATGAGCTTTGATTGAGAATCCAATGTTTCTCTATGAACGAAGAACGGCAAAAGTTCCACAAAACAAATCGCTTTATGTTGATCTTTACAGAGCTCTTTATTGGAAACTGAAAGCTCACTTCTATTATTGTATTTATTTTTGAACATCGTTTAACTGTATATTTACTACGTAAAAGTCGTTTTTGACGGAATTCAACGCGTTTCATTAGCACATTGAAACTCATAATGTCACTAATGTAAAATATATTATTGCGCGGTGTCTGCAAAGTCATTCAATAAAATTATTTTATTAATTAAACTTAATCTTCAAACCTATGATCATTTTACTTTTTCATAAACGGGACAGTGAGGATGAGCATATGTATGTTTGATACTCTTACCAAGACATTACTTGTGCGTTTGAGCTGTTATTTTATACTTATATCCACAAGTTGAAGCTGTAATGACTCACTAGTACCAACCATAAATTTTCTACTAAAACCCTTCTTTCGGCGATGTAATTCTCTATGATATAACTACATGTAAAAAAGCATAAAGACTAGGAATAAAAATATTGCACCCGACTTATTGCGGCCTGCAAAGCCGATCAAATGGTATCCTCACATTGGCAGGGTGCACCCTAAGCGCCCATGACTTTAAGTCTAGTTTATTGCGCACAGCCCCATTCGTACGTATTACGTTACGAGTGCCCGAAGCCAGGCTACCGTGGCGTATACTTTGATGTTTATTTTTTACCGCTTTCAATTTTGTTGACGTATCGTCTGTTGGTTATATCTATACTAATATTATTAAGAGGAAACCTTTGTATTTTTGTAGATTTGCATTGAATAGGCTCAAAAACTACTGGACCGATTTCAAAATTTCTTTTAACATTACTTAGAGGGATTCTTCCGAATCCGTATAGGCTACTTTTTATCCCGAAAATCCCGCGGGAATCGAAATCGCGCGGGTAAAACCGCGCGCAACAGCTAGTTCTTTATACAGCAGAAATAAGCGAGTTTTGGTTTTAGTCCGTATGTGTTGTTGAATAGTCGATGTTTTTAACCGGATCTAGTTATATTACTTTGGTGTCTACATAATCAGAAATCTGGTTGAAAACGTTTTTCATTGAATAGAATGTATCCAAGATACGTCTTAATCATCTATGTGAGGCTGTAGGCAATACCATGCGATTTTAATTTTGCCCCCGTAGAGAACATCGAATGAGTTATTACTTCAAAAAGTTGGTATAATCTCGAAAATAATTTTATTCCTCATACAGTTGGCGTACTTACTGCAATTTTCCAGTTCCAATAGATATTCGCATATATATTTTAATGAACTCCTAATTGGCGTTAACTAGACTTTCTGATGCTTGAGGAACGTGACAACCCGAATATGACTCAGAGACTCAGTTCAATTCAACCAAAAACACTTCCTGACGACAAAGAAGATTAAAAAGATTCAGTTAATATTTGTTTCTTGTACTACATTTTCAATATCACATAGGTATTCCAAAATAATTCAATCTTAACGCCCGGTCAAAACGTAGTATTTTGTAATATTTAAGTTTACTTATGAAGATAAATACTTATAACATAAGCATTATTACGGTAATAAACATATTTAAAAGATTTCAGCTTAAAAAAAATCTCAAAACTTCAAAATGAGCGTAATTATTGCGGCTGGCATTTTCAATCAGTGTTGCTGATAATATCGGATGCAATGCATGAATTGATTGACAGCTTATTCCCTCGGCAACCCTAATGGTTTGTTCGGCCTCATATTACGGTGGATTTAATAAACATTGCTCGGAGCTGCCCCTGTAGTCCATCATGTGGATTATCCTCAGTGAACCTTAATTGAAACTGTGTATCTGAAGTGCGCGGGATGTAGTAAACGTCTGTAATTATAAATATTTTGTTTAATATTAATGCTTTCTTTTTGTTCCTATAACGAGGAAACTCAACGTTTTAAGTTCGGATACAATGTTTTGGGCAATTTGTAAATTCTTGTTAGAATAGTCACTTTTTGTTTCAAATACTTTAATAATGTCATTTTGATTTATTTAATTTCCAATAAGCTTATTGGTATCCGAAATGCTTGCGAGCGATAATTTTACTGATAAAAGAAATATTGACGAAATAATATAAGCTGTATTAGAACAATGCCAATAAAACACATCATAAAAGAAAGATAGTGGACTGATAAAAGTCTTTAATGAAAATTAAACACGGAAGGAGTACTCATTTGATTATCTACGCCTGAATCGATTTGTATTTTTTTTTGGATTAATTGAATAATAAAAAAATATATAAATAAATGAAAAAAATATTGACAGAATTTCTTAAACGATTTTTTAAGCCACGTAAAGTTTAACATTTCTCTATGACTTTTTGTACAAATGCGAACTATAACCTACGGCTTTAAAAAGATATAGGTACTCTTATAAGAAAGTTATAATTGTTTTCTTGTTTATACGATTTATCACAAGCTTTCACAAAACGTTTACAATTTTTAATTAGGTGTTGAACAAATCTCTTTCAGGCTTACTGATAAAAATAAAAGGAAGAGCCACAAACAATTAACAATAACCCAAACAAACCAAGATTACAAACAACCTTGGTTAATTGAAAGATAAAACTGTAAGAACAATTGAATACTTTCAAATTACAGCCATTAAATTGTTTTAAGTGGAAAATTGATTTGGGTTTAAAGTCCCCCGTTACCAACTCCATACACCAGAGAAATTCAATATTCTGATCAACATAATGAAATCGCAATTTCAAAGCTGCAGTGATTTTGATTATTGAATCATGATCCGCGTACCGTAAATTGATATTGTTGGATTCCCTTATTTTAACTGTAATTTGGTCGAGTGCTTTTGATGCTTTCGCAGGAATTGTATGAAATTGTAGAATACATGCGCTCTTATAATGTTGTTTCCCGTTAAACATTATGTCTGCATGAAATGAATTTTGAGTACTTTTTCCGGTAATAGTATTATTTCATGTTTTAAGTGTATCGCGAAATGGAATTGGAATTTAATTTTGCGAACGCAATCAATTTCCAATGTAAGTACTAACGTACAAATATAGATTTATTTTGTTTGAGGGCATTAATCAAAAACCAATTTTGTGGTAATGGCTGGAATTATTAGGTATGTACTTATATTTATTTTGTTTGATTAATTGCGTCCTATTTTTCTTCAAATATTTTAACTGACCCATACCTTACTACCCCAATTGATTTTAATTTGTAAATATGAAGGTAGTATTTGGATTTGAAAAAGTTTTTAACTTTTATAAAGAACTTATGATTGGGTTGCCTGGTAGAAACCGCTTCCAAGCGATAAGGCCGCCCTTTATACATAATGTGTTCTTTTATTTGTGTTTCTTTTTTTATATTTGGGTAAATAAATAAATATGACGTTTCTAATTTGGTACTCCACATCAGCTTTTTTTGTGAAAAAGATTTCTATAAGTGAATTTTTATATCTATTAATGCATGAAATGAGAGCGTTTAGTTACGCGACTCGAAACTTTAATCAGGATCGAGGACAGGCGCGATCAATGTGTCATAAATTTTATTTTTTTTCTATTTACAGTTTCCAACTTTTTTTTAATTGCTGCTTAACGTTTTATAATTCGCATAAGTTAAAAACATTTAAGTTTAATCTGTTATTTACGTACGACTCATTTTGTTTAGGCAGTGAAAGATCCAAATAATTTTAAGCTTCTAAATCGCATCCATTAATTTAGCTATCCGTTAATAATTGAACATTACTAACCCTTAATTATGAATTCTAAGAAGGATTCAACCACGGTGCTGTAGCGAACTGGTTAATAACGTGAGCACAGTTTTCCGATGACGAATACAGCCATTCTTTATACGAAAGCTCTATTATACTCTTATAAGTAAAAAATAAAATAGTTAATATACTATTACGATTACTCTTTACGATTAGTTACTAATACGATTAGTTAATATTTACGAAATATTGTAAGGGCCTACAAATCTTATTGCATTTGAATAGCCAAACTATTAAAGGAAGGTAATGAATAATGTATTTACAAGAAATTATAACGGGATCGAAAATCACGTAGCAAAATATCGAAGTCGTATTTTCGTCAAACTGCAATTTCCTTACTACCAAAACATCTTTTGTTTTCTACACCGGATTGCCTTGAATAGATATTATTATTCTTGCATATATACCTTCGGCGTCAAATCCGGTATCCGGAACGGAGCGGAGGCGAGTCCCGTTGTTGTTTGATTACATTTGTGCTCCAAATGCTTGGTGTTCAGCGTGAACCTCCAATTACAAGCCATTGAAAACTGGTTCTGAGGTCATTCGTCGAATCAGCTGTTTTTGTCTGCTTACCTCCGGTTTTGGTGAATAGAGATGTGATTTGGAAAAATCTTTAAATGCATTTAAGGTTATTTTTATACAATTTTGAAAGTGGGATTCAATATTTTCTGACAGGGAAATGTAAGTAGCTTACGACTTTGTTCTTCCAGTGTACGAAGTTTTAGATAAATACGTGTAGTGGATGATTATTGTATTTCACCTGATTATATGTAACCGCAGAATAAGTAATCTTTAAAAAAAACCATCTATCCATTCATCCTCACCAACTTTCATGACTATAATATAAGATTAAAATAAAGGAGCAAAAAGACCGTATAAAATTACACTTCCCAGACTCACTTCTCTCCGCTTTCCGCCGTTTACGTAAACCAGCTAAATAAACCAAGTGCCAGGTGTACCGAAATTGCAGGAGTAAGCGTAAATATTTAAATCGGTAACGTTTTATCCTTCACGTAGGGTGTAAGTCTATTACCTGCACTGTATACTATTTCGCTTTCAAGTTGTATTCCCTGAAACACACACACCGATATAGCAACTACTCTTATCGTCGTTCATACTCCCTGAGATTCGGTATAGAACCTATTTCAAAGTGCATATGTGTGGGTGTATCTATTTCAACTTTACTGTTACTACGTAGCCCTGTGATACTAGGACCATTTACATAAAAGCCTCTTCAATCTCGCAAAACGCTGATAGAATTTCAATTCGCGCTTAGCAATTTTGCAGGCTCGTTTTTCTCCCGTACACTAAATAAATATTTAGTTTCGTTTACTTAATTGGTCCCTTGAATTCGATTTGTAAGGCTAAAATGGTCGCATCGATAAATTTTGTCGTATTAACTTAAATGCGTTTTAATGAAACGAAATTTATTTTCGTTCAATTGCACATTATTGTCTTTAAAAACGTCGAAACGTTCAGTTAATACGATATCATAATTAAGTGTGCTAAAATCCAGTAAAGAACCTTTTTTATTTAGTAAAATGACTGGAACTTAAAACCATGTGACAATTTGTCATGTCACAATATTGAGATTTGATATTGTTGATGTTAAAGGCATGATGTTGTCCACTACACAGATGGTATCATAATGTAAAGAAAAATCCCTATGGACTGTATATTTCGTTAGGTACACCGAATAAGTGTTTGTTACATTCTTATAGTCTATATAATAAGTATTTATGACACTACCAGATATAAGGAAATATAGCGTTATTAGATATATCGGCTCTTAGATATATCGTTATTAGATATATAACTCTATCGTAATAATCAATAGGCCTGTTGGATTTTAAACTCTTAAAAATGACTCATAAATTGAGAATTTTCCTCATAATGTTTTGAGAACAACTTGTTTTTATAGAATGCATCATTCTTAATCGCTTCTTTAAAAAAAGAACAAAAGCCACTAAGCCAAGAACCCCTCGTAATCTCAAATGCACAATGACTTTTAAACCAATTTCACTAAATATAGCGACGACGCTGAATACCTTTTAAACAATGTCAGGTTTTAATGTTCTGTTAATGTGTTAGACAACTAACGTCAGCATGGCATTTTATTTGTAAATATTACAAACATTTGATCATAAATAAACATATTCTAGAAGTCAATGACCTCATTTTTGCGAGTTATCATACTATATCTACGAATATATGCGTGCTTTCCTGCATAGTTGCCAGAGTAAAATCTTGCTTCACATAATAAAACTTCAAAAAGATAAAGTGCGGTTTGGAAAATTGCAAAACTTCTGTTTTATATGTTGTAAGCACCAAGTCAACTCCGCATACATAACTAACTTTAAGTCTTTAGACATATCCAGAAACCTCAAAGAAATTTGAAGCGTCATCTTAATTATCTCAAAGTATCCTAGTTCCAAACTTCCTACATCAAAGCTTCTTATTGCTTCCGTAAACTGTTTACATTTATGTGGGTACTTCCTTAAATTGGCTTTAAAAATTACATCTTGCGCTATGGAGAGGCTGTCTAATAAAACTTTATTTATGAACTTCATTTAGGTTTTTGAGTTTGTTTTAAGCTGTCTCCGGTTTTATTTATTGTAAAAGTTTCGTTCTATGTCCCAGAAATAACCATTCTTATTTTTATAATAAAAAGTACTCACTTTCTGTCCGTCTTATCGCAGCCTTTTAAAACGGTTTAACTATTAACATTATGTGCTTGTTAATTTACATATCTGTTATACTGACATGGTTTTGTTTCTTTCACAGGTAATTCAGCTTAACATACTTCAAAAAGGCGTACTTCAAAAAGGGAACTATGTACTATTAAAGTACGTAGCTCAGAAGGTATGCAATCTTGTATGAACTAATTCTAAAAATAAAACAATCTCTGACTTCCACGTTGGAAACCAACATGTGCTTTAAAGCTTAAACATTTTGCGCATATTTGCAATATCTACACATCGGCGGTTTAAAGGCAATAACAATAAAGTTATCAACTGCATCCATGTTTGCAAAGCCGTCGCCAACAATATTTTGTCAGCCAAAAGTTTACTTACATCTCAAAAATAGACTCTACGGCATATGTGAGAGAGTTTGAATTTGAATATTAAACTAGTTGGCGAACACTATAAAATGAATTTCCTGCTTTAATGCATCGATGGTACGGTCTAAAGTTAATTAGATGTTTCAATTTTGGTTTCAACGTTGAAAGTGTCGCAACTTGCCCCGGCAAGTATCACAGACGTATACATTAAATGCTTAAAATAAGCTCTCTGATGTCGTTGTATCTTGTAGGAAGTGTAGTCATTTTATTATTGTCATTAAGCTAAGTTCTGATTTGTAGTTCTAAATTTAATTATTACGTGAAGTTTGTTTATTTTTATCCTCCTATCAAGTCGTCTCCAATACGTAAGTTTAGGTCTTCAGTTGAAGAAACACGGTGAAACAGTTTTGGTAAAAGTTTATTTTAGTATCTTAGAATATAATTAGAAGTCTATAGATAAATTAAAAATTAACGGCTTCGGCAAAAAAGAACAATCGGAACTTTTACAAAAATTGTGAAATGTTGTATAACTAGTTTTGAAAACTTTTAATGTAAAATTAAATCTCATAACGGAAAACTTAATCTTCTAGAATATTTCTCACTGTGATAATAAAGAAATTCCATCTAGATTGTAAATGAATTTAAAGTAGTTTCCATCGCTAGCAAAAACTTGCACCGCCTTAGTCTCAATCTGCTCTCCACAATTACCAACTCCAAAACTTGTTTCGATCTGCTTCGTCTTTTTATTATAAATACTCGGTTCTTGTTACTTTCGTTATATTTATAGAACTTGTTCTTACATAATGATACCATTTAGTTTTTACCTCATTGGCAAATAGAGTAACTTGAAACACCACAATATTTATACTGGTATGTGATTTTCTGATATGATTAGCTTTTCGCATTTTTTTTATTGGGTTACTGCATTGTGTTGTGATAATATTTCTACCCAAATCAAAGTTTCTCGAAATTCAATTGTAACGTCAATGTTGTGACCCACGTCTCTAGGGATATTCAGTATTCTCTTGTACGATATATTCTCCCCCTCACGGGTTTGTTTCTGTCGGACAGCAAACATATTGAGAGCCCAACTTCATGGGACTTCATATAATATTCACTGTGTTTGTTTAGGCATGTAACATTTAGAAATATTGCGAGGGCTGAAGTTAATGAATAGCTCCAAAAGTTTTGATGTTAGATTGAAATATGTTTTAGTTAAGTAAACAACGAAAATGTTACATGTTAAATCGAGTTTCATTTGTTTTTATTAACGGCCAAGAATTAAAATTTGCGATGTTTTTTATTAAAATATTCTCGGTAGTAGTTACCAGCAATAGCCCAAGGGCCAAGCTCACCCTACGTATCCGTTTGACAACCCGCACTGAAATCTCGTAGGTACCCTTTACAATCGATTTGTAAGGAGATGAGTACATCATTTTCCCCCAACAGGAAATGCAGAGGCATTTTTCGTACCCCGAAGGCAAATTCCACCCCAGTAAATTACATGCACTGCGTCTTGTAAAAAAATTAAATATCTTTACGCCTTGATTCTAAGAGATATTTCAAAAGTGAATAAAAAGCTAATCTTTTACGATTACGTAAGAAAATCGTTTTCGTAATCTATTGAAGTTTTTATAATCAATGAGAAAAAGTGAACGAATTGTAGAGTTATAAATATTTACATTAACTCTGATTGTATTAAAGAGAGTTGGTGATGTATTGAAAGCACATGCAAGATCTTACAGTGTTTATCCATTCGGTCGTTCAACCATTGTATTATACTGGATATGTAGGTCATTTACAATTTAGTCTGTAGCGTTATTCTCTCATACTTAACGGTATATTCACATATCTGTGACGTTTGTATCATTGGAGAGGAAATTATTAAAGACACTTAACTGAGTTACATTATACTCTTATTATATTTCTTATTCACATAATTTGCAGCAAAATTTCTGATGACAAAAGATCTATATTAAAATATTAATCAAATACCCGGCTTGCAGACAGTTTGTAAAGTTCGATGGAGGCAATTAATTCATGCTTAAGTAACTTCCATTTAAGCATTATTTTAAGATGACTCGAAATTTTTTGTTACGTATAAACAAATTTTTTTGTTTATACGTAATGTTAAAAATTTTCTCAATCTTAATACATTATGACAGCCGTATTATTTCTAGAACAATATTTAACAGTTTACACAAATCGTGTTAATGTTACCTTAAATAGTAACTCAAAGAGTTTCAAAAAGAAGGAGTTAAAATAAACAGTAGCATTAACACTGTTAAACTAAACAAACAGTTTAAAAGTGATTTATTTCAATATGCATCATTTTGTTTCGCAACTCAAATGAATGGTTGGTATTCTTAGTTTATTTATCATGTTAACTTTGCGACAAAAATGAAGTTAAAAATACGCGACATGAGTTTATTTAAAAATAACCGGAATCAGGTTAGTCTGAACCGGAGTAAGAAAATACCTAATTATAAAATCTTAACTATTTTTAAGAAGGTTTCAAAAATTTTAATTTGAAGTTTTGAGAAAAGCTAAGAATTGGTTAATTTTATTATTTTCTTGCAGCATAAATAAGTGTATGCTTATTTAAATTGTTATAACCCTCAATTATTTCATCTCTGAAAGCCGTCTGCGACATCGCTCTATTTACCTCCAAGGTAACTTGGCTCAGAAATTGCAAAGATACTCTGATCATTTTAAGGTCAGGTCAATTTGTTTGTCACTGAAGAATGATTGATGAGTATTGGACAATAGTTTACTGTAGAGTACACCAGTTAATAATGTCTTTCTGTGAGTATTTTGTCGTAATTGGAATATTTGAATACTTTTAGAGCTCTGTGTGTGTCATCCAGCAGAGTTGTATAATAGTTATACTATTATAGAGTTTGGTTATAAATGTCTGTATTAGTAAATTAATTAAATGTAATCAATTAATCTAATCTTGGCTTTCATTAATCTCAATTAATACTTAATCAATTAAATGTAATTACTATTTAGTCAATTGAAAATATTTAAATCATCTTTAAGCAGACTCGTATATTTTTAACCAAAAATAATAAAAACAAAAGTTACCATGCAAGTACCTATGACAATTTTAAAAGTCCCACGTTGAATACAGTGCATTCTGCTATTCGTCACTTAAACTTGGAAATCGTAAAACTTCAGAAGCACAGACTATTTCTAGCGCTTGAATAAAATATTTTAAAGTGTTACTTTGTTTTGAAATCAACAAGTTTTTGTCGTTTTGCTTTTAAACATCTTGCGGTACTTCTTATTGAACTCTCGACTTATTCTTTTTAATGAAGTTTATTAATATTAGTATAATGAACTCAGAAAACATTTCACAATCCTTTGTTTCACTTAATTATTCACTAACAACATGCGTTAATCGTTTGTTTAAGAATTAACGAACTGTTTTAGTTACACACGACTGATAACTAACAAATTCTAAATTGTGTAACAAACATAACTTTTATGTCCTCTTGTATTACATATTGAGTTTTGTATAATCGAAAATAAACAACTATCAATTTACTGACAAAAAGCCTAAATAGTTATTTAATATTCGTTGTTTCCGTACTGTTCAGGCTGCTACTTCCTCTAGAATTTAATATATTCTAAAGCCATACAGTTCTGTGGTCACGGTCGGCTGATTTGAACAATATGGGAAGGGAGTCACCACCTGCCGTCAACGGTTTATGCACATGACTGTAATTTACTATCTGTATATAATATCGGTAGTAGTCTATGCCACTTTATTGGGAGTTTCCGATATGTAGTGTAAGTGTGCATTTCGATTAGTAAACTTATTGTCTTTACCTTAAAGATTACTAATAATACCTATATTAGTTTGTCCTTTATTGCTAAAGTGAATTTTTTATATTTTTTTTTAGGGACGAAACAATGCCGTTAGAACGATAAATGACTATATTTTTTTTGACACATTCATAAGTAATTACCAAATAGGCCACATATAAAATCCTCACAAGCAACCGCACTTTTCGATTATAATGAGTCACAATCACATTGCTTTGGTAGTCGATCATTATGCTATCAGGGCGTTGGCATTAAGGCCGTATGTAGCGTATATTATTTTCAAACCAACCTCAGTAACGTGGCGGTAGACTTTGCGTGAGTGCGTCTCGGTATTCGCACGGTCTCATCTATATTTTTCATCGTCATCTAGCTCACGCGATTTTAGACTCTTTAGATTAGCGTTAAGTTCTATAGTCGTTCTTTCTTCTATAGGAACTTGTCTAATTACTAGACGGTGACGGATAGAAGCGTGCTCTGTGAAATTCCTATGAAATCTTTTGTAAACTATTATTCCGTTGTTTAGTGTGACGCTTTCATCATACGGCGTGTTCATAATTGTGACAAGCGATGCATTTGAAGTGTCAGTTTTAAGTCAGCCGCGATTGATCAAGTTGATCTAGTTGTGATTTATTTGATTGAGGTGTATCAAGTTTTGGATTGTCATCTTTAATTTTTGACAGGTACAGAGTTTTTTTTTCATTGAATTGAAACATATTAAGTTTAACAGTGGCTGATTGCCATAAATAAGAAGAAGAGCTAATTAAGTTTAGCGTTCTTTATAATAAGATACAAGTTTGCTGCTATAATACCTAGTTCTTGATTTACTTTTAATGGAATTTAGTGGCTTTAGTTAGTTTGGGTTAATATATTTTCCGTGGTTATCTGGAAGAAATCGCTTGCTTGTAACGCCAATTGTGTTAAATATCCTTTTATCCTATAAGTTATAAATATTACTAAGTTGTTTGGGTTTGATTTTAATTCCAGGAATTTATTTTATTTTATATTTGTCTCGGATTTTATATATCTTGCTAATCATTATTTTTAATTACGCAATAATAATAAATTCAATTGAAACTTTAATGGCTAGTAAACGATAACAAGTAACAGAAATTCTTGTAAGATTATGGCATAGTTTAGTTTAATAAACAAAAACACAATTACGTAACGACCTACCTTTTTTGCTAAATATTGCTAAAATAAACATAAATAATTTGAAATTCTAAAATTAAACTAGTTTTTTCTTACCTTAGTTATAAAAATAAACTTTTCGTAAATTTTACATGAGGAATGTTAACATGAAAAATTTCATGTATTGTAAAGATAGGTAAATTTTCATACATGTAGAGTCAAAAACACAAAATGTGTTATGAAAAAAGACTAGCATGACATGTAAATTGGTCCTTTTACGGTTTACGTAAATCTCACTCTAGCGTTTTCTAGTACAAACATTCAAGAATCGTCGTTTTATCTAAACACATATGACCTCCTGGTCTTAATGAAAAAGTTTTAAACTATCGCGGTTATTTTCACTTTGATTTAATGTATTTACGGGATTCTTATTTGGTACACCATAGTCCGCGATCATGGTGCTTGTAACAGCATCGAAATATCGGACGTGCGAAAATAAAATCGAAAATCGTGGTAAGAATCCCGTAAATACATTAAATCAAAATTAATGAAAAAGGTTTACGTTCGCTACCTGTCAACATATGCAATGGTGACTATTCGAAAACGCTGCTGTACTTATGAAGATTACTTAACATCAGGACACCAAAAACATCAGGTTTTTCTTTTTAGACATTAAAAAAAATATTAAAAACATATGAGTCAAACAGTCGCGCACTGAAGGTTTGACAAGTTGGCATGAACTGCAACGTTACTCGCGCCATACGCTGCTCTTTTAGATGTAGATCATTAATTACCTGCTAAAATTAAATTAAAAGTGTTATTTTCGATATTTCTGTACTTCGGAGGGCACATTAAGCAGTCGGTCTCGGGTATAGGCACTTGTATACCGTACTCTTTCTTTACGAAATGTCGGAAGTCATTTAGGCGTCCTGAAAGTACTGACACTCACCAACCAGCAGTAGGTCAGCTTGGTGGCCTAAACCTCCTCGTCACCCAGGAGAGAGACTCATAGCCCTTTAGTGGGTTCATTGCAAAGAGTTGTGATGTTGATGACTTTCGATAATTTATTTCTATTTAGTAAATATAATAACTTGTTATATTAGCGTAAGAGCACTGAATCAGAAGTATCACTCACTTAAGTAAGTATTCAAAATCGTTCTTGAAACCAAATCCGGACTTCCAACAGTTCTAACAAGGAACAATAACAAACAACTCATTAGCATAACAAACAAAACAGCATTTAACCGGCTTATTTAAAATGGTAATTTGAGGTTTTATTAATTAAAGAAGATAAATTACCGTAGCGTCTTAAAATTTGAAATACAACTCAAGATATTCCGACTGTATATCATGCTTTGCAATGGCGTAGCAGCCTTACAGGATCGTTTAACATAAACATTTGCAATTAAAATTAACCGTCATCACCCTATCCTTGCAATTATTCAAATGACACCGCGGGTACCTCTGAAACTTTCAAATTAATTAAGAAGGTTATAAGACGATCCCGTAAGGAAATAACAATGGGTTGCCCTTTGCAGACTTTGCTCAAGTGGTGAGATATTATGGTCCTATAAATGTCACTTTGTTAATTACTTGGTAAATGACGGTGGTTCTAGACCGTGGTCTCGGGTAACTGAAAATTAAAGACATTGAAACGTGGAGTTAGAGTGTACAATATAAATTGTCCACTTGTCAATAGTCTTTTCATTGTTGCAGAGTTTATTTATAAGCCTCATCAGGGTAAATATTTGGTTAAGTCCTTTCCATATACATACAGATAGATGACCAACTAAGGCCTAGGGTTAAAAAGGTGTTATTATTTCGGATGACACTTCCCCTCGCTATACTACACATCAATGAAAGCCGCTGTTTGTTTATGCCTATATTAAAAAGGAGCTATGAATAAATATTAACGGTTCATTCTCCTTAAATCGCGCGCAACCAAAATTAATCTTACTTAATCATATTTTACCCTTTAACTCGACGGTCACAAGTCTCAATTGACTGTCTCTTTAAAAAACGTCTCTTCTCTCAAGATTTTACTCCTCAAAGACAAAAGTTGAATATTACTGACTTATTTTATTATTTCCTTCAAAGCTAGCTAACTTATAGCCTGTAGTTTCTCATTGTCGTAGCAAACGACGGCGAACATAAGACTAGACAAAATTAATGCATTTTTCTAACGTGTCTGATGTGTCTCTGAACTTTCCTGCGACAGAGAAATTGCTGTTGGCCAAAGCGTATTTGTTTGATGCGAGTTCGACTCAAATTTTGACGTCAACTAATGCAGTATTCTGTGTACAGAATATTTTCACTTACATTAACGTTGAACGTACGCCTGAACTAGCTTTCAGGACTTGTTACTTTCTAAGTATTGTTTCGTGCTGGACTGGGAGCTAAAGAAAAACATAGAATGTACCAGCTGCTTCTCTTCCCGGACATACTGTAAAAGTCAGTTGACGGACAGAGGTCTTATCGGAGGTTTTTTGCAGGCGATAGGCTGACTTCCAGTCACTACAATAGTATCTCTCATCATTTACCTCCAAATTTTGTCAAACGTGACATCGGCCGGCTTTGTAGCCTCTGGTGTTCTGCCCTCCCCTTAAGGGATACAGGCGTGAAGTTATGTGTATTGTTTCGTGATGATTTAAATAATATATGAACTAAAATACATTTTTGGGTGTTTTTGACAGGAGCTACAAAATGTTAAGTAGCACTTACTGACATATCAAAAGTAGAAGAATTATCGGAGTTATTACTAATGCTATAACTGGGAGAACCACGGTTATGAAAAATTAAGTTGTAAATAGTCACACTGTTACCATTATTATTAAAAAAAAATTAACAGCTTCGCACAGTCTAACTAACCCACATAACTTATCTCTTAAACTATCATCCCTATTTGGAAAAGTTTCATTTTACTCTTTTCGTTTCGTTTGCTATGACGTTTCAAAGCTCTTAAAACATACTAAAGTCTATTCATATGTATATCTAACAAGAAATTCCTTCGGGATGTAAAGTTATATGAGCAGCGAAGCTACAAGTACTTATCAAATAAGCGACACGCTCGTTTGCCACTTGAGAAATAAAAAAAAAAAGCATCGCTTGCTTTTGCGACCTCAAACACGTCATCTCGCACGTTAAGGCGACGATCGCCTGGTATAGGGCCAACATACATTGCCTTCTATGCCAGAGGTCCTCGGTTTGAATCCAGGCGGCGGCGGATATTTGTGTGATGAGCAAGTCATGGATATTTATTTTAAAATCATTTTGAAATTTATTTTCTTTGGGGAACACACAGTTATCTTAAATCAAAATCTTAATTGAGTAAAAATAGTAGAAACTATAAACTATTGACATGTTTCCGCACTTAAACGTTTATTTAGTTTTATTTTCTAATAAAAAAATTGTATATTTAATATGTATGTTAGTATGGTCTAGTATCCATACCACAACTTCTTTAAGAAACTTAATTTAGGTTCTATAATATTGTGTGAGTGTCAGAAATATTACTTTTGTTTGCCACGATTGTTTGCCACTTAAAAATTAAAAACAAAAAGGTATCGCTCGCGTTTGCGACCTCAAACACGTCATCTCGCAGTTTAGGTCATGCGTGGCATTGAACTTGAGTCAATGAACATATCAACTCTATTTAATTGATACTCTGCTTTATTTACACATGTTATCGTTTCAAAGAAAGTTATTATATCAACAGAGATACACGGCCTGTGTAAAGTTGTTTAAGAGTGTCCCGTCTTATCTTGGAGATAGTGTCTCTCTTATAGATAGTTGCTATCTTTGGTATGTCCAGTTTAAAAGCTTTAGTTGTTAAGATAGCTTGGCTTGGGTTTAAATATCTAAGGACTTTCTTTTCAAGTCTGTTTTGAATAGTTACTTAACTAAATAACAGCCAATATTTTTACTTACGTGATTTGTGCGTTTTTTAAGCTCTGCTGTTCTAATCAGAAGCACAGGTTTTACAATAGTTGTAGTTTTATACTATTACGCCATTAGGACTTTCTTACGGACAGCCCGTATCTTTTATTTAATCAAATTTTATATTTAATGCTTAAGAAATATAAAATTTAAATAAATAAATATTTGTGACACTCACACAACATTATCTAGTCTAAATTAAGTTTCTTAAAGAACTTGTGTTATGGATACTAGATAACTGATATTCTTAAGAAATATATAAACATACATATTGAATAAAAACATTTTTTTATTATAAAAAACTTAAATAAACATCCATAACTTGACGACTAATATCTGTGTTCATCACACAAATATCCGCCGCCGCCGAGATTCGAACCCAGGACCTCTGGCATAGAAGGCAAAGTATGTTACCGCTACAGCCAGCCGTCAATTCATCCGCCGGCCATTTCATCAATTGGACTTGATGATCGAAATTTCTTTAATAAATATTGGCAGACTATTTATATAACGAAATTTAATAGAATCAGACTGCACACGAGTGATACCGTGCAAAACTGCAACTTTATACACAATCTGTATTACTTAAGCCATGTTCTAAAACATCTGATCAGATGTTTATAAACAATAAGTGGCCAAGGTTATGCTGCGGTTGTTTGATACACCATACATTTGCGGTTTTGCTGCTTACTTTACTTCACCTAGTTTCCACCGCCTACATTTATATCTAGTTTAATTTATTAAGGCACTACTAGCTGCCACGGCATTGCCGTCACAAATCCACAGGAACTAACCTTGCTTAAAACATACGGTCGACGTATGTTACATAATTCGTTCTAAACTGTTCGGTTTCTGTTACCAGAAAGAGGTAACAAAAATACATGCATTCTTACAAAGTTTCACAATTGAAGTAAAAAGTTTCCGCTGGTAAAGGGGAAATACTATGTAAAGTATATCTGGTTTATTGGATAAATATGTTATGATTCTAAGATTTTTCTCATTCCACCACCAACTAAATAGTCTTAAGTTAGCTAGGTATCTAAGTAACTAATGGCATGGTGACCAAACGACGGAAACTAAGGAGTTATTCCGGTCAACATCCAAGGCTTTGCAAAAATCGTTTCACAAAGTTTTCCAGCTTGTAGACAAATTTATTGCCCCCCCCACCATTATGTCAAAGTAGCAGTTGCGTGAACACAATAGGTACATTGCGTATGATTATTATCTACTACGCGCTTATTGTACTCATACAGTTCACAACCAACCACATATAACGATGAGAACGGACCTACAGATCGGTACTCTAGATTACAATTAATTGATTTCAAGGGTCTGTTATATACAATTAAGCAATTAAATTCCAAATAGGTCAACATAATTACAGTATAAATTGGAAAACTTACCACTGACTTCACGAAATATGATACAAAATTTTGTTTGTTAACTTATAAAGTAGGACTAATAACCCGTATGTATGTTTTGATGTCGACCATTTTATTAAAAACTACATACATACATACCTAACGTCACGCCTGTATCTCTTATGCGGTAGGCAGAACACCAGAGGTTACAAGACCATTTGATATCACGTTTGACAAATTTGGAGGTATTATAAAGATGGAATGAGACTATTGTAGTGACAGGGGGTCAGCCTATCACCCACAAAAACGTCTTTAAAAGCTCTGTCCCTTAACTGACTTTTACAGTATGCCCGGGAAGAGAAGCAGCTGGAACATTCTACGTTTTTCTTTCGCTCCCAGTCCAGCATGGAAAACTACTTTTAAAAAATCAGATTTTGACGGTTTTTTTTCAAATCAAATCATTTATTCATAATCATAAGTAGTTACATAGTAGATATGTTACAAATATTATGGGCGCAGCGACTCGCCATATTGGCATATGAATTTTAATATGTCAACTAAAATGTCAACTTTTTATTGTACATGTCTATAGATTATTTTTAAGTCAATTTTACATTTCTTTCAAAAGTCATATAAGATAAAATTAAATTAAATCACAATTTAAATGTTGAAAACTATAATTATCAACTAAGGTTCAGTAAAGGTCAATATAAAATTATTAAAAGTTATTTAAATTAATAATATATTCTAATAATGTTATCAAGTATTTGGTATTGTTAATAAAGTTTGTCATTCAAAAATTCTTTCAAATCATAAAATGCTTTTTCAACAAGGAAGCCATTTAGAACCGTCTTGAATTGGGTTTTTGTTATTTAATACATATGTTTTTCTTTTATATGCAACTAAGCCCATGTTTGACCTCAATCTCACCAGATGGTAAGTGAAGATGAGGTCGAAGATGAGAGCACACGGGTCGGTATATTTCTGGGAGGAGATCATATATGTATTAGGATCTGATCAATATCTTTGGATATAGACAATGAAGTTAAACTCTTCAAACACTAAATGCAAATGAACTGCGATCGTATATTGTTTTCACATCACACCTACATCACGAAAAGTGAAATTGCTGGTGAAGTTGGTATTTAAATGCTTCATTGAATATTGATTTTCACGAACACGAAAACCAATTCAGGAATAATATTTTCTCAATTACAAATTGACCTATTTGTAAAGAATTTGAGCTAAGCTTCGGAAGCGAGTAATATTTAAATTTCTCTCATACCTAGAGTTCGTTACCCCCGCCGCCGCGGTTGCTGTAATCCGCGGATTGCCAAGATCAAGAGATAGTGATATGCCTCGTTGGATTACTTCAAATAGTTCTCTTGAGGCTGAGTTATGATCTTATTTATGACATGACATGACGGGTATTATAGCTTGAAATTTTCGCATCAAAACCTGAAATATTTCATGAAATTTTAATTATGCATAGATAATAAATAAATAATAATAAATAAAATTCCCAGACAATTACACCAACTACATTGCCTCAAAGTAAGCAAAGCTTGTGTTATGAGATACCATGTAGCGAACTGAGGGGGAACCTTGAACCTTGAACAGAATATATAATAAATAGATAAACGCCCAGACCCGGAACATTTTTTTTTCTTATTCCGTGTGGAAATCGAACCCTCTACCACTGGCTTCTGAGGCCGATAGGTTTACCCCATCGCCAAAGTGGTCGTGACATTGTTTTCAGCAGATCTTCAAATTGTTATCAAGGATTTTACCGGATAAAACTATGTGTGAAATTAACATAACAGAGTCTAAGATTGCCTTAAGTCGCTCGTGACCACGGGGTCTGCAAAGACACCGAAACGTCGAGTTAAAATTTAAAATGTAAATACACGAGATAAATCCGGTTAAAAAGTGTTTTATTTAATAACAGAGTCGCGTAACGCACCTATCTAGTCTTACCAGATCGTTCAAGTCAGGTCTATAAACATCCATAAATTCTGACAAAACTTCTTATTCATAATGTAGGGTAGATGTATACAATAAATAAGTCAATTGATAATCATGTGACCTCAAACCATATGAAATAAGTAATAACCCTTTCCACGTCACACAAACACGCTACAGAACTCATAAAGTCCAATTTAGCTTCATACCGCAATACTATTTCATAAATTAACCCCTAGATGCCAGCGCACATAGAATTGAGTCACAAGCGACCCTACCGCATACCTTCTTGGACCATACTATGCCATTATATTTTATGTTTGGCGAAAGTGATCCCACTGGCAAAACGCCAGTACACGACAGACAAATATTTTGGGCCCAATTCATTCGAGCCAGGCTCCGTGCGGAGATATAAATCACTCCACTATTTATATGGAGGATAAATATAAACATAGGACTTTATTGCCCAAAACGAATTAGACACGTTTGGCCAACATTATTATTATTGGGATTAGACATTTGAACTTTTGGAAGATAGATTTAAGCCATCTGTTAGTAGAGATAAATGACACAGATAATTTAGATTTATTTAAGATTAAATAAAACGATCTCCGTCACATTTCATAGTAAAACTAACGTTCTGTTAAGAATAACTTTCATTCAAAATAATTGCTAAACACAAAGTCATCAATATAAAATGTATGCAAGTACAAAAAACTTGACTTATTGAAGATTGGCAGCCAGTTAATAGTCAATAATCACACTCGCCACATTTTGTCTTCCTGTGCTTGTAAATGCGAACTTCTGGGTTTTCAGTGGTAATGAATAGTATTTTTGTAAAGCTCCAGCCAGACTGTTGAAAACCAATGCTTCCAACCAAGGTTATGGAAGGTTAAGTTGTTGACAACCAATTCCGAGTCATCCACACTGTTACAAACGGTGGTTGTAAACGACGAGATAAACAAGAACACAAACCAAGGTCACGCTAAGCCACGCCCCAAATCGTCAGTGCGCTTTGGCAACATCTTCGCGATGGCAGTTTTGTATGCAATTGAGGATATAAAGAAGGAAAGGTTGAAACGCAGGCTAAAAAGCTACAAAACTCGAGTCATTTAGAGTTATAGTTACATATACAATAACAAGCGTACACACTATCCTAAACACAGACATACATCTACATGGATAACGCAATGCATGTTCCTTGCGTGTCCGAACCCCGAGCAAGCGTCAAGGTTGGTCGCCTCTAGATTTAATCCGCGTGTATGTATGACTGTTAGAAAATCGATTCCACAATATAGATATCGTTTAATAATCGATTTCATCGGCGGAATCGGTGTCTCTGAATCTGTTTGTATTTCCTAGTGATAAATATCAGCTGTGAAGTCACAATAGGTCTTAAAAATTCGGCAAGTTTAATTTCCATACACCATGACACCACCGTTTACAACCGCCAAGGTCATGCGTAACTTGGTTGTCAACAGCCGTCTTCACTGTAGTAAACTAGCAAGGTCACCTTGGTTGGTTTCCAATAGTCTAGCTGGGGCTTTAAAGAAAGAAATTAAACGTAACCCAAAAAAAAATATTTACTCCACTTTTTTGTGAATGAGAATCTCGTGAACGTCTAAATCACCCTCTTCGTAACGATAAGACTTTTTCGTTTTTTTTTAGAAAGAAAAGTTGGTCAAAACACACCAACATAATCTCTCTAGTCTAAAATACAATTTGACATTGTCTTATAATAAAATTATTTAATTTTAGCCACTATAATTTAAACTTAAAATTCTCCTAAGTAACATCTTGCGAATCTTTTATTATTCTAAATATTAGAGCAAACTTTAAATAAAACAAATTCTAAAGACAATATTAAAGTAAAACTGCTGTTGTGCGGCTTATAAAAATAATGGTGCATTTCGCTGTCTGCATAATTTAGTCCATACAAGACTGCAGTGCTGGGGTAACATTCCAAGCGTTCTACCGTAGAACACTGACAGGGTTTAGAACACCTGCATAAAGTATAGCGCTTAAATTTACCTTCTAAATATCTCGGGGAACTACCCTTTTTATGAAAAAAGTTGTAATCGTTTTGGACATACTTTAGGTGGGTAATAGCGGTCACGTTCTGGACAATTTTTGGTGCAATGTTTGAATTTATTCTTTGTAAAGTTTTTTTTTACCTAATATGTCCATGAACTTTGCAAACTAAATGTTGTTAATCTGGACATATGTAACAATGCAAGGAAAATGCACTTTATTGCTTTTATGGTAATTCAAACAAATAAATATCGAAAATTAAATACTTGCGTTGACGTGTAACTTAAATATTTAAAAAAAATATAATTTAAACTAATTTAAATAAAAATAAAAAAAATCAAATGTTAAAGCAGAACACTTTATTTTACGAATCCGCTAATCTCCCAAACAAGTAGGTACCTAAATATTATATTTTTTTATAAAAATTCTTATGGGGTTGATTTACTCGGTTAAATAAAACCAATAATTATTACACAGTATGTGTATGCTACTCCTAGTTTTATATAAAGAAAGTAAAAATTGCTGGTCTTATTTAATTGAACTATTCAAAAAGTAAACCATCCGTCCAGCATCATTTCACTACACCCTGCCTCACTTCCTGAGCCGTATGTTGTTATACAGATCATTATATGAGCTTTATCTCCGTCGTTGTTATTCTCTTTTATGTGTATCTAGTTCAACAAGTCGTTTGTTGATCCTTCCTTAACAAGGGTTTAGGGCTTGTTAAGACGGCCCGCGATATTCTAGCAGAGTTATGGAAATTGGGACATTTCGAAATACCAATCCCGAAATAGAAGCTGTATGGGATTTGTCGGGTATAGGCTATAGATATACCAAAACATATGTTTATCTTGTTGAATATGTTACTAGAAATAACGATCGCGATAGTGTGATAGGTTCAGACGCAGTAGTTTGTATGGGTGTATTAGTATTTCTTTGGCAGCTAAGCAGCAAGATCACAATTAAAACAATGCCGGAAATTTTTTTCGCGCAGCGCCATCTAGCCATGAACTACGTACAGCCTGGTGTAAACTAGATAATGGACGAAATGCTTAAAAAAATCCCCAGACAATCACACCAACTACTTACATGGCTCCAAAGTAAGCATAGCTTGTGTTATGGGATACCATGTAGCGAACTAGGGGGAACTTAGAATATAAATACATAAATAGATAAACACGGAGACACGGAAATTTTTTTTTTGCTTGTTCCGTGCGGCAATCGAACCTGCTACCACTGGCGTCTGAGGCCAGTCATAGGTTTACCCCATCGCCAAAGTGGTCGTCATAATTGAAACAATGCTGGGCATAATTTTCACGTAGTGACATCTAGCCCTAAACTTTGTAAAGTCTGGTGTAAACTAGATAATAAAATAAAATAAATATTTCTGACACGCACACAACATTATCTAGCCCAAATTAAGTTTCATAAAGAACTTGTTGTATGGATACTAGATAACTTAAGAAATATATACACATCATATTGAATAAATACATATGTTTTATTAGAATAAACTTAAATAAACTTAAACAAACATCCATGACTTGAAGGCTAATCTGTGTTCATCACAACGATATCCGCCGCCGCCGGGATTCGAAACCAGGACCTCTGGCATAGAAGGTAATGTATGTTACCACTACACCAGCCGGTTGTCAAATAATGGACGAAATGCTTAAATACTTTTATATATAAATGTATCTTATAAACACATAGATAAACACCCAAACCTCTTGAATTTCAGCTATTCGCCCACTAAGCCATGAAAGCCGCCATTATAATACCTGCTCTAGTTTATTACCTTCAAATGGACGAGTAAATAAAAAGGTTTTACTTTCGTTAACTCTATAATTAATAGCCACAAGTGAGAATTAATAAAAAAAATAAGCTTTTAATATCAAACGTGCAAATATTATGTAGCACATTCGCCGGATAGTAAACTATGGTTTACGATGATTTAACGACCTTATCCGTGCTTATGGGTTATGAGAATATGTATGAGGAAGGAACCGAAAATATCTGATCTAGTTACCAAAGATTATGACTTTATTTTCTACTTATTTGGTCAGTGAACTTTGTTAGAAAAGCGAGTTTTAAAGAGATTTTAAAAAAGGAACAATAGTTACATCTGAATTTTCAGGTCTGTTATAATATAAGTCAGCCAGCTTAGAATACACTTCCGCGTACAAGCCAAAACGACAACTAATCCTCTTGATTGCAGGACCCCTTTGCCTCGTCTGCCTGGCTAAGGCCAATCCATCATATAAAGTTTGCAGCAAAACTCCAGCGGTGTGTCTTGACGATGGTGTGTATTTTAAGAACCAAAAAAAAAAACCAGACGATCCCTTTTCAATCTTCTCTTTTTGAATACGTTTGAAAATAAGATTGAAACAAAAACAAACAAAATCCATCAGTTTACTCTGAAACCTCTTAAACCTAGTATTTTTTTATTGCAACGTTAGCTTAACCCTACAGTACTACTCATGTTGCACCTTACATAGAAACTACTCATACGCCTATGAGGCGCATCATATAAAACAATGAATTATGAAAAAACTATTTATTAATATGATCTCTTTTTGTACCCAGCTATATTACTGTTTATTATTAATTAAAATAAAACACAATAAATCATATTATATTGTTATTTTTTATTAAAAAAATAAAATAATTAAACCTCTTAAAAAAACTAAAAAATTTAACAGTCTTCTGTTTATAGGAACTTTGTAACCAGAGATCGGCGAAAATTATACATTTATTCTTATAAAAATAATCAACTAGAACAAAATCAACTATAAAACCAAATGAAACTCCAATATAACTATTTTAAACGCACTCTGTACAAACATGAACTTGGTGTTCGCCGCATATCGGTTTTTCACACTTAGCACACGTCATTTTTGACATCCTCTTCTTTTTGGACTCACAATAGGAGCAATATCTCCTCTTCTTTGCTGGTGGTGGACCCTCAGGTATAGCAGAAGATCCAGTAGGTTTTTTTATGATATCTTCTATAGTTTCTCTTAGTTTTCTTTTCAATGTAGGTGCTTCTAATCTTTTTTCCATCCATGGAGAACTTAGCTGCGTACTGAGTTTTTTCATGTATTGTCTTCTACTCATCGGTTTCTCATTTTTTGTTGACATATTGTGACAATAAATGACATATGAGTTCACAAATGACATATTTAGAATGGCATACAACATAGCCATGGGCCATCGATTGGTCTTTCGAGAGCACGACATGTTTGAAGTCATTTGGTCGAATGTATCGACACCACCTTTTGTTTGATTATAAAATAAATTCATTTCGGGCTTCCCTGTTTCAGTATTTATAATCCCTTGTTCATCGCATGAAGACAACAGGTACACCATTTTAGCAGGTTTAGGTTTGTAGGACACCAAAGTCAAACTACCATCATAGGCGAACATGGACGTACCAACAGGTCGTTGCCGGGTATTTTTCATTTCCTCTGGGATTTCCCGCTTATTAGACCTTATTGTACCAACAAGGGTCAGTTTGTATGGTTCGGCAAGGAGTGATTTGGCCAAGGGTACCGACGTGAACCAATTATCACAAGTCACGTTTCGGTTAGTACCATGTATAGGACGGGACAACTACTTGACGTAGTACTCGCCCTGTGGTAAGCCTTGGGTGTCGGTGGCTCTCCCAATATATGGCAAAGCGTTTACCATATATTTGGAGCCATTGTCACACATCATGGGAATCTTGATACCGTATCTAGTTGGCTTATTAGGGATGTACATCCGGAAGGGACACCTACCTCGGAATCCAACCAACTGTTCATCAATAGTTACGTAGTTTCCCGGTGTGTAGTTAGACTTGCACTGCTGTATGAATAGCTCCCATATCTTCCTGACTGGAATGAAAGGATCTTCCTGCCGGAGAGAAGGGCGTAAGGTCTTATCATCCATCCTCAGACAGCGAGTGAGAAAGTTAAAACGCTCCTTGCTCATCACCGCTATGTACCTAGATCCTGAAAAGGTACTATCAAACAGCTCCGTTGTAGTCAGATGGTTGTCTTTCATTGCAGCAGTTAACGCTAGAATTCCAAAATAGGCTTTAATTTCAATTAAACATGTATCTTTGCATGTAGCGTGAGTATTTCCGGTAGGCCTTTTAGCTGAAATTTCCACATTGGTCCACTTCACTACCTCGTCAATAATGTCTACTGTCATGAATAGTTCAAAACATAAACTAGGCTCATATACATTTCTGCACATCCTAGTAGGGCCTCTTGAAGTATGTACAATGTTGCTAGCAGTGGTTCTGCCCCGGCTTTCACCTTTAGAAGTGGACCAACAGTGCTGATTTTTGCCCTTTAAAATTCGACGAGCTGGTACCAGGATTCGACGATCAGCACTGGACGACTCCAAAGTTTCGCTATTTTCTGGGGAAACGGATGGCACAGATTCTTCCTCTCTTCTATCACTCAAATCACCAGCTATTCTCGCATCTTCTATGAATCCTTCTTCCTCGTCTTCTTGAGTATCATCTTCGCTTACGTGATCTTCGACTTCAGATGCCTCTCCCACAGATTCATCATCACTGTTTTCTTCCAACCAATCCGATATTATGTCGTCTATACCTCTTCTATTATAAGCCATGATGTCAAATTTTTAAACTGTACCTAAAAATAAATGAAAAAAACAATGATAATATCTACTAAAAATTAAAAACTATAATAATAAATAAATAAATCCGTTCAGCTTTTAGAAACCAAGCACACAGACAGACACACAGAAATATACCTATATTTTAACTATAATTTTAGGTTATAATAACGTATTGCACTCACTCGTTTATAAAAATTCAAATATTACTTAAATTTTATCTATTTGCATAGATAAAACGACAAAAAACGTGTTTACATCAATATCTTAAAAGTTACCTACAAACTACTCACACGCCTATGGAGCGCCAAGGGCAGTGATATTGCTAAAACCGTGAAACTTACCGTGATGACACAGCCGTCCTGCGACGCGTTCTCCTGACGACTGAGATCAGTGTTTTTTCACTTAGTATTATTTCCCTTTCCTTAGAATTCGCTCTTGTGGTAAAAGTATTGATGCTTTCCGATAGATGGCATTATTCTCAACACGGTAAAGATTATGTTCCATTTTAAACCAATAGATGTCACTTTTGCTCAACGGTTCCTGAAAAAATATATTGTGCTTTAAGTAGTTGATACAAAATTAATATTATTTTATCCGCTATATAAGATGATATATTTACTATTTAAATTGAATCATAAATACAAAAAAATCGTAGATTTTTCTAATTGGGTGCGTTCTACGCAGTTAGAGTAACTAATTGAGTGCGTTCCAAGCATATGAAAATGTCTTTTTATGACTGCAAAAAATACCTACCCAATACATTATTTAATCCACAATGGATAGTGGCATGAAATAGATTTTATGCAATGATTTAAAGTTAGGAAAATCTTGAAGTTTTTAGTAATACTACTATATAATACTAGTTGTCAAAACATTGACAGCTCTACTATGTTGATGCACAAAATGTCAAAACGAAAGTGATTGAGAGACTGACATGAGTGAAGAATTAATTTTGTCATTCCGTTTCCTCCCGTGACTCGTGAATGTGCTCTGGATTGTGTTTTATAAATTTTCTACAACTTTGGCAAGCTCCCGGACTCTGAATTCTTCGCATAACACGTTGGACTTACGCACATTACGAGGACACCGAAAAAGAAAACCTAATAAATCACGCAACTGCTAAATTGTTTTTTATTTATTTCAATACATAGACTTTGATTGAACTGCTGGATTCATCATACCCAAACCTGATTAACCCGTAATTTTATGAAACTAGCTATTCCAAAGTCTAAGTTATTGTTTAAAATTACCCTTCTTGAGAATACAAGCTAGAACGGAGCAGCTGGGTTTTGGTTGTCGAGGTACGGTTGTTTTCCGTTAGATGGCGCTAGTACCGAATTTGTTAGTGACGACTCTATACCAGTATATAAGTTACTCTATGACTGAGATGTCCGAGAATTTCAAAGCGATACGAGCGAAGGAAAAAAAGAGACAGCGATATTTTAAATGCGCCGGCGCCTCTGAGGCGTAGGGTAGTACTCTAGGGTTAACAGAAACAAATGAGGTACGAAAATCCATTTAGGTTTTACTGACAGTTGAGTTACAGAATCCATTTCACTCGTATCACCAAAAGCAAATTCGATTCTCAACACCCGAAACGAGTCAGATACTTTAATCAAATGTAAAGCCTTGCCTTCACTGGAATTTGTGAATTACGGGCAACAAGCACATTTCATTAAGTCAACCAACCCGTAATACTACTTTGAACCACAATCCTAAGCCTATTTCAGATACAACGTTAAACAGCGCGCAGTAAACTGTGCGATATATCATACTGCAGATAATGCGTTTGTTGGCTTCTGTACCCACCTTAACAACGCTTGGCAACATCGATTTTCCACCAGTTTCTAAGGAAACCTGGTGTTATTTTTGCTTGGGGCTGTATTTCTTTTTGCACGTGTTTTTTTCCCTGTACTATAAAGACTTTGTGCTTCAGAAACCAGTCAAAGAAAACATGTGAAGTGGCTAAAGGGGTGGCGTGTTTTGACAAATGGCTTATGAAGAGGTGTGTCTGTGGTTTTTCTTTTTTAAGTACACTTTTGTAAAAGTTGTAGAAAAGTAAATATTTTGTAAGTCTTATTTAAACCAGACATAATGTCTAACTTAAGCTGCAATTAACAGTCCATAAAAAATATCGTGAATCAATTTTGAATGACCATTTTCAGATAATTCACCATTTAAATACCAGTTAACCTGTCGACAATATTTCGTGCCTCCCTGTCGTTTTAAGCCAAAAGTCTCAGATTTGTCGAGGGTAGATAATGAATCCCCTTACCGTAGATACATCTTGTGCAGGAAATGAGTGCAAAGTGTTTTTCTATTCTCCGTCTGAAGGGGACCTTAGCTGGTTTTATTGTATGGGAACATTTTTAAAAGAAGTTTCATTTGGAGGTAATTTCTTTAGATATAAATTGAAGTATACCTTTATTTTTATGGACTATGCGTAATTGTGAATTGAGACGCTTAAGGAGATTCGTTGTTCTTGCAGTTTCTAAAGTAAGTCAAATCAAAATCAAACTGTGCACGTAGTTGTTTGATAACAAGAGCGATGAAAATTAATAGAGTTCTTTTCGACATATTTGTTCTTATTCACGATCGCAATATAATCCTATTTTTCTCAAAGTACTTATTTTAAAGTTGATACTGTCCTTAATTTTCAAAGGGAGGGGAGAAAATTTATAAGCCTCTCTCAACTGTAACCCCCTTGTCAGAGGACCTTTCCAAACTTCTATATCTATTGTAAATACATAATCCTATTAATATCTAATCCGGAAGATCCTACTTCTATAGTTGCTGCATGAGCCGCCAAGCCCGGTAAAATATTATAAAAGTAAATATAATATATCACAACAAAATAGTCAATGTTTATGTCACTTAGACTAGATTGAGGCATTAAGTATGTGAAAAATTACGTATGTAAAGTGAGTAGCGAAATGGTTTACATGATTTCCAATTATTCAAATTGCAAGCTACTTCTCTTTCAACGGCAGGAATCAGTTTTACGTTTAACACACAGTAAATTTAATTAAAACGGACACAAATACGCCTTAACATTGTTTTAAACTTACTTTATTTCAAAATCTGTCCTAAAAAACAAAAATTCTATCCAACCTTAATCATAACTCTTGCAACATAAACCACACATAAAAATTCCCAAATAAATCACGAAAAACACAACGTCTTATCAATGACCAAAAGCCACCTTTCTTCCGTGAAATTTATTTTCACCTTTACAAACTAAACATTTTACAGCACTATCTTTGCTATTTTGGAAACACTGTGACTACACTCCACTGTTTCCTTGCTATTTTGGAGGCTCCGAAAATCGCAGTGAATTTCTCCGGCGCAATGGTGCATGATGTTCGATGTTGTGTAAAGCCCTGACGCATCTATTCTTCGGGCCCTCTGCTCACACCCCTTCAATCTTTGAGCCGCATCCCTTTAAGATGTCATTAAGTGTAGACAGTCCCTTTAAATAATGTATTACGATGCTGTGTCAATTAGTCAGTGTGGGAATATTTAAGATTTTAAGTAGTTTCGTTTTAAGTGGTTGTTAGTCTTTTGATAGAGGTTATTAATTCGTAGATTTAAACATTTCTAAACTCAACCAGTAAAATTTAAAACTTGTTTGAAAAAAAGGTAGAATATTTGAAGTATCTATCATTACATACGCTGATATCAGACGATAAAACTTTGATTACACATCTCTATATTATAAAAGGACATATATGTTTATTGCTATTCATATGTATTCAGATACTACTGAACAGATTTTAACCAGGTTTGCACTAGTCTAAAAGTAGTCCTCGGACTAAATATAGGTTAATAATACGAGTTGTCATGGTTTTTGTTAACGAAGTCGATTAAAACATCTATTTGAAAAACTTGAATTGCAACGACATCAACAACTTAAAGCCAAGCGAGTGAGTCCAGCTATCAAATAAACTTATTATAACAAATTTCAATATACCGAATTTTCTCTTAAGTTCTATACTTACCACCGAAACTACGTTGTCGTATCTCAGGACTATCGTGCGACAAGTTCTTTAATCAGCCAAATTGGTCAGCGCTAATCCCTGTTTATCTATGACCCAGTTATCGTAGCGGCCATTGTCCCTGATCAGCTTGTTTATACAGGCGAAGTGATTTGGAGAATAACTTCATCAAAACAAATACAATAGAATCATGAATTTAGGATTATTTGGGAGGCCTTATCTTTCAAGCGATTTCTACCAGGCAACCCGTTCTTAGTTATCTAATGATTGCAGTTTGAAACATAGCTACAATTTAGAATTTAGTTATAAAAAAGGGTAGGTCAATCTTTTTTCGACTTACACGATCTAACCCCTTTAAAGCTATTTAGTTTCTTGGTATTCAGAATTCTTGGATCAAAACATTAGAGAATTATAAAGAGGTAAATTAAAGGGTGATAAATTATCTTTTAATTGAAAATTTAAGGTCACGTACAAGTCGTTTAAGGACCTTTTAAAAGAAGAACATGCTTTGCGAATACTAATGACCTTGTTTAGCAATTGAATGTATCTAATGAACATTAATATTTGTGATAATAGAATAATTATTTGATAATAGAATTTCTGAAATTAAAGTGAGTAAATGTAGTAGGAACGCGTTTGGTAAATTTTTGGGGACTAATAAATAAAAGAAAACCGTAGCCTCAGTCTTATTTACATTTTTGTCCTTCATATAGGCATTACTTACCGTTATTGTAATCTCTATTAAGATATTTTAATGCACCTTCTTTTATTGATAACAAAACACTAGTAGGTGACTAAAACATTAATCTAGAACTTTTATTTCACTAGATTGAAAATCACACACATATAAAATTAAGAATGATTGAAACAAAAAAGCAATTTAACATATTACTTTTAAAGTCAATAGTGGTTTCAGAGAGAAAGAGTTTCCCAAGTTTGTAGAGAAAAGTTTTTTAATAATTTAAGTTTCTTCCACCGACTTAGGTTTCGTATTTAGGATGTGAAGTATAAGGCGAAGGATTTTTAAAGAGGGTTTTTTCGAAGATATATGCCCGAAAAATATATGTTTTTTCGTTATTCAACAAACCTGTATTAATTAGCTAAATTGTTTATCTATACTTATATAAAAAACTGAAGAGTGTGAAACTACAAGTGGGATTTGAAAAATTCTTTTTGCATTTGATAGCCCAACTCTTTAGGAAGGTTAAAGGCTATATGTTATTCCGAAATTCCCACGGGATCGAAAGTTACGCGGGTAAAACTAGTGGCTAGTATAACTATAAAACTTTACGTAAAATAGAAAATAATGGGATTTAGCGACACACTTTATTTAAACACTTACCGAACGATGACCACCATGTGCGGATCACTCTGACCATAGCATTTTACTTTATGTTTATTCGAGTAAATTTATCGATTGAATACGTTTTATGATTTTGATTTGAATTATTATATCCTTCAATTCCACAAAAGCACTCAAAACGGAACAGTCTTCAAGTACTTGTGTAGCTTCCGCATCAATAAAACTTCCTAAAAGCTTTTACCATATTCTAGACTAGACTGCCATCTTCAGTTTAAACGCAATTTTATTTGAATCTTAATGTCAATAAAAATAGAGTTCAAAACTTTTGTACGACATCACAAATTTAAAGGAAAAGAGAATAGCGAAAGCTAAGGAAACGTAAACCTTTGTTGCGAAAAATAATGTCAACGTATATTAAAATTTATCTACTTAAATTTATAAGCAGAAAGAAAAGAAAGAATAATAATTACCTATAGGTATTTTTTTTGTTTTGGGTAAATATCTCTTTCATTCTTTTTCTATCATATAAGCGCAGTGTAACTTTTAGTGTGATTCGATGAGTTTCCCATAAGAACTGTACCTAATTTGATTTAAGAAAAACAAATATATTTTTTACACATTCTATATTAACATCAAAATGTAAGTATCTAAAATGAACTGCAAAATAAACCAGAAGCATTTAAAATCTAGACGTCTCCCAACAAAAACAGTAGGCCAGCAAAATGCAGTTGGGTAACGGTAGCGAAATAGAACAACTAACAAATGACTGCAATCAACCCGCTTGTACCAGCGCGGCGTACAATGATTACTGTACTTATTACACTGTGTCTTTTTGAACGATGTGGTTAAATTAATTTAGTTGTCTTAGTAATTGATTTAAATGTATTTTTAAATTAAGAATCACGGTAATTGTGATTTACAGTAGATGGCGTAGCTGAACTGATGTAATTTTAGAAAAGGGCAACTTAAAATATCAGAAGTAGAAAGTTATTTGACTGAAAAAGTACAAAGTTTATTCTTTGTTTTCTTTTAATTAACATTTTCATAATATTCAACTTTTGCTTTTTATATGTCATTGGTGTCAGTTATGTTTATAGTCTACAACTTACATGTAAACAAATGGCACGCTCCTTTTTTTAATTATTTGCAAAATTAATAAAAAATATCATAAAGAGGGTGTTCCATTACATATTTTATTAAGTTAAACATGGAATGCTTCTGTAATACTTCCTTTGATGGTTCCACCACCCTCTAATATTTAAGATTAGGGGGTACCATGTCTTATTTTTGCATAATTATTCGCTTTATCAAGGAAAAAATTCTATTTGTGCCCTTTGAGGTCCCTTGTTGTGTAAATAGGGAGTTTAAATCCTATTATTTGTGCTACAAAATGTCGGATGTAAGCATTAACATATTTGTATTTCAAAAGGAAATTGAATATAAAAGAGACACTGTTGGTTGCTTATGAAAGTCTTGGACGATATATTTTTAAACAAAATAAATACAAAAAAACTTTTTGCTCAGTAAACAATTAAATGATGATTATAGAGCCAGTCCATTTGTTAACATAAGCAATCGTTAGTCAAGGTTCGTTAAATAAATAATAAAATTATATCCATTATTCACACAGCGCAATCTCGACGCAAACCAAACTAATTTCTCACATGCTATCGGACCAAAAACTAAAATAACATGTGAATTACAGATATGCACATCTTTCTTAAATATTCTAAAAAAATTAAAATAGTAACTGCCCCATCTAATGACAAATGTCTGCAGACCTTACAACTTCTGCTAATCGCAAACATTCGCAACTCAGCCAGGTGTGAGCCCTCTGCTGAGATTAAAACAAAATCTGTTTTTGCATATTTTTTACAACGTGTACCCAATAGTTTCAGTAATAAGATACTTTTTTCATAACCTACACATAACATAACCAAAAGCAAAGCACATCCACTTTAAAACGTTTATGAATTTCCCCTTATACATAGAAGGCACGAATTAATTCAGTTACGGCCTTGAGCGACAGTCTATTAGGTACAAAATGGATTAGCAAAATTTTGATGGAGCAACCGGCGCAGGCTTCATTACTCGTTGAGTTGAAAGCATTTTCATGAAACTTGAGAGCCAATAAGACTTATCTTGTCGTATATATTTTATTTCATGTTGGTGTGGCTATAAAACATTTAATATCTCCGTATCCTTTTAATTTACATAAAATATTCAAATATAAATAAAAAATATATTGGCCTCTGTCGCCTGCTTTTCTTGAAATAAACTTTATTTAATTTCCACGTCGCTATTTTTTATACACTCAAATACAGGTTTAATTTTAATTAGCTCATCACGTCTTGCAGGCAGCCTCTTCACATCAGTCCCAACAACATTTGTTCTACGACTTTTAACAAATCTTGATAAATAACACTAAAACAAAAAAAAAGCGTTTTCTCCTAACTCTACATTTTGTAAGAAGTGCCTTTTATTATTTTGCAGCGATATTTTATTACGCAAGGAGCGTGACATACCCACCTGTTCTGTGGACATACCTACGCTCAGAGTAAATCGAAAAAAGTAAATACTCCACTAAACCGAGGCTATAAAATGTTTTTCGTACAGGTTTTTTTTAAAACTATTAATTTTGATTACATTTAATTAATAAGATACAAGTTGAGATTTCATTTTTGTCTCCGTTTCATTGTAATCACTGGAGTAGCACATTTATCTTAATATCACATTACGTTTAGTTTAATATCTTAATACGGTTTATTATTATTGATTGCCTTTATGTCATTTCATCAAATAAACTTTCCTATTCACACAATATTGCTAAATAACATTATAATTTTTCATTAAGTAGCAAAATAAACGCAGCGGGGATAACCAAAAGCGTGTGACATATGAAAATACCGAAACTACATACGAAAACACTTTATTTCTTTCACAAGTGTCCATAAAAGTTTGGGCCTCTTAAGAGGATTACTTCCAAACTGTGACAGTGATAAGTAACGTACTGTTTTTGGCATTCCTCTTATTAGGTGATACAACGCCGAGCATACTGTTACGTGATCTGAATTTGGTACTGGTGAAGTTCACTAACTCCGCTATGCCCAAAATGTTATCTACCTCTGTCCTTTAACGGGTTAAAGGAATGAATATGATAAGGCGCGGTTTGCATTTGTTTTTAAAGGAACAATCATATTTAAGTTCTTTTTCTGAAGAGATCGTCTTTTTTTGAAACTGAATAAATTTTTAGGACATTAATTTCTATAATGTTTGATAAAATGTATGGTCATTTTGCTAAAAGTTGTCTTTATTTTCACATTTTATTTTATTACTGTACAGATATGTTGTAAATAGAAAGTTTAGCATCGTAGTTACGTCTTGTCATTACACTTAAATGCAACATTAATATTGCGTGTTTGCATCTTACTTTTGATTCATTTACAAATATTAAAATAAACTGACAATATTTCAAAAGAAGATCTTGCTTTAGTCAACACAAAAATTAATTTTAATACTGTTTGAATCATAGAAAAGAAACACAAATATGAATTTCCATTTATCATGAAATATTGAACTCATTTGATTACAAGCCCGAAAATCTTAAACACCATTTCCATTAGTCTCAAGATCCAAACCTTCTATAGAATTCTTTTAAAGACTGCGAATATGAAATTTCTATCAGGAAATGAAAAACGTGGTCTAAAAGCTGTCGGCAAGGTGTGACACCGGAGCTTCAGCTGGCTGCAGTTATAATCCTATTAGTGAGGTGCCGGCTGGTTTTCACTCACACAAATAATATTTTATGCATGAAACCTTAGTATAAGCTGATTAACTTAAGAGTTGAACATTCATATTATTAACGCGTATATACTTACCCTTTACAAGGAAAGTATTTATTTATTTTATTAATTTAATGTTCACAGAACCAATAGCACTTATGACTATTACGACAGGAAGAATTAAGTTAAATACATATTGCCAATAACAGGTTCACTATTTTTACACAGTAAAACTTTTTAGAGTTGGTAGAATTAAACAAACAAATGTACACCAAAGAATCAAATTAAACATACGAAATTAAGCATACAAGTAAAAATAATAATAATTTATAACAATAGATAAGCATTAATTAAGAATATTTTTTGATTTTAAAACAGAAATAACTTATTAATAGCAGTATCATTAATATCAATAACTATACAATAATTATCAATACACGAGCGGTGTGGTATCTATTCGACTAAAGAAATGACCAGTTTGTGTGTTTAAGAGAGTGTATGTGTGTGTGTACGTTTGTATGTATGACATTTGAGCATGTGTGTGTTTGTTAAATGAATATAATATAATCAGGCGTATAAGTTTTACACAAATATTAGAAACATACATACAAAGAATATAGAATATAGAAAATATATACCTAGGTAAAATACAGTCAAATAGTTTTATTAATTCAGTTTTATATTAATTGTGACTTGATTTTTAAAAGATAAAAATTTGATATTTTTCGTGTGATTAAAAATGTCTAATGATTGGAAATGCTCGTTATAACATCTAAGTATTCGACTGATAACTGAGTATTTTCCATAAGATAAATGAATGGTTTATGGAATATTTGCGATTAGCTTCTGCGAATTTTTATCGGTTTTCATTTTCTTGGAATTTTCAAAGAAATAACATCGGATTTTTTTCTATTACCTACCTAATTCGACATTGTCGATAAATAGATAGTACCTATTGGGGACTGGACTGTACATAGTGGATTATTGCCGTTGTGCCGTTTTAATTTCTATTACTTTTAGTAGCGACATGTTAGAATTACCTGTCAGGTGACGTTATTTAGTTCTATGTATAATTTATTTATTTAATGAATATATGAACGTTAACAACATTAAAAAGAATGCGCTCAATAGAGTTCTTAATACAAAATGATAACGTATTTTTATTCGAATACAACTCGATCATTCTAAAAACAAAATCGTTCAAAGCAAACAGAGCACCCTCGCAGCGATTACTACTCGTATTTGCTGCAGTAAATCTCAAGATTTCATCGATAGTTATCTTAGATTTTCTCTTGCTAAACCAACAACATCTCACATAATGATGCCGTAACAACCTCTAATGATGGTAATCGAGCATTCCTAATTCGGTTTCACTGTCGCCTCTAAATATAGACTTTGGAAACAAGTGCCTATTCGAATAGTGTCGCTTCAAGTGTCGACACTTCTGATTTAACGTATGGAAGCTATTTAACAGATATCTTTGGTGAGAGCGTAATATTGCGGAATGAGAATGGTAAATAAGGTCGATATTTCGACAACTTTTAATGTGTAGGGATTTAAATTTGAACTCTATTTAAATACCAATGCTGGAAGTAGCTGGAACATTGACGTTTAAAAGCTAATAGTGATTTATGCTATAAAGCCTCCAAGGATAGTTGTTTTATTATGCATTTGAGGTCTTTAATTGATTTTAATTTGGTGGCTGACTGCACTTTGAAAAATAAAATTTGTAAGTACCAAACCAGTATAATATCTTAATTAGACTTACGTTTGCATGTAGATATAATTGTTAGGACAGGCTTAGCGCCCCTGCGTTGATTCATCAATCCCAGTGAAATTTAAAAGCTCAGTGCTGCCGAATAAAAAAGGTTATAGATAAATACCTACATCCAGAATAAACTGTTGACTAGTCTCAACATCGAAGTTCTTCAGATCTTTCTAACATGGTCGACACAGCGTCAATTCATGTCATATAAACACGCCCTTAGTCTCGGCAGTGTGAACTGTAAACGCAGCTTAACTCGCGGTGTCTTCAACACGCAGTGTGGAGTGGCCGTTATCGGCGCGACGTAAGTGCCCTCATCGATGTCTTTCGCGGGTTGAAGCTTTCATGTCACTCATTGTTCTCGATGGGAAAATGAAAGTTTTGCCACACTGAGTTTGGAATCTAAGTATCTGTGGATCTTGGAAGTTGGTATTAAACCGGGTATTTACGATTTTACGCTAATTAATGAGGATTCTATTATGGAGAGCGTTTTCTCTTTAGATTTGAGAATATTTCGTAGTATAATTCTTTTATAGATTATGATGATTGATTGAAAAGTAGCTGACTTTAGACCTAAGTTAAGATGAGCTTTGGTTTTATGGTTATTTCTGTCTTTCTCTCGCTCTCTTCATAATGACCATGAACAGAGCGAAGTGAAAAGACTTGGATATATATCGTAACTTAACATTTTCGAATCGTCTGTTTCTAGAATATTATAAAATTTATAAATATATACTTAAACGTTATAACGACTTTGCCTTGAATTCTATTTAAAAAAATTCATGGAATTAAAACCAAAATTTCAAAGCACAAATTTATTCAAACAATATTCAAAAAAATTGTGCATTTTCTAACATAAAAGCAAAAATAAGCCTGAATTCAAATAAAGTATTTCAAATATGGCTTTTCTAGTGCCACGGCAATCCTTTGTGACAGATGCAATGTCATTCAGGCAGCACTGAGCGCGGGTATTTCACAGTGCTGCCAACCTTCCAAACTGAAAAGTGCGGGTAAAACGTATCGCTTATTTCCAGAAACGGGTAACACCAAAGCCGGTAGTTTCTAGTTTTCTTCAATAAAGCCGGGCATTGTGTGCCGCGAATTGGAAGTTCTGGTGGCAAATTTATGGAATGGAATTTTATATGGATGCTACAGTATTTACCGAGGTGTGTGAAGAGATTTAGGGAGTAGCAAACTTTTAGTCGCTAAAACAAAACAAGTTGAATTTATTTATGTTCTATTTCCAATATTTACACTTATTTTTGTTCGGAAGTTTCTTTTCTTTAATGATAAAACTCTTCAGAAATAAAGTCTATTATCCACGCATTATTCAACTTATCCTACCTTTTCGCACTTGTGTCTCAGTAGCCATCAATTCTCATTTCATATTATCCTCACAGAATAAACCATCAAATGTTTACTCTCGTAATGTCCGCTACAATTTACTGGTACAACAAAAACAGCTCTAATGGTGGAATGGTGTTATTTTGTCTCTCTCTCGAGGGTTGGCAACACTACAAACATCATTATCTCGGAAAACAAAAGGGTTGCGAATTGCCTTTGTAAATATTTCGGGGAAATTTAATAATTAACTGTCTATTTCTAAGCAAACATCGCTATGACACATTTATGCAGGAAAGTTGATGTAGAAATAGCTCGAGTCTATTCAAAATTTACACTTCACTTTACAAACAATAATTCTCGTTGTTTATACTAAACTCGAGCACCTTAATAACAAATGACTAACTTCAGAATACATCCTTTGTATGAGTCATAATTATATTCCTTTTTCAAATTAAAATACGATAAGATAAAATGATGTAAACATAACTTTTTACGTGCAGGCAGGTACAATGCAAATTAATCAGTGCGTAACCATTAGCGCAACAGTGACGTACTCGGCATCGAATTATGTCGTTTTAATTGATTGCTAACGATAGTCCAGGGTCGGACTCGCTTAATGACAGGGGGGTGACATATGACGCGATGCTGATTTGTCACCGGTCAGGATTGACAACCCCAGCAGGATGCTAAATGACCCCGGTCTAATATGGCTTCGGAGAAGGCTGGGGTGGCGTATACTAATTTTTCGAAACATTTATTTATGTAATTTGACTTGGACTGTAAGTTTCTTGTACTATTTAGATACAGTGGTTCTAACGGCCCCTTCAATAATGATTTGGCTGTACGTATATTTATACAAACTTAACTTTTTATTTTTGACTTAGTAAGAACATATTTAAAAAAATTACACATTTTAATAAATAAATTATCAACTCGTAGGCTTACGGCTTTAAAATGAAATACTAAGTTCAACTAATATAGGTCATTACAATTTTTTTAAATCTAGGTACTCAAATTGACGTATTGACGTATTCAATTTTCGAATATTTAATAACAGTAGGTGCCATATCTACCAAAAACTAAATAAATATGAACAATGCATAAATTATGAGTTAACAATCGAATATTGAAAAGCACTTCAATTGAGTTTTCAACAAATAATACTCAACTTTGTCTCGCACAACTACGAAAATAAGAATTAAAAACATGTCATCTTTCAGACTTCTGGGTTAAGCCCCCTGAGACCGATCGCTTAACAAATTGGGTGTCACTCTGATGTCACCCGTCTAGTGTGGCTTGTATGGGTTGTCACTGGCCACCCCTTAAGCGTCACCTTCCAACAACATTGTTATAACCTCCGATCTCAAGTCACGGAGCGACACCGATTTAAATTACATTCTCTTGATATTTCGTCTAGACGCCGTCCTGGGCTTTTTGTTTTGCAGCTCAACTCGACTTAAACCGTTTTAAAATAACTATTCTCTTCCCATTATCCACTCACAAAAGCTTTCGAGTTTTAAAAACGCGAAATATTTCGAAAAATCGGAGGTTCTTGGGCTACGTGAAAAATGTAAATGGGAAAATAAGTAATTCAAGTGAATGTCCACCATTGTAGCTTACACAAACTGGTGTGTGGAGCTTTTTAATTAATACTGCAATGGCTAGGCCAGGGGAATAAATCTTAGTTAATGTCCCCTGGTCTGGCCGGAGTCCCATGTGCGGGCAGTTACAACTGGTTTATACCCAAATCGATATTGTATTTGTACTGATGATACTTATATACCAATTAAATACGGTTTAAGTTGCGTACAGTAACGTGAGTTTAGATCTTCATTTGATTTCGACATTCACTGTGTTTGTGCTGTGAGTTAAACTAAAACAGTTGAAATTAAGATTCATTTTAATAATGTAATGAAATATTTTTTAATTAGGTATTATTAACATGTAATTAAATAGAGTCAAAATAAGATATTGTTAATTTATTTTTAAAGCTGTTTAAAAAATATACTGAATAATAATTATCTCCTTATATTTCATGACACGATCAATTTGTTCGAAATTGCACCTATATCAAATTTTATTGACTTACAGAAAATAAAGAATAACTTGACTTTACTTATCATATGAGCTATTATAGTATGAAAAAATAGCTAAACATAAACTAAAAGCAATACATAAATAACATAAATTAAGTGAAATATTTTTAACAAGGATTTCATATTTGTTTCAGAAATGCTACGTTCCTCGAGCCACACTTACAAGGTGTGACGCGACGAGACAGTCGAAGTTCGGACTCAGAACACGATGAGCGGTCCACAGACAACGACGAACGATCTCTCCTCCGAAGTTCTCCTAAAAGTAGACTACCACCTCCTCCTCCACCGCCAGAAGATGAACCGCCCCCGATAAAACCAAGAGAGTTCTTCGAAAGACTCCAAAATCGAGCTATGAAGGACAGTCAAGAACGAAAGCAGAGATTGAAAGACGCTCTAAAAGATTCCTCCCCGTTTCGACCCGTTGAAACAGATGGAAGTCTTGAAGATAGTCTCAGTCAGGTAACTGATTCTTTATACTTGGGCTTCCAACTTTGAATTTACTAGAAACTTCCGGTATTTAATGAACCGTTCTTAGTTTCACGTAACTTAAGACTTTTCTTCGCTATATTACAAAGTTCTTCTTTACGTAAGAGTAGATAAATTGAGTTTTTCTGCAGCAAAGAACATTTTGGTTTCGAATGTTCTCGTTTATTTGCAAATTGAAATGGATGTTTTGTGAGCGCAAATTGTCTGTACGAGGAATACTTTGTTTGTATTTTATTAGGTTTATTTTGTGGATATGGCCAGTTACATTGACGAATGCAGTATTTTTTGGGATTTGTGATGTGATAGCAACTATATCAATAAATCGTTATACTCGTTTTATGTACCTAACGTTTTTAAAAAGTGTTTTAAGTTAGATCGAATACACAAAACAAACATAGAATAAAATGAAAGACTAACCGAATTTGAGTAAAATTTTACATTTCTACTTGACCGTTCATGAAATTAAAATAATGCATCATTTCAATTATTTATACGAAAGTGTTGGACGTATATTCGCCTAGCTTCATCTATTGTTTAAGCACTTAGAATACGGACATTTCAAACATATTTTTTACCCGCAAAGCAAACAAACATCGGCAAAACCCGCGTTTTGGGAACTTTTTTAAACAAACAAATGAATGCGACATTTATTGGCAACATAGATTACCAGGCACTCATAAAGTCATAACAGCTCTAATACAATACAACAGTACGTTTAGTGTTGCAAGCGACAAGTGCGTCGCGAGAGCTGTAATACTTCACCCGCAATTGTGGGTGTTGCATTGTGCATACTTGTAACCCTACCTCTTAAGCTATTGTTGGCTGACAGTGCGAATTCACAGTGGCAATCCGCAGCATTGGTAGAAATTCCTGGTAGAAAAAAGTATTAAAAGGCTTTAATTGAAGTAAAACAAAAGTGAAAGGTATAACAAAAGCTTTACATTGAAAGCTTTATTTGTAAGATGAAATCCTAATATAAAAGTTGATATTTGTGAGGATTTTTGGTTGGTTGTTACTTCAGCAATAATTTTTATTCGATGAAATGCTTCGCGTAGGAATATGATAGGTATTTGATTCATTTTAATTCATTCTCATTCATTAAATCAAATTACCATTCATTCTTCTGTTTTCTTTGTCTTCTATTCATACCAAAAAAGTTTCATAATGGATTTCAATTCGGTAAAATTTATGATCTATTATGTTTATAATTTAACACACAGGCACGGGAGTGGAACGCCATTTTGTAAATGTCAATAAATATTATTAAACTACTTGATTATATGTTCACAAAGATCACTCCTATGGTTTTATACCTTTTGATATAATAAGTTATACTAAAAGTTAATGAGTCATGCATGACCGATCAACGGACGACGGACGTGTAATTACCGGAGCCTTTTCGAAAATGGAATAAACATTTTGAAATTCTGTGCTATATGTGAAAGAAGATAAATAAGAACGCTGCTTGCTCAACGCTTCATACCATTACCGTAAACCAGAGTATTCAATTTATTGGTCGATCTTACATAAATAAAATCCTTTCATGTATTAGCGTTGCTATGACTACCAAAACCTATTTTCTATGTAGCGATCTTTAGATCGACTATAGGATTAAACATTGAACAATAGTAAGTACAGTAGTTGTTTATTTAGGTGATCATTTTTTATTTTGATCAAGATCAAAAGTATTGTTGAATATGGAAATGGATCATTAATGGTGGATATTATTTTGATACAGTGCAATCTATTCCTAAAATCAGTAACACCTGTAGGTACTATACCAATTTCATAACGTATACTTGGATAAAATATTTGTAAACATTTTTATTTAGATACATTAATACTGTAAGTACTTATCATACTAACAGTGGATCCCCCACTTACTTCACGTCTTATTTAATATCCGAAATGAAATCTAAAAACTACGTCTAACGATTCTAAGAGGGTCATTCTATCGACATTGTAAAGGGATGAGCCAAAGTGTTATATTCATTACAATACACTTACTGGCCTATAGGGAGGACATAAACCCCCAAATTAGAGTGGTTGGGACGACGTAACTGCTTTCTGAGGGTCATAAATGGCACTTGCGTGGATAACACACAGTTTTGTAAAGTCGTAATGTGGTAAACTTAATATCAACAATAAAACAAGAATTAATTTGGGCCTTTCTGAAGTACATTCCGTTTAAATAGATATTACCTGTAAAAGTTATGAGTTCTCCTATATTGTTAACTAGCTGACCCGGCAAACGTTGTTTTGCCAAATAAATAAAAAATAGATGTTGGCCGATTCTCATAGATACCGAATAAGCACAAAAAATTTCATCAAAATCGGTCAAGCCGTTTCGGAGGAGTATGGCAACGAAAACTGTGACACGAGAATTTTATATATTAGAAGAAGATGTACCTAAAACACAAAATATGTTTTTACCTATCTCAGTTATAGGCTTTGAAACCATTCGACTTATGAGCCCCAAACCCTTTAATTTAAAACGTAATAATGCGATTTTTTTTAAAGATTACTAAAACAATGCATTACCTATTCACATTTCGTTGTAAACGCTCAACGGGTTCCATTCGTTATAGATAAAGTTGTTAATTTTTTTGTACGAACTGTCAATATCAAAGTTAAATATGTAAATTTTATTCATGAATATTTTGTTACAAACAATAAATGCTTATTAAACCCTCTTTTGCGGGAAAAGCGGCTCAAAACCTGTGTACGTTTAACCGGAATATGCGAAAATAAATGGAAAACTGTTCGCCGAATGTAGTGAAATGAATGCAGTTCGTAAATAAAATGATAACGTTCTTAAATGAGATGTTAAATTCTTGTTTTATTGTGAAGCGTTATTAATTATAAATAAAATACGGGTTTTACCGGTGTTTTGCGTTTAATAAAACACAATTTTACTCAACATTTTGGTGGCTTTCCAGATAAGAAAGAAAGTGGTCCTTTTTATACAAATCTCCGCGCAATTTTTGATATCGTAGGTTTTTTTTAGACAAAACATAACCTTCCCTAAAGAGGAAGGTTTCCCCGGAGCTATCAAAATTCAAAAATATTTTGCATAAAGTACACGGTAGATCTTATTTTTGTTTTTTTTTCATAAGCAATTATCGTAACTAGGTATTTTTGAAATGTCATAAGCCAACGTTCTGTAAAGGAATGATGTCCGAAAGTCGTGTCGCGGGTTACAAAGTGAAACATAAATATACAAAGCGCGTAAAACAATTTGTAACTTAAATTAATTTCCGTAGAACAGCTTATTGCAAAAACAATTATGAGAAAAAGCAATTTAAAGTCTTTGTTTTTGATTACTGCGTTGGTTTGTATTGTTTCTTTATATCATTTATATACATTAAGAGGTCTATTACGTAGATAGGAAATGCAAAATTGTTAGAGACTGGCGAAGCTTTAAAATTTCGCATTTATATTAAAAGGTTACAACGAGTGTTCTTGCGGTAGCGTAACTCTATCTGATTCAAAAGCCATTGCGTACAAATCATAATTTAGATTTATCTTTTCAACCGACTTCCAAAAAAGGAGGAGGTTCTCAATTCGTCTGTACCTATGTTTTTTTTTGTGTCTTTATTACACGATATTCCGGACAGATATTAATCGATTTTGAAAATTATTCTCGTTTCGTATGATGGAGGATACTTCATAGTTAGTCCCATATAAATTTCATCGAAATCGAAGTTGAGTACTTCATTGAAAATTTAAAAGTTTTAAAAAAATATGTAAAGTTTCGGAGAATGTTTATGTTGATGAAATTGTAACTCAGCCAAAGCTTTGACGTGAAGTCGGTTGTTTTAATTCTCTGCAGTAATTGATTATAGGTACATACTTAAGCACTGGTATTGTGTGAATAAAGCTATAGCAATTTAAACGAAAATACTGATATTCGGAGATGAAGTTTTCCGCGCGATAGTAAAATATTGCCGGAACATAATTATCATTGGGTAACTCGGATGAGTCGCCTTTACCGATACGCTTATACAGAGTAATATAATATTATCATGCAGTATAGTAAAATCAACATGCGGGCAAACTTTCTTAATATAAATAAAGATAGTTTTAAATTTCTTCACTATGAATATCTCAAAATATGGACACTTACAAATGTGTATTTTCTTTCCATTTTATAGGACTAAAAAGAGAAGTAATAATCATACAGACTACCCCTCCCCCCTTAGTACAGTCTGCAGAAAATGGTACAGTCGTTTAGTCTGCTGCAGAATATTTTGTTAAAATTATTCCGATATAATCGTCCACCGTTTAGTTGCTTTCACGATAATTGCTTCCATTGTCAACGCGGAACGATTATCGGTCTATCCCTTGCATTTCTGATAACGTGGAGTTGTAATTTGTAGAGTGTCCAGACACGTCATTTCATTTTCATTATCAATAATCAACGAATGCAGAGCACTAAAAGAACCGACTGCATGTCAAAACTTTGGCTGAGTTATAATGTCATCCACGTAAACATTCTTCGAACTCATAAGTATTCTATCAAAATTTGAAATTTTCAATGAAGTACTCAACCTATTTCGATGCAATTTATGACAAAGACACAAAAAAAAACATACAGACGAATTGAGAACCTCCTCCGTTTTTGGAGGTCGGTTCAAAATAAGAACGTTTTTAATAATGAAACTGTGAATATTAAATATAACTTCATTACTAACACTTTATCAATAGATGCAAGTTGAAATTTGTGAGGATAGGTGAATAAGTGTTTATTATAATGTTTTTAAGTTTTTTGCATTTAAAATGCTCAATTATTCTTAAATAAATGAAAAATGTGATAAATAAAAAAAAATCCTGGTCATTTTTCATTTATTTAAGTGTTTATTATGCTTTTACGACGAATCGGCTTTGCAAGTTGAACTGAAATTTCGTCCGCACGTAGTCACATAAACTGAAATAACACATTTAATGTTCAATCCTGATATTCCCACACACGGCATCCTTGAGTAAATAGCTAGTTATTTTTAATAATAGTGAAAAATACTAGGATAAAAACATTGACACTACAAGAACATTTGTATACGTCAAACTCATTTCTTATTATGAAGCGCAAATAATTATATTTCAAGCGAAAACTTTGAGACTTCTTATAAACAGTTTAAGTTGTACAAATTCTGACGAAGTTTAGTTTGCGTATGTTAATTCTCATTTCACAGTAACTTGTGTTTAAGCTGAAATTGACGACATAAACAGTGATAAGCAAAGTTAATTATTTGGGATGATCAAAGTGATATGTGTTCACGTACTTACAAAATATAATGTACCTATGATGAAATATCCTGTAGAGTTTGGGAAATATGTCTGTTTTATGTACCTCAATTGTTATTATAAAACCAAGTCGGGTCAATAAAATATAACCGTACAGTCCTTAGCAAAGGGCGTCGTGGTCGTGGTCGTGGTCGTGGTCGTGGTCGATTATTCCGTCCGAGTCATTTCCGCTTTGTCACCACACGTCGTATGAAGCAAAGTCAAATAGTCAAAAGTCAAAAATATTCTTTATACCGTAGCTTTTACATGCACTTGAAACAAGGCACGTGATCACATATTGAACTGACTCTATCACCACTTCGGAAAAGTCGATCTATTGAGAAGAAGTGGCAAGAATCTCAACAGTAATTAATTTTTGTTGCCTTCCACTACACTCCGGCGATGATGAGTTCCGGCAATTTTCTATGACCAGCCAGATCCTTTCTTAACCCAAGTTAAAATATACATATATGTAACTTATCAGTTAAAATAACATATATTTTAACTTAATATCCATCAACGTTCTCTTATGAGAAGAGTCTCAAAGAGTTAATGGTTTTATTCAGCTACGATATATAAAAAAGAAAAATATTTCGCATATTAATCGCAGAAAATATTGAATTTCAGCTCCTAAAATATTGCTCCATGATATTCTTTCGAAGCCTGCAGCCAACATAACGATCGCAATTTTAAAATATGGCGGCATTGGCCAACGATTGTGCCAATAGAAAATACTTGCAATATTGATTCGTTCGTATTTCCACAGAATTTGATTTGTAACTGGTAATTATTTCAAGGGTGATAATTGATTTTTGTATTACAGAAAATTTACGAATTTATAATAAAATTACTTATGCCTTTAGTTTATATGGTCGAGACCATAGAGCACACATAATCAATCATTTATACTTTCGTGATATGTCCTTTTAGCTTTGTAATCTTTTGTTTATATGGATAACATTCAATTAATTTATTTAAAAAGCTATGCTTACAAATAAAAACAAATAACTTACAACCTCTAGTAACACCATATGAATCAATTATTTATACTTTCCTTTTACGTCCTATAGTCTTGTTATTAAGGTTGTCTGGAAATAAAATACCAAAGTTTATCTTTTCATATAATTTACGGTGAAAATTTCATCTGTTGTGTCTGTCTACCTGTATTGTAATTTTTTTTCCATACATAAATAAATCACTGTTTGAGACTTACACGTACAGTGCACCTTTGTTGTTGTTCTAACCATCTAATGCCCCGGGGGAACGCATCTTGTCCAGCAATTGTCTTTGGCTTTGTTTATTTAACATCCAGTAAAGACATACATGCTTGTTTGGATCGTATTACAATGGAATAGAATCTACTTATCAATAGGCTGTTATGATTTCCAGAGTACTTGGTATTAATTTAACTCTCATTTATATACTAAAATTGTTTATTTACTAAACCAAAAAACAGCGAAAGTGGTGTGTCCGGTGAAAAACCCAGTGATACTGTGAGCGTGTTTTGCAAAAGTGACATTCATGTGAGTTCCAGTAGTACGATCAAAACGAATAAGAAAGGGGGTAGATCGATTTATCTGCATCTAACTGTCATCGCCACCTACCTACATCTGCCAGTCCGCGATCATGGTGCTTGTAACAGCATCGAAATATCGGACGTGCGAAAATAAAATCGAAAATCGTGGTAAGAATCCCGTAAATACATTAAATCATATATACTAAAAACCTGAAGGAGCTAACTAATTGATATCAATGTGCCTAGTGCGAGTTGCATATTATCTTATTCGAATAACTTAACTATTGAATTAATCAAGCAAAATAGTTTAATCCCACGAAACACATTCTGACAAAGGTTTCCCATTTTTGTCACCAAGTTGACGCTATTACGATCCGAAATAAAACCGAAGATAACGTTGACGAGACCGTTAACTTGAAAAACTCGCACAAGGCACTCAGGCCGCAAACATTGCCTGTTAATTTTATTGTATCTGCTATTCTTCTTTTTCAAAATTGTCCCTATATTTATTTAATAGGACTGTAAAGTGCATCCGTTTGGTAGACTTAATTAAATTAAAGGATCTGTGTCACGGAGAGTTATATTATGGATATTCTGGACTTAATCACGTTATAACATTAGAATTACTTATTTCTAATACAGCTGACTTATTAAAGGTTCGCGCACACTATGCTGGGGCGCATCGCAGCACAATAATCCGCCTGCGTCATTCTCATACATTTTATATGAAATGCGGCCCGCCCCGCCCCGGCAAAGTGTGCGCTGCATCATATAAAATGTAGGTATGAGAGGCTCGCATGCGGATTTTTGCGTTGCGATGCGCCCCGTCATAATGTGCGCGTACCTTAAATCCACAGTCTTCACGTGACCACTACCGTTGCAATTCAGTCCATACGACGAGGAAAATAAATAAAACTAATGTTCTAAAGTCCCGACTTAGTGCCATCAATATGGCATCGTTGGCGCTTAAAAACTGTTATACAAAAATAGGATTTCGCGCCCAATATTTGAATTTAGAATTGAGTGACTACTGCATGCTATACTTTTAACCTTTGTTTTGATTTTTCATCAAATTGACATGTTTCGCTTCGATTCTGCGAAACAATGCACACAACGCCATCTGTCATTTGGGGGCTTTGAACAAGCATGGTTAATTTATAGCAGTGCGTAACGATACCACTAAATTACTGGTGGTCGTTTTATTTGAGTTTACTCGTGATGGTTGGTGGTTATAGTAGAGCTGTAGAGTTTTTATTTGAGTACAATAACTAGTAGATATTTAGTTAACCAAACTGGTGTGAAAACATATTTAAAACTAAAATATAAAATTCTCGATTTTCATTGGTACATATGCTTTAACAACTATACTTACAGGTTGATTTATGTCATGGTCAAAATTAATTTCTCCCACAAGTACCTACCCACCAACAGTAATGATATGTTGGAATGTATAAAGATGTGCTTGGTGTCAAAATTTTAAAATCTTAAATACTTGTACACTATACATTCCTTATTCCTTTTGTTTTCCCATAACTGTAGGGTATTCATGGGACCATGTAATAGAATCAAATGACATGTGGATAATTTTAAATTTTTTTTTGGTTTTATTTTTCATACAATATAATTCAATAAAGTAAAACATCTTTATGCGAAGTATGACAACGTGGCATTTTCTATCTTTTTTTTATCGCTATAAACAGGTACAGTTCGCAACGTACCTGTTCCTCAACGTTTAAAACGTTTTTTTTTGTTTATTGTATGCTTTCTGTGACACGCTTCTATTGAATGAATGTTAAAGAGATTTAATAAAGGTGATAATTTATGAACTCAATATATTAAGATTGATAATATCTTGGAAAGTATGTTCTTTTGAACCACATATTCTTTGGCAAAAAGTATTATTTTTTAGTAATTTCTAAGTTTTGGGACATCAAAAAGAACACCTTGTATACATACTAGGTTTCGCTCGACAATTTTTATCTTTTGTGACGCCGGCCATTATCACGCTAGACTGTCTGTCGCATAAATTCACAAATTTCTATGACATTTATAAGAGCGGCAGAAGATTTTTAAATACAGAATGGTTAAGTAGTCCTAAAATTTAACATGATGCCAAAGTATACATCAATACCTTAATCTCTCACTTGACTTTACAATGTTAGAAATTTGAAGCGTTGTTGTTCCTCCCCTCGCGTCACAACCTCACGTCACCAGCACACTTACGTACAGCTGTACGGGCTACAAAATAAAACAATAATTATTAGAAAAGAATCTATTATGTTTGTAAATATGTTTTATAATATTTAAAGTTACATACTTACATAACTTCACGCCTGTATCCCTTATGGGGTAGGCAGAACACCAGAGGTATAAAACCATCTGATGTCACGTTTTACAAATTTGGAGGTATTATAATGATGGAGAGAGACTATTGCAGTGACTTGGGGTCAGCCTTTCGCCCGCAAAAATGTCTATAAAACCTGTCCCTTAACTGACTTTTACAGTATGCTCGGGAAGAGAAGCAGCTGGCACATTCTATGTTTCTCCCAGTCCAGCATGGTATATTTAAAGTTGTTTTTGCAATTCCCTTCTGTATTTGTTTTTTACCTTAAAATTAATTTCAAATAAATTAAGTATAAGTACAATAGAATATAGTTTTATTCAGAAACTTAAATTTAAATATTGAATATAAATCGATAATTCTTGACGAATGCCCATTGTCACACTACACTCAATTCAAAGATAATATACCGGGGAGCTCTTTGAATAAAGAACGTTGATAACCTAAAAAATTTACATAATACCAAAGATTAACCGTTCATTTGACTTTACAAAGTCACAAATCTGTACCGTCATCCGTAACCCCAGTGTCAACCTCACGTCACCGACAGGGTCCGCCCGACCCGTCTCCGGAATATTCATTATAACAATGTTTGCTTTCACCAATGACCACTGCATTACAAGGGTTATCTAATGAAGCGCCAATCGATGTTTAGGGGTTAAGTTTTTTTACGTTAAAATAGTATTTAGTCAATGTAGAAAAATATGTGATCAGGTATTTGCGCTCATATTCTGACTAAAAGTTTTTTCATATTTTTGGTACATACATACATAACGTCACGCCTGTATCCCTTATGGGGTAGGCAGAACACCAGAGGTTGTAAGACCATCTGATGTCGCGTTTGACAAATTTGGAGGTATTATAAAGATGGAGGAAGGCTATTGTACTGACAGGGAGTCAACCTATCGCCCACAAAAATGCCAAGTAAACCTTTGTCCCTTAACTGACTTGTACAGTATGCCCGGGAAGAGAAGCAGCTGGCACATTCTAAGTTTTTCTTTCGTTCCCACTCCAGCATGGAAGCAATTTTTTTATTTTTATTTATTTTTAGTATTATTATTGATGCAAATTATAGAGCCTAAGATTTCACAATTCATAATATTTAATGAAAAACTAATATTAATAACGAGGTCTGCAAAGATACTGAAACGTCAAAATCCAATTAAAATGCGTTTTATTTTGGAATTTGTCTTGAAAAACTTTGTTCCTACAATTTTACTGCTGGAACTTCTCTACATCCGGAGCTACACTCGCACATGTTTATTATAAAGGCGGTTAAACCAGGACAGACGGTGGTACCCAGCGCCTCTGAATAAGTCTACTTCCGGTATTAACCGGCGCTAAAAATCCCAGAACATCCTTCGAAAATTCAAGAATGAATGAACTAATGCCTACTTAAATTCTTATCTTAATTCTTATTGCCTGTGGCAGTATTTAAAAATTGAGCATTTTTTTTTTTATAAGTGACTAAACCCGCGTTTGACCTCAATCTCACCTGATGGTAAGTGACGATGAGGTCGAAGATGAAAGCACACAGGTTTAGGAAGGAACTGGCTCGTTATACAATATTGCCGGAACACATTACCGCCAGAGCGGTAACATTTGGCGGCAGACTTTATATAAAGGGTGGTCGCTAGCCAGGCGGACCCAGAAGGGATCCTACCACCAAGCATGTAGGTACAAATAGAGTTTTACAGTACGATTAGGGTTTCATCGTTTGCTTTTTCCAACTTTGAATACTAATTAATATTTCGTATTTGTTTATTACTGATCCATTTTTAGAATAAATTAAAATCTTACCATTTACGGCAGCTACTCAATAAACTCTGTTAAGTAGCAACTTAATTTTTCTTACTTTATCTATCATACTTATCATAATTTCGTGTTTTTTTAAATGTTTTAATTATTTTTGGATTCATAAATATAATTATTATATTTATCATCATTTAAAAATCGTTAATGGCACAAATGAAGAATATAATTTAAATTATATTATTTGACATAAAAAGCAAAATTAAATCATACAAGTATGAAAAAAAAAACGTGTATCAATCAGAGCTTCATCGCGCCCAGAACGACCCTTATTGATTTTAACCCCTGTGTGAGTCATCTGCCGGGGTACCCGGCACCCCCACGCGCAGCATCCAGCCGACCACAAAACGATGTTTGCTCTCTTTGATTGAACTTCAAGAAAACTATATGAAGACGAGAAATATTTTTCTTTCCTAAACTCATATTCGGACTTCAGTATTTCAGCGCTCGTTAAAAGTTTTAAACATCTGCGACGTTTTCTTTATGATTGCAAATTTGTAAATTCATGTTTGTTTTTTAAAAGTTCTTTTTTGTAATAAGTTTTTTCTTGCGCGCTGGCTGGTTGGTTAAATGAGTTGGAGTTTTGTTTGTTTTGTTTAGTAATAGGAGTTAAAATGAATACGAAAATTAATTTTTAGAAGTTATTCTTGTTTAAGAGTCTGCGGTTGTAACAGCTTAAAAAAGGTTAACATTATTCTTGGTTTTAACATCTTTTTCAGAAAACTTTCACAAACAAGTCATTTAGATGACATATGGAGGTTTTGTTTAGCTAAGCATTATTTACACAAGTAACTTTAATGTATGTACCAAAAAGGTCCCTCAAATTGGCATACGCATTTAACGTAAACCAACGCTCTTATTCACTATAAAACACGTAACCATAAACCATTAACCATCCCCAAAATAGCTCCTAAAGGACGACCTCACATTATCACTCCAATCGAGCGTTTCAACCTAATTACCAAAACCCGGGAAGTTCAGCCTCAGGTGTCCATACAGGGCTGCTAAAACGAATCCCCCATTTGCCAACTCTTAGCACGTGATACTTACCGCTTTCAGCAAAAGTTAACTGACAACTTTGAGTTGTCAAGTGCTGTATATTTTTATGAGTCAGCTGCGTTCCATTTCAGAGATTGCAGTTACGAGTTTGGGAGGAGACACGTTCTTTAGCGTTATTTTTAGAACAATATTAGGAAGGGATTAGATGTCTTGTGAAAGTCGTTAAAATATGAGTTATAGGTGTTTTTGAATTTTGACATATTGTGTTTTTAATTTCGTTTACCGTTTTGTTGACTACACAGTATTTCTGTTATTTTTTTAAAGATTTATATTCTCTCTTTCTGTGTTTGAATTTTTCTTAACGAATTTCTTGAATTGCATGATTTGTGCCTTAATATGACAACATTAAAAAATAAAAGTTAGTTCGACAATTTTTCAAAATGGAACATTCATTTTTATACGAAATTTACTTTGACCTGTCTGCACGCTATATAAAAACTATTCAACTAAATAGCGGCTACATTATTAAAGTTCCCAAAAGCAGTTGAACACGTGTTACAGTAGCCGTTAAACCCTTAATTGCAAACTCAAACGGGGAAAGTTAATCTCAAACTCAACGGGAGGCTGCAGTTAACTCAAAACATTGCTAAAATTGAGGTTGCACACGGTCCAGATGATAAACGCTCCCAACCACCAGGTTATGCGTACGTGAGCGTTTCAAAGAAACTAATTGCAACAACTTGGAACATAAATCTACAGGCACATTACTGTTGCCGCGGTATTCGGAAATGATCTTCCTGGCCATTGTACCTCGAATTTAACACCTTCGCAGCCAGGGGAACGCGAAAATGCCTTTGTCGCGTATGATTCATGGCGACAAGTCCTACGTTGTGGGATGCTATTATTGTTACCGATTCTGAAATTAATTTCCCGTGGAGATTGTCCTATCTCGTAATAGTAGCGGTGAAAGCCACAAATTGCGATGTATTAATTTTATCTGCCCATTTATTTTGAGATGCATTCATCGGATGGATACAAAAGTGTGAATGGAATTAAGCAATTAAGTTATTATTTGATTAATATTTATAGGTAATAGCTGTTTTATTTTTAATTAAAACATAACAGCCTTTTTGGTACAGTAGATTTTTCTAGAATTTGGTGGGTTGTGGAGCGGGGGTTGTAATGCTGCGAGTTAATGTATGTTTGTTTTTTCGTTGCTTGCTTATTTAAGGAAGAGCGTTGCAACAACAGACAAAAATCCTACATCTTTAGAGTAGTGGAATTAACAAGATAACTTGTTTATTAGTTGTGTGAAGGATTGCCAGAAACTATGGCTTGATCTAATCAGTTATATTATTAATAGTTCCTGTCGAATATTAGGGTTTATAGAAGTTTGACTGTTGCGATTTAGCTATAAATAGAATATTCAGTAGAATAGTCTACCTTAAACATGCGTGAACTAATCAAAGTTAATCCGGCCATAGTTTTAGAGCTGCGTTGTTTAAAGTTTATGAATTATTGATGCAGCCTAGGCCGTCTCGATCCCTTGATATTTGAGTAAACCATGGAAACCACTACTAATGGTTTCTGTTTTTACAAAATTTTTAGAATCAAAATTTTGAACTTTTTGTATCTTTTTCAGTTCATCTAAACTTCATATTATAATAGTAATAAGTACTAGAATTGTTTAAAAAAAAATAGGCACCTATGTTTAATCTAAAATTTTATAGTAGTTTCTTAAATATGACATCTAATTGGAAAAAATGAGACCAGAAACCTAAATAGTTTATTTAAAAAAAACATATCGGTGTTATGTAGTCCAAAGTAGGTAAGTTTTATTAAGTTTATAGAATGTTGAACTCGAGGCGAGGTTTCTTAAGTTATTTTACAAAACTGACCTTGTTGGCAATGGAATCTAGTATGCGCTGTGATGATTCACCAGTCTGGAAAGAGATGTCCCAAGATTATATGGAGCCTTGGTCTGTGTACACTATAATATAAACGTGATAGCTATAAACGTGAAGAACAGTTTTCAACCCACAAGTTACTACAGAATAAGTATTTATTTAGTATTTTGGTTAAAACAAAAAAACAAACATTATTATTGCAATATAAAAAAACATGACGGATAATAATATGCAAATAACGTTAGTAATATGGATTTGTTTTTATTTTTGAACCACAGAACTACTTGGTATATCGCATTATAAGTATTTTTTTGTAGAAACACGAATATTATCTCAATTTTTTGAGGTGCTGTACAGGTTCTTAGCCGAGGCTGGGATATCTGTTTTATCGAAGAATAATAAAAACATATTTTCGAGTTTTCGTTCCATAGTAGGGTTTTCCATATACCTCTGGTGTGCTTTCTCGTTTGTTTTAAGCTTTCTGTTAATTTATTAACGTGGGGTTATCGGCGACGGATAACGAACTGCATTATTTAGGTTTCGCAAATATTTTGTTACTGTATTTAGGGATACGAACTTTTGATATTATTACCTACATTGTTTAACTTTTTTCGAAAATTGCACCTAGCAGAAATTCATCTTATAGGTATTCAAATAGCACAATCATATTTTTATTTTTTTTTTACCTTACGGTATCTTAACCTGTAAACACCAAAAACTTTTGTCATATTAAGTTGTTAACGGGCAATGTCTCCAATAACGGAAAAAATGTGCTAATGATATCAACCGACCAGGATATTATTTAGCATATTTATTAAGTTATTTAATAATAATTAAGCATTATTAAATACACAAACTTAAAAATATTATGAGTCATATCTGTATTCATCAGAAGAAAAAGTCTTTACTGCGAGACAGTAATAAAAGAAATATAACAGTTGATACTAAAGTCAGGAGTGTCGTGAAAAATCAAGTTTAATTTCCCCGTTAAATCATTAATAAGTTACGTCAGTGGAAGTGAAAATGATTCTAAAATATATTGTTTTCACTTTGACAACGACAGACGAGGCAATTTCATGCTTGAGACAACTTACCAGCGAGTTAAGTTACGGAAAACAGCGTCATAATAGAATATTATGTAAACCTTAAATATTGTTTCAACTTTCCGCCATTTATTGATTGTACTTATTTGTGATACCATAACGTGTAATTCATAAATATAAAATGTTTAATTTTTTTTATATTGTAAGGATAGGACGTTTGTCTTCCATGCCACCTGATGGAAAGTGCGCATGAAGACTATGGTGGAACACGTCCATCCACGAGAAACCCATTCACTCGACACTTAAAAGTTCCAGGACTGTAGTGGTCAGGAAAAACAGACGCAGGCAGATTGTTCCACACCTTGGCAATCCGTATCAAAGTACGGTAAAAAAAATCATGTTACTTTAGATTAACTACAGCAGTTGATTGAGAAAGAAAAAAAAACATTTTGAGATATTTAAAAAAAAAGCGCCTTCAATTGGTTTAGAAATCTTCTTTAACTTAAAAACCAAAAGTCTATACGCATAAAAGATTTTTATAGCAAATTGAATTCATTTCGCATCTTACACGCAAGCTCAAGCAAAGAACCTCTATAGGTCCTCCAAAGTCGTTTTTCTTCAAACAAAACTGCGGTAGATGTTCTTGTTATTTAAACCAACTAATTTTCCAGCGGTTCTTACTCAAGTTTCCTTGAGTTCTGCCGTTTCGCATTTCACTGACGCTCGCTAGACGGAGAAATCTACTTAATATCTTTAAATTAGACTGCATTTCTAGCTATTTATGAAAAGTTTTCTCGTAAAAGTATTATGTTTATTATAGTTTGATGACAGTTGTCTATACTTAGGTAATTATGAACGAATGTAGCCTCAATAAACAATTTCATTTTAGTTGTGATTATTTAAGCACCAGGACTCATATGAAGTTGAATTATAATATTGGCAGGGGTTAATATTCTAATAGTAGGTAATTATTTCAAACTTGAGCTACATACTTATGATGTAAGTCTGGACATATGTGCATTAAAACATTAGTTTTATCTATTTACCTCAACGTTTTAACCGCTCTACATAAAACTAATATAAAAAAATATTAATTCTCAAATTCTCATGTGTTCAAATAGCGAAAATTTAAAAACTATTTCGGGCTCTGATTTCGAGTATGTAAACGTAATGGAATAATACATAGGAAGCTTATCATCCTAATATTCTCACGGAATAGGAATAACGCGGTGAGGCCGCGAGAATACTTAGTTCATCATATAAGTAACATGCAAAAAGATGCAGAATCGTTGTAACGGAAACCATCAATACACTAACGTACTTGCCAAAGTATATTCAAAGCTTAGCATCGGCAATAAAGAAATCTACATGAGTGGGTGTATAAACCCTTAGCTTAATAAAATTTGCATTTTAAGGTATAGTGAAGGCAGGTTGTGATAACTTTCTGACTTTCTAAAGGATGTGATATCGAAGAAAAACTGGCGCAGTTTTAACGATTACGTTGATAATTCTTGTGGCTTGTTCACCTTGGTAGCTTAAGGTGTGTCTCTAAATAAATTGCTAATTGCAATACCTGTAGTGTGTTCTTACTACTGAGAATTTGATAAATGTTGATGCTCTCTGCTTAAGCGTAAAATTGATTTTGAAAAAATAAAAATTATTAATAATACAAATTAAAAGGCTTCACATTTACACTTTGCAAGTGTTTCTGTCAAATTTAATGTTTATTTATAATTTTCATTGACCCGTGAGTAAACACATTGTTTCAAATTGCAATTTTAGATTACTTAGTAATTTTAGGTAAATGAAAAACAAACACATTGGTTGTTTTTTCTATCCTCGTATTAGTGGCAAAACAATCCATTTAAGTTCCTACATAAGCTAAAGGTATAAGCAAAAAAATGGTCAATTTTAATTATGCATGTTAGTTATGCATAACATCATAATATAACCGTTCTTATACTAGAGCTTTATAAATGTTTCAGATATCTTATTATATTAATAGTATCCTATTATATTAATCCTACTGATATTATAAACGTGGAAGTTTGTGCTGAAGGATGTATGATTGGACGACTGTTAATGCCATCGCCTTAGAAAACCTATAAGGCTGCAAAATGGACGGCAGCGAAGACGGAATATTAGACTGAAATTTGTACAATAATAAGTATGAGAATATGCTTGAAAGTTATGGCATTTGCTTATGAAAAAGATCCTAGCAGTACCTTTTGTAATTGAATTGACTGACCATCCCGTCCTATAAAACTTAGGTAGTTCGTCCAAACAAGGTGTGCTCAACCAAAACGCAATTGCGGTTCAATAAATTTAAGGCGCATTTTCATTGGTTGTTTATAACCACATGCGGCGGTCGATATATTTTCGAAACGCATGCCATAGAGCCCGCTCGACGGGAACCGTTTTCATTGCTCGTTTATAACTGCATGCGGCGGTCGATAGATTTCCGAAACGCATGCCATAGAGCCTTGCGGTTATGAATGACCAATGAAAACGGTTCCCGTCGAGCGAGCTCTATGGCATGCGTTTCGGAAATCTATCGACCGTCGCATGCGGTTATAAACAACCAATGAAAATGCGCCATTACTCTTATCAACTAATATCTGATACATATCGTAGTACGTTCTATATTACGAAGGCCGAGCGAAAAAAATACAAAAATATTCAATAAAAACCTTCAAGGTTCATAAAACGGGACTTATTCGCACCGTGGGATGAACTAAATTACCGGCAAGTCAATCTTCATAACATTGAGCAATTAATTTAAGTTGGAATTATGTTGACGCGATGTATAATTAAACTTTTGATTACTTTTGTCCTATCAAAACATATGAATGCGTACATTTTAATTAAGGTTGAGAAATTTGTGGCTTTTAGGGGACTTTATATTAAAAGTAATATAAATAGCGGTTTACATGTTATCCTCTGTTGAGTTCTTATTTTTATAATGTTATATTTTAAGAAATCCTATAAATAAGTTATGATTGATTCACATATTTATAATCAGGTCTTTTCATGTCTTAAGTATTCACGATTCATAAAAATGTTAAATATAAATTATACGCGATAAATCGGGTTGAAAAGTGTTCTATTTTCATTTCCGTAGTTATGGCTTTTATTTTTTATATAGCTTACTTAAAATATCACATTTTTCAAAGTAATGTAAAATAAAATCGACTGATTTGTGTAAACATTATACCGACAGTACGTTTGTAAATAGATCTCAAACTTTATTTGAATTCTCTCTCTAGATAAGATAACTTAGGTCATACGGTCCCTGAGGTCACATTTTCTGGTTAAACTGAACCTTTTGGATCTTATCAGGACCCGTTCACAGCGCAAAGGGTTAGCCATTTCATCTGATATACTCCTGATAATAGAGACGTAAAACCAGATATAGTCCTTACCTTAATAATATTTATTTTCCTTATTTATATCCAATTGTTTTTTTTAAATAAAATTCAATACATCCTTATTATTTAAATTACGTTCTATAAAAAAAAAAAACAAAACAAATATAGTCTGGCTAATGAAAGTAGAGAACTAAAAAATCTGGCGAATTTAAAAAATCCCATCATGGCAACCCCGACTATAGTCCGACACATATGGATTAAACAAACATGATACCTGATTATTATTTTTTTATATAAAATTGTCGTAAAGAATAAGAATATTTTAATAATGTTTTTAAGTTTTTGCATTTAAAATGCTCAATTATTCTTAAATAAATGAAAAAAAAATTATCACACCTTTTTCTTTTATTTAATAACAATATTGGTACTGTCCTACTTTTTGATGAGAAGTATATAATTAAAATGGTAGGCAACTAGTATTAATCAGGCTTAAAAATAAAACAATAAAATACAATAATTATTTTTATTCATTGGAATCAAAATCTGAATCCAGGAATTCTAAATGGAATGAATCGTCAGAGTATGTATCTATGTATATAATATAATATGAAAATCTCAATTACCAAAACCACCAACAACCGTTCGATTGACAACAGTGACACCAGAATAAGTTGCCATATAAAAAGTTTGCAAAAATCCCATTGGGGCGTATTTGACATTGCTTTTCCTTATTTTTAAGTCTCTCCAGTTTCAAATTTTACGACGTGAAACGTGACAGAGCATTTTTTTCTCTTTCTGTCACGGCATTAAGAAACACTTAAAATAAGAGAATTCAATGTCGATTCGGGCCCATTGTCTACTTTCGTTAGCCAGACTCAAACAAAGTTTTGTTTTTACTGTCAAAATCGGCCAGTGTTTTTCTCAATAGGCAGCAATATAAACAAATCGATTCTGAACTCTTTGATCGGAATTTTTAATATGTCGTCAATATTTTATACACAACATTTCTCAAATACGTACCTTTTTCGTCTACATATGAAATTGCTTGTTGCGACTCTGAAGAAATTGCCTGCGGGCAGCCTTTTGTGGAGAAATCTGGTAATAATATTTCCAACTCTGTGAACAAAGCCCCTTATTTCTGTTTGATGTGAACGGCTGTGGGTATCCTTTTCAAAATATGGTAATATCAGGCCTCACAGAAAATGGCTTCTGCATAAAGAACTTGTGAAAATGCAACCGTAAAATAAAAATGTATATTATTTGTGGAGACGTCTGTCATGAAACTCAAAATAGTTATGGATATTCGTCTTTATGGTGCCGTTCTAAAATGTTAATATTGAAGGATTGTCTGAGTGTCTGTCTGACTGTCCGCATGTCTGTCTGTCTGGATAATACTATGCTGTCAATTCAGGAATTTCAAACAGGGTAGACCCAAGATTTTGTTTTGTTACGTTTTGCATACAACCAACAAAAAAGTAACCTTAACCTTAAAGTCTACGCGTAATTCCGAATTTTTTTGAATTATATTAACTTATCTTATATTAGGTTAAAAAAGCTGAAAATACTTATTAAGGATTTTATATTTAGACTGTAAGTAATCCCTATTGTTTAAGATCGCGGGATGTGATTGAAAAGCTTGAGAGATTCAAATTGCCCAAAACCTCCGCAGAGGTAGATTATCTAGAGTAGGGATAATTAGATAATAAGGGTTGGAATTATACTAATTAAACGTTCAGTTTCATTGTTTGAACGCAGACATGAATAATATGAAATTACCCCATTTAGTATCTATAATTTACATCAATAGAAATTAATGGCTACATTTGAGAAATGAAATGAATATTTTTAAATCTATCCATTATTACTATAATACCTATATGTAATTATTATACATATAACGATTTTCATAAGTCGTGGAAAAATAAGCATTTGCAGTGCCGTTCTAAAATGTTAATATTTTTTTTTTTTTTTTTATATTGTAAGGATAGGACGTTTGTCTTCCATGCCACCTGATGGAAAGTGCGCATGAAGACTATGGTGTTACACGTCCATCCACGAGAAACCTATTCACTCGACACTTAAAAGTTCCAGGACTGTAGTGGTCAGGAAAAACAGACGCAGGCAGATTGTTCCACACCTTGGCAATCCGTACCAAAAAGGAACTATCGAAGCGTTTTGTTCGACTTCTTGGTATATCCACTATATACGGATGGAAATTCTGTCTGCGTCTGGTAGTCCGGTGGTAAAAAGGGGTGGGTTCAATTTGGTCAAAAAGAGCACTCGCACACTCACCAAAATGTAGCCGATAAAATACTGTCAAACAAGCAACCTTACGACGATGCTCTAGCGTCTGCAATTTTTTATTTGTAAGGTTGTTGTTATTTATGATTTTTCGGGCTCTTCGGTCAACAGAGTCTAGCGCTTCGAGCTGGTATTTGGCAGAACCATCCCAAAGGTGACTACAGTACTCCATGCAAGACCTCACTTGGGCTGTGTATTAAGGATTGTATGTGTGTCTGTCTGAGAAAATAATAATAAATATCATATCATCACAAACTGTTGGGAACTTCGTGGATAGTTCTAAAAATGTATTTATTTATTTTGGCACAATAACAAATTGCAAATAAATTACATTCTTACAATAAAATTTAAGAAAAACATTGACAGAGTAAGCAATTAAATAACAATTGCGCACAGTATTGTTCAAGAAATATTTTTTAATTCTGAAAAATAAAATTATTAAGATTGATAATTATGTATACGAATTGGTAGTAAGACAAAATAGGACTTAGAATTTTATGTGAGCCGATATGGACCCGATTGAAAAGCTTGATAGAGGCAAATTACCGTAAACCTCCGCGGAGATTATTATCTGGGGTAGGGATAATTAGATAATTAGGGTTGAAATGATCCTAATTAAACGTTCAGTTTAATTGTTTTAATGCAGACATGATTCCATTATATGAATTTAGTCCATTTAGATTTCTAAAATTTACATAAATTGAAATATAATGGCAACATTTAAGAAATGGAATGAACATTTTTTTAATCTATCGATTATTACTAGATATATAATTATAGGTATAAATTGATATTGTAATATTAGGTACATTAAAAAATAAAAATATTTTAGTATACTACTTACTTTTTTACAATTTTCAATCCCGTTGAATATACACGTATCATCGTGTAAATCAAATGTTCTTTGGCAGATTTACAAAAGGGTTATTAAGAAATTAAATTGTAATAACCACTTGAGCTTCTCACATAAAAATCACTTTGAAATTAATCCTAATGGTTTGCGTACATAAAATCATGCCCTAAATGCGACCCCTTTCAACAAAAGCGTAGCATCGAAAATGTGTCTTAATTCAGCTGCCTTTAGGTACGTTATTAAACATCAGGTTAATGGAATGTAAAAGGACTTTCTGATATTTCGTGTGATGTTAGAGAGGCAGGGGTGCTTAATTAGCGAAACATATAACCTGTGGAAGCCACCTTGAAGGTAGAATCAAAGGGATGAGACTTTGTGGCTTACTGATTTATTTAAAGTTAATAAGTACTATGTATAGAATTATTTTTATCAGCTTCGATTGAGAAACTTTTATGAGTTTAGCTGACTTTAAAGATAAATTATTTGAAAGCGGTATTTATACACAGCGACTTTAAATTTGCCGCAAGTTTAGAAAACGGATATAAAATTAAACTTCATCGTCATCGTTAATTATATCAGCTTAAAAAGACAGAAATCTTGTTTCTAAAATATTGGATTTATAAGATTTTGTATGAAGAGTGGTATTTAGCTAGGCGGATCCTTAAGCGGTCCTACAACATATCAGAGTTAATTTCGATTACTTAAAAACCCTCTACGACACGCTTCCACTGGTGCTAGAGCTATTTGTAGGCCCTTCATGGTCTAATCTGTTATGATTCATCATCATCGCCATCATCGGAACTCTTTGTAATGAGTCCACTGCAGGGTTATGAGACTATATTGTCACAACCTATAAGTATTGCAAGCAAAAACCAAAACGGATGCCTTTTCTACTAAAAATTTAAAAAAAATATAGTTTGATGTTCTATTTTCGAAATAGTTCCAAAAACAAATTTGCTTTTTAAAATGCATCGGCCAACTAAAGCCATTTGGAACAAAATTTGTAGCATGACTTCGCCAGAAACAGAATGTTGTGGCCATCCAGGTTTCCCGCGGGAAATTAGATGTTGCAAAATTGATTCCCCTGGCATAAAAGTAGTTCTATAATGTTGTCTCATCCTACTTGCATCAGAATCGTAAAAGTTTAATAGGATGGATGAATTTTTAGTACTCTTTCAAGCTAAAAAGCTTGACGCAATAAGTTGCTACGTCCGCAAACAAGTGGAGTTTAATCTGGAATAACACATAAAGTAACCATACTTTTAATACTGATATTCCCACGGGACCAGTATTTAAATATGTGATGTTATGGGGAACAGATTGATACGCTTATTGTCTACTGTTTTTGTTATTACATACGTAGGTACTTCCATTTTCTAAGAAATCTGAGTTTTTGTGTCTAATAAATATTATTGAATTGGCGTCAGAGAACGGATATTAGTTCCTTATCTAAAGTTGAGGATGATTTACATTGTAATCTGGTTTCTTGCTTTGAGATGACAATCGTATAATTGTAACCGACACTTAGAACGATTACGCATTATATCCGATTTTTATCCGATCCGAAAGCGAGAAAATAAAGATCTAGGAATTTTGCATGAAATGACGGATGATGGATGCCGAATGTAGTGTGTAAGCTGCCATAGTTCTACAACTACGCAGGACCGTCATTACTCGGATTCCGATCGGATAAGAATCGAAAGCAGTGCGTAACCGCTCTTATAGTAATTTATTCTAACACTAGCTTTATCCCGCAACTTCGTATGCGCTTAACTACCCTTCTCGTGGAAATTTCAGAAACTATACAACCAGACACCCACTGAAAGAACCTTTATACCAAGTGTCACACCCATGCACTCAAGGAATAAGTTTTTTTCATACAAACTAAAAATCATATATTTCCCGTGCCCGTGGGAATTTTGGGATTTTTTTTCGTAGCACAACCAGTCACTCTTTGAAGAACCTTCATGCCATGTATCACATCCGTACACTCAAGAAATAAGATTTTTCATATATTCTAAAAAGACCCCTTCCCGTGAGAATTTCGGGAATTCCTTCCATAATACAAACAGACACTTATTGAGGAACCTTTATATCAAGTATCACATCCTTGCACTCAAGGGATGGGATTTTTTCATACAAAATAAAACATCATATATTTCTCGTTCCCGTGGGAGTTTCGGGAATTCCTTTCATAACACAACCAGACACACATTGAAAAACCTTTACACCAAGTTTCACATCGGTGCACTCAAGGAATAAGATTTTTCATACAAACTAAAAAGTCCTATATTTCCCGTTCCCGTGAGAATTTCGGGGATTCCTTCCTTAGTGCACCCCTATATCCCCTAAAGAATGTTTGTTCCAAATTTCAGCTCTCTACGCCCAGTAGTTGCGGCTGTACGTTGCCTGTCAGTCACTCAGTACCTCAGTCACTCAGTCAGTAACGGAACAGTTTTATATATATTTATTATTCTAACATTCTATTCCTTTTTCAGAGTCGTGAAAGCCTCACATCAGACGGCGAGGGTGCTCGCGGTGACTGCTCCTCCGTGGGCTCCTGTTCTTCAGGGACAGTTTCCGAGGAACAACCACCCTGCGACATCGGCCTGTTGGAGAGACTCATCCGAACTCATCCTATTTGGTTCCTGCCGGGGATCCAGAGAGCTGGCGCGTTTCATCTTCTGCAAGGGAAGGAGGAAGGGGTGTGTAGAATGCTTTATTATTTGTTAGTCTTTATAGATGTATACAAAGATACCAACTCTGTAGTATGCATTAAAGTAGCTGGTTAATGCTTACTTGGGGCTATAATATGGTAACTGTGTCAGTTTCTATAATTTGCTGTGCTAGTATTGCTGCCTTGTAACTCTTAAGGATTTAAATATTTTTTTTAAATAAATAACGATTTCTGCATGGATCGGAAAAATTGGAGAATAAATCCTAGGGTTAGTTAGGTTTTTTGTCTGTTGGACAAAGGACTGTGTAGCTTACTTTCTTGAAAATTTATTGCAATAACCGTGCTGTCACAATATTATGTCATAATGTAAGAAAACTCAGCATAGAAGTGATGATATAACTACATATTATTCAACGACACCCCTAACTGTATAACGTAACAGTGTACCTAGATTCGATCTAATTAAGAAAACTTCGTTTTCAAAACTAGTCCGGATGGAAATCGAAACATGACCAACGGTGCAAGCGAAACTTACACCGTTGCGTCACTGCAGCGACCTTATATAGGCAATAATAATTATCGCTATCAAACATTAACAGTTTAGTCACGTTTTTTAAAACGGAAGGTAGCTAACAGGATAATAGTTTTTATTTGGCTGAATGTGTAATATACATTTACCACTTCATTACACGTAATAAGGTACAACCGGTCTACTTTGCTCACTTTTAGTTGCTGTATACAATTTGTCGCTGGAGATATGAAGAAGCTCGAAATGTCTAGAGAGTGTTTTTCGAACAACTTTTGATGTTGATGAAATATAATGTATAAATGGCCTTATAAAGCAGTTAAAAAACAACAAAGTACAAACTTACACTTTTTTAAAGTAGTTAGTTATTACTTTTACGTTTTATCTACCCGTAAGCATTTTATTTGCAGGTTCGCCAATGAAAATTGATACATCTGCGGCATAAAACAATGTTTCACTGAAAAAAACCTTAAATATTTAAAACATTCGATTAAAGAAACATTATTCCACATTAGTATTGTATATAGTACAATTGATATGTAAATGTTGGGTAATTAATATTTAATGTATTATTTACGAGCTCTAATAGGCCTTTTTTTCTTATAATTATTTGTCTGCGTATGGTTGGCTAAGAAAGGCCCTACAGCTGCAAGTCCACTAATCTGAATATCGCAATGGTGGATGGTGCCTTTCGGGGTCCGCCTAGCTGACGAAATCTACCCCCTAATAACTTAATTCTGACGATTATCCGAATATTGGATGAAATGAAATGTTTATTGATCACATATCAATAAAATACAACTTAATCGACAATGAGCTAGTTCCTTCTTTAATTTACTAAGCCATATACTTTATACTCATGAGATGGCCATGGGGTTTAGGTCAAACACTAAATAAAATACTAAAATACGAGTTACTGCGGTGCTTTTAGTAAGAAGACTGAATTGTGAGTTGAAATTAGGACAATACTATTAAAAATCCATGTTTTTTCTGTATTACCCAGAATAATGTTTCTAATTGACGCTGAATATTCCGCCATGATATTTTAGCTAGCAACCCACACCGCCGCACCTGTCAATTTTTTTATTAGTTTTATCTCTACATTCCAGAACTTCGTGGTCCGCCAGTCAAGCCAGCCTGACACCATGGCCATCAGTGTTCGACTACCGGCCGACAAGGGACCCTACATCGAACATTACCTCATTCAGGCTGCGAATGGAAAAATAGGCCTTGAGACATCTCACAATAGATTCGATAATATACCGGAGCTGATTGCGCATTATAGTCAGTGTTGGTAAGTTTATTTGTTTATTTTGTCTATTTTGTAAAAAATGCGACGTTAGCGAGTTAATGACTCAGTTATTACGAGAAAGAGTGACAAAGATCCATACCCATAAATATGAGTATGCTTTGTTGGTCTCTCATCAACGTACATGTCGATGCAGTAATCGAAATGTAAAACCTTTTCCTTTAATAACAGATTTAGATTTGTAATCATAAATACCAAACAGTTATATTTAAACAAGAAATCTTCATCAAATACTAGGTAATTACTTACCTTCAACTTAATTTATATAGAAAACATAAGATATCATGCTCCATAAGAATTTTCATAAATGCTCACCTACGTTTTCATAATGAAAATAAATATAAACGATTTTCAGTGACGAGTTACCAGTACAGCTCCAGCTACCCCGAGTCTTACGTGAAGCGAAAAGTCGTCATCAACTCAGCTCCCTCACGCTCCTAGGTCAGGAGTTTTGGGGGTATCCCATGGCTTATCCGAAGAGTTACACGCAGAACATACTGTCCCCATGCCAGTTGGCAAATGGAGTCGTCCCTATGTCGGTGACTCCATCTGATACTGGATCTAGTCTTAGCAGTTTTAATGCGAGTAAGTTGAACTTTTTGTGCTATCAAAAATTAGAGAAAAAATGCTCTAGTCTGCAATAATTTTATACCTTCTTGTTACTCGTTTTTCGTCTATTTAAATGATGATTTAAATATTCCAGGTAACAGCGGCACAAATCCACGAGATAATGTTCCCACAGTAGAAAAAGATCAAAACGTTGTCCTTAAAATGTCCCCGCTGGACAATTCCCCACCGAGTCAAAACAGTCTCAGCACGTTCAAAGGAAAGACTGCTCCATCTCCGCCACCGAAACCAAATGGGACAAACTTTGTAAGAGCACCACGACCAACCCCACCAAATACATTAAACCTTATGTCTAGCACCGTAAGTTGATTTAAGTTACTGATTTTTGACTAATGCTTTGTTTTGATTGTTTATTTTAATGATAAATGCACCTTTTCAGGCCCATATAACACAGCCTCACACATTTCCCACGACGAACACCCAACACTCTCCCACGCAAACCAGTCTTAAAACTACTCCTCCACCACCGCCACCCCGATGGACCAAACCCACAAACCCCAAAAATAACATTTCCCCTCAATCCGAAAACGTCATTTTCAGTCCCATTAATAAGCAAGATGGAAACATAACAGTAACAACAACAGTAACATTTTGTGTGAATAACACGAGAATCCATAATCACCAAATAAATGAAAACATAAAAAGCGATCAACTACAATTAACACTTGCATCTAATAATAATAACTCTGAGACTGGCTTAATTAGCAGAGAAGATATGAAGACTTTTGGCGAGAATAACGACGAGGTAAGATATTCTTGATATTTTCATGCATGAGATTGTGTGTGTTTTTGAAAGGCATGTGAAATGTTAATGTAATCCATGCATTGTTCTGAGTGTTTCTAACAATCGATCATTAACATCGTTAAAAAAGTCGCTAACTAAACCTATTTATTGTCCCGCATAGAGTTTGATACATCGTTTATCACCTGAGGGAGAATGCATTAATGCAATGACAGCTAGTTTACATGGCAGCTTCAAAAGACGAATGACCGACCAAGTTCCTAATGCAAGAAGATCACCAGAGCAAACACAAACTAATAATTCAGAAGCAGCAGATCCTGGCTTGAATAGCTTTTCAAAATCCAGCAATGGTTTTGCTCCAAATCAGTTGGTATCACCGAATGGTACTAACTCCGTTACCAGTGGTATTTTTTCTCCTACTAGTCAAATCAATTCACCTGTGTCAAATGATACTATATCTTCAAAGAGTGGTGTGTTTTCTCCTGTAAGCCAAACGAATAAGAGTGAAGTATTTTCACCGATATCAAGAAGTTCGCCAATTTCTGGTAAAAATGTATTTTCACCAACATCAAATCAGTCGTTCGTGTCTTCTGTGAGTAAAGATCGGGATAAAATATTATCCCCACATACAAATTCATCGAGTACTACTCCATCTGGTAGACCAAGAAGAAGCAAACATTCACATAAGAAGGAGTCCAAACATTATCAGGTAGGAAAACCACATTATCATCTTTATTTACTAACAGCATGATATTGCATCAACTGCATTGCATAAATTGTTTTTAGGGTTTCATTGGGAAATTGTAGCTTTTGAATGAATTTTAGCATTTTTCTTTATAAATTATGATAATTCTATACGTAATCACAAGTTTATTTTTCTAGGAGTCGAATATTCTTGATTCACCAGACATTTACTACAGAAGTTCGTTGATTGACAAAGTGTCAGATTATGAAGACATTTGGGGTCCAGAAAGTAATAGTTGTTCCACATTCAAACCTTTAAAAAGTGAAAATAAAAACAATATCAATAACGGTTTGATGAAAAGCAAAAGACCTGACTTATTACCTGACACTCTTCGTAAGTATTTTAAATCATTTTTAACAGATTATGGCCAAAAATTGCTTTGAAATAATTACTTAATTTAAAATAAAATCTATTTTACAGCAAAACTTGTCACAGCTAAAAGTCAGCAGTCAATATTGAGCCACGAAAACATACATATACACAACTCTATAGAAAGTTTAATCGACAAGAAGAATTTATCTGATGGCTCTTTAAAAAAGAGCTTTAACGGATCTCAAGACCTGATTGCAACGACAAACAGCAAAGGAGACATTATACCAAAAAGACCAGACAAGCTAAATATTTCGTCAAATATGAATAAAAAATTTACTGAAGAAATTGAAGCTGCTTTGAAAAACCGAGAAAACCATTGCAGTGAAAGTATGGAAACGGTTAAAATTGAAGATGAGTTGCCAAGTGATGATAACATTGAAAAAGATCATGCTGGTAGTCCTTTTTATGCTGACCCTGTAGATGCCATTAAAGAGGTAAAAACTTATAAAACTTGAAATTTTCTTATCATAATCATTATTAACGATTTATTTCCATTTCTCTAATAGCAATGCAATCTTGTTACCAATCGATTGTGTGATGAAACTTGGAGATTAATATTTTAGAATAGTCTAATCTAATGAGACTCAAATACCCACTAAATCGAACCGCTTTTAACAATGAAATATGCAACTTGGTTTTCAAAAATTCTTTACCTATTTTAAAAGTTCACGACTGAATATTGTTTTGTTTTTTATAGCAGGCTGCTTTACAACCAGTCCAACGACGAAAATTGGCAAGAGTCGGAGTGAACGTTGCTCAGCGCTATTCTGAACCGCCTCAAAACCATCCCTACTATCCTCTGAGGAATATGCATAGCATCGAGGAACTTTCTCGTGAGTTGCATATGTGAACCTACAATAAAATACCTTATAATAACCTTGATAACTGCTTAAAAAATGCTATAGTGAACATATGTTTTTTTAATATATTTTCCTAAAATATTTAGCTTTAAAAATTTATAATTATTGTAGTTCATTAGGTCATTGTTAAAGATAAAATTTGGAAATTCGTAGGTTTAATTTAATTAATTAAAAAAATAATAAATTTGGTCAAATCATATCATCTGAAAACTAAGTAACATAGTATTATTTTAAGTGATTAAGTTACTTATTACAAAAACAAAGATGTTCAGATACATGATTATATAAGACAACAAAGATTATAATCCCTAGATTAAACAAGCTATATCTTAAGTAGTGGAGATCTCAGCCAGCTTTGATTTTATCCTTTAATGTATACTCATATATCTCTTCTCAGCGTCATCACCAAACACTTCAACATCAGTAGACAACTTGGTATCCCTTCGGAGCAAACCCAAGATGAAACCAGTACAGCCTCCCCGAGTGGCCGGCAAACCTCCCACAGGCAAGGACCAGACCTGGACAGTTGATTCCAGTTGGGAGTTCATAAGTCAGTTCTTGATGCTTTTTTAGTAGAAGTTTTGAAGTGTAAAGGAAAGCACTGTTACAAATATTTAGTCTATCACGAACTACAATCGTAGTATTTTTGTTTAATGGAATCATTAAGTGTGCACAGATTATTCCGTAACTATGACAGATATCAAAAAAAAATTGAAGTGACATAGGAATTACGTGACGTGATGAGTAATGGAGTAGAATAAAATAAATATACATATTTTTTTTTAATAAAACTAAAACTTTTTTTTTATTTGGAAAGTTATAGATTTATTTCAAAATCTATTGATGTCATTCGCTCATCATGTGACTTAATTTTGATATCAGTTTAAAGGTTTTTGATATATTTTATATTAGTTCGGGAATAATGGCCTGTGCACATTTAACGATTACACATTTTATACCAGTAACTACTTAGGAGACAGTTCCGATACGAACTATAATCGAAAGTGTCAAGGTCTGAGGAACATATTTTTTGTTTTTTATTGCATGAAACTGATAATTAAATTGTAATTCCTTTATAACTTTTCACTTTCATGCCTGATTGTTTGTTATGCCTTTGTTTTGAAACATTCATTCATTGACACTTCTCTGTTGCAACCTTAATACTTTTTCAATAACGCTCTTAAATATATGTAACTAACAAATGCGTGTCAGACTCTTAAACTCCTTTATAGTGAAATAGTTGAATCTTAATTTTCACTCCAAAATAGTTTTGTACAAAATACAAGTCTACATTTGGATTGTCATGGTAATCTCATACATTTTAGTGTTTTAAATCAAGGATTTTGGATTTAGAATCAATATTCACATGTTAGTCGTTTGCATTGTTCATTAGATACAGATAGCAAAATAACTATCAAATCACCACAGATAAAAACGACGACTGCGCGAACAGTGAAAGCGGAACGTTTCCCTCCTTGGCTGAACAAGAGAGCAGATTGAGCGGCGTCGACGATGGAGATCAACTTTTGACAGTTCATCAAGTTGTAGCTCAAAGGTGATTATTATAGAGGTGCTTTTACACTGAATAAGACTGAATATAAGTTATTCGTCTTACGTCGATTATATGCAATTGCTTTGCGTTTGTGCGACACTTTAATATTAGCTCTTTTCGTGGTCAAAACAATGTTTTATTCATGTCAAATTCATCTTAAAGGAAGGGAAAGTAAAATGACGATGACAGCGAAGAATGGAAAATGCTGGTAGGGACTGGTTGGAGTTTTTTGGCCTTGAGGGCCTTTAACACTTTAAAAATAAAGGCGTGATTGCCACCTTAAGCACCAAGAAACAGTATATTAATAATTAGATTACACTTTTTGTTAGATTTTCCCTTTTTTATTCAGCTTTTCGTAACGTTTTTTATACAATGTAATAAACTATGGAAGCTGCCGTCTAAAATACAAATTATTATATACAATAGTATGAATTGTGATAGATACAAGATACAGACAATACAATACAAAATAATTTATGTTTTAGATTACCAGAGCTACATTTGAACGCGGAACCAACCCTGCTGCCTGAAGAAGTGCGGTCACCTCCGCGAGCATCCTGTTATGACAATGTTCATGATCTCAGGCCTCTTTCCGAACAGGTAAATTTATATATAAACACTTAAAATCCTTTGACTGCATTAAGAATAAGACTATAAAGAGTTGAGAAATTTAAAGAGTTGGTTTAGGGGTTGATTTTTTCATAATCTTGAACACATTTATTATTACCCGATTTCGACCCGTATGTATGTATGCACATAATGTGGGTAAGGATGTTCATCTGTTCCCTCAGTACTTCTAAACTATTGATCATAATTGGACAAATGAAGTGTGGTCGGAAGCCTCTTCATTGTCTGCTGGTTATAGGCAACATAAAGTTACGTTAAATTGACTACAGCGCCCCCTAGGGGACTTACGGTTTCATGTGGGGTATCAAATAAAAGAACTTCGTTAGCGCATTTCAAATATGTAAACACTATTACTCCAAAATAAGTTAAAAAAGTAAATAAAGTTTAAAACTATAACCCGACTACTAAAAACACGCTATAAAAAGAACGAAACAAGAAAATAGTCTACGCTGAAATATTTATGTATTTACGTCATATTGATATTGATAGGTCCAATAAAAAATTCTGTCAGAAATTATTAGTTATTGTTGCATTCATTGTCAAGTAAATACAGGGTGACTGGTAGGTCATTTTTGAAATCAAAGGACGTAATAGTTTGAGATCAAACATGAAGAGAATAATAAATATTATTTATTTACTGAGTAAACTTAACCGAAAGTTAAAGAATTTATTACTCAATGCATGGTTACGCTAGCGTTGGCAGCGATTCGCGTGCCAGGTCACGTGACGCGGTCGACTCAGTTGTATGTAAAGTAAATGGTAACATAGTAGCATTTATTTATAGGGAATTCTAGTGAAAAATTAAGTACCTACTTTTATTACATAATTATGATCAGAATCGAGTACAGAGTGCTCTCCTTCAGCATCTAAAATTTGTCACCAGTCACCCTGTATAGCTGCGATCAACCCAAACTGTGGCTTTAAATAGATGAATAATATAAGTAATAACAAAATATCAAAATTTTATATGTATATCAAAAAATACCAAAATTGATATATAATAAGCGAAATTCGCTAGTGTAATTTAAATAATAAATATAAATAGAATTTTATTTTCACTCAATAAAAATTGAGGAATTTACATTATTTTTGAGAACATTATTTTGACGACCACTTTGGCGAAGGGGTAAACCTATCTGCCTCAGACACCAGTGGTTGCGGGTTCGATTCCCACACGGAAAAAAATGTTCAGGGTCTAGGCGTTTATCTATAAATGTATTTATATTCTAGGTTCCCCCTAGTTCGCTACATGGTATCTCATAACACAAGGTCAGCTTACTTTGAGGCCATGTAGTGGGTGTGATTGTCTGGGGATTTTATTTTTTATTTATTTATTGTAATATTTTTCTAGGCCAGTGACGATGGAACGGTGTTCTCAGAACCATGGGACAGCTCTCAGTGGGACGGACTTATACCTCCGTCGAATGGACTACAGGCTTTTGATATGGTAAGACAATTATCTTATTTTTAACAAGCTTTTTCCCGCAACTTCCTACGCGCTATGTATATCCTTGTAAGTATTTTAGGAACTCCTTCCATAATACAACCAGACATCCATTAAAGGAGCCTTTATACGAAGTTCCACATTCTTGTACCCGAGGAATAAGCTTATTCGAATAAACTTAAAAGTCCTAAAGTATTCGTTCCTGTGGGAATATTGGGAAGTCCTACCATAATACAACCCGTGATACAACCAGACACCTATTGAAGCACCTTTATGCTATGTATCACATCCGTGCACTCAAGGCATAAGATTTTTTTATATAAACCTAAAAGTCTTTTATTTCCCGTTCCTGTGAGAATTTCGGGAATTCCTTCCATAATACAACTAAACAATCTTTGAAGAACCTGTATACCGAATATCACACCCGTGCATTCAAGGAATAAGATTTTCATACATACTAAAAAGTGCAATTTTTCCCGTTCCCGAATTTGGGAAAGTACTTCCTTAGTGCTCCCCTACACTTCTTAAAGAATGTATGTTCCAAACAGGTCTTTACGTCCAGTAGTTATGACTGTACGTTGTCTGTCAGTCACAGTCAGTAACGGAACAGTTTATTAAATATTAAGATTGTGTTAATTACTTACTTCAAAATAATTAGGTACCTTCCTAAACCTGCGTGCTGTCGAACGCTGTCGTGCTTCGAACTCATCTTTATTTTCCATTTGGTGAGACTTCATTCAAAAGGATTTAGCACCGTTATAAATTTACTTCTAAATACCATATTTGTTCTATAAATTTTGTGGTCCTATAAAGTTGTGTTAAGGTATGATAGCAACTAATATATTTAGCTAATTCTTTTTAAAATGAAATATACAAGGTGTTCTGTTTGATGTCCCATAACTTTGAGGTTTTGTTGTTTACTAAAAAATAATACTTTTTGCCAAGGAATATGTGGTTCAAAAGTGCATACTTTCCAAGATATCATCAACCTTAATATATTGAGTTCATAAATTATCATAATTGTAAAATCTCTTTAAAATTCAATCCATAGACGCGTGTCACTCAAGCCATACAATAAATAACAAAAACATTTTAAATGTTGAGGCATGTTGCATACAATGAAATGAAAACTTTTATTCATAGTAGGTAATTTTTATACACTTTACGACAATGCATGTACAACGCAAAACGTTAAAACTTTGCGAACTGTACCTGTGCATAGCGATAAAAAAGGGATAGAAAATGCCACGTTACCATACTTCGCATAACGGTGTTTTACATAAGATGTTTTGACTTAATTGAATTATTTTGTATGAAAAATGAAAATAAAAAAAAAATATTAATACCCTAGAATTATGGGAAATCATTCGGAACACCTTGTATATTTATATTATGCAAATTTCTTTATTTTAGGACGAGCCTTGTGAGTGGGAGTCACCGATTCCATCAAGAAGAGGACCTCAGCCTGCCACTAGAGCCAAAAGCTTCAGGGACAGATTAGATCCTTTATTGGGTACGATACAATTCTTGTTATTTCTTCTTATTTCTCTCACACAGAAACCTACAAGCATTCTATTCACATTGCTTTTCAAAATAAGGTTAAATGTTCATAATGAAGTGCACTTTGTTATAATCAAATATTTAGCTTCATACCTTTTCTTTTTTTTTTATTGAAAGCAGGACTTTGAATACCGAAAAAAAATTGTATGTGTTAAAAGTAGCTTAACATTACAAACCAATTATCTGTGTACTAAGAGACTTGCCTATATAAAATTATAAGATAACTGTATCAAATTCAAATAAAATTAATTTAAGGTAAACTTTAAGTGACCCAGAAAATTTAATTGAATACCGGGATGTCACATTAATCATTTATATTCTTTGATAAAAGTGACGTAGAGGCTATTTATAGCGCTATATAACAGATATTATGTGACACATTATGTTTGAATGCATTTAGATAATGGATAGTATGTAGTGTTAGAATATTTAGGTGTGATTTTTAGAAATGATTGAAATATTTTTACTTTGCTTTCGTGTCTGCAATATCTTAGATATTGACATGTAAATAAACTAAATGTCGCAATTAGTTAAATCCAAATTTAAGAATATGGAAAATACTAGATAGCCGGGCCCTGAAGGGGTTCCACTCAACCACCAAGCGGGGATCACTGGTATTCACTAGAACTACTATACTAAACCATATCTTAGATCAAAAACTTAGATTCTCACAATATGTCATAACCAGATTATTTTTAAATACCTCAGATCATGAATCGCTCACTATTTAAATCAATTACAAATCGTAACGACCCAACAATACATACAAAATAGTACGAACCTCACATCTCTTATCTCATTTATCACTCACTGCATACATTAGTTTTGTAAATAAATTAATTATATTTAAAGGCCAAAGGTTTGCTCGTGCCATTCCACTAAATGACATATCATACGAATTCATTTGTTTTCTAACGTTCGTGCACAGCAATCGTGTGAATGAGAAATTATCGGTTTAAATCTTTTGTACAAGCGGGAAGAAATCGCCGGGTCATCGGCCATGAAGTGGTTCAAAAAACTGTTCCGAGGAAAGTCAGAAAAGCAGGCCGAAAAGCTAAAGAAATCCAAGGTTCCGAATTTGAATGAGATGGAAGAACACAAGAGAAAGTTTGAATTTGGAACAAGTTCTAAAGTATTGGACAATCAATACCAAGAGTCAAGTTGTTCGAAATTTGAAATTCCTGTCTCAAAAGAAGTTTATGCGTTGACGACGATTAAAAACTTCAGATCGGACGGTCTTGAAGAATTCGTCTTTGAAAGTGAATGGATTTTTGCTACAAAAGAAGAGTTGCAAAGTCCGAAGTTTCAACGGAATCTTTCAAGGGCTGACACATTAACAGCGTTATGCAAAAGGATGGCAATGCAATCTGCGAACAAGAAGAGTGCAAGTGTAGTTGCAACACCGCCATGTTGCCATTGTTCTGAGTTGAGTGTTGATAGTGTTCGTGTTAAATCCGTGAAGCCTTTTAAAAGGTTTATACACTTTATCAAAAAGCTTTTTGTAAAACTTTTTGGTAACTCGTGTAGGAAGAAAACAGCAGTGCCGGTGGATGTTGAAGCATGCAGCGTACATACTGTAACGGATGAGGATCAATTTAAATTTTCAACGCCGGTGATGGATTACTTATGTTAGTTAAAGTAATATATTGGATTTATATATTATAGTAGTAGACTGGGCGACTTTGCCCGCTAACTCAAGAGTTAGGCTATTAAATGCATTTTTATTCCTATTAGTAGGTAGATATTTTCAGAGACTAGCGTATAAACAAGCAATATATTCAGCCTTATTATTATAGCAAAGATTCAACTTACGTTGGAAAATAACGTTTCACGGTCAACAAAGTAAAGCGTTAGCTTAAAGATTACTTATTTCCTAGTTCTCAATATCCTCCACATTTCAGGTAATTTACATAAAATTTATAAAACTTCTTCTCAACCCCTCTCAAAAGATCATTCCATTCATAGGTAAAAATTGTCTGAAACTCCATTTGCCAGGCACACTCTTTGTTTCCTCATAGATAAATTATCTCACATGGCGATAAAGTATTGCATTGTTCGTCGTAATACGCAAACATGAGTTACGGCATTTGAGATAATAACTAAGTAAATATAGAAAACCTTCAAACCATCGTGTAGGGTCGTCTAAGAATAGGTCTGCTTTAATAAACGTGTCATAAAAGATAACAATTCTAGTGACCTTGATTCAGGATATGGCTAATTGCTCTCTACTTAAAGTCATCAAACAAAAGGTATCGACGTTCCGTCGATAGTGTCGATAAATCATATCGATACTTTCGACAAATCATATCGTTAAGTAACGATCGTCTTGATCGGTATGAGGATGGGTGATCTCTAAACATTCCTGGTCACATTGATTTCTATGCTTCGGCGGGCACGTTTCATCAACCGTGAAAAAAGGAAACCGAAATATCAAAACATCTTATTTTAACCGTAGTATTACTATGCTTTTAGCTTAAGTTATCCTCGGTTAAATTCGAACTCGGATTACACTAAAACTTTGATAAGTTCTTTATCCTACACTGACTCGACAGAGAATCGTAACTAGATTATAAAATCAAATCGAAACAAATGAAAAGCATACTAAATATCCTATTTATAAACTTAATTTAAATTTAAATGCCGATATACTTTGCAATATTAATATAATTTCATTTAATATCCACAGCGGCCGGTCGCGTTCGCGCACTGCGCGGTAACCGCACATCCCGAGGCGCGGGCGCGGCGCTCCGCGCGTACGCGCTGCACCTGGCCCAGGACAAGAGCACGACTTTCGCTCAGAACGTGGACAACTTTATAGCTTGCACCTTGGACTCTAAGGAAACTTGCCCACAGGTGGGTTTGTGATCAGGTATTGTAGTTGTTTTAGCTTTGACAATTAGTGATAACGTTAAGTTTTTATTTACACAATAACAAATGCAGAACAATAACAAAAAAGTACCAAAGAAAACGAAAATATAATGTAAAAATGGCGCCCTTATCGATTTCTACCATTTTTACCATAAATAGAAACATTTTAGTCCATAAAATCTTTCGGTGAATTTCGGTAATCTTTCCATAAATAGTAAATTAAATAGTTTTAGTCTAATCTTGTGGATCCATCTTGTGTTTATTTTCTCTTGTTTATAAAGTTTTTTTTGAGATATTAATAAATTTTCTTGTTTTTTGATCTCGTATTTTAGTCATCCACTACCAATTAAATCTATTTCAAAACATAATAATAATATAATAAAATCCCCAGACAATCACACCAACTACATGGCCTCAAAGAAAGCGAAGCTTGTGTTATGAGATACCATGTAGCGAACTAGGGGGGAACCTAGAATATAAATACATATATAGATAAACACCCAGACCCGGAACCTTTTTTTTTTCTTGTTCCGGGCGGGAATCGAACCCGCAACCACTGGCGTCTGAGGCAGATAGGCTTACCCCATCGCCAAAGTGGTCGTCAAAACATGAAAACATTAATTTATAAAATGGAAAAAAAATGCATTAGAAGTACTAAAAATGTAGGTTACGCAAAGTACTTTTGTGCCAAAGCTAGGATTTTACTCTCAATACTGCAATAGTCCGTAACGCTGAATTTTCAGAACTCTATTCTGAGGTCTAAGCCACAGTTAAATTACAAAAGAGATTGCACTTTAAATCAAAGCTAGCACCCATTTACTTCTATCATACATTCATCGTAATTTCCTGTTAATTATTTATTGGTGACTAATAAGCACTAGTTTAACCTCAATCTCACCTGATGGTCACTTACCATGAGGTCGAAGATGAGCGCACAGTTTTAGGAAGGACCTAACTCTTCATGAAGTTTTTCCGGAATACATCGCCGCAAATTTTTAAATATTTTTTTTTTCCAGATAATGATGCGGAACATGAGACAGTTTATGTCTGGCATGAAGAACTATCTCGTGAAGCATGGTGAGAGAGAGTTCGAGAAGGAAGTGGAGAAAGAAAGACTGAAGGTAAGTTACTTAAAAATCTAATCGAAGGATTAACCTATAAAGGTATCGTCCTCTTTGACTCAGTTTTACTTTGATTCCGTGATTCTAAGCCTGCAAATATATCGATGAAAGAACCATCTAATAGGTGTATAACAAAAATGTTCAATTAACACTTTATTGCCAAATGGTAAAAGAAACACCTGAAGAATGTTCAGTCGTAGAAACTTTAAACAATATGGGATGCTTCATCGCTCTAAGAATTTTTGCACGGCTATTAAAGTTGAAAATTCCATCTAAAAGCAGCCCGTGTAGGGTCTGCTTAGAATAGCCCTACCGTCCCTTGATAAGCGTGTCGAAAAGGGCGACAAATCCGAGTAAACCCCGCTTGGTGGTAGGATCCCGTCAGGGTCCGACTGGCTAGCGGCCACCCTTCATATAAAATCTATTGCAAATATTACCGCTTCGTCGGCGATGTAATCCAGCAATATCTTATAAAGAGCCAGTTCTTTGAAGTTCAGTTCAGTTCAGTTTTCAGTGAAGAGTGTGCTTTCATCTTCGACCTCATCGTTACTTACCATCAAGTGAGATTGAGGTCAAAAACGGGCTTAGTCTTTAATAAAAAAAAAGATTTTATAAAAAAGAGACTTTTTAAAGAAGTACTCAAAATAACACACTGTGTATCCCCAAAGTAAGGTATAATAAGTTTGTATCTTGGATACTACACAGTTAAATAAATTAAATTCAAACTCGCATTTCCAATCATTTAACCCGAAACCTCTAGTAATAAAGTAAATACTTCTCAGCTAATCAAATGTTTCTTTACAACCTTTGTACAGTCAGGAAACTACTATCTGCTTTAGACGGGCGCCGCCTATCGCTGTTTTAATATCTGCATAGTGCAATCATTTGCATGCACGAGTATGTTTGTTTTCGTTGGCTTGGTTGTGTTTTATTTATTTATTGTTTCTTTTAAGTTTTTGTATATTTAAAATTATCAACTATCATTTTTATTAGATTATAAGTTTTAAATTTAAATTAAGAAGATATAAGCAACCTTCTGTAAAAGAACCAATAAATATTTTTTCTTTCTTTCTTTCTTTTATATTAACTTTATTCATTAAAAAACTCTTTGCCTAATACCTAGAATACAATATAAGTGCTAAGGTGGTTCTGGATTAATTAACTACATCCAACTTTGCCGAGTTGAGTAGTAACAATGCTGCATTCTATAACAGAGTTGCTGGGTATTTATGGATCCTAGTAGATTTTCGTAGTAGTAGAGATTTTCTCTTTAGCCTTGAATATTTATATATTGTTAACTTTATTTGTAAATTTAAAGACTTGAAAATTCGTATATTATATTTAAACTAGACAACGAATAAATTAAATAAGAAATATGTAAACATTTCCGTGGTGCATTTGTCGAGTTTTCGCCTGAGATATGAGAGGATCTGCGTTCGAGTCCCAATCAAACCAAAATAGAAAACGAACTTTTCTTTACCAGTCTTACTAGGATAACCCTAATACCGTTTCGTACTTCCCACAACACAAGCAAATTAAGCTTTTGTGGTTGGTAACAAAGTCAGATACGGCAAACAATTTATTTACCATCAATCCTTATTTAACTTCCAGCTAAAATCGACTGAGTTCCTAAACCTGGACGCCATTTTGGAAGGCGTAATGCACCGACTAGTGGTCCGGCCGCTTCGCAGTCGCCTCTACGCCTTGCTTGCGTCGTGGCACGCGGCGGACGTGCGGTCGTTGCATGCGGCGATTGAACGGGCTCAGCATGCCACGCCTTTGCAATTGGGAGTTAAGGTGAGGGAATAAAAACATATAAGTCTTCACTCAGTGTCTTTTTAATCTTTCTTTTTTTTTCATTAACAGATCTTGTATCCAATTTAATAAAATTTATTATAATATCGACATCTTTCATCTCTCTCTCCCAAAATTAAAAAAAGGACTCTTTTTGCATCTCCACATATAGTTATTTATTTTAATTTCATTATTGTACCTACTAATGTATTGTGTGACCGTGTTTTTCGTTTAAATTTATAATTTTTGGTATGGAAACTTCACTGGGCTCCGTATAAATTATATATTTTAACTGTAAGTGCCTATAATGTTTGTTTCGTTTGTTTCCTGAATAAAGTAAAATAAAAAAAAACTATTCTTTCTTTGTGAACTCAGATAAAATTGTGTGAAACTAAGAAAAATAATATATTAGTTTTAAATTGTTCACTAATATCACGTTTCATCTCCATCTTACCTGAAGACAAGTAAAAATGAGGTCGAAATGTCAATACACGAATTTAGGAAGGAAATAGCTCTCCACACCGCGCCAGAGTGGTGATATGTAGCCGCAGATTTTATACGAAGCTAGCCAAGTGCAACGTTGTGTTCTGGGGGGAGTGTTCAGTTTGTGCCCGGAGTGAAGATTGCATAAGTTGTAGAAAACCAGACACTCCTACCAAAACACAGGTCACAAAATAAAGATACTCTGAGCGTAAACACCCTAGACTCACGTGAAGATTTGACAATGTGACGTTTCCAATATGGGCAAAAATAGTGTTCTGATAACACAAATGCGGCGAATACTACATATTATAATTATAACGCCTTATTTAATATAAATATAAAAAACGAACACAAAATAAGTAGCCAGCAAAGCTGGCAAAAGAAAAAAAATTCACATCTTGACAAAAGCGATGCGTTCCGTCTCGAAGAAAAAAACAATGTTGCCAACCTCAAAATTCTAAGGTCGGGAGTTTTAATTTTATAACCCACAAAAAAAACCACTACGTTACACAAGCGAACCCTGAATAGGTTTTACTAAAGGAGAATTAATGAGGGGCGTACCGTACCGACACTATGCTGTAATTTTTTTGACTATGCTCTATTTATTTTACAGGAATCGACAAAAGTACCGTCATCAGCAGTGCTGGCTGTGATTTCGAAGCACTTCCTCAAGATGCAGGAAGCTGACTCTCCCCTGGACAAACTAGAAAACCTTCTAGCTGCCATCTCCGTTATGTTTAATGCTGTAAGTATTACTTGATTGAAATCTGTCAGATTTGAAATCGAGGGATGAGAATTAGTAGACCATCTTGGAACTGGAAATGGAACCAGTGAAAGGAAAAACCATGGGATTACTTCAAATAAAATCTGATCCAGATCCGTGGGTCTCGTCGAGCCGTGGGCACCGACGACCTACTCCCCATCCTAGCGTGGTTGCTAGCTCGCGGCCGCGTAGTATCGGCTGAGCTAGAAACTGAACTAATGGCGGCGTTGTTACCACCTTTCGTTCGGCTTCTAACTATGCTTAGTCACATTTTTACCAGTTGATATATTGTAAATTTTCAACAAAAAGATGGTATCGAATAGGAAGCTATCGAAGAGCTTTGTCGCTTTGACGGCCACCGTGACACAGTGGTCGAATGTTTGGCTGCGGACTGAAGAGTCTTAGTTTCGAGGCCCAGCTGGGAAACTAACTTTGATAATCTGACCTTGGTCCGAGTGTATACAAGGATACCTCCTAGAAGAACTGTAGTTTTCATAAATCAGGCTTACTTAAAATTACTTTGGGGCCACATAATTGGTGTGTCAGTTTGTGAGTTTGTGTGATTTATTTATTTATTAGGAGAACCAACAGCTCTTAAATAAGTTTATATAAAACAATAGACTTCAGAAGGCCAATAAAAGGTTCCCACGGTTAGAAATTATATAAAATTCGTCGTAACAATACGCTCTGTTCATACATTATATTAAGGATAACAAGAATAGAGTTAATTAAAAAAAGAATTGTTCAACCACCTTTTTGCAGATTCGATACTGGTGTTAAAGAGATCCAAATCTATACTGTTGCTTAGGCTACTAAAGGTATTGAATGCACGCAGCATATAAGCATTTTGCCGGTAATTAGTAGCTGATCGAGGCAGATATAATGGTGAATTGGTACGCGTTGTGATAGGTATTTTAAAACTGATTTTGTTAAGTAAACATGGGCAATCAATGAAATTTGAAGCTAACTTAATTAGAAAAATGATATCAGCACTTCACGTCTTTTAGCTAAAGTTAGAACGTGGAATTTCTTGCATAAATCTAGATAGTTACATGAGTATAAATAATAAATGGAAGTCGTCGTGGCGCCGTGGTTACTGGAAGTCGTCGTGGCGCCGTGGTTACTGTGCATATCAAACGATATCGCAGGTTAAGCGCGCTCGGTGCGGCCTGTATTAGGATAGGTGACCGCCGACCATTCATTTTCTCACGACGACTTCCGTGCTTCGGAGGGCACGTTAAGCAGTCGGTCCCGGGTGCTGTATACTTGTATACAGTAGTCGTTAGGGTTTGTCAGAAGCTACTTCGGCACCCTGAAATATCTGACATCCACCAACCAGCACTGGGCCAGCTTGGTGGATGTCATTTACGGCCTAAACCTCCTCGTCACCCAGAGGAGAGACTCATAGCCCTGCAGTGGGCTCATTACACGGAGTTGTGATGATGATGATAATAAAATAATAAAAAAAAAAAATCTGGCACTCACACAACATTATCTAGCCCAAATTAAATTTCTTAAAGAACTTGTGTTATGGATACTAGATAACTAATATACTTAAGAAATATATAAACATACATATTGAATAAATACATATTTTTTATTAGAATAAACTTAAATAAACGTATAAACATCCATGACTTGACGGCTAATATCTGTGTTCATCATACCGATATCTACCGCCGCCGCCGGGATTCGAACCCAGGACCTCTGGCATACAAGGCAATGTATGTTACCTCATGATGATGATGAAATGATAAATGTATCCAGATCCGTGGGTCCCGCGCAGTGGGCGCTGACGACTTGCTGCCCGTGCTGGCGTGGTCGCTGGCTCGCGGGCGCGTGGTGGCGGCCGAGCTAGAGGCTGAGCTAATGGCGGGGCTGCTGCCGCCCGCGCTATTGGCGGGCGAAGGCGGCTATTACCTGACGGCGCTGTTCTCTGCGGTCGCCGTGTTGAAGAGGCTAGCGCCCGCCGCGCCCCCTGCTGGACCCTTGTCCGTAAGTACATACATACATACATAACTTCACGCCTGTATCCCTTATGATGTAGGCAGAACACCAGAGGTCATCAAACCATCTGATGTCACATTTGACAAATTTCGAGGTAAGTATTATAATTGCAGAAAGAGAGACTATTGCAGTGACGGGGAGTCAGCCTATCGCCCGCAAAAACGCCAATAAAACCTTTGTCCCTTAACTGACTTTTACAGTATGCCCGGGAAGAGAAGCAGCTGGCACATTCTATGTATTTCTTTCGCTCCCAATCCAGCATGGAAGCAAGTATTTATTACTTATATTGTGTTCAGCAGTTACGGTTTATTATATTTAGGCCTGGTTTTTCAATCTTCGGATAAAAGGCATTGTTTCCAAAATGGAATATCGGATAACCACAAGATCATAATAAAGCTAAAATTACGCTGAGCTCGAAAAAAAGTGAGAAAGTATAAAATGCTAAATTATAGTTGCAAAACGCTTTTTCGTGTTATGTAAATGGCAAGCAGCTTATATTTGAATGAATGAAAGTTATAACTGATGAATGGTTAGTCGATGTATGCGCAGAGTCTATGCAATTATGGCCGCCTAGCGGAAACCAAGGAAACTACGGAGGAGATTTTCAAAAAAATTGTGTGCTTTTTAATAGCGTTTCAAGATATTTCAAAGATAAAATAAATACTATTTTGTGTTCTTAAAATTTTCTCTTCTTTATCCCCTAGTGCTCATAGTCTAGCTCAGGACCCTAACGAACGGAAACAACACCTTTATCTGACATATAAAGTATAACCATTCGCATCATTAACATCATCTTAGCATCATTCATCATCATACAGCATTCTTAGTCTACCATTTATACAACGTTATTTTTTGTTTGCGGTTGTTTGTTGTACGTTGCGTATTAAAAAACTTAAAAATAGATTTTATATTCGGTAATGAAATAGAAAATCGATTGCAATAGATTTTATACCGTGGTATATTTTATTTTAATAATCGCTCTACAGAACCTTAAATAATGTACGGTCGATTTCAAAATTGGAAACATAGTGTCACATTGCAACAAGAGTTATAATTTCGTACGTAACCATTGACTAACTCACACAAAGTTATATGTAATTAAGCGTTCAAAATTCATATCGATAATTCATTATTTTATTTTATTAGCGTACTTTTTGTCTAAGAACTATTTTCGAACTTAACGTTATTTTTGAATTTGGATGTACACACTTGCTCGCGCGTGTATCATACGCGATCCCAATATGCAAGTATGTACCTACGACGCATGGGTATTCACAGCAACATCAAGGCACCAAAAGCGGCTTTAAACTTGCTGAGTTTTTAAGATATTATTATTTTTTCTGTACCTTTATTTTTGAACGAAAATAATTGACCCGTGTATTAGGTTTAGCATGAACAAAAAATAACGTCGTTTACAATAGCAAATAAATCACTGTACTTATATCTTGAAGCGCAAAATGAAATGAATAATACTTCGTCTACTACTTTACAACAAAAACAAATGAATAACGCTTTATATTCTGTACTGCAAAATTAAATGAACAACACTTCGTTTTTACAGAGTCGTCGCGGCTCCGGCGGGTCCGACAACGGCATGGCGGTGGTCCGCGTGGCGCTGCCCGACGAGTGCCGCGGCTCCATCCGCCGCGTGGCGCTGCCGTGCCGGCCCGGCGCGCGCGCCCGCGACCTGTGCCGCGCGCTGGCGCACGCCGCCGCCATCACCAACCCGCAGGACTACGCGCTGTTCGCGCTGCACGACGGACAGGGTGAGTGTATACAGCGCGCTCCCTCCCGCAGCAGCAGCGATGTGCCGGCCGGCCCGGCGCGCGCGCCCGCGACCTGTGCCGCGCGCTGGCGCACGCCGCCGCCATCACCAACCCGCAGGACTACGCGCTGTTCGCGCTGCACGACGGACAGGGTGAGTGTATACAGCGCGCTCCCTCCCGCAGCAGCAGCGATGTGCCGGCCGGCCCGGCGCGCGCGCCCGCGACCTGTGCCGCGCGCTGGCGCACGCCGCCGCCATCACCAACCCGCAGGACTACGCGCTGTTCGCGCTGCACGACGGACAGGGTGAGTGTATACAGCGCGCTCCCTCCCGCAGCAGCAGCGATGTGCCGGCCGGCCCGGCGCGCGCGCCCGCGACCTGTGCCGCGCGCTGGCGCACGCCGCCGCCATCACCAACCCGCAGGACTACGCGCTGTTCGCGCTGCACGACGGACAGGGTGAGTGTATACAGCGCGCTCCCTCCCGCAGCAGCAGCGATGTGCCGGCCGGCCCGGCGCGCGCGCCCGCGACCTGTGCCGCGCGCTGGCGCACGCCGCCGCCATCACCAACCCGCAGGACTACGCGCTGTTCGCGCTGCACGACGGACAGGGTGAGTGTATACAGCGCGCTCCCTCCCGCAGCAGCAGCGATGTGCCGGCCGGCCCGGCGCGCGCGCCCGCGACCTGTGCCGCGCGCTGGCGCACGCCGCCGCCATCACCAACCCGCAGGACTACGCGCTGTTCGCGCTGCACGACGGACAGGGTGAGTGTATACAGCGCGCTCCCTCCCGCAGCAGCAGCGATGTGCCGGCCGGCCCGGCGCGCGCGCCCGCGACCTGTGCCGCGCGCTGGCGCACGCCGCCGCCATCACCAACCCGCAGGACTACGCGCTGTTCGCGCTGCACGACGGACAGGGTGAGTGTATACAGCGCGCTCCCTCCCGCAGCAGCAGCGATGTGCCGGCCGGCCCGGCGCGCGCGCCCGCGACCTGTGCCGCGCGCTGGCGCACGCCGCCGCCATCACCAACCCGCAGGACTACGCGCTGTTCGCGCTGCACGACGGACAGGGTGAGTGTATACAGCGCGCTCCCTCCCGCAGCAGCAGCGATGTGCCGGCCGGCCCGGCGCGCGCGCCCGCGACCTGTGCCGCGCGCTGGCGCACGCCGCCGCCATCACCAACCCGCAGGACTACGCGCTGTTCGCGCTGCACGACGGACAGGGTGAGTGTATACAGCGCGCTCCCTCCCGCAGCAGCAGCGATGTGCCGGCCGGCCCGGCGCGCGCGCCCGCGACCTGTGCCGCGCGCTGGCGCACGCCGCCGCCATCACCAACCCGCAGGACTACGCGCTGTTCGCGCTGCACGACGGACAGGGTGAGTGTATACAGCGCGCTCCCTCCCGCAGCAGCAGCGATGTGCCGGCCGGCCCGGCGCGCGCGCCCGCGACCTGTGCCGCGCGCTGGCGCACGCCGCCGCCATCACCAACCCGCAGGACTACGCGCTGTTCGCGCTGCACGACGGACAGGGTGAGTGTATACAGCGCGCTCCCTCCCGCAGCAGCAGCGATGTGCCGGCCGGCCCGGCGCGCGCGCCCGCGACCTGTGCCGCGCGCTGGCGCACGCCGCCGCCATCACCAACCCGCAGGACTACGCGCTGTTCGCGCTGCACGACGGACAGGGTGAGTGTATACAGCGCGCTCCCTCCCGCAGCAGCAGCGATGTGCCGGCCGGCCCGCTACTCTATCTATACTAATATATAAAGCTGTTTGAACGCGCTAATCTTAGAAACTACAAGTGGGATTTGAAAAATTATTTTGCATTTGATAGCCCAACTCTTGAGGAAGGTTATAGGCTTTTATCCCGAAATTCCCACGGGATCAAAAGTTACGCGGGTAAAACCGCGCGCGGTGGCTAGTGTAATAATAAAAGCGAACATCTGTCTCCTCATATCTTATCTCAACCCTTTTTTGAGCAGGGCTATAAGTCTCTCCTGTGGGTGACGAAAAGGTTTAAGCTATCAACTACAAGCTGTGATGGTTGTCGGATGCCGAAATTTCCAAGGCAGCGAAATGGTTTCTGACGTACCTTTACGACTTCTGCATGCACCATGGAACGACGGCTTATCGTGTCCTCCGAAGCACGAAAGTCGTCACGATAAATGAATGCCAATTCGAATGTTTTGCACAGAAAGCACTTTGTCGCGACGACTCCTTATATTTTCTGGGTGATTATAGAACTCCAGAACACATTTTGATCTCGTTTGCCCCCAGTCTAAGAGTAACTCTAAGGGCTCGTTGTAGGCTAACTTGGCTCGTAGATAGTTTATCGTAATGATAGCCTATAGTGAGCCCATAGAAATACTCTCAGGGCCAAGGCTGCGTCACGCGTGGCCACACTCGTACGACACGGACGTAGGGCACGCGCAACACGCGCGTTCATCTTTTTTTTTATTTACTTTATTCAGGAAACAAACAGTCATTATAGGTACTTATAGTAAAATATATAATTTATACAGAGACCAGTGAAGTTTCCATACCAAAAATTATAAATTTAAACGAAAACACGGTCACACAACACATTAGTAGGCACAATAATGAAATTAATATAAATAACTATATATGGAGATGCAAAAAGAGTTCTTTTTTTTTGGGAGAGAGAGATGAAAGATGTCGATATTATTATAAAACGTATTAAATTGGGTACAAGATCTGTTAATGAAAGAGTTAGCGGCATAATTAGTTCGGAAAAGAGACGAGACAAAAGTAGGTTTGTGACGAGAATTTATTCGGGGACAAGCAAATTTTAATCGGAGTTTAGTCAAATGTAAGGTATTAAGCATTCCATTGTTAGGACTGTACAAGCACAGTAATTAAATTTTACTAGCGGAATTGTGTCAAGCATGCCACCCGCGTGGCCATGACGCGTGGACACGGCCGTACGGAACGCGCGTGGAAAATCGTGATGCAGCGATGGCCCTTAGACAACTGCTAACCCCTAACATACTTACAGACTGGTGTACTGTTTTATAAAATTAAGAGATATCGGCGGTAACTGTCTTGGGAAGTAAATAATATAATTCTTATTCAAAATGTTATTGTTACAGAAACCATCTTGAATGAAAACGACTGTCCTCCAGAAGTGATGTCGGAGAAAAGCGGCCAGAATTTCATCCTTGTGTACAAAAGGATAGATGCGAAAATTGCTTGGCCACAACAAGCCTTGCTTTCTTATCCCTGAACTTATTTAAAATAGGTTGTTTATAATAAAACACCTCATTGTTTTAAAATTAGAATCACTTCGGGCTTATTAACGATTCTATTTTATATTTCCGTCGTTAATACCAAGGCTATTTGAAATATGGATATGGATAAAAATTACTATTTTGATCAAAACGCTCAAAAATTTGTGAATGTAAATTACCATAATATTTTTATCAACTAATGAGAAGTGATATTTTCTACGATTGTATTAATAACCTAATATTTAAACCTAATAATTTGTAAGCGTCAGTCTTATAAGTACATCGCTACGTGCAGTATTTTAATGCTACTCTATACCGTTGTAATAAAGTCGATAATAACGTAGCTTTTTTACTTAATAACTAGATCGTAAGCACTTTTTTATAACCACATTTGACTGAATTATGAATCTTGTAGTTTGTATTTTTGATCAAGTGTTCTGTTTGAACCGAAAATGCGAATGTCATTTAAGTACCTAACAAACATTTTAAGTAATATTAATGAAATAATCAAGTTTTATTTTTAGTAACAGAGATTGTTGAATGCATTTTTAAACCTGGTTTTAAGTCTTGCCGTTAAATTATAAATTTTACTGCCATAAATATCGAATGTATTCGTTTATGAAGTATGTATTATTGTTTTAATTAACTTAATTGCAATCACATAATTAGTCATTAGCTAACAGCATAGTTAATTTACTTACTCCATTATCAATATCATTATTATTATACCTGTGACCAAAAATGTTTGGTTATCTAGACTTTTAATATTTGGAAAGAATCTATTTTATAACCAATTTTACTATTTTCATTCGCATGTATATTCAAGTAGGCACACATTTTTAAATAAACTTTTCATTTTGAGTGTTTCTCTTCGCGTACAGTCACCTGATTAATCTAGATTTTCAAAAGTTAATCCAATGTATATAAAAATACACGTTACAGTATGGATACAAGGTGTATTTTCAATAAGCCAGTTATTATTGCGATTTACATAAGATCAATATGTACATTTCTATGTCAGGGAACTGTATGAGAGTATCTCCATTATTTTAAAAACTTTGACTTACCGTATCGGTAATTGAAGTAGTAATAAAAATAATATTGATTACTACTCAGTCTTCTTAAATTCTTATCAGAAATGAAATATTTGTATTGACAAATCTGCCTTGAGAAGGTCTTTAAATATTACAATGTATTAAGGTTTGTGTATTATTTTTAATGGCGCTAATTCAATTTTGTGTTCTATTCTTTAGATATTACGGGTTTAAATTCAAGAATACTGAGTTTCTTAGAAAATTTCGAAGGATTATGTTTGTATTTTTGAAAAACTCAAAAGTATTGAACTCAAATTTGCATCAGCTCCTATGTGTTCCTAAAGTTTAATGAATTTTATTTAAAAAACAACTCACCAAATTGTTAGATAAGTTCAAAATTCTAGTGTTTCCAAAATATTATTATTTTCTTTTCAACTGATTCTGTATTTTTTACTTCTTTATATTAACTTTTTTATGAACTGTGATGTAATTTGTATTAGTAATATAAGAGTTTGTATTGATTTTGTATATTCGTAGAGGCGTTTTAATATAATTTATTTATGTTTTACAGTATGTAAGGATGTGTAATATTTAACAAGGCGCTAAGTGAAGGAGTAATTTTTGAAAATTAAACTTTGTTTTATTTTGAATTTTCTCTTATATTCCTTCTTTATTTCCATACGCATAAGTTACAAAAAATACTTATAACCCAATGACTTAATTATTAACATCATAATTAACCTCTTTTTCAAAAACTTTTGTACCTACCTATTTTGGCCTTTATCTATTTAGGTAGAAAAAGTGTAATAAATTACTATCTAAAGTAATTTATTAAAATCGTAGAAAGAAGAACTATAGTTAGTTATGATGTTATGTATGCTCTATTAGCTCTATTAGCTCTATTAGCTCTTCTATACTATTCGATCTCTGTATAAAATCTCAGTTCTTAATCTTCGGGTTTTTTTAACACAAAAATCATCTGGATCTTTGGTTGTTGATATAAGATTAGGATTTAACGGGGAAATTACACGGCAGGACGATTTATACAGGGTTAATTTTAATTAACGTATCACCTCTTGCGGGCAGCCTCTCAACATCAATATTGTTCTACGACTTTTTTCAAATCTTGATAAATAACACAAAAAATAAAAACAAAAAAATGTTTGCTCCTTTGATAAGTACAAAATTAAAAATAAAAAAATCCCCAGACAATCACACCAACTACATGGCTCCAAAGTAAGCATAGCTTGTGTAATGGGATATCATGTAGCGAACTAGGGGGAACCTAGAATATAAATACATAAATAGATATACACCCAGACACGGTTTTTTTTTCCTTAATCTGGGCGGGAATCGAACCCGCAGCCACAGGAGTCTGAGGCAGATAGGTTTACCCCATCGCCATAGTGGTTTCCATAAGTATGCGGAAAGTAAACACGGTAGTCTTGCTGAGAGCTCGTTTATTACTGCCAGATCGGAGCGGCGGCGTACATATACAACTCTACATTTTGTAAAAAATACCTATTATTATTTTGAAGTGATAATTTACAGCGCAAGGTGCGTGGCATACTGTACGCTCAGAGTAAATAGAGTTGCGCCCGTGGTTACGCCTCTAAACAGAGGCTATCAACATTTTATGTATGAGAAAACTAAAATTTTAAAAACTTTAAATTTTAAAAAGTTGTAGAACAAATGTTGTTGGGATTGATGTGGAGAGGCTGCCTCCAAGAGGTTATGCGCTAATTAAAATTAACCTTGTAATTAAACATCGTAACTACCATTTTCACCATCAGTTACATAACCCGACTATTTTGGATGACGACCACTTTGGCGATTTGGTATCCCTAACTGCCTCAGACGCCAGTAGTTGCGGGTTCGATTCCACAGAAAAAGCAAAAAAATGTTCCGGTTCTGGGCGTTTATTTATATATGTATTTTATATTCTAGGTTTTCCACTAGTTCGCTACATGGTATCTCATAAGACAAGCTTCGCTTACTTTGAGGCCATGTAGGTGTTGTGAGTGTCTGGGGTTTTATTTATTTATTTCCGAGATCAGGTTTCACCTTAAATAGAATTTTTAGAAATAATCATATAATTCTATGACTGGGTCCAAGTTTGACATTAAATTCACCTGATGGCAAATAATAATAATAATAATTTATTCAATTTCTCCAATTAAGTTTGTGTAGAAAACAGTATTTGCCTTATAACTAGTTACAACAAAATAAGTATTGTTTTTTAATTATTTGTTACAGTTAAATGACGTTGTTTCTTTATTTATTTAACACTAATTGGACGTTTGACCTCAATCTCAACTGATGGTAAGTAAAGATGAGGTTGAAGATGAAAGCACACGCACCATACGAAAGAAGTGGCTCTTTATAAAATATTGCCGGAACATATGACCGGTGCGGTAATATTTGCCGGCAAATTTTATATGAAGTTTCAAGCGGGCGCCACTCGGATTAATCGCCATTTACGACACGCTTAACCAGGGGCGGTAGGGCTATTCTAAGGGCGGTAGGGCTATTATTGTTACCACACCAGACGATCGATGTCGTCGAGCGACGGTCGATTGATTGGTTTGGTGATACCCTATGCCGACCCTACACGGATAAAATGAGATTGAAGATGAAAACATCAGGGTCCAGGAGAGAGATAACTCGAAACGCATTCTACACCGGTAAACATCACCACTTTGAACGGTAATTTTGATGGAGCGTTTTAGATGGCCTCATCCAGAGGTTTTTGTTATATTTCATGGTAACATTATTGGTATTCTAGTTTGTGTGAATACCAAGAAAATTACTTCCGCTTATACAGGGTGACTAGTGGGTCATTTTCCAACTCCAGGACGTGATAGTTTGAGATCATACATAAAATACAAAAAAAAAATATTATTATTTACTGAGTAAACTTAACAGAAAGTAAGAGAATTCATTACGCAACGTATGGTTACCTAAGCGTAATGTAATAGATACTTATTCATAGGGATTTCTGGTGAAAAATTAAATAGCTACACTACATAATATATATTACATAATTATGATCAGAATAGAGTTCAGAGTGCTCTCCTTCAGTACCTAAAATTTGTCACCAGTCACCCTGTATACCATTAAATAAAACACTTTTTAACCGGATTTATTTACGAGCGCTCGTGACCACGGGGTCTGCAAAGACACCGAAACGTCGAGTTAAAATTTAAAATGTAAATATATGCGATAAATCCGGTTAAAAAGTGTTTTATTTAATAGTATGAATCGCGAAAACATAAGACAATATTACCCTGTATACCCTAAATATGGGGCCTTGAAGAAACAGACATCATGAATCTTTAACAGTAGGTACCTAGTTACTCACAGTAATTAAAATACAGTGTGTTAAGGATAGGATTTCTGATAATGGACCCACGTATAGTGGTCTATCGATAAAATACTATAAAAATATAACGTATATAATGTAACTACGTGGGTCAATTATCGGAAATCCGAACCCTGTAATATTTGACGACCGCTGTGGCGGTGGGCAAATAATGTCTGCCTCAAAACTGTGGTGGTAGCGGGTTCGATACCCGTACAATGCAAATATTTGTGTGCATGAACATGTTTTATTTGCATTTGGCTGTGTGTATTATGTATAATGTCTATGGAGTTGTCTATTACCTAGAACATGCTTTAGGGCTAGATTGCGTTGTGAAAAGAAATGTAAAAAGTAGTAAATGTATATGAGCGTTTAACCTAAGTGGTGGACAAAATATAAAGTTCTTGCTTATAGCGATCATCAGATTTCAACCCAGGACCTGCAAATGAAGAACCAAAAGGAATAACTTAAACACGGAATTATAGTTATTTAATCTCACGAAAGAAGGTGTGTAGGTAGTACATAATATACATAAAACCACCATTTATGAGAAAAGGGAGGTAGGTCATCGTAACCGAAAAATCGTATGCCAGTTACAACCGTACGCACGCAATGACAATGTGCATGTGCACTCATGTGTAAAACTCAAAATTCGATTTTTTTTCTCTGGCTAACGTTAAAATTAATTTCAAGTGAGAGTATGTATGTTTAGGTCGACGATGAGGCTCGCAGGTCTTCGGGTAAATGGGTTCGTTAAAAACACTTCTGGAGTGCTGGAGTGCTGAAATTTAAAAGTGATACTTTTAACATAGTTCAATCACCACTTACCCAAACCTATTGTAGGTATTTTAAACGCACATTTAGACGAGTGACTGTAAAATTTCTCGTAAAATTAAAAGCTCGTAATATGGTAGGTACTGACTGCTATTGGTACAGTTATGTACCTATTATGTCACGTATCTCTATTTATTTCACATAATTCATTTTTGTTTCAAATTAAAACATCAATTATCTCATAGTGAAGTATTTAAAATATATATATAAATAAGCATGAAACTTCAACTCTGTGGTACCTATAGGAGTTCCAGCGTTAAATGAAAACGCTCCCCTTATTAAGTCAATATTTCAAACACAAGGTATTTTCCATAGCAACGTTTGGAAGGCAAATTACTTAAAAACAACATTGCTAATAATTGGTTCAAGGGACAAACAAATAGAATTATTTGTTGTCACTAAGTGGGATTGCAATATCAAAATATGCAAGCAGAATATTTAAAAAAACAACCTATCTCTCACTGGGATACGTTGAATACTCTGTACCCTACTAGAAAATTTCCTAACACGGAAATTTCTAGTACAGCTATTGGACATGAATGGAGAAACCCTGCGGAAGTTTTACAAACTTATGTAAGTTTTTGATGAATTACTTTCAATCACTCCATTGCGGGGTTTTAAACTCTACTATTTTATGGAGATTTGCGGAAATCTAACGATAGGATAGGACGTTTGTCCTCCATGCCACCTGATGGAAAGTACCTACGCATGAAGACTAGATGGTAGACCTATGTGGTACACGTCCATCCACGAGAAACCTATTCACTCGACACTTAAAAGTACCAGGACCTTATGGTTATTTTAATTAGTAATCAGCAATTGTACTTATATGTTGCAGCTTGAGCAGTCTCAAAATTAACAAATTGTAGACAAAGTGTGTGTTTATCTAGGTACTCTTTAGCTATAATTGCGAACTTGTTACCTTAACGTGTTATTTATCTAAACGCTGATGTATCATAAGGTCCCCAATAAATAATTGGATTGGAAAACTAATCTTCAAGGATACTTTATCAATAACAGCATTGTTATATTTGTTGAAAACTAACCAAAGTCTGAGAGAAGATGAGGATGAAAATTTGGGACGCTTGTCTTCAGTTCTCCACACATTGCTGTGCACAAGCAAAATTAAATCTGCGAACAAATACTTGTATATAATTATTAATATATACCTAGCGACTTTTAAACTTTACACTTTTTTCAACCTTTCCGGGATTGATTTTAAAAAAGCAGCCTACCTCTGATGCTGTTTGTAAGAGTATTTCATATAAAATAAATAAATAAATAAAATTCCCAGACAATCACACCAACTATATGGCCTCAAAGTAAGCATAGCTTGTGTTATGGGATATCATATAGCGAACTAGGGGGGAACCTAGAATATAAATACATAAATAGATAAACACCCAGACACTTCAATACATTAAACTGGCAGTTAAACAGAAAAATAATGATACCAGTTAAAAACTTCGTAGTGTAAGTACTGAATGAGAATGATTATGATAACGAATGAGTCTTTGTCATTCGTTTTGCATACAATTTTAAAGAAATTTATAAACAATTGAATTTGAGGCGTGTACTATACCTGTAAAGTAACTTCCAAGTTCTTTAAAACGGTTTCAGTAGAAGTAAAATCGACTTGATAACTTCTATATGTTAAAACTTGTTTTGTCGTTAAAAAAATAATTTCAAGAAAAGCTGCCCTTTGCTAACAGCACCATAAAAGAAAGAAATATCTTGTGAGTCAAAATATTTTTTTCCATACATTATAATATTATTTTAAAACACCGGAACTGTCATTTGACTGCATTGAATTATTTTCCAGGGTATAGAAGGCCTTTAACGTAGTACTGTGATGTAATGTTAATACTCTTTGATTACCTGTTTGGACTATTGAAAAAAAGAAGTCGTCGTGGCGCCGTGGATACTGTGTGTATCTTACGATATCACAGGTTAAGCAACGTTCGGCGCGGTCAGTACTTGGATGGGTGACCGCCGACCGTTCATTTCTCACGTCGACTTCCGTGCTTCGGAGGGCACGTTAAGCTGTCGGTCCCGGGTGCTGTATACTTGTATACAGTAGTCGTTAGGGTTTGTCAGAAGCCATATCGGCACCCTGAAAATTCTGTTTTCAGGGTGCCGATATGGCTTATTGTTCTGTGTTTCCTATTTGTTCTGTACCTATAATGCTGTTGGATATCTTTTTAATAAATAAATAACCTTCAGATTAAGAAGACTGCCCCGAAGGAATACGATACAGAATATAATATTACAAACGAATTAAACAAATCACATACAAGAGAACAATACACCTCTAAATTACCTGAGACAAAAAGATTTAACAAAAGCACTTCTTCAAACCAAAATGAATATGTATACTCCTATTCAAGACATGTAAGTATTAGAACTGCACATTTCTTAAATGCCTAAGATGCAGTTACACATTTAACAGACCGAAGTTACTCATGTATTTGTATGTGACTCATTAGAATAGTGACCCAAAAAAAAATATCTACCACAACTGCACCTAAATCGAAAAAGATAATCAAAGTTAAACGTTATGAAATCTCGTAAATTATTCACAACAGACTTCAAAAACAATGCATAGTTTTATATACTTTCGTATATCCCAAATGTTTCTTAGTTTTTCATTCTTTTCAGATTTCACAAAAGCCACAATGTAGAGTTCATGGTACCAGTGAAATGAAAAGTGCATACTGTACACCCTGTTTTCCAAATAGCCTTGTTACTAACAAAGACCAGTACAGGCGAATTTCAACTCGCGACTCTAAAGTAAGTTAAATAAAACAAACCTCGATGATGTCCATTCACTGTTTTTCATTCAAGTTTTTCATTTAAGACAATAAAATATCAATTAATTTTTAGGAATTCCAAGAACCAAGTTTCCACAAGGAAATACCGCCCATGGATACTACTTACGATGGTTTTGAAAAGTATTTGGACATTTATCTAACAACTAATAGACTTGAACATCGTCCTTTTACTGCCGAACAGCTGAGTAGACCGTCCGCAACCAAAGATACGGTCACTTTCTATACTTATGCTAAAGAGCCATGGGTAAGGCGAATAAAATGGCTAATTTGCAATATTTATTTACTCATATAACATCATCGACTGAGGTGACTACTCTCTCGAAATAATGCCTTCATATTGGATGAAAACACCTCCTCGATATTTGCTAGGTGTTGACTCATCTGAATGCCTTATCGCTTGCGGATGATTGCCCAATAATTAGTGAAGGGTGGCGTTTCATCCTCGAATGAGTATTTTTTTGGGCAAGTTGTCATACTATTTCTGCTTTTTAACTTGTAGCCTCTAGGCAAAGTACGACCTCTATAAGATAAAGATCTATTCCAAGAATAAAAGTAAGAGCGCTCGATAACTGAATCCCAGCGGATTTGAATGTAAAATTTCAATCCTCGATCTAAAATTTTAAACACTTTACTTTAAGAGCTTTACAATAAAAAAAAAACAAAGTCCAGATTTGTTCATGGTACTCTATCTTGGACCATTTTATTTTTATGAAGTAGGTACTTATCAATCCTTTTTGGAAAAAGACGCTGATGTTCATAGTTTGCTTCGAAATCCTTAAATAATTTTAATGATAAACGTTGAGGGAAACACGATCAACTTCTAACCTAGCACAAGAATAATATTTTTTATTTTAAATTACAGAAACATAGACCCAAATCGGTTTACGACAGAAATACATTTACACATCCTGTTATAAATATTAAAGAACCAAGAACACACAACCGACCGTTTTGGGTGCCAGGGTAGGTATTTTTTAAGGCCGGGAATGTTATAAAAATTATTATTGTTATATTAAAGTGAAATATCCTTTCAACTAGAGCAGAAAAAATATAACAGAAAAACAGCTTTTTTTGGTTATGTGATATTTTAATATAAATGCTGCCTCATATATCCCTATCGAATCCATCCTAGGACATGTTTTTGAAAAGTTTTCCAAAGAATAATGGCAGAACCTTATTTATGAAAAAACTAAGCACCGCAAAATCGAAGAGGCAATAATATCAATTTTTCCATAGCTAAAGTTATTTAAGATCTTATTTCATTATTATTTCATCCAGATCCTTTTTTTTTCTATACAATGTGTTAATTTTATACTTGATCAAACGAAATGTGCGGATATAACATTAAAAATTATCGACAAAACGCGAAAAAAAAATTTTTTTTTGTACACCATTTTGAAATTAAAGCCAATGAAAAACTTTTTTTTATTCAATTCCCATTTTTCGTTGTAAATTGTTTTCCTAACTAAGTAGACTATGGATTTTTTTTAATTAGTCTTATTTTGAAGGTAAAACCATGAACTAGTAATAAAAATTAAAAAAGATCACAATATCAAGCCGGAAAGTTGTAAAAACATTAATTTATTTTTATTTTTTCATAAAAAAAAATTTTTTTTTTAAATGTTTTACCTTTTACTCCGAAACTACCACGTCAACGTAACTTTTTTAGCATGTTTTATTAAATTTCATAACATACCCTACAAGTTCACTAAAATAACATAAGTGCTATCTCTCTTCGTTGTTAAGATAGGTACTATCCGAATTAAGTAGGTAATTTTAACAAAATTAAATAAGTACTTCGATTACATCAATAGTGCAATGAAAAACACAATTAAACTAAATAATTTATTTAAATCAAGTTTTCAAAGTGTCCACCATTCTCATCCATGCAAACAATGGCACGCATTTCCACACTACGTACAGTTTTTTTTAAAACATTGCGTTTTTCTCTTATTTCATAAGCTGCAGGCATTATTTTTTGCAAAAGCTCTTCTCGCGTTGCAACTGGAGTACTGTACACCATCTGCTTCATATGACCCCACAGATAAAAATCAAGTGGTGTCAAATCTGGGCTGCGCGGCGGCCATGCCACTGGTCCGCCTCGTCCAATCCATCTAGTTCCATAACGTTCATTTACGTACTCACGTACGATTGTGCTGAAGTGAGCTGGAGCGCCGTCATGTTGGAACCACATCCTTCTCCGTGTTGAAGATCCACATCTCCTGGAACGATGCTGGTCGAACTGCTAAAGGGTTTTCTAAGAGAAAACCTTAATAAGAGAAAACGCAATGTTTTAAAAAAAACTGTGCGTAGTGTGGAAATGCGTGCCATTGTTTGCATGGATGAGAATGGTGGACACTTTGAAAACTTGATTTAAATAAATGATTTAGTTTAATTGTGTTTTTATTGCACTATTGATGTAATCCAAGTACTTATTTCATTTTTTTTAAATTACCTACTTAATTCGGATAGTACCTATCGTAACAACGAAGAGAGATAGCACCTATGTTATTTTGGTGAACTTGTAGGGTATGTTATGAAATTTAATAAAACATGCTAAAAAAGTTACCTTGACGTGCTAGTTTCGGAGTAAAAGGTAAAAAAATTAAAAAAATCATTTTTTTTTATGAAAAAATAAAAATGAATTAATGTTTTTACAACTTTCCGGCTTAATATTGTGATCTTTTTTAATTTTTATTACTAGTTCATGGCTTTACCTTCAAAATAACACTAATTTAAAAAAAATCCATGGTGTACTTAGTTAGGAAAAAAATTAACAACGAAAAATGAGAATTGAATAAAAAAAAAATTTTCATTGGCTTTAATTTCTAAATGGTGTACGAAAAAAAAATTTTTTTTCGCGTTTTTTCGATAATTTTTAATGTTATATCCGCACATTTCGTTTGATCAAGTATAAAATTAACACATTGTATAGTTATCTACTAGGTAAATAATAACTTAATCCGAACCTTTTCAGCTCCTTTATTACCGAAACGAGGTCTAAGTTTACACCTCAATACTTAGTACCGGAGTCGAATTGTCGCGACTTGGAAACTGAAGTTCGAACTCATTATAAAAATGCATTATCTAAATTACCAAGATCTGAGGTAAACATATTTGCAGCTGCACCTGAAAATTCCCATTACGGATCAAAGAAACCTTTATGTAGTGTTCTTGATCAATTTGTGGAGAGAAATAAAAGATTGGAGAAAAGATTTTGAAAGAGAATAAAGAAGAAACTTTAGTAACATAAATATGATAAATAATTTGCGTTCTGCAAACAGGAATAATCAACGGAACATAGCAAATCTAAGCAAAATGTACAAGAATCAAGCTGATTGACAAACTCTGAAAAAAATGTTTTTTAGCGCACATTTGTTTTACACGGTATCCCATAACACAAGCTCTGCTTACTTTAGGGCCATATAGTTGGTGTGATTGTCTGGGGATTTTATTTATTTATTTATTTGTCTCAGAACATATGAAAATAAAGAGTCTCTTCCCTGGACTCCTTGCAAAGAATTATAATGAAAATAGGTATGTGAATAAAATATTGAAATATTGAATAGTTTTTCATTATTTATCCTTCACGACACTATTACTATGATCATGCGGCATAGATATCGTAAGTAGCACCATTGGTACGAAAATTATACTTAGGATGTAAAGTGTTTCATACCAAAACAGTCTTCACAAATTCAACTTCTTTACTTCACTTTCATCGTAAACTGATAGAATTGACAGTCTTTCTTTATTAATTTAATATTTAATTTAACCCTTGCAGACCAAAACTCCCTTTTGGCTTACAGTAATTTAATGCTTGAATGTTATTAAAAAGTTAGTTAAAGTTAAAAGAAACATCGTTTTAAACGACATAGTTATTAACAAGAATAATGTCTAATATTGGATTTCTATAGTGAATCTTAATTTTAATCCAAGATTTTTTCATACAAAAACAATCTTTTGGTTGTCATAGCAACGCTAATACGTGTGTTTACAACAAGGATTATGGATTGAGATTCAATATAGAAAATAGAAATCTACTGTAAATCAGGGTACCTACCAAACTTAAGAAAGACAAACTCGTGCCAGGCGTCATCATCATCATCATCATCCACTAATTATTTATTTATTTAACTTTTTATGTACAGTCTGCAACAGAATTATGTATACCACCTAGTCTCCCGCATTCATACAATATGCATACACGTTGTATGTTTACGGGAGACTGCGTGGAATACATAATTCTGTTGCAGACTTTACACACTACAAATAATAATAGAACACAGAAATATAAAGAAATGGTACAAAGGTACTGCTTATTTCTAGCGAAATCTCTTCCAGCAGTCCTGCGAGTGGAGATCGGGATGTATAAAGAGCAATTTATAATTTTGCGTTTTAATTTTAATAATTGTATACATTTTGAAATGATTTTAATTTTGTATATTTATAATTTTTAATTTGTAATGGCACAGTAACATTACTTAGAGTGAATTTACATTACCTACGATAATCGCATGAAATACTTAATATCTATAATCTCAAGGTTATTTGTAGGCAACAATAATCTTTTAACAATAATCTTTTAAAATAATTCAAATTAACACAATTTTTACGCATTTTATCTATCGCACTTAATTTTTCAATATGCATACTTGTGATAAGCATTGTAAATATTAAATCACACTATTGACATATTTTGGATTACATTTCATAGTATATCATTGTGTTAGTAATAAAGCTTGTGATATATTTTATGCATTGCAATAAATAAATGAGAGTAAAAAACTTTTACTACTCTCTACATGTATTCACTATGTCGATGATTCACTGATGCTAACAGCACTGTGCTATCTATGTATTTTCCTTAAAGTTTTTCGTTAAACTTGACACTACTGCAGTGCGATCACAGAACTTTATCGAATCGCATATTAACGAATGTTTACGAATGCTCGTATAGTATGGAGTCGGTTGCAAGTTTTGAGTAACATTGTAATTTTTTATTTTACAGATATTTATGAGTACAACATGTTTACACACATTCAAAATTAACAAGGCACACATTTATTTAAGCTGGCCGTGCGGCAATGGATAGATTTCAATTTTTTCTTAAAAAATTTAAAAAACCCCCCGACACAAAAAAAGACCTTAAAAACTAACAAATAATATTTTAAACCTATTCTAATTATTATCATCCCATATATAATTGACTGTAAGACTTGTACTTTAAAATATTTTTATTTTCCGAGCTTCGTCGCCGCGTCGGGGACCGCTCAGGTATATAAAGTATTAAGCCAACAACAGCTAATTTATTATTACATTTAGGTATGAGCGATCTACGTAATGCCGCGCGCGGCGAGCACGGTGTGCGGCTTGCGGCGCGGGGGTGGGCGTCACCAAGTGCGGCGACCGGCGACCCGAACGGGCAGACACGTTGACGGCTGTTTCGATTTTACGAATTTTTCGGAGTGAATTCTTTTGATGCAATCTGCAACTGACAACTGTTTTTCTCACTTAGCGGTCCCCCCCGACGCGGCGACGACGACGCTCGGCAAATAAAAATATTTTAAAGTACAAGTCTTACAGTCAATTATATATGGGACGATAATAATTAGAATAGGTTTAAAATATTATTTGTTAGTTTTTAAGGTCTTTCTTTGTGTCGGGGGGTTTTTAAAATTTTTAATTTTACTTTTATTTTGTACTTTTTAAGGTAGGTTTTAATATTAGGAAGGTATTTAAAGTAATTAGTTAGTTGAGTTAGTAACTTAGTTAGGTATTAGATATCATATTAGTTTTAATTTACTAGATTTATATGGAAGGTAGTCAGATCCTCTCATCAACTATTAAAGACCTAATGATCTTCAAACGGCTGATCAGGTCATGGTTCCCTTACCATATACTTTCAATGTAATTTTAGTAATACGGCACCAAATTTCGATCAATACGACATATGGAAGCTATTCAGATCCCCTCATCAACTATTAGAGAGCTGATGATCTTCAATTGGCTGATCAGGTCATGGTTACCTTACCATATACTTTTAATATCATTGTTGTAATACGGCACCAAATTTCGAATCGATACGATGTATGAAAGTTAGCCAGATCCCCTCATCAACTATTAGAGAGCTGATGACCTTCAAACGGCTGATCAGGTCATGGTTACCTTACCATATACTATCAATATCATTGTTGTAATGTGGCACCAAATTTCGAATCGATACGACATATGGAATTTAGTCAGATCCCCTCATCAACTATTAGAGAGCTGATGACCTTCAAACGGCTGATCAGGTCATGGTTACCTTACCATTACTTTCAATATAATTGAAGCAATACGGTACCAAATTTCGCATCGATAGGACATATGGAAGGTAGTCAGATCCCCTCATCAACTAGAAAAGAGCTGATGATCTTCAAACGGCTGAACAGATTTTCATGAAACATGGCTAAGAACACTCGGGATAAAATTATCTATAACACAAAAAAAACTAAACGAAAATCGGTTCATCCGTTTGGGAGCTACGATACCACAGACAGATACACAGACACGTTAAACTTATAACACCCCTCTCGTTTTGCGTCGGGGGTTAAAAAACCGTCTCCATACTATACGAACATTCGTTAACAAACGATTCGATAAAGTTCTGTGATCGCACTGCAGATTCTTTAAAAGATTTTTTTTTTCAAGAGTAGAGTAAACATTGAAAAGTATGCAAGTGGCAAGATATTAAATAAATAAATATTTCTGACACTCACACAACATTATCTAGCCCAAATTAAGTTTCTTAAAGAACTTGTGTTATGGATACTGGATAACTGATATACTTAAGAAATATATAAACATACATTTAGAATAAACTATATATGTGTCCGACGATCAGACTGCCCGTTAGTGCCAGAGGATAATTATCACCCATCGATTGAAATTGACGCCACCGAAGTATTATTTCCGACGCTAAAAAATAATTATAGAACAGTATATAAATATAATAATGCTAATTATGACGCTATAAATTCTGAATTAAATAAATATGACTGGTTTACCCTATTTAGTAAAACTGACATTGAGAATTGTATTGAATTATTTTATCGTATTTTATATGACATTGTAGATGAATTTGTTCCTAAATTGCGAGTAACAGGTAATCATAATTACCCGGTTTGGTATAGCACACCTTTAATAAATCTTACCAAGGAAAAGGCCAAATATCATGCTCGTTGGAAACGTTGTCGAAATCCCAACGATTATAACTCATTCTCCGTCTTAAGAGCCCGGCAGAAAAAACTACAATCCAAATGCCTTGAGACCTATACAGAATGGACGCAGAATAAAATAAAATCATGTTCAAAATATTTTTGGTCGTACATAAAAGCTAAAAAAAATACTAAATCTAGCTATCCAGCCTGCATGCAATATGAGGGCGAAGTCTTGAGTGACGGTTTGGGTATAAGCGCTGCGTTTAACGACTTTTTTCATAAAAACTTTATTGAACCTTTACCTTCATATACCGATACTCAGATTCCTAGTGTATTGTACAATAGCAACTCTTCTGGTCAACTCACCATAAATAGAGACTACTGTAAAAAAATACTCTTAGGTCTAGATGTAAACAAAGGATCAGGTTGCGATGGATTGCCACCTGTATTTTTTGTTAAATGCGCCAACTCCCTTTCTGCTCTCATAACTTATATTTTAAACCGCTGTTTCACTGCTGGCTATTTTCCTACAGTATGGAAAACAGCACATATCACACCCATTCATAAGAAGGGGTCCAAACTATTGACAATTAACTACAGACCTATATCCAAATTGAATGTCCTAAGCAAAGTTTCAGAAAAAATTGTACACGTTCACATCTACCCAATTATTAAATGTTCTATTCCTCAACGGCAGCATGGTTTCATGAAAGGTCGCTCAACGCAAACCAATCTGGCCATCTTTACCCAAGATGTACTCAGTGGAATGGAAGGTGGTGGACAGGTCGACGTGATCTACACAGATTTTGAAAAGTGTTTCGATCGTGTGGATCACTTGATCCTTCTACAAAAGCTACAACAGGTAGGTATATCTGGAAATCTACTGAGATGGCTACAGTCATACCTGAAAAACCGAAGTCAAGCAGTTGTTGTAGGTGGATATCGTTCTGACTATGTTTCAGTGCCTTCTGGGGTACCGCAGGGATCATTACTGGGACCTTTACTTTATTCTGTGTATTTATTTGACATAGAAAAATATATAATTCACTAAAATTTTATTATGTATGCCGATGACATTAAAATTTACACCAAAATTAATAACTTGACTGACAGTAATTATTTACAATCTGATCTTGACCGTCTATCTGACTATTTCTTAAAAAATCGTCTTACCATTAACGTAAATAAGTGTGCTCAGGTTAGTTTTACCCGTAAAAAGAAGCCCTTAATGACTTCATATCACATAAACAATGCTCTAGTTCCCAAAACGAATATTATCCGTGACCTTGGTGTTCTTCTGGATTGTAAGCTTGCATTTACTGATCATATTAAAAACATAGTTTCCAAAGCTTATAAAAACCTGGGCTTTATTTTAAGAGTGAGTGCCCCTTTCTCGGACCCAAACTGTATAAACATTTTGTACTATTCCTATGTGAGGAGCACACTCGAATACTGCAGTAGCATTTGGAACACTCACTACACCACTTATAGCGAAAACATCGAATATGTACAAAAAAAACTCATTAAACACCTCAATTACCGCACACGCAACGATCCAAACAAAACTTACGCAGATAATTGCAAGCAACATGCCATGTTATCACTTCATGATCGTCGCCATTTACTTGATATGCTATTTCTACAGAGTATTTGTAACGGTTCCCTTGATAGCATTGAACTCACCAGCACTACTCTCAATCTTTTTTGCTTGGTGGTAGGATCCCTTCTGGGTCCGCCTGGCTAGCGACCACCCTTTATATAAAGTCTGCCGCCAAATGTTACCGCTCCGGCGGTAATGTGTTCCGGCAATATTGTATAAAGAGCCAGTTCCTTACTAAACTCGTGTGCTTTCATCTTCGACCTCATCGTCACTTACCATCAGGTGAGATTGAGGTCAAACACGGGTTTAGTCAATTATAAAAAAAAAAAAAAAAAATCTCAAGACACCTAACAAAAGAACCAGACACACAAACTTATTTCACACGAAACACACAAAAACTACATATGCACAGAACTCAGTCATAAACAGAATCCAACGAACGTACAATACAATGTTTGCCCCCGTAACAGACCTATTTCATGACCCTAAAAGTACTTTCAAAAGAAAAGTAATTGAAGCCCTTAATAACTAGTCACTTTCGACGAAACACACTCACACTCACTACACACCCTACACTCACTTAATAACACTTAGTTTTTTTAATTGCTGTCAATTTTTTTTATTGAATTAATTTAATTTTCATTGAATTAGTTTTTTTTTTTCATTTAATTTTATTGCTTTTCTTTCTTAAATTTTATAATTTGTTTGAATAGTTAATTGTTTTTGTAATTTTTGACATTTTAAGTTTTCTGTATTGAATATCTTTAGTTAGTAATAATTCGTTTTGTAAACCATTGACAATTATTTTTTCTCTCAATTGACATATTAATCAACCTTTTTTGTTATTTTTTACAAACTAATCCTTTTTATTATTTATCAAATCCTAATTTGTACTTAAATATTTAATTTGTTACATATTACTTTATATTATAATGTTTTGTATATACTAAATAATTTGTTACACGTCTAGAAGACATACTAAAATAATGTAAGTCCATAAATGGCTATCAGAATTATTCTATATTTTTTTATGTATTAATTATTAAGAGCTGTGGACTTTGTGACTGAATAAATAAATAAATAAATAAATAAAACTTAAATAAACATATAAACATCCATGACTTGACGGCTAATATCAGTGTTCATCACACAAATATCCGCCGCCGCCGGGATTCGAACCCAGGACCTCTGGCATAGAAGGCAATGTATGTTACAACTACACCAGCCGGTCGTACATCCTTTCTATCCTTTCTATTCTATCCTTGGTGTACACCCCTTTTTATTTCAGTTTCCCCAGATTCTACACTGTAGGCACGGACACGGTACTGTCCGTTACTATGCAAATTCTGAATATTTTTGATATCGTAATGAGTCAATCATGTGCTTTATCAAACGCTTTTTGGATGCAAGCAACCACACTATCATATTTTGTTAAAACCATTAAACTACAACCACATATGACAAAATGTGAGAACGCACGTTAAACTGTCAATGATGATAACTTTATTTTGACATTAACGTCAGTACTATTTGTAAACAATAATAAAATTGAACAATGTCTCAACAAAAACCAGTATTTAAAGGGTAATAAAAAGAAAGGGCCGTTTAAAATAACCATGAATATAACCAAATATATCTACAATCCAATTTAGATGGAAATTATTTACTTTCTCATCTTTATAAGCATTATTTTCTATGCAATTTATTTGATACAACCATATTGGTTCTTCATAGTGACTGTAGCTATCATTTATACGATTTACAGCCATGCTCAAGGAATAGTATGAAATATCCAGGAACTCAAGGTTTCAAAGCCAGTAAAAAGTAAACTTCTTTTTTTATTTTTTTTTCATTGTACACTTTTTTTTTGTAAGATAAGTCTGCATTTAGTCTCAATATCATCTGATGTTAAGTGAGGATAATGTTTGAGATGGCAGCATACGTGCTTAGGAAAGTCGCCGATTATCAGCATTTTTCCCCGAGCCGTAATATTTGGTTTCAAATATTATATGAATGGCGGTCGCTAGCCAGTCGGACCCTGACAGTATTCCAACCCCAAGCGGTTGTCACTAGAATTAGTCGCCTTTTACTACACGCTTATCCAGAGGCATAACACACAGACAAAAAGCGTTTCTAGGAATTTTCTTATTTCTCAGTAATTATTATCTGTGGTGCGAGCACAGAACTTTATCGACTCGTATGTTTACGAAGGCTCATATAGTATGGAGTCGGTTGCGAGTTTTTAGTAACATTGTGTCTTTATTTTACAAAAAATTTCAAACATTCAAAATACACAAGGCACACATTTATTTAATCTGGCCGTGTTGCAATGGACAGATTTCAATTATTGCTTACAAACCGTCTCCATACTATACGAACATTCGTAAATATACGAGTCGATAAAGTTCTGTGCTCGCACTGCTGATTTGTGAAAAAGAAAAACCTAGGTATACAATTAAAATAAATACAAATTTAATATATGCCTAATAAATGCAGATAGATTTAATATATGCATATAAGTGCAGATAAAAAATGGTAGTGGCCAATTAAAGAAGCATATTAAACTCTATTTTTTTTAGATACATACATACACTTGCATACATAACCTCACGCCTGTCTCCCTTCGGGGTAGGCAGATATAAGGAAACACCAATTGCCTCGATCCAGACCAACCTCTTTCGCTTCCTCCACGTTCATTAATCTTTTTATACATGACCGCTGGTTACGGGTATTTTTTAATTAGGTCCTTTTTAAAAACATCACCAATTTAATCGGCATACGTTCGCGTAAGGCGGCCCCTTCCAACATCACCATCCATTCGTGCTCTGTACACCTCTTTCGTAAATCTACTTTCACTCATCCTTTCCAAATGTCCAAATCACCGTAGCATACCCTTTTCAATCGTAGTTACTACATCTTCTGTCAGTCCTCATCTCTTTCTTATTTCACTATTTCGCACCCTATCATTCAATTTCACACATACTCCTCAAAGCTCTCATCTCCACAGCATTAATCCTGATTTCATGTCTCTTTTGCCACACCCAAGATTCACCACCATACATGAGCGTTGGCGCCAAAACTTCCTTAAGTACGGCAAGTCGAGCCTCTTTCGGTATAATTATAATTTATTTGTAACATTAAAAACAATAGAGTACTCAAAGTAAATTTATATTTAAAGGATATCGACTGGTTATTCAGCAATTAAATCACTTAACCATGAAGCGTGGATTATTACGAAATAAAGATGGAGTTTCCTGATACCAACCTATTGACTTTGGATTTGCTAAGTTCTTCGACTATGATGGAAGGTAAATGCCGAACTGAGATAGTTTTTAATGTTTTTTTTTTCAAACTTTTGTACGGAATATCCGCATTACTTTCGATCCTGTAGGGATCAGGCGCCGTCCCGGGGGGGGGGGGTCACAGGGGACAGCCCCCCCCCCCCCAAAATCATGAAAAGATGAAAGCCTTAAAAGAGAAGAAGCTAAAAAAATACTTGGTCTGCGACCGCGCCTGTTATCTTTAAAAATTATATGAATAATTAAGTTATAAAGTGCAAAATATTATTTTCAAACCAGAACGGTTGTTTCAGCGATTATCGTGATGATTTACACGAATTCTTCAGATTTATTAGGTATATTACTATACTTAGACAAGTTACAGGAAAATTTTTGAGCTATAAAATAAACAGTTCAGTATTTTTTGACAGGACAATAGACATAAAATGGCGTCTTACTTATAAAACAACAAGCTAAAATCCCCTTGTGAACCTTTGGTATTCGTTTTTTTGAACTTGATGGAAATAGAAAATATGACGTAACCTCTCTTTGTATTGAATCAACGATCCAGACCAAGCTAATAAATCCAATCATTTACTGCTCTGGAAGTATTTTCTAAAATAAAATTTTAAAAACCCCCCGACACAAAAAAAGACCTTAAAAACTAACAAATAATATTTTAAACCTATTCTAATTATTATCGTCCCATATATAATTGACTGTAAGACTTGTACTTTAAAATATTTTTATTTTCCGAGCTTCGTCGCTGCGTCGGGGACCTCTCAAGTATATAAAGTATTAAGCCAACAACAGCTAATTTATTATTACATTTAGGTATGAGCGATCTTAAGTTTCATGCATAGACTACGTAAGCGCGCGGCGAGCGCGGTGTGCGGCTTGCGGCGCGGGGGTGGGCGTCACCAAGTGCGGCGACCCGAACGGGCAGACACGTGAGGGCAGACGACGTTGACGGTTGTGTCGATTTTACGAATTTTTCGGAGTGAATTCTTTTGATGCAATCTGCTACTGACAACTGTTTTTCTCACTTAGCGGTCCCCCGACGCGGCGACGACGCTCGGAAAATAAAAATATTTTAAAGTACAAGTCTTACAGTCAATTATATTATATGGGACGATAATAATTAGAATAGGTTTAAAATATTATTTGTTAGTTTTTAAGGTCTTTTTTAGTGTCGGGGGGTTTTTAAAATTTTTAATTTTACTTTTATTTTGTACTTTTTAAAGTAGGTTTTAATATTAGGAAGATGGTAGTCAGATCCCCTCATCAACAATAAGAGAGCTGATGATCTTCAAACGGCTGATCAGGTCATTGTAACCTTACCATACACTTTCAATTTCATTGAAGTAATACGGTACCAAATTTCGAATCGATAGGATATATGGAAGGTAGTCAGATCCTCTCATCAACTATTAAAGAGCTGATGATCTTCAAACGGCTGATCAGGTCATGGTTCCCTTACCATATACTTTCAATGTAATTGTAGTAATACGGCACCAAATTTCGAATCAATACGATATATGGAAGCTATTCAGATCCCCTCATCAACTATTAGAGAGCTGATGATCTTCAATTGGCTGATCAGGTCATGGTTACCTTACCATATACTTTTAATATCATTGTTGTAATACGGCACCAAATTTCGAATCGATACGACATATGGAAGTTAGTCAGATCCCCTCATCAACTATTAGAGAGCTGATGACCTTCAAACGGCTGATCAGGTCATGGTTCCCTTACCATATACTTTCAATATAATTGTAGTAATACGGCACCAAATTTCGAATCAATACGACATATGGAAGCTATTCAGATCCCCTCATCAACTATTAGAGAGCTGATGATCTTCAATTGGCTGATCAGGTCATGGTTACCTTACCATATACTTTTAATATCATAGTTGTAATACGGCACCAAATTTCGAATCGATACGACATATGGAAGTTAGTCAGATCCCCTCATCAACTATTAGAGAGGTGATGACCTTCAAACGGCTGATCAGGTCATGGTTACCTTACCATATACTATCAATATCATTGTTGTAATACGGCACCAAATTTCGAATCGATACGACATATGGAATTTAGTCAGATCCCCTCATCAACTGTTAGAGTGCTGATGACCTTCAAACGGCTGATCAGGTCATTGTAACCTTACCATATACTTTCAATATAATTGAAGCAATACGGTACCAAATTTCGCATCGAAAGGACATATGGAAGGTAGTCAGATCCCCTCATCAACTAGAAAAGAGCTGATGATCTTCAAACGGCTGAACAGATTTTCATGAAACATGGCTAAGAACACTCGGGATAAAATTATCTATAACACAAAAAAAAACTAAACGAAAATCGGTTCATCCGTTTGGGCGCTACGATACCACAGACAACTACACAGATACACAGATACACAGACACGTTAAACTTATAACACCCCTCTCGTTTTGCGTCGGGGGTTAAAAAAAAGGGTATAAATGTTGGCCTTCTACTCTGCGCCACAAAACGATCATCAATATATATAAAACTGTTCCGTTACTGACTGAGTGACTGACAGACAACGTACAGCCGTAACTATGATAATAATAAATAATAATAAAATCCCCAGACAATCACACCAACTACATGGCCCCAAAGTAAGCATAGCTTGTGTTATGGGATACCATATAGCGAACTAGGGGGGAACCTAGAATATAAATACATAAATAGAAAAACACCCAGACACGGAACAATTTTTTTTTTCTGGTTCTGTGCGGGGATCGAACCCGCAACCACTGGCGTCTGAGGCAGATAGGTTTACCTCAACGCCAAAGTGGTCGTCTTGGCCTAGAGAGCTGAAATTTGGAACATACATTTTTTAGGGGATGTAGGGGTGCAATAAGGAAGGAATTCTCGAAATTCCCACGGGAACGGGAAATATAGGACTTTTTAGTTTGTATGAAAAATCTTATTCCTTGAGTGCACGGATGTGATACTTGATATAAAGGTTCCTCAATAAGTGTCTGTTTGTATTATGGAAGGAATCCCCGAAATTCCCACGGGAAGGGGTTGGACTTTTTAGTTTGTATGAAAAATCTTATTCCTTGAGTGTACGGATGTGAAGGTTCTTCAAAGAGTGACTGGTTGTGCTACGAAAAAAATTCCCAAAATTCCCACGGGCACGGGAAATATATGATTTTTAGTTTGTATGAAAAAACTTATTCCTTGAATGCATGGGTGTGATACTTGGTATAAAGGTTCTTTCAGTGGGTGTCTGGTTTTATAGTTTCTGAAATTTTCACGAGAAGGGTAGTAAAGCGCATACGAAGTTGCGGGATAAAGCTAGTCCTTAATATACAGGGTCTCCCGTAAACCGTATAAAATAACCTCACGGAGGTATTCTACTATCCATAAAGATCCATAACTGTTCCGTTACTGACTGAGTGACTAACCGACAGCGAACAGCCATAACTCCTTTAAGTAAATATCTGAAATTTGGAACATGCTTTATTTTGAGGGTGTAGGGGAGCACTAAGGAAGGATTTTTTTTGTTTTTATGAAAAATCTTATTTGTTGAGTGTACGGATGTGAAACTTGGTATAAAGGTGCTTCAATAGGTATCTGGTTGCATTGTTGAATTAATTCCCGAAATTCCACCGGGAACGGGAAATTAGAGCTCTTTAGTTTGTATGACAAATATTATTCCTTGAGTGCATTGATCTGAAACTAGGTATAAACGTTGTTTCCATGATTGTCTGGTTGTATTATGGCAGGAGTTTCTGAAATTCTCACAAGGAGGGTAGTTTAGCGCGTAGGAAGTTTCAGGAAATCTCGTAATTAAGTATAACAAACACGTATATAATAATTAAGTATAACGATATAAACAAATGATGAGTATATAATAATGATGAATATAGAGGGTTAATTTTAATTAACGCATCACCTCTTGCGGGCAGCCTCTCCACATCAATCCCAACAACATCTGTTCTACAACTTTTTACAATCCCAAAAATAAAAACAAAAAAATGTTTGCTCCTTACTCTACTACATTTTGTAAGAAGTACCTATTATAATTATCAAGCAATATTTTACTACGCACGGTACGTGGCATACCTACGCACAGATAAAATAGAGTTACGCCTCTAAAGATTGGCTATAAATATTTTTTGTATGGGAAAACTAAAATTTAAAAAGTTGTAGATCAAATTTTGTTGGCATTGATGTGGAGAGTCTGCCTGCAAGAGGTGATGCGCTAATTAAAACTAACCCTGTATAATAGTTTATAATAATTTAGTCATTATCATCATCATAACTCTTTGTAATGAGCCCACTGCAGGGCTATGAGTCTCTACCCTGGGTGAAGAGGAGGCATTGGCCATATTCCACCAAGCTGGCCCAGTGCTGGGTGGTGGATGCCAGAATTTTCAGGGCGCCAAGATGGCTTCTGACAAACCCTAACGACTACTGTATACAATTATACAGCACCGGGACCGACTGCTTAACGTGCCCTCCGAAGCACGGAAGTCGCCGTGAGAAATGGATGGTCGGCGGTCACCCATCCAAGTACTGACCGCGCCGAACCTTACTTAACCTGTGATATCGTATGATACACACAGTAACCACGGCGCAACGACGACTTCTAATTATAACTATTTAGAATAATAAATAAACCCAATGGTGAGTAACTTTCAATTCCTCTATTTTTCCATTACATGAATGAACCCATAATTAAAATTGGCTGGATGACACGATCAAGGGTAATTATTATAGGGAAAGCCGTCTTAGTGATGTGTTAATCATTAACAATGCATTATTCTGAGTAAAAGATATTTAAACCAGTTTTTAATGCATTTATTTAATTATATCATAAATTTTAGTCTGACGACGCTTTACTGATGACTAATATGTGCCAATGATATCGGAAAAAACGACGAAACATTGAATATAAAACTGTTCAACCCGTTGACACAATTCAGGATCTAGCAACTATTTGATAGAAATTTGACGACAAATAGCTCGTTTTTACTCGCAAATTTTGAAAGTAAAACCCATGTCAGTATCTAAAGCAGTATGCTAAGATTGTAGAGTATTAGAGAATTTTTCAACTGTATATGCACTTGACTCAGCTTTATATATTTAATATAGATTAAAAAGCGTTGTAGTTATGATGATGTGCTTGCCAAAATATGACAAAATGCAAAGCCGTTTGAGTCATATACCAAGAATCTTAGTCAAATGGTGGTGAAGTTGAATGAACCACACAGGATTTTTCCATAGCCGAGCTTAGTAATTCCACCTCTTCGTTACTTAAACTTACTTAGTAATGGCTAATATTCGCAGCGCGTTTATGTTTTCAAGGAGGAGGTTTTCAATTCGTGTGTATGTTTTTTTTTTTTTGTTTATATCTTTGTTACACGTTTTTTTGGATGGTTATGAATCGATGTTGATTATTCTTGTTTCATATGAAAGAGGCTACTCCATATAAATTTCATCGAAATCGATTGAGTAAGTAGTAATAGTAAATTTTGCAAAAATAATGATGATTACGGAGAATATTTACATTGACATTATACTTCAGCCAAAGTTTTGATGTGAAGTCGGTTTTTTTAATGCTCTGCATTCGTTGATTATTAAATGATATAAATTAATAAATAGGTACAATTTTAAGTTAGGTATTCTTATTGTCAGAGGATCCAGATGCGTAATCCTCAAAAATTCGCTCCTTAATGTATTAGGAATGATGCATATTATAAAAACGCAAACGTTAAAATTGAAACTTTATTTATTGATTACAATTTAAAATAAAATAACTTTACAAACCTTAATGTTGAAATTTTTAAACGGCAGTAAAATTTTATAGCTCTACTTGCCAGTAGCTACATGATTGATTGATAATGAATATACATATACTGAAGTCGTCGTGGTGCCGTAGTTACTGTGCATATCAAACGATATCGCAGGTTAAGCGCGCTCGGCGCGGACGGTATTAGGATGGGTGACCAATCATTCATAGCTCACGACGACTTCCGTGCTTTGGAGGGCACATTAAGCAGTTGGTCCTGGGTGTTTTATGCTTGTATAAAGTAGTCGTTAGGGTTTGTCAGAAGCCATTTCGGCACCCTGAAAATTCTGACATCCATCAACCAGCACTGGGACAGCTTCGTGGATTACGGGCTAAACCTCCTCGTCACCCAGAGGAGAGACTCACAGCCCTGCAGTGGGCTCATTACACATAGATCTGATGATGATGATGAATTACTGATCACTTTCAATAAATACCACTGTACAACAGAAAGGCATGAAATTTAACGATAGAATTACAATAAATTTTGACTTATCAACGTTAGCAAAAAATAGTTTATAGAATAAGATAAAAAATTTAATGAATTACTTAAGCAAATGTTTTCTTGAGTAAAATTAAGTCATACAAATTAAACGTCCTCCGCAATCCTTTAATAAATAAGTGCCTAACGGTTACCCTGTACTTGTAAATATTTAAAGTAAAATACAATGCATAATCAAAGTTAATTATAAGAAAATTTTTCAACTACAAAATGAAACATCGCTTCCTTCAGATAACTCAGACAGATTAAAGGTATTCTGTTGCGAATCGGTTCGGAATCAATTTCTCTCTCTTCAGGTTAAAATTTAATGCAGCATGTAAAAACAAAATTCAATATGTAAGACCGCATTAAGCCTCGTTTACACACAGGCGGCGCGTCGTCGTTACATCGCCGGCTTTACTCTAAACCACTGGAAGGTTGTATAGTAAAGTCGGCGATGTAAATAAAAAAATAGGTATTAAGTAGATATAGTTTAGACGATAGTCCATATGTTTATTAATTTTACAAGTTAATTTTTTAGTTTATTTTACAAAAATTACAAGAAAGCCTAATGAAATATTACCTATAAATATTATAAAAAATGTCATTTTAATATATTAAATTAAATTTCATTAATCTACTATGTCAAAGAATATTTGAATAAATCATACAAAAATAAAGGAAAACACAGTTTTTAGGTGAAGTTAAAATTAAAATCAAAATTAAGATAAATATTACAATCTAAAATAATATCTAAATCGAAATTAAAATGAAAATCCAAATGTACTAAAAAACGCGCGACGCGCCGCCTTTGCGTAAATGAGGTCTTACACTCTTGTTCGCGACACTTGTAGTATTAGTTTAACTAGTGTCGGAATTTAGTCACTTTCTGTTTGCACACGAGCAAATACAAATAGAGCTAACAACTTGATAATTTAGCTCCATTTGTTGGTCGGCTCACGGATAAGTCACTGCGTTACTTTAACGGTTTAAATGGGTCTTTGTAACAAAATTTTGTTTTCAATAGTTTTGATCTGTTTTCTTAGTTGTCATGCGAATCATCAACACGAAAAGGTATGTATTTGTTTACTTTTGTTTATATGCTAAATATATATTTTTATAGACGAAGTGTACTTGAAGTACGTATAACAAATCATTAACAATATTTTTATTTTGACTACGCTTGACTTTAATTATTGAAGAGCATTTATTTTTTAAATTATAAATCATGATATGCAAAGATATCGTGCTATGTATTTCATCCAGAAAAAGATTTCTCTAAGTGAAATTTGTAAAAAAAAATACATTTATAAATAAGAAAAATCAGAATGAATATTCAGAACTTTCAGTTTTATTCAGAACCTAATGTATAAATAAATAATGATGCCATTTACCTATTATTTTATTTTAAGAGCTTATTCTGCTTTTTACATTAACCATTATCGAAAAATATACGATGTGACTTAGTGATTCCAAGGAAAATGGTGGCATCCACTCTTATCCTCGAAATACCTACTTAAATAGTAAACGTATAATTTATATTTTTCTATAGCGTCATAGGCCTCATCAGAAAGTCCCGATAATTATATACGTGCCTGGAAACTCTGAATCTAAGGTATATTTTCAAATTAAACTTACATTTTTACTTACTTTAGAATTTAATTCGATTACACCAACGATAGGTCTAGCACAACAAGGCACAAAATGACCTCAATTCTTCATTATACTCTCTAATTTTAAGTCTTATAATTAATTAACTTAAAATACTAGTTCCTAACGAAAATTGATTTTGATGCCTCTAAGTTTTTCGTTAGAAAGACTCAGTTCAATAGAAACTATCTAGTGCTAAATCAGTTTCGGTGACAGGAACGCATTCGCAAGCATATAAATAGCATGCGAGCGTTTGTAAAGACTTGAGGCTTGTACACGCCAAGGCTCGGCAAGCGTGTAGATTTATCATAAGAAGGTCGAGAACCTTTGTGGAATATTGATCAAGGATCGAGAATTTTTTTTGGAAAAATAAGTATTGATTATGAATATATCTCACAAATACAGGGTGACTGGCGGGTCATTTTCGAAATTCCAGGACGTGATAGTTTGAGATCATACATGAAGAGAAAAAATGTAATAAAAAATAAATATTAGGTAATTATTAACTGAGTAAACTTAACCGAAAATTAAAGTATTCATTATGCAACTCATGGTTATGGTGAGGTTCTTAAAAGTAAGATCTTGGATTCATAATTTCGTATTAAGTAATGTCGTAATGTCGATTTTTATTAAGGAAAAACACGTGTTTCACTATTTAGTTACTACAATACATCTTTGTTTTATTTACAAATTTGACAAGCATAAGCATTACATATAAAATTTTATCAGAACTTAACCTTTTAATTTAACTTAAGTTTGTAAATATTACATTTTATGATATCCCGCCATGTGTTAGAAGTGCACAATGTTTTTGCAAGTTTTATTTTCTATAATTTTATTAAATTTATCTTATGTAAAAGTTTTCTTTTCAGTACCAAAAACTTTTAAGACTGTTCGTTTCGGTATTTTAGATCAAGTTAGGACACTCGAAGAGTATTTTGCGAAATAGAGTAAGTAAACAGCTGAAAATCTACACCAAATATATATAGATATATCTGGACTATTTAAAGAAGTCATTTCGCTATATTACTTTGTATGTTTCAACACAAAAGCAATTAATTTCAATGTTTATGAATGATTTTCATTACCCGCAAAATTTTGATACACATATTAAGGAAAAAAAATATTTGACTTGGATAATTAAAAAAAAATGTGTAAAGTAAATATTTGCGAAATAACTTAGGCCTTCATTAAAAAGTTTAGTTTTCAGTTTGTGTGTAGTTTTTCAAATTATCTTTACGCGCATCTTTACTTTTCTTTAAATTTCCTCTTTTTCATTTTATAAAAGTTAATTGAAAGTAGATCAAAGCATTCACAACTTAAAATTGTGAAACAACAGCAATATTAGTTTTTGAACATTACCTTTGGTTACTTTTGGATAATGCATATATTTTTTTACATATCTTAATCAAAGAATTTTCATGTTGCATTTCATGTGGCATAATCATAACCAAAAAAAATTTATGGTTCCTTTTCATACCAACTTATAATTGTAGGTATATCGATTAGAGGCGCTTAATAAACTTTATAATATCGTCACGTATATTCAAAGTGGAAAAGCAGAAGTGAAAGATATCTCTCTTGCTTAATATTATAAAAAAGTTGTAAACTATTTAGAGGTTATTGATGAACCGGTCAAAATCACAAAACAAGCAATTTTTTATTCAGTGTAGTTATGTGAAAATAGAACAAAGTGAAATGGAATAACAATTTTAAAATAAAATTATTTATTTTGACTAAAGGAAAACTAACATGAAACTGTATTTAAAAATCTAATAAAGTTCAAAATCTAATAATGCTCTTAAACCAAGCAATATCTTTGAAGCATAGTCATCCTTATCTTTTGTTTTCGTTATGCTTACTCGCTTTCTAGTAAAATAGTAATAAATGTTCTCTCAGAATGCTATGAACTTAATGTGAGGTAAACTCTAAACGTGAACAAGTGCAAGGAGCATATCTTGTTTTAGTTTTTAATTAATATAACAAAATATAAATGTGACTATTATTAAAATAACAGATAATTATAATTGTCGATTTCCGTAACACCACTGTGGCCATCGTTCGCTTAATTTTATGTGAAAATAAAATATAACAGATCAAAACCATTTTGTTTTTATAATGGTTTCACGATTCAATTTGTTAAATTAAGTATCTATTTACCAGTCACTCGTGACCATTACGTTTGTTAGTAGTTTCCACGCGTCCAAAACTCAGGCGTGTCTATTCTCCGCAAAAAAGAGCACCTTCACATTTACGCCCACTTTCCAAAATGTATCTGTCCCCATCACTGACCATCTAGGGCTTTTAGGCGTAACTGTAACATCCAGTTTAAACTTCGGTCAACAAATTGTGTCCATGGCTCAAGTAGCTTCGAAAAAGTTGGGAATCATCTCGAAGGTACGGCGGTACTTCGGCCCTGCACAGCTTCTTAACTTATACACAGCTCAAGTGCGATCATGCATGGAGTACTGCAGTCATCTTTAGGATGGTTCTGCCAAATATCAACTAGAAGCGCTGGACTCCGTTGACCGAAGAGCCCGTAAATTAATTAACGACGTCGACCTTACAACCAAAAAACTGCAGACCTTAGAGCATCGTCGTAAGGTTGCGTGTTTAACCGTGTACTACAGGATACATTTTGGTGAGTGCGCCAGTGTTCTGTTTGAACAAATTGAACCCTCACCCTTTTACCATCGGACTACTAGACGCAGACAGAACTTCCATCCGTATGTGGTAGATATTCCAAAAAGTCGAACTAAGCGCTTTGACAGTTCCTTTTTGATACGGGTCGCCAAGGTTTGGAATGAACTGCCTGCGTCTATTTTCCCTGACCAGTATAGTCCTAGTACTTTTAAGCGTCGAGTGAATAGGTTTCTCGTGGATGGACGTGTAACACCTTAGTCTTCATGTTCACTTAACATCAGGTGGCATGGAAGACAAACGTCCCATCCATAATTCATAAAAAAAAAAAGTTTATTTGTATGCGTTAAAATGTACATTGAAACTTTTTGACCAGTTTTATACGCATAAAAAACTGGTCGAAAAGGCTTTAACTATTTTTTTTTTTAAGTAAACAAACCTACTAATCACAGTCTTAGGTAACGGTAAGTAATAAGCCATACTTTCAAATTTTTAACTTTGTTTCAAATCATTTTAATACAGGCTATGTAAGTATGAAGAACCTATAATTTGACCATTTTCATGTAGATCCCTAGCAGCGTCTTTTATAAAAATTTTAACAGGGTTAATTTTAATTAGCGCGTCACCTCTTGCAGCCTCTCCACGTCAATCCCAACAACATTTTGTTCTACAACTTTTTAAAATTCAAAGCTTTTTAAATTTTTCAAGCGTTACATTACTTACCTGTCAAATTTCCTCAACCAAATTGAACTTAATGTCGAGGGCATAGAGTTCAGATTCACCATACCGAAGTACCACCGAAGCTAATCTGAATTAGAGCTCCTGTGAAACTGAAAAATTCTACCAATTTTGTAAGCCTTCTTAATGTCCACTTATTCATATACTTTTATGTATTATATGTTTCAGCATTTGGTGACGGTTTACTACGAAGCCCTGTGCCCCGACAGTGAGAACTTCATAGTGAACCAATTGGAGCCTACCATACGGTTAATGCAAGATTATGTAAACCTGAAACTGGTGCCTTTTGGTAAAGCTCATGTAAGTGATATTTTTATTCATTTAATGCCGTATGTAATTTAAGCTGTTATGTGACATTAGGAGTTGATTGTTTATCACTTCCGTAATGTGGAACATGACTGCTTCTGTATAGTTACATGTAGTTTGTTATCAATGCTTTTCGCTATATTTTAACATTTAATTTACAGCAAAATAAAAAATCTAAATTAGGTTACTAATAAACAAAAAAGTATATGATTTGGCTAGTACACGTAATGAGAATATTAAATAGTTTAAATTTCCGGTGTGTGCCATTTATTTTAATTTGTGAATCTGTCTCTCTATGTTTTATGTGTATTTTCTTATGGTCTATAAATAAATGTACTTTTATCTGGTACATGAACCGTTTCTAATTATTTACTCTTGTACTCCTGTAGAGCGTCAGAGGCGGAGAAAGTTTCATCTGCCAGCACGGGCCTCCAGAATGCCGGGGCAATAAGATCCAGGACTGCGTTCTGCACAACATGCAGTTCAGATCAGACGCGGATAAGGTGGAATACGTGGTCTGTGAAATGACGACGCGTGCTGCATCTAGAGGAAGTTATCAGGTTTTGTACCTTATTGTTTGCCTATCTTAAGGATGAACATTAATAAATAACAAATTTTCTGATATCACTTGATAGAAGTGCAGGAGGACACTAGCTAAGAAAAAGAACAGCTTCTAAATTGTTTATTTGAACCTTAAGCTTACCGGTAGTGTTGTTATTTAAAAGCTGTTTTATGCACTTTTTTAAAAATAATCCAATGTTCGATCCCGTTGATATATCAGAGCGGTTACGCTCTTCATACGATTCTTATCCGATCCGAATATGAGAAAAAATGAATCTAGAAATTTTGTATGACATGACGGATAACGGATGAAGATATAGCGCCTACCATAGAAATATTTCTACTACTACGCCGGACATTTCTCGGATTCGGACCGGATAAGAATCGGGTGTAGTGAGTAACCGCTATTATGGGTGTATTATAGAAGAAAAAATATAGCCAGTCTGTAATAATAGTTGTGCAGTAATTTAACATTGTCGCTATTGTTTCACGTTATTCTTTTCATCATAACACAAAAACATCAATTTTGTTTCTTATAGTTTTGTGTCAGTAATATCTTATTTTATTATGTTCAAAATATTCAATATTGTACATATGTTTATTAAGTTAAGTGAGTGAAGTGTATATTTTATCACTGTAGGTAATAAATAAATAAGTCTGTCGGTCTTTTTTGCTACTAAAAGAAATACCGATATGTATTGGCCATAAACAGTGCCTGAACAGATTACTGTTATATTTTAAACGTGCTTATCACAGAAACAACGTATCTCAGAACGGGCACGTGTATTTGTTTTTTTTTAACGGGTTTCAACGTGTACATAAAGGCTCTCTTCTTATCGTATGGAAGGGTGAACATGTACACACACACACTCACACATAAACGCCAAAGAGGTATGTAATATTTCGCGGTAGACTTTCCATGAACGATTGTTAAAGCTTGTTAATTATGTGCTAAAAACCTTCATCAACCAGAGGGAGACTTATGGCCCTACTGAGGGCTCTTTAAAAAGAGTCGTGAAGTACATATTTTTATACATAGTTTCTACACAGGAGTCTATTTTTATGCCAATGCAATTTTTTATGATATAGTGATTGAATAAGCCTACAGTCAGAGTTATATGTCTTCAAAAATGTTGTCCATGAAAATACAACTTGCAAATTTACATTTCACTATTGAAGTTTCGTGGTAGGACCTCTCCAGGGCCCGCCGTGCTAGTGACCACCCTTCATATATCAGCTGTCACCAAATATCACCACTCCTGCTGTGATGTGTTCCGGCAATATTTTATGAAGAGCCAGGTCCTTCCAAAACCATGTACTTTTCATCTTCAGATTGAGTTAAGCGGGTTTAGTGTTCAATAAAAAAAAAATTAATGGTATCAACCGCGCCAAGCGTAGCTGAACCTGCAATATCGATTTTAAATAATCATAATCAAACCTTTCCAGTGTGTTCAAGATCCGATGGCTGCGGTAAGGTGCGTCGACTCTCAGCAGGGCACGAGGCTACAACTGAACTCGGAAGCTCTGACTAACTCTGTACGTCCGACGTTCGTCCCTACAGTTACCATTGATGGGGTAAGTGGAATATAGGTGAAACAATCAAAACCTACCACCTATTTATACAGGGTGAAAAAGTCAACAGGCAAAATATGCAAATTTTATTTGATAGTTCGGTTACAAAAAAAAATATATTTTTCCACATGGTCACCCTAATATTAATCTAACTAAGATTAATCGTGGATTAATCTTTCAATAATAGAATGACGCAATTATGGTGATTTTTGCTATTTAAAATCATTAACAATAAAGTTGAATTGCTGACTTCTAGAGTGTTGCAATGAATAACAAAAAATATACGACTTATAACTCAACCAGTATAATTAATACAGATTAATATAAACTTCTAAATTATAAATTATGTGCAAGTCTTTCTGAAACAGGATTGAAGTTTATAGTGCAGGAAAAGTGAAAATTATGTAGTTTATTACGATATTAAATTAAATGAAATGGCTAGTAAAAGTTTTGTGTGGCCTCACAATGAGAAAAACTGAAATATTTTTAGAAAGACGCACTTTGTACTTAGAAACTAGGAGTATGTAAACTGATGTACATACACATATAATAACCAGAAAGTTATACATTGTTAGAAACCGTTAGTAACACGGAAGTAACTTTAATCAAAATTTTGAAACATACAAATGCTGTTGGATGTGATGAAATTTGTAGCAAAGACATTCAGTTCTGTAGGGTCGAATCAGCTGTACTCAATTGTACCCAAAACCCTTTTGACTTTTGACCCTTTTGACTTTTGACAACAGGGACAAATTTTAGGGATCAATGTTTCCCTAAATTTTGGACCAAAATCTATCCACTCACACAGTAATGTTTGTGTTACCCTATTTTCTTAAGTGTGTTGGCAGCGACCGACGGTTAAGAGACTTTCAGGTCGGGTAGGGCTGGTCGTATCCTGGTGCTAGGTGTTCGGCATGTGGCACAAAGTCAAGAGTTCTTCAAGTGCGCTTCTTTAGATTAATGGATTTATTTGCTCTCAGAAACTTCTTTCGGCTCCTAAGACGGGCTTTTACACTTTATGGTTATGGTGGTAGGACATGACCATAAAGGGTGTGATGTGTATCAGTTTCTTGTCGGGATTTTCCTATTAGTTAGTCGGCGACCGTTCGTGAAGTCGTCTATAACTACCTACCTACATATTCTCTATTGAAAGCGCTGTCCGTGCATCCGTATGTCCGTAGTAAGTAGATACCAGTAGTGCAAGCATGCGTTGCGTAATGAATTCTTTAACTTTCGGTTAAGTTTACTCGGTCAATAATTATATATATTGTTACCCACGACGGAACGTCATATACCGTGCGTTTGGGGTGAGAGGGTGTTTGTGCAAACCAATGTTACCATTTATCTCCAGAACCACTGGTCCGATTTTAATGCGGTTTTAGGTGTAGCGATAACAACTCACCAGGGGGCGCTGCAGTAAACATTTGTTTGTAAAAGTCAATGTTACCGTTTATCTGCAAAACCATTGGTCCGATTTAAATGCTGTTTTCAGTGATCGCTTTGGATTTGATTAGCGCATGTTCTGAGATAGGTGTTACGGTAACAACTCACCAGGGGGCACTGCAGTAAATATTTGTTTGCAAACCAAATTGGTCCGATTTGAATGCCGTTTTCAATTATCGCTTTTGATTTGATTGGTATAATGCTCTTAAATAGGTTTAACGGTAACAACTCATCAGGGGGCACTGCAGTAAACATTTGTTTGTAATAACAACCAATAATTCTGCAAAACCATTGGTCCGATTTAAATGTGGCTTTCAGTGATCGCTTTGGGTTTGATTGGTGCATGTTCTTATATAGGTGTTACAATCCAAAGCCATCACTGATAACCGCATTAAAATCAGACCAATGGTTTTGAAGAATGGTAACATTGGTTTGCACAAACCATTCTACGTAATATGATATCGAGTTACGTTACAACAAAGCCCCAGCAAAGTTGAGCCACCAGCAAAGTTGAGTTGTAAATACTTATTACAATACTCCACTATGTATTTAATAAACATGGGTTTTCCAGCGGTGGTGGGGACATTAGAGGGCTGATGAGGAACGAGGTGTTGTGTAATGTAATGTATGGTACCTATATTATGCTCTTTAAAAAGTTTGAAATAAAAAACAAAATAAAAATTTTGAAAAACCCACGACGCGACGGTTTTTTAACCGTCTTTTAAACGAATAGTATGAACAACATACTATTCGTTTTCATAGAACTTCCCTACGCTTACCTATTCGGTTCTCGAAGATGTAGATGTCGCAATAACATAGGTATTCAACTCCCTATGAACTTTATAAGAAGAGCAAGAAAATCCGTCGAGGGCTGCCATCAATATTTTAAATTTCAATATAAAACTACAAAATGAATTCATTCAATGGCAGCCCCAGACGGATTTTCTTGCTATTCTTATAAAGTTCATAGGGAGTTGAATACCTATGTTATTGCGACATCTACATCTTCGAGAACCGAATAGGTAAGCGTAGGGAAGTGCTATGAAAACGAATAGTATGTTGTTCATAATATGACCGACTCTGTGTGAGATCAAGTGAACTTTTAAAAAAGCATTTCACGTTAATTATCTCTCGTCACATAAATCATTTCAGTCGGGGATTTTAAATTATTTTATTCTTTTTCAATTAATTTTTAACCGTCGCGTCGTAGGTTTTTCAAAATTTTTATTTTGTTTTTTTTTATTTTATTATTCTCTCTATGTATGGTCTTAAACTATCACGTCCTCGAATTTCGAAAGTGACCCACCGGTCACCTTGTATATAACTTACAGCGACCGTTCTAAAAATGATTTCTGCTTCTTCACAAATTGGTATTTTGATGCTATTATATAGGTGTGTATTCTGTTCGACAGCCTCTTAGGATACTTTGAAGATTTGCGAATGATCTCGATAAAGGAGTCATAATTCTTAGAAATAGCAAGAATAGTTCAATTAATATCAGCAAGGCTTTACCAAATTTAAATCGACGTCGAAATTTGACTGTTTTAGGTTTGATGGCGCTGTTAATTTGGCAGAAAATTGGTCGATTGTGATATGGAATGGTGTGCAATTTTTTCGCAAAGATGGTTTAGAACATTACTGACATTAGATCCGGATTGTATCCTTGACGCCATCGGAGACTATTAAAGGAAGATGGCAACTTGTAGTCATGGATGACGGATAAGTTTTATTTTCACACCATTCCTCACGACTTTACCATCGCGGTTCATTTCTGCGTATCCCCATATGGTGTTAATGACTGTAGAAGTCACCGACAATGATTTTCAAAGTTTACAAAGCAAGTTTTATGTAGAAATTACGCAGTTTTCAATTTCAATTGCGGTTATTTTAATATTATCTAAGTTAGAACAAGAAGAAGATTGCAGAATAAGGTTTGGTCTAGTAAAAATATATTTTGCATATTTTGCATTTGGAATTTCTGCCCTTGTATTATTAGTGTTGTTCACTTCGATGTGTTTATTGAATAGGAAGTACGTCACAGTGACATTTTTTGCAAATATTATTTAGGAGTACTATAACTGAAGGGCATTGATATCATATGAAGGGAAGGTTTAAGAAGAGAGTGTTGGGTGTAGCTCTGAGTAGGACTGTTGTATATAGTCTGGCTTGCGGGAATGATTGTGTTCAAAGTATTTGCCAGCAAAGACCCTGCGTTACCGGATCTATTTGTTACCAGGGTGTGCCACGTGAAGGCTTTTTACATACACCCCGCCTGGACGCCTGCTAACAGACAAACGCAAAGACGTAACAGGTTCCCATATTACCCTTTGAGAACAGAACTTTATATTTTACTAGCTGACCCGGCAAACGTTGTTTTGCCATATAAATAAATAAATAAAAAAAACTAGGTGTTGGCCGATTCTCATAGATACCGGATAAGCACAAAAAATTTCATCAAAATCGGTCTAGCCGTTTCGGAGGAGTATGGCAACGAAAACTGTGACACGAGAATTTTATATATTAGATGTAGCGGCGCGTGTTTCGAGCGGATGACAGCCACTATAGCATGGGTCCAATATATTTTTTTGAGATATTTTGTCTGCTCGAGCGCTCTTTGTTCATAGATTGACTTCTGTACCTATCTATTTTGCGTCAACAGCATGCTAAAAAATAACTTTATAGCGATTATTAATACTAAGCTATGTCCTGGCAATATACAACGTATTTCCAAAAATCTATTCGTCACTTAATTAAATTATACCTATTACAATAAAAAGTTAATTTACTACTACACTGATATAAAATTGACATTCAATAAAATAAAAATTGAAATTCAACTGTCCATCAGTTGATACATTTAGATAAAATATTAATTCATTCATTCGTTCTCAAGGATCTTGAAAAGCACAGTGAATAGGTAGTGAATAGGTCAAAGTCAGTTACGAGGGCAGTGGGCAGCCTTGCTTGGAGTTTCTCATCCTTTTTTTGGGTGACTAAACCCTTGTTTAACCTCCATTTTCCTGATGATAAGTGAAGAAGAGGTCTAAAATGATGAAGCACTCAGGCTTAGAAAGGAACTGGCTCTTCATAAAATATTGCCGGAACACAACGCCCGAAACTTTGCGGGAAGTCACCAAACACAGCATGAATGTAGCGAATCTATGGTATAAGGTAGTTAAGGAATGGGGAAATAGTCTAGTGTACTGGACAATTTCCTACGTGGGAGGGCGCTCGACTCGGCGTTCGGCTGCATGGGAAAGCGGGGATCGGCTGGAGGGAGCCCAACTCGCCGTGGCTAATGCCAATGGCGATACCGAGCGCTCCATTATTAACTCATAAAACAAGTGCTGTTTCTTGTTGCAGGTTTTTAACCAAGCGGAACAAAATATGGCGATGAAAGACCTCAAGGGGCTGCTTTGCTCTCGCCTGGGAGATGTTCCTCCTTGCCGCTATCACAGTAGAAGCGCTAATAGTACTATAATACATCATATATACGGATAACAAAAAGTTTTTTTTGTAACCAGTTCCCTATACAGGGTGGACAATTGAGATTGGCCAGTATGGAAAAATCTTTGGGGAACTTTTAAAAAATAAAGCTTAAACTATTTCTATATTAACATCGATTTTATAGGTGCTAAGCAATATTTTTTTACTATCAAACATGACATCTCAAATGAATAAGATGCACTCTTTTTATATTCTTTAATTTTTAATATGTGCGATTTTTTTATTTTCAACACATATTTAGCTATTTTTTTTTTGTAAATGTGTGAATGCAGATTATGTGTGAATTCAAAGTTCCTAAAAACAGGACTTCGTGTGTTCTTTAGTTTCAGACTGACCGATCTAATTGGTCCATCCGTTATACTCGTATGTAACGTGTTAACTAATGAACGCAAAACCTGTAATTTGTACGGAATCAAGAAAGGAATCCATTCCATTAATAAAAAGTATGGGTCAAATTTTTACGTAAATAAAGTTTTATTTATGCCAAGTCTAAAATGTACTTATGCCTAGGTAAATTGCCTACCTACTACTATCTACATCTCCTACAAATATATGAATACGAAAGTTTGTGAGAATGGTTGAATGTTTGTTCCTCAAAACAGCTGTCTGCCCGTTTTTGGGGACTTGAAAAAATTTGATACAGATAAATTTAATATTCTGAAATAACACATTGTATACTTTATATACCACTATTCCCACGGGCTTAGAAAAACCGCGTGGAACGCGTCATTGAGTTTCCACAAATCCGAGAAAAAGAGATAGCAAGAGCTGTTGTAGATAGAAAACGTTCTTTTACTTAGTTTGGTCGGCGCCACGCATGCATTTGCAAGTTTTTTTTTGCGAGAAATTTTATTTGCAATCAATAAAGTTTTGCGTTTTTTTCATTAACACGTTGTATATGATTATGTTACCAATACCAATAGAATCTTTTTTTTTAATAAAATATTATTATTTAATCGATTTAAAAGTTTCTCGATAACGAAGGAGTAAAAATATTTATTATTATTTATTTCAGGCCTCAGAAATTTTACAGAGATGGTGGTAAATATAGACGATGGTCCTATAGATATTAAAGTAATACACACTTTTAATTAAATAAATTTGGCACCATTAAACATGTAAAGTCGGTGAAGTGTTAAGCGAATCACGAGTTAAGGCCGATCTTAATTGCCTAACTATCTTTGCTGACTGTTAAATTACCTTTTAATAGTAGCTCAAAGTATATTAAAGAAAGATTAAAAACTGTATTTTTTTTATTTGGACACATTTATTTCAATATTGCTTTGACAAAAGTATAAAAATATTTGATTGAATCATGCGTTACTTTGCGGAAATCCTTGACAACTACTTTAACAAAGTTACCTTGCTAATTCCGCGACTTGCAGTAATGATGCAGGATTTTCATGCGTTGGTTCACCGCCCTCCCTCCCTCAACACGTGTCGGTGATAGCTAGTGGCGTAGGTTATAGTATTTCAAGTGCGTGTTACTTTTCTTGCTTTTTGTTTGAGGGAGGGAGGGCATTGAACCAACGCACGAACATTTATAAAAATATTTTTTAATGATAATGTAATGTAGGTGAGTACATTTTTTTTTATTACAGACTTTTCCCGCGTTTTATCTTAATCTCACCTGATGGCACCTAAGTGAAGATGAGGTCGAAAATTAAAGTACACGGGATAAGGAAAGAACTGGCTCTGATATATGTATAATATTGCCGGAACACATCACCGCCCCGGAACAGTAATATTAATGTTGATATCATGATTAATACAATTTGGCTTTCTAATGTAGAACTATCTTATCATTTCCAGCAAAAAAATAATTACTCCAACTAGCTCGACTTGCCTTGATTTACTGTTCACAAATGGGCTTCCATGCCGGACTAGGAGCGAAGGAAAAACATAGAATGTGCCGGGTGCTTGTCTTCCTGGGCATACTGTAAAAGTCAGTTAGAGACAGAGGTTTTATTGGAGATTTTTTTGTGGGCGATAGGCTGACCCCCTGTCACTGCAATAGTCTCTCTCCATCATTATAATGCCTCAAAATTTGTCAAACGTGACATCAGATAGTTTCATTGCCTCTGGTGTTCTGCCTACTTGGTGTTCTGATACAGGCGTGAAGTTATGTATGTAATTATGTAAATTTTAGACTGAAAAAATCTAAAAAACCTGGCTTGCGGCAAATATGCGGCTTATCGATATCAGTACCGTCTTACACACAAACCCTAAAGCACTTTTTAGTACATAAATTTATTGTTAATTTATTGTACTTACAGCCATCGCAACCATCTTAATATATATAGCATTTCATATTTCTTAATATTTAAGCAAAAAAATTATTGACGTTCTCAATTTAAACACCGATCGGAAACAATTGTCGTAAAAAATAAATGAATTATTTTGAATAATAAAAAATGCAGAAACTTTAACAGTTCTTTGATGTACAACTAAATTATTTATTCGTTCTTCGTGTAAGGATATTTGTTTTACATATTATTATTGTTATAATGGCTGTTGGTCTTCCTTAAATAAACAAATAATAATAAATATTCACACCTGTATCCCTAATGGGGTAGACACCAGAGTTTGGGGTAGACATCACGTTTGACAAATTTGGAGCAGCTGGTACATTATATAGCAAATATGTATATGTATATGTTTTTATAGCAAAAGTTTCATACAGTATCATTTATAATTTCTACGTTTTTAAGCAAAATCAGCTCTACAATATAGCTATAGAAGCATTATCTAAAAACTCATTTTCAGCCCACTATGCGACGCGTCGACAAAATAGCGCCACCTATTGTTTTATATTGTACTACTTAGCGATAGTATTTTAGTTTTTAATTTTGTTTCATGATTCGTAACAGCTAGCGCTATTTTATATCATATATCATTATATCAATAGCCAGGTACCAATAAATAATAATCGAATTTTTGTTCGAGATTGTCAGTCGATTTACTTTAATAGTCTCTGATTCACGTGCGGTGAATGTACTCGACAATGTCGAGTCCCAGTAAATTGGGACGAACTCCAGTGAGTTGGAGTGTCTCAGTACGTCAAGGAGTGCTCTTCTGCAATGGCCCCAGTGAGTCAGGGTGTCTGATGGCTGCAGTGGGCAGGAGAAGATACTCTGCTAGTTGACCTACTAAGGTGCAGGGTGCTGTGTCGAGTTGCATGTGGAGGCTGCAGGTGGCAGAATAGGATGCAGGTCTGCAAGATAGGGGTCCACCATGGTAGGCGTGGAGAGTGCTGTATGCTGGTCATATGCGGTCAATAATATTTATCACAATACATTAGATGACACGTAACAAATGGTTCGACGAGGAGGCGAACTAAGGACTTCCCAAGTTATTTAGATATTTTACTCATAAAACTATTGTTGTTTCTTGTTGCAGGTTTTTAGCCAAGTGGGACAAAACCTCATAGGGCTGGTATGCAAACATCTGGGAAATGTTGGTCCTTGTCTTGCTTACAATAAAAACTCCATTAGTAAAATATCACATAGTTTACACGGATAACGAAATGTTTTTTTAACCAGTTCCCTATACAGGGTGGACCATTGAGAACGGTTAGTATATCGAAGTCTGAAACTATAAGACCCGGTCCCGGTCTGAAAGGTCCACCCGGTATAAACAGGGCTGTTTTGTTCTCACCGACCAAATATTTTTAACACAATAAGTATCATTTACAGAATAGATTTTTGCAAAAAAAGGTATGTGTTATTACCTAGGCAATTAATATATTCGCTGAATATGAATAGCATTAAAATGACGACCAATTTGGCGATGGGGTAACAATGTCTGCCTCAGATGCCAGTGGTTGCAGGTACGATTCCCGCACTGTATAAGAAAAAAAAATGTTCCGGGTCTGGGCGTTTATCTATATGTGTATTTATGTTCCCCCTTAGTTGGCTACATGGTATCCCATATCACAAGCTCAGTTTTGCTTAGTTTGGGGCCATGTAGTTGGTGTGTGATTGTCTGGGGATTTTATTTATTAGAATAAAGACGACTACGCACTACTACAAAACATCTCCGTAACATAACTACAAAACATCAGTATTACGTCTTGTAGTGCTGTGGCATTTCATTACCAATAAAATGCCGCGTTTTAGTAACAGTGTTCATAAACAGTGACTATTTGTAAAAAAGTTTGTGGGGCTATATTTTTGTTTTTTTTTTTAAGCTATTGCATAGCTTCTATCGCGGGCCTTGAGCGTGGGGGCCGAATCCAGAAATTCCGTAACGAAGAAAACTTAACACACCCCACTCCGACCGGCACAGCGGTGATACTTTGATTTCATAACTTTACATGAGGGTTTTAATAAACAATCAACGCCATCAACTAGGAACTTGTGGAACTTTATATTAGATCAAACATTACTGCATTAATAAAATAAATAAATAATTATAATTGTATAAGTTGATAAAAAATGCTATGCAATGGCTTTACCGCGGCAATCTCCGAGTGCCACGCGTCTTTTTTTGTACTGAGCGATACTTAAATAAATAAGCAGGTACATTTATAGGTATTGCATAAAAAAAATAACATTTGAATTTGGCTAAAAAGCAAGAAAGGAATCCATTCTATTAATAAAAATTTTGCTGCAACTTTTTTACCAAACAAATAATATTTAATTGTTTTATTCATTTACTCTTTATTGTTTTATTCATTATTACAAAGTGAATACATCCAAAAAGGATTACAATATTATTGTTTAACAATTGGCGGTCTTATCGCTAGCAAGCAATTTCTTCCAGACAACCCGGGTTATAGAAATTGTGAAATGTGAGTTGGGATTAGGCATACATAATTTAACTATAAATACACTAAATAAGAATATACACAAATAATGTATTAAGATAGATAGACAAACATACATAAATATATAAGCGATACATAAATAGATGAAGTTATAGGTAAATTACTTCACATGCTGACTGAAAATGCAGTTTTAAATGATTTTTGAAGGTTAGAGGCAGCTCATTCCATAGATTTACTGCGCGGACCATAAAGAACCTCCTATGTAGTCCGTTGAATGTATTGGTGTACCAAGCATTAGGTAATTAGTAGATAGTAAGATACGCTCATCTTGAGCATGGTGATATTTAAAATGCTTGGCATGATGGGATTGAACAGAATGCGATACAGGAGACAAAGAATATGAATATTCCGGCGAAAGCGAATAGGAAGCTACTTGAGCTTAGTGCGATATTCAGATACATGATCATATTTACGCAATCCAAATATGAATCTTATACAGAGATTTTGAAGGCGCTCAAGCTTATTAAGTTGGTTTTCAGTGATATCCAGATAACAAACATCTGCGTAGTCAAGTATAGGGAAAAAAGAGAATGTGCGATTGATATTTTGGTGGGAATAGACAAAAGATTATGCAAGCGCTTGAGCGAGTTAACAGCAGAAAACATCTTCCTGTTCACTTCATTCATCTGGGTATTCCATGACATATTATTATCAAATACTAGTACTAGGTTTCTGACACTCCGGCTGTATTCGATTGTGACTGAGTTAATTACAATTTTTGGACATATTGACCAGTCTATGTGATTCACTATAGCCTGCGTGTTAGAAGGATTTAACATTAGACCTTTCTGCGTACTCCAAGACATCAGTTTTTGACAGTTTTTTCAAAATTAACAGCTGCTACACTGTAAGTATATTTGAACATCATCTGCATACACATGGTAGGACGAAGAAAGTTCTTGATAAATATTATTTATAAAAATAGAGAAAAGGAGAGGAGACAACACGCCACCTTGTGGGACTCCTGCCTGTACAGGAGTCCCACAAGGTGGCGTACTGTACTGCCTAAGAGGAGGAAGAATCTCGTGCAACTATACGCTGTCGGCTTCCACATAAGTAGTTACAAAACTTTTCAATTACCGATGGAGATATGTTAAGCGAGCGCAGCAACTGTAACAAAATGTCGAAGACAACTGTGTTGAATGCGTTGCTGAAGTTTAATAATGTTAACACGGTGAGCTTTTTAATTATCATCATCATCAACCTTTTTTAGCTGGGCCATGAGTCTCTCCCCTTCATTTTATTTATGCCAATTCTTAAACTTAAGCCTGGGTGAATGTAAAGATACCTACTACTAGCTACTAAGTCTACTAATATTATGAATGCGAAATGTTGTTAGTATGTATTGATGTTTATTCTTCTTTGACCCAAAAACGTGTTGACGAATCTAGTTGAAGTTTGGTGCAGCTATAGCCAATAGTCTGGAATAACACACAGAATACTTTTATCACCATATTCCCACGTTGTAAAATAAATAAATAATAAAATAAAATCCCCAGAGATTCACACCAACTACATGGCCTCAAAGTCAGCAAAGTTTGTGTTATGAGGTACCATGTAGCGAACTAGGGGGGAACCTAGAATATAAAATTCATGTAAAAATAGATTATGTTACGAAAACCAATCTTTTTTTTTAAATTACCAATTTCCGTTGTTAATATTTTAAGATAGGGAAGTAGATTCTATTGCAGTCATCTAGACATAGCTCATATCTATAGGTATATCGTTTGCCTAAGCAGAAATACAACCACAACAGGTGTAAAGTTCATTTATTATCATGTGCCAAAACTCATAACTCAAGGGGATACTAATCCGTCGGTTTCAAGCTATACTAGCTGCGTCGTAAGAGGTCCTAGATTCGAGTCCTATCCGGGTCCAAGTGTAACACTCTGCAAGGGTGCTGTGTTGCATGTATGCATAACATAACCTGAATAAAAACTTACTTTATAACTGCATAATTAAACCACCAGTATATTAAGTATCAATTAGGAGTCAACATTTTCAAGATCCATTTTGTTTTTCTGATAATCAACGAATGCAGAGCATTTAAAAACCGACTTCACGTCAAAACTTTGGCTGCAGTAGGTTTAAGGCCGTCAAATGTATAAATATGCTCCGATTTAAAAAAAATAAATTTTCCCAGACGTAGGTAGGTACTTAATCGATATCGATGAAATTTATATGGGACTACCTCTGAAGTATCAACTATAATATGAAACAAGAATATTCAATATCGATTCATAACTGTCCCAAAAATCGTGTAATAATGACACAAAAAGAAAACAAACACATAATGAGAAACTCCTCCTTTTGGAAGTCGGTTGAAAATTCTCATTAAAAAGAATGAGATTTCCTTGTTTCTCATAACCTTGCTGCAAGGTCATTAAAAAGGGGATCCATCATTTAATCGCAATTCCTTTCAACGATTTTCAGTACCCATATAAAGATTCGCAGAACTTTTTATACAATATTTAACAAATCATAGAATTAGGTGTAGGTTCATTTTCTCGAATAAAAAAAGACGTGTGGCACTCGGAGACTGCCGCGGTAAAGCTATTGCATAGCATTTTTTATCAACTTATGCAATTATAATTATTCATTTTTGATTTTGAAAAGTTCCTAGTAGATGGCGCTGATTGTTTATTAAAGCCCGCATGTAAAGTTATGAAATCAAAGTATCACCGCTGTGCCGGTCGGAGTGGGGGGTTTTTTTCGTTACGGAATTTCTGGATTCGGTCCCCACGCTCAAGGCCCGCGATAGAAGCTATGCAATAGCTTAATAATTATCTACAAACTCAGTTCATCGTATTTTCATATTTGTACATTTATCGAAATAATGTTACATAGAAGTTTTGTAACCCATATTTTTTTTCATCGTAAATTTCGGTTTGCAAAATAATTGAGTCATCAATTTTTACTTCAATAAATCAATGTACACCGAAAATGTGATTTCATGGAATTAATTAGTTCTGTGCGTGATGTTTTTTTGGAGCATTATTTCAAACAAAAATTAGGATGATTCAAAAAAAGGTATTAACGCTAAATAAAAGCTTAAGCCGACTCCACGTAGTCTTATCTGCCCTACCCCTACGCGAGCTGTTTATATATTCAAATTTTTTATGGCATACCGGTAAGATGGCAGAATTTTATCTAGCATAACTACTCTAATCCCGAAAACTTTTAACTTTACTGAGTAAATTCCTGAAGTTTGTCACAGAACCGAATTGGCCAACCCCTTAACCACGTAGTCTTATTGGATCGACCCTAGAGTGTTTTTGTAAAGCCGGAGGCGCGGAGTAAGGGCAGCCCCCACCCGCTGTCACAAAGCGTTAGCACCGTGGGAGCCGTAGCGACTGAGGCTGGTCGTCCGTGGCGACCAGCAAGCCTAAGCTGCGAAGGGAATCACAAGTGTCTGCGCTTTGTGACGTAAGGGCGAAGGGGCTGCACATCCCGTAGCGCCGGAGACGTCACAGATCTATCAGCGTCCCAGAATAAAGTGCATGCATGCTTGCTTTCATGCTCAATGCTTGCTTGAATGTAGTATGTTTTCTTGCATGTAGCATGCTCGCTTGTTTGTATGCAGAGTCTTTGCCTGCTTGCTTGCATGCAGCATGATTGCTGTTTGCATGTTGCATTTAAACTAATTAAAACAAGAAAATATTTGAGAATAACAAAATAAAACTCATTTTCGATACATAATATTGTAATTTCGTAGTTCCGATACATATTGTAATATTTTTGAGAATACTTTCATCGATAACTTAATACTTTTATGAAATGTAAGTTCGATATATCATTTTTGTGGTAATCAAAACAACTTTAATAGATTTTTTTTTAAATGTTTTTCGATGATATAAAAATTTAATAGGCTGAATTGAAAAAAAATATATATTAAAAATCGTGGAGTAGTTTTTGTTAAAATGAAATTCGATATAAAAAAATCTGTATTCTAATAGACACTCCATTAAAAAGTATTTCAATGAAGATCATGACGTTTCTTGTGTTTTATGTGCCAACAGGCTCGTCAATTTTGCCCGTGTAGGGTCGGCTTAATATAGCCCTAGCGCACCTGGATAAGCGTGTCTTATAAGGCGACTAAACCGACTGACCCCCTTAAGCGACTAAACCGCTTGGTGGTAGGATCTCGTCAGAGCCCAACTGGTTAGCGACCAACCTTCATTAAAATGTGGCGCCAAATATTACCACTCCGGCGGTGCTGTATTTCAGTAATATTTTATGAAGAGCTTTCATTTCTTTCCTTAGCCCGTGTGTTTCCATCTTCGACCTCATCTTCACTTACCACCAGTGGGTTTTGCAAGCTAAATAAAAAGAATAAAGGATCTATATTGAAAGTTTATTTATTAGAAGAATTTCATTCCAGAGTCCACCTGATTAGATAGCTAAATTTATTCTCTTAAGCTTCGCAACCCGAGGCAGATCTAATGGAGACGATGCCGCGAGTCGAGGCTTGCCGCGATTCGGAGAAAAAAGTGCTGCCGTGCAGCTAGCCAAATTTTGTCGGTAAAAGTTCGTGCTCAAAGGCGCCTCGCTATGAGGCGTGCGTTCAGTGGAGACGGTTGTACGCATGCTCGGCACGTGGCAAGATAAAAAAAATAAATAGAAAGAAGTGTAGACAATTAATAAAGTTGTATGAAAACCACACAAACTTTTAAAACCACAACAACAGCTGTTTAGTATGATAATTTAGCAGACGATATAATTCCTTAATCCACCATCGATGTTTTCGTTTCTGACGTTGTGTCCTTCTATAGTGCCCGATTACTACCAATGCTGCAGCGACTTAACGTGCGTCAGCCATGGTGGCAAAGAGAAACTGAGAAAATTGTGGCTCGGGTTGATGCTTGCTCCTCGATACGGTATTTTGTGGGCTCAAATGGAGACGCATTAACTTTCCTCATGCCGCGGCACGCTCAGGACGAGGCTGCTCAAGTGGAGACCCAGCTTTAGTTATACAGATTGCGAAAAAATGTTATTGGATTTTAAGCAGAGAGTTGATTCTGAACCTATGTATTAGGTGTTTTTTGCAATAATGATCTTCAATGCGCTAGATAGACAATTATTTAAAAATTAAAATCTTTTTAAACTGGTACCGCGTATAACGCGACTACGGGACGTGTAAAATACGAGGTTATTAGTTATCAGACGAGAATCTTATAAGGCGACGACGCTTGAAATAAATTTCTATTAAAATAAGACTTACCTTTATGCTCATATTTTTTAGGAAATGTGAATAATAAATAAGTAGTTCGTTTATGAATTGTTAAATAATAAATTCACATTTTTATCAGCAATCACTCTAGGTACTTAAATTTATTAGACTGATATTTTGTTCTTAATATTTACTATTATTATGCGAGTTGCCCACAAACTTAAGCAAGTAAGTAAATATTCATCATCATCATCACAACTCTGTGTAATGAGCCCACTGCAGGGCATGAGTCTCTCCTCTGGGTGATGAGGAGGTTTAGGCCGTAATCCACCAAGCTGGCCCAGAGCTGGTTGGTGGATAAGTAAATATTACTATTTCTAAATTTGTTTCATAAAAAATGACCAAAGCCTCCTAAGATGTTTTCCTTCCCCAATAATTTTTAACTCAATACTTATTATTTTAAGTGAAGCCACAGTTTATAGTTTCATCTATCTTTATACGTTCTGGCCAGCAATTACAAGCATCTGCTATTTACATATCTAAATCCATAGAAAACACTATGTTATCATTAAAGTTATTCTTAAACAAATTCTTTAAATTCCCAGTCTACAGATTGTTATTTTATTTACAATTATTAATTTAAACCATGTTGTTTACTAAAAAAATATGTTCTGATTTTATAAATTCATGCGGAATTCGCCCTGGAATTTGGGAGAGCACTTTTTTTAAAGAAAAACTTAGAACGCAAGTTTTTCGTAAACCTTGTGATTTTTGGATGGATTTCGAAGTAAGCGATGATTGATAAAGTGATGGATATCAGATAGCAAACATTTTATTAACTTATTGACTCAGACAGTATCGATTAGTTATTCGATAGAAGATCTAAAAATATCAATTTTAGAGTAAATAATTGCTAATATAAAAAAAAAATATTGTCATGCAATTTTCCTACACTGACCTTACGGTGTAATTGACATTTATTTTATTAAATGCTGATATTATATCATCTACGTAGTGAAAGACGTAACTATCTAGGTTTAATCGACGCAATCAGTCGCGAAAAATAGTAATCAGCCCTAATGGTACTTAGTTTTATGATAACAGTGACTTCATTTGTCTGCGGATGTCAAGTGTGTCGATAGTCATTTTTTTAAATTTTCATATTGACGATTAGCTTGAACTGTCTCCCACTCCCTTCAATTAATAATATAGTCCTCTGTTACTTCATATTTTTAAATCCATAAATTCAGATATTCTACTGAAGTTGCATTTTGAATATTACATTACATGTTGAGTATTTTTAATTTGACCAATGTACACAGGTGGACAACTCCTGACTTAAGATCACCTTAAAGTTTTTATAAATACCGAAAAGTTACTTTAGAAATAATAAAATTATACAAGTCTTGTGTTTTTCTTTTATCAACTCTTTTAAACTGACAATGAATTAGAAAAGGTAAATAATCCTATATTTAAATATTTCTGTAATAACGATGTATTATTGTTTATAAGACAGGCCTATAAATAAGGATACAATCTTTAAAAGTTATTCAGTGTGCATCTCTCCGTTGGCAAGCGATTATCATACAGATAACAAAATGAGTTTAATAAAAGCTTCAGTTGTTTTATTGTTCTTGCTAAGTTCAGTTACTAATATTAACGGAAAAAATCGTTACAAGGTAAGTGGATTTTTTCTTTGACACAACCTTTTTACTTAAGATTTTACGTACTTCACACAGTTCCTTTTTTAAATCTCCCTACAAATACTTAGGAAGACAATACACAAATTTTAGACATTATTTTGTTTGTCCTAACGTCTATAAAATTTTATCCGAATATCGAAATATAAAATTAAGAGATTTCTTGTTTAACAAGGTATTTAATGTTTTATTAATCTTTAATAAAAAAATGTTTTTCTTAATAATTTTATTTTTATCATTTATTAATGAAATTTAGTTTTTGATGTTTTTAACTTTTTAGAAAATAAAAGTAGCATTGACTCAATTGTTCAGGAATTTTAGCAATTTAAAGCCTTTTATTTTTCTCACGTAACTGATCAGGTACATGATCGTGTCATTTACCTAATGTTATTTCGGTAGCAAAGGTGAACCTTTAAAATGTTAAACGTGAAATACAGGGTGTAAATAAAAGTACTACGTTTCTTTAAACCACGTGTTCCATAAGTACTTATAATAGAGTGTTCTGAGCGTGTTTAAAAATTAAATAAAAAGAAAGCATTAATACATTACTCAAGACAGCAAGCCTATTCAAAGTTAACCTCGCAGACCATCACGAAAAACAGAACGTCCTCTTATCGCGACAAAACTTTTTTCTTCAAAATACCTAGTATGATTATATTAAGGGTTGTCGCTAGCCAGTCGGACCCTGACGAGTTCCTACCGCCAAAAATAAATATATATATTTTTTATAGGTTACATTGGCTATTTACTATGAAAGCAGGTCTCCGCAAAGTAGATCCTTTATACTCAACCAGGCTTTGCCCGCTGCGATCTTCTTGAAGCAATACTTAAACATAAGGTTGATACCTTTTGGCAACGCTCGTGTAAGTATCTATTATGTCTTATTTATAACGAAGACAATGTAGTTCTGAATTATATTTTTGTAGGACAATTTGAATATATCGAATGATCACATACATTATCATGGACAGTAAGATTTAAATTAACTTTATATTTATAAAGTGTAAATATCCCATATCAAAAAATTACTTATAAAATTTCTTATTTTTTTTCTAAATTATCGATCATACATTTTATTTTCAGTTCATAGATGAGACGAAAGCAATTTGTACGAATGGTAATATAGAGTGCGAGGCCAACGCCATACATGAATGCACTTTACATATTCTAGAAAAAGCTGGCAAAACAAGCCTGGAGAGGTTGAAGTTTGTAGCCTGCGAAATGAAGAATAACGCAATTAGGACATATTACTTCCCTGAGGTAAATCTCCCCTTTTCATTAAATTAGTAGCTGTCGCTGTTTTAGGAGAAATAAATATCGTCATAAAAGTGGAATTAACCGAGTAAGTTATGTCATGACAGTCCATGTTAGGACCTCCAGTTTATATCAACCGCCTTGGCTGAGTTGCGGATACAGGAGCACGATATGCAATGCTGTTATTGGTAATGAGACTTAGGGTGCGCTCCCACTGTGTCATCACGGTTAGTATAACGTAGGTTTATCTAACTGTTCTCATAATAACGAATGTTTACTGTAGAATGTATTAACCGTTTAGCGACTATCGTGTCTAGCTGTTCTTATAGGACCGCGATGACATAATTTGCTGTCATGATTTAGTCGTGTGATTTCTTATGGTTTTATCACAGCCCGTTCCCGTTGTTCCCGACAGACATCGACAGTCAATTTTTTCGTTTCGCAGGGTGACTGTTAGGTCAGTTTCGAAATTAGAGGACGTGAAATTTTGAGATCATAGGTGAAAAGGAAAAATTTAATGAAAAATCAGTATTAATTATTTACTGAGTAAACTTAAAACAATTTGTTTATGTATAGGGAATTCTAGTGAAAAACTAAGTACCTACCTACTTTTATTACATAATTCTATCAGAATCGAGTACAGAGTGCTCTTCTTCAATATATAAAATTTGTCACCAGTCACCCTGTATATGTGAATTCACGATTATCTGTCGTCATGACAAAGTGGCAACGCGCCTACGGTATTCCAGAGTCGGTAATACACCAGTAGCTCCCCGGGAGTTGCAGCTGTCCATGGCTAGTTTTGCTTGGTGAACGTGCCATGTTAACCAATCATCCTACCATGATAGTTCGCCCTCATTGGAACATAGATAATCAACGAATGCAGAGCATTTAAAAAACCGACTTCACGTCAAAACTTTTGCCGACTATTGTCATCCACGTAAAAATTATCCGAAATCATACATATCGTTTCAATAATTTAAAATTCTAGTTGAAGTACTCAACCGATTTCGATTAAATTTATATGGGACCAACTATGAAGTATCCAACCAAGTAGAAGAATTTTTAAAATCGATTCATAATTGTCTAGAATATCGTGTAACAAAGACACAAAAAAATAACATACAGACGAATTGAGAACCTCCTACTTTCTTGGAATTCGGTTGAAAAGGGTAACAGTTTCATGGTTTTTAACAAATCGTGGTAAATGAAAATAAATGTATCTGCTCTTTTAGGTGTTCACAACTCATATTTAGTATTAAACCTACAAATCTCCAGCAAATGCAACAATGTTCCTGTAGGGCCTTAATGCCTTAATATCCCCATAGGTAAGTGTGCCATAAGGTGCGACATCCTTGAGTAGAACCTCTTCGGGATCAGCCTAGCTAGACTAATGTTAAACGGGCGTATTCAGCCAAGATGCCTTCTGGGTAATATTTTATGCAAAGCTGGTACTGGTTTATTTATATATTTATATTTATATCGTAAGAAATATCTGCAGATTGCCATGCTACAGGAGTTAAACCTATTTTTGTTTTCAGTGCACCAAAATGAATAAAAGTTCTATGATTTACAAATGTGTGCCATACCAAGGGTTGGTGATGCAAAAGAACTCTGAATACCGAACAAGGTTGATACCAACTAATTCCTTTCCTGTAGTATCAATCAATGGAGTAAGTTAACATATTATTAATTTCTATGTATAGTTATTATACAGGGTCCGTTTAATAACTCATCAGACCTACTCATCATTCCAGATTAAGAATGATGAGTGGGTCTGTATTCGAAAAAAAAAAATTTTTTTTTAAATATTTTTCGAAAATTAAAATTTCAAAATTGTTCAGTGTGAGTAAAATTTAAGATTATTAACTATATTTTATGACGACATACAATTAGATGAAAACGTTTTTATTACTTGCTGTGTAGTCATAAACTACAGATCAAACTAAAATTTTGATCACTTAGAAGAATTTTGAATTTTATTTTATGAAAAATATTTTTTTTAAATCATTTTCGTAATTATGACCCACTCATCAGTCTTAATCTGCTATTAAAATATTATTGACTATTATAAGGCGACCCTATATAGCCTCTTAACATTGGCAAAAAATCGACTGCAATCTTATCGTTTTGCACCGGTCAATAGAAACTTTTACTTTGCCAATCTCATAACGTTTTATCTTCACAATTGTCTCGCTGTGCTACGTTTTTCTTTACAAATTAATATAAAAATTTATAACATTCACATTACACTATCGCATCTAAATTGTTTGTTATGGAAACTAGATAATGGATAAATAAACAACTATGGACCTCTGATATATAAATGTCAATATTACTTACTTTTCCTTGGCTTTTACTGAGATGTATCTACTTCAATTTTGTATTTTACTTTTATCAGATCTATAATCAAGAGTTGGATAAGAGAGCTAAGCACGATCTCATTCATACTCTGTGTTCCTTTGCGAGAATGCCTCCTTGCCTGAACCAAACTGAAGTCAGTACTGAAAACTCAGCAGAAGTCGATGGTGATGATTATATAGACTGAATGCAAAAAATTTCAATGATTCATGGAATATATAGATCGAAAAGTATGTATGGTGGGTATTTTTTAAAATTTAATACTACATTAACAGATATCGTATATTTTTAATTTTTTTATTTAATCCAAGATTAACAGATGAGCAAAAAATAGCAGGCGCCATTAAAATAGAATCCAGAAACAATATAAACGAAAACAGAACCATTCCTCTTTAAAGATAGTTTAAAATGTAAAGGGGCAAAATGACGTTGGTGTATTATTTCGATCTCTTAAATGTCAAAATGATATTCACGGGACACTTTTTAAACGTCAAAAGCCAATCGATAAGAGATAATATCGCAATCATATCGAAACTTAAACATTCAAACATTATTCACGTAACGCTTTATAGTGTGGAGATCAGTAATTGACAAGAGAACAAAAGGATATTTTAATAATACCGCAATGAGATTTTTTTTTTGTTGAATACCAATTTTCGTTCAAATCGAAATAATATTACGATACATAAAAGTTTCGATCTCGCTGTCAAAAAGTTGCAAGAATTGGCCTTCAAATGTTTAAGTTTGCCACATAGTTGGTATGGTCATACTAAAATTTATAATAAATATTATTGACAGATTTTTGACACGGGTATCAAGGACGCCAATGAAGAGGGTACTGCAGATGACTTTACTGAAATTGGATTTGTTATTTATTAATTAGTGATGTTTAGTGATTATAATAATAACGTCAGTGCATTTATATGCGACAGTATGTAACTTGATATTTTATTTGGGAATGTATATATTAATTTTAAGCCCTAACATAACATCTTTGAATAAAATAAGAAAACATGTTACATAAGTCCTTTGTTATTACAGAAAAATAAAAAAAAATCATATACCTACTTTGTTTTCATGTTCGTCAATTTTGTGCATACGGCGTAAACTGGTGCGTACCAGATTGCTAGTAATGCAACTAATAAGGTAACCTGCAAAAAAAAGTTCCTATGATTTGGACGCCTCTGGAGCATGAACTGAGCCGCAGTCAAACGCACTCGTGGCCTGCTCTAAGCCGTACGTTTTCTGTTTTTTGGATAACATCAAAAAATGCTCGATGCTCAATTGGGACGGGCGTTCGTGCCCGTCCTAATTGAGCGAGCACAGCTCGCGAGCACCAATTGCGCCTGTTGAGTGAGACTTGCTCCTGTGTAAGTGACGCTCATAGCCTGCTCGACACAATCCGTGAATTGTCGGGTTTTTTGGACAACATCAAAGGGACTCGGGTTGCAAATTGGGTAATTACGAGAGGAACTTGAAAATGTGATATTTTTTTGTTTTTTTGTTAAGTTAAGTTAGCTAAAGCTCTGCGTATAAAACCAATTTATCCATTTGACTAAATCAGTTTACTCGTTTAGGAGATAAGTTAAGAATGAATTAGTATCGTGAAAATGTAAACAAACAGAACTTTTAAAGTTTTTTGTTTTATCATCTGTAAGCCGTCTCTCCTTTTATACAATTCCGTTCGCCACGTCGAGGCCTTCGGAGTTTTTTACTGAGTACAACGACTGAATGACTCCGTACGCAAAAAACATTGTCTATCTAGTATCCATAGCATAAGTTTTTAAGGCCTAGATAATGTGATGTGAATGTTGGAAATATTAATTAATTAATTTATTTATTTATTAATTTATTTATTTTTAATTTACCTAAGCAGACACCCATTGAAGATCCTTTTTAACAAGTTTTACATCCGTGCACTCAGTGAATAAGTTTTTTATACAAACTAAAAGTCATATGTTTTCCGTTCCCGTGGGAATTTCGGGTTACTTTCCTTGGTGCACTCCTACCACTACATCTCCCTAGGAATAAATTTTTAAGCTTCAGCTCTTTACGCCTAGTAGTTATGGCTGTACGTTGTCTATCAGTCACTCAGGCGAGTTTTAATATTATAATTATATGTATGAAACTGATGAAGCTCTGATAAAAATTAGAGCACGAATGAGGTCTTCGGACTCTATACCTCGTGTGATCTATTAATTTTGTAAAGTGTCGTGGAGAGAGGAATTATCAAATGCAGAGCATTACAAAACCACCTTCACGAACATTGTTAAATCCTTGTCAAAACTTTGGCTGAAGTCAATTGTCATCTACGTAGGTATATATCCTCCGCTTTCATATATATTATATTTTTGAGTAGGTACTGAATCCATTTCCATTAAATTTCTATTGGCCACCTCCGACTTATTTTGATCTATCAAATGAAACAAGAATGATCAAAATCGATTCATAATTGACCAATTAATCAAATAACAAATATACACACAATTTGATAACCTCTTGCTTTTGGTTCCTGTTGAAAAGAACGTGTGCGGCGACGAACCATGCTCGCGACGAAATACGGAAAAAATCTTTCTCAGGATGACCATATTGAATGCTCAGTTAGTGCGCAATACACGTCCAAATACAGCGAGCGCAGGCATCGAGCGCTGGATATTACATTACTAGTTCCTCTACAGCAATCTGTACGCACCAAAGGTTTCAAGTTATTTTTTTCTACTTTTAACAACACCATTTTATGAATTACTTTTACCCGCACGATTTCTAATGCCGCTGGAATATCGAGTTAAAGTAGCCTATGTGCGATTCCAGAATTCTAGATACATTTGTACCCTGTCAAATTGCCAAATTTCATACAAATCCATAGAGCCGTTCTGCCGTGATGAAGGAACAAACATCCACCGGCAAACAATCCGACAGCTGTACGGAAAAAAGGTAAAAAGTACCAAGATTTATTTAGCCATCATAACAATAGTTTATAATGAACGTACTTACGTTCATTATAAACTTTTGGCTAGGCGAACGTATGATATCTTAATCCCTGCTCCAGGCTCAACGGTAACTCAGCCATATGATGCAATTTCCATTCTTTCTTTCTGTAAGAATAAAGTTTTTTGGACTTTTTAGTTTGTATGAAAAATCTTATTCCTTGAGTGGACAGACGTGAAACTTAGTATAAAGGTTCTTCAATAAGTGTCTGGTTGCATTATGGAAGGAGTTCCCGAAATTCCCACGGGAATGGGAAATATGGTACTTTTTAATTTATATGAAAAATCTTATTTCTTGAGTGCACCGTGATGTGAAACTTGGTAAAATGGTTCTTCAATGTATATCTGGATGCATTATGGAAGAAATTCCTGAAATTACAACGGGGAAAAATAAATCTTTTCTGTTTATACGAAGTTGCGGGAAAAAGCTCGTCTCTTAATATTATTTTAATCTATACATATAATAAAATGGTAGGAAAGTCAAAACTGTACATTGAATATTTTTATTATTATTTATTTTTAAAGAATACTTGGGGTATGATCTACAATCGAAACAGAAACAAAAAATATAGTTTTTAGAATTTTTGTCTGTTTGTCTGTTTGTCTTTCCGGGATAAACTCAAAAAGTACTGCATGGATTTACTTCAAATTTGGCATGAAGATAGTTAAGAAGTCGGGTCAACATATAGGCTACATATTATCACGCTAGCAGTGTTATAATCGTAGGTGCGTTTGGTGCTGCATAGCGTTCACGCAGACGACGTCGCGGGCAGCAGCTAGTACCTTAATAAAGTTAATTTTAATTTTGCAAAGAAGCCAAACTAGAAGTAAGTTCTCGGTGAACAAAACATTTATAATGTTCACCAAGTATTATTTTTCGCATTTGATCAAGGACCTTTTCAAAGTCAGATGAAATTAACTAATGAATTGGCTCCTACCGGCTCTTCTACGCAGTGAGACAATACTGCCTAAAATGTAGTTGGTAAATACCTACTGTCCACATGTAGCTACCTCATTCCATGCAATGTGGTAGCTACATGCCTTTTGTTAAAGTAGAAAGGATAGTATATCTAAATTTCGAAAAAAAACAAGCAGTATTTACTTAATCGCATTTATTTTCCTTATCTTCATAACATACTTAATAATAACTTTTAAAATTAGTTATCTAAATAATTTACGAAGGAGAGTTCTCAACGATCCAGCGGTGATAATGAGCGACGTTCGTGTACACACTCGGTACACCTTCGCTACCACAATTTTCTGATCCAAAGGATACGATTCCAATCTGAAATAAAAAAAAAATCGTAATTGTTTTAATAACTAATTAAAAAAATATGTATATTTTTCAAGGCTATAAAATAAGGCCGGGCTTAGCTTTATTTAGTCATAGATACATCACAACGAAAGACGGCCGGCTCAAATCAGTCCTATTTTGAACGACTAATCCGCTTGTTTCTTATTCTCTTCTATAGAACCTATACCTATTGTTGGGGGTTAATCCAACATATAGAATTAAAACTACGTAAACTTAAACTAGGATGTCAAATGTAAAAGAAAGACAAGTAAACTGTTGTAAAGTTGAACATGTAATAATGATCTTATTCTATCTTAAATAAGGAAAGTAAAGCTAGGAAGTAAAATGTAAGTAAAGGTGCGTACGACCTTCACATAATACGCTATCGATTGCTATATCAGCGAATCTATCGATGCGATGTCACGATTGCTGTGTGAGCACATTAATTTACCTTAAAACCATGTACTTTGTACATACTGCCACACCTAAGTTACACAAAACAACTAAAACCAAAATAAACAGAAATAATGTAAACAAACTTAAGAATAATAGTAGATTATGCAACAAGGGGATAAAGCAGTGTATTATGTCACGGGCATCATATTGAATCCTGAGCGAAATGAAGGATTCTGTAGATAATTCCCGAACGCAGTGAGGGAATTAAGATGTTAATTCCCGAACGAAGTGAGGGAATTATGGTAAGAATCCTGAATGAAGCGAGGGATTCAAGACTGCCCAAGACTAAGACACTGTTATCCCCGAGGAGCTTACTCTACTTTATACACCACCTTGTAAGATAATCAGGTAATGAAACGCAGGAATTAAATCAAGTAGGTACTTAGGTATTTAATAATTTAGAAATTAAAGATAATATTAGATATTTCTATTTGGTATATTCATTGTTTACTGTTGTCTTCAACATTGAATAAACAGTCCATAGGCTGCTAGGTTTCTTTGTAGCACACAACTGTTGAAAATATACTAAAAGCAATGAGTCCGAAATAATTTTCACGGCTTTTTTAGTTTTCCAAGCAAAGAAATCTTCGTAAAATTTCATGTACAAATGCTTTGATTTACACGGCAAAATATTATCGACGAAATATTTGCTTCATTTCTAATATCTTCTGGTGTTAAATCATCACTCGAGCTCGACATATTTTATTTATTTGAAAACTATTGAAATAAAAACTCTGAAAAAATTTTCTTTTCAAAAACCGCGCAATTTTACTTCTTATTTGTCTTTTTCAAAAGGCAACAGAAACCGTCGCATACAGGTTTTTTACGAGGATTTTTAATTTTTCTTGGTAGTCGTTCCAAATGCAAAGGTACACAAACTTATACAGCCAAATTTAAAGTCCATATATTTTTTAATTAGGCAAAGCAACTAGTCATACAGCCATGTCCATGTAGGTATTATTCTATTTCGCTCCAATTGACATTCCAAAATCAAATGACATTATAACCCTTAGGATTAAAGTATTTTTTATTCCCTGTAAGATACCTTTTTAATCTTAAGGGATTAATATCTTGCTTTAGGTGGAGTTTATCTCATACATAATGCGAATTTTAAACAAAGGTGGTGTATAAAACTTATTACATTATCTAAAATTCAATTAATGGAATATGCAGAGTAGATCGAAACTATTTTGGGATATAAGTAAATTTTAAAATAATGAAAGGAATGCACTAATGTGAGAATATTAAAATAGCTAAACTAACAAAATTAAACATTTAAGTAACCGTTACTAAACACGTAGGTATTAGAAATTAGTGTCAATTATCACTCTTTAGTTGCACTTGTTAACTGTCTAGTTTAGTGTCAAATTTCACTGATGGACCCTGTAGCTTTGCACTCTCTATATTAAACACGATAGGTCCCGGCGTTCTCTGTAGGTTTCTCTGCAATTCCGTGCTTTGTCTTCTATCGCTTCTGCTGTCTGATCTCTGAGACGTGATATCTCTTCGACGTGTCTTTATTAACCAGCAAGTAATAAATATTATGCTCAGTAATACACTTCCGACCAAGGTGTGAATTATTATATAATGGTGCGTGTCGTGGTTTGATATAAAAGTAACACTGGATTGTTCCTTTAAAATGTCAATATCCTTCTGTAAATTTTGAAATATCTGATTGTGCGACTCAGTTTGAATCTTCGAATATGCTAGGGAGGTATTCATAAGCTCATTTAACGGCGATAATATAGGCATTATAACTTTATCATTCACGTATAACTGACTTGTGTATTCCTTATTTGCATACAACATAAACCTATCTGTTTTTACAACGCATCCCTGACCTAGGGTAATACGTCCTTTCCCATGTAAGCGCTCTGTCGCCAGTCCGTCTGGACATAATATGCGTACTAAGCATTCTTCGCAGCACGCGTACAACCATGTGTTTTTATTGTTCAGCTTGACCCACTTATCAACACACTGCAATGTCTCAGTTTTGCAAAATGTATAATATTCAATAGCTTCAATTATTTTTAATTGACAAATGGATTGCGTTGGCTTCATACGGTATACAAGTTGATGTAAATGGCAAAGTAGTTTGTTTGTTGAAATAGTAAGGCACGCTGTTATATCGGATTCCTGTAGTAGAATGACCGTATCTTTGTTGATATCGAATGCAATGTACGTAGAGGCAGGTATAGCATAGGTTGCCATCTTCTTATTTAAACTTACTGGCAGACTTATCAACTTATTAAGCTCATACTTAGTGTTGCTTAGGAGTGGAATTCTTATTTCAAATATAATAAAGTTCTTCGTCATGCGTGCTTGGACTCTTAGTATTTTATATATATCTGTTAATGTATTTGATATGTCTGGGAGGTGCAAGTCGCGGGATAAGTGGAGTGATATTGTGTCAAACTCCTTTTGTAATTGAGCTGGTGATAATAAATGCATATCTATATGACCTCGATATAGGTCAGTCAGGCAATCTAGTAATGACTGTTGAATTTGCTTAAGATGTGTGATTATTTTGTCGGCGGCATAACTGGCTGTAAAAGTATATATCGCATTCTCAGAGCTTTGTTTTAGAGAGTTGGACTGCAAGGTAAGGCCTTTAAGGTGCTCATTGATTAATGAGAATTGTTTGTTCATCAGTTCTTCATTCCGTTTTATGATATTATTATGTGTCTCGACGATATGGGTCTGGTTTTTAAATAAACTCAGGATATGATTTTCATTTTCATTGACCGTTCGTATATCTTGCGCGTACTTTTCAGCGAACCTCTCGTCTAATACTCCGAACAATGTATTTGCTACGTAGCCCACTCCGTTTATAAGACCTCTTTTATTTCTTAAGTGTTTTGTTTTTAATAATGTATTGAAGTATAATAATTCGCTAAGGCTTTGATTCAGTTGGTTACAAATAATTTGGTTCTCCTTGTTAGTCATATTATGTGGCAAATTGTTTATGTACTTTACGTATTTTATAACCTCATACGTGTTCTCCCAGTAAGATGTCATATTGTAGTACATGATAAGCTTCCAATCATCCTTTATCTCTCTTATCTCGGCCAAGGTGTCAAAATATAAGGAATTGTCTGGTTGGAGACCTGTAATATTATAACTTTTATCGTTCAACGCAAGAACTGGCGATGATAAGAACAACCAAAATATACCCATAATGCTTAGTATAACATTTGTCAAGGATAAACTCTGAGACGTTCTCTTTCTTCTTGTTCTATTGTCAGGTTTCTCCTGATTGCGAATGTCATTGTATGATGTAGTTGGGTCCTTGTAATCGTCTGTGAGTAAGAAGGGTGTCAATTTGATTATCGGCCGCTTTGCTTGTCCGTTTTGTGTTTTTAAAGTTACTACGCGTGTGTGGCCGTCCTTTCCTGTATGGAGTTCTATTACTCTGCCCATTGCCCATCTGCCGATTGGCAAATTATCATCCTTTATGCAAACAATGCCGTTTAACTGTACTTCTCTGCATGGTAATCTCCACTTGGATCTTGTTTGTAACTGCTGTAAATATTCTCGCGACCATCGTTTCCAGAATGCTGCTGTCAAGTTTTCAAGTAAATGCCACCGTTTTCTTAAATCTAAATGTTCTTCTCGCACATTCGGAGGTGTGATTAGCATTCCTCCTACTAGGAAATGGCCAGGTGTTAAAGCTTCGATGTCATCGATACTTTCAGTCACGGTGCATAGTGGTCGTGAGTTTAAGCAGGCCTCTATGTCACATAGGATCGTAGTAAATTCTTCATAGGTGAGCCGCTGATCTCCGATCACCCGTTTCAGATGATGTTTCATGCTACGCACTGCTGCTTCCCAAAGTCCCCCCGCACTAGGCCAGGCAGGTGCATTAAAATGCCATGTAATCCCCATATCTGAAGCTTTATTTAAAAATCCTTTGTCAATACTGTCCAAACATTCTCTATATTGCATTAGCAGTAAACGGTTCGCGCCGACAAAGTTAGTCCCATTGTCGCTGTATACGTGCTGGAGTGTACCGCGTCGTGCACAAAACCGACGAAAGGCTGCGAGAAAGGATGCGCTGCATAATCCTGCTACCAGTTCTAAATGTATTGCTTTGGTGGCTAAGCAAACAAACACACATATATAACCTTTTATAGTTTTTATTCCTCTTCCTTTGTTTGCCTTGATGTCTACATGACCCGTGAAATCAACCCCTGTGTGAGTGAACGCTCTAGATATTTGCACTCGAGGTGTAGGGAGGTCGGCCATTAATTGATACTGCTGCTGATTGCTGTATTTTCTACACACGACACATTTACGTATTTGCTTCTTAACTTGACTGTAACCACCAACAATCCAATACTGTTGACGTATATGATTTAATGTCAGTTTTGCACCCCCATGTACGTAAATGGGCTTCTTCTATGATTAGCTCCGTTACCTTGCAGTGTTTAGGCAGTAATAGGGGATGCTTCGTATTGTAATGTAAACTTGAATTTTGTAATCTACCTCCTACTCGCAAGATATTGTCCTTGTCCAGGTACGGATTGAGACTTAATATGTTACTGTTGGTCTTTAGTTTGCCATTCGATTTTAAATCTAGTATTTCTTGTCGAAATTCGCAACCTTGCACTGTTTTAATTATGTAATTTTTGCTTTTCTTGATTTCTGCTGACGTTAAATGTAGACTTCTGTCATTGTTACGCTGTAATGCAGTATTAATAAAACGTAATAACCATGCCAGTAATCTTACTATGCGATTAAAATTGCTGTATCGGTCAATTAGTGCTGATATTACGGAAGTCTGTTCTATTTGGGTTAAGCATGATTTTGATGGCATCCTTTTTGTTTCTAGGTTCGTGACTTCAATGTCAATGTCATTTGTGTAATTATTTGATGTCTGTAGCCACGAAGGTCCTTTCCACCACATTTGATGATTGAGAAGTTGCGAGGGAGAGAGACCTCTGGTGGCACAATCCACGGCATTGTCTCCGGATTTCACGTGATTCCAACATGATTTAGGCAACGTTTGATGTATTTCCTGAACTCTATTAGCTACGAACGTTTTCCATTTTGTTAAGTCACCGTGTATCCAGCTTAAGGTAATCATAGAATCTGTCCATGCATGAATCGACTTAGGAGCCTGTATGTTATCCCATTCTAAGGCTTGTAATACCTTTTTCATAAGTTTTGATAATATTACGGCTCCACATAACTCTAAACGAGGTAAGGTGACGGGTTTGCTGATCGGTGCTAGTTTCGACTTGGCGGTAATTAACGATGTAATAGGTTCATGTGTGTTATTAAATGTTTTTATGTATACAGCACATGCATATACCTTCTCCGACGCATCACAGAAGCCGTGTAGCTGAATGGCTGTTGTGGTGTCACCCAACCAGCGCGGGATGTTTATTTTTTCGATGATGTGAATATCCTTTGTAAATTGTAACCATTCATATTGTAGTTTTTCTGAAATAATTTCATTACATTCAGTAGTGGTAGTCATAACTCGTTGGAAAAGTAACTTTGCTCGTACAGTAACGGGTGTCAGCCAACCTAACGGATCAAATATCTTCGAGATTTCTGATAATATAAATCGTCTCGTGTATTTCTTATAACAGTCGGTATCTATTTTGTTAGTGAACTTAAAGGTGTCTGTGGCAGGTGACCATTGTAATCCTAATGTTTTAGTTGATTCTGCATTTTTGAAGTCAAGTATTGCAGAGTTTATGTTTTCTGAGCTTATATTTTCTAAAAGTAAAGGCGAATTACTTGTCCATTTTCTCAAGTTTAAACCAGCGGTTTTGAAAATTGCTTGTAATTGCTTTTGCATCTCTTTTGCTTGTTGTTGGTCATTATGACCACTTAATACGTCATCAACATACATTTGATGTCTTATGACGTAGGCTGCCAGAGGATAACTGTGTCCTTCATCTTCTGCTAGTTGCTGCAAGGTTCGAAGTGCAAGGTATGGGGCTGCTTTTGTTCCGTATGTAACGGTGCATAGCTTGTATTGTTTTAAAGGAGAGCTGGGGCAGCCGTCATCTTTCCAGACAATCTTCTGCAATTCTTGGTCTTCTTTGGCTACTCGCAAATACCTATACATCTTCTCGCAATCTGCCGTGAACACATATTGATAAAGTCGCCATTTTATCAACAAACCTTGTAAATCCTTCTGTAGCTTAGGTCCACATTCCATTAGGTCATTCAAACTATAGCCTGAGGATGTCTTGCTGGATGCGTTGAATACCACTCGGAGTTTCGTTGTTGTCGATTCCTCCTTAAGAACCGCGTGGTGTGGTAGGTAGCAAAATGGTTGTAAATCTGTTTTACTCTCCACCATATGTCCCAAGTCTTCATATTCTTTGATAAAGTCTGAATATCTCTGACCTAGTTCGTGATTAGACGTTAGTTTTTTTCGTAGTTGGTGGAATTGTGCCACCGCTTGTGCCTTTGAGGACCCTAGATACTCTTGAAAATCCTTCTTCATTGGTATTTTGACCACATATTGACCGTTTTCTAGCCTGCGCGTAGTGTCAGTGTACAGTTGCTCACAAAATAGCTCACTCGCTGTTAGGTTACTTTTATTACTGTCTTGTTCTCCGATATCCTCCATTTCCCAGTATGCACTGATCTCTTCAATACTATTCAAGGTTATGTGACAATTATAGGTTCTAACAGTGCCGGATAAAATCCACCCTAATTTTGTTTGTTGTGCCATGGGTTGCGGACTATTACCTTTGATAAGGCCTTCCATTAAAATTTGTGAGTAAACGTCAGCATCCAGAAGTACATCTACTCCCCTGGAACTATTGTAATCTGGATCTGCTAATGCAATATGTCTTAATTGGGGCCAGTTTTCCTTCGAAAATGTTTTATTTGGTAAATTATTTACTACATGTTTCATTACCAATGCTTCAGTGTAAAATGTAAAGTCATCGTAAACTGATTTGCAGTGTAATTGAACTTTGCCCTTAGTTTTGTTCGATAATGACCCTATCCCTGATATATTAGCACTAAAGTGCTTACGTTGCAATCCTAATCTTTGGGCTGCATCTTCTGTTATCAAGGTTATTTGGGAGCCTTGATCAATTATAGCTCTTAAAGTTATGTAAGTTCCGTCATTGCGTAATATTTGTAACATCGCAGTTGGCAATAATATCTCGTCATCATTATTCGACACGTAATTGTTTTGGATAGGCGGCCGTTGCTGAGTCGGAATTTGTGAATTTGACCCAGACGACTGAATCGACCTATTGATCGGAGTTTTCGTCACATAATTATTGCCGTTAAATGCAGGATGTAAGATTGTATGATGTCGGCCGTTGCAATCTTTACAGCGTTTTTCCGATGAACAGTAATTTTTGGCATGAGAGAATAAGCAGTTAATACACAAATTAAGTTTTTCAACCATTTCAAGCTGCATGTCGTATGTCATACTTAAGAATTGATGACATTGGTATAGGGCGTGTTCGTCATTGCATAACGGACAACTGATTTTAATTGATGTATAAAATGCATTGTTCAGAGCAGGTTTTCTGTACTCCATCAAACTTTGTTGTGGTGGACTATTAAATGTTTTTGCCGAATTATAATTATTAGACTCAAATCTTTTCTTATGTAGAGGTTCCAGGGCTGTAAATTTTCCCTCTAAAAATGTCATGAACTCGCTAAATGAAGGCAATTCTCGTGGGGCTTTTCGAATTTCCATATAATCACCATAAGTCTCATTATCAAGCTTCTCGCACAACACATGTACTAACATAGGATCCCAACTACTAATGTCCACGCCTAGATTTTGAATCGCATGAATCGACTCCATAGTAACGTCATAAAGCCTTTTTAGTTCAAACGCTGTTTGTTTTTGAGCGCTTGGTTGACGCATAAAAAGTTGAAATTGCTTAGTAAATAGTAATTGCTTGTTATCGTACCTACGGGTCAACAATTCCCAACACAAATCATAGTTTTCAGAGATCACTTGCAAATGTTACACTATTCTCTCTGCTTCACCTCTAAGCTTGCCTTTTAAATGCTGCATCCTTTGAGCTTTTGTAAGCGATGGATTATTATGTATAGCAGTCGAATATAAGTTTTTAAAAGTAGGCCAATTAATATAGTTGCCACTAAATGTTGGTATATCTATTTGCGGAACTGACTGTATTTGATGTAAGCTTGAAGCAAGTTTTTGATTCAACATTTTCCTAGTGTTTTTGAACCTTTGTTCGTGTACAGCATAGTCATCGTCATATAAATTATCGGAACCCGCCAAAATGCTATCTAATTGTAAATGTAACATATCTATTGTATTCCACCTATTTTGGAGAGATTTAAGTTCAACCTCTAATTCCCACTTCTCATTTAAATTTTCAATATCAATACTATTTATGAGTCGCATAAGAGCACGAAAATTCGCTAACTGATCGCGTTTCCATTCTGACACTTTCTCTCCCATAGCATCAGAATGAGTCGAAGATTCTCCCGACGGAGTACCAAATTGCAGGGAACCATCAGTTTTATGACATAATATGAGTAATTGACGCACCTCTAAATATAATGATTGCACAATGTTATACACCTTGTCACTAAAATATTGATGAGTCTGGTCTTTCTCTTTCATCAATATACCATCATTCGATTTGAACTCTTTCCATAGTTCCTCTAAAAATGATAGTTTCAGTGAAACGTATTCTGAGGTCTTACGACTAACCGAATCTTTTTTGAAATTGATTTTGACCTTCTTGATATCTTCAAAGATTTGGTTTTGACGTACCAATAAACCTTCCATTTTAAGATGAATTTAGGATAATGTAAAAGTAATATGGAAAGATCTTACTTGTGTAAACTGGTTTTTATTTGCTGGTGTCGAACAAGATCGTCTTGATTATACTGCAGCGCCTTTGCTCCAACCGATGACGTTGTTTTCCGATGAGAATGATTTCGTTTATCGTAAACGTAACTAGTTATTTCCGATGCCTTAAAACGCGCACTTGTAAATGTAAAAGTAAAGTCACTGAATTTAATGTAATTTGTAGTCAAAGTATCGTAAGAAATGTAAATTGTAAAAATTTTTTTTGAAAAAAAAAAAAACAATGTTGGGGGTTAATCCAACATATAGAATTAAAACTACGTAAACTTAAACTAGGATGTCAAATGTAAAAGAAAGACAAGTAAACTGTTGTAAAGTTGAACATGTAATAATGATCTTATTCTATCTTAAATAAGGAAAGTAAAGCTAGGAAGTAAAATGTAAGTAAAGGTGCGTACGCCCTTCACATAATACGCTATCGATTGCTATATCAGCGAATCTATCGATGCGATGTCACGATTGCTGTGTGAGCACATCAATTTACCTTAAAACCATGTACTTTGTACACCTATAGGTAATATTTTTTACCTATGCAACCAATTCTTTCCTAAGCCTATATGCTCGTCGTAAGGAAGCTCGTTTAACCGTGTACTACCGGATACATTTTGGTAAGTGCGCGAGTGCTCTGTGCCAATTGAATCCTCACCTTTTTAACATTGGACTACTAGACGCAGACAGAACTTCCATCCGTATGTGATACATATTCCGAAAAGACGAACTAAACGCTTTGACAGCTCCTTTTTGATACGGGTCGCCAAGGTTTGAAATGAACTGCCTGCGTCTATTTTCCTTGACCAGTACTTACTAAAAAGTCCTAGTACTTTTAAGCGTCGAGTGAATAGGTTTCTCGTAGATGGACGTATACCGCCTTAGTCTTTATGTTCACTTAACATCAGGTGTCATGGAAGACAAACGTCCCATCTAAATTTGTAAAATAAAAGAATTTAGCTACCAAAAAACCTTTACAATAGACAAAGAGCTAGGTATCAGACTGTTGCAAATACTTGAAAATTCCCTTATCTTTAAAGTAAGTAATAGGCAGGAAAATTCTAGGATAAAATGTGCACCTGTTGATACTGTCCGTCGCGTACAACCAACAACGGTGCACCACCGAACCCCGAGCAGGCATCTCTTCCTTCCTCACCGCCCGCGCACAGCTGTCCTTCGTGCACGGGTACCGATTCACCAAATATTCGCTCACAGTTTTCTAATGGTACTAGCGGAACATCCAACTTTTGCTGGCGGCTGACCTGAAAGTAAAGTAAATGTCTGATACCAACCAGCACTGGGGGAGCTTACAGTTCTATGGCCAAAACATCTTCGTCAACCAGGGGAGACTCATGGCCCTCCAGTGTGTTCATAGGTTTTATTTTATTGTAGGTGCAGTCTGCAACAGAATTATGTAAGTATACCACCTTGGACGACCGCGCGTGTGCATACTTTATGTGTGGTATACATAATTCTGGAGCAGACTGTACATATAATACAATGTTATACGGTAAAAATAGCACAAAGCTCATGGATATTGATCCATAATAATTTAGTCTTTTGCATTTTTTTTTCTATTTAGAGACTTCATAAATTATACATATTCTCTGAATTCGAATTTAATTATTAAACTATTAAATAAATAGATATTAATTATAGACAACAATATCTAGCCCAAGTTTCTTAAAGAACTAGTGTTATAAATAGATAATAAAATTAGGAAATATATAAGCATACATATTAAATATACCTATTCATATTTTTTTTTGCAAAATAAACGTCCATGACTTAACAGCTATTATCTGCGGTTCGGTCACACAAATATCTGCCACCACTGGGTTTCGAACCCAGGACCTCTAGCATAGAAGGCAATGTATGTTACCACTACACCAGCTGGTCGTCAATTCCAAGATAAATAATAAATTCTGTCATTACAAAGGCTTATATCGTTCTGAGTATAATTAAACTCATAATGATACACAGAACAATAAAGCGAAATTAATTGTGTCGCCTCGTGTTCGAGAAATTTCGAGGTTTTTTTTCCACTTTTCATTTAAACACTGAATTCAATCATGAGTCTACTTCATTCTAAAAACACAAAGTTGTTCTATAAACAACGATATCTAGCCCAACTTATTAACGAAAGATGGCGTTGAAGAATCCAAAGAATGCGGAAGAAGTTAACTGTCAAATTAGTTCGTTACAGAGGGGAGAAAATTTCGATCATGAAATAATAGGAGTAAGATTTTTTCCAAAAAAGCCCTTATTCATGAATTAACACGAAACGTGAAAGTAGGAATACCTACCGCTTTATTTTCAAAACAGTTTTGACAATTCTGGCTCTGCTGATTTAGCTTTCAGCTTTCTCCCCCATCGAAATTAAAAATTTCATGGTCTCACTTAACCCATCAGTCAATCATGGCTTAACAAAACCATACACACACCATTCAATTGTTTATTAAATCTGACAAATCACCTGATTACTCTGACCCGACAGCTTGCCCCATCCGACCAATAGCGCGCGCTCGTTGATGACAACTTCCGGCTTGTCATTCAAGCACACGGGCGCCGCTGTCACTGGAAAACGCGGGAAAATTGTGGTCACTACCAAGGTTGGTTGAAGGCCGGTGATAAATTGAATTTGGAATCGTGGTTTTGTGTTACAATGGAGAGTGATTTGTTTAGCATGATCCAGTGGCGCATACAACATATTTACATTCAAACAAAGATTTTATGGGAATTTAGTGGATGGGTGGATTTAGTTTTGTATTATTTTTGGTTATTAACATCCCTGAACACCTGTGCAAGTCAGCTTGATCACAGATCAATAAAAATAAGTAAAATCCCCAGACAATCACACCAAATACCTACATCTCCCCAAAGTAAGCAAAGCTTGTTATATGGGATATCACGTAGCGAACTAGAGGGGAACCTAGAATATAAATAAACATAGGTCATAGACAACTGCGCTTTAGGAATTCCTTCATATAAAATCTGCAGCCAAATATGACCGCTACGGCGTTGATGTGTTCCGGTAATAACATGAAGAGCCTGTTCCTTCCTGATCCCGTGTGCTAGGCTTGAACTTTGACCTTATCTTGACTTACTATCAAGTAGTCAAACGAGAGTGTGGTTACTGATAGACAAAACCTTTTACTTACCGGAGTATTTAATGTCCTCCTTAAGCACAATGAGGGCCACATCATGTCTGAAGATCTTGGCTTCGTACCCTGGGTGCACGATTACGCTGTCCACTTTAATGGCCTGCGTCACGGGCGCGCAGAAATATTGGTTGCAGTCCGGACTTCGACCGATGTCCCATTCGCCGACTACTATCGTTGATCTGTTAGGTTGATTATAATATTAAAAATAATAGTAAGGCCATTCTAATATATCACGGGATGGGTCCTTGTAATGAAGGTATTAATTGAGCAGAGAGTTTAAGACCTTCTTAACGATTAGAAATATGTGTAGAGTGAATATTTTTTCTACTACAATTATTTCTCAATTACCTACTTTCTTTCCACGTATTAAATTGTGTACAGTTTTTATTAAGGTACCAGTAACATGAAAACTCTAAACCAAAAGACTTGTGTGTGGTCAAACGTATAGGGCCACAAATCAAACTCAAGCTGTTGCTCTATCAAAACCGTCAAAATCAAAATATATAAAACTGTTCCGTTACTGACTGAGTTACTGAGTGACTGAATGACTGACAGACAACATACAGCCGTAACTACTAGGCGTAGAGAGCTGAAATTTGGAACATACATTCTTTAGGGAATGTAAGGGTGCACTAAGGAAGGAATTCCCGAAATTCTCACGGGAACTGGAAATATAGGACTTTTTAGTTTGTATGAAAAATTTTATTCCTTGAGTGCACGGATACGATACTTGGCATAAAGGTTCTTCAAAAAGTGACTGGTTGTTTTATGAAAGGAATTCCCGAAATTCCCACGGGAACGGGAACTATATGATGTTTTAATTTGTATGAAAAAGCCTTATTCCTGGAGTGCACGGATATGATACTTGGTATAAAGGTTCCTTAATAAGTGTATGTTTGTATTATGGAAGGAATTCCCGAAATTCTTACGAGAACGGAAAATATAGGACTTTTTAGTTTATGCGTGTACGAAGTCGCGGGCAAACGCTCGTAAGATTAATAAAGTAAGTATTCTACTATTTGAGTTACCATGGTTAAGTTTCAGGTGAAACTTAAGTACCATCGCATATCACCATGATCGAATAAATACGAATGCAAATTAAATAATAAATAAATAAATATTTCTGACACTCACACAACGTTATCCAGTCCAAATTAAGTACCTTGAAGAACTTGTGTTATGGATACTAGCCAACTGATTTACTTAAGAAATAAACAGAGTGACTGGTTGCTGAAATACTCTAGGCAGGTGAAGATGTCACTGCAAACCTGTTGTACTAGCTATTTAATAGGTAAGTGTTGACGGTGTCATTTTTGAAATTTAAGGACATGATAGTTTGAGATCATACATGAAGAGAAAAAACATAATAAAAAAAAATATGAATTGTTTACTGAGTAAACTTAACCGAAAGTTAAAGAATTGATTGCGCAACACATGGCTAGCGTTGGCAGCGTGCCGCGTGCCAGGTCACGTTCCGCGGTCGACTCAGTTGTATGTAAAGTAAATAGTAACATAGTAGTATTTATTTATAGGGAATTCTAGTGAAAAATTAAGTACCTACTTTTATTACATAATACATACCCTGTATAAATAAACATAAATATTGAAAATATACTTTTTTATTAGAAAATAAACTTCAATAAACATATAAACATCCATGACTTGACGGCTGATATCTGTGTTCATCACACAAATATCCGCCGCATCCGGGATTCAAACCCAGGACCTCTGGCATAGAAGGCAATGTATGTTACCACTACACCAGCTGGCCGTTAAATTATAAAATGACAAACCAATAAAATTATAAAGTGGTAAGATACTTTGAGTGACTGGCGGTGAGGTGACTGTGTAGTAATACTAACTCAATGCCAGTCAGCTTTTTCTTTCACTATTCAGCCGACATCTTGTCATCACACACAATAATAAAGCTAAGAAGTTATTTTCTTTCCACGCGCTTATCTCAAAAAATACCTGTTGGATTATCATGTTTTTTTTGCATTCTATGGAACTTTAATATAAATAATATTACTTATGGGCCATTTGCCGTTAGTTCGAAATGTGTATTCAAACGAACAAACTTTCATCTTTATTATGCTCTATTGAACATATTGTCAATATAATGTATGAATCCAATATGGATATTTCAATACGTCGCAAGTTTTCAGTGCCAACGCTGCGTTACGCGTTCGAACGCGCGTACCGTACGTCCGTATCTTCAAATAGGCACACCTACCCATAGATTTATATAACACCTACTAAGAGAGTCAAACATACAAACTTTCATAACATTTTCCGTACCGTACGCGGCGCTTAGCGCATTCCGAACTTCCGTATCGAACGCGCGTATGGTACAGACGTTGCAGTTTTGTATGAAACGCGCGTTCGAACGTGTGACGCAGCTTTGGCACCCACTTACAGTTTATAGCCCTCAGGTTTGGCAAGAGCACAATGCGCTGCTGTAAGCACCACTCTTTTGGAGATAATAGATCCGCTGCATGCAAACCTCACGTTTCCTGTGTCTTTGTCTAAAAAGCAATAAAAAAACAAACGGTTATAGTTTTAGTGTAATTAAAAACTCTCACAAAATTTCAAAGCCTTTGAGGTCGATGACTTCTCAGAACAAAAGCTCTTATCCCGTCATCTAAAGCCTTATACTAGGACATTGCCCTTTTAAAAAAAAACAGGTTAAACATTTTTTTACCTTTGTCTTAATATTCGTTTTCATAAAACATCCGATACATTAATTGTCATTTCTTTATTAAAGTAAAATGACAATGATTTATTGAAGCGTCTGGAATACAGGTGATGCTTCGACTACAAAGCTAAGTCGCAATCCATTGGTTGCAAAGGCTGTACTATCTATACACGTAGTGATGGCTTAGAATAATTCTACTACGCCTAGATAGGCACATCGTAAAAGGCACCTAAGTCGAGTAACCCCAATGTTTTGAATTTAATATTGATAATTGTAATTTCTATGGCCCATTAATGTCGTGCCTTGGTCGCAAGACGGAAACGTCACGAAGTCTTCGTTGTTGATGTTACCAAAACCAATATTTTCTTAATCTCATGTGTATGTAAACCCAATCCGGGCCATTAACGGCTGGGACTCCATCCAAGGGCTTGTAGTCCATGACCAATACCATGCTATACCTGCACCTCTGCGTTACCTGGTCACTAGCGCTGCTCGGTACACAAACGCCCGCGCGGGGTTCACGCTATGGGACTCTTACCTATCCATGAAACCGCGCTCCACACCCGCGTAACTTAGCGTTGGCCTGAAATCTTCAGTGTTGATGTTGCTACACGCAATATTAACTTATTTATATAAAATCTCACGTGTAAACCCGATGCGGGCCACCCAGGGCTGCGAGCCCAGGCCGTCGTAGTCCACGCCGCGCACCATGCTCTGCCCGCAGCGCTGCGTGCCCTCCTGGTACACACGCCCGCACTCGCACGACGGACAGCACACGAAGTCTTCGTTGTTGATGTTTCCGCAGGTTAGTTGGTTGAGGCGGTGGAAGTACCTAGAAATTGCAATGATTATAATATTTGTAACTGAAATTGAAAGTAAGTTGTTTAGTAAATTTATTATTTTAAGTCTTATAATATATATCTAAACCGTGTTATAAATATTAACTTACAGAAAAATGTACGGTAATAAATAATGTAAGTTAACCTCCAAAGCTATGAGAAGGAACTGGCTAAACAGTTGCTTAATTGCTCTAGATTAATGCCCGTATGCACTAAACTTTGATCCTTAGTTGATACTTAAGTCTAGGACGTGCTTAGCAACGAGAATTGCGTTTCACTAAACTTGAATCGAGGCCAAAATACTTAAGTATAAATAAGAAAGCAGGATTAATCAATATAAGTACTTAGTAAACAAACTGACTTGTTACATGGATTCGGAAACCCACATATTTATTCGAGAGCAAAGAATTAGGGTCGGAGTCAAAACTCATGATATCTCTCAAACTATAAACACTAGCTTATTCAAATAAAAAGTAATAGGAATCCTTTTTAATCCCAAATATAAAAAGTATGTATATATAAGTTATATCTTTTTTTAAGAAAAGACAAGACATAACGAAAACAAAAGTTATGATTTATTTTGAAAATTGATTTAAGAAAGTACAAATCATGTCGCTCAAACCTGAAGAATGTACAAGAATCCTCACTATGCTGTAAGACAGGCGTAGTCAGTGTGATACAGCCAGGATCGTCGGCGTATCGTTATCTACGGTACATGTGTTCTCCAAATGTTCCAGAAAACTGGGTCAAACCTTCGCCGGCCAGAAACAGGCAGAAGATGCACAACAGCTCGTGAAGATCGATACTTACTCACAACAATGCTTAGAAATCGATTTTTCACGGGTGTTGTAATAATAATAATAATAATACTCTTTATTGCCAAATAAGATAAAAATACAATTTCAAAAATACAAGCATAGAAACTGACAGTTAGGCGACCTTATCGCTACAAGCGATTTCTTCCAGGTAACCTTTTAAAATGAAATACAAAATAAAAATTAGAAAAAAAAACCTTAAATTAACAAAACAAAAAGAAATAACAAAAAAAAATAAAAAAATAAAAAAAAAAATATGGGCAGAGTATTTAGACGGTAAAACGCTAATCAAACAAATTACTTATAATATTTGTATAAACTCTAATACACAAATACATACATAACATACATATATAAATATTAATATATATACGTATACATACAATATATATTCTATTTCATATTTAAATAAATAATACATAGGTAATATATTATTGACGTAAATAAAATTCTTTTAATTTTCGTTTGAATGACAGGATAGTCTTTGCCGCAAGTATGGAAGGTGGTACAGAGTTCCACAAACATGCTGCACGTACGGTGAAGGATCTGTGAAATATTTCTGAAGAGTGTTGAGGCGTGGATAGTAATAAATTGTTGGAAGACCGTAGGTTTCGGTCGTGGTCCTCATGTCAAAACCGAAAACACTTCTTCAAGTACTGAGGTAGGCATGGGTAGAAAAGGGTCCTATAGAGAAGTGATAAAGTGTGTGTATTCCTGCGAAGGCGAATCGGGAGCCACTTGAGCTTATCGCGAAATTCTGAAATATGGTCATACTTTCGTAATGAAAATATGAACCGGATACACAAATTTTGAAGGCGCTCAAGTTTATTAAGTTGCTCCTCAGATAAGTCGAGATAGCTGACATCTGCATAGTCCAGTATTGGGAGTAGAAGTGACTGTGCTAAAGCAACTTTTGTTGGTATGGGTAAAAAGTTCTGTAAACGCCTTAAAGCTCCTGCTGCGGCAAACATCTTTCTACGCACCGTGTCAACGTGGTGTTTCCATGACAGCGTATTATCAAAGTACACACCTAGGTTTTTAACTGTACTAGCATAGGGAATATGCACACCGTCAAATTCAACAGGCGGAAGCAAGTTAATTTTAATTTTAGCCAACATTTTAGTACTACCAATTATTATGGTTTGAGTTTTTAATGGATTGACCTTGATACCGTAGCTTTGACTCCATTCTAATATTTGTTTCAAGTCACTGTTCATTGTACGAATTGCAACGTGAATATCATCCGGGTGAGCTTGAGTATATATTTGAAGATCATCTGCATATAAGTGGTAGGAAGAAGATAAGGAATGTGTGATAGAATTTATGAAAATAGAAAATAAGAGAGGAGATAGCACGCCACCTTGGGGGACACCAGCCTTTGTGGTACACCAATCAGATACACAATCCTCTAAGCGTATTCTTTGCCGGCGTCCTTGTAGATAACTACGAAACCAGTCAATTGTCGTTGGAGATACGTTAAGCGAGTGTAAGACCCCAAGAAGAATACCGAAGTCCACCGTATTAAACGCATTACTAAAGTCGAGCAAGGTCAACAAAGTTAACTGTTTGTTTTCCATGTTCAGACGCAAATCATCAGTAATTTTTACGAGGGCAGTAGTCGTGCTATGTCCAGGACGGAATCCGGATTGGAAAGGATTTAACAAGTTGTTATTGTTAAGGAAAAGTTGGAGTTGGTGATGGATTAGGCGTTCTAGCACCTTCGAAAGGAACGGAAGAATTGATATTGGGCGGTAGTCAGAAAAGGATTCAGGTTTACACTTTTTAGGTAAAGGAATAATGTTGGATTGTTTCCAGGATTCGGGAAAAGTGGCGGAGGAAATAGAAAAATTAAATATTTTTGTAATGATGGGAGAAATAATGTCGAGTAAAGGTAAGATCATAGCACGACTAATGCTGTCGCTTCCTACGGCATTGGAAGTAATGGATAGGATATTCTTCCTTACGTCACAAACCGAAAATTGACGAAACTGAAACATAGGGTATTCTGGACATGGCAAAGATGAAATATGTTTAATGGTTTGATTTAAATCTGATCTATCCATTTGTGAATTTGAGGAAAAGTGCTTATTCAAGGCATTTAAATCTGAAATAGGAGTAATATTTTCTGGAGATTTGCCAATGCCCAATGTTTTTAAAAATTTCCAGACTTTTCCCGGAGTTTCATTTTGGACTGATTTGTGAATATGGCGGCGTTGTGCATCCCTACACATCTTATTGCAGAGATTTCTAATAGCTTTGTACCGCTGATGGTTTTTATCGCTGGGGTCAATTTTATATTTGGAACGTGCTGAATTTTTTTTCTTAATGAGCATTTTAATATCTTCTGTTAGCCAAGGAGCAGGCAGGTATTTAATTTTTACAGGTCGGATTGGAGCATGTCGGTCATAAAGGTCTATCAGGTGACGGTTTAACAAATCCACCTGCTCGCTTACACTTGTCAAACTTTCAATCGATGACCAATCTATTTCAGCTGCATCTGCGCAGAGTTTATCTTTATCCATACCAGCAAAATTACGTCGCAGGAGGATTTTGGGCTTGACTTTAGGAGAACGGATCTTATAAGATAAATACAAAAGGTCATGGTACGAGAAAGCATCAGCACAGTGCTGGCCATGTTTGGCAATATGATTCAGGGAAGAAACGATTATCAAATCTAAAAGTGTTGGAGCACAGTTGGGAAAGTAATGCGTAGCATTGAGAGGAGCAATTTGAAGGTTACTGGATTGGACAGTTGATTTGAGCTTAGTAGTTCGATGGTCGTTTTTTAACATGCATGTGTTAAAATCGCCCATAATGATGGTGTGGCTATATTGAGGAGTAATGTCTTCCAAAAGCTTTTCAAGTTCACCAAAATAATTTATAAATAATTTTTCAAGTTCACCAAAATATTAACTGTTGTACTAAGAAATCAAATTGTACGTCTTGGAGGAAGCAACCCAAGTGCGTGGACAGTAAGGCGACGTCTTGCTGAAGGTAATTTGAAGCCACCAAGACCAAACTCAAACTCAAATATTATTTATTTCGTAAGTATTTAAATACCAGCAAATGGCATTAAACTAGAACGGGAGCATCGTATTGCAAGTCAGATTTATGCATGTGAGCACTTAAATTGGACTCTAGAGGATTGGTCAAGAGTTATGTTTACAGACGAGTCCAAATTCATGCTGTATAAGCATGACGGTAGACACAGAGTGTACAGAAGACCAGGAAAACGGTTTCAACAAGCCTGCATTTATTCCACTGAATATCATCTGCAGATATTCCACGTTGACCGCGAGAAGATGCGTAGAAGAAATCCTGAATTAGTATGTCAGTCCATTTATGGCCAATATGGGCAAGAATCCGGTATTTATGCACAGTAACGCCCGTCCCCATACTGCGGCTCAGTGGAGGTCGGTATCACGCGCATGGAATGGCATGCACGCAGCCCAGATCTGAACCCCATCGAACATGCCTGGAACGAGCTCGGACGACGTGTAAAGCAAAATATACCACCACCACTTACACTTCGTGATTTAAAATTGCACTGGTAGAAGCACTGGTAGAAGAATGGGGGAATATACCGCAGAACTGACTTAGAAACCTGGTGTACAGCATGCCAAATCGGATAACATCCATCCTGATATCACGTGGAGGAAATACACGGTGCTGCAATTTGAGAAAATCTTATTCTTGTACCAGAAAAGTCATAAATGTAATTGTGATCATCAAGTGTAATTCGAGCAATTTTATTTTATTTGTTTTTATAAATAATAAAATCACTTCAATAACAATTGTACACATTTTATTCATGTATTAATTAATGGTCTATTTAACAGTTTTTAATTCATCAAGCTCGCATTTATAATTTGCGAGATATCATGGGTTTTGTCTCTGACCCTAATTCTTTGCTCTCGATTGTAGATGTGAGTCTTTGTACAAGGTGTTCCTATTGATTTTCCATTACTCTAGGGCATTAATGGGACCATGTAAAAGAATTAAATAACATGTTAATTATACTATATTTTTTTTTGTTTTATTTTTCATACAAAGAAATTCAATTAAGTCAAAACATCTGATGTAAAACACCTTTATGCGAAGTATGACAACGTGGCATTTTCTATCCCTTTTTTATCGCTATGCAAAGGTAGGTACAGTCAGCAACGTTTTTCGTTGTTCATTGTATGCAACGTTCCTCAACGTTTAAAATGTTTTTGTTCTTTATTGTATGGCTTGAAAGACACGCGTCTATTGAATTAATGTTAAAGAGATTCTACAAGGGTGATAATTTATGAACTCATTATATTAAGATTGATGATATCTTGGAAAGTATGCACTTTTAAACCTCATATTCTTTGGCAAAAAGTATTATTTGTTAATAAGAAACAAAACCTCAAAGTAATGGGATATCAAAAAGCACACCTTGTATATGTTTTAGAACCTTTATACAAAAAAATCTTGAAAGCCAGTTATCGGGCAAGGTGAAATGATGATTTAACTTATTCTACTTATATACATTCTAAAAACAAATAAAATTTACCGATCTGATGAGAAACAGGAATAGTCTAGCAAATCCTGTATCATTGGACACGCGCTGATTGGCATACACTTTGTATTGGGTGGACAAGAAGATCCTCCTTCCTGAACACAAAAAATTACAAAGTAATGAAATTCTGATAATATGTAATTATTTTATTTGCATTTTTATTCATATCAACGTACCTTGAAATCCAAGGTATTTTCAGTTTTTGAATCCATGCCGACACTTATGGAAATACCTATGGAAGCAAAAATATTCCAATTATAAACATTATTTACACTCAAAAATCTCAACCCCTATTACTTTAAGGTGACTTATGCTGGTAATTTAAGTAAGTACCTACAGGTTGTCCATTATTACTAAATTCGTCACTTAGAGACTAAGTTTGTCAGATAGTCGTTATTTATAGTCGTTATTGCAGAACGCTGGTGGTCATCTTCAGTGGTGAATGGTACTATAAATAGGGTGACACCGCCACCTACTAATTCAAGAACTTAATTAAAGTTCAAGGTACTTATATATGTTTATATTTTTTTAAAGGAACTGGAAGTCAAGTCGTTATATATCCTGGGTCAGGCTTATTCTATGTTAGCATTAAGAAACAATGCGGTACGAAGATAAGATCGCTGCAATACAATAATAAACTGTAGGGATGCCACAGTTCACACAATAATTTAAAAAAATAAAAAAAAAACATACTACAAACATAACTTCACGCCTGTATCCCTAAAGGGGTAGGCTGATCACTAGAGGCTATAAAACCATCTGATGTCACGTTTGACAAATTTGGAGGTATTATTATGATGGAGAGAGACTATTGCAGTGACATGACAGGAGGTCAGTCTATCGCCCGCAAAAATGCCAATAAAACCTCCGTCCCTTAACTGACTTTTACAATTTGCCTGGGAAGAGAAGCAGCTGGCACATTCTACGTTTTCTTTCGCTCCCAGTCCAGCATGGAAGACTGTATAATTTATCTTGTTATTTACGAAAGTTTATACAATATGTGTAAACTTAAAGACTCCTAAAGCAAGTTAAAACGTACTGAAAAAACATAAATATTGACATGCATGATGGCGTTAGGTAGGTTAAAACTATTATCTAAACTAAATGCAATCATCATAGGATACTATAATTATTGGCTACTCTAGTATTACGTGTCTGTAATTTCACAATAGCCTTGAAAATGAGATATTATCGTCACAAATATGAGCCTAATCGAGGCTGCAGTTACAGGGGCATTTGCATTTGCCATGTTTGAATAACATTTACTGGAATTAATATAAAACGCTAATATATGAACTAGAAACGGGCGAAAAAAGGAAGTTTGCAAAATAAGGCATTTGTCCGAAAAGTGATGAATTCCAGATAATTGATATATTTGTTTGATTGAGTCCTCAGTTAACATTTTTAGACTTAATTTACCATTCGTACTTGCCGATATAAATAATTTATAGAGTAAAAGAGATCGGTCGTCACAATTTGCTTTTCAGTTAAAGTTGTTGCTATAATTTTTTATCTACACAGTGCAGTTTCAGTTTTCCATGTACCTGTCCTATATTTTATATTTAAAAGTATGGTTACTAGTCATATTATAAAATTTTTTTTGGTGTGTAATGAGTTGTGCTTTTAGTCATCAACTACGATACAGCAGATGAACAACCGATCAGTACAAGAATGCATCACGAAAGAGATACTATAAACTTACATACATACATAACTTCACGCCTGTATCCCTAATAGGGTAGGCAGAACACCAGAGGCTATAAAAACCATCTGATGTCACGTTTGACAAATTTGGAGGTATTATTATGATGGAGAGAGACTATAGCAGTGACAGGGGGTCAGCCTGTCGCCCGCAAAATCGCCAATAAATCCTCCGTCCCTTAACTGGCTTTTACATTTTTCCCGGGAAGAGAAGCAGCTGGCACATTCTATGTTTTTCTTTCACTCCCAGTCCAGCATGGAAGCACTATTAATTTATCACGATGATTTTCGTCCTTCGATTAGTACGTTAAGTAATCAGCCTGGGGTGGTGTATACTTGACTACACTAGTATTAAAGGTTTATCAGAAGCCATTTCCTGGAAATTCAACTGGGCTAGTTGGTGGTTAATATTGAAAAGTGTTTTGATGATGATGATGATGACGCTGCCAGCTTTAAGAAGCAATCTCCTGCGTCTTGACTATACAAAAATAAATACTCTAGCATAAGATTAGAATCAAAGGGATTCCATTTTCGCGTTTGACAATATCTAATAAAATTTTGGATTCATAGAATGTAGGATTTTTTAGCCCAACAAATCTATATACAACTATAATAAAGTTAGTTTAATCGTATTTATGTGGATAAAGGCGGTTTTTTTATTCCAAATAAAATATTGCTTCCAAAAGGTCTGTGAAAGAAGGAAAAACATAGAATATGCCAGCTACTTCTCTGGCCGGTAAAAATAAAGGTAATTTAAGGGACAAAGGTTATATTGTAGTAATTGCGGGCGATAGGCTGACCCCCTGTAACTGCAATAGTCTCTCTCCATCATTTTTATCCAAATTTCTCAAACGTGACTTCAGATGGTTTTATTGCCTCTGGTGTTGTACCTACCTCATAAGGGATACAGGCGTTACATACATACATAATAAATAACTTCACGCCTGTATCATCCCTTATGGTTTAGGCATAAAACCATCTGATGTCACATTTGACAAATTTGGAGGTATTGAAGTGATGGAGAGAGACCATAGAGAGAGCCTATTGCAGTGACAGGAGGTCAGCCTATCGCCCACAAAAAGCCCCTAATAAAATCTCTGTCCCTCAACTGTCTTTTACAGAATTCCCGGGAAGAGAAGCAGCTGGCACATTCTATATTTTTTCTTCGCTCCCAGTCTAGCATGGGAATTTCCACCACATAATTTAACCCAAGTTAAAATGATATTTTTAAATTTTTGCATTTAGTAATGATCAATTATTCCGAAGGTTCAGGCAGAGCAACCGCCCGGTAAGCGGAATACACAGTTTCGAGTCCTATTCGAGATATTTTATTTAGGATATTATTTTTTCACATCCTTAACCCTTAACCTGTATTATTATGGAAAGCAATAAATAAATAAATAGTTTCTTAGAAATTTGTAATGATAATTTGATAACAAACACTTTTTGTCTAAAGTCATGATCGACTTAATTATCTAAGAATATAATTGCCCTGCTCTTATAAATTGATTTTTAAAATAAAAATATCATAATATACGTAATATATTTGAATCAGGCTCTTATCTAAATTTAACTATAGCCTATGTAAATACATTTTATTGTCCATAAAATAGTAAGCACATACTTACTCCCAAATTGAGCGTCAACAATGCAAACAACAAAAATCAAACACAAAAAACTTAGTTCCCTCATTTTTCCACACATATTTCCCACATGAAACAATAACACTGCACAAAATAATTAATAAATACTTGAAATTTAATTTTGTTTACAGTCTGCGCCTACGCATGGCGATGTCAGATCAGTTTGGCGATTACAACGAAAATGTTTCGCAACAAAGAGCGCGCCCCGTCACGGTTGAGGGTTCGAATCATCTTACTATGTAATCATTAACAATAAATTAAATTTTAATTTAAAATAAGCTCGCAAAGCTGAGCACTAATAAGCACGTCTGGGATTAAATAAACGAGTTAGTAAAATACTTATTTACTAAGCAATCATTAGAAAAACTTACTTGACAATTAAATGTTCGAATATTTCAAAAGTAAGTTAGTTAATGCAAAACCATACGTATTTTAATGGTCAGAGACGTGTACATACGTATCCTTTTATTGATTAGTTTTTTTAAGAACCTGACCGTCCAAAGTACATATGTAGCGACTATAATAATGATCTTGTCTGACATTGTAATATGTCTAACTAATCACCTAATTAATGCCTAATTAAATAACAAATGTAATTTGAATGCAAAAACATGTTTTTGACTATGGTTCATATTACGAACAATTTATTTAGGTTTAATCGCTGAGACCAGGTTGCGTATTTACAAAGGCTATACATTTGAGTCACGAGTCAGAGTCTAATAGAAGATGATGAAGAATATATTGATGCATATTACTCAACAATATTTAATCTATCTCAGTAAAAAAAATACTCAAATGCATTAGCTTTTTGCCTTGATATTTTCAAAGAAATGCAAGGACAAACCCTAGTACTGTATTATACATATTTACTCAAATAGATAAGCTTTTGTCGAGATATTTTCAAATCGGCTCCCGCACCGGAAGGCGAGGTCGGCACGGTTAGTTGCTACGACGAGCGCAGCGAGGCCACGGCAGCGGCCGGCAAAGCACCATAAACCTGGTCAGCTATTAAAGTCAACCCTGAATAATTGACATTTAAGTAACAACCTATTATTGAAGCTAAAAATCGGTAATAAAAAAAATAAAAGCATTTGTTGCTGCAATATTAAGTTGAAGTTATCTCACAAAGTCTACGCAGACGCGGTCTATTTTTGTATTAGAATAGGTTATAGTTTCGGCAAGTTTTTGTAATACAAAAGCTAAGCATTCACTCTAATGGCGTTTTGTAAATACGCGACCAGGTTCTACTTGTATCGTCGGCGTCGGAAGTGCAACAAATTGTCACTGTGATGTATGAGTCTTTTAAAAGTAAAGGTTTGACAGTTGGTAAGACGAAAGTCATGGTTATGGAGAGGAATGGAGATATGAAAGGATGCAATATGACAGGAGACGAATAAGTGGAACTAGTTAAACATTTTTGTGTATTTAGAGTCCTTGTTTACAAGAGATGGGAAGTATGACGGTGATATTGAAAGAAAGCTAAAAGCAGGAAATTGTGTTAATGGCGCCTTGTACTTGATTATTATAGCAATCAAAATTAAACCGAATAAGGCTCGTCTTGCCGTACTTGAGGGAGTTTTGGCGCCAACACTTATTGGCAGTGAATCTTGTGTGTAGCAGGAGAGACATGAAAGCAGGATTAATGCTGTGGAGATGAGAGCTTTGAGGAGCATGTATGAATTGAAATTGAGTTATAGGGTGCGAAATTGTGAAATAAGAAAGAGAAGCGTACTTAAAGGAGATGTAGTAGGTAACTAAGATTGAAAAGGGTAGGCTACGGTGGTTTGGGCATTTGGAAAATATGAGTGAAAGTATCTACTTTCACTCATCCACAAAAACCACTTTCGTAAATATTTACGAAAGAGGTGTACAAAGCACAAATCGATGTTGGTCTCGGAAGGAGCCGCCCTAGGCGAACGTATGCCTACCAAATTGATGATATAAGTACTTAAAAATTGCCTAGTTAAAAACACACGAATGTCTGGATCGTAGCTCTGCTTATATTTAACAATTTATATTCGCACTAAATTCAAAGAAAACATATATAAAAGGAAAGTACCGCTTACTGTTCACAATTTTAATTTTGTCATGTAAAAAGAAGTATTTTTGAAAAACACTACTATTTTTAATAATTTTCTTATATTTTATACCTAACTAAAAATCCATTTCTTAATACAAAAAAATGACCCACCAAGTCTATAATTCTGTATAATGTACACAGCAAGCAAAACAAGATTATCCACACATTGCTTAATCAGTAACATCTTGTACGAACAAAATCTTACAAAAAAGTCGAGAAGCAAAGTTATGCTTCAGTGGTCAATTGATTGTAGAGTTCTTTGGTAATGTCGTTCACACCTCCTCCGAGCTACTTGCCAGTATACAGGGTGTTGAAGGAACTACAGTGAAGCTTTAAATTACATTACCAACATTGAGATATGACCGCTACGTAGTAGTAATAATATCTGCGCAGATTATAAAAATGAAACTATTTGAAAAACTACTACGTAGTAATATCTCAATGTTTACAAATTCCAATTTGTTTTTAATTTTGTTGAGAAAAATATATAATTTTCGAGTAAAGGTGGAAGGTATATGCCACGTGTATAATTTAAATAAAGTGATCTAGTTCTAAGACAGTCTTATATAAGTGATTGAACAAAATCTAGATACAGACGTGTTTACCTCTTGTTTTATTTGATGACTCATCCAAGCTAGTCCGCCATAAGTTCGTTATATTACAAAATGAATTATTTATACTTCACTATACAAGTAAGTTTGAAACGACAAGTATTTATTTATTTACACTTTATTGTTAACCTTATATTATAACAATTTAAAATATATTCAACCGATACTTTGATTTCTCTTATAAATAAATGACGCACCAGGAAGGAATATTTAAATACTTTTTTAACCATTCCAAATATTTTGCAGATTTTACAAACAATTATCACGCAATTAATACTGGGATTTATTTAATGAGCCATGGAAATCGCTGATTCCATGGAATCGTGTATTGAACAATCGACTCCTGGCATACCTTGAGACCAACGAGCTCCTAAGCGATAGCCAATATGGTTTCCGCAGTGGACGCTCGACCGGCGATCTTCTCGTGTATGCCACACACTTATGGAGTGAGGCCTTGGAGGGTCATGGTGAAGCAATAGCTGTATCCTTAGACATCTCCAAGGCCTTTGACAGGGTCTGGCATGATGGTCTCTTAAGCAAGCTTCCAGCATATGGCATACCGACCGGGCTCTGCGACTGGATATCTGATTTTCTGAGGGAACGGTCGATTCGAGTAGTCTTAGATGACTACTCCTCTGACCTAATGGCAATTAATGCCGGGGTACCTCAGGGATCTGTTCTCTCTGCAACTTTATTCTTGCTGCACATTAATGACCTCCTAACACCAGGCATTATTGGATATGCTGATGACAGCACTGTTGTTGAGAGATATATATCCAATGCGCGAACGAGCGCCCATGAAATCCAGATTTTGAGAGTCTATGATTGAGCGCGTTGATTCGACCTTGCGGAATGTGTCCGATTGGGGCGAATCTAACCTGGTCAAATTCAACGCCTCCAAAACACAAGCGTGTCTATTCTCCGCAAAGAAGAGCACCTTTACTCTTACGCCCACTTTCCAGAATGTATCTGTTCCCATCACCGACCAACTAGGGCTTTTGGGCGTCACTATAACGTCCAAATTAAACTTCGGACAACAAATTGAGACTATGGCAAAAACGGCTTCCAAAAAATTGGGTATCATCTCGAAGGTCCGGCGGTACTTCAGCCCTGAACGGCTCCTCAACTTATACACAGCCCAAGTGAGGTCTTGCATGGAGTACTGTAGTCACCTTTGGGATGGTTCTGCCAAATACCAGCTCGAAGCGCTAGACTCTGTTGACCGAAGAGCCCGAAAAATCATAAATAACAACAACCTTACAAATAAAAAATTGCAGACGCTAGAGCATCGTCGTAAGGTTGCTTGTTTGACAGTATTTTATCGGCTACATTTTGGTGAGTGTGCGAGTGCTCTTTTTGACCAAATTGAACCCACCCCTTTTTACCACCGGACTACCAGACGCAGACAGAATTTCCATCCGTATATAGTGGATATACCAAGAAGTCGAACAAAACGCTTCGATAGTTCCTTTTTGGTACGGATTGCCAAGGTGTGGAACAATCTGTCTGCGTCTGTTTTTCCTGACCACTACAGTCCTGGAACTTCTAAGTGTCGAGTGAATAGGTTTCTCGTGGATGGACGTGTAACACCATAGTCTTCATGCGCACTTTCCATCAGGTGGCATGGAAGACAAACGTCCTATCCTTACAATATAAAAAAAAAAAAAAACCCACTTATTATGGTATGGCTCGGATACTTTGTAAAATATTGCAGAGTATGAAGAAGAACCACCAAAACGACCACCTCCTAGCAGTGGTTTAAAAAGTTAACATTTCAAACAGGATATTACGAAAATATACAATTTATAGATAGCCATCGCTGAATCGTTTTCGGTTAAAAGTTTTATTCTCTCTTTGGTTTAAGCGTAAAATTTTCCACAAAACCCTATACAGGGTGTCCCGCTTACCCTATATAATACCTTCTCGGAGGTATTCTAGTACCCATAAAAATAATAGAAAAAATATATAAAAAAAGAAAAAATCGAAATTTATTTTTCAATATTTGTATGAATGAAAATGTCGAAATTTATTGCTGACATACAATAATTGAATAATAAATTTCAAATTTTTCTTGCTTTTATATTTTTTCTGTAATCCTTGTGGGTACTAGAATACCTCCGAGAAGGTATATAGGGTAAGAGGGACACCCTGTATATTTGCGACTCACGTTTTTAATCATGAATGGCTATTTTTATAAATAAACTGTTGAAGGTATATAAAATGTTGATACAATTGAAATATGGTAAGTTTTTAACCATTTTATCTCAATTTATTGGTGTTTTTAAATATTCCATGAACACGAGTAAGTGAGAAAATTGAGTAGTGATATTTTTACTGTTGGTAACTCTATACTCTAGTTTAATAATTTTGCTTAAGGGTATTTCTAGCTTCCGTCTTTTTACAATTCTAGCCAGTATTGTTTCTAAGTCAAGGTATGTTCTGGATAAATAAAGTGAGAACTAAACTAAACTTATCTACAAGAACAAAAGGCAATCATTTCTCAATAACACTATAAGGACTTACTTATCCGTGAACACATTTTCTTCTTTCTATGAGATAAGTGTCGGTTGCTGAAAAAACTTGTACCTATGATTAGTATGAGAGCAATAATTGTTGCCACAATTATGTCCAAACTTGACAAGTGCCGGTGACGTACACATCCGGTTCACAGGCCGGTGCGCGTACGCCTCTGCACCGTGACACATTGTTTAAACCGTAATAAATTGCTTCCTAATCTGATAATACTGGTAATATGAAACAATTAAATGCTTTGAATTTTGGACAGTGATCATGGTCAAATTGAATAGGTACCTGAGTTATAGGAAAATAATAAAACAGAGGCATTAAGGCATGGTTATCTGAGCTTACACTTTCCCATATAGGGCTAGACTAGAGCCCGGAAACAGGGGAGAACCTGAGAGAACATCAATAAAACCCATCAATGACCTCGTTGATATATGTATGAGCATGTTGCTGTGTATTTTTGTTTCGTGATTATTGTATGATTTCTTAGTTGCGTAAATGAAACGGTAGCACCATATCAAACAGTACTAATTTATTTAAATTATTTATTTGTTCTCATGTAAATGATCCAAACTATTTGTTGAAAAAAATATTGTTATTCGACAGTTGTCAAATCGTCAAATGACTTACAATGTCAATTAATACAGAAAATGTTTTGACTTCAAATTAATAACACCGAATATTTAATATGTAGCTTATTCTTAACAAATCATAAACAAACCATTCAGATATGAAATGATCAAGCTCGTATAAAAATAGACCATAAAATTTAAAAATACAAAAAGACCAACTCCTACCAAAATGGCGGTAGAATGCAGGAAGAGTAACTCTGATCAAAATGTTTTGTTTACCTATGTTTGTCTCGTGAACGATCTCACAGCAAAACAGAACAAATTGGGAAATGACAGAGCTTCATTTGTGGACGATGATGAGGTAATGGACAAGCATCTCGAATTTACTGAAAGCAAACAAACTTATGGTGTATTCCTTTCATGATTATCATCATCATCAACAGCCTGTAGATGTCCACTGCTGGACGTAGGCCTCCCCCAAGGTTTTCCACGTCACTCGGTCCCGCGCCACCCTCATTCAGAAAGTGAAAAGTGTATTTCTAAATTCAATCCTAATTTAATCCCAAGACTTTTTCATACAAAAACAAATCTGGATTTTGGTTGTCATGGCAACTCTCATACATTGAAATGTTTATAAACAAGGATTTTACATTATGATTAAATATAGAAATAAACTCTCAAGTTCAAAGTTCACAAGATCACTTAATTTACAGAATATGTTTAAAATCACAGTAGTTTGAGCCTTAAAATAAAAAATTGCCTGAAAAATCAGGCCTTATAGTGACAATCATAAGAATTGTTATTACGTATTACATGCAATGCTTCATTTTAGTCTTCCTTATTTTTGTTACAATAAGGTCTGATTTTGCAATACTCAGATATAAGTTATCGAATGACTATAATATTACTTCACGTCCACGTCCTTTCTTTATCCACGACTATCCTCATCTCCAACACATTATCTGTATTCTCTCTCACCTCTATCGCTTCGTCTATCTCTGCTTCTATCTTTACCTCTATATATCTATGTCTACGTTTCTGTCTAGTACTTGATTGCCTAATGTATATATATAATGTATATATATAATAGACTCCAGAAGATTACCAACTCATGCATGGGTCAATGTGTGCGGTTTATTTTATAATAATATTTCAAAATATTTAAGATTAACCCTTCGATAGATTTAAGGATAAGTGTTATGTGTAAAAAGGTTTACTATGAGATATCCGGATGCAAGAAGATGGGATTCCCTAGCTGTATATTGTTATTGTGTATTTTTTTTCTTATTTTTAAAAGATGATTACTGTTGAGTTTCTTGCCACTTCTTCTCAAAAGATTGACTTTGACCGAAAGAAAGACCGAAGTAGTGGTAGATTCAGTTCAATTTGTAAATTGTTTGACTTATTTCAAATGTATTTAAATACTTACGAAATAAAGAATATTTGAGTTTGAGTTTGCGTTGTCTCGATAGCTTCAAGCTCGTCACAAGTTTATTGTAATTCTTTCTAATTGTCATACAATTATAAAAATCGTAAAACAACTTTATTCTGCCGAGTTATACTTTATTTGTCAAATAACTTTTATCTGACGATTGAAAAATCAAGCCTTAATCTTCTTTTTTTAGATCGACGAAAAAGAAGACCTAGCAATCAGAGTTGAAAAATCTAAAGCGTTACATGAACTAGTAGAAACTCATAAAGAAAACCACGATAAAATAGCTATTAATACCGGAAATGCTTCGAACGTTGAAAAGAATAAATACGTAAGTAATATACCTACAGAGTGTCTTCTGAAAAAATATACAATACATGCAGTATTATCAATCATTAGCAAATTCTCCTCAAAACGACAGATTTTTTAGTTTTTAACACACAGACGGAGGTAGGATTAGGAATCTTTTTGTGCTGGAATGTGCAAAAGAGAATTTAAGTCATGATATTCAAAATATACATCATCGGCTATAAACAAGGTGTGATGGCTACCCAACGACTCTAAACTAGTTAACCCTTTCTTAATTTAGTATTTAGTTAGTTTAGTTACTCTAGTTTTTAGGAAGGATTGAATGAGTTTTCATGCCACAGGCTTAATAGTGCCTCGTGGCCGAATGCAGATGCCTAAGAATCAAAGTTTGTGAACTTCCTTTCCGCCCAGAGGAGAGATTGAATTGGTCATATAGAAGAGGTTTGATAATAATAAGGCGTTAGAAAGTGATAATTTCAAAACTTTAGTGTACCTGTGTACTAATAGGAATCCATTACGCATATTTGTCTTAGAAGAAGTGCGATTAATGTAAAAAAAGCTCGATAGTGAGAAAGAAATTTCTGACTCTCATACGGATTTCCGAATTACTGAACCTTAAATAACGCTACCGGGCTGATATTAGGGATAATGCTGTTTCGATGTTTAAATTTTCATTACAACATTATTTCGTTGTATGAAAACTCGTGGTAAAGTTATTTCGAGGACTAATTATTCGCCCTTGCATGTTTTCGTGGTAGCGTTATTGGAGGTTCAGTTATTCGGAAATCTGTATGAGAGTCGAAATTTCTATAATTATTGACTAAACTACCGAAGTGTAAATCTGCCCTAATCCTGGTTATGTTATACAAACTGCGGAGTTAAATTACAACCTAATGCATTAAGTAACCTAATTAATAATTAATAAATCTTTGTTAAACAGACTTCGATACCACATTTCGGGGATGACATAACAGATGATTGCGATAATGGAAATCCAAATTTAATCAAGTTGACAAAAATGAAATGGCTAACAGAAAAAGAAGATGGATCTCCTGATTCAAGGTAAATTAACATACATAATTGTACATTGTTTTCTCGTCAAAGTTATATAGGATGTCGTATGTCATTCCAGAAATGAGAATGCTCTAACAGGTGCTAAACTCCAAGTTAAAAAGAAACGGAATCTATTTTTACACGATGGTTGACAGGATTCAGGTATTGATCAGGTAAACTGTTTATTGTGCATGAAAAAATTACTGATTCGTAAGCATGTTAATATCAATGTTTTATCTGTTTAATTAGTTACCTTAACTTACAATAAATCTTAGTTTAGGATCGGTAGCCTTATGAACAAAAGTTCTGAATAGGTATATCAGAGTGAAAAGCTTTTTTAAATTATGTTAATATTTTGGTACTAATGTTTTAGTGTTTGTAATTCTTTTCAAACGGCAAACATCCTTTTAATTGTCCTAACCACAAAGCAGATATATAGAAGAGATGCTGTTAGCAAAGATGCACAGCTTCAATCGAGGTTGCCGTAACGTCACAGCCTCAATAGTTCAAGCTACTCTGCACTAGAGACACTGGCGTCAGTTCGACGCTTACTTCCGTGAAGTGTGTACATGCGTAAATACTTAAAAAAATTAAATCCTACATTCTTTTGTTTCTCGATGTAAAATTACGTTTTCTCTCGAAAATTATGAATCGAAACAAAATTAACTAACCACAAAGATATTTTCTTTCATAATATTTTTATTGCGGCGAAAAATGCTGCGCTATCTAGCGTCATGTAGAAATACTTTTATTTCGTGGTTTTTTCTGTCAGATTGGGAACGTATGAAAATTCATTAAAAAACTAGAGCCACCTAGTAAAGTATAGCTGAACTTTTTTGATGATGATTTGAATATTTTAACCTTATGTTTAAGCGGATACTCGCTACTAGGCGGATTTTACTACGCGCTACTAGGTCGCTACTACCTGTTTGGCTATGATTGGCCGTAACCAATTGCTTACCCCTCCCGCAAACCGCCCGAAGGCTTCACTAGACTCCCTAGAGAAAATAGTATAGGGCATCTCTTCTATATATTTCCTCTATGGTCCTAAAACTTAGTTCTGTATCTTGTGACTTCTTTTTAAAGATTAAATTCTATTTTCTGGGGAAATAAACACCGTTAGGGGAGAGTTAGTTATTACCGAGGCCCTAAGGACTATTATTTTGAAGATTTTTATTTTTTTGGGAAGGAAATTGCAGTAATTAGTAGGAAATTTAATAAACTTTATTATATATTCTCCCCTATCAAAAAATGTTCTTGTTGTTTATTGTATGGCTCCATTGACACGCGTCTATTGAATTAATGTTAAATGTGATAATTTATGAACTCATTATATTTAGGTGATGATATCTTGAAAAGTATGCACTTTTGAACCACATATTCTTTGCTTAAAAGTATTATTTTTTAGTAAGGAACAAAACCTCAAAGATATGGGATATCAAAAAGAATAATAGTACTTTTTCGACGTTTCAATCATATTTTATTGTGATAGAATTTATGTCTTATTAAAGAACGATTATTAAAATATTTTAAAATTAATTTATATTGACTTTTATTTCTGCCATAAAGTATAAGAATGTTGATTTTTTTTGTTATCACCTAGTACAGAATAGCCTCGTATAAATCTAAGCAGAAAACATTTTGGGCAACCGACTGAATCCAGTTTAATAGATAAATAGTGTTATATCTAGCAAATATATTACATAGCTGCTTAAAGTAGGTAAAACATTAGATAATAGGAAATTGTATAAATTTTCGAAACTTGTAAAGAAGAAAATAGAATAAAACACTTTTTGACCGGACTTATCGCATATAATTTATTTATTACATTTTAACCCGACGTTTCGGCGTCTTTGGAGACCCCGTGGTCACGAGCGACTGAGCGACTTAATACAATATTAGAAGAAAATAGGTCAGAATTATAGTACTTTCTCTTGAAAGAAATTTTTCCAGAGATATTAGTAAAAAAATTTCGACGCTTATACAGGGTGACTAGTGACAAATTTTAGATACTGAAGGAGAAGACTCTGTACTCGATACTGGTCATAATTATGTAATAAAAGTAGGTACTTAATTTTTAGTAGTATTTCATATAGTTAAATAAAGTTTTGTTACTATTTACTTTACTTACGCCTTAGTCGGTCGCGGCACGTGACCTGGCACACGGGTCGCTACCAACTGAAAAATATTTATCTACGGACTGAAAGTAACTTTCAGTTACTTTCAGTCCGTAGATAAATATTTTTTTATTATATTTTGTCTATTCATCTATGATCTCAAGCTATCATATCCTCTAATTTAAAAAGTGACCCACCCATCACCCTGTATACATACCTATGATTATATTTTACATTTCAACTCAACATTTTGGTGATTATCAGACCTTAGGTCTTATTCAGTTATTGGTCCTGGTGTAAATTCTAATTATACGCGAGAAGTTTATCTATGTTATTTCTAAAATGCGTCAGAAAGACAAAATAGTAGATTTGTTTTCACTATCAGAGGTTCTTAAGACAAACGATATTTTTTTCTTTTTTTTCATAGCGTGGCGTCTTTGTCGGTTTGCTCATTAGACTCTGAGGAGGACTCTGAAGATTCTTATTGCAGTGAGGAAAGCATGACAGATTCAGATAGGCACTTATCTACCATACTTCAGTTGGACAAAGAACACAATCTGTTCGGCCTGTCATCTCATATGAATACATTAGTCAAAAGACCTCCGAAGAGGACTCCCAAACCCGATAAACCAGTTTTTCATCAGACACAGATTGTTCAAGTATGTTGTGCTGACAACTGCTGCATAAATAGGGTGAGTCATTTTGTTTTGACAAATTTATTGTACATGATGTGATATTTTTTTCCGAACTTTTTTATGGGAACCACGATTTTAGAACTTTCATGCCATGCGATATTATTTATAAAGCATTTCATGGAGTCCATTTTTATTATCCACTATAAATGTTATAATGTAAAACTAAATCAATGATGAACTCAAAACACGAAATATGATTCTGTCTAAATTTAAGTCAATTGTTCAACTTTATTAAACTTCGTCCCTGTAGTTATGACAACAGCGCCATTGAACAGATAGTAAAAATATGTCAGACGTTTTCATGGAAGTCATCATTTGTTTTGAACCCCGCTAGTTTATTAGTGTACCTACTCATTCTTGCTAGCACATCCAGTACATTATTCATATTGATTGAATTAAATTCCTTTAATTTAAGTTATAATTTAACTTTTTCATTTTTTCAGAGTAATACAAGCTTTCCAAGCTCCCTCCAGGTAATATTTTTATTTTATTAATTTTGTCCGTTTTTAGTAAAGCCATTCCGTGGGTCTTGATGATTGCTTCATGTTCGAACCAATACCATTCTTGACTCGCGTATATCTTTATAAACGTATAATATGCCATTTTTTTAAATACATTTAAAATCTCTTACTGCTTACAATCTCTTATTTTGTGGCAAATTTTAGCAACGACATAATTGAAAAAAAAAAATTAAGTCTAGTAATTTTTGTCTTACGTCTATTTATTAAGGTTTAATTATAAGTTTCAAAAACTGAACGATAAATTATATTTTTCAGTGTATAGGATGCAGCACAAGCTGCTTCAACCATTCAATGTGTAACCTCTGTGAAAAGACTTCCACTATCACTTCTAAAATTGTTTTCGTAAGTTTCTCTATATTTTTTCTTTTTTTTCTATATCGCAATTGCTGAAATGTGTATAAAATAAAACAACACTATACGCAGAATGTTGCGTGTATTTTGATTTAATTTATAAGTCCGCATATTCTTTTCATAAGCTGTGGAAAGCATAGATTTAAGAAATCTGATTAAAAAATACCCATTAACTGGTTTTACGCTTCCCTGCTTCGCTTATGTTTTATTTCATAAGCTGTGTGAAGTGTTAGAATTTACAATGCCATATTTTTACGTCAACTGGTAACACCTACTCATTCTGCTAATGGTAACAAAAAGGAATATGTAAATTGATACTACTGCCCGCTACAACAACAACTTAAAAAACATTTCAAAAACTTTGAAATGTTTTTTTCTACTAATAGTTATTCCATTGGAAAATTGCGCTCATTACTAACATATTCTACTATACTCGTATATCCGCGTGCAGTAATGAGAAGTCCCGAATTATTTGTTATAAGTATTGCAAATATACAGGGTGACTGGTGACAAATTTTAGATACTTACTCAAGGAGAGCACTCTGTACTCGATTCTGGTCATAATTAAGTTATAAAATTAGGTACTTAATTTTTCACTAGAATTCCCTATAAAGTTTTCTTACTATTTACTTTACTTACGCCTCAGTCAATCGCAGCAGATGACCTGGCGCGCGGATCGACACCAATGCTAGTGTGACCATGCATTGCGTCATCAATTCTTTAACTTTTGGTTAAGTTAACTTTGTAAATAATTATTTTATATTTTTTGCTTTGTTTTTTTTTACATAAAGTCAATTTGAACCCATCATGTGACATTAATAAGTTTGCTAGAGACGATAAAAGCCGTGTAGTCAGCCTAGAACAGGTCTACCGCCCCTCGAAAAGTGTGTTGTATCGAAAAGGCTAATCCGAATGAGTTCCGCTTGGCAGGACCCCTTCAGGTTTCGCCTGGCTAAAGAATTCCCTTCATATACAAGCTGCCGCCAAATATCACAACTCCGATGGTGTGCCAGTCCCTTCCAAAGAGCCATGAGCCATCATCAACTTTATCTACACTTATCACCAGGTGAGGTTGAGGTCAAATCCGGGTTTGGTTACCGATAAAAAAAACTATCTGAGAGTGTTAAAGTAATTCACTGTACTAGTACGTAATCCTTTTTTTTTTCAGAAAATAACTAATATTAAAAAATATCTTGAAACAGCAATATTTTCATAAATTGAACATCGAATTGCTTTTTCAGGAACCGAAAACTTCTAAATACCATTCCACCTGTCAAAGTGCGAGCTGTAGAAAGTCGTCGCGTAAAAAACAAGTCAACACAGCGCGGCCATATAATGTTGGTAATAAAATCATACCAAAACTTATTTTTCTATAAATTATATGAGAATGGGGTAGGTTTAGAATAGTCAAGATAAGATATATGCAGTCATAAAGATTTACACAGTCAGACTATGCATATAGTTGTCATCATCTAAAGCTGTCCAACTAGGCAACAGGGGTAAGGATTTTAAATTTATGTAAGCCCTCAGGACGCTCGATTTTGTGTTTGCGAACAAAACGGTCAACATTTTGTTCTACAAAAGATCAATTCGATAGCAGAATTTTATACCTGAGACGCTAACATGAAGTTAAGCCTTTTCTGAAATTATGTAAGATCTGCTCCAATTCGCCAGTAAACGGGCAGCGCAGGACCAATCGGCGTTGAGAAGTTTGACTTTTGTCCAGCAGTGGGCGTCTCCAGGCTGAATGATTATGATGATGATAATGTATTATATTTATCACGATACTCCAATACCTTGTCAATTAAAAAGCTTAGCTTATTGGTCATCTTATACTTGCCAATTTTAGCGACCGATTTAGATTTCATAATAATACATCACGGTCTTTGTCGTTGACCCTCTAGATACACATAAAAAGAAAAGGTTCCGTTACATTATAAGGGACACGTGGAAAATCGAAAAGTCTTCTCTATTGCCTTAATCATTTATATTTATAACGCTAACGCGTGATAATCAACTTTGTTTTTAGACTTATTGCAGTCCTCCAATGAGGTGTGGATTTGAATGTAACTCGCCGTATGGTTTAAAAGTGAGTAAATATTCATAAATTTTAATTTTAAGGCTCGGAATAAAAGAAGAAAGGACGATTCAAGGAATATCATCGGTTGTATCTGGTATATACAACCTAGAAAACGGACTCCTAGTGAACTCTTTGGTTGCCTCTTACAAATCTTATACGAGATATTTCAAACCACTGCGATCAATTTAACCTACTTAGAACCATCGCAGTTTGAAGTAGCAGGTAACAGAGTTTTATATCTAGGACAAGCAGTTATGGAAATTACTTGTCAATGCAGAGCAACCATAATATTAAGATATCTCGAACCACCGAGGGTTAATGATAGGATATATCCACTTCGTCAAGTTTGTGTAGATGCTATCGTCCTGCTCATTTTAACTATGTTCTTGATAGAAGGATTTTTTTAATAATGCTGGGACATTGGCTGACTCTTCATGACGAAATGCATAAAGCAATGAAGCTTGATGGTAAATGGCATCCATTAAAGATTTAATACATACATACATACATAACGTCACGCCTGTGTCCCTTGTGGGGTAAGCAGAACACCAGCGGTTACAAGACCATCTGATGTCACGTTTGACAAATTTGGAGGTATTATAAAGATGGAGAGAGACTATTGCAGTGACAGGGGGTCAGCCTATCGCCCACAAAAACGCCTTTAAAACCTCTGTCCCTTAACTGACTTTTACAGTATGCCTGGGAAGAGAAGCAGCTGGCACATTCTATGTTTTTCTTTCGCTCCAGCATGGAAGCAATATAATGATTCTATTGTTTCCATAAATTCACTGATCGGCTGATTGACTTATCTTTATTCGTAATAAAAGTACATATGGTTTTTATGGCGATATAAAAATGACTTTACGCATTATGACAGAATATGATCAAAGCGATAAACGTCGTTAATAAACAAATGCCTTACTTCTGCAGGTCTACCTAAACCGACAAGTTAAACATGAAGTTGAACCGGTAAGTCGTTTGATAAATGTTTGACAATATAGCTATTTCATAGCGGTTGCGCTCCAAGCTTTATATTTTTTTTTTAATTATAAAATTTATAAGGTAGAAAATAAAAATAATATTGTGTACCTATTCTTTCTGGCAAATATATACAAACAAAACTTCGTGAATGTTAAATAAACTCATTCCATTTTATATGCTTTCAAACACGATAGGTAAAAAATCTCTTTGTTAACTTCTGCAATATTAATCTATGAGGATGATACGTAGTTTCGGTACCATGACATTCCCGACTTTTGACGTTTTAGGCAGCTACAAAATTGTTCCTTTATAGCGATGTGTTTTTAAATAGTTTGATTAGACATCATCGCTACATTTAGTTCTGCAGCCGCTGCAGGGCCGAATTCAGTTCATGCTGCGCATGCTCCGTGCTCTTGCCATAAAAATGCAACACATTTTTTATTCGATATAGCTTCTCTAAACGTAGTAACCTTCTTAATATAATGTTCTTGTACTTTGTAACACAAATTTTATTTCATTTAGCTTTATTTGATGCATCTATCATCATTAAAATAGATGGTTTAGTCCTAGCCAGGTCTTTGTACACCATCTAGATAATCAACGAATGCAGAGCATTAAAAAAACCGACTTCACGTTAAAACTTTGTCTGAGTTGAGAATGTTATCCACGTAAACATTCTCCGAAATCATACATATTTTTTCAAAAGTTTGAAATTTTCAATGAATTACTCGACCGATTTCGATGAAATTTAAATGGGACTAACTATGAAGTATTCTCTATCATAGGAATCAACAATTTTCAAAATCAATTCATAATTGTCCGAAATATCGTGTAACAAAGAAACAAAAAAACATACAGACGAATTGAGAACCTCCTCCTTTTTTGGAAGTTGGTTGAAAAATTATAAATACTTAAATAGTAATCACAGGAAAAGTACAGATATTTATAGTTTTATACTGTTGCTGTTAATATGTGATTTTGAAGCACACAATTTTATTTCCTTACAAACGTGCGTGTTAATTTGCATATGCATATATAATTTGCTGTTTCCCTTTGGGGTAGGCAGAAACAAGGGAATGCCAATTGCTACGATGTATATCCTTCCATTAAACTAATTGATTTAAAGCAATTTGACGGTCGGAAAGTGTGCTAAAGGTCTTTTCTCGTTTTAGAATATAGCGTACATGGACCTGGCCAAGGCTCCTTGCATTTTGGTACATCTCTTTTGTTATAACTATCATGTATTATGTTTATGTTTCAGTTACAAATTTCGCCTAAAGGAAGTAGCATTTTACAAAAGGTGAGCAATAAATATAAAAATAAATAAAATAAAATCCCCAGACAATCACACCAACTACATGGCCCCGAGGTAAGCATAGCTTGTGTTATGGGATACCATATAGCGAACTAGGGGGGAACCTAGAATATAAATACATAAATAGATAAACACCCAGACACGGAACATTTTTTTATGGCAGATAAGTTTACCCCAACGCCAAAGTGGTCGTCAAAGCAATATTTTTGGTAAATGAAATACATCTCATTACCACTTGCAACGGACTCCACACTATACGAGCATTCGTAAACATACGAATCAATAAATATCTGTGATCATACTGCCGCTGCTCCAGTGGAAATTTTAAATCAACCCACTGCTGCAAGAGCTGATGCGCTTATTAAAATTAACTCTGTATACATATACATAAATAACAATATTGCTTAAAACTTGTAACGGACTCCACGCTAGGCGAACATTGGAAAACAATGGAATCGACAAAATTTCTGTGATCGCACCTCAGGTTTACTAGTATGATACCAATGTTACCATTCGTGTTATCATAAAACAATATTTTTTAAGTTATTACGCTTCAATATTTATGATTGCTTATAAAATAATGCTTTTCTACATAACTACGTAAGTGTTCAGTTATTCAACAACAAGAAACGCTCTGAATCTGCTTTACAAAAGTGGTCATTCCTACAACTCTAATAGTCTGCCCAATTTAGACATTCGAAGTTACATTAATTCCCACCAAGCGAGATTGTTTAAAAAATGATTAAAAAAAAATTTGAATCCCCATCATTCCCCTGTATGGATTTTTTTTATTCAAGGTCAAACGTCAAAAAATTTGCGATTTTCAGCAAAACGGTAAGTTTTATTAAAAAATAGCTTGCACAAAATTGTAAATCATAAAATTTCTACAAAAATGTGTCATTACTTTTTCCCTATGAGCCACTGTTTTTGAGATATAACGATTCAAAAAGTTATAAAAGTTGTTTCCACGTGTTATGTATTGGCGAATTTTTTAATTAACAAGGATTGAAAAGATAAAATCAAGTCAAGTTAAAAATGAAGTTTTGAAAATTAATCTTCCGAGTCGTAACTTTCAATTTCTTCTTCTTTTTCGTCTTGTTCTTCTTCGTCTTGATCTTCTTCATCTTTATCTTGAGTGCATGTAAACTGCGTTAAAAACGCCTCGTTAGAATCAAACGGATCTTCCACTGTTGGTGATTCAATATTAGAGCACGACAGGCCTTAACAATGCTTACATGCAACAGAACAGTCTGACTTTTTTGCAACCACATTTAACACTGCTCCACTTTTAACAGTAGCAAAAAAGTAGCAGTTGGTAGTGAAGTTTGACACATCCACACATAGACCACATCCATACGTTGCGGCAGGTTACACAGAAGACCGAAGACTATAACCAGCCACTGTGCTTGACGTTTGTGGACTATAAGAAAGCCTTTGATTCAATCGATATACTTTAGTCTTTGCAGCGATGCTAAATTGACCATCGATACATCTAAGCCCTGAAGTATTTATATGAAAACTTGAGCATATCAAGTTTCCATGGCCAAGCTCCATGACCATAATTTAAAGCGTATTCAACTGCAGCGGGGCGTCAGGCAATGTGATGTCACTTAAGCTCACGCGTTGGAAGATGTCTTCAAGCTTTTGGACTGGGATGGACTTGGCATCAATATCAATGGCAAGTATATCACTCACCTTCGATTCGTGGACTACATAGTAGTCATGGCCGAGACCCTGCTGGACCTGAAAGACTCCATACAGGAAAGATGGGGAACTTTCAAACTTTAGTTTTCATCGTATTTTAAATAATCTTAACGATTTTTAGTTTAGCATGATGGGAATTTATGTAACTTTATTCTAATTTTGGGTCTAATTTGAACGGACTATAACGGCCGGTCTCAATAACTAACCGAAAAGTTAAACTAAAAGTAAAAGATATAAACGAACAATTAAGTACATAAATGGAACTTAAAAAACGCTATATAAAATTAAATTTAAAAATAAAGAAAATAAAAAAAAAACAAACACATTAATAATTAAAAATAGTATTTAATTAAAGAGTCACAAAAATCAGTATACAAAAAAAATTAGAATATTAAAAAGACAAAGAGGAATAATAAAATGTTGCCGGGTACTGCAGTGAGTATGTTAAAAAGGACACATCTCAGCATAATGCTGCAGCAGAAGCCGCAGCGCTGGTTTTCAGATGTGCTTCGGTGATGCGTGTGCTTGCCTACGCAGCATGCCACTCACAGCTTAAATATTTAATATAATTATATTATGCTTGTTCCATAATGAAATACATAAATATAGAATCAAATATATAAATATATAAGATATACGTAAATGAAAAAAATATAAATAACTTAATAAATTGATGAAATTAATTGTAGAGTATAAATACAATAAATGGATGTAGGTACATAATTATAGTGTAAGTGTCACTTGTATGTTGGGACAACACGTACCCCACACGGCATCATTGTTTGGTGTTTCAAAAAGTGTTTTTTTAAAGATGATTTAAACGTTTGCAATGAGCCAAGTCCGCGTATTGGAGGAGGTATGTTGTTCCAACAATTAGTAGCCGAGTACCTAAAGCTACCTTCAAAGGCGGTGGTTTGGTGCCAAGGCATGCTCAGGGGCCTCCTCAATCCTCGACAATCCCTAGATTTAGCGCGCCATTCTAATTCACGCACTAGATATTCGGGACGGCCAGATTTTATCATTAACATTAACGACACGATAGGATTTTATGTGACTCAATATGTTAAGTATTCGGTTCGGAGATCCAAATACCATCTGTTTAGTTTTCTTCGGGTTTAGTGCAAGTGAATTGGATTCCGACCAAGCTACAATTCTAGTGTCACTGGGGTCAAAAGACTATATATAATTGTATATCATCTGTATACATGTTTACTTTAACTTTTACTTTTTGGTAAAATATTTTGACAGGCCGTTAGGCACTTATTAAAAATAGTAGAGTAAATATCTTTCTTTCTGTTCAGCCATTAGCCGCCCGCCCATGCAACCACAATCCCCGCTGCTCACCACCCAGCACGTGTTTCCCATTTCTGATGCCATGCTACTGGCCGGCCAGCACCTCGGCCCCTTGCAGCCATCCAAGCAAGTGCTTCCACAATCCACCGTGTCCTCCGCCGAGGTGCCCCACAGTGCCTGAAGAATTCATGTGCCCACATGTAAGCTGGTTCATTCATCTACAATGCTAGTTTGAAGCCCCAGAAAAATATAATTTAATTGGATTACTTTACATTGTTTTAACCGACATCAACAAAATGGAGGTTATCAGTTCGAACCGTATGTATGTAATAGTTTTCGTAATTCATTTTAGTCTATATCAGCGTCTGAAAAATGTGCCAAATTTTAAAAGTGTATGTATGTTTGTATGTTTTTATGTTCATGTTCGCATATCTCCGGAACAACAAGTGCGATTTCAGTAATTTGTTGCACTAAGTATTGTTCAACTTAGGGAATACTGCAAGTTTTATCACAATCGGTTCAGTACTTTTTGAGATAGGGAATTTCAACCGACCAAAGAAAACAATATAAATATCAGGTACCTTTTATGGAATTACCTAGTTTACCCTACAACTTCAGTTAAAAAAGGAGAAATATGAAAAAATAAGACCGACTTAAAAATTTAACAAAAAAGTAAAAAGGATAACGTCTTAAATAAACTCACTTTTATATACCAACTAAGTATTCTTTGAAGTCGGTGCTTGCCCGAATTATAGTAAGAGCATGCCATTAAAGCATACAAATCAATCGTATAGATCTGAAAAAAGACCAAACCACGGCATAGAATCAATGTTTTGAATTAATAAAGTAGACAATTTTAGGGCCAACATTAATGTTAAAATTGCTATCTATTTCGATTGGTTAAAGCATTTTATTGATCATTTGCAGTTGGACCCGTGCCCAAACAAAAGGGAGTGCATATATAATACCTGCCTATCGGTAAGTTACATAAGATAGATGTCCTTTTCATTTTTATGTGATATACAGTTTAACTTGCACATATATTTTTATAATTACAGAAAAGTGCAAAAGTCCAAGAAGAAGCTAAGTGTTTCAAAGATCCAACAGGAAAATCTGGTAGAAGAACGGGAAGCCCGCCACGTAAATCTCCGTCCCAGGGGAAGGGAACCAGTAGGGAGAGCCGTGGCAGCTTGGAACGTGGTGGCACAAAGAGTTTAAGTTCGACGGCTCATAAAGGAAGCAGTCAGAGCCAGAAAAGTCAGCAAAGTGCTCCTCCTCCGCAACCAATGGAAGAAATGGACGCTGCGGAAGGCTATGCTGATGCACTAACACAAGCAGGACATACAGGACACAACAATAACATTGCAACACTGGGAAATCCATATATGGGGCAAGCTGCGAGTCAGGCAAGCCAAGGTATTAATGAAGCCGCTGCCCAGGGCAACCAATACATGGGGCAAGTTGCCAGTCAGGCAGGCCAGGGAGTTAAAGAAGCTGCTGCCCTGGGAAATCAGGTAATGGGTCAAGCGGCAAACCAAGGCAGTCCGGCTCAAGTTGCATCAAGACAGGGAAGTCAAACGGCAAATCAAGGTAAACCCCCACCGCAGTAGTTATGGTGTAACACGAGTTTTTGTATATATTAAGTTTAAAATTGCCATATTTTTTGTAATGTAATCAGACCATAAATTTGAAAGATTTGTCACAATAGAAATAAACTTATGAAGTTACCCTTAAATAAGACATCAGATTCTTTCAAATTTATTCTCTTTTTTGCAAGAACAATGTTAACGCAAAATGTATCTCTTGCCCTTCAAAATAAAACTGAAAAGTCCAAGTTATTAAGTATTTTTTGTTTTATTAAAAGTAAAGTTTACAATGAGAAGTCTCTTGATACAATCATTCTTTGTACGCACTTCTTGTGGGGTGGTAGTTCACTGCGTAATTGATCCACGACAATGTCGGGGGGTGTTCCTTGAGCTATATGACAGTAGTCACTGCAGTACATGAAGGGAGCCATGTTGGTTTGGTAAGGATTCGGCGGGATCGGCGCTAGGTCAAACACTTCCCCGTGCGACCAAGCAGCGAAGGCAGATACAGCAAATGGAACTTTATATTTTCTCTTCATTTCAGACTCGAATACACTGCAAAAATATTATGATTATTTTGCGCATTCATTTCACTAACGGACGGTCTCAATAATTTACCATAATATTAAAGTAATAGTTTGCTTGGTGTTAGTTGAACAAGCCGTAAATTTAAAAAGCGTTAACAAAACTAAAAATAAAAAAAAATCCCCAGATAATCACACCTACTAAATGGCCCCAAATTAAGCAAAGGTAAGACACACAAGGTAAGAGCCCGTACGCAGCAGACTAACGTCATACATAGTAGCTAGCTCCCATATTAATACCAGGTATACGGTTTCACCTGCCGATGGAGAAATGGGGATTCACTATTCCCATCGAGGGTTTCTTTCCTCAAAAGGGGTAAATATTGACTTTCAAAACGTGATCGCAGTTTGTAGATCTCATTTTGATATCTTAAAATATACAGGGTGTAACTTAAGGGGTGGATCAAACGCTTCCCAGGTATGGAGGACCTCAACACCAACCAAAATAACCCCCATGTATGTTTAGCAAAATTTAGTGGTTCTGGAGATATTTGCGATTTATTATATGTGATTTATTTGAAAAAATCTGATTCTCAGAGAAAATTCAATTACTTGGTCTACGGTCGTGATTTGTAGTGTAAGCTTAGCTTAATAGAAGGCATTTAATATCATCTAACCACTGTAAATCATGATCTTCTACAGATGGAAATAATTTTGAAAGAGACCGATTTTTTCAGAAAATCTATATAGAACATACACTTTGAGGGGTCGTAGAAACAACATATTACATTACTTTTTTTCTAGAACCTATCTTAAAAAATACTAGTTTTAATGTTTAGTAATATCTGAAAATTTCATTTGCCTAACACAACGACAGAACTAAGAAAAATGTGCTCCAGTACAAAAAGTAACTATTTCCATTTCCGCAACGCTATCTAATTTCGACGCTATCTACACAGGTTATTTTTCATTGTAATCAAAATCCTACAAACCAAGTTTTATACTGATACTGATACTTTAAATGCGAAAACATTTAAATGGTGTTTAGTGAGTGTTCTTGTTATTTGTATGTTATTGTATCACTGTTTGTTTTCCAAATAAAATAAAATACGTTCAGAAATGAGAAAATACGCAAACAAAATTTACCCCCCCATTCTACCTCTTTAGGTGGAAATTTCAACAATTTCATGTACACAGATAAATAATAAATAAATAAATAAATAAAAGTATTATGGGATACCATATAGCGAACTAGGGGGGAACCTAGAATATAAATACATAAATAGATAGTAGAGCCCAGACACGGAACATTTTTTTTTTTCTTTTTCCGTACGGGAATTGAACCCGCAACCACTGGCGTCTGAGGCAGACAGGTTTACCCCATCGCCAAAGTGGTCTTTTTTAATTGTAATTGTAAACGCATATTATACTAATTTTCATATTTCTAATTCCACTTTTCAAAATTCAAGGACGTGATTCGAAATGGCAGACAAGTTGCGATCACGTTTTGAAAGTCAATATTTACGACTTTCGACTTCTAGCCACGTGCAAAGGAACCCTCGATGGGAATGGTGAATCCCCGTTTCACCATCGGGCAATGCCACTGGCGATACCGTGGGCTCCAATTATGGCGGTGGAGGTACACCTAGAGGTCGGTTCAGCCTTCTGCCGGAACATCGCCACATACTCCACCGTTCCCCCTTGGGCGGTCGGGGACGTGAATCGTGATAGCATGTTTTCCCCCAGAGAAAAAAAAAGGTGAAACAGTATACCTGGTATTAATATGGAGCTAGCTACTATGACGTAAGTCTGCCGCGTACAGGCTCTCAGTCTATATAGGATACCATAATTATAGAGAACAAGAGGGAATCTAGAATATAAATACATATATAGATAAACGCCCAGACCTGGAACATTTTTTTTCTTGTTCCGTGCGGGAATCGTACCCGCTACCACTTGCTTCTGAGGCAGACAGTGTTACTCCATCGCCAAAGTGGTCGTCAAAACTGATGTTACTCTGACTATTTAAAGCAGTATATTTACAACACATATGTATCATTTGTTAAGATAAGATATGTAGATTATCTGGTTGCCAAATCAAAAGCGTAAGGTCCCAATGTGAAATAACAAACATGAATTAACTAGAAAACCACTCCTTAGATATGAAAAAGTTGAAAAGAATTCTATGTATTAAAAAAATATTGTATTTCTAAATACACAGAATATATAGAATATGTATTTAGAAATACCATATAAAAGCAATTATGTAGCAATTGAATTTAATCTCATAGACCCAAGCCACAGGCAACCAGCCATTCGGACGCACACAGTATTTTCTTTCTTTTAACCGCCACAGTAACTAAGCACGAGAAGATTTGTATTGGTGTTATTACATAAGCAATAGAATTTTCCAGTTTGTGGCGGCAACGCATCATAAAGGTGCTCCAACCAGCAGTTACGTAACATTCTATAACACACTAACATTTTGTAACTCTGCGTAACATTTTGCGACATGTTAAAAATGCTATATGTTATAAATTATGGTTCAACTCCCACTCTTATTCTAACGCTGTCGCTCGAATGTTCATTGGCATTGTTACCTCACGTTGTAATTAATTGTAAACAGTTATATAATGCCGTGCTTCGGAGGGCGCGTTAAGCAGTCGGTCCCGGGTGCTGTATACTTGTATACAGTAGTCGTTAGGGTTTGTCAGAAGCCATCTTGGCGCCCTGAAAATTCTGGCATCCACCACCCAGCACTGGGCCAGCTTGGTGGATTACGGCCTAAACCTCCTCGTCACCGAGAGGAGAGACTCATAGCCCTGCAGTGGGCTCATTACAAAGAGTTTAGATGATGATGATGATGAGTTATATAATTTGTTACAGTTTGTTGTACAAAGTTAGACTACAATTTAATGTTATGCAAAATTCTCTAACGTCACATAACTGCTGTGCGGGAGCTGCATAGCTCGTTTGCCTAGTTCCTTGTCATGAAAATAAAGTAAAGATATGAATATACTTGCCCTTTTATATTACTGACTGGATTGTGATTTGCTGCTACTTCTTTGAATGGTTTCCCTACGTGAATTCGATCATAAACAGGTCGTTTAACTGTTGCTGTTAATGGTATCCATATTTCCTTATATTTAGGTCCAAACCCTTTTACCTATTAAATAGAAAGAACATTAAACATGGTACAGATTTTATACATTCTTTGCATTACTCGAAGTATATTTTAGTAATTGTAAGACAGTTTGTGGTGCCATATCTTTATTTTTTTGTACTGAGCCATCTAAAATAAATATGCAGGTACGTGTATATCGTATCAAAGTAAATAACATTTAAATTTGGTTGGTGATTAAAAACAACCCTGTATATTTTTACTCCTACAATACTTAGGTAGTTAGTCGTTTTCGGGCCGGTATCTGAATATTTGTATACAGTGGTCAAAAGTGTTTGTGTAGGTACTCAATCAGCTGAATTGTCTTAAGCTTACGCGTTGTTCCAGGTGAATAAAAAACGCGACAACGTGACGCGACGCGGTGGGAAAATTTGTCTTAGAGTCTGGCTAATGAAAGTGTACACAGGGGGGGTTTTCCAAACTTTTTATATGGCAGTACTAGCATCAAACTCAAACTCAAATATTCTTTATTTCGTAAATATTTAAATACATTTGATTTACAAATTGAACTGAATCTACCACCACTTCGGAAAGTCGATCTGTTGAGAAGAAGTGGTAAGAAACTCAACAGCAATCATCTTTTAAAAATAAGAAAAAAAAATACACAACAATTTACAGCCAGGGAATCCCGTCTTCTTGCATCCGAATATCTTATAGTAAACCTACATGAATGTCAAAGGCGTTTTTCTGATGTCACTGTTGTCAAACCAACGGTTGTAGGTGGTTTTGGTAATTGAGTTCTTTTTGATATTTTCGTATTTCAAAATGAATAAAAAATAAAAATTACCTTCATAATCAATGTAGGAAACAGCAATACCAGTGACTCTGACGATTCATTCCATATAGAATTGCTGGATTCAGATTTGGATTACAATGAATAAAAATAATTATTGTATTTTGATGTTTCATTTTTAAACCTGATTGATACTAGTTGCCTATCATTTTAATAATATACTTCTGATCAAAAAGTAGGACAGTACCAATATTGTCCTTTTTTACAATAATTTTATTTAAAAAATTAATCAAGTATCAAGTTTGTTAAATCCATTTATTTCGTACTAATTTTATTAGCAAGACTATAGCAGAAGTCCTACGTTTTCGCGTTGTAACGAGTCACCGTTGCATCACCTGGTAAACTTTAACTGCTCAACCAGAAGCAGAAACCCATAAAAAGAGTTGTGTTGATGATGATTAAAATGCTCCTTACTCTACTTCCAATACTTCCAATAAAAAGAGTTGTGTTGATGATGATTAAAATGCTCCTTACTCTACTTCCAATACTTCCAATAAAAAGAGTTGTGTTGATGATGATTAAAATGCTCCTTACTCTACTTCCAATACTTCCAATAAAAAGAGTTGTGTTGATGATGATTAAAATGCTCCTTACTCTACTTCCAAATTCATTTACCTTAGGTGTGTTAGACTCAGTGTAGAAGGTGATATGATCCTTAGCAGCTATGCCCTGATGGTCACCAAGTGACCAGCATTTGTGATAATTCCTGTATGTTGATAGGTAGGGGTCCAATAACCGATAAAACCCATTTGAGTTTTCAGGAATCACTGGAGCTTCAGCTCTGCCTGAAGCTAACACCTGGAAATTAAATAAGATTTCAAGGTCAAAGTTAATAGACCTTAACTTTGACCTTGAAAAGAAAGGCCTTACGCTTCTTATATATTTATTTCTTCTTCTTCTTATCAACGTTTTTGACAAAAACGAACGGCTTTATATTATATTTTGAAATAATGTTGCCATTGTTCAATCTTATGTTGGAAAGACAATGGAAGATTTTTTCCTGTTCTCAGCCTTTTATTCCTTAGTTTCTTTTAAAATGATATTGGATGGTACTATTTGAAGAAATTACGTATAACGATTTGGATGGGTTTTGAATAAACACTGAGAACTTACTACTACTTAAATAGCAACGAATTTAAAATTATTATTTTGGCATACCATAACATTTAAATTATTAATTTCACGTTTAATAACTCTTTGACATATTTTAAACAACAAGGTTTTTATTTTTCCTTACCTAAAAACTGAAAATGTATACTTTTAAAGAAATGATAAAGAATAATAATTTGATATACATAATGTAATTAAGTTAGGACAACATGAAAATTGAGTGTGCTGCACTATCTATCAAATAAATATTTATATTTCCTTTCTTTCTTTCTCTGGGAACTGTCACATGTGTACTTATGTACTACGCTAAATATCTTTAAGAATGGGTCAGAACGTGTAGATCAAAAGCTCTTTGCTTTAAATTTTTTTCACACATACCTACATGGAATCGTGAATCATAGGCTCATAGATTGAATTCATCACCGAAGAATTTGAGTATGCTATGATTTAAGAGCAATAGGAATAAAAATACAAATGCGGTGGCAGCCGAATAAAGACAATTATTTGCATGAATTGGTAGTTGAAAAATAAGTTTTTTCATCGGTAACTAAACCCGCGTTATACCTAAGTCTCGCCTGATGATAAGTAAAGAAGAGGTCGAGGATGACAAAGAAAATGGTAAAGAACTGGCTCTTCATTTGAAAATGCTGGAACACATCACCACTGGTACGGCGACTTGGCAGTAGATTTTCTGTGAAAGATGGCCGCTAGCCTTGTCTTTATTTTATTCCATCACCAATAGAAGAGTGACAGTGGTAGTATTATTATTAACAAATGTTATACCGGCTGGTGTAGGGGTAACGTACATTGCCTTCTATGCCAGAGGTCCTGGGTTCGAATCCTGGCGGCGACGGTTATTTGTGTGATGAACTTAAAGAAAACTTAAATAAGCAAGTTTATTTTCTAATAAAAAATATGTATTTATTCAATATGTATGTTTACATATTTCTTACGTATATCAGTTAACCAGTATCCATAACACAAGTTCTTTAAGAAACTTAATTTGGGCTAGATAATGTTGTGCAAGTGTCAGAAATATTTATTTACTAGCTGTGACCCGCGACTTCGTCCGCGTGGATACCGTTTATTAGAGTTGGTTAAATACTATTATTATATCCTCCTTGAAGTTAAAACTTACTGTATTCTAAATTTCGTCAAAATCGAATCAGTAGTTTAGCTGTGAAAGCGTTACTGATAGATAAACAGACAGAATTACTTCAAAAACTGTTACAGCAAAGCAGTGATCCATAGTTTCACCTAGTTTTTGTGAAAAAGTATAGGTAGGTAGGTATATTACATAGATGATGCCCGCGACTTCGTCTATATTGAATTAGTATTTCGAGTAGGTTATTTTCTTCTCCAAGGTCCTAACTATCTTTAATAACAAAAATAAAAATGAAAAATCTTCGCCCATATAATATGTATAACTCCTAACCACAAACATAGGTAGGTATCTATTAGGTACCTATTATTAGGTATCTATTAGGTACATTACAAAGGCACATAGCGTTATAAACTAATCGGGTGCCAAAGTGCCTTAAATTTTAATATTGTTTTAAGTTTTCGCGATAACATTATGTATGACTATTAAATAAAACACTTTTTAACCGGATTTATCGCGTATATTTACATTTAAAATTTTAACATTCGCTCGTGACCACGGGGTCTGCAAAGACACCGAAACGTCGAGTTAAAATATAAAATATAAATTATACGCCATTAATCCGGTTAAAAAGTGTTTTATTTAATGGCTTCAATTTTACTTAATTCATGCAATATCTTCATTAATTATACTTAGCTTATTGTTATTCTAGGTAAAGCTAAGTAGTTTTTGCGTGAAAGAATAGCAAAAATCCATCCATCCAGCCATTATCAATGTACATACAATACTACCTATAGTTATGTATGGCTGCTTTTCACTGCCAAACGGCTAAGCCAATATTAATGTAATTTGGTATAGTAGTTAACACATACGTTACTTTTTATTCCGAAGAAATCTACGGTTTCTGACTTCCAAGAGGCAGAAACGATCATGAAATAAACAAAACCTTGATTTCTTCCATTTTATCTCTGTCTTCCATGCTGGACTGGGAGCGAAAGAAAAACGTAGAATGTGCCAGCTGCTTCTCTTCCCGGGCATACTCTAAAAGTCAGTTAAGGGACAGAGGTTTTAAAGGTGTTTTTGTGGGCGATAGGCTGACCCCCTGTCACTACAATAGTCTCTCTCCATCTTTATAATATCTCCAAATTTGTCAAACGTGACATCAGATGGTCTTGTAACCTCTGGTGTTCTGCCTACCCCATAAGGGATACAGGCGTGACGATATGTATGTATGTATGTATGTACAGAAGGCAGTACATCAAGCGTTACAAATCTGTCAAATTTTTTTACTTGAATTTGAACTCTATGCCCTCGATAATAAGTTAAAATTGGTTGGGGAAATTTGACAGGTAATGTAACGCTTGTTCCTTCTGTACCTACCTATATTAAATCGCGCAAAAGCTTGCGCTCGCCTCCCGGCTTTTTATACCCTACCGCCGCGAGCAACGTCGAGCGCGGCAACCGTTACGCAAAAATAATCCCTATATCATTAATTATTCACGCGCGATGGGTTATTAGCGTATTTCATGTATAAGTTTGGTGTTTCTATACCGATTTCTATGATTCTTTTTTTATTGAATAGGTAATAATGTTAATTTTTTTTAATTAGGGATGAGTGAGAGTTTATAAACGTAAGAGTAAACAAATATAATCAGAAAGCTCCGAACTGCTAAGCTATCGGGATTTACACGTGTTATTGTGAGTCAACCATAAAATATAGACATATACTGTCGTGGGATATTTTTTATATAATTTTATGAAAAATATTTCTGTCATACATGATTTCTATGTAGCTTTAACCATTAAGGCTGCACACGCGACGGAAGCTTAAAAAATGAAGTAACTTCTCCCGTTTTTCCAACATTTCCCTTCACTGCTCTGCTCTTATTGATTGTAGCGTGATAATAAGTATACTATAACCTGCCCAGGAGGATGAAGAATAATTTTACCATGTTTCGTTAAAATCCGTAGAGTAGTTTTTGTTTCTATAAGGAACATACAGACAGACAGACAGACAAAAATTTTACTGATTGCATTTTTGGCATCAGTATCGATCACTAATCACCCCCTGATAGTTATTTGGAAAAAATATTTCATGTACAGAATTGACCTCTCTACAGATTTATTATAAGTATAGATTTATGTGAGATATTATAGTTACACTATAAACATCGTTCAAAGAAGCGATCCGTTCGCGCGTCCACAAACTAGTTTAAAATCACTGTTTTAGGGTTATTGGATATCATTAATATTATATGCTCTTGTTAGAATTGGCAAATTACTTGACAATACCAAAGATCGGTTTTAGCCATTAGAAGTAGTGGATTTTGGAAATACGTACCGCCATTCTGAATTAATTTACTTGCCCGAGCAATCGAAACGCTCCGGAGACAAAAGCTTAGACAACTAGTGCTTGTTGTTCTGATGTAGATTATAATACAAGTTACATCTCCCGACAAAGAATGAAATCTGGACAACTTAAAAACTACAATTAAACCGCCCAACAATTATTACTCTATAATTTATTTAGAATCTTTTACAAATGTAAAGAAAACGGGCATCCATGATATTATTTGCAAAGACGATATCAATAATTACATATAACCTAAGACTGAAAATCCAATGGTAATAAACATAATATATAAGTATTCAAACCAAAACCTACGTCATAAATGTATTCCTCCTGCGGTGACGGTGTCGCAACATCAGGTTGAGTAAAAAGTGGTTTTGACCTGCCCCTGTAGTGGTCCTTCATTTCCGATAGCATCCGGGGTTGAACCACGTTCTTTGCTTGTAACTGTAATTTTTAAAATAATTAGCAGTAGCCATTTTGTATAGCTGATCATAACTGATCAGCATCTTAATCAAGAACAATAGTTCTTCACGATCAAACTGTGCATGACAACAGTCGTAGGTATTTAGCCATGCAAACCATGCAGATTCCTTTACTTACTATACCCATCTCTATTAAAAGTTAGATCATTATTATCAGTACATAGCTGAAAAAGGCCTAAGGCTCTACATTTGTCAACATCATGCGCATACTCGGTCTTCGAGTACAATATTGCCATATTGCCTGGTCATTTGCTCTTTCAGCTATGACCATTAGCATTTTTTTTTTGTAAAACGTAGTCATAGTAGAGTTCACTTGCCCTCTGGCACTTTGTGATGGTGACAGCTGAAAATCAGCGTCTCAGTCTGGGCTGTGACATAATGTTTAGCTGTGGCTTTTTCAGCAAATTAGTACCTACATAGGAGTAAAAATTGTATATACAGGGTTAATTTTAATTAACGCATCTTGCCAATATTGCCAATATTGTTGAGATTGATGTGGACAGGCTGCCTGCAAGAGGTGATGTGCTAATTAAAATTAACCCTGTATATATTTTTTTGTATCCTTATTTTATTTCTTTGTATAATTCTGAGCTGGCTTTTCATTTCATTTCATTTCATAGTTCAAGCTATATTATTGAGTTTCATCCAACATGTACCACTCCATTTCTGATTCGATTCTGAGAGAAATCTCTCAGTGACTTGAAATAAACGGGAAAAAACTTAATACACACAAAATACACAATAATGTAAATTACCCCATGGTAAATTGAGTCGAGCGACATATTATTGCAAAACTACTTTATTGAATCTAAAATTGAGACTTCATTTACTGTTGCGGACTGTTGTTTAAAATGTTTATGTTAAGACATAAGTGTAAACTAAAATGTTTGATCTAGATGACCAAGGCATGAGTGTTTTGACCTTGATTGTACAATTACGGCTATTCTTTTCCGACTAGATTTCCTCTTACTCGAAAATGTACTTACTTACCTATACACAAAGTTAGTTTTAAAAATGTCCGAAAAATAATCGGCCCAGTGGATAAATTGCAATATTAGTTGGCGTGTAGCATTGGGTCTCCACTTTGTTTTAAACTCAAACCAATTTACGATTTTACTAGCTATCAGTATTTTTTTAAACTATATATTGCTAATTCCCTTCTTCAAACTATAACACATTCTACAGGGTGACTGGTGACAAATTTTAGATATTGAAGGAAAGCACTCTGTACTCGATTCTGGTCATAATTATGTAATAAAAGTAGATACTTAATTTTTCACTAGAGTCGCATATAAATAAATAAAGCTTTCTTACTATTTACTTAACGTTCGCCTGAGTCAATCGTGGCACGTGACCTGTCTCGCGGATTGTTGCCAACGCTTGTGTAACCCATGCGTTGCGTAATCAATTCTTAAACTTTCGGTTAACATTACTTAACAAATGATACATATTAATTTATTATTATATATTTTCTCTTCATCTATGATCTAAAACTATCACGTCCTCGAATTTCAAAAGTGACCCACCAGTCACCCTGTATACTTAAATAGATAGTAGTAAAATAAAAACGAACCTCTTTCTCCACATGGGTCATATAAATGACTCTCCTGCAATTGATGGCGCAGTCTGCCCTTTCCATTGCCTTATTAGGGTTGGGCTTGACACAGTACTCTCCTGAAGTGGTTCTGTAAGTTTCCTTCGACACAACCATGTCTCGACCAGACACACGGAGTGGGAGCGGGTTTTTGATTTTCTGAAAGTACCTAATTATACAAATATATGATTTGTTTGGTCTATCCCTGATTCTGAATCTGCCAGTGAGGGTCGCATGGAGTAAGTGCCTTTGACAACATACTTACCATACAGGATAAAAATGGGCGACGAGTAAATTATAAATTACAATGTATAAATAATTGGACATTTATTCGCACAGCGCCATGTTCATCCGTCTAGTTTTTATGTTAACACAAACCATGGGCCTACTTAAAAAAGGTCACTTTAAGCAAAGTAAGGTTCGCAGGTCATGGAATAATGTCCCAGGATCATCAACTTAGTGGTCCACTGGAGTTACAGATTTCCATGGACTGTAGGGGTTACTTAGCACCACGTAACGTAAATTTTACTCCATGCGAAACACAGTTATAACATTCGCTTCCATTAGAATAATTCATTTTTTTTATTGTCAAACTTATTTATCGGACTTTTTATATGGATAGGAGCAATTGCATATTTATTGTAAAAGCAGCTTATCACTTCTATCAATGTTTCAATCAGGAAAGGAAAATCTACAATGTATATTGAATATTTTTAGAATGCAGTAACGAAGCTCACTCTCATCAAATTAAACTTAGTTATTACCCAAACGCTTGTGATTCCAAAAACTTGGTGATAAATATAGCGCAGTATTGAAGGTAGTATTCATTATGAATACTAGGTAGGTATGTATGTATAGGTCACGCCAAACATATGGGTAGTCCCTGCTGAATTTGTTGCAATAAATTGTTTCGTGCAGGTGTATTACTAACTGAAGACCTTTGCGTAACGTCTCGGTGCAATTCCAGAAGTGACGCGATCTAAACTTAATTGAGCTTTGTCATTAAAAGACAAAAGGTACTACTTACGCAATCCGGAGTATAATCCACTGGCGGTATATGCCTGTGCGCAACACTAGCAGATGTTCTTGTTTCAGTGCTGGACAAGCGAAGCGGTATTTTGTACTGAACATTTCCCCAGGTATTTACGTTTTGTATCAAAAGATTATTAAATTTTAGCGGTTTACGCTCTTTTTTGGACATTATTGTTTGATTTTGAAATCAAGGCTAATACTCTAAATAATAATTTAAAATATAATAAAGCAAATAAAACTTTAGCAAAATATGTTTATTTCAGTCATTCTTCTGTCAGTTGCTTTTTTATATATATGTGTTGTTTGTGGGCAAGAAACAAGTCAGCCTAATTGATTATATTGCAGCGATAAAATGAATGCTGAATAAAATAAAGCTATATTGATATTGAATATTATGACTAAAACTACATAGAAAGACGTAACTATTAAGAGTCATAATATCCGAACCAATCATCCGAGCATTTAGCCAAACTTAATTTGTTCTTGATAAACCCGTGTGATAAACAGAAGCTCAACTGGCATCCACAAATTAATTAAGAATTCAAATTATTGTATTAACTATATTGGAACTGGAAATTTATTTTAGCAAAGTTGCCAAAAGCTAAGTTTCCTCTGTCACTATCACAAGAACTCCAAACATAAGACAAATGCCGTTTGGTCTTTGACGCCGTTTGCTAAAGTGGGCGACTTGCCACGGCTGCAGGTACATGGGCAAGACGGTGTCGTTCTCTGAGAGTCATTCTATCACGTAGTTCATTATCTCCTGAAAGTATGGCAACATGCCGAGTTTCTTTTGTTTTTGAACGGCAACAAAAAAAAAGCTCTACAGCATTTAGTTATGTGTAGAGTCTTTAGAGAAAGGTCATTCGCTCTAGATGTAACCGTCAATCTGACCATGAGAAACTGACTTGAAAGAGTCTTATTTGGTGGCAACCTCCATTCTGAAACGTGAGAAACTGACCCGAAAGTATATTATTTTAGGGATATTGTACTGCTACTTAGCCCGAAAAACCTAAGTAATTAGTAATGTGGCTTATTAAACCACCCTTAATTTAAGTACGCCGCCAGCACCTGAATAAAAAACGCTATAATTTGCATTTCTTCATGTTTATTTTTTAACTTTACAGAAACTTATGTTCAAAACCTTTCATTGACAAAACAACATAAACTATTTAAACAAATAGAAACGCAATAGACTTCGATGACAAAAATTTTAAAACGCACAAGAAACTCCTCTTAGAAGCATCGTAGACATACATTGCTTCTTCTTCTGAAACGCCGGGTGGTCTTTGACGCCGTTGATGAAGTGCCCGACTTGCCACGGCTGCAGGTACATGGGCAGCACGGTGTCGTTCTCCGAAAGCCATTCTATCACGTAGTTCGTTATCTCCTGAACGTACGGAGACATGTCGAGACTTGAGCGAAGATTTTCTTTTGTTTTTGCACAGCACGACTGAAAGGTAAATAGTCCATAAATCGATTAAGCGAAATAGCAGCTAACGCCTAAAGCATATTCAAAGTGTTAAATTTTAGGAATCCAACTCAAAATTTATATGTTTCATTGCTAATGGTAACAATCTGATAAAAACTTTATCAGCAAAGAATTATATGAATTAGTAATCGAATCGGGGACTTAGACACAAAGTAAATCCGTAGTTACACATCACAGCGTTAATGAAAATCTTACCTTTATGGTACATCTTTCTCCTAATTCGATGAGTGTCTCTCGAATAGTTTTTCCTTTTGGCGACCCCTGAAACAAAACACAACGAACTATACAACCTTAATTGTTATTGTTTGTAACAGACTTTAAATTTAATAGATATTAGAAGGTTATGCAAGGTCTCATGTTAAAACGCTATTACAGCACGATGGTAGCCAGAAGAATGAATGAATAAATGATACATTTATTGAAGCATACAGTGCATAAAAACATTAAGGTAGGTACATAGTAATAATAATAAAAACATGACAAAACAAAAACAAAATAAAGATAGAAAACAAAAAACAAATTAAATAAGATTGTCATTGCATGCACTGCTGCATCAAAAGGCTACAACTCAGCATAAGCCTTTATTTAAAATCAAGACACTGGTTTTCAGTGCTGCCAGATGAGTACATTTCTGTGGAGTGTGTAATGAGTGTGTGTGACTGTGTGTGTATGTAAGTATGTTTTTGTGAAAGGCTGCCGTTTGTGATACATTATGTAAAATATATTGTTATAAATACATAAATAAAATATATAAATATAATTAATTAATAAGTATGTACAATAAATATACATACATACATAACTTCACGCCTGTATCCCTAATGGGGTAGGCAGAACACCAGAGGCTATAAAAACCATCTGATGTCACGTTTGACAAATTTGGAGGTATTATTATGATGGAGAGAGACTATAGCAGTGACAGGGGGTCAGCCTGTCGCCCGCAAAATCGCCAATAAATCCTCCCTTTGCCCGGGAAGAGAAGCAGCTGGCACATTCTATGTTTTTCTTTCGCTCCCAGTCCAGCATGGAAGCAATATCTAGCTGAAGATAAATAATTTATATGAGAGTTATAATTATAATGAGAGAGTGAATCGTAGTCTACTTACATCTGTAGTAATCGTTATAAAAACGAGACGAAGTACAAAATACCTGAGGCGTAAGTTCCTTGACTATAGCAAGCAGTTCGTCCCTTTGATCGTGGTAAAGGAAATAAGCCCATGGTTCAGAGAAGAATTCGTAGAAGCTGGATATTCTATTAGCCTGAAATTACGGAATAACTGACGTTTATTATTTCTTCATTGTGATAAAACAACTTTCTAATTGCTTGTGCAGGTCTATGAATCTTTTCCATAGATGACGGCCATGAACAACAAACACTAAACCGCCCCTGAACAAAAGTATCTCAATTGGAGACTAATCCATCACCTCCTAGGAATAGGACGCCATCAAGATCCGCCTGCGTAACGACCACAGTTCAAAAAATTAAAATTCAAAATTCAAAAAGTTTTATTTATCTTAGGAATTTCACAAAACACTTGATGAAGTCAGTCATCACATACTTTGGCTTCGTTTTTATTAATTATGCCGCAAATATCAGTGCTCCGTGTTGTATTCCGAAAATTCGTTTCTTAAACTGCCAGTGTTCCTACGTTTCTGTGTTTTCACCTTCGACCACATCGTCACTTACCATTATGCAAGATTGAGCTATCAATATATATAAAACTGTTCCGTTACTGACTGAGTGACTGAGGTACTGAGGTACTGAGTGACTGAGTGACTGAGTGACTGACAGACAACGTACAGCCGTAACTACAGGGCGTAGAGAGCTGAAATTTGGAACATACATTCTTTAGGGGATGTAGAGGTGCACTAAGGAAGGAATTCCCGAAATTCCCACGGGAACGGGAAATATATGATGTTTTAATTTGTATGAAAAAATCACATCCCTTGAGTGCACGGATGTGATACTTGATATAAAGGTTCCTCAATAAGTGTCTGTTTATATTATGGAAGGAATTCCCGAAATTCCCACGGGAAGGGGTTTGACTTTTTAGTTTGTATGAAAAATCTTATTCCTTGAGTGTACGGATGTGATACTTGGCATGAAGGTTCTTCAAAGAGTGACTGGTTGTGCTACGAAAAAGATTCCCAAAATTCCCACGGGCACGGGAAATATATGATTTTTAGTTTTTATGAAAAAAAAACTTATTCCTTGAGTGCATGGGTATGATACTTGGTATAAAGGTTCTTTCAGTGGGTGTCTGGTTGTATAGTTTCTGAAATTTCCACGAGAAGGGTAGTTAAGCGCATACGAAGTTGCGGGATAAAGCTAGTCCCATATAAAACACCATTCCATAGATATCGAAATGGTTGTGTCTTGATAAATGAAATGACTTCAAAATGAGCTACATCTTGTAAACCTTAGGTTTAGAAGATTTTTGCTATTTTTTTTAATTTTGTTAAAAGATAGTCGTAGTTTGTGCGAGTGTCCTCGTAGTTCGCGTAGCAAAGATGTAATATCCGGTGTAGTTGCGGGGGACGAGCTACAGCCGCAAAGACCGGTTTGATGACCCGGAACGCGGGCTGATGTGAACTCGGGAACAGGTTGAATCTATAAATATATCTTATTATATAGATTTACGTCTATCGTCACCCTCACTTCGCTTACCATAAGATTAGATCAACGTCAAAAATGTTCATTTATATTTGTCAACAATTCGTAGTTTTTTTTAAAACCGTAACACAAATCCGAAAATATGGCCCTCTAAAATATCCAAACATAGTGGTAATAGTTTTTAGACTAACCCTCGTAATAAGGCACGGTAAACCTTTTTATTTAAAACAGTGCAAAAATATGTCCCTTTACTTATATAAATACTTTACAAACCTCTGTTAAATTCAATAGTCGTTATCAATAAAGGGTTAGGGTTCATACAAAATTGCCGCTGCGTTAAGCGGACGTCCGCGTGCGCTCCCGTAGTGTATACTCGCGCGTGAACAAAGCTGAACAAAGTTTAGGTCCTTAGATAATACTCAACTTACAGCATATCTCAAGTGTATATTATTTAGCACAACGGCCGGCAGACCGTACAGCAACACGAAATTTTCCAATCTGTATCGGTCCTGTGTCAAGCATGTGATGGCATCCAGAATGAAGTCATAGTTAAAGTGCAGTTTGAAGTATCCATTTTGATGTGTTTCCATTACATAACCCTAAAAAAAGTGCGTAAAAAAGTAGCTCAGTGTATTAAACATGTGATTTAGTACTCAAACGGAAAATCGTTAGTTTTCGCTGAAACAACCTTCGATAAAAACTACATTACAAAAAATATACAAAACGAGATATGAAAATAAAAAGAAAACCATCAAGCATTCTTCCTATTTTATTATTTACTATTCTGTCGACAATTATTAACATCATTAATTACTCGATCCTCACAAACATAAACGATTGCCGTATTAGGAGGATTTTTACAAATCAACGAAGCCATAAGGTAGATATATGTGTTCTACGATTGGAAAAAAATTAAGGCAAAAAAAAGAAACGGTGGTAAAATAAAATACCTGGGTTTGTAAAGTCACCGAAACGTAGTCAGAATGTAAAATTTAATCATACATGACATGTCCAGTCTAAAATTATTTTACTTCATGGAAGTATGAAAACATGCGACAATACGCATATAGACTTACATTATAATGCAGAGATTGTAGATATTGATGCGGAACCCTCAATCCTGGAGGCCTAACGTCCAAGAAATAGTAGCCTCCAGGTAGTTTGCAATGCGTCACCATTGGATCTTTGAAACCTAATGGGTTTCTGAACGGCGCCTGAGTTTCGGCTATGTCGCTGTAACTGACATTTCTTCCTGCTTTGTTAGGCGTTCTCCTTTTAGCTCCACAACTTTCGTCAAAAGTTGGATCTAACATGTTTCTTATATCCTGTCCTAGCTGAAACAGGTTTTCTTCACTAATTCTTAGCACTAACGCATTATTTAGTTACCTACACTTCACTAACATACACTAGTTGAAACTTATTACACATTATAGCGAGCTAATATCTAATATTATATCTTCTAATATATGACAGAAATATCTTCCAGCAGTTCCAAGTAAGGAAAAATTGATAAAAAAACAGTATTGCATTTTATTATAGTATCATATATTCAATGGCAAAATATTCAATGGCAACCTCCTCGTCACCCAGGGGAGAGACTCATGCCCTGCAGTGGGCTCATTACAACGAGTTGTGATGATGATGATGATATTCAATGGATCTCACTTTAGTTCCAAGTTCAAAAGAATCATAATACTTCTGTCGGACGTTGCCGGCGTAGATTTTCCCGCAATACCGGGTGGCGGGACCCGCAGCGTAGACGGAAGGGTCGCGGGTTCGGAAGTTCTCGTCGATAAGGATTCCTCCATCGTAACATATACCGCTTCTGTGAAGTGCTAAGCATTTTTTGCAGGTAAATTAAACGTTGAAAACAATTAAAACATATACAAGATAAAGTTAGTATAACTACGGCAACTAACTGGTCATCGTAAAAATTCTAAATTCTTAGTATTATCTTTCTAAAAGGATAAAGTACGGCATCTATCTACACATGCTTTCGAACCAATATTTTTTGAAAAGTTGATTTTCTTTTCAAACTGTCAAAGCACAAATTTAAGCAGGGCTTGTGATACCAGCTAATGAATTAAAATATTTATTTGTGTATTGGAAAATACTTATATGAAAAGTATTTGGAGATCATAGTGGGGCTCGATCCAGTAACTCCTCCTCAGCCAGTTATTTTCCTACTGCGTCGCGGAGGTCACCCATAAACTAATTTCAACTAAGGCATTTAAGTGCAAATTGCAAATTGCATAATATTTATTTAAGTATTTACACTTTATTGCATAGTTACAAAATACATATACATGTGTACAACAGGAAATTAAATTATTCTACAGTAACACAATTGGCGGTCTTATCGCTAGCAAGCGATTTCTTCCAGTCAACCAGAGATAAACATGATTTACTCACCAATATAAGCATTTGTATCGACCCCACGTTTACCATAATAGAAGAAAGCTGAGCAGTTCAGATCTATAGCGTGTGAGTAAGAGATGAACTGAACTTTAGTAACGAGCTCATCTTCGTCAAGGGTCCAGTCCTGGAAGTAGTAGCCTCGGTACACTTCCAAGTCCATTTCTTCTAAAGTACGTTTCATAGTTGCGTCAATCTGGAAATTATGCTCTATAAGGCATGCAAAAGTGAGTCTTAGAATATTAGTTAGGCCCAGCCGCGATCGATTATATTTGGTATTTCACCGACATAATAAAAGCGTCAAGTACCATTGGTGCCCAGTCTAGGTGATCAATGCGTTGTCTAGAGTTTACCTGTTGAGCAACCAAACAATTAATCTGCCACACAAACTTGATTGGCTTAAGTAAGCTCCATATCAGGCGGCTTCGTCAGATACCACCAGGAAATGCGGGCGAACTTTAAAATTAAACTCACTGACAAGGGTCCCAAAAACATTTGGTTGTGTGAGGTGCCTAAAGCTTTTCAGTCCCGATTTTTTTTGTTAATTTTTAAGTTTCATATCTTATAAATGTACTTGACAGCCGCTATTTAAAATGAAAATAAGAAAGGGTTTTATAATATCACAATCTTACTAATAATATTATAAATTTGAAAGTTTGGATGTATGGAAGTTTGTTCCTCGATCACTGCAGAACGGCCTAACGGATTTGGATGAAATTTGACATAGTGATAGTGTACAGTCTGGAATAGAACATAGGCTACTTTTTGTCCCGATGTTCGATATAGATTTGAAACCGCGCGAAACAGCTAGTTTTAAATAAAAATATATGACACCAACTCTGTATACTTCAAGGTAAGCTTGAAAGAAGTAGCATTAGGGGAATCTCATGAAACTTAAATCCCGTGCCGTATGACACAAAAACCAAGGCTCTGTTTCCGGGAAAATAAATCTAAAATGTCTCTCAATCATCTAGTTGCACTGCACCCCGGAGATTAATTTTAGGTAGTGCTCATAGACTTAAGTTGAGACTAGAAATGATTAAATAAAACAAATTAATACCCGAATTTATGGCGTTTCACACGAGTTCCGAAACGTCTAGTCAAAACGTAATATCTTATCAAAATCTACGTGTTTTTTTTATTTATATCAACCAGTGATGACGTATGTCACTGAGACATAGTCGTATGAACGTGATAATGCGCTTGCTTAAAAGTGCTCAGTGGGCAATGAAAAAGGCTATGCTCGGAGTTTCCCTTCGGGATCGAATCAGAAATAAAGAGGTCAATGAGATAAGACCAAAGTCAATGAGCCAGAAGGGTTGCAGAGCTGAAGTGGCAATGGGCAGGTGCATAGCTCTCAGAACAGATGGCCGTTGTGTTACCAGAGGTTATCAAGTGTCGACCACATACTGAGGGGGCCAGGGTAGATAGGCCCCCGTCAAGGGCGGCGATGATGATAATGCGTCATTAAAATTATTCCAGCAGACAACGATCTAAACAACACTTACATGACTATTAGCGAATACAGGAATTCTTGTTTTTGTTGGATTCTCATTTGGAAACGGCTCGACGAATATTATACGACTCTCGTCTACTTTCATATCCAATAATGTAGTTATACAGCAATAAGCGTGTATTGTGGCTCCGTATACAATAATTGGATCTGAAAATATTAACTTAGCTTAAAAATAATCCTCCTAGTTACAATTGATCTTAAATCTTTATATCAGGCAGCTTAGGAATATCAGGAAGTACACTATGTTAATTAAGCACTAAATCTTAGGCCAAAAGAGCTTTAAGTTATATCCATGTTAAATTGCATCAATTAGTACCCACCCCTTAAGATCCCTACAAATATCTCTGAACAAGTAGCCTGTCGTAATATTATTGATTCGACTTTAGAAGGTTAGGTATTTTGTTTAAGTAATTGTAATTAATTATATAGTAATTGCGAATTGACACTGTTATATTTAAAACGAAAATCTTCGAACTATGTTCTAAGAATTCATATGTATACTATATGTGAGAAGATACCTATATGTATAGTAGAACAATGTTCTATAAAAGATTAAAACCAAAACAAAATGTTTTCAATGTGACGTTTTTGTATCACATTATGGTTTAATTAAATTTACACACTAACACACCCAACATGTGGCCCCTAAGTAAGCTTTTATGTATGTTTGTGTTATGTAGACCATACAGTAGAACTAGGGGGTATACACCCAGACTCAAGCTATTTTATAAAAGCTCATTTAGTTAACTGACCCGGCTGCGTATTTACAAAGGCTATAGATTATTATTGCCATTAGAGTAAAAGTGCAAACTGAACTGGCTTAGATTTTGTATGACAAAAACTTGCCAAAACCCTTTGTGACATAACTTCAATTTGACATTGCAGCAACAAATGCTATCGACATCGATATTTACCGATCGTTCTCTTCAATAATAGGTTGATACTTAAATGGCAATTGTTCTGATTTTAAAAGATATAAATAGAATGTGCATGCATTGTGACCATCGTTATTTCGACTTAACGTTTTACTTTTGACCATGTCGGGATTGTCCAGGGTTGACTATGATATCTGACCAGGTTTATGGCGCTTCGCCGGCCGCTGCCGAATATCAAGACAAAAAGCTAATCCAGTTGAGTAAATTTTTTTACCGAGATAGATTTGGTATTGTCGAGTAATATGCATAAACAAAAGATCTTTTATTAGAGTCTGACTCGTGGCTCATGTTTTATTAGAGCCTTTGTAAATACGCGACCCAGCTGTGACGTGAACCCAGGATCTCTCACTCCGCAGCCGAATACTCGACTGCTGTGCTACCATTAAGTTAATAGGTTATTGACTGAGTTGTTGATCTAAAATTACAAGCTCATAAAGAACTTTTCCATACTCACAACAAAAACGACAACTCATAACCTCTTTGATGTAAGACAGCGCTGCCATCGCATCGCTAACACTATTTATAATAAATACATTTTCTGGGGGCTGATTCACTGCCCATTGCCCTGACTCCAAGTCGTCATGTCTTGGATCGTCCATTCGAATGTAAGGAATTTCATGTCGCCTGAAGAAAGGTAAACGATTAACGAAGTGTAAATTATTATCTTTTAATAGTGTAAAAACTTGACTTCTATCTTAACTTAAGAAGAATGACAATCATGCTCTGAAAACTCTTTACATAGAAAACGATCGAAACATAACTCTAAATCACGGTTCAAAACGATTTATTACTGTTCTTCTGTAGGATAAAAATAACAGTCAAAAATAAAATTACAACATGTTCTTAGATTGAAAGCATAATGATTGATATTAGAATGCGTTGATGCGTTATGGTGAGTTTAAACATTAAAAAAAAAGATTTGCTATTGGCTTCGAACAGTTAAGTACTTTCCGGTCATCATAAAATTAGATCAATTTTTTAAATGAATCTTTAAGCTCCCAAAAGTTAATCTTAATTCGGCTTAGTACTATTAGTAACAGCAGTAAATTCGCCCTCGCTCAAATAAAGTGTTTAGTATTCAAAACATATGCATTAACAGCCATCTATCCATACCCAGTAGACATCCACTGCTGGACATAGGCCTCCCCCAAGGTCCCGCGCCGCTCTCATCCAACGTTTACCGGCGACTTTGACCAGGTCTTCGGTCCATCTTGCGGGAGGCCTATGCCTACACAGCATCTTCTAGTACGTGGCCGCCACTTGAGAACATTTCTGCCCCAACGGCCATCTGTTCTGCAAGCTATGTGCCCTGCCCATTGCCACTTCAGCTTTGCAATCCTTCTGGCTATGTCAGTGACTTTGGTTCGCCTGCAAATCTTCTCATTCCTGATTCGATCCTGCAGGGAAACTCCGAACATAGCCCTTTCCATTGCCCGCTGAGCGAATTTAAGCTTGTTGATAAGGCCCATAGTTAGCGACCACGTCTCAGTGCCGTACGTCATCACTGGCAACACGAAAAGATTTTACGGAGTTTCCCGAACGCTGCCCAGTCGAGTTGGATTCGATGATTGACCTCTTTCTCAAAGTTGGACCTACCTTACTGGATTTTATGTCCTAGGTATAGTTAATCGTCGACTACTTTGAGCGTGGTGCCTCCAACTACCACAGAAGCAGGTGCAACATGGACGTTCGACATGATCTTCGTCTTATCCATGTTCATTTTAACCCGCTGCGAGGCTCCACTAAGGCCATCGAGCATTTTACTCAGTCCTGCAGGGTCTCAGCCATGACTACGATGTCATCCGCGAATCGCAGGTGAGTGATGTAGGTACTCGCCGTTGATGTTGATGCCGAGCCCATCCCAGTCCAGAAACTTGAAGACATCTTCCAACACTGCGGTGAACAGCTTAGACGATATAACATCGCCTTGCCTGAGGCCCCGCTGCAGTTCGGTAGGCTTCGAATTCTGATCCTGAAGACGGACTGTGGCGATATTGTACAAAATCTTATCGATAGTCAACTTGGTACCGCTGCAAAGACTGAAGTACAGCCCAGGTCTAGATAGAATCGAAGGCTTTCTCATAGTCCACAAACGCCAAGCAAAGGGGCTGGTTATACCCCTCCGTCTTTTCTATAACTTGCCGCAGCGTATGGATATGGTCTATGGTGCTAAAGCCTTTTCGGAAACCGGCTTGTTCGGGAGGCTGGAAGTCGTCAAACCTGCGAGCGAGACGGTTCGTTATGACCCTTGAAAACAGCTTGTATACATGGCTCAACAAAATAATCAAGTTGAAGTTCTTCAAGAGGGTTTTGTCGCCTTTTTGTAGAACAACACCACTATGCCTTGGAGCCACGCTTTGGGCGTTTTGCCCTCGAGTATGCATTAACATTCGGGTTTGATCCCAGCTCCACAGCAAATGTCACACTTAATTTTACACAAACTATTATAACTAGCTTATACAAATGAAAATGAATATGAAAATGCGAATGAAAATGAAACTTACTGCATCTTAATTGTATGCTCCCAAATATCCTGCAGGTATTTAGGATGTTGATATTGTTTGCCAACTAAAAGGAATAACAGATCATAGTGGTATTTGTCTCTGCTGGCCGTTCTGATGAATTTCTCTTGTCTGATGAAGAGAATTTAGGAAAACAAGATAATTAAGTCATGATAGAAGAAGATTTAAAATAGAGTTTATGTTTTATTTAAAAGTGTTTCTGTGAACTTGGTATTTAAGGAAATGCGCTAGAATGGCTTGATAGAACTTATTATAAAAATGTTCTTTTCCGAATAAATACACCAACTCTGCAGCAGTACCTACGTAAAGACTGCGAATTGCAGATATTTATTTTGTTTTATAGCGAATTGTGCAGCGGATTTCCTTTTTTAAACTTCAGATAACAGTGCGCTTGGCTCTTACACAACGCCAGCGGAAAGAAATGTTATTTGGGGACTATAGAGCGTTAGTATAGCTATTTCACAGCCCATTTATACTTAAATGCATTTTTAGGAGACATCAAAACGATTTTTATGCTAGGTAACCTATCTTATATATTTTGTCAACAAAGGCCGTCATTGGTAAAGTTGAAGGATAGGTGCTAGACGAAACTGGTTCTTTATTGAACATTGCTAGAACGTTAATCAAAACCTTCTAGCTATCGAATATAATTTTTAACCGAATTCAAAAAATAGCAGGTTCTCAGTTTGACCTGTAAGTATGTATGTATGTATGTTTCTCCGCGATTATCTCGCGTTTGGCTGAACCGATTTGGATGCGGTTTTCAGAAAAAGATTTGTCAAGTTTAGGAGAAGGTTTTAGTATATTAACCGACTTCATAAAAAAGAAGGTTCTCAATTTCTATGCATATTTTGTATAAGAGATGAGCCGAATGTTCGGCCGACCTTTCGTCTTCGGTACATTCGGCATATTATTATAAAATTCGTATTCAGCCGAATGTTTGGTTGATTTACCGAATACTAGCTGTTTCGCGCGGCTTTACCGGCGCAATTTCTAATTGCCACTATGCCAAACTTTCACATTTTTAATAGTTATCAGTTTGATCCGTCTGTATGTATGTTTATTCGCAATTATCTCACGTTTGGCTGAATCGATTTTACAGTTTCTCTGTTTTTCATTAATTTACTTACTTTTTGTTTTGGGCTAGCTATAACTTTTATCATAGTTAGTTTCCATATTTATAGATTTTCGTGATAGATTTTTTAGTGATCAGTTTCGGGCTAGTTCTTACCTGACTGTTTGCACGAAGATTTATAAGTATATCTCACTTTTCTAGTTTCTGCAGCACGAGCAGGATGCTGACGATTCCTAGACGAGACGAACTCTCGATGTATGAAGTCGTCGTTTTATTTTCGTTGTGAGTTTCATTCTTCCTTGCTCGACTGTATCTTAGAACGTCCTTCGTTTTTCTACTTAGGCCCATAGACACAACGTATAATAGTAGGTCAAGTCATGGTATTACAGTATCAAAACATTATAGTACCAGTAGTAGTATTAGGTAGTTACTGATACCATTACTAGCCCAAAACTTATCACTAAAAACTATCACTAATATCTAAACATTGTAATATCTATAAATGTAAAACCCAACTAACTATGTAAAAACTAATAACTAGCCCAAAACAAAAACCTAACACTAAAAAGTTTAACATTTTTAGTAGAGTATTTTTTTGAAGGCGGTTCACTTTTTCTTAAAAAGAAACAATTAGTTCGCTTTCATTTTGCATTAGGTATTCTGACTTTTTTTATTAATTTTTTATTATCAGTCGCCTTAAATAACTAAGTTGTTTAGAAATGGAAAAGGGATAACACGGCCATAAAATCGGCTCATTCATTTGGTTCTGTTTTAACTAACTGAATGTAAAAAAAACTTAATAGCTAGATAAAAAGATTTTTTACTTACTTATTGATCTCAACCATTTGTCCCTTTACAATATGACAGTAAACAGGGTAAGGTATGTGATTATAATAACTCTGTTTACCCATCCTAAAATATGGGAACATATTTTCTGCTAAAGGCGATAAGGCTTTTTTGTGCGTAGCGTGCGGGAAACCTTCGTTTGAGATCAGAGTGACGTTATTAAACGTTAGGTAGGTTGATGAATGGCTGTAATGTTAAATATTTTGATTAATTTTACGCATACCTTTACTTTTTTCAAATGACCTCTACTTTTGTACTGTTCAAGCACCATGAGGTTTAAAATGGAGCAGAAGGGTTCAGGAGAAAAAGCGCTTGTTCTAACAAATGCCCGAACATATCTTTGCCACGGGAGTTGATAGACTTTATATGAATATAGCTATTATTATAGACCATTTAAAATAGCTTGTATAAAAGTGAAAGGACATAGTGCAGGCGCGGTGCCAGGTTGCGTATTTACAAAGGCTATTAGAGTGAAAGTGCAAACTGAACTGGCTTAGCTTTTGTATGACAAAAACTTGCCGAAACCCGAATCTATTCTAGTACGGAAATTGGCCGAAGTCGCGTAGACTTTGTGAGATAACTTCAATGTAATATTGCAGCAACAAAAGCTATCCCATTTGATATCGATATTTACCGATCGTTAGCTTCAATTTGATACTTGAATGGCAATTTTTCTGATTTTCAAAGATAGGAATAAAATGTGCATGCATTAAGACCATCGTTATTTTGATGACTTAAAGTTTGACTTTTGACCATTTCGGGATTGTCCAGGGTTGACTATAATAGCTGACCAGTTTATGGCGCTTCGCCGGCCGTTGCTGTCGCGGCACCGCTCGCTTGGCTCGCGCACGTGTATAACTATATGGAACCTAACATGCTCCTCCTCGCTGCGCTCGTCGTCGCACCTAACCGTACCGACTCCGCCTTCCGGTGTGGGAGCCCTTCTCGTAGCTTATCTCTTTCATCGCAATGTATATCAAACAAAAATATACCTACTTTTCATCTTGACAAAAGCTTATGTATTTGAGTGAATATGTATTATACAGTACTTACTAGGTTTTGTATTTGCATTTCTTTGAAAATTTCAAGAGCAAAAGCTAATCCATTTCAGTCAATTTTTTTACTATGCTTTTTTATATTTAGGTATTGTCGAATAATATGCATAAACAAAAGCTCCTCTATTAGAGTCTGACTCGTGCGTGACTCAAATAGTATAGCCTTTGTATATTCGCTGCCAGGTTACATGACAGCACCCCCCCCCCCCCAAATCATGAAAAGATGAATCCCTTAAAAGAGTAGCATCTTAAGAGTAGAAGAAAAAGTTCTTGTGACCCCTCCCCCCAAATTTCATTCTGCGACCGCTCCCGGCATAGTGTTTTGGTTGGCGACGCTATTAAATATTTGATGCAATAGAAAATATACTAACTTGTGCTGATGAGATCGAATATGACAACAAGAGGATTTAGGAAGGAACGATATTGCCGGAACATTTAACTGCCAGAACGGTGGTATTTGGCGGAAGCTTTTTATATGAAAGGTCATCCCTAGCCAGGCGAAGCCTGAAGGTGTCCTACAACCAAGCGGAGGTCACTCGGTCACTCGGATTAGTGGATTAGTAGGCTTTTTCTAAGCCATAGAAGAGTAGAGCCAAGCTAATAAAATCCCCAGACAATCACACCAACTACATAGCCCCAAACTAAGCAGAGCTTGTGATATGGGATACCATGTATCGAACTAGGGGAGAACCTAGAATATAAATACATATGTAGATAAACGCCCAGATCCGGAACATTTTTTTTTTTCATGTTCCGTGCGGGAATCGAACCCGCGACCACTGACGTCTGAGGCAGACAGTGTTACCCCATCGCCAAAGTGGTCGTCAATAGAGTAGAGTACAGAAGATAGAGGACGTAAGTTTATTAACTTGCCTGAATAAAAGCTGATTTAAAAATGCTAAGCTGGTTTTTGAAGCTCCTATTATAAGGATCCTAGTATCGATGGAGTATTTTGGTAAGCTTGACAATTTTTTATCTATAAACCAAGCTTTCACTGGTGATCTGAAAAACAAGTAATTACGTAAAAAAGCAAACTCCGCATTACCTGCAGAAATAAAATATACAATATACTCGAAACTAAAGTGAGTACTTTGACCGGGATGTAATTTTTTTTGGCATCATCAAAAATTTCCTTTTCCATCTCTTCATAGATAAAATATAGAATCTACAAAATTCTAGGGAAGATAAGATTGGAAATTAAAAAAACATTTTATTTAAGTTTATTTATATGTCGTAAGTTTACAACTTTAATAAAATCAAACAACTCCATAAAATAACAATAGTAGGTATATCATACGATTGAGTCTTTTTGTGCTTCATCCTGTGAACATTCCCCGTGTTGAACTTTCTTGGTACCAAAGGAATCATAGCCGTGATCAGAGAGTTTATCTTTTGAAGCTCCTGTAAGAAAACAATGTATGGTTTCAGTTATTTTACATACATACATACATAACGTCACGCCTGTATCCCTTATGGGGTAGGCAGAACACCAGAGGTTACAAGACCATCTGATGTCACGTTTGACAAATTTGGAGGTATTATAAAGATGGAGAGAGACTATTGTAGTGACAGGCGGTCTGCCTATCGCCCACAAAAACGCCTTTAAAACCTCCGTCCCTTAACTGGCTTTTACAGTATGCCCGGGAAGAGAAGCAGCTGACACATTCTACGTTTTTCTTTCGCTCCCAGTCCAGCATGGAAGCAAGTTCAGTTATTTTCAGTTATTTTGTTATTGAATAAACATCATAAAGATTTAAAATCATAAAGATCATAAGATTTTACTGTCTGGAGTAAGTAAATATTCTCCGTTTTTATAATATTTATTGAAAATTTGAAATTGCTCAAAAAGTACTCAGACGATGTCGATATTATACAGGGTTAATTTTAATTAGCGCATCACCTTTTCCAAGCAGCCCCTCCACATCAATTTCAACAACATTTGATTTACAAATCATAATAAATAAGACAAAAAAAGGGTTCTCTCCTCACTCTACATTTTGTACTATGCAAGGTGCGTGGCATACTTACGCTCAGAGTAGGTAGAGCTATGCCACTAAAAAGGAGGCTATAAATACTTTTTCAATGGGAAAACAATTTTTTTTAAACTATTTATTTTTATAAGTTTTATAACAAATGCTGTTGGGATTGATGTGAAGAGGCTGCCCGCAACCGGTGATGCGCTAATGAAAATTAACCCTGTATACAAAGATTTAAATCCTTAGATGCGCCCTTTCAGTACAAAGAACTAACGAAATATTGTCATTACTGAAAGAGGTGCATGCACAAGTCTTGTGACAGTCTCTAATGAATGAGCGCTTGTCGTGCACGTTCACATAGATTATTTTGTTTAAAATATTTACATAACGACTTAATTATGCTGTCTTGTTGATTTCGGGGGTGTAAAAATACAAGTCGCAATACAAACAAGGATAAAGGTGTTACTTTTCATGCGTTAGTAATTATTATATTATTTAATGCATTTCTCGATTTTGGCGGGCAAGGAAGCGCCCGGCCGCCAAAGAATACGTAATCAGATAGTAAATAAAAGATCAACTCAATACTTAATGTAACCTATTAAAATCATATTACAAAACCTTAGAAGTTTTTATTTTACTTTACAAAGCCGTCGTATTTTCTGGCTATTTTATGGAAAAAGGAAAATATATTGGTTTATTTTATTCACATATTTTTTATCATTACAGGTTTTAAGTAATAATTTTCTTATTCTTAATTGTTGTAGACCATTAAAAATATCAATAAAAGTAGTAATATTCGCGGGGAAGATATTTCTAGCAATTTACCAATATTAACCCAATACGATATAAATCGCGAAATTATATCAACGTTTTAGATACAAATAATACACTGAAATTTCGAAGCAATTCGTAGGATTCACAGGGTGACTGGTGCGTACTTAAGTTAACAATCCTGTAGGTATAATTTTAATAAATAAACGATTTATAAATATTTATCTTTATTTTTATTACTCTGTAATCCTTTATAACTGTTTAGACATGTTTCTAGCGTAAGTTACATCTGATCTTATTCTATGACGTTTGTTGACGTGGACGCGCCGTGCTTGTGTGAGTAAAAATGACAACCTTAAGACACGTACGGGCAAATCTATGGATTTAAATCTTTGGCTGTATACGTTATTTTGTTTATGCAAAACCTTACACACTGGTCAAATATATTCTTTCAAAGAATCGGTATACAAAAAATTATAACATTGTCTTAAAACTCAGCAAGCTTTAAGCTTCTTGAGGTGTCTTAGTTTTGTTACGCGTGCCACCCAGGACACCCAGCGTGCGGCGCTCGTTCGCTACCCAATCATGCGACGACTTGCATCCTGGGATCGCACACGATGCGCGCGAAAGTGAGTGTGCACATTATTGAAGGTTCTGTAGAGATAATTGAGTTAAAATATAACATGGCAACTATTGCATTCGATTCCATTAATGTTTCTTATCAAACTGTTTTTAGGTTTCGCATAAACAAAAATACGTTGTATATGAGACTACCTCTGAAGTATCGTTTATCATATGAAACAAGAATATTCAAAATCAATTCACAATTGCCCAAAAAAATCGTGGAACAAAGATATAAAAAAATACACACTTAAAGACAAAAATACACACAAATTCAGAAGCTGCGTTCATCAGCGACGATTTGTAAAAAAAATTGTGGTGCCATAGGTACGTATATCGTATCAAAGAAATAACATTTAAATTTGGCTGCTTTCTAAAGAACAAGCCTGTGTATAAAAACTAAAAAAACAAAAGTTCTTACAATTTTACTCCTGTAAGTGGTCATCCAGACCATACTAGTGCATCCACCAATCCTTAGAATTTCTGAAATAAAATATCGGTAGTGGACTTCAAACACGGGGTACGCCAGAGCGGTTTTCAGGAAGCAGAAACCAACGTTCTGGCCATTCCCTGTAAAATGATACTTGCGATTGTGGTAAACGTCCAAGTTGAACTTTTTTCTTAAAAAATCTATATCTCCACCATATTTCCTGTAAAAATAGATTGTGGAAATAATTGATAGGTACTCAGTAAATTAAAATAAGTTTGAACACAATGCAAAATGTAGGCTTATAAACATATGGTAAGAAGTAATTAATATAAAATAAATAATTCATTAGGACGAACATTATTTTCCTTATTTAAAAAATTCGCTGAGGGAGCTGCAGCTGAATCATGACATTTATCCAAATATTGAATAACACTTTTCCACTATGAAGGTTTCCGGAAATAATTCGTACACATTCCTTGCAGAGAGTTTGAGTATAGTTTATCTTTTCTTTATATAATTTCAAGCTCTTGCAAGAAATGTTTCTCATTCGCGTCCACCCTGTATTACTTATACAGGGTGAACTTCTGATAATAAAGTCGCATCTTATATTTAATTGACCAAAACTCACTCTATAATAGCCAGTCCAACGATGGACAGTCCACTGAAGAACAAGTAAACTTCCAACAATGGCTCCACTAAGAGAGTGTTCTCTATCATCCATATAGTTTCCTTCATTTTCAGACTGCCGAGAAACATCGTAATGTTTGGAATATCTACGACTTCTGCACGTCGAACTCTCAGCTTTCTATAATAAATATAATTATTTTAAATACATTCTATGATTGAAAAACTTAATTGTATTAGTTATTGTTTAGAAGTAGGTTGATTCTACTTCATACCTATACGTCTTCAGGATTATAAGTAGCTACCTATAAACCTGTGTTTTTTAAACCATTTATTTTAACAGCTAAACTATTATTTGCAGAGTAAAGAATTTTTTTAAAGCAAAATAAAACAACAAGACCATGTTGATTTTTTTAAATGTATTAAAACTTTTGTGTTCGAGATTTTTTTCACGCTTTCGTGATTTTTCAAGGGCAATATCTTTTTTGTGAGAATTTATTGCAGGCAAAAACAGATGTAACTCAAACACAGGCATGTATAAGTTACTCATTAACGATAATATAAAAAATATGAATAAATAAAAAAGTTGTGCGATGCTAAAGGCAAACTTTTGGGAAAAATTAAAAAAACTCCCAAACTATATCACTTAGCCCATTGAAATTAGGCTTTAAATACTTGCAAATGATCCCATCTACACGCTCTGTTCCTATGGCGGGTCATGTACCAGTCACCCTGTATGTATAGGTACTCGTACTTTTACATGATGCAATATATTCTTATTTATTTTCAAAGTTTATTTATCAACGGTGCGTTTCAAAATACATATATTTGATGTTTATGTATAGACGCAATTTCGAATTGCATGTAGGCAATAAGGCATTCTTATAAAAACAGATGCTCAATTGTTTGTTTTTTTTTCTCTTATTTCTTTTGTTATTAAAGTATAAAAATTCAAACGCAGTTTCATATTCATTAATTATTTACATAAACTCACCCAAATATGGAGCTTCTGTGAGCTAAGTACAAACAGTACTCCGACTGCACAAAAGATTTGCAAGGGACACTCTGAAAATATTTTATAATCCCAATAAGTTGTTATAGTAACAAAGGAAATAGCAAAACTAAAGTGTGTGTAGTCATCATCATCACCAAAGTTCTCGGTCTTAGTGGCAACCTGGACCAGATCGTCGGTCCACCTTGCGGGGAGCCTGCCTACGCTGCGTCTCTCGGGATTGGAAGATTGCCAAGGTATTACAAAGCTTAAGTGGCAATGGACAGGACACATAGCTCGCAGAACAGTTGAGACAGTAAAGTTCCCGAGTTGCGGTCACGTACTGGGTGGGAGACGCAGCGTAGTTATGTGTAAGCACCGTAAAAAAGTATTTGGTATTTCTTACAGTAAAATGTCGTAGCAGCGGGAATGCTTTTTCAGAATGAGGCATTTGAAGAACACAGTAGTCGTATTTTGGCATCACTTCATAAGCTCCTTCTAATAAGTCTATTCCATGCCTGAAATACAATGACAAGATTTTTCCATCCATAAGAAGTACTAAAATAAACTTAAATCCGAACTACGGGAGTGGACCCATGTTCTCGGTGTGGCGCCGTTTGCCGTGTAATTGACCTACAGTCAGGCACTGTTTCGCTCTGTATTACCCCCGCAGTTTCTAATACCGCGGTAATATCGGGGTAGCCTATGTACTATTACAGACTTTGCACCATCACTATGCCTTTCATCGAAATCGGTTGAGTCATGATGCCGTGATTGAGGAACAAACATCCATTGTGAAGTTTATGATAGAGATAGGTGTATAAATTTCTTACAAATCTGTCAATTCTTCACGAAATCCGTACAATTCAATAATAAAAGCATTTGGTCCACCGGAGTATTTTGTTTTTTCAGGTGCAACGGGATAACAAATAGTGCTTCTCCCTGAAAATAAAAAAATAGATTTTTTAATTATTTATCGAAAAGCAAGCAATTTATATGAACATTTCCAAATATTTGCCATGCAAAGGAAAACTATGAAACTTCCCTTTTGTACACAAAAAAATATTCGCCATTTAAAAACTGCGGGGATTGAAGATTAAGATTCAAAAGTCATAAAAATAAAACAATAATCAATAAATAAATATCTAAATTCAGATTTTATACGAACCATAAATTAGGTAGATATTTGAAATGCCTTTAAATTAATATACTTATGACGATAAATTTAAGGATAATGAAGGCCTCAATCTAGACTAAGTATGGGAAACCCTCAAAATTTTACTTTGTAAAATCTTAAAGCGGTTAACAGAATACATCTACTTGCCAGGTTTCAACAGAATATCTCTTAAAATTTCGGAAAAAAGTGGCTGTGACATACGGAGGGACAGACCGACATGACGAATCACGCTAAAAATCATTCGAAGGCTTACTTCTATATCTCTGGCGAAGAAGTAAGTAGCTGCTTTCCTTTGAAAGTACTTGTGTACTTTTTCTCTTTCCTCTAAAACATAATAAAAATGTATTACTAGTTAGAATCATTGGCAGATCGTTCTTAACTCTAAAATCAACAGATTAAAATACTCTAACTAGGTATTTTTGAGACGAATTTATGTTATATTAATTATGCATATATTTTACAATAATTAATTCATACAGTTTTCTACTCTCGAGTTTCATTTGAGGCCTAACATAAACCATATCAATTTTAAAGGGTTATTCGCGCCTAAATTCACGAATTCAAGAAGAAAAAAAGCAAAAATGGGGTTCAAAGATAAATACAGAAAACACATTTGAACCTATTAGGGTGTTGCCACACCACTCGATCGACCATCGATCGACGCCGTCGTGTGACAACACCCTAATGAATATGAGCTCTACGAGAAGGGCAGATTGTTCTACAATCCAAACGAAGATGTACGATTATCCGTTTATATTTCCACGTTTAAGCGTAAGAATAATTTGTGTAATAATTCATTAGTGTATTTGAAATAAAGGCTAGAAGAGTTGTTTAATTAAAAATAACTTACAAGCGCAAGAGGCTCTGCTCTAAGTGGGCCGTGGACATCAAATCGTTATCAATGTTAACAATGTCATAATCGAAAGGGTCGTCTTCCATTACAACTAATGATATAGGTATTGGAGTATCCAAGCTGAAGTCATGTCCATCATCTTTCGCCTTACAAGGTCTCTGCGGTACTTGTTTTATATTTTGAGGTTTAAAATTTATCTTTCCAGCTTTACTTGGTCTTCTCAAGCATGATAAAGCGTCTGTAGAATTCTTAACAGAAAAAAGCTGGTATATTAGCCGATGTATAACCAAATACAACTTATTTCTTATAATACTTTTTTCGTTTCATTATATCAATTTTTTTCAGACCCTGTGGTCATGAACAACCCCTTATGGAGTATTTAAAAGCAATAATAATAAGCTCATTGAGCTAAATTTGACAATACACTCTCAAATGCTAGGCACATTTTTTGTAGATTCGGGAACTTCACAGGGAGCTCAACAGATACTAACTAACAAAAACAAATTTTGAGTCCCCATAGTTTGACATTAGACAGACTTAAAATTAAAAAGTGCAGTGTAGAATACTCCCCATAAAGTTAAAAGGTTTTCGTTTAAAGTAACAAGTGAAAATTTAAGCTCGATTATTTAAACTATAGTTCATAAACTACCTCTCGCGACTCCGCTGAGTATGTCCTGTTAACCGTTGAAAATGGCGAGCACTGCCCTTTCATTATTAATTCTCTGAAACGACCATTCCATTAATATCATATATAGAATAATTCAGTAAACAAATCATTTACAAGAGAGCGGTAACCGGCTACCACCTGGGGTTTGTGTGAACAGTGCAGTGACGTAAGGCGCGGTAACCGGCTACCGCTTGGGGCCTAATAGATTACTCAAATTAAAAACCACACACAGGGTTGTTTATTAGTCACTAGCCAAATTTAAATGTTATTTTCCTTCATACAATATAAACTTCCCTGCAGATTTATTTTAGTATCGCCCAGTACAAAAAAAATATAGCACCACAAACTTTATCGCTCAGTACAAAAACACCACAAACTTGTTTACAAATAGCAGCTGTTGATGAACGACGCGGCATTTCATTGATAATCCTAAGACGCAGTACAACAAGATGTTTTGTAGTAGCGCGTAGTCGTCTTTATTTTAATGGTATGCTTAATATCTTAGCGAATATATTCATTTCCGTTAAAAAAAATACATACCTTTTTTCTCAAAAATCGTTTCCGTAAATTATACTTATTGAGTAAAAAAAAATTGACCGGTGACTAAAAAACAGCAAAAAATCGACCCCAAGAAAGCTTTAAAAATCTATACTATATACGTAGTGGATCTGAATTAACTAAGTTGTTTTTCAAAGCATTACTAAATGTAACATAATGCTTACGCATAAGATTCAAGTTCGATATGTTCTCGCCTTTTCTTCTCAATCTCCAGGGGGGTGGCAACACGGAGACCGTTGAAGCCACCTAGCTCGTAAGTTCCTTGTATCTTTTTATAATGTATATCAGAGTTTATACACATCACTCCGCCAGCGCGATCGTTTACCTAAAAAACTTGATTTCTGATGCAGCACGGATAATTAGATAAACACGGAGTGGTTTGTTTCCATTATAATTAAATAAAATGTATTTTTGACCTCAAAGTTGGTGTGAAAGATGTTGATTTTTTGTTTCATTAGAACAAGATTACCTACGCTTATTTTCCTTAATTATTTTACTATGCTATCTCTCTCATTGCTGACAGACTGTAACTTTCGAAGATGGAAGCGCACTGGAGTCTGAGTCTGTTCTTAGATTTTTGCGGTTTTGTGTTAATTACCAGAACACAAAACCCTGAAAGACCCTGCAGTGGTCCTTCAACCAAGCAGGGTCGTTCAGATTGGTCACTTTTTAAGACATGCTTAGCCACGGGCGGTAGCTAACATTTAAAAATATATAGAGGAGCTGCCCTATCCAGTTTTCTCTAGGGACTCAAGTGTAGCCTACGGGCGGGGTGCGGGAGGGGTAAGCGGTGGGCTATGATTGTTCAGGCTTTCTGAGCAAAGAACAATCGTTAGTTTTCTTTTAATAACTAACGGAATAATATTAGTAAGGGAATACTCTACCTCAGCCACGATAATTTCTCTCTTCATTTCCGGATGGCGTCCAATCAATTCACTGATATAAAAATTCCCGTATAATTCCGTTAATTTTGGACAATTGCCCGCCAAGATTTCCACAACGTCATCATTGTCTTCTTCACTGTAATAAAACATACTATGAAGAGCTTGGTGAAGTCGAGTCATTCTTATTATGGACGAACTTGAGAATGGTTGGTTGTTCCGACATCTTTTTTGGATTTAAGAAACTTATTTCCATCTACTTGAACTTTATGCCAAACAAGTTAAATCTAAGCTTATTTTATACACACTTATAACTAGGCTTTACCGTAAATTGGAAATACTTGTTGACCTATTCCAATACCCCCATATTCATATGACTATATGTGTAATATAAATACACACATTAACACCCAGACACGGAACATTGGTTTTTCTTGTTCGGTGCAGGAATCCTATCACTTCACACCATTGCACCACGGAGTTTTGGGACATTATTTTGCAAACATTCTGAAATGTATAACTGTTTTTATGGCGGGTTATTAAGCTACCGAAAAGCGTGGAAGTCTATATCAATCAATCAATCAATCAATATATATAAAACTGTTCCGTTACTGACTGAGTGACTGAGGTACTGAGTGACTGACAGACAACGTACAGCCGTAACTACTGGGCGTAGAGAGCTGAAATTTGGAACATACATTTTTTAGGGGATGTAGGGGTGCACTAAGAAAGGAATTCCCGAAATTCCCACGGGGACGGGAAATATAGGACTTTTTAGTTTGTATGAAAAATCTTATTCCTTGAGTACACCGATGTGAAACTTGGCGTAAAGGTTTTTCAATGTGTGTCTGGTTGTGTTATGAAAGGAATTCCCGAAATTCCCACGGCAACGGGAAATATATGATGTTTTAGTTTGTATGAAAAAATCCCATCCCTTGAGTGCACGGATGTGATACTTGATATAAAGGTTTCTCAATAAGTGTCTGTTTGTATTATGGAAGGAATTCTCGAAATTCCCACGGGCACGGGAAATATATGATTTTTAGTTTGTATGAAAAAACTTATTCCTTGAGTGCATGGGTGTGATACTTGGTATAAAGGTTCCTTCAGTGGGTGTCTGGTTGTATAGTTTCTGAAATTTCCACGAGAAGGGTAGTTAAGCGCTTACGAAGTTGCGGGATAAAGCTAGATATCTATAAAACTATGTAGAAAATAGAAAACTAACATACTCACACAGCCCTACGAACTTTAAGTTTTGGTAAGAACTCGCTTCGGTGCGCCACATACATGTGATATGCACTTTCTGTGATATGATCTATTAAGCAATGGTGGCGTTTCACATTGAACTTTTTGAACGTTCCATATCTTATAAAGTAATCTGTAAGTAGGTATTCATAAAAAATAGGGAATTATACAGTCTTCTGTACTAAACCTTTTTAAGATTTGATACGCACTTTCGCGTAGATTTACCCCCGTGTACCTAACGTATAAGCTTGAAAGTTTTTCTTGATAAAACCTCTTCTTCAAGTGTAAGGTTCAGAATGTTAGAAATTTGAGCGTTTAATCAAACAAACAAAACTTTAAGGCAGTATGTATAGAGTGTGGAAAAAAAATAGTGGCCCTGGAGGGAAACTACCTTAAATCCTATAGTGAGCTTATTTTACTTTAAGGAAACATTTCTTTATTTTTAACAAGAAACAAAACTGCTTTCAAAGATTTTCTTAAATTTGCTTGTAACATCCGGGACTCGAACCAGTAAAAATAAGAAAAATAAAGATTCGTTATTTTACTATCGATAGGATAATTATTCAGGATAAAATTTCTCTAACAAACATTTGGTCTTACACTCGTCTGTCGTACAAGATATCCATGAAAAATAACTACACAAGTTTACATATATTACCTAGTACGGTTCACTTTCAACAAGTAAAAGACACGTTATAATTCTCTTATCTCTCTAACATTCAAAGAATGAAGTTCAATTCATTCGTATGAAGTACAAGCTTGCTAATTAATTTATTTCTAAGCACCTTGTTGAAGAAGTCTACAAGAAAATCGTTTAATGGTAATAATATCTCTATGCACTTCTTACACGATACGAGGCGTTTTGATGAAAAGTTTAAAAATGGAACGTTTGAATTTGTTTGCAATGCGGGACAGCAATTTTAAAATTCGAACGAATATTTTGAACATTTTTATCGATTTTATTTAGTATTGCTTCCATTACGTATTATGTGATCATGGCGTATCAATAACAATTCGACTTATTAGAAGCTTTCTTTGCAAGCAACAAGAACTGCGATTTAGCTCTGCAATGGTATCGCGAGAGGTATCCAGATAGACAAATACCATCAAGAAAAGCTTTGTCGCGAATGGTGAAAAATTTAGTCAATATTGGAAGTTTTAAAAAACGTTTAGGAAGCCCACAGCAACAAAATTCAGACTTTTCCGATTTTGATTTCAATATTTTGACATATTTTGAGTGTTACCCGAAAGCTTCTAGTAGAGAAGCTGCTCAAGAGATAGGCACCAGCCATACTCGGGTACTTAATGTTTTGAAAAAATACAAATACAAATGTTATCGTGATGGGCGATTGGTGCAGAAACTACATCCCGGAGATAGTCAAAGAAGATTAGAGTTCTGTCAGAATATTCAAACAGAAATAGCCCGCAACCCAAATTTCTTAGACTACATTGTATGGTCTGACAAAACAAATTTTAGTAATAATGGAATATATAACAGACATAACAATCATTATTGGTCCCGTCAAAATCCATTCCGTGTTCGTGAAACAAGCAATCAGATCAGATTTTCGTTTAATGTTTGGTGTGGAATCAAAAGCAATATGGTTGTTTTGTTTCACATTTACGAAGGACATCTGAATACGGCAAAATACATTGAAATATTAGAGCTTTTACAAAATCAATAAAACCTTCTACCGGAAGAGGAACGAAATAATATCATTTTTCAACAAGATGGTGCACCTGCCCACAATAGCAGAATTTCCAGGGCTTACCTTAATGAAAATTTCAATGTCCGGATAGGTACAAACGGGACGATTAGATGGCCTGCAAGAAGTCTAGACCTGACGACTCTAGACTACTTTTTATGGGGTCATGTAAAAAATATTATTTATAAAACGTGTTATGAGACCGTACAAGAGCTAAGAGTCGCGCTAAAAAATGTGATTAGGGGCATACACCACAACACTTTGCTGAAGGCTAAACGAAATGAATTTCAACAAAGACTAAATTTGTGTATCCGGAACGAGGGGGCTCATTTCGAACAATTTATCAGTTGAATTACAAAATGATAATAAAATAAAATAAATTTTAAGATTTCACGTTATCTTTTTATTTTAAAAACCAAATGTTTGTTTAATTTGTTTAAATTTTATCCAGAATATAAATATCCTATCGATTAGTATAGTAAAGTAACGAATCATTATTTTAATGCAGTTTTGTTTCTTTTTAAAAATAAAGGAATGTTTCCTTAAAGTAAAATAAGCTAACTATAGGATTTAAGGTCCTCCAGGGCCACTATTTTTTTTCCACGCTGTATAAACTACAATTGGCCTTCCTTGTCATTATCATCACAACTCTTTGTAATGAACCCTGGGTGACGAGGAGACTTAGGCCAAACAAAAGGAATTCAAGTCAAACGAAAGACTAAAAAGTCTAGCTAGTCTTAAAAATATCTTAAAACTGCATACAAAAACATGTGGAGTGGGGCGAATATATTATTAAAAAGAGTACCTACCTATCTAATTATCTCAAATACCTAATGACTTGCGGTGAGTACCTTATACGGTGACTAGAGAAAAACCTAAGGCTCGATTCGCACATTGTCCTTGTATGTCCGTGTTGTGTACTTTCTGGTTCAATACCTTCTAAAATCACGCTCCGCACTGCGGGACTCGGTGTGCTTGCATCCTTGTGTGCTTCTCGCCGCGCGGGGATAGGTACATGTTTCTCCGCTGATCTGCGTGAACGCGCGTGGACACATTTTCTGTGCGTGTTTTTCATACAAACGGATGTACTTGCAAGCAACGCTAGGAAACGCATTACGCACTACCTACTCTACGTGGTGTGGGGCAGTGTGCAAATCGCCCTAATCTAACTACACCTAAAGAAGCTTTTTAACCGGATTTATCACGTAGGTATAATTTATATTTTACCCCGTGGTCATAAGCGACTCAACGCAGACACCAAAACGTCGAGTTACCTAAAATGTAAACTTTAAATTATACGCGATGAATACGGATAAGTGTTTTATTTTCTAATAAAGCGTACCTCGGGGGCAGCAATCTTGTACAAACCATACAATTTGTGTCAAGTAAGGGTAATTCCTGAATACCGTCTGAAATGCATCATCCAAAAACGTGTCAACAACAGAAGGGTGGCAACATAGGAAGTGAACGAATAGTGTATTTCGGGATAGGTAGAACTTTCTGAAACAAATAAATTACAAAAAAAATCACAGTTCACTGATCATCATCTTGAGTCGGAATACGTCCACACCAGGACATGGTAATTGCTACATGCAAAAACGTTGTCCACGCTTCTCGCCTCTTCCTTAGCAACAACAAAGAGCAATACTACTGACCTATTCATGAGAGTAAGTTAAGAGAAAATAAAAAGATTTTAAATTAGAAAACTTGGCTGCTGCTGAGCAGTGTTCGATGTAAATGGGCTCTAAAAAATGGAAAACCTTTTTGTCAAGCAGCCAAAATCAAACACAGCAATCACGCTTTTACCCTGTTTTGCGTTGCTGTTATTCTATTAAGGCCTGATTTTTCAATGATCAGATAAAAGCTATCTAATTAATAAAATATGATATTTTATATTTTCATTCTATGTCATTGTAATACAATTATAAAATTCGTAATACAACTTTATTCCACCGAGTACTTAATACATTATTCGTTACAACTTTTATCCGATCAGGCCTAAATGGTACAGTGATATGATTTAGATTTTCAGTAACTAACTATGAAAACATACTTACTGAAAGAGATTTCGGATCCATACTTCCCAATCAGCAGGGTCCACGCTTGGGATGTTGGGGTGGTCATCAAATACTACAAACCCTAATATGTCATGGTTGTGGTCCACAAGACATAGTGATAATTTTGATAATTCTCTGAAATTAAATACACACTGATACTGAAATTAAATACTTACACATTAATACTTTTCATAAAGCGGCGCTTAGCTTAGTGTAATAAAATAAATAGATAGATATACAACGAAAGCAGGGCATTAAAAACCGACTTCATAAACATTTTTAAATCCTTGTCAAAACTTTGGCATCACATAATAGGCATCACATAATAAGGTCAAAAAAACATAAATATTCTCTCATTTCATACATACCTATGTATTTTTTCGAAAATTTCTATTTTTACAAATTTTCTACCTCTGAAGTTTTAGATCTTTGAGAAATTTTTCAATTTTCTTTCATATGAAATAAGAATATTCAAAATAGATTCACGCCTAATACTGAGAAAAAAATCGCGTAACAAAATACAAAAAAGCGAGAAAAAATAACATACTCACGAATAGCGAACCTCCTCTTCCTTTTAGAAGGAAACTTACACCCACAATCTAAAAATGAGCACCTAGTCGTGTTTAGAACAATTAGGTGTTGTATCTATTTTGTAGTACAATATTATGACATAACCCGTAGGTACATAACTTTGTTTTGCGTCCTGCTAAGGCGGTTAACTAATACCTGTTTCTACTAAACAGTCGTAGTTTCGAATAAGTAAACTTTGAGGTCGATATTTGTGTGATGAACACAGATGTTAACGGTCAAGTCAGATTTTTGCATGTTTATTTTACTTAATTTCTTACATTTTCTTATAATGAAAACGTCTGATATATTTGTAAAATACAAAGACGTTATCCAGTATCCATTACACATTTCCTAAGACACTTAATTTGTAGAAAACTAATAAGTAATGATACAATGATATACTTAGGTACCTACTTATTATAATCTTCTTGTTTTATTCAAAAATATGCATTTCTTCTTGTTCCAATAAACGTAACTTAGTGCTGTACCTAAGGAATTTTGTTTCCGAAAGTCGTTTTATGGATTTTATTGAAAACGTTATAGGAACTAATTGTTAATTTTAAAGTTAAAATAAATTTCAAATAATACTTAATATGCATTAGGTATCTGTTAGTGGAAAAACAGCTTAAGTTGTTAGTAGGTATATCTTCCAACTTGGTAGGTAATCATATACTTACATAATATAAATGACAAGAAAAGATGTAACTTACATGAGACTGCCAATTTCTACATCTCCAAATAAATAAATAGTATCTTCTAATTTCCAAAACAACTTAATATTATTTTTATCAGCATCTACCGCTCGTCTGAATCTCTTTTCATTTGTCTCAACAGTGAAATCAAAGAAAATAGACATGTTTTTAGATTAGTTTCAACTTCATTAAACTTAGATATCAATCGAATCTATTAGGTCATGGAGCTACAACTTACTACATTCATTCATAGCATTTATTTCGAATAGCCTATGTGTATCTTGGATAAGTTTATCCTGAAGACAGTAAGACAAATAATATACTTTTAGTAGGTATGTTTAGGTACAGTCAAGTCTAGTAATATGTATACATTTAGCAACTTATTGGGTTATAATAAGGTTCCGAGTCCAATGAAAATGTATACATATTATTAGTCGCGGTTGTACGTATACGAAACCAATAGGAACGATATACAGGGTTGATTTGTAGCCAGCGGCCAAATTTTTTTTACACAATAAGTATCATTTATAGCGACGACTTTTGGAAAAAAGAAGTATTATTTTTTTAACAAGGAAATTAATATATCCGCTAACATATTAAGCAAAGCTTGGTCACTCTAAATTACCATTAAAATAAAGATGACTACGAGTTCATACAAAACATCTTGTAGTACTACGTCGTAGTATTATCAAGGAAATGCCGCGTCGTTGTAGCTACGTTCATCAACAGCGACTATTTTTTTTAAAGTTTGTGGTTCCATATTTCAACATTTTTGTACTGAGCGACGCTAAAATAAATATGCAGGTACGTTTATATCGTATCAAAGAGAGTAACATTTAAATTTGGCTGGTGACTAAAAATCGACCCTGTATAATATAATCGCACGCAACTTATCTCCCCCCCTTTGAGAAGCCCACTGCTGAGCTCTGACTCAGAGCCCCTGGAAGGCGAGGAGGTGTAGGCAGCAATGCACCAAGCTGGTCCAGTCCAGTGCAGGTTGGCGGATGACAGAATTTACAGGGCCTCAGAATGGTTTCTAATGTACCAAATAGCTCCCGTTGACACAATGGGACCTATTAATATGCCACATTTTTTACTCCCTTTGAGTGACCGGTGTAACTCAACAAAAAGTGATGTTCCCGTCAAGTAACATATTCTTTTCTAAAATCTCGAACAACCGTAAAGTGCGGGTAGGTGCGACGATCGTAGCGAGGAGCAGTAAGGTTGCATATAGGCCACACCGCAAGTGCCCATTTCAAAAAGCGAAGTGAGCGATGCCGCGGCCGCGGCCGGCGAAGCGCGATAATGGGGCGATATATGGGGAGATTCGAATGGTCAAAGCAAGAAAAAAAACGTCCCCATTTTCAGAAATACTTACATTTACCAACTCATGTCTCGACATGTAACAAAAGGTTAACGAGACCACAGCGTTTTGTTGAGTTACACCTGTCACTCAAACGGGAAAAAATGGGGCAGTATCATTAGCAAGTCTGCGGCTATAGTTCCTCTTCTGCGTCACTATAGCAATATATCATATCATATACATATCAACTAAAATAAGGACATGAAATAAAATTTCTTTTTTAGATATGCAAATATATTACAGCCATAATTTACAAAAGAATCTTATACTAAAAATAAGTGTTTAATATTAAGGCGTAATTACTTAGTGCAGCACACAAAAAAACAGTGACATACCTTTTATGAAAAATTCTTACTCAGCAACAATAATCAGATGTAAGTTTCATTAATTATTAAAATCAAATTGAGCAATGAAGTTCACAATACTGATTAAGTTAAGTACTTCACTCCAAGCTGCCGATCTACTCATATAACCATCAAAACCAGCTGATTGTATGCAATATTTAACAGAGCAATAAATTCTATAGTTACTTCAATACAAACTACCTAAAATAAACACTAACCGCAACATTCTAAAAATACGTATAAAGATAAAAAGAATTCTTATAAAACTAACATTAAGAATACTATAATAATTAATAATTATAAATAAAATCAAAATTATATTATTTAAATGAAATTATTGCATTAATCTAGTGAAAGAGATTCTTTTTATATTTGTTTATTCTGAGTTAAGCTTTAACCATGATTAAAAACTACGAAGCATCATGGAAAAGGCACTCCCAGACTAGGAAATGTTTATTAATAATGAACAACTTTCAAATTTTAATTCACAAGCCTTCTTAATAAAACCAAAAATATTTCAGCAACATAAAATAATATTAAAACTAGATTTTCATATTAACAAAATTCAAACTGTAAAAATCGAGGCCATAGTTAAACAATGTTATCATAATATATAATTTTGTCAATAAATAAAAGAAAATATGCTCTTCTTGTACTTATTTAAATTAAAGGCGGTAAATTCTTAGCTCTGACTAAATGTGTATGTGACTTTGACCGACTGACATTGTTAGGCGTAGTTTTAAGTGTTAAGGTAGCCATTGTATTTTGTCTCGGCAGATTGATTTTGTTAGCACTGAGTGGTGCACGGGGAGTTGCAAAACCATCATTGTTCAACTTCAGAGCCGATCTTGTTAATCTAGTTGGTGTATAAAGCAAGTTATTCTTAGGTGTCATGTGCATGTTATTCATAATGTTTTCTTTTCCAGTTTTAGGGGTCATTGGGACTTGTCTCGCCGAAGTTTTTTTTGGGGTGTTTTTTGGAGTATTTCTTTCTTCAATGAGGTTAAAATCAATTGTAGGTATTATGTTGACATCTGGTGCGCGAGGATTGGCCATTGAGCTACGGCTGATTTGCTTTTCGTTGATGTTATCCTGTAAAAATATGGACTTGATGTTAACACTTTTTTTGCAAATATTTTTCTGTGACTGAACCTATCTAACGGGATGATGGAAAATAATTAATGTAGTTTTAAAATTAACACAGTTATACATTGTGGGATCCAGATTAACATACTTAAAGTGTTACATAAAAAACGAGGGGTGTGTGCTGAGAGTGTGAAGTGCATATGAGATCAGAAATCACAGCACACGGATAAAGGACCGAGCTGGCTTTAAAAAAAATGCCGAAAAACATCACTACCGGAGCGACAAATTTATATAATTTTAATTTGGTAATTTAATTTATAGGGTGGTCGTTGGCCGAGTGAACTCTGAGGGGGTCCAACCACCAAAGGGGTCACCGTGATTAATTGACTTTTATGACACGCTTATAAAGGCTAAGTCCCAGTAGTTCAACTGCTCTGTTCAGTTTATTTTTAAACCTGATTAATACTAGTGGCCTTTCATTTTAACAATATACTTCTCATCAAAAAGTAGGACAGTACTAATTTTGTTGATACTTTTATAAAAAAAAAAAAAAACAAATACCGTATCAATTTTGTTTAATCCATGTATTTCGTACTATTGTCGGGGTTGCCATGATGCTATTTTTTCAAATTCGCCAGGTTTTTCCAGTCTCTACTTTCATTAGCCAGACTATAGTTATTACACCGCCTAACCCATTCTTCTATCCGAAACACGGTTTAGCAGTAAAACTAAGAAGGATGATGGAATGTATGCTTCACCAAGTAGTTAGGTACACTGTTTTATGAAGGCTTTTAGGGTGGATTAGGTAAGTCTATACCTGTGGTACCGGAGGTCCGGGGTTCATATTCCTGCCCAATAAATGAATAAAATAAAATCCCCAGACAATCACACCAACTAAATGGCCTCAAAGTAAGTATCTCATTGTGTTATGATACCATGTAGTGAACTATGGGAACCTAAAATAAAATTACATATATAGATAAACACCCAGACCCGGAACATTTTTCTTTTCTTATTCAATATAAAAAGTTTGTAGTAAGGTAATAGTAATTGATATTAAATTATCTCTCTCCTGTTCATCTAAAAGTGTTAATATAGCACTGCGCATTTTAGAATAGTCATAAAATACATAATTTAGTTTAAAGTAACAAACTACAACTACATTTACTTTATAAGCCATGTACTAAATAAAATGAAAAATCTAAATACTTTTTAAACACAAACTAGTTTATTATAAATAATCCTAATGAATCAACTGCTTACCCATTAAAAACATACCTTAAAATCTGTATACGAGGTCAACACAGTAGTTTCCATCAGAGGGTCTTTCTTTTCATCTTCTTGAGATGCAGTTGATTGAGTGCCGTTTACCGAACGCCGTCCCATGCTTCGACGAGTCCCATGAGACTAAAGACAAATGGAAATTCAACCTTATTGCTATCATGTAAAGTAATAATTTTGTTAATGATATCAAATGGGGTAAAATGGGTACTTTAAAAAGTCAAATTTCCACTGCCATTTTACTACTGAGATGGATGATATCTAAATTGATTGAACTACTTGTGAATGGATGAAGTGTTATATGGTGTAGTTTGTTTGAAGTATTTTATTTTTTTACTTTACTTTATTTAGAAAACCAACAGCGTTACATAATACAATAATAAAGAGTTTAATAAATACTAAAAATAAGGCTAATTATAGGTTTCCCTTCAAACAGCTATTGTTTAACTTATTGTCTTATAAGAGTTGAAAAGATTTATTTATATTGGTTTAAACAACACTATCAATGCAATTGCTTAAAAGTCTTGAAACTCAAATTTTCATAATAAAGTAAGTTGTAAAAACAACGAAATCGAGTAAAGGTACGCGCTCCCTATGCCTCCCTATGTCTCATCGCAACGCAAAAATCCGCGTGCGAACCTCTCATACATTTTATATGAAGTATCGCACACTATGCCGGGGCAGTGCGCCCGGACGAGTCGCATTTCATATAAAATATATGGATTATTGCGCTGCGATGCGCCCTGGCATAGTGTGCGCGTACCTTTAAAATGTAAAACGTAATTATACTCGATTAACCCTTTAAAAAGTGTTTTAATTAGGATTGGATATTGCATGGACAAATATTTCTAAGTTTATACTTGTTTTATATTGATGATAGAACGGTTATTTAGGGTTAAATCAAAAGAAATGTCGAAATAATCCTGACAATTTGAACTTCCCAGCAAACTACACCACAACAATAACTACAGTCTAGCACTACACATACCGTACGCTTATGTTTGAGTATACTGCCGTTAACTGTAACCTTGGGAGTCTTCTTTTTTTCTGAACCATAGTCCAGCTTACGTTTAGCTTGTTCTGTCTTGTTCTCGCTAATGGCGCGAGCTACTAGCCGACCGCTAATACGTCTGAAAAAAAAAAAAAAATAGCTTCATATAGATGTTGTTAAGTAAGTAGGTAGGTATATAGGCTATCTTACTCTATCAACTATATACTCGGAGAGCCCTCAGGTATTAAAAATTTGCTTAAAAACTACGCTGTTGTTATTTCAGTCTGGGTAATTTACATACATACATACATAACTTCACGCCTGTATCCTTTATAGGGTAGGCAGAACATCAGAGGCTATAAAACCATCTGATGTCACGTTTTAGATACCTTTTAACCATTTGAAGGTACCTATTATAATGATGGAGAGAGACTATGGCAGTGACAGTTGGTCAGCCTATCGCCCACAAAAACGTCAATAAAACCTCTGTCCCTTAACAGACTTTTACAATATGCTCGGAAAGAGAAGCAGCTGGTAAATTCTATGTTTTTCTTTCGCTCCTATTTCAGCATGGAAGCATGGAAGGGTAATTTACTTCAGTGGTTATAAAGATAAAATTTCTTTTTTGTTTTAAGTTTCTGACTGTCCTGAATCATACTAATTGCTAGCCTTATAAATAAGAACTACTATAATAAAGAGCTATCAGTTAACACAATATGTCACTCCAAATAACTGATTTAAGATCAGAATGTATCCACTTTGACCATGTGGTAGTGTCCCCATCTATTGCGCTGACCTTTTTTTTTCGATAAATGAGGAAGCTTGATTCACATACTAAGCACTGTTTTGTCTGTGAAGCCTACCTTTTCTTTCTTATCAAATATGCCTCAAAATATGAAGGATATTATAACTTTTCGCACGAACCTCTCGTAATGAATGAATCCATGACTGTATATCGCAACAGAGACAGTTTGTTAAATGCAAAGCTATAAAAACTGTATTCATGTTAACTTCTTTATCAATAACAATGAGTAAAAAATGCTTATGAAGCTAAATTTGTCCTAATAAAATATATTCTACAATTCGTATTAATTAAATTTTCGAAATAAAATGTAAATAAATAATTATTTGCAACACTCGCCATTTATTTATTCTAAAACTATTCGGTCATAGAAAAAACCAATTTGACAGTTAAAACTAACATAATTCAACTTAACAAACTATCAAGCAATATTTTTCATTCCTTCTACACAAAGCTATACTATTAATTGATGTTTAATTCAACAAGTACCGATAAACTTGCCTCTTATTGACAAGAAAACGACTGGCACCAGCGCAATGTCACAAATGGGCACTGCAATGAAGGAAGGAATGAAAAATAATAACCAGTGCTAATATACTTAATGAGAAAAATAAACATTTATTTTTCCTCTTGTCACGTGAAAACGGCACCTATTTTATAATTTGCTAGGTTACAGTCATCGGGTGAAAGAGTGACATAACCTAGAATAGAGAAAAAAAAAATGTCGGACAATGCGCTCGATTCTATATTGGATTCGCCAATTTTATGTCTCTCTATGTCAAATAAGGGCACTTCAGATTCGAAGTTGCTAAAAAAGCTGATTTTAAACTAAGTTTGATATTTGAGAACCCAGACAATGGGGCCCAGTAGGCATTCAGTACCAGTTTTTCCCTTTCAAAAGGCATTTTTTCAATACAGCAAAAACATTATGGCACTATGCGTATTAATCCAACAAACTGTCAGATTGAAATTCTGATGGAAAGTGGCCTTATAGATGATTACATCAATGACATGTCCTCCAATCAAGGCTTGAGCTGGATAAATTTATTGTTCCTGTAATTTCACTGGCTTTTGATTTTAATAAAGGCATTAATGTGAGCCTCTGTGAATAGAAGACACTCTTCGAAATTACATAAACTTAGGTTCAGTAAACTTCCCAAAACACATGAACCCTAAAAATATTAAGAAAAAAGTTCACAATTTTGTTCAAAAATTCATATCAGAAAAAGCCCCAAACGTTGCGCTGTATCTCGACTCCAAGAATTGAATTCGTTGGCCATCTACGGTATCAAGTAAAAACTTTAAAATATCCATTGATGATATAAATAGTATCAATTTATTACACGGCAAAAAGTGCGCTTTGCAATTTCGAATACAACAGTTGGAACACAACAATGAAACACACAGCTTTCATTTTACCAATATGGTCCTTAATTTTATGTTTGAACTTGCAGGCACATGTGAAAGTTCAATGTATGATGCCATAATATTTTCTTAAGTATGTACTTTCACTATGAAATGAAATAATTGTGAAATTAATAACATAAAAATGCATGTTTAGAAATAACAAGCCAAGTAATAAACATACATAGGAAGAATGGTTTCAAAATAAAATTTCTGTTATGAGAAATATTTTTATAAAATATTAAATGTTAAAAAAACAATATTAATAAAAAAATATTAAGAAATTAATATACAAATATTTTACATTAATACTGATTTATAAAATAAGAATAGCCATCTAAAAATTAAAGTTCTGTTCAACATAATGACATAAAAAATAAAGACTTTGTAAAAAACACTAGTATAAAAATAAAATATCAACACTTGTCTATAATGCCGATGATGCTGCCTGCATTCGGCCTAAAAATAATTGCTTTTTCGAAAATTTGCATTCAAATATGCACTACTTATTTCTTATTAGCATTGTTACTTATTTTTTCAGTAAAATGTATCTTATACTATACATACATAATGTACTTTTGCATTGTACATAATTGTTAATTTTGATGGTATTTATTAAGTACCTTATTTTTTATCTTAAAATTCAAGTACCTAATGCTCAACATATCATCAGGTTATACCTAACCAAAAGTACAGACAAAAAATGTAAAAAGCTTGTTTAAATACCATGGAAGAAATATATAGAGGAGCTGCCCTATCCAGTTTTTTATAGGGACTCAAGTGAAGCCTACGGGCGGGTTCCGGGGAGGGGGGATAAGCAGTTGGTTATGGCTAATCATAGCCAAACAGGCGATGGCATTGGTCACCTAGTAGCGAGTAGTAAAAACCGCTTGAAACATTAGGTTCAAATGTTTAAATGATCATCAAAAAAGTACAGCTATACTTTACTAGGTGGCTCTATTTTTAATGAAATTTCAAACGTTCCAAATCTGTCAGAAAAAACCGCGAAATAAAAGTATTTCTACCTAACGCTAGATAGCGCAGCAATTTTTGGGCGGCATGAAAAACACCTAGGCAACAAATAACAATCTAGAATTTAGACATGAATAATTCGAAAACAAACAATTTGTAAAAAATAACTGTCTTATGAATGTGAATTATAATATCTTTGTGGCTAGTTAATTTTATTTGGATTATCAATGTAATTCCTTTATAAAATTAGAGAAAACGTAATTTTACATCGAGAAACAATGTGGGATTTAAGTTTTTTTAAATATCTACGCATGTACATACTTCACAGAAGTAAGCGTCGAACTGACGCCAGTGCCTCTAGTGCGTAGTAGCTTGAACTATTGAGGCTGTGACGTCACGACAACCCAAATTGTAGCTGTGCATCTTTGCTTACAGCAGCTCTTCTATATATCTGCTTCGTGTTACATACAGTGTGTCAGCATCTTTGCTTAGTAAAAAACTAAAATAAATGCTAGGAACTAAGATCGAGTCTTTCTGCTATAACTACTTCTAAAAAGCTTGAATTCATCATGAAGATCCCATTTTATCTGTCTCTGAACGGCTTCTCAGCTTGCCCAAAGTCCTTGTTCGGTCTGGCATGGAGTACTGCAGCCATATTTGTGACGGTTCTGCCTAACAACTTCAAGCGTTAGACTCTATAGACCATAAGGCTCATACACTTATAAGCCATACCGACTCATTAATCTTAAGCATCTACAGAACAGTTTTTGAAGAAAGGATCTTTAAGATCTTTTTATCACTGGACTTTTAGGCAAAGGCAGGTTTATGGCAGGCGTGCCAAGTATTCAAACTGAATGTTTTGGCTGTTGTTTTTTGATACAAATTAACCATATCTTATCCATATCAGTTCCATATCTTGGAACATATTGCAGACTATTTTTCTTAACCCCTTTAGTGCTCAATAGTAAAGTGAATACAATCACTTTCCACCGTGTGAGGTGGAAGACATATTTCTTATCCTTTAAATTTTAATATATCAAACAATAATAGAAAAGTTATGATTATTGAAGCCCAATCAGCATATCCTGGTTAAAACTGCTACCAATTAAAATTACTAGTCATTACTTGACAAAATATTGAAGAAAAACCATGGTCACCTATTTACCTACCTAGTTTGGTAAGAAGCTTTCGCGCATACTTTTATAAGGAAAGCAGATCGGTTTAATTTCTCGATAGTAAGCTTAATCACGTAAATATTTACCAGTGCATAATGGATGGTAAAATGAAGACTTTGTGCTTAAGTTGTTGCATTACAACTGCATTGTTCAAAATTGATAATAACATCTCCATATAATTTTAGTATAGTATGCTCTATAAGACAATCATACAATGCGTACGTAAATTTTGCCTCATACTTTGTAAAGCTTAGCACATATGTATATGTAGCAACTATGTTTTATTTTCAACCGAATTCCAAAAAAGGAGGAGGTTCTCAATTCGTCTGTACGTTTTCTTGTTTGTTTTTTTTTGTGTCTTTGTTACACGATATTTCGGACAATTATAAATCCATTTTAAAAACTTGTTTCATATGATAAAAGATACTTCATAGTTCCCATATAAATTTCATCGAAATCAGTTGAGTACCTACTTCATTGAAAATTTCAAAATTTTGAAGAATAAGAATATGATATCAGAGAATGTTTACGTTGATGAGTTGATGACATTATAACTCAGCCAAAGTTTTGACGTGAAGTCGGTTTTTTTAATGCTCTGCATTCGTTGATTATCGTACTAACCTCTTCACAGTAGAAATCGCAGACCTCTTCAAAGCCGAGAGGTTATTGCCAATAGAAGAGACCGCCTTAGTTGCGCTGCCGGTGATCAGCTGACGTTTAGTAGGTGGCCTAGGTAACGAAACAGAATTAATTAAGTAAATTGTTTAGGGTGTTTTTTGTTTATTCATCCATTTATTCATCAGGTTTTAGTAATTTTATCCCAATTATACCTACATAGTTTGAGTGACATTATGTGGGGTAAATATTAGAAATATTCATTCCAAGCAAAAATTGAGTACTTATTCAAGTTAAAATGTAATGAAAACTCTGTATCAACAAATATTTAGGTTCAGCTTTGTTTTAGTTATTTTTGCAATGGCAAATGATGGGCATGATAACTCAATATTTACCAAAATTAACTATACAGTAATGCAAGTGTCCATGTATCATTATTTTTCATTTTATTTCCGTCCCATACTACTGACATAATATGAATATTCTGAGGAGGACAAAATGTGTGCATAATTGAGGGTTAAAGCTGATTAATTTCAATTTGTGTTTTTTAGTTTCTAGCAAAGCTCACGAAGATCTGTTTGAAAAAAATAACATTTAAAGTTCGTCTTTTTGTACCTGTTTTTCTCCGCAGTACCAGTAAAGCCCGCTGCAGTTCTGTTACGTTTTCCCAATGGAGACGTAGCCAGGGATCTGAACAAAGGTGTTGTTGGTGTCAAGGCCTGTTTCCGCGCGGACAGCTTGTTATGACGCTCCTAAAAATAAATTTTGGATATAAGAATTTGGTTTTATTACTTGTATTAAAATAATATAGAATAAGTTTATTGCCCCTGGAACTTATAGAGCAAGAAGAAAGAAAGAATCTTGTTAAGTTGAGTTTAAATCGAAATGTTAAATTTAGTAATTTTTTTTAAAGTTTTGAAAAATTACCATGTATTGGCAGAGTTGCAATAGCATGAACGCTTTTAAAATGTGCTTTTGGTATTTTTAGCTAGTTGGTAAAATTTGTGTGGTATAAGTATACCTAACTTTTAGGTAGAAGTCTTTTCACCTTTACAAATTTTGAGAACTTCTACAACATGATACACTGAGTAAAAAATGTACATATGTTTATTTTTGCTAACCTAAAAATAGAGCACAAGAAATATTGCCTATAGTACTTACAGTTTTTCTGGTTTCCCAATCCTCTTCCATCAGTTGCAGCAATGGTTTTCCATCAACTGTGAATGTCTTGCCATTCTTGGCTTCATGGGCAACTACCAGTTCACGGATCTGAGCTTCGATTTTCGGAAGCTGGAAGATTTATTTTAATATGAACCAATAAAAAAAAATACGTCTTTTGTTAAATACAATAAATTTTTTGTCAAATAAAAAGTTATTATACGACGTTAAAATAACTACGGACGTTTGCTGTGGCTTTGTGGACTGGAATTGTTTGCTTAACAGTTTTATACTACTCAGTTATTAGTTTTTATTTTTATTTAGTATGCAGTGTTTTAAAAAAATACATATACATAACCTCACGCCTGTCTCCCTTTGGGGTAGGCAGAGACAAGGGAACACCAATTGCTTCGATCCAGACATACCTCTTTCGCTTCCTCCACGTTCAATAATCTTTTCATACATGATCGCCGGTTACGGGTACTTTTAACTAGGCCCTTATTAAGAACGTCGCCAATGTGATCGGCGTACGTTCGCCTAGGGCGGCCCCTTCCGACAGCACCATCCATTCTTGCTCTGTACACCTCTTTCGTAAATCTACTTTCACAAATCCTTTACAAATGTCCAAACCACCGTTTCAATCTTAGTCACTACATCTTCTTTCAATCCGCATCTCTTTCTTATTAACTATTGCGCACCCTATCACTCAATTTCACTCCACACATGCTTCTCAACGCTCTCATCTCCACAGCATTAATCTTGCTTTCATGTCTCTTCTGCCACACCCAAGATTCACTACCATACATAAGCGTTGGCGCCAAAACTCCCTCAAGTACGGCAAGACGAGCCTTATTTGGTATAGTTTTGCTTGCCATTACCGAGTATATGGCGCCATTAATACAATTTCCTGCTTTTACTCTCCTTTCAATATCACCTTCACACTTCCTATCTCTTGTAAACAAGGACCCCAAGTATACAAACTCTTTCTCTTGTTCCACTTTTTCGTCATGATAGGTCATGAGGTTATGTATGTATGTTTTAAAAAAATAATTAAGACTGTTTTTCATTAAGGGTAGAAAAGGCGATCTTTCACCACTTAAAAAAGCTGAAGTGAAGGCCTGTGATTGCAAAAACATTTACTGTTCGAGAAATATCACGAAGGTTAATGGTTTCTGAAGCTAATGTAAGACCATTAGTTAACTTAATTAGCCAGAAGTTGCATAGGCCTCATTTTACTAGATTTTTTTATGGTGCTAGAGCTAGAGCTCATGAAACTGTTATGTTTTAAATAAAATCGAATAGTAATTTTTCATATAAAAAATTTACTTACATTGCTAGCAATGGCCTTTCTTTCCTTCTCCTCCCTGAGTAACTGGCCGCCTCTGTTGTGATAACGTCCCGGCTCAGTAGCCCTGGCTTCTAGTTCTGTCATCTTGAGCCAAAGGTTCTTGCGAGTTGCGATGAGTTCATAGATTTGTCTGCGGAAATATTATTTTGATTTTACTGATGATTAAAGAAAATGATTCATTCATACAGCATGTAAAACTATATATAAGATTTATTTTTTCCAAATATTTGTGAACAATAGTATAAAACTCTTTAAATTCAATGGAATATGAAAAAATGGTACAAATGGTAAAATGGTTGCCTTCTACAACATTATTTTTTGTACATACATTATTTTATGAAAACAGTTTGTTCAGAATCGACAATAAAACCGATTACAATAATAAGTTTAACTCAATAACCTCTAAATAATCTTTAATAATGTTCATACAAATCTACTGCGAGCGTATACCTTACACAACCGAGTTACTTATTATTACTCGCGATCACAGAATGTACCTGCGCTGTTGCTTGAATGTATGAACGTGTAGCGAGCGAGCCCATGCCTATTACCTATCCTGCGGAGGCGACGCGCCGCGCCGCGCCGCGGCTAGGGCCGCTCTGACAGTACCGACACTCGCTTTCCCCGCGCTCCCGCCCCCCACCTCGCCGACGTCCAGCCAGTCAGTCGTGACTAGAGATGGGTTTATGCCCTGGCGTTTTTGGCGCATTGAGTAAATGCCTGATAAATGCCCGTAAATGCCGAGTAAATGTCTTTTGTCTGGACATAAACTTAAACAGTTTTTTTTTATTTATTTATTATCGTATCTTATAAGTATACAAAAAAATAATTCATTAAAAACATATTTTATTTTAACTAATATACTGCAATAAATCTTAACATTTTACCAAAATCGATTGGTTAAAATTATAACTTGGTTCCAAAGAACAACGGGGGTAGCTGGTGTGTTTATTTTTTTTTATAAATTATGGATGGGACGTTTGTCTTCCATGCCACCTGATGTTAAGTGAACATGAAGACTAAGGTGGTTCACGTCCATCCACGAGAAACCTATTCACTCGACGCTTAAAAGTACTAGGACAATACTGGTCAGGGAAAATAGACGCAGGCAGTTCATTCCAAACCTTGGCGACCCGTATCAAAAAGGAACTGTCAAAGCGCTTAGTTCGACTTTTCGGAATATCTACCACATACGGATGGAAGTTCTGTCTGCGTCTAGTAGTCCGATGGTAAAAGGGTGAGGGTTCAATTTGTTCAAACAGAGCACTGGCGCACTCACCAAAATGTATCCTGTAGTACACGGTTAAACACGCAACCTTACGACGATGCTCTAAGGTCTGCAGTTTTTTGGTACGGGTATAACCACTGCCCGTGGTGAGCATTAAAATCCCCCAGAAACACCAACTGCGCCGTGGGAAAACGTTGGAATACCATGCTGAGTGCAACACAAAGGTTGAGGGATTACGGTCAGTTCCGTCCGCTGACCGCCGTGCATCGAAGTGTTGCTAGAATACCTACTACTGTGCAAGAAGGAATTTTGGACTTCGTGCATAATAACCCCGGGAGCAGCACGGCACAAGCAGCCCGAGCCTTTAATGTGAGCCAAAGTTATGCTTGGCACACACTCCACGATGACGGACAGCTTCCGTACCATTTCCGTCGAGCTCAAGAGTTACGTGAAAATGATAGGGCGCCGCGAGTGGAGTTTTGCCAGTGGATTTTAAGTAATCGGCACGCAAACATCTTATGGACCGACGAGTGCACATTTACCCGACGAGGACTTTTTAATATCCATAATAACTACTTCTGGGCTTATGAAAACCCACACCTAGCACGATTCGTTTCAGCATCGTTTCTGGGTCTATATTTAGGCGGTCAATGTAAATAACAACCTTATTTGCCGCGGTTAAATGGTCAAAGTTATTAAAGTTTATTAAACTCCACATTGCCAGCAGTATTGGAAACATTGACGCTGGCAAACTACCGAGGCGGGCTTTATTACCACCATGACCCAGCCCTTGCACACTTTACTCGTGAAGTGACAGATTTTTTTAAATACAGAGTATGGATCGGTCGAGGCGGACCAGTAAGCAAACTGGCCGGCGAGGTCGCCAGACCTGACGCCGCTAGATTTTTATCTTTGGGTCACGTCAAAGACCCTAGTGTATCAATCGAAGCCTCAAAGTATACATACATTGCCTTCTATGCCAGAGGTGCTGGGTTCGAATCCCGTCGACGGCGGATATTAGTCCTCAAGTCGTGGATGTTTATATGTTTATTTAAGTTTATTCTAATAAAAAATATGTATGTATTCAATATTTAGGTTCTAGTATCCATAACACAAGTTTCTTAAGAAACTTAATTTGGACTAGATAATGTTGTGTGAGTGTCAGAAATATTTATTATTTATTTTTTAAAGTGAAAGTGACCTTAAATCATAAATTGAGTGTGCCTTCGAAATTGTAAAAAAGAATCAATTAGTTTTACAAAATCTAAAAAAAACTTAACAAAACAGGCCCGTTTGTGTATTAACTTAAATAGTGGACATTTTGAACAATTATTACCTTATTTGTGTTTGAGTGATACATTGCATAAGTACTTAATTATCTGTAAATAGTGATCATTGATAACATTTCCTAATTATTGTAAATAGTGATTATTAAATTTTTAAACATGCCAAGGTGGTAAATTGTTGATTTGAAACCAATGACTTAAAACATCTTAGTTTGAAACTAATTTAAATACCTATAATTACCGTGATGTGAATTTTAAATCTTCAAAGTCAACGTAAGATATTAAAAATGGCTTATCAAGTATTTTTATGAAAGAAACATTTCTTCAATTTACCACCGTGACAATCCAAAGCCTGCAAGTGTGATAGAAAATTACTACGTCATTAGCAAACGTCACGTTATTAATTATTAATGAATGCCACGCGCTCGCGCCGCGCCACGCGGCTGCGCGGGTGACTTCGCTCGCGCGTCAATAGTGGGAAACTTTTGTAGTCTGAACAATTGGTAAATTCTTATGATAATATTATGACATTTGGGTATACCATTCTTTGCACGAAAATATTTGACCCGTGTGCTAGGTTTTTAGCATGACCAAAAAATTACGTTGTATACTGATACACTAAGTCTTGGCTATATTTTTCTATTTATTTCTATTGTATGTATGAAACTTATTTTGGCATCACATCATCATCATCATCAACAAGGATTTATTAAATAACCTTCATTAAAACTATGCATATAACTATGCTAGCTATTAATATAAAGCCATCTTGTATTTTTTTGTTACTTAGTATGCAACTTAGTATGAAACAAAATTTCTGTGATAAGTACCTAAAATTGAATAGCTCAAATACTGTTGATATAACTGCATTTGCTATGATCATATAAGTACACCTAACAAACAAATCTCCTCTGGAATCAAGAATCTACTTACTTGTTTTCATTGTATAGTTTAGTGATCTTGTCCAAGTAAATCTCATGAAGAGTGAGTGTATCTTCACAAAATATGTCTTGGAAATAGTAGATGAACTCTTCACGCTCACGGGGTGCATACATCATATTGTCCCACATCAGCTTGATTTTTGTACGAATATTGGCTACGAAAATCTAAAAAAAGAAAAGTTTTCTTTAGTATTTGAAAATTACAAATATTTGAATGTATGGTGAATTAAAAACAATTTACTTCTTATAATCTTATAATTTTTATTTAATCATAAAAAACACATAACCTAGGAAAAACTGCAGCTGAACATTGGTAGACAATTTAAATAATAACATGACAAATAAAATGTCAAAGATCTATGCCAATTTTCAGCTCTATATGAATGTTTATTTAGACTGGACTTATTTCTTTTTCATATTAGTTTTTAATGCAGAGTTATATCATTTACCATTTAAACTAAATAAGGCTTGATTATGTTTATTGCACATTTCAAGAGCAAGATTTCTTTGAAATTTATAGAAATAATATTAACCTGGATCTTTTGGCGTTTAATCAGGTCACATCTCTTGATCTCCTCCTTAATTGCAGCTTCCGTTTGTGGGTTGCATCCAGGGTGAGCTTGGAGGAAATTTTCACGGTAGATCTGATCTTCATCAAGGCATTCCCATAACTTTGTAAGTCGCTCACGCAGTTCTAATACCTGTATTGAAAATAAGTTGCCTTTTAAACCCTGTTCATATCATGAAATAATTCAATTATATAACTCACACTGCCTTTTTTCTGACTTTAAACAAATACACCCAGGCACAACTATGTTTATTTTTAACTTATGGTTGTTGTCTTAACAGCTTTGTATTTATCTTTTTGAAATTAATGTTTTTACTTTTTTTTTTGAATAATATTCTTATATTAAAAAATTAATTGTATATTTACAATTAGATGATATTCCATATAATATGATAACTATCTGGTATTTTTCAGCATATCATTTAATATTAAAATTAAATATCTACCAGATTGCAAAGTTCCCTCAGGACAGAATGTCACTGCACAGCAACATTGCTTACCCTATTATTAGTTTGTTCAAACTTCTCTTGAAGGTCTTGCCGAAGTTTGGCTAAGCGGTCCATGTTCAGATCAGTCACTTTGAAGTCCACAGATAAAGAGGTCATCACAGTATGTTCAAACTTGCTTTGAGGTTTGATTTGTAGTTTTTCTGTGAAAAATACAAAAATTACATATTTTCTGATTTTTAACATTTAACCAATCAATGTATTTTAAAAAAGCAATTAAAAACAAAGTCACATGTAAAATTTTTACCCATTATATCCTTGACCTCAATTTGTGTATTTAGGAAAATTTCAGCTCTTTTGTCTCTCTCAGCCTGAAGTACTTCGAGATGCGCCTTCAACTTATCTAAGTCTTCTTCAGAAGGCAGAGGAACTTCTGGTAACTCTTGCATGGTGACTCCCAGTTTATCAGCAAGATCACTTTGCCATTCAAACAAGCGTTCCATTTTATTACGACGCTGTTGTACTTGCTCCCTGTAGCTGTATATAAAATGGATATTGTGAATAAACTTTTAGAGACATTGTTTTTAACATAAAGTACAGTAACCAAGACTTAACAAAAATATTTTTAATAAGATCCAAGTATTAGTTGTATTTCATTGGTTAAGTTTTAATTTGATTGCACTTATTTTATAGGTATAAGTCATTGGAGTATGGAGTAAAAGTTGAACTTACCCAGAAATTTGATCTTCTAACTCTTTCTTATACTCAGCCAGCATCATTTCTTCTTTAAATTCAGGGACAGGTATTTTAACTGATAAACACTTTCCTAATTCCTCAGTTTCCTTAGTTAATTCTAAAACAAATTTAATACATGAGGAAGCTTCAAGAGTATATATACACTGATGTAGATGGGTTAGATACAATAAGTTATTAAAAAAAAATGAAATTCATGAATATTAATTTATGAATATCAATAAAAATATATATTAGAAGTCTTTAAATTTAGTTATATCTACTTTTAACTCCAAATACTTACTTTCAACTTGTGTTTGCATGGCTATAAGCTTTTGTTTAGTTTCTGATATTACATCACGATGTAGATCCTTCTCAATTTGTACAAGTTTAGTAATTTGGTTTATTTTTGTGTCCTCATCAACACCCAGATGAGACCAGATCAGCCAAAGCTCCTCCATCATATTGCGAATATTTTTAGAAATCTCATTAAGTGTTTCATGGCTAAAATATAGAATAGAAATCTTATGTAGTAAATAAATTAATAAATTTCCGCGGAGAGGAGCTCTAAGAACATTATAATGAAAACTATTCAAAATGAATACTACATTTTTTCATATTATGTTTAGATTCGTGGTCTTCGAAGATGGAATTTAAACATTTATAATCAATAAAATTTATTCCTACGTGGTTCATTTTTTATAATAAGATATAGATATAGCATCTTCTAAAATTAATAATAGAGATAGATCAATGCTTATGATGCGAGTATTCATAGGATTCACCAATTCGGGTTACACCCAAAAGATACTCACAATATTGTTTTGACATCTTCTGAGAGAGTAATCATTTTAAAACTATTAGCTCTTGAGAGCCGTTTATTCATTCAAAAATATTTTGATTAAACAACACAAATTCAATATAAAATGTAAATCTCACTAAGAAAAAGCTCGAGCGATTTAACAATCAGTGTAGTCCTGACGCTAATATTCAAAACTTTCACAATACGTTAAATATTTGACGTTACGGCATGAAATCAAAAACGAATTTTCTTCCTTGTCTATGAACGAAAGTGCTCATTCATTGGCTGTTCCATGGGTTCTTCCGCGTAATGGATGCGTTCATTCTGTTTATGGGTAACCAAATTTAAGACCAATCTTGCCAATCACTTATTTATATTTTGTAATTACAGTTGAAAAACTTATAAATACTCAATTTTGTCAGATAAATTAAAGTAACAACTAAATAAAAGTTTATGTAAATAATTAAAGTAAAATATTATACCTAATAATTGCTCAGCTCTCTTAACAATCTCCATCAGTGATCGACTGGTTTCAAAGTTACTTGTACGGTCGCCGCTGGCAGCGCATAGTCTTAGATGGATCAACCTCGACCTGGACTGATATCATAGAGAAATATTATACTTAGGAATAGAGCATAGACGATACAGTTAATATGAGATAGATGGGCAACTTGATTTTATTGGCAAAATAGAATAATACGTTTGTATTGCGACTTGTATTTTTACATCCCCGTAAATATTTTAAACAACATAATCTATGTGAACGTGCACAGACTGTCACAAGGCTTGTGCATGCACCTCTTTCAGTAATGACAATATTTCATTAGTTCAAACCTTACTCGCCTCAGTTCCTACAAATAGTCCTACCCCTATTCAATCTAATGAGCCCACAGATGCTGTAGTGCAATGTAGTGTAATGTAAACTTTATATTTTAAGGTGGCTAGGCTACACCAAGTATCTATGTCTGTGTTCTTAAAATAAAATAAAGGGTCTCTCTGATAACAAACATTAATTATCTTCCAGACATCCCTGGAGATATTATTTGAATTAAAAATCTTAGTTTTTATGGCTATGTTCTTGTCTTTTTAAGCTATTGCATAGCTTCTATCGCGGGCCTTGAGCGTGGGGACCAAATCCAGAAATTCCGTAACGAAAAAACCTAACATCCCCACTCCGACTGGCACAGCGGTGATACTTTGATTTCATAACTTTACATGCGGGCTTTAATAAACAATCAGCGCCATCTACTTGGAACTTGTGGAACTTCATATTAGATCAAACATTACTGCATTAATAAAATAAATAAATAATTATAATTGCATAAGTTGATAAAAAATGCTTTACCGCGGCAGTCTCCGAGTGCCACACGTCTTTTTTTTGTTTTTATTTTAATGAAGTCATCATTGTGTTTTGTGGACTTATAAAATGCATGTAGGAATAATAGAGTATGATTTGCCTACACTTGTACTTCTTTTGCACACTGTTTTATACACGTTTTCAATATTTTATCGGCAAATTACTTTAGTTATGTTTTTTAAAAATTTAAAATATAAGCAGCTAATGTTTACACTCCATCTAGCCAAGTGCCATCTATCGAAGCCTTTTGTACCGTTTTGTTTTTTTAATGAGCTGTCAGAAAACCTCTCATTGATTGAAATTGAATGAGGAGTTTTCTGACAGCTCATAAAGATTAGTTCAAAAAACCTCTATGGATAGCACTTTTAAAAAGCCGAAAGCGTCAAGTCTGCATACTATAATGTAGGTAAGTGGTATCAACTAACTATGGTTATTTATAAGTTCAATGGGGAGTTTTCTGACAGCTCATTAAAATAACAAAACTGTACAAAATTGGTACAAAAGGCTTCGATAGATGGCGCTTTACAAAAGGCGAAGGTGAAGAATTTATTCCACACTGCGTTTTTAAAAGTAAAATAAATTAATTGATGTCTGTATCAGAAATTGAACGTATAAATAACCATAGATGGTAGATACCACTTACCTACATTATAGTTTACAGACTTAACGCCTTCGGCTTTTTAAAAGTGCCATCTATAGAGGTGTTTTGAACTAATTTTTATGAGCTGTCAGAAAACTCCCCATTTCTGATACAGACGTCAATTAATTTATTTTACTTTTAAAAAAGCAGTGAGGATTACGGCTATATGAAAGAAAAGACTTCGCCTTATTTAAAGTGCCATCTATCGAAGCCTTTTGTACCATTTTTGTTCCTACCGTTTTGTTTTTTTAATGAGCTGTAAGAAAACCTCTCATTGAAGTGATGAAAAAATCGAGTAAAATATAGAGTATAGAGGCCGCAAGCTTATTGATACAAGAAAAGTTTCGCTATTTGACAAATGAATGTGATGCAGCTTACAACCATTAAGTAACTTTTATAGGTTGAGATAGAGATATCAGATAAAACGGAGCTCTAGCGCCATCTAGAACTTAGTGAATGAAACTTTTACTAGAACCAGTTGGGAACGTTCCCCTTTATTTTTTTTTATAAATATGCAAAGGTCGAATTTCAGCGTTGTTTCCGAAATCCAGTAGAATTGCCGGGTCAGAATTAAAAAAGGGAGCGTCAGAGTCCAAATGGTAGCTGGGTTGTGGGTAAAAGGAATCCGAGAAAACGGTGATAAAAACAACATTCGAAAACGGGTGCGCAGTAACGAACACAGGTAACGAATGAAAGATAGATTTAATGAGACGGTTAGGTAATTGATTGAATGAACCGAAGAATGAAAAGTAGGATGAAAGAGACATTGTCTATGGCATTTTTCTAATTTTATAAATTATAAACAGCGCCATCTATATCTTAGTGATACTAACGAATTTAATGGAAAACACCGTGCTTGCAACCATGCTAGCACCTGACGAAAGGAAAAACACCATTGAGTTCTATTCTATTAGATAATATGTCAATGAAAAAAACGTCGAAATATTGATAATAAAGGCCCTATTTATCATTGTCGATGGTCGCATGCTAGCTCCGCTGAGTATTGTACATACATAATTAACTGTCTGTATCGTCCTGGTATCGTCTATGCATACATACACACAACACGCCAAATTCTCTATAGATAGGTAAACTTACCCTCGAGTTTGAAGGGCTTGTTAATGGCGGGTTTCAATATTCAACTGACTGCTATGCGTAACCGGTACAGGTACAAAACTGGTAGGAAAAAAGTAGCGTTTCACAATATCTACTAGCTTCGGGCTGTAAGTTCTCAAATTTGGCATGGGCCCTCCTTGCGTGACGTTCTTCCAAGAAAATAGGTGATATGTGATTTATAGAATATCACGCATTAGCAAATTATTTGTATGATATTTGAACTAAAGAAATATATAAACTTATTCAATTTATGTTTGCTATGTTTTAGTATTCGATAAATATATTATAGAATGTTTTTAGATCTTTTTATTAATAATTGCGTTTAACTGCTTACGTAAAACGAAACGCCAATCCCACGGTGTTTTCACTAAATTGCGTTAGTATCACTAAGATATAGATGGCGCTGTTTATAATTTATAAAATTAGAAAAATGCCATAGACATAGACTCTTTCATCCTACTTTTCATACTTCGGTTCATTCAATCAATCACCTAACCGACTCATTAAATCTATCTTTCATTCGTTACCTGTGTTCGTTACTGCGCACCCGTTTTCGAATCTTGTTTTTATCGCTTTTTTCTTGGATTCCTTTTACCAACAACCACCATTTGGACTCTGACGCTCCCATTTTTAATTCTGACCCGGCAATTCTACTGGATTTCGGAAACAACGCTGCAATTCGACCTTTGCATGTTTATTGGAATTGTGATCGTGATAACGATTTTCTGATATAAAAATATTTTACATAATCATGATAATATACATATTTTAGGAGTCTTAAATATTAAATAAAACACTTTTTAACCGGATTTATCGCGTATATTTACATTTTAAATTTTGACTCGACGTTTCGGTGTCTTTTCAGACCCCGTGGTCACGAGCGACTGAGGTGTCAAGCGTCGGATTGATAGATTGAAAAAAGTTATACATCATCATCTCCATCTGTTTCTCAGTCTTCGAGCGTAGCGTTCGGGATTGACACAAAACGAGCTGACAGTATCTTGAGTTACAGGTCGTGCAGCTTGCTGGATGGATGTTAGATTTAATGTTTTTCAGGATAGGGTCCCATGTCGGTGATAGTTTCCAACCATCTTCTCTATTGAAATTCGAGTCAAAATTTAAAATGTAAATATACGCGATAAATCCGGTTAAAAAGTGTTTTATTTAATAGTATGAATCGCGAAAACTTAAGACAATATTATTGTCTTAAATATTCTTAAAGAAAAATACAGGGAAAGTTCCCGACTGGTTCTAGTAAAAGTTTCAGGCACTAAGTTCTAGATGGCGCTAGAGCTCCGTTTTAGCTGATATCTCTATCTCAACCTATAAAAGTTACTTTATGGCCAATCCTTCGACTAATTTTGCCATTGGTTGAATCACATTTTTATGACGTCAAAGTAAATATTTAAAAGAAAAATTATGTCATTCAATAATATTCGTCCTTTTTTTCAAAGTAAGTTATAGATAAGTTAGAAAGAGAAAACTGGATTATTGATATGTTGACAGATATTTGATAGGATATTTCGTTAAATCAATAAATTTTTACTTCGTTGGCTAGATAAAATGACATATTCTTTAATTGGTCATACGTAATGAAAACATAACTCTTATTGGCCGCAGCAGACTGCCATGCTACCTTTACCTCATTGGTTTAAATTAATAACTTGTTACGTCGTCGTTGGCTAGATATAATGACTTATTTTGTAAATGGTCAAATGTAACCTAGCAACCCATTACAGTCAAACAGTTCGTAAGCAGTGGTTGAGATGTCAAGATTTTGAATATAGAAAGGCATTTTGGTAGTGATTTCTATTGTTCGTAGGCAAAACCACATGAGTAGATAAACGGAACAGAGACAAAGCTTCTTAAGAACGTGCAAAATTGTTACCTATTTTGGTAGGGTTGTCACAATAGGTAAAGACAAACTAAACAAAACATTTGTTAAATAGTTTTATTATTCAGTATAATATAGAATACTTTACAAATTACTTACCCTAATAATTTTCTTTTTATAATTTTTGTTTTTTAATAATTTATTGTTTCTTTTGACGGTGTGGTAAATTCTTAATCTAACATATAGTTTTTTCAAGTACTCTAACGGGAAACACTCACATAGCATATCAAATTTACAATCTTTAATACGTTTAAGTATTTCATTGCCAATATTGACAATATGTATTTCAAGATCGAAATATTCGCGAAACTTTTGCTCGAGCAATTCAACAAATGCGATAAAATTATCAAGAGGTATAATTAAAAAACCCAATTGTACATTTCCATCATTAAAATCCTTGTAATGGCTGAATAGAGAATCTTTGCCCATATTTATAGGTTGTTCAGATCTCTTAACATACAGTTTTATTTTTTCGCGTTTGTTGTGTTGTGTGACTTTCCCGAAGAAATTTTCAATTACTTCTTGATTTAGGCGTCTCGTTAGTATAAATTTAATTCCTTCTGATTTTAAATCCTCAGATAGTAGTAATAAAGATTTTATGGATACTTGAAACCCGTTGATAAAATTCATAATATTCGTAACGTCCTTCTGACCATTGATTCTTATTAAGTTTAGGTTCTTAAAAAATGACAACATTCCCTGTTATTATATTATTTTTTCTATTATTATTCATGCACACACTACAATAAACAACCATTTTAAATAATAAAATACCACGTTTTTACTTTAAAATATTCAAACTTCCAACTAACAAAAAAAACAACGTGCATCGCGCTGACCCTGAGATTGTACACTAGCTGTGACAGCGTAAACCGGTTTTTACCAGTGTCGCCGCGTACGCGACAAGCGGCCAGTGGTCACGCACACATGCCCCGCGTGCTTGTAGTATTACAATCGATTCATGCGGATGTATGAAGCTTTGTCTCTGTTCCGTTTATCTACTCATGTGGCAAAACGAACAGTTTTCATAATATTGAAACCCGCCAATCAAAGTCTCTTCTAAGCTGTACTTAATAAAACTTTCAGAATCCGGGAGTGGATTTTCAAATCAGTGGAAGCGCCAATTTAAATAATTCTAAAAATACCTTTTAACAATCACGTTTTAATCATTATTATAATGTATCAATCCATTTCTTCCCGTGGGTGTCGTAAAAGTCGTCTATAGGATATCAAACTATAGGATGTACACGTCACACCTATACTTTCCTCTTTGCGTCACACTGCAATAGCGGTGGCGGCGGCGGCGGCGGCATGGCGATAACGGTGCGTGTTATATGGATAGGTGAAAGGTCGCGCGTGCGCTTTCATACAAGATGGATTTTTTGGTAGGTACCTAAGTCTTTCCATATTATCTTATCTTATCTATTATCCACTCTGTATAAATGTAAATAGAAACTAAGGATAAGACCACAAATTAGAAGCATAACAAGACTGATAGTTTTGCTTTGAATCAATGTGTGAATAAAAAAAGTAACTGACTTACAGACTGACTTTGTTTCATAGATCTCTAACACTGGATATCATCTCACTGCTTTGTTTTGAATTTTGATTGGTTTTGTTTTTCAATTTGATAATTGATTAATTACGTAAATCTGGTTGTTTACTTACATATATATTGTTTGATTTCGTTAGAAATTCGGTACCAAAGTCCGTCTCACATAACAATATCACTTTTGAATATGCAGTTTTGCGGGATATTTATAAAAATGCGTATTGTAAAAGTTTTTAATAAAATAGTTAAATAATAATAATCACAAACCAATTGGTAAATAATTGTGACTGATTGTTGAAGGACCGTCTCTCTCAATATTTCAGTTACTAAATTAAATCATTACTTACTTTGGTAGGTACCGTAACATACTGCTTGAGCGCGCCTTATATTGAGAAATAAAGACGGCTATGGCGCGAACTAACATTATGTCATGGTTTTAATTTGATTTGAATATTTTCGTTCTGACAGAAACGCTTTAGTTTTGTTAGAATATTCTCGGCCCAACCTTCAGAAAGGGCTGATCAGTGTTTATTTCGGAGAAAAATCTCTGAATTTTATTATCCAATCGTACCAATCCACCATATGCTAATAGTCATTTTATTTGTCCCTAGTGTGAATATTTATAAAAGTTCGCGAAGTAAAAGTGTTCCTTGTGAAATAAATAATAATAATCTCAAACAGTCTTTCTTTAAATAATCTTACGATCCCACGCTATAGTACCTATGTTCTTACAGTACTTTACAGTACCTTTCTGTAACTTACAGTAAGTAGGTACCTATCTTAGTACTTTGGAAGATACCAGAATATACGGAAATAAGATGAAAAGAGACCTGGCATGTTAAATACATAAATTATATGTAGGTAGGTAGTGATAATTATGGTATGCAATGCAACAACTTGCTTTGCAAAACTAAGTAACTTGTTGAAGAAGTAGGTACTTATAGATAGGTAGTTAGTCATTAAATACTATCTTTGATGTAAAATATAATATAAATTTTAAACCAGAAATGCATCTTATTAATGTGACTGGGTCATGTGTGTACAAGCAAGTATCATTCAATCTGTCTGTGGCCTTGATTAGGGTTTTTCTTAGCACTGGCTTTAGATTTTGTTTTTGTCCTTAGTAAATTCTTAGTCCTTGCATCATCTTGAAACTACTGAATGGAAGTTATAATTCAAAATGATGTAAGCACATAACCAAAAAAATTAATCAAGCAAAAAATGTAAGATGTTGATTGTGGATTTGTCTCTTCTTCTCCAACTTGGGAAAGTTCACCGTCAATTTGGCAAGGCATTTCTGTTGCTGGCAAGGCAAAATAGTTTGGCAGCACTCACTATTCCTGTCCATTGTCTTATGTTATGAAAGCAGGATTTCTTTCTTAGTCCTACTTTTGTTTTGCCTGCAAATTTTCTCATCATGATTAGTTGCAACAACTAATACTTTTCTTTTGTTTGATGTCACAATTGAAAATATGTCTACTAATGGTTAATCTGTATTAGATAAATATGAAATCTTAGAGTGAAGTTATACACTTAGAGCTATTTAAGCACATGTTGAGGATCATGGTTTTTGGTGTGTATGTTAAAATGAAAATATTCTTTAAATCTTTAATGGACACAGTGTAATTCTAATACTGTAAAATTGGTTACTATGTTGATGTAATTAAATAAAATAAGTAAATAAATAAAATCCCCAGACAATCACACCAACTACTTACATGGCCCCAAACTAAGCAGAGCTAGCGATATGGGATATATGTAGCGATCTAGAAGGGAACCTAGAATACAAATACATATATAGATAAAAGCCCAGACCTGGAACATGTTTTTTTCTTGTTCCGTGCGGGAATCGAACCCGCGACCACTAGTATCTGAGGCAGCCAGTGTTACCTCATTGCCAATGTGGTTGTAAAGCTCATAAAATCATTGGAAAAATGTTTTAAAAATTACAAGTATATTCCTGCAATAATAATAGCTAAATGTACTTAAATGTATAATAAATAAGAAACTGCATATATTTAATTTTAAATCAAGTTACCTAAATTAAAGCAGAAATGTGGTTTTTGATTCTATACCTACCTGAACCTTAATTCCTGTTGTCGCAGTGAAATCTTCTTATAAGTAGTAAGGCATCTTCACAGCATACTGAGATAATTCATCAGTTATTTTGTTTATGTAATAAACTTATTTATAAAAATAAACTTAAACATTGTTTTCACCTATCTTAAACTAACTATTGGGAAAGAATTATCTGTTGAGTCATAACTTATTGAGGTATACTTCAGTCAGAGTAACAGCCCGTTCACACATGATCCATTTTACTGGATACGTTGTACCTTTTTTGTATCGTAAATACGTATACTGAATACTGTGCCATATGTGAAGTCGATCATACAACTCCATTAGCCATCGATGAAAAAATTATGTAGGTATCCGGTAAAACGTATACAGTAAAACGGACCATGTGTAAACGGGCTGCTAGTAATTAAAATAACTACCTACAACACGGTCAAAATATCTGTGCACCTGGCGTCGTGACGTCATCGCGCTGGTATGGTTGACAATACTGAGCAAGCAAGGCGAGCGCGGGGAAATGAAAGGGTAGAGGGAGGGGCTCCGCATTCCAGCGAGGTGCACAGATATTTTGACCGTGTTATACTTACCAAATTTTTTTTGTGTCCATCCTAAATAAATTATAGAAAGAATTTTATAAAGTTATGTGGATGAACTTTATAAAATTATTTCTATAATTTATTTAGTAAATACGATAAGCAATTAAAATAATATTCTACCACAAACGGATTTTCGGAAAAAAATATACATTTTCTGTGCAATAAAAAGTAAAAGAAATACATAGCAGAGCGTGGTTTCGATCCACGGACCTCTGGGTTATGGGCCCAGCACGCTTCCACTGCGCCACTCTGCTCATGTTTCTGCCAGGTGGAATAGAGCAATGTATAATTTTGTAAACTAAATATTTCTTGAAACCGGATTTATTGCGTTAGTATGTTCATTTTTAATTTTTACTCGACGTTTTTAAAACTGTTAAAACTACTTGTCGCGGTTAGTAAAAAAGTTTCAAAATTTCTTAACAAATTTTACCAATGATTTAAGAAGTCGATGATTTTTACATATTAGTTACCTACTTGGAAAAAATCAAAATTGTTTAAATTTGAATTCCAAATTATCATGGAGTTTAGAGCAAGCCGTACTCTCTAAAACTGACCGTAAATCATAAAATGAAAATGAAATGAAAACTTTTTTATTCGTAGTAGGTAATTTTATACACTTTACGAACGTCAAATGCTGGATGAGGGCGGCGCGGGTCCGGACGACATGAAGAATCCTGGGGAAGGCCTCCGTCGAGAAGTGTGCGTCTCTCAGCTTATAAAGATAATGATCGCCCATTATCCACCAATGTCTTGGTGATGTCTACTACTACTACTTCTTCGGCTTTAAAAAACGAAATGAAAGTAGAACCCTAGGTAGACCGAGAGGAAAAAAGCCGGCGGAAAAAAAACTCTCGGCACTCTTTTGTAAAAAGTGCTTATTATAGGTACAATTTGGCAGAAATACAGCTCTGCTATGACATGAACAAACAAACAGAAGACAGCTATTCGTGCTTGCCAATATCATGTCGCAGCCAAGCTGCTTACATAGTGATTAATGTTTAATATTTGGAAATAACCTGTGGAGACATCAATCCCACGCTCTTTTGTCATCTAAATAATCTTTGAGTTTATAGTAGCCTTTTTTGAATAATGTTTCTTTGATAGTTCTTTTAAATTTATTAAACGTTAGAGATTGAATTGACTGTGGTATTTTATTATAAATACGTATTGACATTCCCATAAATGATTTGGTGCTTTTAGCCAGCCTTAATTTGGGAAACGCTAATTTATGGTCGTTCCTTGTCATTACAGAATAATTTTTATCATGCTTATCTTTCATGGTTTTAAATTTACTACTATTCTTATAAATATACATAATGTTTTCATATATATATTGTGATGCAAAGGTCAAGATACCAATCTCTTTAAACTTTTCTCTTAGAGATTCTCTACTTCCAAGTTTATACATTCCACGAATAGCCCTTTTCTGCAGTGTAAATATCGTGTCAATGTCTGCGGCATTGCCCCAAAGTAGGATGCCGTAGGACATTATACTATGAAAGTAACTAAAATAAACCAGCTTCGCCGTATTAACATCAGTCAATGAGCGAATTTTCTTTACCGCGAACGCTGCAGAACTAAGTCTACTCGCTAGCTGTGAGATATGGGCGCCCCATTGCAATTTAGAATCTAAGGTAATTCCAAGAAAAACAGTGTTATCTACTAGATTCAACCTGTTCCCATTAAGCCGCAGATCAGACTCAACTTGTTTTACATTTGGTGCGGAGAATTTTATACATTTAGTTTTTTTATCATTGAAAGCTAGATTATTTACATTAAACCACTGTACTACATTAGAGAGAGCATTGTTTACATTGTCATAGTTGGTTTTCTGCCTTATCATTTTAAAAATTAATGATGTGTCATCAGCAAACAATACAATATCGTGATTATTGCCTACCATATAGGGTAGATCATTTATATAGACTAAAAATAAAAATGGGCCCAGAATTGAACCTTGAGGCACTCCCATTCTCACAACCGACCCAGCTGACCTTTTCCGGTTAACCTCAACCTTCTGGATTCTATCACTCAGGTAAGAATTCAAAAGTTTGAGGTCAGTGCCTTTGATGCCGTAGTGGTGGAGTTTCCTGATGAGAGTGGCATGCTGAACACAGTCAAATGCCTTGGATAGGTCACAAAATACACCTAGAGCATCCTGTGACCCCTCCCAGGCACCAGCTATTACTTCAAACAGTTCAACACCAGCATCAGTTGTCGAACGACCCCTTGTGAATCCAAATTGTTTGTTATGAAGTAAATTGTTTTTTGTGAAGTGAGCTAATAGCTGGTTGAGAATAATTTTTTCATAAATTTTGCTACATGTTGGTAAAATCGAAATTGGTCTAAAATTAGTAGGGTCCGTAGAGCTACCCGATTTAAATAAAGGAATAACCTTACTATGCTTCATTAAATCAGGAAACTTCCCACTTATAATACAGTTGTTAAATATTTCAACAAGGCAAGGAGCTATTACATCTATGATAGAACTTAAGATTTCAACAGATATGCCCCACAAATCAGTTGTCTTTTTAACATCAATTGTCTTAAATGTTTTAAAAATGTCCCCGGTGTCTATGGGTTGGAACTTGAAAGACTCCTTGCACTCACTTACATGATTTTTCAGCAATGATTCAGCCACCACAGGTGAAGAATTTAACAATTTAGTAGTTGAAACTGGAATGTCAGCAAAACAATTTTCGAATGCTGTCGCAACATTTTCATCTACATTAATGGTTTTATTGTCAATTACAAGTTTAAACTCAGTATTGCGATCCTTAACTTTTCCAGTTTCCTTATTTATTATGTTCTATGTTGTTTTAGTCTTATTAGAACTATTTTTTATCTTATTACTTAGATAAATAGATTTGGCTGCGGCACATACTCTTTTAAATAATTTTGAGTAAATTCTAACGTAGTTGCAAAAACTTTCACTTTTGTTATATGATTTCTCATGATAGAGATCATATAGGTGCTTTCTACTTATATGTATACCTGTGGTAGCCCAATCACTGAAGGATTTACAATTGTTTGGAGAGACTTTTTTCGGAATAAATACACTCTCATGTTGTTTATTTATTATACTACTTAAATTACTATATTGTAAATTTACATTGTTGGAGTGGGCTATATGGGGCATATTTTTAATAATACTACATCTAAATCTCTCCAAACGCTTTTTATTGACCGGAACAACCATTATATTCTTATTAACCTGTTTTTTCTTTGAGTATTTAAAAGTAACCAACTGACCGCTGTGATCAGAACTTAGTTTATTTATAACTGATGAACTTACCGGAGTAACATTAGAAAACACATTATCTAGGCAAGTTGCACTGGTCCTTGTTATTCTAGTTGGTTCTGGGAACAGGTTACTAAGATTATTACATTTAAACAAATTTATTAGTTTTTTATTCAATGGTGAATTTTCTAATAAATTAACATTAAAGTCCCCGCAAACAAATATTTTCTTAGTTTCATTACATAATTTATCCAATACTTGTTCTAAAACAAGTTCAAAACTATCATAGTGTGATTTAGGGGGTCTATATATACAAACAATTATGCAGTTTGTCAATTCTACACAGGATATTTCAATAGTTTGTTCAATAGATAGGCTCACTATGTCGGTACGTTCTCTAAAGGGGTTTGAAAATTTTTGTATGGAGCCTGGCACACCTACTGTCCGCCCTTTTGATTTTTTTTTCGATTTTGCGTCGCACTATAAAACTTGTATATTTCGATTGCTGACATACAGACGAGCAAAAAATGTTATATAACATATGGGTCTAAAACGTCACGTTTTAGAGATAATATGGAAAACAATTTTGCTAAATAATTCCAATTTTTCATATATTTAATCGTTGAAATACCTCTCAGAATGTATCAAATTAGCATGAATGTTTGTAGTATTATCTTGCAAATTAGTTAAGAGTAAAAATAACTTGTTTCTACACCTACCTATCTGAAACCTGACAATGCCATATCAACCCGGCAACGCCGCCGCGCCGAACCGCGCTCCCAGCTGGCTAGACGCGTTAAAATGGATTGCGCTCATAGAGCGCAAAACGCCTCTGTGGCAATTCAGATTGTGTAGGTATCTATAACTAATTGTTATTGAATGCAGATATAGGTACTTTAGCAAAAAAAATTAGTACATACTTAACTACCTACTCTTAAGTTGGAGTTCGGGAGTTTTAATTCCCAGTAAGTATTAATTATTGAGGCTATGGCGCGAGGACTAGAATAGACAAGAAAAATAATTTATTTCTTGGGAATATTACAATTTTCTCCTGAAACATGTCAGTAAAAATAATACACAACGACTTTTTCTCCAGTTCAGACCTGTGCACTCTTAGGGTGCGTACAAATTGGTAATAATGCAACTAGTAATGTAATATCCAGCGTCCGATGCCTGCGCTCGCTGTATTTGTACGTGTATTCCGCACGAACTGAGCATTCAATACGGACATCCTAATGGTGCGTACAGATTGCCAGTAATGCAACTAGTAATGTAACATTCTGCGCACGTTGCGTATTTGGACGTGTAGTGCGCAGAATGTTACATTACAAGTTCCATTACAGCAATCTGTACGCACCATAAGTAAGTTTTTTTCCGTATTTCGTCACGAGCAGGG